>CM062807.1:974022735-975473856 GCA_031772625.1 Pinus tabuliformis
GTTTTGGAATTAGCGCCTCAAGTTGATGTTGCTTCTTTTCAGCAATTTATTTCATTATTGACCATTTCAAATTCTAATGATGGTGATGAGCCCCAATTTTTGGTACAATTTGGGCTCATTTGGCCTACTTGCTCTACTCAAACCATTCATTTTTTATTGCTTATGCATTCATTTCTTGGTTTATTTGTGTTGTTTGTAGGAAGAAGGGTAGACATTTTATCCACGTGACTAATGCATGATGCTTTCAGGTTTTTGGCATTAAAAGGGAGAAAAGACCACGAGAAAGGAGACAATGAGGTGGCACTGCTGGTTTTTAGGAGAGGATGTCCACGGTCTTGGGGACCTTCCTCATGATTCCCACCATAGCTCCGAGCTCCAATCCATCTCCCCACCGAGCTTAGAAGCAGCCAACTGTTCTACAGGAACAGCAGTTATAACTGTTCTACAGGAACAACAGTTATAACTGCCCTACAGGATCAGCAGTTTAAACTTCAGATGGACAACCGAGCTCCACAAATCAAGGACACCTGCTGGATCATCGTTTTTGCATAAATATAGAGGCCGTATCCTTTGATAGGTTGTTGAAACTTTCGTGTTACTATTGTAGTTTTTGAGCACAGCTCGGTGTTGGTTCTTTTTGTAAGCCAGTTTTGGCATGTCATCAGACTTTCGTTTATGAATAAAGGCAGGCAGATTTTGATCTCATTCTGAGTTTCTAAGGGAGCTATAGCTCTCAGGTTAGGGCCCAACCTGAGAGCAATAGATCTCCTCTGTGTTGTAATGTTATTTGCCTTTCGTTCCAGCACTTCGTTCTTTACTTTGACATGCAATTCGAATTTACAGTTTGCTGATTTAGTTTTATGAGATTGCATAGGATTAGTTTATGGTGAATTTGCTTTCAGTTGCTTAGGGTAGAAGAGGATAGTTATAAGTCATTGGAGCTCCAGAAAAAGGTTGTTAGAGATCACTGCCATCTCTTCTTAGGGATTGGGGTGAAGTCTACATCAACCACCAAAAAGAAACGCAGTTCTTCTCACTTCCATGCAAGCTGCAACATAGACATTTTCGTTGAAGATCCATCCATGCACTTTTGATATCGAACCATACTTCTACATTCCACTTTCATGCACGAGTTTCCTTTCTTGGTTTTCCATTGCTGTTCATAGGTTTCATGGCACAGTTATCATAGGTTAATGCATTCTCGTTTTTGGTGCCTAAGTCATTTGTTTCATTTACACTGCTCCATATCATTCCACTTCCTTTTTCTTCTTCTTAACCTCTCCTCAAGTCACCTACTCGGTCTCTGTCCAGCTCATTTACCCTCCAACTCATCCATTGCCACGTAGCTTCACTTACTTGACCTTTCGTTGATCCCATCCTTCCAGCCATCAAACCACTGCATGCACTCTTCCTCCATCTGATTTCTCTGCTCCTGAGCCATCACCAGCTCCATCTCCATCTCACCTATCCTCCCACACCACTCCAACACTTCACCATCTCCCAAAACCTCCATGGCCAAACATCCTGTAGAATTGCACAGACTTCCTGTAGAAATCCCTGAGTTTCCTGTAGGATCCCCTGCAGACTTCCTGTAGAAGCCTGCAAACTCGGGTGCTGAGCATCCGAACGTGGTAGACTTTTGGGGACTGATGCTAGAGACCCTCTGGGACCTCCCCTAGCCATCCTGACCTTGCCCATGCTTTCCTTCCATTCAAACCGCTCCTGCACAACCAAACCCTAATCAAAAGCACCATTACAATAAATCCAACCACTTAATGAAAAAATACAAAAACAAGTCTTTTTCAGATGCAAGTAGCTTAGATGCATGCATTTCAGTTCACTGCAAGTAATGGCATTAGTGGTAGTAGTTTCATTCACAGTTTAGCATTGTAAGGGTCTAGCTAGTCAAATTAGGGTTTACTAGGGTTTTCATGCTTTATTGGATTTCAGTTTCTTTCTGCAATTAGACTAGTCTCCTTTGAGTTAGCTTTCATCCATCATTCATAAAGCTTCTTCTGTGAGCATATAGAAGTTGGCTTGAGCCCTAGCGGACTTGTGCCAGCTGACCAAGTGACAGCTGCGACAAGAGCTAGTACTTGTGCATACAGCACCGTCGCTTCCAGCATCATAAGCAATCGGTTTTCCATGTTGACTCAACTCTGTTTCAATATCAGCAATAGTTTTGTTGGTAAATGACTGAAGGTGGGATGATAACTTAATTACAGTTTCAAGATGCTTTGAAAGCATCTTCGCAAGATGTTCTAATCTCATTCTGTGTGCTATACATTTATGGTCTGGATTATTTGAAAAATATTCCAGCTCTCTTCGTTTTGCAACAGCCATTTCAACACTTTTGCTGATATCTGCGTGAGAGCGATTCATAACACCAACCCAAGGAAACTACAAACACTATTTTGAAAGCCATACAAGAGTTTTTTTTTTTTTTTTATCTTATTTTTCATTACAATAGTCTAAGCAATTCTATCTGTTGAATTTGCACTTTTGATTTTTTTTTTTAAATGTTCTTCCAGGTTTGTTTTAAGGCCAAAGCTTTAAACATGAATGCAGATTTTTATTGAAGCCATAATGGAAACTAGAATTGGGGATAGCCATTGATTTTTTTTCTTTTTTTCTCTGAAATTGTGAAATTTTATAAGAAGGATTAATGATTTTCAATTTCAGGCAGCAAAGACTTCAAGTAAAATATGCTAAAACAGGACTTTGACTGAGGTCTTAAGCTGATTCTTTTATCAATTTGGGCTGGGTGACTAGGATAGGATCCATGTCGGGACAATTCCAGAGATTCCCATGTGGTAAGTTTCTTCATTGGACGCCTGTAACCTGCCAAACCTTGAAATTAGCTGCGAATTCACAATTAGCTGCGGAATCAGGCTGCATTCCGCAGCTAATTTGCAGAATCTTATTAAAACAAGCCACAGTGTTTTGATGACCACTACAAACCATAAATAGTCAATCTTGGACAGTTTGAACCTATCAAAACAGTTGGATTTTTAATTTTTCTATTTGTTTTCATTTTTTTTTTATTGAATCAAATGAAATGATGAAGTTTAGTTTGTCCCCTTTTTCTCTCTTTTTTTTTTACATAACAATCCTTTTTCTGATCCTCCAGATCACATAAAGTGCAGGAGGAGAGCACACTCAAGAATTTTATTTTATTTTTAGATGTAAGAAATAAGGTCTCCTAATTACACTTCCCCAGCAACGGCGCCAAAAATGTCTAGTCAATTTAACGTCTTAAATTGCTCTACATAAATTATCAATCCGGGTATCATAAACTGATGAAGTGTGGTGCACCATATGTGCTTAGTTAACCTTTTTTCTTACTTCGTTGTTTTATAGTTTTTATCTTGTTTTGGGGTTTTCTTCTTGTTGATCTCCTAAAGTTTCTAATGCAAATGGAAATCCTATTCTAAGGTCTTAAGAATACTCTTAAAGGTCAAGTATGGATGTAGATTTCAAGACAAGGTTTATGTCCCTTATGGTAGCTTCCAAAACTTAGCACTTCAAAAGATCTCAAGACATGCTATTGATAAAATTAATACTTGAAAAAGAATATAAATATGCAGCTACTTAAATCAAACAAAAGATGAAATACTGATCATGAAATCACTATCTCTGCTGCCCATCTAATTACAGAAATACAATCTAAACTATTGCATTCAAACAAACCAAAAATTGCAGACTAATTAAAGCAAGATCAATTTACTTCACTTATAATTCAATAGCTCGCCAAGTAACTTTTCGAGGTTAAGCCATGGCTCCGGAGATAACATCAAATAACATGAAGAATTGATATCTAAATTACCTACTTGCATATTAATGAAAGAAAAATCAAATTACTTCACTTATAATCCGATAGCTCGCCAAGTAGCTTTTCGGGGTTAAGCCATGGCTCCGGAGATAATGTCAAATAACATGAAGAACTTGATATCTAAACTACCTACTTGCAGAATGAAAGTAAAATCAAATCACTTCACTTATAATCTGATAGCTCGCCAAGTAGCTTTTCAGGATTAAGCCATGGCTCTGGAGATAACGTCAAATAACATGAAGAACTTGATATCTAAACTACCTACTTGCAAAATGAAAGTAAAATCAAATGACTTCACTTATAATCCGATAGCTCGCCAAGTAGCTTTTCGGGGTTAAGCCATGGCTCTGGAGATAACATCAAATAACATGAAGAATTTGATATCTAAACTAGCTAACAACAACAAATAAATAAGACTGAAATCAAAGCATAATTGAAATTGAAAAACTTAAGAAAAATTTCAGCAGAGAGGCAAATCTCATGTCACTATTTGATGCAAAAACATGTAAAGAAAAACTAATCTACAATCAACCGGTTTAACACACTTGCATGAATTAAATTTGCATGAATGGAAAATCTAAACTATCAAACTTGAAAGAAATAAAATCACATACATGAATAAAATCAAAGCAAAATTACAAAATAAAATCTACTCTACTTTACATTCTAATATGCTCCATGACATCTACTTCACATCTCCTTCCATGTTGAGAACATCAAAGTTTTATTCAAATTCTTCAAAATTACAAAGTACAACAAAGCTCTCTAAAGCTTTTCAAAACCATCAAAGAAGAACTACAAACTCCAAGCTAAAGAACTAAAAAGCCAAGCTAAGACTAACAAATGAAGGAGAGAGATCTCCTATTTATACAAAAAGATGAGAAGCCATCTCATTAATGAGAGTCCATGAATCTCTCCCTCTACCTCTAGAGTCCTAATCAAAATAGGAACTGATAAGACACATGTCTTCTTAGAGTTTCAATACAATTAGGAGATGTGACACATATCCTCATGATCCCATGATTATTTCCACTCAAATTCTAATTTGGCCTTAGAGTGCCACATAAAGGTCTTCTAGAAGCCTCCTTTTACCCTACAAATGTCAACAATATCAACCCACTTGTTAGGTATAAGCATATGCACATTATTTTCTAATTTTTAACCACAAATTCACTTAAAAGGGCTAAGAATTAATAAAGTTTGGAAAAACATAGATGTGGCCCAATGATAATGAAAGTAGGATGAATGTAGTGACATAGTAGTGAAATGGAGGTGATATAATGGACATATTAGTGAAAGTGTAATGGAAATGAATGACATTTTCAAGACCCAACATACCTCTCTCCGCTCTCTCACATCCTCTCTCTCCCTTTCTCTCCCACTTCTCTCTCTCTCTCTCTCTTCACCCTCCAACTTTGTTACTATATGCCTCTTTCTCTCCTTCTCTCCCCCCTTCTACCCATATCTCATTCTTTGTCTCATTATATCACCCACAAACATACACACTCTCTCTCTATCTCTCCCTTGTCACTCTCTCTCTCTCTCCACTTCTCACTCTCTGGGTATTTTTTCTTCCCTCCCTCTCTCCCCCTCTAAATTCATCTCTCTATCCTTACCTCTCTCCTCCTCTCTCTCATCCTTCCCCTCCATTCCTCTCCTACCTCCCTATCTCTTTCCCCATCACTCTCTCTGTCTCTCCCCTACAATCCTCTCTCTTTCCGCATCACTCTCTTCCTCTCTCTAAAGTCCTCTCTCTCATCCTTCCCCTATCTCCATTTCTATCCTGCCTCTCTCTCTCTCTCTCCCATCCAATCCTCTCTCTCTCTCTCTAATCATCTATGTAACAACAACCCTAGTGAAAATTCCATGTAAAAATATGTAAATATCATGGATGGTGGGACACATATTCCAAGTTGAATGGTGGGAAAGAAATCCTAGGGGGTGTTCATTTGGTTGTTTATGGCTAAAGGAAACGGGAAAAGGCAATGGCTAAGGCATTAAAGAGCCGAAAATGTATTTTGGCACATTTATTTATGAAAATAATGAAAATTAGGAAAAAAGGAAGGTGAAAGGTCATAGGTTGCATGTGAGGAGGAAAATGAAGAAAATAGAGGCCTAATTAATAAAAAGGCTTCTAAGGATTAGTGGACAAGTTCTTGGCTCAAACTTGGTAAGATCAGTTTTGGAGCTATCTCACTTTTCTCTCTCTCTCTCTCATACTCTTGGCTTCTTAGATTTTCTTGGAGAACTCTTGGAGGGTGTGGCATACTTGGAGTTTTGGATCAAGAAGGCAAAGGAAGAGTAGGAAAGCACAAGAGGGCATCGGAATCAACACCTACAACGGGTTTTTATTATAGGTATTGAGTTGCATGTATGATTTTTTCACTGGTTTTAGCATGCATGGCACATGCATGTAGTTTTTTGGTCATGATTTGTCACTGACATGGAGGATTTCTTGGATTGATAGTGGATTGCCTAGCCTTGCCATTTCCTGGGTAGCCATGGTGACTATGGGTTTATTTTCATTGTTGTCTTTTGGTTGGTTATCATGTTTCATTAGCTTGGGTTGAGCTATTAGTTCCTGGAAGCCTTGATTGGACAAAATCTTTGGAAGCCTTGTAACGACTTGGGTTGAGTTACTAGTCCTGGAAGCCCTAGTTGTACAAACACTCTAGAAGCCCTATAACAGCTTGGGTTGAGTTACTAGTAATGGAATTCTTGGCTGGAAAAACTCTCTGGAAGTCCTTTTTGGGTTGAGTTACTAGTACTCGAAGCCATGGTTGGAAAAACGCTCTAGAAGCCTAGAATATGTTGTGGGTTGAGTTACTAGTCCTGGAAGCCTTGGCTAGACAAACGCTCTGGAGCTCAACAGTAGCTGTGGGTTGAATTACTAGTCTTGGGAGCCGAGTTCGAACAAGCACTCTGGAGCCCTCGAAGGTTGGGATAAATACTAATCTGATGTTGGTTTATGATGTCTGACCATGAGGTGGAATCACTGTTTCATGGGTTGAGGTTTATGGCCTATGGAAGCCCTAGATGAGTGTTGATTGATGTGTTCTATGAGATCCCACATTTATACTTGGAATATGGCATAGGGGTGAATGACTGAAGAGAGATTTGGCTCAGCCATTATACGGTCGCGTACAACATGGAAGTCCCATATTGGATTTGAATTTTTCATTAGTAATGAAAGGTTATTTATCTTTGTATCTTTATTAGAATTATCATGGATTATATGTGGTTTATATGGCTATGATTTCATTGGTATATCTATCCCTACTGTGCTGGTTATGTATGTATTTTATGACAACAGTTATGTATGGATCTCATCAAGTTCTTACTTGCTATTTAATGTTCAATGTATCTATGACCTAATGGATGAAATGGAAACTAATGTGATAAGGAGACAATTCTTCATAGCGAATCTCAGATAAGTATGAGACCCCTATGCTCAGATCTATTATATATATATATATATATATATATATATATATATACTACCTAAGCACCCACGGGGGATTTGAACTGGTGACCTATCGCAAGGAGTGCCTTAACAATGCACCCATTCACCATCAATCCAAAGGCCCGTGGGCTTATGCTCAGATCTGTTATTTACACCTGTAGGTTGCATATTTACTAAGCGTTTGACGAAATGCTTGTCATGGATAATAGGGGTTTATTTAAGGTCTTGATATTATTAATTTTTCATCATCATTTCCCTTGAATTTACTTGATTCTAATCTTTCATTCCATTCTAGGAAGTGGCCTGGGCTCTAGGCCTGAAAAAGTGGCTTAAATCTCGGGCTCACTGGCACAGAAATGACAAGTTTGGTCTACAATCACTAGCATGTAGGCCTATGAGAGCGACTTTGGGTTTCTGGTTGCTCCCTTTCCCATAGCATGAGAGCGACTATGGCCCAAGGGATGTAAAATAGTAGTCTGACCTAGGGACAGGCTATCTAAGTGGTTGAATTTTCCTCTAAGGGTTCCGTTGATGATGTTGGATGTCTATATGGTGTGTTTCCATTGGTTCCACTTCCTTAATATTCCTTAATGTGACTTAGGAGGTTGAATCATATCATAGTGGCCTCTCGTCACATGTTTATCCCATATAGCCGGTTGTTGTGTTCCAGAGTGGTATCAGAGAGTGGTTGCGCTCTCCTTCAATTGTGCGTTGATCATGCTTTCATGATTGGTTTCATATGTTTTACTTATGCATGTATTCCATGCACTTGTTGCATTTGCATGGTGTTGATCATGGTTGTAGTGATGTCGCCATGTGAAGGTTGAAGGTGATGTCATGGAGTATGTCTTCATGTGTGTGTAGTTGATTATGCATTCTTATGCTTGTCAGTGTTCACATGTTATTAAGTGCACGTGATGTGGTCATTGTTGTCATGCATGAGGTCATGGTTTGTGTGGTTGATATAGTCATGCATTGATGAATCAATGCTAGCTAGAATGATGTGAATATGGTTTGGTACTCATGTGTTATATGTTTATATGCAGTTGTTATGCATATATGGTCTTGGTTATAGTTATCCATGAATAGTAGGTCAAAATATCTTGTGAAGTCATTCTATGAAAATTTAGGTTATCATGGTGATATTGGTTGTTATGATGCTAATATGTTGGCTGAGATAGAATAGGAGATACACATCATTATAATGAGGCTGCAACATTGAACTTTGGGGTAAGAGAAGATCATCATACATGTATTGTATGTTTTGCATGCAGGTATGTAAGTTAAGGACTGTTAGTATATCATACATTTATGATAGATGTTAGTTAATTAGTGTAGTTATATGCACATGTTAGATAGTCAAGGATGGTAGTGACCCACAGTTGTATGCATTGCTATTTTTTTTATGTTAGATAACTTGATGATCATGTTATATGTTGTTGATGAGTATGTTATAGGCTAACTTGTTTTTGTTATATGATAGTTATCTTAATGATTAGGTCATATGTTGTTGATGAGCATGTTATATGTTCATTGATTTCTGTTATATGTTAGGTAATTTGATAATTAGGCTTATTTCATTGAGATCTTGATGTTGTAATTTGGATTGGTCATATGTGTGATGGTTATGTTCATTGCATGGGAGATCTTGATTTTATATGTATTGTGTTAACCTGGGTTGACCTATGCAGATGGTTATGGTTGTGATATTTAGGTATGAGCCGACATATTTGTGATATGGTTTCATAGTAATCTAAATTTATCGTAAATATGTGATTTTTATGTATGAATGAAAAATTATTATGAGCTTATGACATGAAAATGTTAGTTAGTTACTGTTATGAATGTCATTATTTATGTTTGACTTGATATGTTGTGAAGTTGTATCATGCTAACCTAGTTTTATTGTGTAAACAAGATAGCCTCCCCTAATATACATTAAGGTATGAGTTTTCTTATTTTGTATATTTGGTGTTCGAGTGTTTGGTGCCTAGTTGATTTATTTAACATGGTATGTTTGCAAGTTGGTTGAATGTTTGATGAATTTCATAATATGAGTATGTGTTTCAATGATCTTGATTTAAGATGGTTTAACTAACATATATGTGCTGAGATAGTTGATAGTGTGGTAGGTGATAGTTGTAGCATTATGTCTAATGATTATGACTTGACTATGGATTATGACATGATTGTTTGTAAAAGTTGATCTCAAATTGATAGATATGATTGTCTTGATATTTGGAACATTTGGTTGACATGTGTGAGCAGTTGTATGAAACATGCTTGGTATTAGTGTGACGAGGTCATCATGGATCATGATTTTTTTATGCTAATGTTTATGTATATGTATGTATGTGTCTATGTATCTATGTCACTGTTCGAAAAGGTCATTAGGAATCGTTCTTGTGGAGGAATGATTGCTTACGCAGGGAAATGACATGAAGTGGTTCCTGGTCTTACGAGGAATCAATTGGAAAGAGTAGTCATGACAAACATATGAGGTGATTAGCATGTGGTTACGAGTTAATATTATGTGATTATATTATGTCTATGTTATGGACAGGTTATACCAAGGGATACATCAATGAAATGAAAGAAGTGTGTCTACAACATGCTAGGATAAGCATGAATAAGGCACTGTTGGGACAAGGTCCCTTAGGTCCAATTTTGACTCAGTTTTGTAAAAGTCTCTGCATTTTAAGTATCAGAGCACGTAGCGCACAGGTTACTAGGAGTCAAGGGTTTTTAGGAAGGTCAAAGGCCCTTATTTTTGTATTGTTTTAAGCTCTGCCCATGGTTTGTGGACCATGGTATTGTAATAGGAAAACATATATAAAGGGACGGCTTAGCAAGTCTAAGGCAATCAATTAAGGAGATGATATGTGTAATATATTTCTATATTTGGGAAAAGGGGAAGGATCTTGCTGCTATGTGTACAGAGACCTTGGTAAGTCCACAACTGAGTATGCGGGCCCCTACAGCTGTGTGCGCAATGTCTGAAATGTATAGGTATTAAAGATTTGGAATAAAGAGTATTTGAAGAAAATTTGTGTCTGAAATGTATACTTATGGGTTTTTTGTATTTATACTTAGTTGAATGCCATTTTTCTTTAATATTTTCTTAATTACTTCGCATAGATTTGGATCTACTGTTATATGTTATTTTATGCATGACTAGACTCTTAGGCGAAGTTCATAACTCTGTTTAATTTAAAATCGGTTTACGTTTGGGGATTTCGAGGATAAGGATTCGTGAAGGTAAGATTAGGCATAAAACTATAGAAACACCTTACTCCCACATTACATAGCCTTTTGGATGCAAAAACCTGGTTCTAGCATCCCCCAATACTCCCTAGGGTGAGACTGCAGCCTGTGCTAAGCAGGTTGTTACCAAAAAAGCCGATAGTATAGGGTTTTGTTGGTTAACGTAGCATTAGGGGAATTTTGAGGTCTAAAATGGGCCTCCTAAGGAAATTATAAAATAACAGTGGAAATAATAAAATAATATTAGATTACATCATCAAATTTTAGAGGGAAAAAATTAAAAAACTATATTTTCAATTCGTATTTTCAACTTATCTCCCCAATATTTACTCAAAGTTCGAGCGGAAACACTCTTTGGATGAAAAATTTGATTTCTTATCCAAGGAGTACCCAAGTTGTATACTTTTGATGGACCCTATTACATGAAAAATGAGAAATACATGAAAAATGTGACTACAATCATGTTTTTCATGTGTTTCTCATTTTTCGTGTAGTAGGGTGCATCGAAAGTATGTAACATGTGTACTCCTTGGATGAGGAATTAAATTTTGAATCCACAAGTAATCCTGCTCAAAAATTTGAGTAAAACCTTATGTAGATAAGTTGAAAATATGAGTTGAAAAATTAGTTTTATTATTTTATTATCTTTTAATCTTTTTACTTTTTTACTCCAAAAATGGTGAATCAGCCCCCATGGTTGACATCATCATCTTGAATCCTATTGGTTCTTATAAAGTTTATTTTGGTTGTACATTTTTCTCAAGAGACCCATTTTAGACCTCAAAATTCCCCTAATGCTAACTCTGAACCTGGGTCCAAGCCCCCTCAAGCCAACAAATGGTTCCATTGCCGAGACTCAGATCTATCTGAGGGACATGTGATGTGGCATAAGTGGGTACTAATTAAGAAAGAAATAGAGAAGTGGGGAAGTTGCACAAGTTTGCAAGTTAGGAGAATCAAAATCCACATCTATCAAAAGAAAAGTGGTTACAGAAATATCTCTACACAAAAGTGCATGAAGTTTTCTTTTCAAGGTTCCCTTGCGAATTACATGAGTGGTTGTCCAAATTAGCAGATAGCAAACCTACTTGGAAGCATGACGATCATATTGTGTGGACTCTAGAATTAGTCAAACATATTGAAGGATTTGATTATAAGGTTGTAAGGGTTGTTGATTACTGGATTGGTAGTATCTTAGGTGGTTTCATGTTAGGCCCCTATACTACTAGTGTAACCCCTAATTGTTATTAGTACAACCTCCTTATTATATTTTTGTACCCATGCAGTCCCCATATTATTACTATTCTGCCCCATAGAAGCCCACTATTGTTATTATTGTGCCCTTACATTATTATTGTTATGTCGGCTCTGATTATATGATGACCCCTTAGACTCTTATATATAGAAAGGAGGTCTTTTCATTTGTATCATCCAAGAATTGTTCATTTATATAATGTAAAGGAGGTTTCCCCCTCGAAGAGGCTGAATTATAGGGCGTTGATCTATCTTTTCTATCTTTTTGTGAGTTGGTTTCATAACATTTGGTATCAGAGCTTTTGATTCTAGGGTTTTGCTGCTCCAAACAAGTCATCGTGGAATTTGCACTATAACTTTTTTTTTGCAACGTTTCAGATGCTACAAAAAAAATCCATTTGAGCCAAAATCGTTCTAAACCTTGGGTCTGAATTTCAGAGATTTTCGTACTATATTTGTAGAGATATGATCTGAGGAAATTGGCCTTTTTGTAGACTCCCAAATTACATTCCAAATAGGTGACTTGGGGAAAATAGTCATAACTTGTGTTTTGAGCATCAGATTGAAATTTCATAAGAAGTTACAGAAAGATGACAGACTATAGTTTCCTGTATATATTTTTCAGATCCTAAGGTAAAAACAGTGACACGTGGCACTTCATACAAGTTTTCTCTTCTAAAAAGGTATATAATCAAGTCATCTTGGGAGATTGTGCATAACTCTTTCTTGGAGAATCTAAATTTGATCAGACTGGTGGCATTGGAAAGAGGATGCAGAGGGCTATTGCAGGTCACAATTTCAGAACTTAAAGATCTGAAAATATAGAGTTACAGTCATTTCAAGATCGAGCTCCTAAAATCAAGAAAAAGCAAGATCAGGAAGTTTGATGGCAAGGATCCAGTAAATTGGATACTACAGATGGAGAAATATTTTGATCTACATGGTGTACCACTATTACAAAAGGTATGTATTGCATCTTCATATTTAGAACAAGATCAATTTTTATGGAATAAATGGCTTTGTTCTCGTAAACAACTTCTTACGTGGTCAATTTTTACGGAGGAAATTATAGCACATTATGAGAATACAAAGAGAAACACCTTGTTTAGAGCAACACCACAACAATTGGAAGAAAAAAGAGAAAAAGGGATTTGTTACAAAGTGGAAAGCAAAATTATGGCAACAAGGAATTCTACCCCTCACAACTATAAAGATGGAAGTATTGTTTCTCCTAGCCTTCCACAACCTACAAGGGTTACACCACAACAATTGGAAGAAAAAAGAGAAAAAGGGCTTTGTTACAATTGTGATAGAAAATGCACTAAAGGTCATAAGTGTGCTAAGAAGAAATTATTTTACATAAACTATGAAGAGGAGGAAGAAAAGGATCAAGAAACATCAAAAGAAGAGGATATACGCCAGGACCCAACCCTAGAGAAAGAAGAAATGAATTTGACCATATCTTCTAAAGCATTGGCAAGAATTACCACTCCTCAAACTCTCAAGATAGAAGGACATATCAAGAAGAAAAAGGTTCAAGAAGTGAAAGATCAGATCAAGAAAGAAGAAATGAATCCAACCATATCTTTTAATGCATTGGCCAGAATTACCACTCCTCAAACTATCCAGATAGAAGGACATATCAAGAAAAAAATGTTCAAGAAGTGAAAGATCACATCAAGCATCAAGAAATGAATCCAGCCATATCTTGTAAAGCATTGGAAGAAATTACCACTCCTCAAACTCTCAAAATATAAGGACATATCAAGAATAAAAAGGTTCAAGCAGTGAAAGATCACATCGAGCATCAACAACAAGTTCTCCACCTTTTGAAGGATAACACCACTTTGGTGCAAAATCGAATGAAACAACAGGTAGATCAACATCATAGTGAAATTTTTTTTGATGTAGGTGATTGAGTATTTTTATTGCTACATCTCAAGCAAGCTATTTATGAGAAGGAAATGTTGGCAATACTACATGCACTTAAGAAATGATGACCTTACCGAATGGGAAGACACTTCAAGGTAAAAATGGATCATGATAGTCTTAAATAATTTTTAGAACAACTATTATCTTTAAAAGAACAGAAAAAATGGGTCACAAATATGTTGGGTTATGACTTTGACATCATCTATAGAAAAGGGAAGCAAAATTTTGTTGCAGATGCACTCTCAAGAAAGGATGAGGATGTGGAAGCATTGTTTTGTGCATTTCTATTATCCAATCAGATTGGACAAACGATGCAAGGGATGAATGGAAGAAGGATGAAGAAGTATGGCCACTCATTCAAAAGTTACATAAGATCCCAATTCAAACAATATTGCCAGAACTTGAAGAGGAAGGAAACATCATATTTGAACCTGGAGTAGTCACAAAAGCAAGAACCCGACAGCTATGAAATCAATCAATTTCAGAGTATCTCATCAAGTCGAAGAACTTACCCGCTGAAGATTCCACATGGGAGGACAAGAATTTTATACAGAAGCATCAAGAACTACTCAAGCGTTGAGGACAACACTTTTTGAAGGAGAGGGGCATGTTAGGCCCCTATACTACTAGTGTAACCCTTTATTGTTATTAGTACAACCCCATTATTATATTGTTGTACCCATGTAGTCCCCATATTGTTACCATTGTGCCCGATAGAAGCCCACTATTGTTATTATTGTGCCCTTACATTATTATTGTTATGTTGGTTTTGATTATATTATGACCCCTTAGACTCCTATATATAGAAAGGAGGTCTTTTCATTTGTATCATCCAAGAATTGTTCATTTGTGTAATGTAAAGGAGGTTGCCCCCTCGAAGACCCTGAATTCTAAGGCGTTCATCCATATTTTCTATCTTTTTGTGAGTTGGTTTCATAACATTTCATTACTGAATTTGCAATCGATACATCTCTGTCTTTTAGCGAAGCTGAACACCGATTCTTCAAAGGTCTGAGAGGTAATTATCTGAAATTGGTAAAGACCTAGATTAAAATGTTGTTGTGTGAAAAAGAGTTTATTCCTTTACCTTAATGTTTAATAGAGGCTAGACTAGATCTACGTGAAGTGGAAAGTGATTTAGAGTAGATCTAGATAAATTCGTTGAAGGAGAATACAATCCTTTATTGGGAGAATCTGGGAGTGATGAAAGAATTAGCCCTAGTACACCCAGAGGTGCGACGCAATGCTTAGATTAGGATACTTCTGGAATTTCACATCAATCCACTCCACCTCCACCTTCATCTCCTCCTCATACACCTACGTCTCCACCTTCACCTCCACCTCCACCTTCATTATTCAGTATGGTGAATACAGTGAAAATGCCTATATTCAGGGGTTAGGGATCAGAGACTCCCGACTAGTTTTGGTTCATCATAGAAGCTATTTGGAAAGTGCATTAGGTTAAAGATGATGACATGAAGAAGGTGCAATTGGTTGTGGTGCTACCAAACAGAGCACTTGGTACATCAAATATAGTATGACTCATCTCGATGCTTCATTATCTGACGCGAAGGATGCACTGAATGAAGAATTTAGGAAGCCAAAGTGACAAGCTCAGTGTAACCGAAATAAAGGAGATCAAGAATATGATTAATTAGTCTGTGTGGGATATAGATCAGTGACTGAAGTGTTTACTAAGCCATGATAATCTTCATATTTCAGATGAACAAAATAGGGACTGCTATATAGCTACGTTATTACCTCACTTGAGATTGTCGTTATTTCAATAGAAAATTGGGTCTCATGTTGAAGAATTAAAGATCATGATGAAGCTATAATATTCGCCAATCCAAGACATAAATAGAGGAGTTCAACAAATCAAGTTGTAGTTAGCAAGCATGCATATGGAGTTGTATGATATGTAGAAGGGAAAGGAGGCTAAATCAAAAACACATTCTGAAGTTTGGTACAAGAAGTGCAAGGCTGAAGGTCATCATAAATATCAGTGCCCTGTATTCTAGGATTATATAGCTACAGGGAGTCCTAACCCTCTGAAGCCAGAATCTTCCGCTTGATCAAGCACCAGTGCAAGTGCCTGGTGTAGCATCACCAAGTGTTAGGACAACATTCGACAGATAATTATTCTCTATTACAAAAGTTTGTAGAGTCTCCAAAGCAACTCTTTTGTAGCTTTTGTAAATTAGTTGGTCATGATGAAAGGAATTGTTGAAATTATGAATTGATGATGGACATGACTCTGCTGTATATAATGCAAGCTGAAAATCACACGCAGAATGATCAAGGCTGACCTACGACTAGCGAAGGATTCCAAAGTCGGGGAAGAGGACGAGGAGGAGGAGCTGGAAGAGGTATGGGCTAGATAATTTGCTACAATTGTGGAGAACTATGACACTTTTCATTTACTATCAGAATCCCACTCACCCTTCTTGTCAATATTGTCAGAAATTTCGTCATGTTATAGAAGATTTCCTGGTATTAATAGCAAAGATTTATGTGAAGAAGAACCAACAATTGATGCAGAATATTTAGATGATGACATCCGAGCCATGCAAAGACGATCCCAGTATCAACATAGTCACGTGAAGCAGTATAGCCATTGGTGAAGACAAGGTCAAAGGAAAACAACAAGCATCAGATTTATGGTCCCAAAAAGAAGGTGAGAAGAATGTTGGGTTTGATTTACATAGAGAAAAAGAGACGTTCATGGAGGCAAGAAAAAGTTTTATGGATCCAGGTGCTTCTACGTCTAAGAATTAGATACCGCTAGTTGCACGAAAGGAGAAAACTGAAGAAGTTACTGCAACATAGGATTCAGATACCACGATGTTAAAATCGTTTCGGCAGACCTTCAAAAAGTTATTATGGGATCAAAAGGAAGTGGAAGGACTGCAAGAGATGATAGATAACTATGCCAGCAAGGATAAGTCATTACCAGAACAACGTGCAGTCAATAAGGTGAACTGAAGTAAGAAGAGAACTGGTAGGGAGATGTAGTTGACAACACAGATTGGTGATTTTGAAATGGACCAAGTCATCCAAGACTTGGGCTCTAATGCTAACGTACTACCAAATCAAACTTGTGAACGTATGGGGAAGCCTAAGTTACAGTAGTCACCAATTCAGCTGTGCATGGTGAACCAACAAAAGATAATTCCAATGGGTTGCCTGCATGGAGTAACTATAGATATTGAAGGCACAAGAGCAGTGGTATATTTTGAAGTTATTGAGATAGTAGATGACAATAATCCATACCCAATGTTTCTCAGGATTGATTGGGCCTTTGACATGAACGCAATCATTAATTTAAAGAAGAGAAACATGGTATTTGAAAGGAATGATCCTTGAGTGATTGTTCCATTGGATCCAGTAGAAGGTGCACAATAAATTGAACCAAATCGTGATTATTATGAAGACAAAGACATTGATGACATATATAATCTAACTAAGCGAACTGAAGATTGGATCAATCCCACAATGGATGGAAGGATCAGCTGGGAGAAGGACATTTCATGCCAATAAGATTCAGATGAAGAGTTAGAAAACTGGCATAATTGGTTGCATGAGGTCTCTATGTTGTGATGTAATCGACTTACAAAGTTGCTACGTTGTATATCTACTGAGGTATGTAAGTTTCCCTATTATGATGGCTTGGATGATTTTAATATGTTTCTTTACCATTTCAAAAGGGACGTACCAGAGGAGCATCGCTTCTAGGCCTAGCGTTGAGAGCTACGCCTGCAAGATGGTGGGGTACACACAAGGATAATTTTGTTGACTGGAAGAAATATCGTAGAATGATGTGATTTGGCTATGGAAAAACCTGACTCACTAAAAAGTACAGAGGAAAGTATGATTCACGCAAACATCTAGCTCGATGGACTAAGGCATGGGGTGAGACACTTCAACCAGAGTGGGTGCATATCTTTATTCATACCTTGGATGTTATCCAAAAGAACTAGCGTTTAGAGATGGAGGTGTGACACGGGACTGCTGATTGGGATGAAATGAAGGAGAGTTTCTTGTTGACGTTCAATTTTGAATATGGTTTCAAATGCATTGATGAAGCACTTTAGGAGATCAAAGAAGCAATTTTCTGAACACCAGTAGAGCATATCATTTGGATACAACCTGACTAGAGTACACAGCTACAACATGCTTTGGAATGTTAGAATGTTACTATGGAAGAAGGTGATGAGGATTCATGGAATATTAACATCCCTGAGTCAAAGGGACAACACAAAGTTATTGGACCTGATGTGGATATCCCTGATATCTCACAACCGGTGCACACAAAACAGGTAAATATTGGCTCGGAAGAATAACCGAAATTCACAAACATTGGCGAAAATTGGAATGAGGAAACAATGGATAAGGTGAATTATTACTCGAATATCAGGATTTATTTTTGACTAAGTTCTTTGACTTGAAGGGGATAGTAGGAGACTTGGGTATGATGAAGATCAATCTAGAACTAGATATGAAGTCAGTTAAGCAGTGCCCATATCAGTTGAATCCCAAATACATGGAGAATGTAAGAGTGGAACTCGATAAAATTATCGTGGCAAGAATAATTGAGCCTATAGAAGAATTAGAATTGGTCAGTCCTATGGTGGTATACGAGAAGAAAAGGAAGGGTCATATTAGGATCTATGTTGATCTGTGGAAGTTAAATGATGCATGTGTACATGATCCATTCCCTACACCATTTACAAATGAAGTTCTCAAAAATGTTGGTGGACAAGAAGCCTATTCATTCACATATGTTTTTTCGGGATATCATCAAATTAAGATTGCGCCTGAGGATAGAAGAAAAACTACCTCCACTACAGAATGGGGATGTTTCCAGTATACAATCATGCCTTTTGGGCTAAAAAATGCTCCTACGGTCTTCTCAAGGGTTGTAGTCATAGTGTTCAAGGAATTCATTCATAAATTTTTGAAACTCTACTTCAATGATTCGACAGTGTTTGGGCTAGTCAAGAAGCATGTATGTAGTCTATGGCTAATGTTGGATACATGTAGAAAATATCAGATTTCATTGAATCCGAAGAAATGATTTTTTTGTGTGCCTTATGGAATACTTTTGGGACATGTTGTCTGTAAGCAAGGGTTGATGGTAGACCCTGCTAAGATTGCTGTATCAATTTAAAGCCCCATAGGAACGTAAAATAGCTACGTGCGACTTTAGGTAATACTCGGTATGACATGAATTTTATTAAGGCATACACGCAGATCACTGTGCCCATGGAGAAGATGTTAAAGAAGGATGCTACATTCTGCTGGGATGATGACTATCAGAAGAGCCTCGATATTCGGAAGGAAAAAATGGTTATGACACCAATTATGGTATCCTCGGATTGGAAGAAGGAATTTCATGTGCATGTGGATGCGTCTTGTATAATGTTGGGAGTCGTCTTAACTCAACTAGGGGAAGGAGATATTGATCACCCCATTTCCTTTGCCAATTAAAAGCTATCTAAGGAAGAGAATAACTATTCAACCACAGAGAAAGAAGGATTGGCCATGGTTTATGCACTATGAAAATTTAGTCATTATCTACTAGGTGCGCACTTTAAAATGTACATAGACTATTATGCTTTGAAGTACCTGATAAATAAGCCTGTGTTGGGGGGGAAATATGTAGATGATTGCTTTTTCTTTTTTTTCAGGAGTATGATTTTTAAGTGATAGTTAAGCTTGGGAGATTGAATTTTGGACCTAATCACCTCTCTCAAATCGAGAATGGAAAATAATCCACTAATATTTATGAAGGACTACGTGATGTGCAACTCTTTGTTGTTAGAGTTGTGGATGAGCATTGCAAACATTATTCATTTTTTTATCTATTGGTGTAGCTCTTGAAGGTTATACAAGACAACAAAAGAAGGAATTAGTTGTCAAGGCTACATATTATTCTGTGTTTGTAGGACACTTATATAAGATGGGATTAGATGAATTTCTACATCGATATGTGCCTAAATATGAACACAATATCCTAGCTGAAGGACATGGTGGTGTCGCTGGAGGAAATTATGTAGGAAAGGAAACTGCACAGAATATTCTGCGAGCATGATTATAGTGGTCTACAATACGTAAAGATTCTAAGGAGTACTATAGTGCGTGCGATGTGTGTCAAAGGACCACAAGGCCATCACGAAGGGATGAACTATCTTTAAATCCATAAGTCACACTACAAACATTGGATAAGTGGGAAATTGACTTCGTTGGACCTATTCATCCACCAAGTAAGAAGGCATGAGCACGTTATATTATCACTGCGACAGAGTATTTAACCAGGTGGGTTGAGGCACAACCTGTGAAGGATTGCAATGCGGCAATTGCTGCGTAGTTTATATACGAATTAATTTTGTCCATGTTTGGATGCCCAAAGATTCTGATGAGTGATAGAGGTTCACACTTCCTAAATGAGACAATTACAACTTCAACAGAATAATTCCAGATGTATCATCACAAGAGTACGTTGTATCATCCCAAGGTGAATGGAACTGTCGAAGCTTTCAACAAGATCTTGGAGAATTCCCTACCAAAGGTCTACAATGTTAATAAGAATTATTGGGATGTGTGCATACCAGTGGTTCTATGGACATATAGGATGACCTGTAAGAAATTGACTGGGAAAACACCATTTCAAGTAGTGTATGGACAAGAAGTTGTGATGTCGATGGAATACATAGTGCCCAACCTAAGGATAGCATCAGTAACTGAGATGGCAGATTGCGATGTAATGGAGGAACACCTAGCATAACTACTTGTATTAGAGGAAGACCGCTTGTTGGATGGATTTCATCATCAGGTTTAGAAAGTTAGAGAAAAGGCATGGCATGATTTTCACATTAAGAAGTGTACTTTCAAGAATGGATATTTGGTCCTGATATATGATAGAAATTTTACTAAATTTCTTGGGAATTTTCAGATGCATTGGCTAGGAACGTATGTGATTAAGGATATTTCAGATGGTGGCACAGTTCTGCTCGTGAAACTGAATGGGAAGTGCTTCCTAGCAGGGTTAATGGGAGAATATTATAATTTTACAAGGATGATCCCCCCTTATGCAATGATTACATGACAATAGGAAGGTCTTAGTGCTTCTAGCAGTTGAAAGAGAGCGCATGACTATAAACTACTCTACTGCAGAAAATTTCTATCCAATAAGAAGGGTTGTGCGATGTTTAGGAAGATGACGCAGGTGGAAGCTGCGATGAGGTAGTTGCGCCATAAGGAGGAGACTTGCACAGCCTGCCCAGAAAGTGATTGTTGAAACAACTAAAGTTGATTTAATAATGATTTTGTTGTTAAAAGGAGCGAGAGAAATGCATTTAAGGAGCATATTTATGAAAATTTGTCGCCAAATTCGCATTTATGAGGAAGATCTCAAGAGGAACGAACAATTTGAATTTGAAATGGGATATAAATATCACACCATGCTCCACATTTGGACAATTTTCTTCTTCAGAATTTGCTATGTGTTTTTGCACTTAAAGAGCTGAGTGTGTTGCTACATGTCTGGTTACCTAAGTTGGGAGGAAGTTAAGCAATTGTTTTTTAAGAGAGGAGTAGGGAACGTCATGAGTGCAACACCGCCAGTCCATGCTATAGCACCCAGGTCGCCAAGGCCAAATCTTACTACCTCAGTGACTAGAGAGAAAAAGCAGAAAAAGCCACAATAGACCCCAATTCAACAACTTTCGCAGAGAAATTTGACCGAGCAAAGATAAAAGGGAAAAATGGATAAAAACAAGCAGCCAATGGAGCCGCAAGACTTGGACGAAGAAGAGTTGAATGAAGGGTTTGAGGATATCAACGTAGAAGCAGTGGAGCCAATTTCTAGGTTGCGTGGTATATGCCACCGCGAAAGCCAATCTCAAAAGTGACTAAGGATCTAGACTCTATCAAATTTCAGGTATTCACACCATTACTACTGGAGGAAGTTCCTATTGAAGGTGACTTGTTGGTAAGGGTACCCTAGCTCCACATGGAATATTGGGATTTGGGCGACCATGAGAATTTTCCACTGATGGATCCAAACAAATATCTGAAGGCGATGTACTATGAGGAGGAAAGCCTCACAATACTTGAACCAATGAAATGGGCGACAAGTATTGAACGCGTAGGATTGACAAACATGTTGTACGTCCCGCACTTTAGCCAAAGCAACATCAACACTATTTGTGTGCACCAGTTATTGGAAATGGTCCATGATGGGTGCCTATGTCTATGTTGATGCTATTGGACCCACCAACATGTAAAGGGATCTCCCTAGCACGAAGTCCCAATTAGACCTCATACCATTTGGTGTAGGAGTCCCACCAGTGGGTCATATGGTAATGTCTTGACTACGATTTTTCACAGAGGCAAGTAAGATAACTCTTTTGGTAGCAAGGGTGTGACCGTTGCAATGAGTCAAAGAAGGTGTATGAGAGGTTCTATCACAAAGGGGGGTTGAGATGAGTGCACCCCTTGGAAACTTGTAAGTGTACTTAGCTGGGAAGGGAACACACAAGCAAAGATGCATCACAAGCTGGAAAGCAGGTCAGTTCGACAATCCAAAGTGATGGTTAAACCAATAGAAAATTTGCAACAAGATTCATATAATTGCATACCAAAGTGTTCATATACAACTACGTAAGTTAAAAAACATACATTGCTAAGCAACCAGAACAATCCAACTACAATAACAACATATGCATGAAAACGTACTAGCTCTTATTATATAAAGAAGTGTAAGTTCCAATCATATAATACATCCTTGTAAACCTGCTAGCCCCAACAGTGGAATGTTACAGTCACATCCACCTACTCCTCCAAAGAGATGAACCAAATCCATGCAGTGAAGAAGCCAAAGCGCATTACAATACTTTCCAAGTTCTTTCCAAGATAGTCTTATCAAAAGCTTAACTGACCAAAAGCCCTTACAATGAGTTATGAGGGACTATTTATAGCAAAGAGTGGGGTGACCCTTGACATTTCCCTTTGTGACAGTTCAACTACCCTCATGACTCTTCACCTAATCTATGACTGTTACATCCAACTATTGACACTTGACTTACACTTGACATGACTCAACATTACAATGCACATGTACTCATGTGAGACAACATGGCTTGAGCAACCATGTAATACGTCACTGACACTCAGTCCGCTGTGATGAGACCAACTCTTTGACATGCTTGTGATGGTGAAGGTGCTGAGCTGATGCCAAGCTTGGTCATCCGTGATGGTGTGAATGCACCTCATGGTGACATCTTGCTGAAGCGAACTCTTGTCTCCGTTGCAACCAGTGCATTGGTTCGGCTCCTTCATCTAACTCGCCTCCTAACATGCGCATGGTCTTCTTGGGTGCGGCTGAACTGAAAACACACTGATGCATAATGTCCATGCTAATCTTCAAGTGTGTGTTGGTGGTCATGCGCATCAACTTGTCGAAGTACATGTTCAGCTCTAGTTGGACTTGCTTCTTGGCTTCACCTTGGTGAGTGTGTTGAATGGGTTGGATTGCATGTGTGCGCACAATGACATGCATGTTGCTAAATCCCTTGCACGCGATCAAGAACACTGCTCACCATGTCTACTCCGTGTCAGCTATTGGGATGGATCTTTAAATTGTACGGGCGCAGTTTCATCTGTAAGTTCATGTTGTGTCCACTGTTGTTCCTGTTCCTGTTGCAACTCTTTCATCTGTCAATGCACCTTCATGTTCTTCCTGATTTGCTGCTTCAACACATGCAACTCCTTCTTTGTTCCATTCTCTGTCTTTGTGCGATCTTCATGTATTAGCATCACCTCATAGCCCGAGTCTCCAAAGTTTCTTTCATTATCAGTGGATCTGCTTGATCTTGCAACTTTGTTTCGCCTTTTTGTTGTCAACAACCTTCCTCTGCATTCATGCATTTGTTGTATTTGTTGTATTCACTGTGTTTAGTATGTTGCCTTTAGTTGTTGTTCATGATGATTCTTGCTGTAATAACTTTATGTTCTTGTCTACGAACAAATTGATATCTTCATGATTAGGCAAGCTCATAGGCATTTGATCAACTACATCTCCTAGTGTGCTTTGAATGGTGTCTTCGACTCTACCCTCTTAGAAACCATTGTACCTGCATTGCTGAGAGGTAGATGAACACCTACGAAACCTAGAGACATGGAAACACTCATGGCAAGAAATATGTCAGTCGAAAACCAAATTGAACGTGAGAACAACCTTGCAACATACCTATGTCACTCATCATGAAGGTTGCACAATTTCGGCCGGGAGGTTGGGAGACTGACTACCAAGACTACGCAAGGCACAATCTAGGCTACTGGGAGACTGACTGACTCCTAGAACTACGCAATGCATAGTCTAGTCTGGTTGCTGACTGCTGGAATTGCGCAATGAGTAATTTCAGCTGGCAATGGTTGCAACCGTAGTGATTGCATTGTGCAATTTTCTAGGCCAACAGTCACTATCCCTCAGAAATGCGCAAAACAGTCCTGGAGGACAGTTCTTGTGAAGAAATGCACATTTCTTGAGCGGAAGACAGAGCTTTCCCTCTCAGGATTACACAATTTTGTCTTGGTGAGGCAGACTTTGTGCCAAGGCCGCCCAGACTCACCGACGGGAAACTGAAAGTGAATGTGAGTACGAATGCATGGTGATATTAAGTGTAAGAGTAAGTGAATGATCATGCATGCAAATGGTGAATGATAGATTCAAAAAATGGAACAACATGCACGTCGGTGAGGCGAGTCGCCGAATCGGTGACCATTCGTGAAAAACAATTTCATGCATGTGACAACAGTGAGATAGAAACGAAAACTAAAACAGTGCTAGGAAAAGCTAGTATACATGTAAACGACAACAAGTGTTCAAAGAAATCAATAAAACAATACTCACACAAGAGAAAACACAAAAAGTGATAGAAATGCAACACAAGGCATGGAAAGCAAGCTTACCCCAAAATAATTGAGCTGAGTGTGCCAACAACTGCTAGATGTGATGTGGGATGTCAAAGCTGCAAGGTGGATGTGAGGAATGAGATTTGCAATGTCTGGTTGATGAGTTTCGATAACATTGAGGTTGTGACGCGCATGCCACAAATATAGGGAAAGTGACACTTGATGGGAGGTTTCTAAAATGATCCTTGCATGTAACCTCCAACTGCCAAAAATAGATCCCTAAAACAAGGGATTCCTTTGCATGCTACCTTGGGAGGAGCAGCCCATGCATGCAACTCAGTTTTGCTCGATCTTGGAGGGAGCTGGTCAACTTAGCTACAAATGCAAGAGACTACTCGACTGCTGGGAGAAAATGCACATTTCTGGCTGGGAGCTAGGCTAGATGCTCAGGATATTTGCACAATTTCTAGGTAGATCAGCTGATTGCTACCCAGATTTGCACAAATTCTGGACTAAGTAGCCCTGCTGGGAAAAATTGCACAATTTTCTCTGGGAGGGTGACTGTCAGAATTGCATAATTTTGGAGGGCAGTAGGCTGCCAGTCAGGATTGCGCAATTTATGGAGGGAAGGCTAGTTGCCCTCCATAATTGCGCAATTTATTGGGGAATTTGCTCAGTCTGCAGCTGGACCAAGTTTGGGTGATCATCCTATGAGGGGAGTGAATCGGGCTATGATCGACAGGCTACCTTTATGCAAGAAAAAAACTAAAACTTGTGTACTTGACGAAGCAAGACATGCTGCTATGAAGGTTGGAAGGGAGGCTCCAAAATGAAGATAAGGAAAAGTTTTGGAGGGTGGTTGTAGCCACTAAAACACTTGGTGACACACTAGTAGAACTCCATCTCTCTAAATGGACATTGTTTGTGAACAACAAGTCTAACACCTCCGAAAGTATTTTTTAGTTCTCAGCTCCTCTTCGTTTCCACACTAGCTTGATTGTAATATGTAGCATCTACCAAGCTCTTTTTCAATTGACATACACTCCAAGCCAAGGAAACACAGTTGTTTTGATTGGGGTTGAGGGGTATATTGGTGCACAAGCAGTATAGTCGTCAGAGTCTTAGTTTCATCTCTGGTGTTGCTTCGCTGTGAGCAGGCCTAGACAATACCCTGACAGAGTCACATAGGAACACAAGCATGGTTCCACTGCCAGCGAGCCTAGTTAGTATCCCGACAGATTTACTTGCATCACCTCTCTACACAGGAAGCCTTTCTCTTCTTTCGCCTTATTCATTTTTCACTTTTTCAAACTTTTTTCACTTTTTTCATTTTGTAACTATGCATAGCGCTTATTAATTTTAGGGGCGGAAGAGGGATCCAGACTTATTGAGAGAAGAAGAGGTTGTTCCAGAAATAAGTAGTTTATTATACCTCTGACATGCTTGTTAAGGTTTCCCCCCTTACCTTACTCTACTTGACTGAGCTGACAATGCTTAACCCAAAAACAACCAACTAGAGTAGGTGACACTAGTTAGCACACAAGAGTTGTGTTTTCACCAAGGTTCACTTTGAATAGTACGTATTTTCCTTCGACGTATCATGGACTAAAACTAACAAGTTCTTCATATAGAGGCAAGATGATAGATAACCAAGTAGTGATAGATGTACAAGCCCTCTTTCACTTCACCCAGTTCGTTTCAAGATTCATACATGGTTTCACGTGAAACTAACCTACGAACGAAACAAGTGAACTATACGAATGAAAAAGAGAACTAACAATCAACAAAGCAAAGTGAAATCAAAAGAAAAAGTGAAAGAAAAGCGAGTAAGCAAACAAGAAAGGAGACACACAAATAAACAAATGAAGCAAGCAAGAAAACAAGCATGCAAGCAAATTGACTGAAAGTAAACACTACTCCTACTCCTAAGCTAACAGTGCATGGGCCATCTCACGTGAAGTGATACTTCCAATGCAACCACCAGCACTTGGTTGACCCATGTTTGTGAAGGCATGGTTCGTGAACAAGACAGCTGCATGAACCAACAAACAAGAAATATGTAACAGTGAAGACAAACACACTCCGATCTTACAAGAAACCACATAACAAAGATGAGTGAGAGAGCATGACGTGTGTTCTGTGGCACTGCCATGATGTTGTGCTACACTGCATGTAGATGTTGAGTGTATGCATTCTCTTGACTATGACATGCAAGCAAACATGAGAAAGGTAGACCACTTGTGTTGTGAATGTGTTCTTTATGTGTAAGATTCCTCCAATGCATGAGCAATGTGATCGTGTAGTTCAAGTGGAGGAAGCAAAATATGGGTGTTTGATTGATCTTCAGTGTAAAGTAGAGAGTGATGATGAGCCTTGAGTGTTTCAACAATTTCCTGACTAGAAGTGAAACCAAACTTAGAACAACAAGGGCCTGACATAACCATCAACTCAGGCTAAATTTCCTCGACAATCTAGGGGGTTTCGACTTCATTGATAGATAGATCATCGTAGACCAGTGTTTTGGAAATATTAACAATGATTGAATCAACATTGTGATCAGATGTGGAAGCGAATAGATCATGACAACCAAGATCAAAAAATTCGATATGTTGATGGGCATCCTCACGATTTGATGAATCAGGCAGAGGGGTAAATGGGAAGAAAAGATGTTCACCCTTTGTGTTTTCAAGAAAGATCACAAATTGGATGGATTTTCTGAGAAAGATGTGTCCTCTACGCATTGTAATGATAGAATAATATCTGATGTGTCTTGTGGATGTTCTGAAGTAGAAGCATATGGAAATGAGTTTTCACAGGGAGAATTAGCAGTGGCAGAATCACAAGGGATGTCAAGATGAAGTGGATGAGGTGCAACTGGAAGGGAGTCACCCTTCACCACGAGCTCTTCTTCAGATTCCCACACACACTCATCGTGAATGATGGCATAGGTTGGCTGCATAACACCAACTCGGTCAACAACTTGATCCTCGTTCACAACAAGTGAGGAGTTCAGAATGGGATAACAAAAGATAGTACAATCCGAAGGATCAATAGAACGCGAGGATGGAGGTTGAGGGAATGTGTCCATGTGACAACCAATAAGCTTTCAAGCCAAATCTGTGCAAATATCAAGAGCAGGTGGGGTGGGAGAGTGTAAAAATTCAACAGAGGCATGTGCATGATCTCCCACATCACCCCATGATGGTGTAAATGTTTGATGAGGTGAAGGCATACAATTACTTGTGACAGCAGCTGTGCCTACTTGTGATTGTGCAGCTCTATCATCGAAGTGTGATGAGCAAGGTTAGGATATGTGAAGAAGATACTCAAATCTTCCATCAAGAAATTCCCAATCAATATCATCTTCAGGGAATCGGTATGCAAGATTACAAAAGCGTGTGTGAAACTGTTCAACGGATTCATCAGGTGCTTTTCATAATTCTATAATTTCTTTTTTGATTTCTTTATAGTTAAAGTGATTGAAAGCACAGTTCATCTCTGTGACCAGATGAGCAAGAGAATGAATAGATTTTTCAGGCAATGTAGCACACCAGTGTATTGGGTTCCCTCGAAGCGTGTATATGAACAACGCGCATCTCATGTATTCTCCAAAGAATCCACGTCTTTCGCATGAGCCTACAACGTCGACCACATGCCTTACCAAGGCTACATAGCCTCCACCATCAATTGTTTTATGAGACAAGTTATTGAAGAGCTTTTTTGGGATGATGAAATCGTTTCCATAAGACATACATTCCAGAAGAGCAGCTAGGTAGTGAGTCATGATAGATGTGTAGAGATTCAAAACAGATGTGAGGACTCAGCATGTCATCTGGCCCTACTTCTAGTGCTAAAATGTTGACAGTGCTGGACCCGTCAACATGTAAAGGGATCTCCTCGGTAAGAAGTCCCAATTAGACCTTAGACCGTCTGGGGTAGGAGTCCCAGTAGTGGGTCATATGGTAATGCATTGACCACGATTTCACATAGAGGCAAGTAAGATAACTCTGTTGGTAGTAAGGGTGTGACTACTGCAGTGAGTCAAGGAAGGTGTATGAGAGGTTCTAACACAAAGGGGGGTTGAGATGAGTGCGCCCCTTGGCAACCTGTAAGTGTACTAAGCTGGGAAGGGAACACACGAGCGAAGATGCATCACAAGCTGGAAAGCAGGTCAGTCTGAATATCCAAAGTGATGGTTAAACCAATAGCACATCTGTAACAATATTAATATAATTGCATACAAAAGTGTTCATACACAACTATGTAAGTTAAACAACATTCATAAGCAACTGAAATAGTCCAACTACAATAACAACATATGCATGAAAATGTGTTGGCTCTTATTATATAAAGAAGTGTAAGTTCCAATCATACAATACATCCATGTAAACCTACTAGCCCCAATAGTGGAACATTACAGCCACATTTGCCTGCTCCTCTAAAGAGATGAACTAGCTCCGTGTAGTGGAGAAGCCAAGGCGCATTACAATACGATCCAAGATCTTTCCAAGATAGTCTTATCAGAATCTTGGCTAACCAAAATCCCTTACAATGAGTTATGAGGGACTGTTTATAGCAAAGGGTGGGGTGACCCTTGACAGTTCAAATACCCTCATGACTCTTCACCTACTCTATGACTGTTACATCCAACTATTTACACTTGACTTACACTTGACATGACTCAACATTACAACGCACATGTACTCATGTGAGACAACATGGCTTGAGCAACCATGCAAGACATCACTAACACTTGGTCCGCTATGATGAGACCAAATCTTTGACATGCTTATGATGGTGAAGGTGGTGAGCTGATGCCAAGCTTGGTTGTCCGTGATGGTGTGCATGCACCTCATGGTGACATTTTGCTAAAGTGAACTCTTGCCTCCATTGCAACCGTTGCATTGGTTCGACTCCATCCAACTCATTTGCTAACATGCGCATGGTCTTCTTAGGTGTGGCTAAACCAACAACACACTGATGCATAATGTCTGTGCTGATCTTCAACTGTGTGCTGGTGGTCATGTGCATCAACTTGCCGAAGTACATGTTCAGCTCCAGTTGGACTTTCTTCTTGTCTTTGCCTTGGTGAGTGTGTTGAATGGGTTAGATTATATGTGTCCGTACAATAACAGGCATGCTACTGAATCCCTTTCACGCGATCAACAACACTACTCACCATGTCTGCTCCGTGTCAGCTAGTGGGGTGGATCTTTAACTTGTATGGGCGCAATTTCATCCGTGTGTGCATGTTGCGCCCATTGTTGTTCCTGTTCCTACTGCAACTCATTCATTTGTCTATGTAGCTTCATGTTCTTCATAAGTTTCTTCTTTAGCACATGCAACTTCTTCATTGTTCCATTTTCTGTCTTCGCGTGATCTTCATGTTGTGTCGTCACCTCATAGCCCGAGTCTCCAAAGTTTCTTTCATTATCAGTGGATCTACTTGATCTTGCAACTTTGTTCCGCTTTTGTGTTGTTAACAACCTTCCTCTTGCATTCATGCATTCACTGCATTCCCTGCGTTTGATGCATTCACTATATTTGTTGTATTCACTGTGTTCGGTATGATGCCTTCAACTTCTATTCATGATGATTCTTGCTGTGATATCCTGATGTTCTTGTCTATGAAAAACTTGATATCTTCATGAGTAGGCAATCTCATAGACATTTGATTGACTACATCTCTAGGTGTGCTTTTAATGGTGTCTTTGACTCTGCCCTCTTGGAAACCATTGTACCTGCACTACTAAGAGGCATATGAACACCTGTGATTCCTGGAGACATGACAACACTCATGGCAAGCAATCTATTAGTTAAAAACCAAAATGAACTTGAGAATTGACTTGCAACATACCTATGTGACTAATCATGAAGGTTGCGCAATCTCGGCCGGGAGGTCGGGACACTGATTGCCAAGACTGCGCAAGGCACAATCTAGGCTGCTGGGAGAACTGATTGACTGCTGGAACTGCACAATGCACAATCCATTTTGGCTATGGATGCTGGAATTGTGCAATGTGCAATTTTAGCTGGCAATGGTTGGAGGCTCAGTGACTGCATTCCGCAATTTTCTGGGCTAGCAGTCACTTTCCCTCAAAAATGCGCAAAAAGATCCTGGTTGGAGGATATTGGTGAGGTAGAGTCTAGGCCAAGGCTACCCAGACTTGCCAACGGGAAGCTAAAACTGAATGTGGGTATGAATTCATGGTGATACTCAGTGTAAGCGTAAGTGAATGATCATGCATGAAAACGACAAATGACAGATTCAGAAAATGGAACAATATGCATGTGGGTGAGGCGAGTCGCCGAATCAGTGATTGTTTGTGAAAAATAGTTTCATGCATGCGACAACAATGAGATAGCAACAAAAACTAAAACTATGCTAGGACAAGCTAGTATACATGTAAGTGAGAGCAAGCGTTCAAAGAAATCAAGAAAAAAGTGCTCACACAAGCAAAAACACAAAAAGCGACATAAATGCAACACAAGGCATGGAAAGTGGGCTTACCCCAAAACAACTGAGCTGAGTGTGCCGACAATTTCTAGATGTGATGTGGGATGTCAGAGCTGCAAGGTTGATGTGAGGAATGAGCTCTGCAGCATCCGGTTGATGAGTTTCTATAACATCGAGGTTGTGACATGCATGCCACAAATATAGGGAAAGCGACACTTTGTGGGAGGTTTCTAAAAAAATCCTTGCATGTAACCTCCAACTGCCAAAAATAGATCCCTGAAACAAGAGATGTCTTTGTGTGCTAACTTGGGTTAAGCAGCCCATGCATGCAGGTCAATTTTGCTCGGTCCTAGAGGGAACATGTCAACTTAGCTGCACATGCAAGAGACTACTCGACTACTGGGAGAAAATACCCATTTCTGGCTGGGAGCTAGGCTGGCTGCCCAGGAGCATTGTGTAATTCCTTGGCAGAGCAGTTGACTGCTACATAGATTTGGGAAAATTTTGGACTGAGCAGCCCTGTTGGGGAAAATTGTGCAATTTTCTCTATGAGGGTTAACTGGCAGAATTACGCAATTCTAGAGTGCAGCAAGCTGGCAGTTAGGATTGCACAATTTCTGGAGGGAAGGCTGGTTGCCCTCTAGAATTGCGTAATTTCTTGGGGGAGCTGCTCAGCCTGCAGTTGGACCAAGTCTGGGTGATCAACCTGTGAGGGGAGTGCATCGAGCTGTGATCGACAGGCTGCCTTTGTGAAAGAAAAACACTAAAGCTTGTGTACTTGACGAAGCAAGACGTGTTTCTATGAAGGTTGGAATGAAGGCTCCAAAACGAAGCTAAGGAAAAATTTTAGAGGGTGGTTGTAGCCGCTACAACAGGCTGGGAGAGCCTATCCCAATTGACGACATTTTGATATAGATAATCACAACATTTCCCTATCAAGGCATGAACCCCGTAGATGCTTTTGTGGGAAGTCACTTCAGAAATTGTTGGCAGAATAGATGAAAAATGAGATCGGGCTGGTCATGAAGTCTAGGGGATATGCCGTTAGTTCAATCACAGATGAAGTTGTGTGGTTTTTTGCCTAGATCTTGGTAGGAAAGATCATGAGGAAGGGTCATGAAGATGAAGTGCCAGCACCAGTGGTATCCTTGGTTGTGCAGTGCAGTAAGGGGGTTCAGTTCAATTGGGCACGCTATCTATGCCAAGAATTCCTTGATGATTATCGCGAAGTGTGCGAGGAGGGAAAATCATTCCACTACACATGGCTCTTATTGTTGACCGTGTTGATAGCTTGGAGGAAACTGGATGATTCACAATTCCCCACTACAGATCCAGAGTTGTGCGAGGCTACCATATTTTCCTCTCTATGGGAAATAAAGGGCCCTACCCGTGTTATAGAAAATAATTGTTGTAGGTATTATTTGAAATGGATCTTCATATGGTGATCAACCAGAAGCCAAGGTTGTCACCAAGTCTATTCAAGGAATATTGGCACATCGCTGACTTCAAGGCTGATTTCCACCATGTGTATATCCACGCGAGGCGTGATTTGACGAAGAAATGGACAACATTGCCATTTCTGGTCACCGAAGAATATATTGCCCAACTAGTCCTTCAGTGGTCGACTCACTAGCTCCTTTTGAAAAACATTGTAGAGGGCACAATAGAGACTAGTAAAGATGTGCCGAAGGAAAAGAAGAAGGTGTCCATCGACCTATATAAGAATACCACGTAGGAACCAGAGTGTGAGAAAAGAATAAGAACAACAAACAAAAGAACCTGATCAAGGTGGCGAAGACCCCTATGTAAACCTAGAGGATGTCGATTCTCCATTTATTCTAAAATGGTGGCAGAGGACAAGTGTGGGAGGCACATGTAAAAAGCACAAATCTGATAAGTCCGCCGACCTAGAGGTCATGGTCTTCACTGAGGGGGACCTTGATGAAATTGGGGATACTATGAGGTTCGTGATGGAGGAGATTTAGGGACACGTCAAAGAGAAATACCAATTGATATTGACCAAGGTCCAACAAGGCCTTAAGGAATTGCAGGAGAAGACAACTATTATACAAGCGAGATAGGTTCAAGCAAGTGTGGTTCAGGTGAGCTGGTCTCAAGGGAGTGTGGAACCAATGACATCGGGTAGTGTGCAATTGGTACTCACTTCAGAGCTCTGCGTTGTACCCTTTCCTGATAGATCTTTACACTTGAATAATGTCGAAGATAGGGAGAGCATGCAACTGCCTAAGAACATGAGTGTTAACCTCTCATCACTCCCTTTGCACACATTTCATTAGCTACACCAGGGTGTAGCAGATGAGCGTAAGGTATGAGAGCAACGATATCTCATGGTGATCAAAGATGTGAAGATCACTAGTCAACAGATGTGCGATGAAAATCACAAAGCTCTCCAAGATCACAATGAGGCAGCTGTGTGAAGGAGGTAGTTGGAGCAGGGCAATTCTAGAGTATGTAGTGAGCTTCCAGAGCTCCAAATTCATTCTGAGGTTGCTTCTGAAGACAAAGTGTAGCAACTGGCAGATGTATTTAGAGAGTTGAAGGCTAAGGTGGATAAGATTAATTTTTATCTACAGATGCGAATTACAGAGCTTCAATTGAATTTATATCCCACCACACCACCTGAGATCCGAGAGCAGTGTGATTTTACCATCAGAATAGCTAAGGAAAATCTTGACACTACAATCAAACACTGCAGCTAACTATTTGAAGAAATGCTAGAACTATGGGCCTCACTACAGGAGGACCCATAGGTGAAAAAGATTGAAGTACCCATCCATGATAAGCAACTGCAATACGATTGATCAAGACGATGGAAAACACCTTAGCACCTATGCAATGGTTCACCCGGTTGAAAGACGAGACATCCCTACAAGAATAGATTGAGGAGCTGTGGAAGAAGATGCAGATTATAACTACGTGGATGCAACATTGGGAAGAAGAGGAAGGGGAGCTCTCGCACACTATGGATGATCCAAATTGGATCCATGAAAAAGTATCAAGTGCCATGACTGTATCAAATTAGGACAGACTTCAAAATTCATGAACAAAGAGCCATCAGGAAGACCTCTGGACAGTGGCAGTTTGTAGCCAGCAAGGAACGACGAGGACCTCGGTCAAAGCACGCTGACCGAGGCCCATGGAGACCACGTAGGAGGCAAAACTAGTAGTTAGGAAGCCCGAATCGGGAAATGGAGGCCATTTCTGATGCACGATTAGCGCTAATCACGCATCGCTGGGCAAAACCCCTCGAGAAGGAAAAGCCCTAAGTGCTCGATTGCATGGGAAGCCGGGAAACTGTAGGGAAAGTGTTAAGGCTAAAAGCGGGTCTTGCACTCCAAAACTGGTGGTATATCGGAGGCATCCTTGGGCGGTAAGTGGATTTGGCAGAAAACGAGCGATTCCATTCAGCGCATGACGCGTGTCCGATGGATGAGAGAGAAAACCACCTCTCATCGCATGCTAACGGTCGAGAAAGTCAATCGTGCAAAATGAGCAAACACCGTAGGATCTGGGGGCTCCAGATCTGACGGTGGAGATTGTGCCTAATGGAGAAACCGGATTTGATAGGGGAATTAAGCTGCGACATCTAAAAGTCTGAAGTCCGATTTGACTGCTGAGTTGGCAGATGAATCATTCCATAGTGTAATTGAAATACCGAACCGTTGAGGAAGAGTTGGAACAGTTCGTGAGAGGACAAGTGGCCACCTCCCTATGAGACGTTGGTGATGACGCAGGGGTAGGGAACTCCAAGTGAACAGTAGCAGGCGATCCAAAGGGGTGGAAGAAGAAGCGAATAGTCAAGGACAGATTGGCTTTAAGCCATGAATAAATAGATAGAAAAAGACATGATGATAAAAAAGAACCAGAGAAGAGAAACAGTGACTGAAAATGCGAAAGAGACAGTGAAGCAAGAAGCAGAAAACAGAGAGCCAAGCTGACCTAAGGCAGCATTGAGCAGACAGAAGGCTTGAGAGGTTCAAGCAATCCCTGTGAGGATCTGTCATGAATTGAGCACCACATTGGGGCTCCTCCCATTAAAGACTAGAGAGGTCAAGACTTGGAAAGGAAAAATGTCTGTGCACTCTAGTGGCTTGGGGAATCCAAGAACCACCCTACCAAGCATTTTTGTTTCAGGAGACTCAAATTAAGCTCCTCATTGTAAATCTTTACTTTAAAGACACAATAAAAGAAGGCCACCACTGAAAGCTAGACCGGATACGTAGCCATGGAGAATAGGGTGAACTCCTTATTAAATCTATTGTGTTCTTGCATTTTCTTACTGTGTTTCTCTTATTGTTTTCCATTCTTCAAGTGTCTGTGTATTTTTCAATTTGATCGATCTGTTGCCTAAAATAACATATACACACACCAGCACATGAGTCTGTAATACCTTCATTCATTATTTAATTAACTGAGATCACTCACGAGTGAATTTTAGATCAAGTGGTATTAGAGCTTTAGGTTGTTAAGGTTAGACAAGCTTGCGTTGGTTTAGCAGTTGAATGCTAACTAGATCAAAGCTCAAATTAAGAAGAGGAGAGTTGGTCGAAACTAATCCTGAAATTGGGAGAGTCTATCCTCGGAAGACAGTGTCAGAATAATGTTCTATGGGGCCAGACCCTCAATTCATAGATAGTTTCCTAGCCATAAAGTCCATGGTAGAAGAAATGTATAGGGACTTTAGAAAACATAAGGATGAAGACTCATCAGGCTCCAAACAAGACAAAGGAGAAGATGAGTCACATTCTCATGACCACTCAAAAGGCAAAGGGAAAGAGGAAAGCTTTCTCACACCTCCTAATAGCCCTAAAAAGAAAGCATCTTTCATCAAACTAGATGTTAAATTCGATTTACCTATATATGATGGAGAGTTGAATGCAGAAAAGATGGACAATTGGATTAGACAAATTGATGTTTATTGCATAGTGTAGAATATCGATTCAGACAAGAGCAAGATTCAACTAGCAAGCCTACGCCTTGGAGGCACTACCTTGGTTTGGTGGGAAGGCAGGACCCAAGCTGACATGAAAAGAAATGGTAAGACTATCTCTGTTTGGAGTGAATTTGTTTCTGCAATAAAAAAGAAGTTCTATCCATTGGCCTACATGCAGCAAGCCATGATGATTTGGCAAACTCTTTGACAGTTGAAAGGGAAAAGTGTGCAAGGGTACACTCAAGAATTTGGAAAGAAAGCATTGATTCTAGGAATCTCATTAGACTCACTTGAGACTTTGTTGAAGCACATTGGTGGTCTACACAGCTACATGAGGCACACTATCCTCATGTTTAATCCCACTAATATAGAAGAGGTATCTATACAAGCTACTCATCTAGAGGCTAGAGGAAAGAATGGAAGTCCAGAAGTTGGGGGATCATCCCAACCCACTACAAGCAAGAATAAAGAGAAAAGAAAGCAGAAATGGAAAGCAAGGAAGGCTAACACTGCACAGAAAAGCAAGGCTTCATGCACTCATTGTAAAAAGGATGGGCATGACGATGAGAATTTTTGGATTCTGCAACCAGAGTTGAGACCTAAGAAGTTCGAGGGAAAGAAGAAGAAGACTATTGTAGCTATTCAGAAAGATTTGGGGTCAGACTCAGGAGATGAAACAACCATTGCAGCCACAGGTATAAGAGGAAAGAATTCTGAGGCATCTACTAGTAATTCTACACAATCTACTATTGATGAAGAAAATGAGAGAAAAAGACATGAGCTTTTCCATATTCGAGTTATTTCCAAACATTAAAAGATCGATACTTTGTTTGAAACTAGCTCACAAGTGAATTTGATTTCTGAAGCAATTGTAAAGAAGTTGGGATTAGTAACTACACCTCACAAGAAACCATACCCATTAGGATGGTTGAATGATAAAGCACAACTACAAGTGACTAGACAATGCAAACTCAAGTTTTCTTTTGGGTCAGCATTTGTAGATGAGGTTTAGTTAGACATAATTCCTTTGGATATATGTGGAATTGTTTTAGGAAGTCCTTACTTGTATGATAGAAAAGCTATTTTCTATAGAGCTGAGAACAAGTATCTACTTGTTAAAGATGGAATCGAATACTTTGTAAGAGCTCATAAGCTCAAGAATAATTATACTCTCATAAACTCAGGGCAGATGAAACGAATGATAAATTCATGCAAACAATTCTTACTGATGGTTGTAAAGGAAAAGAAACCTGATGAAACCAATGTATTTGATGGTTGTAATGCTAAACAAGCAGCTGATTTAGAAAAGGTTGTTTCAAAGTATGATATCTTGTTTCAAGAACCTAAAGGTCTACCACCCAAAAAGGAAATAGTGCATGATATTATTTTGCAGCAAGATGCTCCATTGCCTAACATTGGAATGTATAGGTTTTCTGCTTTAGAGAATGATGAAATCAAGAAGCAGGTGTAGGAGTTGCTCGAGAAGGGGTTCATCCGACCTAGCACATCACCACATGGGTCACCAATCGTTTTGGTGAGAAAGAAAGTGGCTCATGGAGAATGTGCATTGATTACCGAGCACTGAATAAGATAACAATAAAAAATCGTTATCCCCTTCCTCGCATAGATGATCTTTTAGATCAATTGAAAGAAGTTGTTTATTTCTGCAAGCTAGACTTGCATAGTGGATACCATCAGGTCAGAGTTGCAGAACAAGATGCATGGAAGACTACTTTCAAAACAAAGCAGGGATTTTATGAGTGGCTGGTTATGCCTTTTGGCTTAACTAATGCTCCTGCTATATTCATTAGATTAATGAATGATGTACTCGACCTTTTCTTGATGATTTTGTTATTGCATATATGGATGACATTTTGATATTTAGCAAAACGTGGGAAGAACACTTAAAGCATGTTAAGTAGACACTAGATGTTTTGAAAAGATAAAAACATTATGTTAAACTCTCAAAATGTGAATTTGGAAAAACATCTCTGAATTATTTGGGTCATATAGTAGGGGGTGGTGAACTGAAGATAAATACCTCTAAGGTGGCAGTCATTGTAAACTGGCCTAAACGCAAATCTGCTACAGAAGTTAGAAGCTTCTTAGGAGCAACACAATATTGTAGGAAGTCCATTTCTAACTTTTCCTTATTTGCAACTCCCTTACATGCTTTAACAGGATTGAACAAGGTGTTTCAGTGGGGAGGCAAACAACAGAAAGCCTTCGACACCTTGAAAGAAAAGATTAGTACAACACCTGTACTAGCATTTCCTAATCTTCAAATACCATTTGAGATCCAAACGGATTCCAGTGACTATGCCATGGGAGCAGTGTTGACACAACACAGTAAACCCATATGTTATCATTCTGAGACATTTAATTCTGCAGTAGTTAACTATCCTACATATGATAAAGAATTGTATGAATTAGTACAGAGTGTGAAAAAGTGGAAACATTACTTAATGGGTAAAGAGACAGTAATACATACTGATCATCAACCACTTCAATATCTACACTCCCAAACTAAGTTGCAGCAATCAAGACACTATAGATGGATGGGTCTTCTACAACAGTTTCATTTAGTCATCAGATATAAAAAGGGCATACACAATAAAGTTGCAGACATGTTATCTAGACCCATTATAAATGCATCTACTATACTTAAGCATAATTATGTGTTACATGAGAGTTACATTGAACAATATGCTCAAGATGTAGACTTTAAAGATGCATATGCAACTTTAAGTCAAGGCAAACAAGTAGAAGAATTGGATTATCATGTAAAGGACCGACTCTTATATCATTGTGGGAAGTTATGCATTCCACAAACTGAAAGAGTAAAGATAATTCAAGAAGCACACACTTCTCTAATATCAGGTCACTTTGGGGTAAGTAAAACAGTTGCACAACTACAAAGATTTTTTTATTGGCCAAAAATGAATGAGACAGTTTCTAGATATGTAAGAGGGTGTACTATGTGTGCTAAAAGAAAGCCCAGAAATAGAAAACTAGGCTTGTACACTCCATTACCAGTTCCTTCTCACCCCTGGGAAAGTGTTTCCATGGTTTTTGTTGGAGGACTACCTAAATCTAGGAAGGGTCATGATTATCTATATGTTGTTGTGGATAGGTTCATCAAAATGTGTATTTTGATACCTTGTAATAAACAAATTACAACTGAACAAATTGCAAAACTGTTCTTTGAACATGTATGGATTCATTTTGGATTACCCACTTCCATTGTATCTGATCAAGACACCCAATTTGTGGGGAAGTTTTGGTCAATTTTGTGGGAACTGATGGACACCAAACTAAAGAAAAGCACAACTTTTCATCCACAAATTGATGGCTAGACAGAAGTAGTTAACAGGATAGTGATCCAGTTACTCAGAGGATATTGCAGCAAGCATCCTAAGCTTTAGGATGAACATTTATGTTATTTGCAACATGCTTACAACAGAGAAAAACATTCTTCTACACAAAGATCTCCTTTTGAGACCTGTTTTGGTTTCACACCAAGGTCTCCTTTGGAATTTGTCTTTGGTAAAGACACCACAGTTGAGGGACACAACGATGTGGACAGGGCAACTAGGTTCATTGAACAAATCTAAGAGATCCACCAGGCAGTACAGGAACATCTGGAAAAGAGCGAAGCCAAATACAAGGCAAGGCATGACAAGCATCAGATGGAGCATAGTTTCCAAGTTGGTGACCAAGTCTGGCTGTATATTAGCAAGGACAGGATGCAAGGTGAAGGTAGAAAGCTAAAGCCTATTAGGTATGGACCCTTCAAGATACTTGAGAAGATTGGTAAGAATGCTTTTCACCTTGATCTACCAGCTTACATGCACATCTACTCAGTCGTAAATGCAAATTGCTTGAGATTGTTTGAACCTTCACTAATTGAGGATCTCGAAGAGTAGAGTCAATTGCCTTCTATTGATGACCTGTTACCTGGATATCTTAATGAATTGCAGGAAGACACAGTTCTGACGCGCAGAGGAGATGTTGAGTACCTCAGAGTAGGGCTCAAGGATTCAAAGCCGAGAAGTGCAAAGTGGATAGAGATTGGATAAGTGAGACAATTGTACCCTCACTTACTCGATGCTTGAAAACCAACTTTTGGTGGTCCAGAAGTTTTTTCAGTGGGAAGGCCGTGATCCGAATTGGATGCATGAAAAATTATCAAGTGCCATGACTGTATCAAATCAGGATAGACTTCAAAATTCATGAACAAAGACCGATCAGGAATACCTCTGGACAGTGGCAGTTTGCAGCCAGCAAGGAACAACGAGGACCTCGGTGAAAGCGCGCTGACCGAGGCCCATGGAGACCACACAAGAGGAAAAACTGGAAGTTAGGAAGCCCGGATAGGGAAATGGAGGCCATTTCTGATGCACAATTAACACTTAGTAAGCGCTATCACTGGGCAAAACCCCTCGAGAAGGAAAATCCCCAAGCACTTGGTCGCATGGGAAGCTAGGAAACCATAGGGAAATCGCTAAGGCGAAAGGCGGGTCCCGCGCTGATGAGCCCCAAATTTGGTAACATTTTGGGCTCATTTGGCCTAACTACCTCTGCTAAATCCTTCATTTTTCATAACTTATGCATCATTTTTTAGTATATTTATGTCATTTGTACAAATGAGGGCAGTCACTATTCCTAGGTGGCTAACACGTGTTCATTTCAGGTTTTTTGACACATGATTGGAACAAAACTGAGCAGATAAGGACAGAAGACAGCCAAGATGGAGTTGAGGATTCGTAGGAGGGTTTTCCACAGCATTAAATGACCTTCCTCGGGATCTTCACCCCCAACTCCGAGCTCCAGTAGCCACCACAACCGGATTTAAAGACAGCCAAACGAATTTTGAGGAAGTAGCAGTTCACTCTTAGTTTGGTCAGCCAAGCCCCACTGATTTAGGAGGCCAGCTTGGGGCCTCGAGATGTATAAATGATAGGGCTTTAGCCTTCGAAAAGGACTTTTGAAACCTTGTTGCACATCCTGGACTACGAGCTGCTAGCTCTGTTTTGCTCTTTTGTAGCCATTATTGGCATGTTATTTGACTTATGATTATTATCTTTTAATGGAAAGCAGGCAGATTTGAGTTCAGTTCTGAGTTATTAAAGGAGCCATAGCTCTCGGGGTTGGGCCCAACCTGAGAGCCTAAGGCCTCCTTCCTTTGTATTGTTATCTCTCTTTCAGCATTATGGTTTTTATCTACATGCATTTGAAACACAGTTGTTGAATCAGATTTCTTGGTGTGGTTAAGTAGGTCATTGGTAGAAGATAGAGTTGCTTTAGCTGTTTAGAATAAATTGAAGAGATTAGAGTTGATAAAGGTTCCAGAAAAGGGTTGCTTGCACACTCAGTTTCACCTCTTTCTAGGGGCTGGAATTGCAGACAGTGCTGCCCACCAAAACCATTGGTTTACACGTTCGTGCAATCTGTGGGGTAATATTTTCGTTTGTAGAAGTGTCCATGCATTCAGATCTCTTGGAATGTTTCTTTGTTTCAGTACCATGCATGATTCTCCTTAGAAATAATGTTGCTGTTCATTGGGTTTATTAAACAGTTAGAATAAGTTAATAATATTTCAGTTATGTGCAGGACGTGGATGATTTGTTTCATTTACACTGTGCAGCGCTACTCCCTCACTCTCTTGTCCTTCTAAGCCATACCCAGGCCGACTGCTCATCTCCCAATTAGACCCCTTGTCTCTCAACTATTCTATTACCCTCGTTATTCTACCTTCTTCGGCCTTCCATTCCCTCTGCCCTCTTCAAGACAACCTAGCTTTGCACACCCCCTCTTCATCTCATCTCTCTGTCGCTGAGTCATTACGAACTCCCCTCCTACCTCCCTATCCATCCATGCAGCCTCTTCCACTCACCCACCACCTAAAATCCGATTGTAGAACATCCGGTAGGAATTACTGAACTTCCTGTAGAAATTCTGAACATCCTGTAGAACCCCTGCAGACTTCCTGTAGAAGCTCATAAACACGGTTGCTTGGCATCCAAACTTTGTGAAACTCTCTGAAAGGATGTTAGGGACTCCTTAGACCCTCTCTGAGCCTTCTTGACCTCTTCCAAGAATTTCCCCCTTGATCTACCCCTGCACAGTAAAGATCCAGTTAGAAGCACATGCATAATAATTCCAACAACTTGAACAAAAATACAAAAATATGTTCTCTTCAGATCAAAGTAGTCTAGACACATGCATCTCACCTTCCTAGAAGTAATGTCATCTCTTTCAGTAGTTTGCATTCCCACCTTTGCATCAGTAGGACTAGCTGGTAGAATTAGGGTTTTCTAGGGTTTGTGTTTCTTGTTGGCTTTCAGTTCCTTCGTGCAGTAGGTTAATTTCCTTTGAGTTAGCTTTCATTCATCGAATAAAAAGCTTCTTCTAAGAGCTCATAGAAGTTGGCTTGAGCCCTAGCGGACTTGTGCCAGCTGACCAAGTGACAGCGGCGGCAAGAGCTAGTACTTGTGCATACAACACCGTCGCTTCCAAGTTTGTTACGAACTACCGGGTTGATAAAATTAGAGAAGGAAGCTCCAAGAGTTGTAGCATTATTGCTACAATACTGGAGCCCGCCATCTTTTTGGCGCTGTTGCCGGGGAAGCGTCAGAGTATTAGTGATTGCTGCTTTTCTTCTACTTTTCTACTCTCGCCTTCTGCTAAGTAGTATTTCATTTCCATTCTGCAATTTCCTTTTTGCAAAAGTAGTATAGACATTTTCTGCTTTCATAGATTAACATTTCAATTCCGCAATTTCATTTCTGCAAGCATAGATTAGCATTTCAATTCTGCAAGCATAGCTTATCGTTTCATTTCTGCAATTTCATTTGAGCAAAGTAGATTAGTTCTTTCATGCTTTCATTTCAATTCCGCATTTCCATTTCAGCAAGATAGTTAGTTGCAGTTCAATCTATTTTAGTTTTGCAGGTACCAAAAAAAAAAAAAAAAAGCAATCAGAAGTCTTGTCATTTCATGCCTCGTAGAAACCGAGATAAAACAGGCAAATTCTTACCCAACACCCCCACCACATCACTAAGTCACCCTTCTCTCTTCTTTGGTGACAGTGATCCAGAAGAACCTATAGGTGAACCTCCTGAGATATATGAAGATCCTATAACAGAAGAAGAGTTAGAGACCACTCCATCTGAAGCTATGGCTGACAATAGGGGAGAAGATGAGAGAATTGAGGGTGCCTTCCCCATCCGAGAGACCAATGGGGACATGAAAATGAAGAACATTAGCCCCTCCGCTTTACCTCACTTCCATGGACTGACTACTGAAGATCTTGATACCTTCCTGTTTGAGTTTGCCGTCCTTTGTCGAACCTATGACTATACTGAAGATGAGCAGAAACTGAAACTCTTCCCCTCAACCCTTAAGGATGCAGCATTACGCTCGTTCATGGGCTTACCTGGGAACAATATCACCACTTGGGCTCAGATGCAGCAAGCTTTCAATACCAAGTACAGGGACTACTGTTGGTCTAAGGAAACCAAGGGAGAAATCTTTCGGATGACCATGGGGAATGATGAGTCTTTAGAAGATTACGAGGAAAGGTTCCAACTCAGCTATAAACGGGCCAGGTGCACGCTTGACCCTGAATCCCTCAAGTTGGTCCTGCTCCGAGGAGTCCCCGAAGACCTCTTAGATACCCTTCACATGCTAGCTGGAGGAGATATTTACCAACTGCCTTATGAGGACATAAAGACTGTGTTTAGAAACCACTCTAGGGCAGCCCAAAAAAGAGGTAGAGGAAACCCCCTCTCAGCTGGTATTCCTTTCTCCAAACATGAGTTTGCAAATCAATTAGAGGATCTCAAGAGTGAGGTGAGACAGACCATCCCCATGCAACTTGATACATTCCGAATCCAGCAGAAGAAAGAGGAAGCTGAGAGGGCTTTAGCTATTTTCTGCCCTAGGTGTACAAGGAAACACCCTAAGAATGAGTGCCCATTACATTCGGTTGAGGTATGTTTTGTCTGTGAGGAGGACCACCCCACGAACCAATGTCCAACCTTACCTGGGCTTAAAGCCATGTATCAAGGGACAGAAGCGCCCACTGAACCTCTCTATTTCCTCAACCAAAGAAGGCCACATGGACCTAGACCTTACCAACAGGGGATGCAAGGGACACCCCAAACCTATTACAGCCCCAACCAATCTGCTCCTATGCCTTCATGGGGACCCCCTGTTCATCCTTCCTGGTCTATACCCCCTCCATGGTCTTACCCACCTCAGTACCATACTCAGCCCACTACTCCTTCGTTTCACTCACATGCCCAACCACAACCTCAGTGGAATGCACCTCAACCGGGGTGGAGGCCCCAGTACAATACTCCCCCGCCATTTTGCCTCCACCACCAGCTCAACCACAACCATTACCTCCTGCTCCTCCAAGGCAACCCCAAATGCCTGCTCAACCGAACCCGAACCCCAACAACAGACAGGCCCAACAGGTATATACTGGGGAAACATCATGCCCTACCTATGCTGTGGAGATCCAGGAGATCAATCTGCGATCGGGGAAGACGCTTCCGGATCGCCAACCTCCTCCCCCAGAGGACGAGGAAGATAAACAGGAAAGTGAACCAAAAGCTATTCCACCCTTTCCTGAGAGACTTACGACCACCACACAACCCAACCCAGAGGAGGATGAGCTTCTGGGGGAACTCAAACAGCTATGTGTGAAAATACCACTTCTTCAAGCCATCAAAGATGTACCGATATACAACAAACTGGTTAAGGAAAAGTGTTTCAGACACCTAGGCAGGCGAAAAAGAGATGCTTCAACCATCAATGTCATAGGACAATTGTCTGATCTTATGTTAGGGTAGGCCATCTGCCCAAAGTATCTAGATCCTGGGAGTCCTGTAGTAGATGTACACATCAATGGCACCATCATACCTCACACATTGATCGATCTGGGGGCTGCCATTAATGTGATGACCAGAGATACCATGCTCAAACTCAACCTCCAGGGTTCCTTGAGAAAGACCTCGACAGTCCTACAACTAGCAGATCGCTCCACCGTGACTCCCGAAGGGATCGTAGAGGATGTCTTGGTCTCTGTTGAATCTTGGGAGTACCCTGCAGACTTCTTGGTTCTGCAACCAAAGGCAAAGCTTACTGGATACCCTCTCATTTTGGGAAGGCCTTGGTTAGCCACTGCAGATGCTTACATAAGCTGCCGGGCAGGAAACATGACCATCAAAAATGGTCCTATGTCCAAGCGGCTAGTCCTGTACCCTCCTGCCCAAACCTTATTAGAGCATGACTTACCACTTTGGTTGGAGGAAGGAGAAGAAGATGAGGTGTACTCAGCACCTTTGTGCACCCTAGACACCACTAGGGGAGGCCTCCCAACAGAGGATGATTTGATTGGAACCTTGATCCAGACTCCACCTCCCAGTGCATTGTCCTTAGAGGAATTGGTGGAGGATGCCCAAGCCAGCACCTTAGTGGACCTTTGTGTGACCGACCCTGTCACTCCCAGAGTCAAAAATGTGGAGTTCGGTCCTGAGAGAACGTTAAAGCTCAGCTCCTCCCTATCTCCTTCCCAGGAAAAGGAGCTGTGTAGTCTGTTGGCCAGTCATCTAGATGCTTTTGCTTGGAACTATAAGGAGATGAAAGGAGTTCATCCTTCAATCTATACCCATCACATCTACATCAAAGAAGACTGTAAACCGGTTAGGCAACCCCAAAGGAGAATGAATCCAGCCCTTAAGGACATCGTCAAGGAGGAATTACAAAAACTGTTGGATGCCGGATTCATTTACCCCATCTCGGATAGCGAATGGGTGTCCCCTTTGGTGTTGGTTCCCAAGAAAAATGGGAAGTGGAGAATCTGTGTGGACTACCGAGAACTGAACAAAGCTACCAAGAAAGACCATTTTCCTCTACCCTTCATAGACCAAGTGTTGGATGGACTGGCAGGAAATAAATTTTTCTCTTTCCTGGATGGGTTTAGCGGGTATAACCAGATCCAAATCAGCCCGGAAGACCAAGATAAGACCACCTTCACTTGTCCTTGGGGTACCTTTGCTTACCGAGTTCTTCCCTTTGGACTATGCAATGCTCTTGCCACCTTCCAGAGAGCCGTCTTGAGCATCTTTTCCGAGCTGGTCCATGATTCGGTGGAAATCTATATGGATGACTTGACACCTTATGGGTCCAACTTCCAGGAAGCATTGTCCAATCTGGGAAAAGTCCTCACCAAGTGCATTGAGATGAACCTGTCCCTTAGTCCTGAAAAGTGTGAATTCCTGATGACTGAAGGGACTGTGCTAGGCCATACCATTTCTTGTCAAGGATTACAGGTGGATCCCAACAAAATTGCTCTCATCAAGAAGGTTCCACCTCCTCAGAAGGTAAGAGATGTTCGGAGTTTCTTAGGATTAGCAGGGTATTATAGGAGATTCATTAAAGACTTCAGCAAGCTAGCCTCGCCATTGTTTGGCCTCTTGGCAAAAGATGTTGAGTTTAAATGGACTGACGATTGTCAGAAGGCTCTGAATGAATTAAAGGACAAGTTGGTGTCTGCCCTAATCTTGAGAGGTCCAAACTGGGCCCTACCTTTCTACATCCACACTGATGCCTCGAACAAAGCCATAGGGGCAGCCTTAGGACAAGTTGAACAAAAACTTCCATATGCCATTTACTTTGTCAGCAAAAACTTATCCAAGGCAGAGCTGAATTACACTGTGACTGAGAAGGAATTCTTGGCCGTGGTCCATGCACTGAACAAGTTCCGACATTATATCACTGGCTATCAAACATTTGTACATACTGATCATGCTGCAATTAGATATTTAATGAATAAACCATATGTGAATGCCCGTATTATTAGATGGTTACTTTTGTTGCAGCAGTTTGATTTGACTATCGTTGACAAACCAGGTAAAGAAAATGTTGTTGCTGAATTTTTGTCTAGATTGGATTTACCTGCAGGGGAGGATGGAACAGTGGATGACCAGATGCCCGATGAACATCTGTTTGCTATCTCAATACTCTCTCCTTGGTTTGCTGATATAGCAAACTACCTTGTCTCAGCACAGTTTCCTCCGCACCTATCCTCAAGAGAGAAGAGCAGGATCATACGGAAGAGTGCCTCATTCACTTGGATTGGGGGAAACCTGTTCAAGCTTGGCCTTGATCAGATATTAAGGCGTTGTGTAAGGGAGGAGGAAGTCTTTGATATCCTCCTCACCTGTCATGACGGGCCTTGTGGAGGACATTTTGCAGCAAAGAGGACTGCCTTCAAAATCCTGCAGGCAGGCTACTATTGGCCCACGCTTCATCAAGATGTCAGAAGGTATATCAGCCAGTGTGACCGATGCCAAAGGATGGGGAAACCGACTCCAAGGGATGAAATGCCTCTCCAACCTCAAGTGACTCTTGAGCCATTTGAGAAGTGGGGTATGGATTTTGTGGGTCCAATCAATCCTCCTTCGAGGCAGAGGTCTTACATCATTGTGTGCATAGACTACCTGACAATGTGGGCAGAAACCAAGGCAATCAAAGCAGCGACAGAAGAAAAGGTGGCCAAGTTCTTAAGAGAAAACATCTTCTACAAATTTGGCTACCCAAGAGAGCTAGTCACCGATCAAGGAAGCCAGTTCACCTCCAACTTAATTGAAGACCTGCTAGCTCATCACAAAATCAAGCATAGGACTTCCACCCCTATCATCCTCAAGCAAATGGGCAAGTGGAAGTCACCAATAGAGCACTAGAAGGGATCTTGACTAAGGTGGTGAGCAACAGTAGAAAAGATTGGGCAGATCGCCTGGTTGAGGCCACATGGGCTTACAACACCACTTGGAAGACCACAACCGGCTTCACACCTTATGAGCTGGTCTATGGGAAGAAAGCTTTGCTGTCAATTGAGTTTGAATACAACACCTTGAGGATGGCAGCTCAGCTGGACCTAGATCTCAGCCATGCCCAACAAGAAAGGTTATTGCAGCTGAATGGATTGGACGAGCACCGAATGCAGGCCCTTCTCCACTCAGAAGTGGTTCAACTTCAGAGGAAGGTGTGGCATGACCAACACCTCAATGACAAACAATTTCAGCCGGGAGATTGGGCGCTGTTGTATGATTCCAGGCATAAGGATTTCAAGGGGAAGCTGAGAACCAGATGGCTGGGACCATATGCAGTGGAAAAATGTCATGACAATGGATCTGTTCTTATTCGGACCATTGATGAGGAGGCCATCCCTATGCTTGTCAATGGGCATCGACTGAAGATCTACAGGAAACCTCTCTCAAGACAAGAATTCATCAAAACTGTGGAAAAATCAGTGTTGGTCATAGATCAGGGTTCTGCCTTTGTTTTGGGCACACCCTGAAGATCTTAAAAAAAAAAAAAAAAAAAGAGAAAAAATAAATAAATAAAAATAAAGATCCTTGGGTGAAAACCTTTCTGAGGCTCCCAAGGCAGATGGTAGGGGTGAAAACCTCATTGAGGCATCCCTACTATCTTTCTGAAAATGGTTGAAAAAAGACCCTTGAGTGAAAACCTCTTTGAGGCACTCAAGGCAGATGGTAAGGGTGAAAACCTCATGGAGGCGCCCCTGCTGTCTTTCAAAAAAAGAAAAAAAAAAGGAAAAGCAAAAAAAACAGGGACAACAAGTTCACAATGTGGCAATGCATGCAGGTTGCAGGTATTCTATGAAGGAAAAGAGGTCCCTCAACTCAAAGACAAGGGTCCTTACTATGCTACCAGGTGACCTCACCAGCACCCCCTCCGGAAATACTCATCTTCTCCAAGGTCTGGGCACGATTTGGTCACAGTTTAGTCTTCTACAGGAAGCTATAAGACTTTCTACAGGAAGTTCTGTATTTTTACAGGAAACTTCCTGTAGAAGTTTTGGACGGCCCAGAACCAATTATGTGGGGAGATCTAATGCCCGAGGTCCAACACGGAGGCATGCAAGTTAATATTTTCTCCATCACACACTGCTGTCACCTCCTTCTACCACCCCAGTTGCCATGCAATGAAAATACCTGCACAGTCAAAAAAGAACATTGAATTATCAGAGGAAGCACTTCTCAAATGGAAAATGCAGAGATACCAGGCAATACTTATCAAAGCCATCCGAGGGCCCTGCAATCATGGCTGTGATGCCACCGTCTCCACTGTCTCAGCATGCACCCGAGGAGGAAAAACTGCTACAGGACATCCTACAGGAATCCCGTAGCAGTTCATCCAGCTAGAGTGTACACCATCAAATCGCCTGCAACACATAGAGCGGGCACATGCAGCCGAGTCACAAGCTTCGTCATCAACGGCAGTCTTCAAGGAAGGACCCCCGGGCCTGTGCAAATAGCAGCAGCGAGCAAATCTAATCACCATCGTCCTGAAACCTGAAAATCATGTCGCGGCCGCACAGGTAAGTGCCTCGCCCTTTCTTTCGTCAAATTACATGAATACTACTCTAGAATGTTTGCAAGTATGAAATGAACGGGTTGAGTAGTCGAATGGCCATTCAACTGGCCACGACGACCAGTCAGATTTGGAAAGTGGTGGTCGTGGCAAGAAAAATGGGTAGTGGACACGTGAGAAGCGTCCAGTCGGGGAGAAGCGCGATTTAACGGAAATGGCGGCGGCAGATCTGTGGGGAATGATGCGGCAGTCGGGGAGATTTGCAGTGAAATGAGTAGGTGACGTCGTCCAACGGTCCGATAGGGACAGCTCACCCCCGCGCCACGAGTTTAGTCGGGATTCAAATCTACCGGCTGGATCGCCACTCCACTCATTTATCATCAGCCGTTTTGAAGTCGAGTGAGCGTCTGAATTTCTCTGAAGCTCGTTACTCCAAGTCTTCGGCTTGTTCGAACGTCTGGTAGCGGCACAGAAGACGCAGAACCACTGCCGTGCTCTCCAGAACCCGTGCGCTACTCCTACAGGAAAGCCACGCTACAGGAAGCTCACTGCCACGAGGAAAATTGGTTCCTTCACGTCAAAGGTGGCGAATTGGAAAAGGTAAGCCTGAACCTGTTCCTCCCATGCAATTGGTTAAAAGGGTGGCGAAGTCGACGTCTTCAAAAAGTCTGCGCATAAAATTGCAAGCATCGTCTTCCTTTTTGCATGAATGGTCGTCGAAGTATATGTGGGGTTTTCTACAGGATGTGATTTATAATTGAGCCCCTGTCAAGGCTCATCTGTAGATAATCTTCACGAATTGCGTACGTGACAGAGGCGTAATTCTACGCTCTGTCCCAAAGAAATCTGAAAGTCCATCTTTTGATACGCACCCGCCACCTCCGGTTAACATAGCAGGTTTTCACCATGCCGGGTGGATTCATCAGAAAGGAACCGACAGACTCAAAGAAACTAAGGGAGAACCCTGAGGTGGTAGAATTGTTCACTCGGGCGCGATGGATGTCATTTTGCGACAAACTTCAAGGCTATGATGATGAGGTGGTAGAGGAGTTCCTGCGCGCGTTGAAACCAAAATCAAAAATGCTGGCCATTGTTAATTTCAGGGGTTTGAGTCTCAGACTCACCCCACAGTTCATCAGCAGAGTCACTGAGCTCCCAATGGGGGTACCGTGGGACAAGGAGGAGAGAAAATTAGGCCAGAAGGCTAAAAAGGAGTTCTTCCCACCAGAGGAGCAATTCTCAGAGGATAAGAACGGGGTTCGCAGAGCTAGCTTACTGCCACTTTGGAGTGAGGTCAACCTCCAAATTATGAAATACATCACATGCGAAGGACGGTTCAGCATTGTATATGGGTACCATTTCCGGCTACTCACTGAATTGAGACATCAGATGGACCTACCTACAGAAAGAAAACTAAGTATTCCCTACTTTCTCCTGCAGTCTATGACTGAATGTGCCACCAAATTACGAGAGGGCACGCCAGACCAGGTAGCTCATCATGGGCTCATTAAGCTCCTCGTGGAGGATGCACTCCACACATACAAAGTCCCTCTCTCGTGGGAAGCCTTCTGGAATCTGACTAAGGATGGCGATATCAAAATGTTGACCGAGGAGCTCACCTCCTCCAGCAGCGAGGAAAAGGAGTCAGTACGCACAGAGAAAAAAGGGAAAGGCCAAGAACCCACAGCCAAAGCACCGAAGAAAGAGCAAAAAGGAAAACAAGAGAAAAAGGTTGTTGAAGAGAGGGATGACGAATCCACATTGACACCCAGGGAGAAAAGGTTACAAAGTAGGGTGGACAAGACTGAGCAGGTCCACGTCAGTAAAGGCACCTCGACAGCAGCCCCAACCAAGTCAAAAAGCAAAGCCCCCACAGTCAAACAAGCTAAAACGGTGCCACCTGTTTCTACAGGAAAACCAAAAACGGCTTCTACAGGAAGCCAGAAATCAGCTGATAAAGGGCCTTCTACAGGAAGCCCTGAGAAAGGAAAACCAAAAGAGAAGACAGCGAAAATTCTTGCAAGGGAGGCAGCAGCCGTGCTGGCCACCCTCAGTACACCTCCTAAGCCAAAGGAAAAGAGAAAGAGGGAGGCCCCTCTATAGTTCAAAGCTAGGAGAAGTGTGAGAATCAAAACGAGCAAGCCCCAACCTCCATCCAGCAGCCCAATTACTATAGAAGATACTCCTACCTCGCCAAGGGAGAGGTCCCCCTCAAAGATATCAGTCACTTATGAGAGGGGGAGCCCGAAGACGACTACTTGGAAGGAGAGGATGGACCGGTTGGCTTCAAAAGCCCGGCTACAGGATGCTGAGGCCGCTCTACAGGAAACCTTGGCCCGACTTAAGGAGACAGAGAGGATGGAGGGAGAGGCACCCTCATCACCACTTAGGGAAGATGAAGTAGAGCCACCAAGGGAAGAAGAAAAAGAGCATATTCCGGAGCCTAGTCCCCAGCCAAGTTTGAGCTCATATTATAACTTCTTGGATGCTGGAAAAATTATACCACAGAAATTCACTGTGCCACTTTTCTTTGCGTTGGAGGAAGAAAGGGTATGAACCCACACGTGGATGAAAATAGCTAAATCAAAAGGTGTGGCAGACATAGTCCCCTTGGAGGAACAACTTAAGGAGGCAAGAAAGGAATTAGCTATGGCTAAACACGTGGCAAACTGCCAGCGGGTGTTCCTACAGGAAGAAAACGAGAAACTTAGATTGCAGCTACAGGAGCTGAAGAAGGAAAAGGTCACATCCTCAGGGGACACTACAGCAGAACATCAAGGTAGAGAAGGACTGCAAGTTGGTCTTGGGGAGCCAACCTCGCATCTACAGGAAGGGGAACTGCAAGCACAAATCGAGATACAAGCTCTCAAACAGTAGTTGCAGCAAAAAGAGGCACAACTGGCTTACATGGCCAGTTGGGCCATGGATGCTCTACAATGCAGACAGCCGGCCAAATCCTATGGCCTGTACCTATGAGACCAGTGGCTGCAATTTCAGATAAATGCATTGGCACAGAGGGGTATCTCCCAGCTCCAAGACCCCCAGCAGTTCACAGCATTATGTAATAGCAGTTCATCAGAGGATAAGGCCAAACTCTCGGAGTTCTATCTCCATAATTTGGCCCTTCCTAATGTGACTACATGGGATCCCAACACAGTTGTAGGGGATATGCAATTGATGGCATTTGCCTCATGGTTGAACCATGAAGAAAAGAGGGCAGCAGAAGTCAAGGAGGTCATGGACCGAGAATTACACGAGCCACTGCTGATCAGAGCAGAGCCAGGGGATCCCACTGCGTTGATATCGGCCCACCAACACTTAGCCACCAACCCTCAAACTTTATTGAAATACATGGATCAGCAGGCACAGGCCATAGCACATTTCGAGGATATGGAGCGATTGTTAGGGGACAACTGTGTTCATGCTTGCGCCCGCCGATGGAACACATTGTCCCACAGCCTTAAAATCAGAGAATATCATACTCCAACTCGAATGAGGGAAGCTCTAGCACGGGTGCCCCTCTACAAAAAGTCCATACAGAACCTTCAAGCCAGCTAGATTGGCCTCAAGCTAAGCCCACCTCTGCTGTTAGGATTGATGCAAGGCAGCACAGAAAAAGAAGAGAAAAAGCAGTGGGAAGAGGTGGAAAGGAAGGCTGGGTTCCATGCCAGTGAGGAGGAGACCACTTCAGAGGCCTGGGATGTGAGGGTGGCAGTGAAAGCAATGAAGGACGAGGAGCTGGATTAGTTGCTCAAGGATGAGCAATCATTTTAGCTGGGGGGTGATGATGAGCCCCAAATTTGGTAACATTTTGGGCTCATTTGGCCTAACTACCTCTGCTCAATCCTTCATTTTTCATAACTTATGCATCATTTTTTAGTATATTTATGTCATTTGTACGAATGAGGGCAGTCACTATTCCTAGGTGGCTAACACGTGTTCATTTCAGGTTTTTTGACACATGATTGGAACAAAACTGAGCAGATAAGGACAGAAGACAGCCAAGATGGAGTTGAGGATTCATAGGAGGGTTGTCCACAACATTAAATGACCTTCCTCGGGATCTTCACCCCCAACTCCGAGCTCCAGCAGCCACCACAACCGGATTTAAAGACAGCCAAACGGATTTTGAGGAAGCAGCAGTTCACTCTTAGTTTGGTCAGCCAAGCCCCACTGATTTAGGAGGCCAGCTTGGGGCCTCGAGATGTATAAATGATAGGGCTTTAGCCTTCGAAAAGGACTTTTGAAACCTTGTTGCACATTCTGGACTACGAGCTGCTAGCTCTGTTTTGCTCTTTTGTAGCCATTATTGGCATGTTATTTGACTTATGATTATTATCTTTTAATGGAAAGCAGGCAGATTTGAGTTCAGTTCTGAGTTCTTAAAGGAGCCATAGCTCTCGGGGTTGGGCCCAACCTGAGAGCCTAAGGCCTCCTTCCTTTGTATTGTTATCTTTCTTTCAGCATTATGGTTTTTATCTACATGCATTTGAAACACAGTTGTTGAATCAGATTTCTTGGTGTGGTTAAGTAGGTCATTGGTAGAAGATAGAGTTGCTTTAGCTGTTTAGAATAAATTGAAGAGATTAGAGTTGATAAAGGTTCCAGAAAAGGGTTGCTTGCACACTCAGTTTCACCTCTTTCTAGGGGCTGGAATTGCAGACAGTGCTGCCCACCAAAACCATTGGTTTACACGTTCATGCAATCTGTGGGGTAATATTTTCGTTTGTAGAAGTGTCCATGCATTCAGATCTCTTGGAATGTTTCTTTGTTTCAGTACCATGCATGATTCTCCTTAGAAATAATGTTGCTGTTCATTGGGTTTATTAAACAGTTAGAATAAGTTAATAATATTTCGGTTATGTGCAGGACGTGGATGATTTGTTTCGTTTACACTGTGCAGCGCTACTCCCTCACTCTCTTGTCCTTCTAAGCCGTACCCAGGCCGACTGCTCATCTCCCAATTAGACCCCTTGTCTCTCAACTATTCTATTACCCTTGTTATTCTACCTTCTTCGGTCTTCCATTCCCTCTGCCCTCTTCAAGACAACCTAGCTTTGCACACCCCCTCTTCATCTCATCTCTCTGTCGCTGAGTCATTACGAACTCCCCTCCTACCTCCCTATCCATCCATGCAGCCTCTTCCACTCACCCACCACCTAAAATCCGATTGTAGAACATCCTGTAGGAATTACTGAACTTCCTGTAGAAATTTTGAACATCCTGTAGAACCCCTGCAGACTTCCTGTAGAAGCTCATAAACACGGTTTCTTGGCATCCAAACTTTGTGAAACTCTCTGAAAGGATGTTAGGGACTCCTTAGACCCTCTCTGAGCCTTCCTGACCTCTTCCAATTATTTCCCCCTTGATCTACCCCTGCACAGTAAAGATCCAGTTAGAAGCACATGCATAATAATTCCAACAACTTGAACAAAAATACAAAAATATGTTCTCTTCAGATCAAAGTAGTCTAGACACATGCATCTCACATTCCTAGAAGTAATGGCATCTCTTTCAGTAGTTTGCATTCCCACCTTTGCATCAGTAGGACTAGCTGGTAGAATTAGGGTTTGCTAGGGTTTGTGTTTCTTGTTGGCTTTCAGTTCCTTCCTGCAGTAGGTTAATTTCCTTTGAGTTAGCTTTCATTCATCGGATAAAAAGCTTCTTCTAAGAGCTCATAGAAGTTGGCTTGAGCCCTAGCGGACTTGTGCCAGCTGACCAAGTGACAGCGGCGGCAAGAGCTAGTACTTGTGCATACAACACCGTCGCTTCCAAGTTTGTTACGAACTACCGAGTTGATAAAATTAGAGAAGGAAGCTCCAGGAGTTGTAGCATTATTGCTACAATACTGGAGCCCACCATCGCTCCAAAACCGGCGGTATATCGGAGGCAGCCTTGGGCGGTAAGTGGATTTGGCAGAACACAAGCGATTCCATTTAGCGCACAACGCGTGTCTGACGGATAAGAGAGAAAACCATCTCTCATCGAATGCTAACAGTTGAGCAAGTCAACCGCGCGAAATGAGAAAACACTGTAGGATCTGGGGGCTCCAGATCTAACGGCGGAGATTGTGCCCGTTGGAGAAACCGGATTTGACAGGGGAATTAAGCCGCGACATCTAAAAGTCTGAAGTTCGATTTGACCGCTGAGTTGGCGGATGAATCATTCCACAGTGTAACTGAAATACTGAACCATTGAGGAAGAGATGGCGCAGTTCATGAGAAGACAAGTGGCCACCTCCCTGTGAGATGTTGGCGATGACGCAGGGGTAGGGAACTCCAAGCAAACAGCAGTAGGCGATTCAAAGGGGTGGAAGAGGAAGCGAACAGTCAAGGATAGATTGGCTTTAAGCCATGAGTAAACAGATAGAATAGGACAAAATGATAAAAAAGAACTAGAGAATAAAAATAGTGACCAAAAAGGTGAAAGAAACAGTGAAGCAAGAAGCAAAAAATAGAGAGCCGAGCTAACCTAAGGCAACATCGAGTAGACAGAAGGCTTGAGAGGTTCAAGCAATCCTTGTGAGGATGTTTTAGGAATTGAGCACCACATTGGGGCTCCTCCCATTAAAGACCAGAGAGGTTAAGACTTGGAAAGGAAAAGAGTCTGTGCACTCTAGTGGCTTGGGGAATCCAAGAACCACCCTACCAAGCATTTTCTGTTTCAGGAGACTCAAATTGAGCTCCTCATTGTAAATCTCTTCTTTAAAGACACAATAAAAGAAGTCCACCATTAGAAGTTGGACCAAAGATGTAGCCCTAGAGAATAGGGTTAACTCCTTATTAAATCTGTTGTGTTCTTGCATTTGCTTACTGTGTTTCTCTTACTGTTTTCCATTCTTCCAGTGTTAGTGTATTTTGCAATATGATCGATCCGTTGACTAAAATAACATAGAGACACACCAACACATGAGTCTGTAATACCTTCATTCATTATTTAATTAACTGAGATCACTCATGAGTGAATTTCAGATCAGTGGAAGGCACACTCAAAAGTATGCAGCAAACATAGTGTACAATCAAATTAGTAGCAGAAGGACATACTACAGAAAATTTGGTTGATGAAGTTGATGAGCCTCGGTATTGCACCAAGAATGATGCAACTGCCAAGGCTACCAACTTTAATTATCAACCTCGGTTTCGTACAAACATAAGAGGTTTCAAAACTATATGTGCAACATACAATGTGTTACACAAAATATTGTCACCATGACATTCTGCAGTCAGTGTGGGTCGATCACCACTCATACTTTCCTCCTATGCAAGTCTTAAAACTCAGCTCTTCATGTCAAGCCTTGAAAAATGAGAGAAAGTCCTTGAAAATCTCTAAAACTCTGGTTCCACACTTTCTCTTAGCATTACCTACGGTCCCGCACCCTGGTCATGTCCCCTACGGACCTGCCCGCTCTGTTTCTGTGTAAAGGGTGCGGACCCCTGTAAAATTCAAAAAGGCGCAAGTACATTCTTAAAAACTCACTTTGGGTTATTTCTGGAAGCTTCTAGAGGGAATCTTGAGGTGGCAAGTTCGCTCCTTTGATGTTCATGCATCCCATAACTAAAGGAGCTAACCCCTTGATGTGAGGAGCTTATCCCTTTGAAGGAGGACTCTGTCCCTTCATAGGTGGACCTGTAACTTCCTCCCTCTACACTATAAAATGAGGCATTGGGCTGGTTACTGAGGAGGTTGAAAGCTGAATATTTTTGAGGGTAAATGCTGTTGGAATTTAGACTTCCTAATTGAGCTTGAGAGGAGAGATTACATACCTTTTGATCTCATTAGGAAGTGTGTGAAGCTTGTCAAAGTAGAGGAGATTCTTGCTTGGACCCTGGGAGGAGCTTGTACAACATCAAGGCACCAAGGTTGTAAAGTTCTTCTTCGTTTAAAGTTAATACAATCAAGTTTATTTTTCTCAATAAGCTGTCTCTTATGGTTTATTTCATGGATTCCTTGATCACCATGATGAATATGATTTATTATATTGGCTATGCAGGTGTTATTTGATGTGTGCTTGTTTTTGTTTGCAGGTTCTTTAAAGGAAACTTGTTCGGATGGTCGAAGCGTGGCTACCACAAACTAGCGTTGGATTTAAGGTAGGGTCTAAAACACCTCTTGGTTTTTATTTATAAATCACAATATTTAGAGAAAGGTAGATTTGCTTGTTCTGCTTGTCGCTAGATATCAGTTGATACTAGGGAGATCGGTCTTGTCCGCAAGAACGATTTATCCGGCCGACAAAATGGCGACCATACTGGGGACTTGAATTTTGGTTTTTGCCTTTACTTTTACTTTGACTTGAGAAACTTTTTCTCTGTTTCTGGTTTTTGCTTGATGTGTGTGGGATTGGGTAGTTTTTTAGATTCTGAATTGTTTTTTTTTTCATGCTTTTGAAAGAGGACCACACGTTCTGTTTGTAACACAGTGTGGACATCCCCACATTGTTGCTTTACTACACAGAGCGGTACCGCATCTGGTTATACCAGAGGCCTGCAGACCCTGTCAAATTTTTGAAAAACCTAAAATCTTTTCATCCAGATAAACTTAGGATTTGTTTATGTTTTTTAGCCTCTGCCCAGATCTGCATGTGTCCTGTCAGAAACTTCTTGTAGGTGAGTTCCATTGGCATTTTGGTTTTAGGTGATTTTCTAGAAGTTTTGCGTGCCTGGTTTGATTTTCGTTTGGTCTTTGTAGTAACTCAGAGATTAGAAGCCTACAAAACCTCAGATTACCCTAGTCTTTGTGGTCTTCTTGATGAGTTTGACCGATTTGTGAAATCTGCCCTTGGTGAGAAGTAGATCTCATTTTCTCTTGCAAAGCTTTGAAAGAACTTGTTTGAAAGTTTTGAATTTCATTTTTAAAAAGAAAACATAGCTGGGTGTTTTTGATTAATTTGTTATTCTAAATGAATTAGTCCTTAGTTTGCTGAATAACTAAGTAAAACTTCCTCAAAAATAAATTTTTTAAGCTTCTGCTTCAATTAGGTTTTTAGAATTTGTAGATCTCAAGATTAGATTTTTCATAGTTTTGAGTGTCTTCTAGAAATTTTAGAAGCTCTTTTGAAAGAATTTGTTTTTGTAGTTTTTGAGTGTGGAAAAAGGAAAAAGATTTTTTCGTGAGCATAATTAGTAGTCTCGTTTTGAGTTTGTTGGAAAAGACAAAAGAGTTTTTCTTTTCATTTATATGTTAAGGAAAGATTTGTTTTTCAAGCATTTGCATTCTCAACTCTTTCTTTAGCTAGAAATTCATTGAAGAAAAAGGATTGTTTATCATCTTAGGTGCGTTTTTAGTGTTTTGGAGTCGAGTCTTCACACCATAAAGTTTCATCTCCATACCTTTTGACCTAAGGAACAAAAAATAAAAATAACGCTTAAAGTAAAATTTCTCTAGCAATCTTTTTATTTCTAGAGCTCTTTATCACCAACATAGCTTAGGCTAGTATCTTGGAGTAGGGAGTAATTAACTCTCCAAGATAATTAAAACAAACAAGTAGCTATATCTTGCGGTAGGAGATAAATTCCAATTGTTACATCTATGCTCTGGGAAGCTCCTCTTAAAGGAGTCAAGCACGAGATCATATCTGGACCAGTGGGGTAATCAATCCTTCCTCATTGGGAACGATAGAAGATATACACGTATTAAAAATGGTAAACCTCGGATTGACCATTGTCGAGGAGCCTGTGATCACTTGTTGGTAAACTTTGGATTATGTCAAGGAGCCTTCAAGGGGATTGAGCTTTGTTACTCTGCCCTTGCGTGTGTATCGGATCACAGACTGTTCCCCCAGGTATATTTGTTTCTGTTGGTAACCATAGTGACCATAATCTATAGGGTTCTTTCCTAAGGTGACGGTGGAGGGAAGATCCCACTGTACCTGGAGCAGATGTCGACTAGACTCACTTGGAATCTCTGGTGGGTTCTCTTCACTTGAGACAGTTTAGTGAAGAAACTTGTGCCAGTTTGTTTCATTAAGCAGGTTGGCGGGGTAACTGTTCCAACCGCCCTTTCTGTATTGAATTTTGTGACGTTGGATTTCATCAGCAACTAGTGTTTTCGGTATGGAAAGTCACTTTTTGTGTGTGGTTTGAACTCCTAGATTTTTTAGGCGTGTGATTCAAATTGTTTGGTTCTTTAGATACTTTAGGTGGTTTTATTTAGATTTTTCTTTGTTTGCGTGTGAAGTAATTAAAATATTTAATCGTGGCTGAATTACCGAGACAATCCCGTAGACTTCAAGGGAAACCTCCCGAGTATTCACCAAGCCATCTTGAAGGGCTACGAGCTCTTGTAACTCCTAGTGACAGTAGAGTTGGGTCACCGGAAGAAAGAGAATCTTCTTTAGTTGTTCATCTTGATTATCAAGTTCAAGCAACAGAGTATATTTCTGAACCAATTTCATTTTCCGAAGTTACTGGTAGTTTTTCTTCTACTAGTGAATTAGCTGAAGAACTTGAAATTTCTGAGCCTGAAACTGAACCTGTTGCTACTCCATCGTCAGGATTTGCTTCTCCAACTTCCAGTGGTCCTGGTTCACCCAGGTTAGGAAGAATCATTACCCAAAATCTTCCTTCTGGACTCATTGCTATTGAATAACTTGTTAGGGAAGAAGGTATAACTATCCCTGAAAATCAACCAACTTTAGAACTTAGGGAGCATGAATCGATCTTTTACAGTCCACCTAGGAGGGACGCTTGGTATCTTTCATTGACCAACTTTTTAGAAAATCCGGGTCTCAGTTTTTCACCACCTCGAGTTCCTTTTCATCCAACGCCTAGAGGTTATTATCCTCCTTTGAATATGTCGAGACAGTCATCCATGTTTTCCCAATCACCGAAAACATTTTTGTATGGCAGTCCTTCTATTCCTTCTAGGTATCAGTCACTCACTGGTACTTTTTCAGGAGCATCTCCTAACCCATTGAACATAGGTTATCAACTGGTAATAACAAAACTAAACCGTTGAGTGTAGAAGACATTCTTATGATGTCTGGTACTATTCCAAATCCGCAACCTCAAGGTAGTCAGTTACCGCCTGGGGGGCAACCTCAAGGTACTCAATTATCACCTGGGGGGCAACCTCAAGGTACCCAGTTACCGCCTGGGGGGCAACCTCAAGGATAGTACATACCTTCGAGACAGTACATTCCTCAAGGTCAACCCCAGACTCAGTATGTACCTCAAGGTCAACCCCAGTATCAATATGTACCTCAAGGTCAACCCCAGTTTCAGTACGTGCCTCAAGGTTATCAACCTCAAGATCAGTACCCAACCCAAGGTTTCCAACCACCTTCAGGTCAATCATTTGTCCAAGGAGCTGGAAATGTACCTTTGAATTATCAACCCTACCCTCAACCCGGTTATGGTCCTCAATATGCTCAACCTTCTATGGGTCCATACCCCGAAATGAACATGGTGTGGGATCCATCTCAATCTCAACAAATCTTGCAACCTAATGTGCAGTTGTCATCTCAATCTGGACAATCTTTGGTTTCTGGTTCAACCCAGCAACCTGTCCAGCCTACTATTCAAACTTTTGCACCTGGTGTAGCTCATCAGTCTAGGCCTAGTTCGCCTCGAACTCCACCTCAAACGACTGCTGCAACTACTGTAGTTTCTGTTCAATCTACCACACCTACTTCTGGAGTATCGACATCTTTGGTTTCTACTGTTCCTACATCAATTCCTCAAGCATCTTTACCTCAGTCTAGACCTGCAATTCAGACTTCGGTTCAGATGCCTGTAGGACAACCTGGTCCAAGTACGGTTGTCACAAGTCAACCTCAATTTACTTATCAACCGTACCAGGGATAATACCAATTCGGTCCTGCTGTGCAGAACCCAGTCTATCAGTATCAACCATACCCTGGATATACTTATCAACAACCTCAACAACCCCAGTACGGTCAGGTTAATCCTAGTTTTCCGGGAGGATATAATATCCCAAATGCAATTCCAATTCCAAGTTATCTTGGATATCCTCCTCCTGGGGTTGGTCTTATGACCCAGGGTTTTCGAGACCCTAACTGTCAGTTACCGTTCATTGCAACTTTGGACTTGCCTGATTTGTCGCGCCTTATGAAAGATCCGATTAATCATCTTCCGTTTTGGCCGCCAATGCCGAATAAGTTGCCCAGTGATATCTCAAAGTTTGAAGGTAAATCAGGAGAGGATCCGTCAAACCATGTGATGACTTATCACCTCTGGTGTGCATCTAACTCCATTATAGATGATTCAATTCGTTTACGTCTTTTTCAACGCATTCTAATTGGTCTTGCGGCCAAGTGGTACATTAAGTTACCACAAGCCTCTTTTTATAACTTTAGTAAGCTAGCTACTTCATTCTTAACTCATTTTCAGTTGCTTGTCAGATATGACAATGGCACGAAATTATTAACTTCATTAAAACAGTCAACGTCCACTTATATTTCAGATCATATTCATGAATGGAGACATCGACGGCGTTTAGTGAAAGTTTTTATTCCAGATCAAATCTTAGCAGAATGGTTTGTTAAATCATTATTACCTAAAATCACTGAGGATGTAGCTAAGGTAGGAGTTGTTACTGAAGAGCAAGTAATTGCTCAAGCTCAGTACCTTGACCTCGTTTATACGTAGTCGGGTACTTTACACGAAAAAATCCCCGACCTTTCGAAACAAAATCAAATAACTGCAGCTCCTTCAGGGTCTCATGCCGCTGATGGTATGATTGGTTCAGTTAACACCAAAATTAAGAAGAAATGTTCAAAGAATTCTTCTCCTATCATAACTTTACCAGATTCCCCGACAGGAGACTCTTCTGCTGGAATTCCTACCGATATTCATGTTGTAGAATCATCTACGGCTAAATCAAAATCCGACGGTAAAAAGAAGGGGAAGAAGAAAAATAAACAAAATTCGAAAGAGAAATCAAATAAAACTGAATCTACTGACAAGAAACGTAAACCTCGCTATCCTTGTCTCATTTGTGACGAAGAGCATTTTACAAGAGACTGCCCCCATCGCGCTGAGGTTGCGAAAATTGTCAAAGGTTCTCAAATGCCTGCTGTCTTGAAGGATCCTTTTCCTAGTCAAGATAGTAAGATGATCGGTTCTTCCTCAAATGCCTCAGAAGAACCCATAATGATGATGTCCCATGTTAGGATTGCGACACGATCGCAAGATTATGGAAGTAAAAGTCCTGTTGGTGGTAAGGAAGTAGAATCTTCTAATTCAAATCCATCAACTTCAACTCATGGTTCTGATCCACTACAGATCGAGAAACCTAACCCAGACTTAGTAATCAAACCACTTTTTAAAGGTATACTTCAAAAGTCAGCTTTCAATCCGCATGCAAGAGCTGCTCAGAACTATAACATTGTTGAAGACTTAGCTATTTCCCCTTCAGCAATGTCGGCTTTGGAGGTGCTGCAATCATGTCCAGCACAACGTAAATTGCTATTGTCGGCTATAGGAGCTGTTGATATTCAGGACTCGAACCTTATAATCTTCGATTTAGAAAATATTACACCTCGCTTACCTCATCAAATGGCTTTCCAGATTCCAGTGTTAGTAAAAAATAGACCTTGTTTTAGGACTGTAATTGATGAGGGAGCTTCTATGTGTATTATGTTGATTCAGTGTTGGAGATCGCTTGGTTCTCCTACACTCAATCAATCCCCGATGATTCTAAAGGCTTTTGATGGCTGTGGGTTCCATCCTTTTGGCATTCTACAGGATTTACCTATAGGGGTTGAAGGAAAAACTGTTAATCTAGATGTAGAAGTGGTTGATGCCCATCTAGATTACAACCTTCTCTTGGGTTGTAGTTGGTCTTACGCTATGACTGTCATTGTTTCATCGGTCTTTCGACTTATAAAGTTTCCTCATAATGGAAAGATCATAACTGTATACCAGCTAACTTACTTTTCATCCGACCCAGCCTCTTCTGAAAGTATCCAGCATGTCAGTAAAACAACTATCCCTTATAAGGATGTTGGGGTAGGATTGGTTAAAGATTCTGGTTTACTAGGAACTTTTTCCTTTCCTCCTGCTAATGTATTGCCTTCTACTACAACTATTCATATGATTTCATCAGACACTATTGTTTATGATGATCCTCGGATCGTACCTTCCGAATCTGAGCCGGATTCATTTGGTGATGCGATGCCTTTGAGTCCCTATGAAATTGCGTATCAGGTTGTACAGTTGTTTTCCAACCCTTCTTCAACCGAAATTGATATAATGAATGTGATCCATGGAGAATCACTTTCAATATCAACCTCAAATTCAACAACTTTTTCCGAGATTGTTCATACTGATGAGCAGATTCGTGAAATGTTGTCTATTGATGATTTACCATGGGAAGATCTTCATCATAGATCTTCATTCTTACCTGATATTGATCATTTTGAAAATTATTTTTCATCTATTTTTACTATTGATTATGTCAAAGAACCACAAAATCCATTGCAAAATCCTGATTCTGAATTAAATTTGGGAAATATTTCTCGAACGGTTCCTATTGACATTTCAGTTAAATCTGGAATTGTTGAAAACATTCATATAGGTGCCTCCTGCATGGAAAATGAACTCCAAACTTATAAGGCCCTATTTCAAGAATTCCGCGACGTGTTTGCCTGGTCATATGAAGAAATGCTAGGAATTGATCCAGCAATTGTTGTTCATGAAATCAAAACTTACTCGGATGCTAAACCCGTCCGGCAACGTTTGCATCAGATCCATCTGCGAAAAGCTGCTGCTATTAAAGCAGAAGTTGAGAAATTACTTAAAGCAGGTTTCATTTATCCAATTCCCTTAACGGATTGGGCATCGAATATTATTCCTGTTAACAAAAAGGAAGGAACGATAATAATATGTATCGATTATTGGGATATTAATCGAGCTTGTCACAAAGAAAATTACCCAACTCCCTATATCGATAAAATTATTGATGATTGTGCTGGCAGTGAAATATTCTCCTTTATGGATGGTTTTTCTGATTACAATCAAATCAACATTCTACCTACTGATCAACCAAAAAAGGCTTTTATTTGTCCATGGGGGACATTTTCTTATTGAAAATTACCTTTTGGGTTGAAAAACGCCAGAGCAACTTTTCAAAGAGCTATGTCTTACGCGTTCCATGACATCAAGCACATTGCGCAACCTTATCTCGATGATTTACCTACCAATTCATTACGTAGAGCCGATCATCTCATTCATTTACGAGAAATCTTTATGAGATGTAGGCATTATCAAATTAGGCTGAATCCACACAAATGTGTTTTCTGTATAGAAACGGGTTGTTTACTGGGATTTGTTGTTTCAAAAGCTGGCATTCGTGTCGATCCCTCGAAGGTTGAAGCTATTGTCAAATTGCCTCCTCCTTCGACTCTCTGCCAACTGCAAAGTTTGCAAGGGAAAGCAAACTTTTTACGTCAATTCATTCCTAACTACGCCGAGATAACAAAGGGTTTTACCAGCTTGTTGAAATAGAATGCTCCATTCTTTTGGGATGAGATAGCTGACAAATATTTTGATGCACTTAAACACGCATTGACCCATGCACCATTATTGCATCCTCCCAACTATAACCAGGATTACTTCTTATATCTCGTTGCTTCTAATTCCACCATCGGGATGGTGTTAGTTCAGGAAGATGAATTCGATAGTGAACATGTGATTTACTATCTTAGTCAAACTTTGAGTCCGATTGAGTTAAAATATTCACATGTGGAGAAATTGGCCTTGGAAACTGTTCAAGCTGTCCAAAGATTTTGTCATTACATCTTACTACGCAAAACTACCGTAATTTCTGACTGTAACCCTATGATCTATATTTTGACCAAACAATTGCTAGGGGGCAAGTATTCCAAATGGATTGTTATCCTACAAGAATTTGACTTGGAATTTGAAAAATCCAAGTCAAAGAAATCTTTAGTTTTGTGGAATTGATGTGTGACTTCCCGCGTGCTGATACTGAAACTGTGGTGGAAGAGCCCATTGCGGACGAATCCTTGTTTCTTATCAGCACTCTTGATCCATGGTATGGAGATATCATAGTTTATCTCCAAACCCAATCTTTTCGGCCTAAAATTTCACGATCTCAGCGACGGAAAATACGTTTCCAATCCCAACAATACAAAATCATTGGAGATACACTCTATCGTCGTGGGGCGGACTCTGTTTTCCGACGTTGTTTAACTCATGAAGAAGCTGAAAAGGTTCTAAATGACTGTCACTCTAGAGCATGTGGCGGTCATATGTCTGGGTATGCCACAGCCCAAAAGATATTGCGCGCTGGCTATTTCTGGCCGTCTTTGTTTAAAGATTGTATTTACGCGGTCCGAAAATGCCACAATTGTCAAATTTTTGATCAAAAGATGCGTGCTCCACCTGCTCCTCTCCACCCTATAATTGTCGTCGGTCCTTTTTCAAAGTGGGGTATTGACTTTATTACATGTAACCCTCACTCGGCCGGGGGGCATGCGTATATCATTCTTGCGGTAGATTATTTTACCAAGTGGGCCGAGGCGATGCCTACATTTTCGGCAGACGGAAAAAATGCTGTGATTTTCGTTTTCAATCATATAATTACTAGATTCGGTGTTCCATAAGCGATTATCATTGATCATGGGCGTCATTTTTGAAACATCATGATGACTGAACTAATAGATCAACTTGGCCTACGTCACGATAGTTCTACTCCATATTATCCACAGGCTAATGGTCTAGTTGAAGCCATTGTTCTAGTCATTACGATCCGACGAATCATTGGGATTCATAGGTCGAATTGGCATAACATGTTATTTTCAGCGCTTTGGGCGTATCAAACCTCTGTAAAAACATCAACTAGTTTCACTCCTTTCCAACTGGTTTACGGTTTGGAAGCTGTGTTACCCATTGAATGCGAAATCTCGTCATTGCAAATAGCCATAGAATTACTCCCAGCCACTTCCGAAGAGGAGAAACGTTTGTTGTACTTGGCTTACGTAGATGAGAATCGACGTGATGCTGCACTAGCAATCGAAACTCATACCAAACGAATTAAAGCTCAGTATGATCGAAATGTCACACCTCGTAATTTTTTGGAAGGAGACCTAGTCTTACTATACGATCAAGCAAATGATAAGCTAGGGGCTGGAAAATTCGTACCTACGTGGCATGGTCCTTATGTTGTTAAGCGAAAGCTGGCAAAAGGGGCCTATGAATTGGTAGATTTTGACGGTGTCTCTTTAGGTAGCCCAGAAATGGTCTTTATCTGAAGAGATATTATGCTTAAATCTGGGTGTGGAGACTTTAGTTAGATTAGTTTTCTTTCTAGCTGGTGTGTTTTAGATTAGAAAAGTGTGCTTAGTTTAGAGAATGTTTTTATCATTATTCCTGCTTATCTTGATTTTACTCTTGATATTGCAGATGTTGACGTCTCTTCAAACATACATTGGTTTCGCTGATGGTGCTTGTCGTAATACACAGAACATTTCTTTCGCAGCTTGGGTTATCTATTCACCCTCTGATGAGTTGGTATCTATGCATGGGGTAAGCCTCGGTCAAACAACGAACAACATTGCAGAGTATAGTGCAGTGATTGAGTTATTATTTGAATCCATCTCATTTGGGATTCGGAGTTTGATTGTGAGGTTAGATTCTGAATTCATTGTATTGCAGCTTAATAGAGTTTATGCCATTAGAAATCCAGTGTTATTAATATTATTTTTAAGAGTTCGTCTCTTCGAACGTGAATTTGACTATATTGAATATTAGCATATTCCAAGATATTTAAATACATTAGCAGATGCAATTTCTTCTCAAATGTTAAGTAGACATTTGCAATAATAAAACAGTAAATTTAAAAACATTCCATAACATGTTTTAGAAGATAGCCAGTAATAGTGATATAGCATAGCATAGAAGTGTGTCAAATATACATCGTCTTTGATCATAGGTTGAAAAACACCTTATGATCGGCAAAAATGATAGTACAAAAAGCAAAAATGTCATATGAGTCTACAAAAGGCGATCATCCTATCACTGGTGATGATCATGATAAGAAACCACTGCTCGGGCCACCCTACAAATGAACCTCCTGAAAGGTCTTGGTACCCTAATCACATAGCGCTGTAACCTAAGAGGAATGTCATCTATGCTAGTCTCTCGAATATCTGTTGTCAAACGCTCTAGATGGTTTTCCAATTCGGCCAGGGTCTCTGTAGATTCGTCAAGTGGGGCTGGTACTACTACAGCTGGGTGTCTCCTCTCATAGGGCCGGAGAGTGGTTGGTCGTCGTGGACCTACATCTGCATTTGAAACTTTTTACTATCAGTTTTGGACGATTTAAAAAGAAAAAAAAATTAAATTAGAAAATGTTGGGAATGATTTTACCTGAGTCATCCCATTGCTCTTCTGGTGGAAGAGCCATGTCTGGGTCACCATGATAATCCATCCCAGCATAAGGAAAATCCTGAATCGCGAAAACTTGGTTCTCCAACCAATGAAAATAATCAGGAGGAAATCGAACAACCTCTGAACCCTCCTCAGGATGGTGGGCCATAACTGCAACCCAACACATCAGCTTGGGCTCTCGGGAAGTCTAACTCCAACGGAAAGATGCTATGGGACCAACATCAGGACCCTCTCTAGACCAAAGCTCACAACTAAGAAAGCATATCCAAAGTTTTTTAGTTGTCCGTTCTTTGCTCTAGTTAGTTGGCCTTTTACATTAGCCAACACAGCTTCGCACCAGTTGAAGATGGTGCCTCGATAATAGTCTTCTGCCATTCGCATTTGGGATCCACTGGCTACATGCAGTTCTGCGCTTCCGCAGATTCTGGTGATAGTAAATGAAATCACTTTAAGTTCAGGACGGGAGATGGTTTTGATATCAATCCCTTTGTCCTTTGTTTGGTCATTACAAAACTCTAGCCGGAGACTATCGACAGACTGGCCACCTGGCCTAGTCTCGAATAGAGTCAATTGTTCACCTCTCTTGGGCAAACCAGTCAAGAAGTAAATGTCCTTTGGCTCCATTTCGAGCTGGTGGCCACCAATAATGAAACACTAGTCCTGTATATTCCATCTGTCCACCAGCCACTGCAAAAAGTCTACTTGGGCCCTCATGCCAAGTATGGCCCAAAATTTAAATAGCTCGCATGCCTTCAATGCATCTATTGAAGGTTGATGATTAATTGCGGCAAGGTCCACATCTTCGTGTTCCCGCACCCGCAAACTGAGCATTGTGTATATCCTACTTTGAAAGAAAAGGTGGATTAGAACATTTTAATTCAAAGCTTTTGGGTGGAAATTGGAAAAATTTGAAGTTGTAAAACCTATGTCACGGGGTCCGCACTCTCCAGTTAGGGACAGTGCATAGGTCCACACTCTGCCCAAATAGCAGGTGCGAGCCCCTGGCTCTTTCCTCTGTAGGAAAAAGTCTGGGTCCGCAGGTTTTCCATGCTGCGCCTGCGGACCCCCGCGAGCGGTCGATTCCAACGCACGAATTTTCCACAATCTTCATAGGAGGTTTCTTACCCAAAAGCTCTCTTTTCTCACTCTTAAGTCAAACGGTAAAAATGAATTTACAAAAGCCCTTTTTATAAGCTTTTTTGAAAAAATGAATTTTTAATTTGTTTATTTTTCATTTTAAAAAGGTAACTTTTTGATGCATTTTTATTTATTTTAAACAGGTATGGGTAATTTTTGAATTTTTGTGCAGAATATCGGATTTTTCAGGCAAAATTGATCATTTTCAACAAAAAACATTTGAGTCCTCTTTAAGCTCTTTTCTGACTCGTAAAAAATGAAAAGATTGTCGAGTTTTTGTTTTTAAGCTCGTTAAAACGGAATTAAAAGGACGGTCCACTTACAGCTCTTTTCTGACCGTATAAACATGAAAAGATTGTCGGGATTTTGTCATTTCAAGTTCGATATTGGTTATAAAATGATGTGTCCTTGATCGCTTTTTTACTTTTTCGGATCGAAGACACTAATTATGAAAAGTACTCCTTGATCGTAATGATCAAGCAGTTCTCTCAAGTATTATTTTATACTTTTTCGGGCTTGGGAGACACAAATTTATGAAAAAGGACAATCATGGAGTTTTCTTAAGTTTTTCTTCTGACTCCCTAAAATTTAAAAACACCGAGTTTCTCCTATACTGGACTCGTTAAAATTTAACAGCAAAGGACCTGTTCAATTACAAACAGGAAAAAACCACTCCTTCTTAGGTTTCAAATTTTAAACTAAGTTTGACTCATCCGAAGGATGAGCTTATAACCAAGCAAGTGTTATCCTCCTCAAGCTTGTCAAAAAAAGAGGTACTTGCTAGAAATGGTGGGGGAAAAGAGAGAAAAATGAACCAGTTTGTTATACTTTGTGTCTCAGAAAAGCATTTAACCACTCTTGAACACAACACTTTTTGTTCACCTGGGTTGGGAAGTCCTTTGCCTAACAGTTAATCAGACCATATTGAAAGTCTTCAGCCAGTTTCTGGGTATTAGCTTTGGGTTAATTGTCACCAAACCATCTACAGTGTCATTATGTGTTCAAGAGGTCAATGCAAATAAACCATTCATCTGCAAAATATCTGTCATCCATCTTGACCATCCCTGAGTTAGTCCTTGCAAACATATTTCTTCAAACTTGATCTATGATTTCGTGTTGTGGGCTTGCCTACGACGAATCGCTTTCTATCGAATTCAGCTCATTATCTAGAAAGATGATCTATAAATCGTTAGTACCTTGGAATATGCATGCCTCAATGGCAGGTTTCTCACCTTCGACGACAGGTTGTATCATTGACCTTCGATCAAAGGATTCCGTGACATGTTTGACATCAACTCATCTATTCACATTTCATGGATTGTATTGAGTACTTTGAGAGCCATTGACATTATTGGTGGTTTCTCTCACACTTGTTAACAATTTACATCACTGACTGGTAATCAAGTGGTTTCTACCATGTTCGACTTCGACACATTCATTCACATGGATAGAATCGTACTATTTCGGGAAGTAGAAATCAAGAACTTGGATCTAGTTTCCACCATCCAGGCTGCGAGGAATGTTTTATTCATTATACAATGCACTATTCATAAACAGATGGCTGCACCCATACTGTGTCTACATATGTCTATACTTGTGATGTATTACAAGATCATTCCTATATCAGAGCAGTTTAGTTAGTTTTCTAGTCAGTTTTGCTCTGAGTATGGGAATGCCTACCTCAGCGATGATATGATCACATATATATATATATATATTTTGTATTGAATGTTTTTACAGGTTCCAACCAGGCTCTCCACAGGATGATCCTCGAAATGAAAAAGTACTTCACTCTTCTTAGATGACAAATACTGTCCTCATCTATTACAGACTTCGCACTTTAGGGGACAATCTGTTACACAAAATATTGTCACCATGACATTCTGCAGTCAGTGTGAGTCGATCACCACTCATACTTTCCTCCTATGCAAGTCTTAAAACTCAGCTCTTCATGTCAAGCCTTGAGAAATGAGAGAAAGTCCTTGAAAATCTCTAAAACTCTGGTTCCGCACTTTCTCTTAGCATTAACTGCGGTCCCGCACCCCCTGGTCATGTCCCCTGTGGACTTGCCCGCTCTGTTTCTGTGTAAAGGGTGCGGATCCCTGTAAAAGTCAAAAAGGTGCAAGTACATTCTTAAAAACTCACTTTGGGTTATTTATGGAAGCTTCTAGAGGGAATCTTGAGGTGGTAAGTTCGCTCCTTTGATGTTCATGCATCCCATAACTAAAGGAGCTAATCCCTTGATGTGAGGAGCTTATCCCTTTGAAGGAGGAATCTATCCCTTCATAAGTGGACCTGTAACGTCCTCCCTCTGCACTATAAAATGAGGCATTGGGCTGGTTACTGAGGAGGTTGAAAGCTGAATATTTTTGAGGGTAAATGCTGTTGGAATTTAGACTTCCTAATTGAGCTTGAGAGGAGATATTACATAACTTTTGATCTCATTAGGAAGAGTGTGAAGCTTGTCAAAGTAGAGGAGATTCTTGCTTGGACCCTGGGAGGAGCTTGTACAACATCAAGGCACCAAGGTTGTAAAGTTCTTCTTCATTTAAAGTTAATACAATCAAGTTTATTTTTCTCAATAAGCTGTCTCTTATGGTTTATTTCATGGATTCCTTGATCACCATGATGAATATGATTTATTATATTGGCTATGCAGGTGTTATTTGATGTGTGCTTGTTTGTGTTTGCAGGTTCTTTAAAGGAAACTTGTTCAGACGGTCAAAGCGTGGCTGCCACAAACTAGCGTTGGACTTAAGGTAGGGTCTAAAACACCTCTTGGTTTTTATTTATAAATTGCAATATTTAGAGAAAGGTAGATTTTCTTATTCTGCTTGTTGCTAGATATCAGTTGATACTAGGGAGATCAGTCTTTTCCGCAAGAACGATTTATCCAGCCGACACAATGCATCCTTCCTTTTCTATCATGATATAATGGAGTGCATGTAATGAAATCAAATCCTAAACTAATTGTAGAAAATGAAATGCTTAAAATGGAAACCTTAAACTATGCAAGAAATAAAATACAAAGAAACCTATTCTAATTTCATAAATTAAATATCATGAAATATATGTCAACCATTACATTTCAAAGAGTTTAGATCCATTAACAGAGTTCATTGGATGTGGCAATCAAGAAAATCATCATTGTATTATCCAATTCATAGATTTGTCCATTAACCCAAATCACTGAAATATTTTGCATGGGTAAAGAGGCAAGTCCTAAGTGGTATTTAGTATTCTTTGATCATTTATTTAGAGCCTAAGGGTAATTATTCAACCCTAAGGGACCAAAACCAATCTTTTTTAGAAAATATGGGCAAATATATACATGCTCGAAGAGTATTACAGGAAACAACATATTTACTATAGGGAACTATAATTCACCGAATGGCCAAGAAAATAAAATCCAAATTGGATGGGACATTTTTTTCTATTGACTAGGATGTATTAGGTCTCCATTTCAAGTGTAATCAATCAAAAATACCTTTGTTACCCAATGCTAAAAAATAATAGAAAGTTACTAGTGCAAAATCTAGAAATTCGAGAACTAGTGAGCTATTAAATCTATCAAATTCCTAACCTAATCAAGTGAAAATGCAATGGGGTAATTTTTTTTTATTAAATAGAATGTTTGTTTGGTATAATTCAAGTGGAATCCACTCTATTGAAGTTTTTTAGCATTCTTTAAAAAATAACATAAATTTACTATTATTTGCCACAAGGGACTTGCAGAAATCTAGATTTGGGAATAAGAAAACTAATTTGAGTTGCTCAATGATTACTATGACCTTCGAAAGTTATTCCAATGATGAAATGATGCTTTTGATTCTACAAGATAACTTACTTCAACCATCTAACCCAATCCTACAATAAGAAATCATTAATACTAAATGTAGAAATAGAAAAAATGTGAACAAGAGATGCATGTGAATAAGAAGTGAAAGGAATAAAAGTAAATGATACAAAAGGGATCTGAGGCTCCTGGGATGGCCAAGCCCAAGGAAACTCAGATTCTTATGAAGGAGACCAAGGTTTAGAAGCTGAACATGACACCAATATTCATTATTTCCATCAATACAATTACATCCCTGCAAGAAATGACAATGGAGCTGCAAAAATATGAGTTCTCTCCACAAGAAGACTAATAAAAATCCACCCCTAGCGGAAAATTAGAGTTGATGCTTATAAAAAATGATTAGGAATCATACCCCATAAAAGGAGGAAGCTTTCCTTGTAAAAAACACTTGATTAGTGGAACTAGTTCCCAATACTAGGAATATGCATTAAATGGGAGGGAACACATTCCTAGATTTTCTCAATCATTGGAGCTCCAGAAGTTGTGCCATAATTTCATAATAGCTTCCTGATTTATTATTTAATATTGATCCTCCTGTAGTAAAGAACAAGTCCCTAAATTATCTCCTCCTCCAAATCTTTGTAATTTTCCTAATATTCTCACAATATTCCAGAAAAAAGAAATAATATTAGGCACAAATATGCAATTATCCATAAACCTCCCTAATGAACATATTAAAGTTAAAAATACATTATCTAATGCAAAAAGAGAGGTTTAATGTGTTGAAGGATGGTCAAATGGATCTTAATTTATGTCTAATTTAGAGGTCCATCATACCCCCCTGCTGAAAGTGTTACTCATCCTTTGAGCAACTTAGTGACCTCATTGTGCCTAATTCATGGCCTTAGTGACCTCTCTCTTGTGCATTCCTCAGTCCTCTCTCTTAAGAATATTTTCTGTAAGTTCCGCAAGGATAAGAACAAAAATATAGTTGTTCTTTTCATGATTTTAACAGTCTTTCAAACAAAAAAAACATAACTTTCCTCTTTGCAAGTGAAATTTGTTGGCTTGTAGATCCATTTCATTCATATCCTCTCCCTTGAAACTTCATTCCATTTTCACTCATTTTTCCAAAAATAGTTTGTGCATAGAGCAAATCACATTGTTTCTTGAGACAATTAGCCTGCCTTCTTCCCCTTATTGAAGATGGGTTCTTGAATATTTTTTAGTTTGGCAAGGTATTCCACATCCTTTTCCACCCTTCTGCTACCTTTTTCCACCATTTGGACACCTCTTAAACCTTCAAAAGCTTTTAGATGAGAACTAGGACATCCTATAGTAATTCTTGTAGTAACTACATGAAAACTTGTAGTAGCCTGTAGTAACTACAGGAAACCTTGTAGCAGTCTGTAGTAACTACAGGAAACCCTGTAGCAGCCTGTTTAAACCTTTTTTGAGAAGAAATGATAGTTTGAGCCTAGGGTAGGCCCTCAACTTGAATTCCATTCCTTTCTCCCCTTTCTATAACATCTTTTAGGCCTTGGATAAATGCTAGAAAGAGATTAGAGACCTCTTGGAAAGCCTCTTTTTGTCACTGCAGTTTGAGTTCTATTTTGATGGTGAATGCCTTCTTGCTTTTTGTTTCCTTCTTCTTCTCTTTTGTGGCCTAGATATTTGCCTAATGGCTTTGGAGTTCTCTGTTCTAATTAGGTCTCTCTTAGGCACTACCACTTTTGTTTTTAGAACAATTTGTTCATTTCCTCCTTCTTATAACAACATTCTGTTGTCCTGTAGCAGTCATTCCTCCTCTTTTAGGGTCTTCTAGCTATATGGGAGTGATGAGAAATGATGTCGAGGGTTGGAGGATGATGCTAGGGCTTAGAGGGAGTAGTGTAAGTTTGTGAAAATGGAGAGGTTGTGCTCTTTGTACTTTTGTCAAGAAATTTTTAGGTTGAGATAGAGTGTAGGATTTGTTCTTGAAAAATATTAATTTTTTCTTATGAAATGGGATGGATGAATGATGGATAGATAGTGAATGAAATGGATGGAGGGTTTGGAGTGTTGTGGTGAGTTGGCCTTTGCAGAAATTTCTTATTTTAACTATTGTCCCCATTGCTCGAAATCATCACCCTTCATCATTTGGCTTTTCCACATCACATCAGTGAAGCAGTGAGTTGCAATTAACTATTTGAAGGCAGTCAAGACTGCTGACCCATCCTTAGCTTATAAAACCTCATCCCTCATGCATTGACAACAAATTACTAACTATAATATGCTCAAGAGAAGAGGTCAAGAATATTGCATACCTGTACCTACTTGATGGTTGTTGGAGAGACATGCATGATGCTGCTGAGTTGATGATCGATCCACGGTCCTCTAGAGGTGATAATTTACTTTGTTTGCTTTTGCACAGGTCTTCATATCTTGGTGATTCTAAACCTTTGTCTTCCAGTTACCATAAGCAAGTTATCTTAGTCAAATCCAGCCTTCTTGGAGTGTTGAGCTTGGCCATTGGTGATGTTCACCTTCCCTCTACCTTATTCCACCATTAGACACCTTTCCTACACTTTATTTCACCTTCCGTACCTTCGTATAACTTTCAGCCTATTTCCTGTAGTAAACTAGGACATCCTGTAGTACTAAAGGAAACCATGTAACAACTTCTTTAAACCCATATCTCCCAAATGGTATACTGGATTGACCTAAATATTTTTTTAGCATGTTTCCATCTTCCTTATGCACCTACCCATCAATTTTTTTTTTCGATGGATGCACAAATCTCGAGAAAAAAAATGGTTGAAGTTGATGGAGGTCAATTTCTTGGAAACTATGCACTGGAATTTGTTGAAATTTCTTGGGAATGTTACCATCATCCATATGCATCAATCCATGAAAAAAAAATTTAAATGGATGCACAAATATCAAGAAAATTAAAAACTGGTTGTAGGTGATGGAGGTCGATTTTTCGAAAATTATGCACTGGAATTTGTTGAAATTGATTGAGCACGTTACTATCATCCATGTGAATCTCCACCTAAAATAGATTGGAAAATGGATGCATGGTATTTAAGATCTGACAAAAATAATTTTATGCTCTATGTATTTCTGTTTCCTATAGTAAAATAGAGTCTTCCTGTAGTATTTTAGGAAAGCAAGGAAATGTTAGAAAATTATATATTACCGAGAAATGGAACACATAAAATATTGCAGAAATATAAACATAGAAAACGCATAAAACAAGAGAGACACAGATATACGTGGTTCACCCAGTTTGGGTTGCATCCACCCCGAACAACCAGTCCTTCCTTTCTATTATCCAGCAAAATGAAGAGACACAACCTACAACAAATCCGCTGTAATATCCTCTATTTTCTCTCACAGTCTCACCTCTCTATTTCTCACTCAGAGAATACACATCTATATCACAGCCTCAAATACAATGCCCTCATACAAAGAGAGGGTTTGCCTTCTAGGGCAAAAAACCCTAAACTAAACATAAGTTCTATTGTCAGATCATCCGCCTAATGAACGGCCCAGATTGAATAGAAATTACTATACTTTTACAAGGAAATTTTACATCTATTTTTGGCTTCGGGGGCGCTACCCCCGAACCCCTGTCGAGGGACCGCTGGCCCCCGGACCCCCCAGCTGGGGGGGATCAGCCCCCTCGGACCCCCACGGGGGGGACAAGTCCCCCCTGCACCCCCCCGCATGGAGGGGTGTACAAACTTCCTAGGGTATACATCCGGTTGAAACAAAAGACCTCAGAACAATCATGCTCCACACACAACAATCTCCCACTTGGAGAATGATTGTAGCAACTCCACCACTGCTTCATTTGCTAGACAATGACTCCTCTTTGGACCTGGTTGTTTCTCATCTTCATTGTCATCCTTGAAGACCAATTGAAACTAAGCATGTTCTCAGTTTCTCCCTGGTTACAACTTTTGTTATCATGTCTGCAGGATTCTGGCTAGTGTGTATCTTTTCCAGCTTCAACTCTCCATCTTCCAACACTGATCGTATAAAATGGTACTTGAGCTATATGTGTTTAGTCCTGGAATTAATTGCTGAGTTCTTTGCAAGATGAATGGCACTTTGGCTATCATTGTATAATGTGCCCATATCATGCTCCTTACCCAATTTACCCATAAACCTTTGTAACCAAATCATTTCTTTACTAGCCTCTGTAGCAGCAACATACTCTGCTTCTATTGTTGAAAGCGCAACAACACTTTGGATTTTTGAAACCCAACTGACAGCTGTTCCACCAACAGTAAATACATATCTTGTAGTGCTCCTCCTGTTATCTTTGTCACCTGCCATATCTGCATCAACATATCCCTATAGAGAAATGTTTGAACCACCAAAGCATAATGCTTGATTTGTGGTACCTTTCAAATATATGAGAATCCATTTCACTGCCATCCAATGTTCCTTTCCTGGATTGTTCATGTACCTGCTTACAACTCCCACTGCATGTGCAATATCAGGCCTTGTGTAGACCATTGCATACATTAAGCTTCCAACTGCTGATGCATATGGAACTTTAGACATATAATCCATGTCTTCTTGGGTCTTTGGGCACATTTCCTTACTAAGTTTGAAATGGCTAGCAAAAGGTGTACTAACTGGTTTTGCATTGTGCATATTAAATCTTTTCAACACCTTTTGTATGTACTCATTCTGAGACAATGTTAATTTGTGATTTTTCCTGTCTCTATTGATTCTCATACCAAGGATTTGTTTTGCAGCTCCCAAATCCTTCATTGCAAATGAATTTGCCAATTTTCTTTTGAGCACATTTATTTCCTGCATGTTAGACCCTGCAACAAGCATGTCATCTACATATAATAACAGTATAATATAGCTTCCATCATTTTCCTTTTTCAGATAAACACAATGATCAGAGTGACATCTAGTATGACCTTGTTCAGACATAAACTTGTCAAATTTTAGATACCATTGCCTTGGAGCCTGTTTTAAGCCATACAAGCTCTTCTTCAACCTGCACACTAGTTTCTCCTTCCCTTTCACCTCATATCCTTGTGGCTGCTACATATATCTATCTTCCTCCAAATCCCCATGGAGAAAGGTTGTCTTTACATCTAACTTCTCAAGATGCAAATCTTCAGCTGCTATTAGACTTAAAATAGTTCCAATTGAAGTCATTTTAACAACAGGAGAAAATATTTCATCAAAATCAATACCTTTCTTCTGTGCAAACCCCTTCACCACAAGTCTAGCTTTGTACCTCTGTTTTCCTCCATCTTCTTCCTTCAGCCTATAAACCCATTTATTCTTCAATGTAGTTTTTCCTGCAGGCAACCTGACTAAGTCCCAAGTCTGGTTATGCATTAAGGAGTCCATCTCTTCTTCCATGGCTACCTCCCACTTCTTCCTGCTTTCAACCTGTGTTGCTTCTTCATAACATTCGGGTTCACTAGAATCAGTCAACAGTAAATAATATAATGAAGGAGAGTATCGTTCAGGGGGTCTACTTATCCTGGTAGATCTTCTAACACCACTTTCAGGTGTTTGGGGTGCCTGTTGCTGTTGTGGTGGTTGTTGTTGTTGTGGTTGTTGATTATTATTATTTTCAGGCACCTTTACTTTTTCAGTGATTTCGTCAAGAACTGCATATTCCTTGTTTTCTTTTTCTTGCTTCTTTTCCTGCAACTAATTCTTATACAAGACCTTTTCATTGAATATTACATCTCTGCTCCTAATGATTTTGTGATTTTCGTAATCATATAAGCGATAACCAAAATCATTAACACCATATCCAATAAAGGTACATTTCTTTGACTTTGCCTCAAGATTTGTTCTATTTTCTCTATCAATATGGACAAAGGCCTCACAACCAAAAGGATTTAAAAAGGAGTAGTTTACCTTTTTACCTGTCCATGCTTCCTCTGGAACACCACCATCCAAGGAATTTGAAGGCCCTCTGTTTATTAGATAAATAGCAGTATCTATAGCATCTGCCCAAAACTGTAAAGGAAATCCTGCATGCAATCTCATGCACCTTGCACGCTCCATGATTATTCTGTTCATCCTTTCTGACACACCATTTTCTTGTGGTGTTCTTGGAACTGTCTTCTCTCTGCAAATTCCATGCTCTGAATAGTACCTATCAAACTCTTTGCTGCAATATTCACCTCCATTGTCTGATCTAAGACACTTCAATTTCTTTCCTGTCTCAATCTCAACCAAAGATTTCCATTTCTTGAAAGTATCAAATACATCAGATTTATTCTTAATACAACAAATCCAAGTTTTTCTAGTTGCATCATCAATAAAGGTAACATAATAAGGAGAGCCACCGAGAGATGATACCTGAGTAGGTCCCCATACATCTGTATGCACAAGCTCTAATTTTTCACTCTTCTTTTCTTTCCCAACTCTGAGAAATCTGACTCTTTTCTGTTTTCCATAAATGCAATTCTCACAGAAGTCCAAATCAACATTCTTCAAACCCGACAACGAATTCCTTGAGTGAAGAATCTTCATCCCCTTTTCACTCATGTGTCTAAGCCTATGATGCCATAATGTTGCATCTGCTCCTTTGGAAGTTAAAGCATTAACAGAGTTAGAAATACCATTGCATAAATACAATGTACCAACCTTTTCTCCTTTTGCTATTACTAGAGCTCCTTTGGTGACCTTCCAAGCTTTATCTGTGAAAGTTGTCACACAACCTTCACCGCCTAACTACCCTGTTGAAATCAGATTTTTCTTTAGATCTGGAACATGCCTTACCTCCTTTAGTAGCCATTGGTTTCCATTCTGCTATTTTACAAGAACCTTACCCATTCCAACAATTTTACAGGGGTTATCATCACCCAAATGAACTTGTCCAAAATCTCCTTGAACATAGTCATGAAAGTATTTCTTATCAGGTGTGGCATGGAATGAGGCCCCTGAATCTACCACCCAGGAATCAATAATATTTTCGAAAGAAAGAATCAAAGCATCTTGTAACACCTCATTTGTCACATTTGCATCATGATTGTTTTCTTGCTGTGCATCTCCTTCTTTTCCCTTCTGAGATCTACAGTATTTCTTTAGGTGTCCTTTCTTTCCACATTTCCAACACACTATCCTTGATCTGGACTTGGATCTTCCTTTCCTTAATTTACTGCGATATCCTGAGCTCTTTCCTCTTTCCATTTTTCTTTCCCTAGACTCTGCACTCAAAGCATTACCCGATGTCTCACCAGAGCTTTTCCATCGCATTTCCTCGCTAAGGATAACACCGAAAACATCATCAAACTTTAAAGTACTAGATCCAGAGACAGAGTTACTAATGGCCATTACTAAACCATTCCAACTTTCTAGCAATGAGCACAAGAATAACAGAGTTCTAACTTCATCTTTAAAGTTTACCCATACAGAACTTAACTGACTTATAACTGTATTAAAATCATTTAAATGATCTGCAATAGATCCACCTTCCGACATCTTCATATTAAATAACCATTTCATAAGAAATACCTTGTTGGAGACCGAGGGTTTTTCATATAGTTTCGACAATGCCTGAATCAAACCCTCTATCGTTGTTTCCTTCGAAATGTTGAAGGAAACTGACGCAGCGAGGCACAACCGTATTTTTCCTAGTGCCTTTCTATCGAGAAGGTTCCATTTTTCATCTGTCATAGCCATCGGCTTCTTTGTTTTTCCACTCAATGGTAAGTATAGATCTTTCTAATACAGATAATCTTCCATCTGCATCTTCCATAGTGAAAAGTTTTGGCCATTAAATTTCTCGACCCTAAACTTACCATCTTCCGCCATTGCTCCCACTCGAACGAGGAACCCTTCTTTCCTGCGAGTTTACCAGCCAAACAGACCTTCAGCTCTGATACGAGTTGTTAGAAAATTATATATTACAGAGCAATGGAACACATAAAATATTGCAGAAATATAAACACAGAAAACGCATAAAACAAGAGAGACACAGATATACGTGGTTCACCCAGTTTGGGCTACATCCACCCCGAATAGCCAGTCCTTCCTTTCTATTATCCAACAAAATGAAGAGACACAACCTACAGCAAATCCGCTGTAATATCCTCTATTTTCTCTCACAGTCTCACCTCTCTATTTCTCGCTCAGAGAATACACATCTATATCATAGCCTCAAATACAATTCCCTCATACAAAGAGAGGGGTTGCCTTCTAGGGAAAAAAACCCTAAACTAAACATAAGTTCTACCGTCAGATTATCCGCCTAATGAACGGCCCAGATTGACTAGAAATTACTATACTTTTACAAGGCAATTTTACATCTATTTCACCCCCCCCCCCCCGCACCCCCCCACATGGAGGGGTGTACAAACTTCCTGGGGTATACATCCGGCTGAAACGAAAGACCTCAGAACAATCATGCTCCACACACAACAGGAAAATGAATGGGAAAAACATGGGAATGATGGTTGGATGGTGGAAATAGATGAGGGTGATGGATTGCATGACCTTGGTCCTTTTGGAGTATCTGAGCAAAGGAGGAGAAAGTCAAAGTTTGACTTCCTTTGACTAGAATCTTGACCAATTTTTTCTTTTTTTGGTGCCAACTTGTTTTTGTTTCTTGCAGATGTTGGAGAGCACCTGCATTCATCAAAGAGATACATGGAGCAAAGCTTTTTATTATTTTTTTTCCTTTTTTTCTTCTAGGCCTACAAGCCGCCTCAATGAGGTTTTAAACTAGTAGGTTTTCACCTAGGATTTATTATTTTTTCTCTTTTTTCTTATTTTCTAGTCCATTGACCGCCTCATGGAGGTTTTTAATCAATGAGCCAATCTCAGGCGCCTTAAAGCAGGTTTTCACTCGATATTTTTATTTTTTCTTTTATTTTTTATTTTTTTATTTTTTCTACCCTATTCTACTTGAAAGACAAAACCTCTTTCAAGTATAATAATACTTCCAATGAAGCCATGTGCACATCAAGATGACAGATAAACTGATGTCTAGGCTTGAAATGAATTCTTTGACATGTACCTGAATGTAGGAGACCAAATTCTTTGACTGAGATGAGATTAGGAATTGTTGAAGAAGAGTGTGTTGTTGCAACTTAGTGACTGTCTGGAACCATATTTCAATATAGTTGTGATGCCCTTGGTCCACTTACTGATTTGGATTGGATGCCTTCTTCTTCCATGAAATTTAGATCTTCTTCTTTTTGTTGATTATTCTCTAGAACACATAGAGAATTTGATGGTAAACATGAGGGCATTTTCCCAATCTCTGATTCTGATGTCTTCTCTTCATCAAGTGCAGCCCATGATTCTTTGGTCTTCTCATTTGAATCTTCTTTTTTTGCATGTCGTCCTTCAACGATATCAAGAGAATCTCTTTTTTGTGATACTCTTCTTGAGCTAAGATGAATATCATTTAGACCAAGAGGAAATATTTGGAAGTGTTATACCTCAGCATTGTAAGTGGGCTAAGCTACTTCCTTGTGTGGGTTTGGAAATGGTGGTACAGGTAGTTGAGTGGGAGTGGGTATTTGAGATGGATGTTGTTGGCATTTTAGTTGTGGTGGAGGTGAATGGTAGGGATAACATTGAGTTAGGTATGGAGGATATTGAGGAAAATATTGAGGATATTGTGGATGGCTCCCAAAAGTTCCTTGCCAACCTTGTTGCAAAGGTTAGTTTTGGGTTTGAGATGTCCAAGGTTGCCAAGGAAAGGGTGTATTAAAATTACTTTGAGATGGTCTTGAAATAATGAATTAGGCCCTTACACCATATCAGGTTTAATAGGTTTCCATGGTCCTCTTGGAGCTACAAAACATAGCTGCATTGGCAATTGACTTGCTCCATTGTCGTCTTGGTAAACTTCCTTCAACCTTGGTAATGATGGAAAATATTTAACATCATGTGATTTTGCATGGACAAAAAAAATATCAACATCTTCTTTTTCTTCATCTTGTATTCTTAAAATTTCTACTTGTTTGGTTAGATTGCTAAGAATTTATGTTTTAAAGTCATCAAACAAATTTCCAAGTTTAGCTTGATTTACCTATCTTGATGTTGATTGAATTACTCTTGCCCTTCCTCTTGATATGTGTTTTCATGTTTCACAAATTTCTTCAAATGATAATTGGTATACATCATCTCTACTCATGAGATCAAGGAGATCAATTCATTCATCCATAATTATTCTAAGTAAGAGGGTTTTTAGTGTTTTTGATCCTAAATGATGTAATTTTTCCCTCTTAACATTATACGTGAACCTCCCTATTATATCCTCTAGACTCTCATCTTCTTTTTGATTCATTCTATAGATTTATTCTTTAAGATCATGATCTTTATTTTTTCCTAGAAATATATTTTGCATCTCATTCCATGACCTTATTGAATTAGTCCTTAAACTCATGAACCATTTAAGATCTCTATTCTTCAATGTTGCTAGAAACAATCTCAGTTTTTGAGTGTTTAATAAGTAACCATAAGATCTACAAAGGATTTCAAATTCAAAGAGAAAGGTTTCTAGATCCTTTGAACTTAGACCATGAAATTTTGGAAGAAAATATGGAGGGATGTTCTTCATGTGCACACTACCATTAGTATCTTGAATGGGAAATACAAGAGGATCTTCCTCATTGTGATCATCTCAATCTATTTCTTCTACATTCTTTTTCATCTCTTCTTCTTCTACTTGAAAAAGTGGATGGCGTTGTGGCTCTTACTACACCATGTGATCAAATGGGGGTGTGTGTTGGTGTTGGAGATTTTTTTTTGTTTTTATGATTGAATGAAAACACTAATGCAATGCACTTTTTTGTTTTTGAAATGAAATATGCTTAATGATTTTTTTTTTGTTTTGTTTTGTTTTTTAATTAATTAATTTATTTTTTTCCAGAAAGTAAAAGAAATGAATAAACTAGGGAAGAAAACAATGCATACTTTGATACCTCCCCAACAACGGTGCCAAAAAGTGACGAGCCTTGATATTGCAACAAGAATGATGCAATTCCCAAGACTACCAAATTTAATTATTAACCTAGGGTTCATACAAACTTAAGAGGTATCGACACTATATGTGTAGCATACAATGTGTCATTCCTTTGCTTTCATGATGTAATGGAGTTCATGTAATGAAATCAAATCCTAAACTAATTACAGAAAATGAAATGCTCGAAATGGAAACCTTAACCTATTGCAAGAAAGAAAATACAAGGAAAGAAACCTATTCGAATTGCATAAATTAAAGATCATGAACTAAATTTCAACCATTAAATTTAAAAGATTTTAGATCCATTAACATAGTTCATTGGATGTGACAATCAAGAAAACCATCACTGTTGTTATCACTTAGAACTAAATTTTTTTTTTTGCATATAATCCTTTGTCCTAGTTCAATGTCAAAAGTCTGTGTCAAATTGTTTTCGTTTTATGTTTCTTACTTGGGGTTGGAGCTTTAAAGGTGTTTGATTTAAATTATACTCGAATCCTATTGGTCCTCCTCCACCATCATGGTTTCATAAGTCATGTCTTGTCTTATCCTAGTCACCAATTCTTTTCGTGATTTCACAGCGTAATCTCCTATTGGCTAGTTTCGCAGCGTAATCATTGTTCAACCATTCCGCAAAGTGTTATAATTAAGCCGTTTCGCAGCGCATTATTAGAATTCAAAACTAACAGTGCTGCGAAATCGTGGATTCGTGCATTTCGCAGCGAATCTTTCCCAAAGTGTCCAGTCTGTTGATGAGTCACCAGTTCTGTCCTCTCATGTCAGTTTGTGTACCTCCTGTAGCATGTCTAAACGCTCATTAGTCACTACTCCACCAATAGATTTGTTGAAATGCACAGAAATATCATTCCAATGGATTTTACCGTGCATGGATCTTTATGATGATCGTAAGCGATGCATAAGTGACAAGCTTGTATGATGATGTATTTGAATTTTCAAGCGAGGCTGTTTTCAAGCGAGCCTGATTACAAGCGAGGCCGAGTTAAAGAGAACTGAACCGCCATTTCAACTGAAGCTGTTGGTCATTGTGTGTGTGAAGATTTCAAAAGCAAAATGGAGAGGAAAGAACACAGATCTGGAAAATGCCAAAGGACTGAACCTGAAGGTTTAGACATAGCATTGAGAGATGAAGGCGTGAAGAAAGCATTCAAAGATGCCGGGTGCTGGAACTTTTGTAAAAAGCTGCAAGGAGGACATGCGCAGGTAACCAAAGAGTTTGCTTTAAACTTCACCGGTTTAAATTCAAAAATAGCTATGTTGGAAGTTCAAGTGTCTCCGGAGGCAATAGCTGCTGTAACAGAGATCCCAAGAGGGCGGCAAGAATGGTTTAAGAATTTTAAGTTTGATATGAATCCATGCAAAGAGTTTTTAAAAGAGGCATATGTGAATTAAGACCTAACAAAAGCAGTGCCCAGAAACTATGTCAAGGAGCATTATGCCCTTCTTCTCACCTGTATTCAGAAATACTTGACCTGTGAAGGAAGATACAATAAGGTCTACTCTTATCACTTCAAGCTGCTTTTACATTTCACTGGGAAAGCTTCCATAGACATTCCTTTTTACTTATTTCGCAGTTTGAGTAAAATGTGTGATAAGGTGCAGCTGAGGAAAGAGGATTGTGAAACCTCTTTGTTTCACCATGGTTTGGTTAAATTGTTAGTTTTAGATGGCCTCCAGAAGATAGGCAGAGACTGGAATTCGTTCATTTTCATGGCTGGTTTCCAAAGCAAAACTGGCCTTACTCCACAACCAGTCAAAGAACTCACGATAGCTGAGCTTCAAAAAGAGGCAAGAGATAAAAAGCAAGCCAAGTCACAGCTAAGAAAACCAGTGAAGCCACTGATCATTAGAGAACAACCTCAGCAATCAACAAAAGAAGAAGCTCAACATAAGAGGACTGTACCTGAAACAAGTAGATCTGAAACAGTGTCAAGGGTAAGGACAAGAAGCCAAATAAGTAAAGAAAAAGGTAAAGCCATAGCTGTTGAAGAAAGCCCAGTATCTAAGGCAAGCCTGAATGATTTATTGGAGGCCATTGAGTTTGAGAAAATTGAACCAGTGCATATTGATTTGACACAGTCATCACCAGAAAGTACCAAGAAGTCTAAGGCCTCAAAAAGGCTGAAGTTTGATGAGCCAGGTGAAGAATTCATTTTCAAACCCAGAAGACCTATTACAAGGAAGCAAGTAAAGGAAGCCGAGAAATTGCCCAGAACAGAGGAAGCCGAGGAATTGCCCAGAACAGAGGAGGCAGAGAAAATTAAGCAAAAAGACACAAATAGAACAGTCATCATATCTCAAGGAGGTAATATTATAGCTATAAGGAACCAGTTAGAAGCAGCTAAACATGAGATTGCTAAGGTGAAGAATGCCACTAGGGAGTCTGCAGTCAGGTATGCAAATTATCGTAAAGCTGTATGGAAAGGAAGTGAAAACCTAGTAAACCAGTTGGATTTAGTAGCCGATGTTTACACATGGACAGTTCCAGCAATCAAAGAGGCCAAATTCATCAGAAAGATAAATATGCATCTAAGAGCTGAAAATAAAGCTATGAGGAAGAAAGTTGAAGACTTGAAGGCACAGCTAGGCCAGTTAGCTGCTAAATGAAATTGTTGTTCAAAGAAAGGTTTTGTTCCAAATTTTGTCAAATTTTGCTTAGTTTTATTGTTTTGAGGACATGTAGATCCCTGCTATATATATCAAATATCAAAAGGAGTTTTGGCAATCAAATGTCTAGGCGGTAAATATCTCAGGGCAAAGACAAGCTGTTTAAACAATTCAGCAGTTTCGTAGCGCGCTACGAAACTGCTGTAGGTGGTGTTTTCAACGCAGACAAACAGTTTGGTAATATGTGCGGGAATTTTCAAAAGGAAACACCTAAAGGATATGTAAGAGACCAAATGAAGCCATCACAGCCATTCAGATCAAGACAGGTGTACCTTTAAAAAGGTGGAATGCTTTAACTCAAGTTTAAAGTTTCTGTTATAAAGCCACTTTATTACCGGTCATAGGGTATTGAATGAGTTGCATACAAGGAATTTTGGCTTGCACACTTGGCCATCGATGAAGCCTCCAACACATCAGGAACATGGTGATGTTCTATATTTTTGGGTTATTAAAAGGGCTAAAAGACATGCTGCTGTATATTCGAAGTTATGGAGGACTGGAACCGAAAAGCAAGGGATATCACCTAACATCACTGAGCAGTTAAAGCATTCAGCATCCAAGGCCAACATGGAGCATTAAATACTCATCTCAGCCATCTCAGCCAAACTGAAAGGAGACCAGGTGTCAAAGAACAAGGAGGAATCATTCTACGAAGAAGATAGAGTTAGAGTCATAGTCAAATTAGAACTCTTTAGAACTCCAGTTAGCACTTATTGTATTTAATAGTTTGTTGCAAAGCAGATAGGTGTCATAAAAAGTAGTTATTGAATTCCCCTCATGCTGGAGGAGGAATCTCGAATTAGGTAGAATAATAATTCTATATATAGCTAAGACAGTGATGTAATGAGGGTTGGATATTTTATAAAACAGAGGACTATTTTGGCTTATGTATAAACAGAGTTTAGTAATATAAATGATTGTTTTACTTCTCAGGATTCATAAGGGATTTTCTTGTTCAGAATGTGATGGTATATTTTCTTTAGTGTTCTTTTACAGTTGTACAAATGCATAATCACTCAGAATTCATTGATCATGCTCTGACTTCCTGTATGTCTTTGTAAACTGTGGTTTTATATAAGTGGTATTCTGAACATCCAAATGCTAAATGCCCTGACTTCTATGTAAGGCATCATCATTGTTTGCTGTAGTATGTTTGACTCCATAGGCCCAATGGAAACTTATGTAATGTTTGTCCAGCCTTCATTATTTGTCAATGTTATTCACAAGAGTTAGCCATCTTATTAATAGTCAAAATCAATAATTCTTTGAGAGAGCCCTCTCAGGCTAAGGAGGCTAAGCCTTAGTCAAAATATTGGTGTGAAATAGTTACTTGAAGTCTTCCTGGGTTGCAGCCTTCCAGGGCTTGATTTTGAGATAACAACTGTATTATCCAATTCATAGATTTGTCCATTAACCTAAATTGTTGAAATGTTTTGTATGGGTAAAGAGACAAGTTCTAAGTGATATTTAATATTCCCTAATAATTTATTTAGATCCTAGGGGTCATGATTCAACCCTAAGGGACCAAAACCAATCTTTTTGAGAAAATCTGGGCAAATATATACATGGTGGAAGAGTACTACATGAAACAATAGATTTACTACAGGAAACTATAATTCACCGAATGACCAAGCAAATCAAATTCAAATTGGATGGGACAAATTTTTTTATTGACTAGGATTTATTGGTCTCCATTCTAAGTGAACTCACTCAAAAATACCTCTATTAACGCATGCTAAAAAATAGCAGAAAATTACTTGTCTAAAATCTAGAAATTCGAGAACTAGTGAGCTAGTAAATCTATCAAATTCCTAACCTAATCAAGTGCAAATTCAATGGGGTAATTTTTGTTATTAACTAGAATTTTTTTGTGATCTAATGCAAGTGGAATCCAATCGATTGAAATTTGTTAACATGCTCTAAAAAATAGCATAAATTTATTGTTATTTGCCACAAGGGACTTCCAAAAATATAGATTTGGGAATAAGCAAACTAATTTGAGTAGCTCAATGATTACTATGACCTTCCAAAGTTGTTCCAATGATGAAATGATTCTTGTTATACTGAAAAATAAATTACTTCAACCATCTAACCTAATCCTACAACAAGAAATCATTAATACTAAATGCATAAATAGAAACAAAACAAGAACAAGAGATGCATGTGAATTAGAAGTGAAAGGAACAAAAGTAAATGATACAAAAGGGATTTGAGGCTCCTGGGATGGCCAAGCCCAAGGAAACTTAGATTCATATGAAGGAGACCAAGGTTTATAAGATTAACATTACACCAATCTTCATTATTTCCATCAATACAATTCCATCCCCATAAGAAATGACAATGGAGCTACAAAAATACGAGTTCTCTCCACAAGAAGACTAATAAAAGTCCACCCCTAGAGCCAAATTTGACTTGGTACTTATAAAAAATGATTAGGAATAATCCCCCATGAAAGGAGGAATATTTCACCACAAAAATGCCTTGATTATTGGATTTGGTTACGAACACTAGGAATTTGCATTAAATGACATGGAACACATTCCTAGATTTTCTCTATCATTCGAGCTCCAAAATCTGTGCCATAATTTCATAATATCTTCTTGATTTATTATTTAATATTGATCCTCCTATAGTAAAGATCAAGTCCCTAAATTATCTCCACCAAATATTCATGATCTTCCCAATATTCTCACAATATTCGACAAAAATACATAATATTATGCACAAACATGCAATTATCCATAAACCTTTGTAATGAACATATTAAAGTTAAAAATACATTACCTAACGAAAAAAGAGATTTTAATGTGCTGAAGGATAGTTAGACGGGCCTTAATTTATGTATAATTTAGAGGCATGGGCCTTAATTTATGTATATTTTAGAGGTCCATCAGAAGTTCAATAGGGAGCAGCACAATGCACGAAGGTGTTTCACCCTGTGAAGTCTTCGTTCAGGTGCCTGGAAGAAAAGATACGGAGAGTGCCAGCAGAGTGACTCGAGGGCAAGTCACATCTTTGTGTTGGGGGCCTATTGGGACGGGTTTTCCTAGGTCCAATTTTGACTCAATTTTGTAAAAGCCTCCGCATTTTAAGGAGCGAAGGGCGCAACGCATAGGTTACTAGGAGTGAAGGGGTTTTAGGAAGGTCAAACCCCCTTAGATTTTGTATTGTTTTGAGCTCCACCCATGATTTATGGACCATGGTATTGTAATAGGAAAACATATATAAAGGGATGTCTTAGCAAGTCTAAGGCAATCAATTAAGGAGATGATACATTTTTGAGTCTGTAAGTGTAAGATCTTACTATATTTGGGCGAAGGGGAAGGCTCCCGCTACTATGTACGGGGAGACCTTAGTAAGTCTGCAGCTGAGTGCACGGGCCCCTACAACTGTGTGTGTAGGGTATGAAATGTATATGTATTGAAGATGTGGAATAATAAAGAGTATTTGAAGCAAATATGTGTCTAAATTGTATACTTATGGGTTTTTTGTATTTATTCTCAACTCAATGGCATTTTTCTGTAATATTGCCTTAATTACTCTGTGAAGATTTAGGTCTACTGTTATATGTTATTTTATGCATGATTAGACTCTTAGGTGAAGTTCATAACTCTGTTTAATTGAAAATCACTTTACGTTTGGGGATTTCGAGGATAGGGTTCATGAAGGTCAGATCAGGGCTAAAACTACTAAAACACCCTACTCCCACATTACATAGCCTTATGGATGCATAAACTTGGTTCTAGTATCCCCTAATACTACCTCTGGTTAGACTCCAACCTGTGCTAAGCGGGTTGCTGTCGAAAGAGCCCATAGTATAGGGTTTTTTTGGTTAGCGTAGCTAAATCTGAACCTGGGTCCATGCCCCCTCAAGCCAAGAAACACTAGAAGCAAGGTTTCTCAGTAAGGTAGTGTGGTTTTGGATGTGTGGTATTACTGTTGTGCATATGTCATACATGTTGTACATGTTGCATCTATGATGATTGTGCGCATGCAACATTGTGCATATGTAGTGTGTGTACATGTTGTTTATGCAATATTATGTACAGGGTGTTAATACAGATAACGTTATATGAATGTTTCATATTCAGTGTTGGGTATAGATGGTGCTATGTAGATGTTGGATATGTGGTATTGTGTACATCTTGTATTGTGTGCATGATGGATATGCGGTGTTGTATGTATATGGTGTTTTGCGCATGTTGGATATGATGTGTTATATACAAATGATACTATGTACATGTTGGAAATGCAGTTCTATGTACATGTGGTGGTGCGTGCATGGTGTACTTGTGGTGTTATGTAAATATAGTGTGGTGTGCATGATTGTAAAAGTGTTTCTATGTGCATGTGGTGTTGTGTACATGTTGTACAAGTGGTGTTGTGTGCAGGTGGTGTTGTGTACATGTCGTGCATGTGGCACTGTGCACATGTGGTGTCGCGTACATTTCGTGCATGTGGTACTATGTACATGTGGTATTGTGCACACATTGTACAAGTGGTGTATTTTACATGTGGCATTGTGTACACATTGTGTAGGTGGCACTATGTACATGTGATGTTGTGCACACGTAGTGCATGTGGTGCGGTGTACGGGTGGTATTGTGTACATGTTTTGCATATGGTACTAGTGCATGTGTAGTATTGTGTGCATGTGATACACGTTGTGTTGAGAGAATGTGGTACTACGTATGTGCATTATGTACGTGCATGTGTTGTGTGGTGTTGTACATTGCATATAGATGTATTATGGTATGCACTTGGTGTAGGTGTATGTGTTGTATGCCAGGTGTAGGTGCATGTATTGAATGGAGTTGTTTGTCATGTGTGGTTGTATGTGTGTGATGAACACTATGTATATGTGCACTTGGTTGAGGAGAAGGCCATGGGTGTTTTTCAGGTGTGGCAACCAATCCGGTGTGTGTACAAGAAAACAAAGCAAGAAGTAAGGATTGATGAAGGATAAGTATTGGTATTGTATTTTTGTTTTACTATGCATATGATTTATGATTCTATTTTATGATGGTTACATGTGATTTTGATTTTGATCTATGATGGTGATGTTTTGAGCTAACCTGATGTGATGTTTTTATACATGACGCTAATTTGACTTGTCGCAAGAGGAAGTAAACAAGATTACATGTGTACCTTATTGACGAGCTACCAATCAGGTATGATGTGAATTTATTTCGATTTATTTTAATTCTAATGGAAATTATGTGCTTGGAATAGGAATGAATGAACATGCCTGGTTGGGTGGTTGAAATTGAATGGAAGAATTAGCAGTATCAGGAAAATGAATTGGAAAATGCAGCAGTATGCTGGTAAAGAATATTAGGAGAAGGGCCATTGTGGGACACTAGTACCCAATAATGTCCATTGATTTTCATGAGCATGCTATGAGCGGTATGATGGGTTTTAGGCAGGGATATGCCTTGGCTTTGTATCTTTCGATGCGAGGAAACGTTGCTAAGGGATGGACTTCCTGAGATGGGGGTGCTAGTGGAACTTGGATGGTGAGTGACTGCATAGAAGGGGTGGCCAGATTTCCCAAGGGACTATGTAGCAGAGAATGGAAGGTCACAAATGGATTTTTTTTGGTCATTAGCATTGCTAGATGGAATTAGATGCACATTGGGAGTGCACCCTGGAACAATGAGCCGGTAACTGTTCACTGAGAGGACAAGTGGCACGGGATTGCATCGCTAGACATTGGATGCAACTTTGATTGTGGCAGTAGATTTTGGACTTCCTTGGAAGGAGGTTATCCTGGTACTACTTTGAGGGTGGAGGCATGAGCCTTTGGATTCCCTTGTTGATTGATAGAGGCATCATACCCTTTATTTGTTGGTTTAGTAAATGTGTATATGTATATACATGATTATTGTAAATACTGTAATGAGCTATTTTATAAAGCTCCACTATGCAGTATGTTGTAATGTTGTCATGATGTTTTGTTTTAGCAGATGATCATTGCAAATACTGCAACGAGCTATGTTATAAAGCTCCATGGGAAATATGTTTTATTTTCAGAAGTCTTGTTGGTTATAGGTGTCATTGAACATTGAGGATGGTGGTCCGCCAAAGGGGAGGGTTTTGTAATAGACCTTGTGAAAATTCCATGTAAAAATATATAAATACCATGGATGATGGGACACATATTCCAAGCTGAATGGTGGGCAAGACATCCTAGGGGTTTTCATTTGGTTTTTTATGGCTAAAGGATATGGAAAAAGGAATTAAAGAGGAAAAAAGGTATTTTGGCACATTTATTTATGAAAATAATGGAAATTAGGAGAAAAGGAAGGTGAAAGGTCACAGGTTGCATGTGAGAAGGAAAATGAAGGAAAATAATGGAAAATGACGAAAACAGAGGCCTCATTAATAAAAATGCTTCTGAGGATTAGTGGGCAAGCTCTTGGCTCAGACTTGGTCAGTTCAATTTTGGATCTCTCTCACTATTCTCTCTCTCTCTCATACTCTTGGATACTTAGATTTTTCTTGGAGCACTCTTGGAGGGTGTGGCATACTTGGAGATTTTGAGCAAGAAAGCAAAGGAAGAGAAGGAAAGTGCAAGAAGGCATCGGGATCAACACCTACAACGAGTTTTGATTGCAGGTATTGAGTTGCATGTATGATTTCTTCACTAGTTCTGGTATCCATGGCACATGCATCTGGTTTCTTGGTCATGATTTGTCATTGGCATGGAGGATTGCTTGGATCGACAATGGATTTCCTAGCCTTTCCATTTCTTGGATAACCATGGTGATTGTGGGTTTATTTTCATTGTTGTGTTTTGGTTGGTTCTCATGTTTCCTTAGCTTGGGTTGAGCTATTAGTTCCTGGAAGACTTGGTTGGAAAAACGCTCTAGAAGCCTTGTAATGACTTGGGTTGAGTTACTAGTCTTGGGAGTCTTGGTTGGAAAAAATATATGGAATCCTTGTGACAACTTGGATTGAGTTACTAGTCTTAGAAGCCTTGGTTGGACAAACGCTCTGGAAGTCCTTGGTGGGTTGAGTTGCTAGTCGTGGAAGCCCTGGTTGGAAAAATGCTCTGGAAGCCAAAAAAATGTTGTGGGTTGAGTTACTAGTCCTAGAAGCCTTGGTTGGACAAACAGTCTGGAGTCGGAAACAACCATAGGTTGAGTTACTAGTCCTGGGAGCTAGGTTGAAACAAACACTCTGGAGCCTTGGAAGGCTAGGATAGAGACCGATCTGATGTTGGTTTGGTGATGTCTGACCATGAGGTGGAATCACTATTTTATGGGTTAAGGTGGATGTCCTCTAGATTCCTTGGACGAGTGTTGATTGATGTGTTCTATGAGATCCCACATTGATGCTTGGAATATGGCATGGGGGTGAATGACTAAAGAGATATTTGTCTTAGCCATTTTACAGTTGGATGGAACATGGAAGTCCCATCCTGGGTTTGGAATTTTCATCAATAATGAAAGGTTATTTCTCCTTGTATCTCTATAAGAATTATGGTGGATTATATGTGGTTTATATGGCTATGATTTCATTGGTATTTCTGTCCCTACTATGCTGGTTATGTATGTATTTTATGACAACATTTATGTATGGTTCTCACCAAGTTCTTACTTGTTATTGAAAGATCAATGTATCTATGACCTAATGGATGAAATGGTATCTAATTTGATAAGGATACAATGCTTCATAGTGAATCTCATAAAAGTATGAGACCCCTATGCTCAGATATGCCATTTACACCTATAGGTCACATATTTACTAAGTGTTTGACGAAATGTCTGTCATGGCTAGTAGGGGTCTGGTTAAGGTCTTGTTGAACTTATTTCTTTTGCATCATTATTTCCCTATTATTTACTTGATTATGAGATTTCATTTGATTTTGGGCAGTGGCCTAGGCTCTGGGCCTAAAAAAGTGGCTTAAGTCTTGGGGTCACTGGCATAAAACTGACAAGTTTGGTCCACAATCACTGGCATGTAGGCCTATGCGAGTGACTTTGGGGTTTTAGTTGTTTCCTTGCCCATAGCATGAGAGCGATTATGGCCCAAGAGACCTAAAACAATAGTGGGACCCAGGGACAGGTTGTCTGAGTGGCTGACTTGTCCTCTGAGGGTTTTGTTGATGATTTTGTATGTATGTATGATGTGTTTCCACCGGTTCCACTTCTTTAATGTGACTTATGAGGTAAAATTGTATTATAGTGTCCTCTCATCACATGTGTACCCTAACTGGCTGGTTATTTGGGTAGATATGGGAGGAGGATGTTACATTCTCTTTTCCCTACTCTCTCTCTCTCTCTCTCTCTCTCTCTCTCTCTCTCTCTCGTTGTGTGTTAATATATCCCTCCCTTTATACTTCTCTCTCCTTATCTCCCCCATTGCCTCCATCTATCCTTCTTTGTCTCTTTATCCCACCCCTAAACATAAACACTCTCTCCATCCCTCCCTTGTCGCTCCCTCTTTCTCTCCACTTCTCACTCTCTATGTCTTTCTTCTTCCCGGCCTCTTTCCCCCTCCAACTCCATCCCTCTATCCCTCCGTCTCTCCTCCTCTCTCTCAAGTCCTCTCTCTTGTCCTTCTTATCTCTCCCTTTCTCTCCTACCTCCCTCTCTCTTCCCCTCTCTCTCTCTCTCTCTCTCTCTCTCTCTCTCTCTCTCTTCCCTCCAATCCTTTCATTATCTCCCTCCCTCTCTCCTTCTTACTCTCCCACAGAGATGTTGAAGGTCTTCTATGAAGAGAGGAATACCAGATTGCAGGGTGAAAGCTCCAAAACTCCCAAAGGAGAAGGTTGTTCATGAGGAGGAGGAAATGGAAATGGAGGTTAACCTCCACCCTCTCCACCATCTTCTTCATCTTATTCTTCACAAGCATCTTCACCTCCTTCCACTAACACAACCCTTACTCATACTCATCAAAATACCTCAAAAGGAACTAGTAAATCACCCTTGTTAAAAATTGATGTTAAATTTGAACTGCCCATGTATAATGGTGAAGTGAATGTAGAGAAGCTTGCCAATTAGTTTTGTCAGTTGGAGGTCTATTGCAGAATTCAAAAACTTCAAGAGGATGACCTAAAGATTCAATTAGCTTCCTTTGTAGTATACCTAGGGGGGATATTATGGGGTACAGAGGGAGGTACCCAAGGGAATAATGTAATAATGGATGGGTCATAGTTAAGAAATAAAGTGGTTAACCCGCATCATGTAAGGGACCACAAGTAGTTAGAAATAATGGGATAAGCCCATTGTATTAGATATATGGTATTGAGAGACCCATGGTAATGACCCATGGTATTGTATGTATGAATCCTATATAGAGATTAGAGACTCCCCATTCAGAGATGTCAATGATTATTGTATTGGCAAGAATAGGGCTTGTGGAGTGTTCTCCTTCCTTAAGGAGTGGTTGTACAGTGTTACCCTACCCCATGGGTTTGATATTAGTAAAGATATGAAGTTTATCTATTTTTCTCTTGTATTAGCTCTTGGGTTTAATTGTAGTATTGGGTATATTTTATATTTTCATATATTGCAGGCCAAATATATTACAAGTGGTATCAGAGCACTTTCTTGGGAAAAGTAGAGAGATATTTTTTATTTTTTATTTTTTGCAAGGATTTTTTGGGGCGGCGAGTTTTTAGATCCGATCTGAAACTTCTTGGGAAAAATTTGTATAAATAAATTGCAGATCTAGATTTTTTGTGAAAAAAAACCCAAATTCAAAAAAAAAATGGCTAAATCAGAGTTCGGATGAGGGAGATATCATTGATTTAAAAATCAACTGTGTAAGATATTTTTCTGACGACAAATCGTAGTTGGCGGATCTCCAATCAATTTTTGCAAGTTTTGTGGGGAATTTTGAGAAACAAATTACAGATCTAAGATCCTCTTGAAACATTACCCAATTTGAAAAAACAAATCGGTCGAATCAGAGTCTAGATGAGGGAGACATCGCTGATTTAAAATCAACTCTTTTATCAGAATTTTTTTTACGGCGAGATAGTTGCAGAGCGAATTTGAATTTCCAAAGTGCCTAGATAGAGATTTCTATCACATGGAAAGATGCAGAATGGTCATTCCATTTCTAAGAATAGGTTATAATAACAATTCTAAGACATATTGATCGAGTTGTGTTCATTTTAAATTTTCGCCAAAGTAAGTGAATTTTTTCAAAACCCTCTTCATGGCTTCTAGAAAGGATTTTTTTTACAGGAAAAGATGATGGCCCTACTATTGAAGAATTCATAAAATGGGCAAAGTCAGCATTTGGGGAATATTGGAGACCTTTAGCATCACGTAAGTTTAGAGACGAGGCTGCCATATGGTGGAGATCACTTCGCTGCCAGAATTATTTAAGCATTCCTGACGAAGAGTTTGAAAATGTCCTTTTAGACAAATGGTCTGATGCTAGAAAACATGAGAATGAGACATGTAAGGGGTTACTTTATGATGGTATCTCCTTATTACAGGTTCATGGATATATTCAGATAGAGAAGATAATTGTGTCTATCAATCCTAATAGCACACATAGTTTTATTAATGTTCATTTGGCTAAAAGATTGCAAGTCCCAACCAAACAAATGGAGCACACGGGTTAATAATGAGCAGGTGCAAGTTTATAAATATTTGAAGATTTATATGGATAAGTATGTATTGCATTCTGATTTTTATTCTTCAAATATAGCTAATGTGGATGTTGTTTCAGGATACCCTTGGATGGAATCTATTCGCACTATCAATATTAATGTGCAGAAGAAATTCCTGAAGCTCTGGTATAAAAAGAAGAAAATTACATTATAGGATATTTCCATCAATAAACAGGTAGAGTCCAAGGAGGTTGAAGCAAAAAATGTTATAGGTACTGATACATCAGATGAGGAGTCCGTGGTTGAAGTAATACTGGAAGATAAGCAACAATTGCAGGCGCCACAACATGTACCATATATCCATCAAGCTCCATTAGGTGGTGAATTAAAGAAAGATACGCCACTGGTTAAAACTTCAGCATATCACCACCCACATCACCCAACAAGAAAACAACCAACATGATGGAAATGAATTATAAACAAGGAAAACAACCCCCACACGACAGATAGAGAGGTGCATAGATCCAACGACAACACATCAACACAGAGGAACCGCCAAGATCAACTTCCATCTCAAGCGAGCAAGGCACGAGCTAGATCGAGGGTTCACCTTTCCCTTGGATGGCTAGGTGGATGTGCATGGTACCAGTGGACTACTCTTTTGAGTAGATATTATTATTTATGTTCTTATTATGTTTCAGGGATGAAACATGTATAAGGGGGGTGGAATGTAGTCTACCTATGGGGGATATTATGGGGTACAGAGGGAGGTACCCAAGGGAATAATGTAATAATGTGATGCGTCATAGTTAATAAATAAAGTGTTTAACTCACATCATGTAAGGGACCACAAGTAGTTAGCAATAATGTGATAAGCCCATTGTATTAGATATATGGTATTGAGTGACCCATGGTAATGATCCATGGTATTGTATGTGTTAGCACCTAAATCTGCCTTAGGCTGAAGGAAGGCAAAAATTAGGGTAACCACAAACCACGCTCAGTCTGGTAGCTAGCCCTACCAGAGCAGGAGAGGGCTCTCTCCGAGTCACACTCAGCGAATGGATAGGAAAAATGGTTTGAGATGACTTGCAATGCGATATTTACCTTAGGCTAGTAAGTGAAAAAGGATTTTGGAAAAGATTTTTGATGTGATCGAACTTCTGATATGTATATGGGACTGGCGCTCAAAAAAGAACAGAGAATTGAGAATGAAGGCACAGATTATTCTGTGAGGCAAGGTAGGCAGGAAGCGCAACAATTTCAACTTAAGGTGATGCGGAATGGAAAGATTGCTGAATATAGTGAAAAGCGCATGGTCGAATTAATCCTTTTCAACAGAAGAATGACACTGCACATGAAATTTTCCCACAGGCAGAGCAATATAAATTGAATTCTACCTAATCTCACTTAGAAACTTTCGCTGAAATGAAACCTAAAATGAATTATGAAACATAACAAGATACATATGGAATGTAAGAACACATTTTCTACACTCAAAACCACAAGAATCTCATGAAATAGAGCCGCTGATTTTCATTAACTCTCTGTCAAAATTACACAGTGTAGAAACAGAGTTTCTTTCCCACAGTCTCTCAGAAGTTACAAGCCAACCAACCCTTTGCAAATAAAATGAATACAATATATAGAATGTGGGGAGAAGAGATGGAACGCCCAGGGGTTGGGAAGTTACTCAAATCATTTCGAAATGGAGCTAGAGAGCCAACCATCAACTATAGGTGCAGCGCTCTCAAGCTTGCCATTTGGCTGGAGTGACCCTTTGTATTCTTTTGCCACTTGGATAGATGCCCACCTGGAGAGAAAATTATTTAAAAGGCACCCTTGATGCCAAAAAACGGAAGAGTAGATGACCAGGCCCACTTGGAGAAGTCGCGACCCAAAATTTCGTGAAACGGGAGCATTTTGGCCATTTCTTCCCCTGTGCGCTGCGCCAAATTCCCTGTGTGTCGTGCCACGTTGGAGCCTGTTTTGGGGCACTTGCAGGTGTCCAAAATGTGCCCAAGTGGGCTTGTTGGAAAGCCTGTCCTGTCTACTTTTCAACCCAACTGAAATTTCTGAATTTGAAGCTCATTTTTCCCTCCAAAACTTCATTCTCCCAAGACTGCTTTCTGTGTGTCCAAAATGTGGCAGAGAGGCCATCTTTGGGTGTTTTTTGACCTTTAGGAGACCCAAAACTTGTCAAAAATTCTTGCCCGCACACCAGTAGACGTATTTTTCGATGCTGAATCCAAATATGCAAGCCATTCCTCGATTAGAGTGCTATATTTTTAGCGTCGTGCCAGTGGCGCGTCGCACAGGGAGAAATTTCCTGTTTTGTGCCCAAAAAAATCTACCTGTGACCAAAATTTGCCCAAATTTCTTGAAACTTGGGCTGGAGGTTCCCTATTAAGTGCTATGTTGTGCCAAGGAAGCCTCAACCAAGATTCAAAGCCGATCTTGCTCCGTTGCCTCCTTTGCCTCCTTTGCCTCTTTTGTCGCTTTGCTCAATTTTGCCTTTAGGCTCCTGATTCTTGCTTTGGAACTCATGTTGCGGGCCTGGTAGTGATGATTCATGCACCTCAGCATGTTTTTCTCCCTATTTTCTTTGTCCAACAGCCTCTCCAAATGCATGTTGACCCTCTCAAGGTTGGACTCCCGGTCTTCATTGATTTCTTGCTCCAAAGGTGTGAGCGGAAGCCTTCTTCTTAGAGCAGCTTGGCGCTGCTCGCGGATGTTCTGCAGCTCCATGATCACATGCTGGTCTTCCAGCTATTTGTTCCACTCCTCCAAATACCTGATGTTCCATTTGGCCATCTCCAACTTGAGTGTCAAGGATTGAATCTCTGTCTCTTGCTCCTGGATGGTCTCTTTCAGCTGTACACCTTGCGGGTCTGTGTCGGCATCATCATCATCCTGAAGGAGAATGAATTCAGTCTCTCGTTCACCTGATGGCACACCTGAAGGCCGCTGCTCATGCTTGGGCTTCTTAGCCTTGTCCTGTACCCGTGTCGTCGATGTAGGAAGCGAGGCCCCTTCCACCTTGGGTGGAGATAACACTCACTTTGCCGCTGCAAACAAAGGCCTGGTGCCTTTCGGATAACCTCTCTAATATGTGATGTATACTGGCACGATGGCAGTCTCATGGTGCTCAAACTGATGTGAAGGACCTCCTGTATCATGCTCAAACTGATGTGAAGGACCTCCCATCTCATGTTCTGTCTCTGATATCACTGGTGGAACGCTGAAGAAATCACAGGAGCTGAAGTCCTCCCAAGCAATGCCCCGCAATCCCAACTGATGGTCTACCAAGATCCGGATGAGAGCAAAATGATAGACACTGTTTAACTGCTATCGAGATGTCTTGCGCTGCATGAAGTTTTTCATTTTCTCAATGTTGTTGCAGATGAAAAATGGGAGGCTCATCATCTTCACCCTGGTGAAGTGCATGAGCAAGTGGATGTGATATGCATAAAGGCGAGAAAACCTCCCCTCGCAATTGAAATATTTCATGATCAACCTCATGAGTGGGGCATACTCCTCCCTCAAAAACCTGAATGGAAAAACTCTGGTGAGCTGGCTCAAATAGCTGTCCTTTATGTAAGGCTCATAGTGATGCCTCTCCACCTTCTTCTTCTTATGCCACTACTCCCCAATGTTTGGTATCCCTGTCGCCACTGATATAGCCTCCGGTGTCAAGGTGAAAGTGATCCCAGCCAGGACAGATAGGCCTCCCTGTAGATGAAGTGTAAAAAGGTGGGCCAACTCATGATGGACCTTGACATTTGCCACCCTTTGACAAAATTCATAACATGCGAAGTGCTGGAAACAAGACATGGCAAGTGGGCATGCCTGTAGTTCTGTGAGGGTGTTGGGCTTATCTCTGAGATGTCTTCCACTCTGGTGATGTCTCCTTTGGGCCCTCTCTCCTGAAGATGTGTCACTGTGTGTATCCCCCTCATAATCTGATGAATTTTCTGATGCCATCACTGCTGCTTTTACCCTGAGTTTAATGTTTCCCTTTGGATTCAATGACACAGATGAATGATATGAAAATCTTGTGATTTGATAGCTTTCACAAAGAGTTGAAACGGTTTGGCACTGTTTTTATGCCCCAGGCTATGTGCGTCGCGTGCCAAGCCCAGTGCGCTGCGCGCCCTGAGTGTGTCGTGCCCTTGTGGATTTTGCACTGTGGGCTGGCTGCCAATGCGTCGAGCCCTCCGTGTGCGTCGCGCGCCCTGGTGTGTGCGCCGCACCACCTAGCAATCCGCCCTCCTTACTCGAATTCCTCCTCCTTAGCTCTCTTTTCTTCAACAATGCCTCTCTCAAGATTTTTCACAACACAATGACTTAGTCTTGGGTCAAAACAAATATATATAGGCTTTGAGAGAGTTGGGTTTAATTTTTTCCTCTTTGAAAACCCACTTTCTAATGTTTGAGTTTTGCACTTTTCATTGACTTTTAAAACACTTTGTTTTTCCTTTTTCTTTGAAATTTTGGCTCTCATGATAAAATTTTCGGCATTCCTTGTGGGGACTGTGTGACTGGGCCTCTCGCTTTGAAATCCATGACTGCATCTGAAAATGTCAACTGTCGATTTTTGGAAAATTTTGTCATAGTTGACCTTCTTTGACTTTTCTTCAAAACAGAGTTTTGAAGAAGAGTCGATGTCTTTTGCGGTGATGATGAAGCTTTCTGCACTGTAGGTGTATAAGATCTCCCTCTGGCCTGCATGACTTTGTTCTGGACATGTTTTTCAAAAAACCACATTGATGATTTCCTAGACCCTAACAATAAAAAATGACTCTGTCCTGCAATATGACCAGTCCTTGACTATCATGAATTTCATTGATTACGGACCAATTCACGAATCAGTAGAGGCCAGACATGAGGGGAAATGAGTAGCATGACTTTCTCCGTCAGATCCTGGCATGTCCCTAGTGAAATGCAGCTTCGTGGATGGAGCGGGACACCTAAAATTGAAATGCACAAAGAGCTTTGATCTCTGATGGAGGGCTGACCAAACCGACTCTAACATTGGCTCCAATGGGGGATGGTAGCTCCTTGGAGGTGCCAAGAATAGCAGATCTCTGGAGGAGCTAGATAGTGCCTCTTGGTCCTTTGGGCTATGGAGTCATCATTTTGATAAACAACACAAGACTCTAACTTATTTACAAAATTGGAGTAACCAAGAACTTGACTCAAACTTGACAATTGGAATAACTCAAAAACTGACTGTACATACTGAAACCAAACTGAAATAAAAATGGTATTTACAATGACAGTGGAAGCAACGTTAATAGATCAACAATGATACCGCTTGAGCAGCCAACCATTGATCGGCCCTCCAGGACAGTCTTCCCCATCCATTTCTTTCAGAAGAAAGGCATTTTACCCCCTATATGCTGCAATCTTGAAAGGACCTTTCCACAGATTTTCGAACTTTCTGTGCTTGCCTTTCTCCTCATTCCTTGCATCCCACTTCAGCACCACATCATCCAACTGAAATTTATCTGCTTTTGCTTTTCTATCATAGATTTTCTTTATCTTCTCCTGCAACTTGGATGTGTTTTTGAAAACTTCTTCTCTTGTTTGGTGTAAGTGGATCATTTGATTCAGCCTTCTCTGCATGGGATCTTCCTCACTGCCGGCCTCCTGAAGAATTTTGACCACCGGGGCAGCAAGAGAAGCGGGAAATACTGTGTCCACTCCATAAACCAGCTCAAACAGTGACATACCAATAGACTTTTTCTGACTGATTCGATCTGCCAAAAGTGCATGAACCAGCCTCTTGTTCCAGCTCTTCTTATTAATTTCCAGCAGCTTCTTGATGATGTTGACCAAATATTTATTCGAAGATTCTGCCAATCCATTGCCTTGCGGATGATAGGCAGTTGAATGACCCAAAATTATATGATATCTATGACAAAATTCTACCATCCTTTTCGATTTAAAAGCTGCTGCATTATCAGTGATTATTTTGTTTGGACAACCAAAGCGAGACAAGATGTTATTTTCAAGAAATGAGATGATTACCGTGTCCGTCGCTTGTCTGGTAGGTGCTACCTCAATCCATTTTGTGAAGTAGTCCGTCGCTGTAAGGATCCACCTATGCTGTCCGGAAGAAGCGGGATGAATTTCCCCAATGAAATCCAACCCCCACTGCTGGAATGGAGCACTCACTTCAATAGGCTTAAGTGGCAAAGGATGTAATTTCTGTTTTCCTTCGAAAATTTGACACTTATGACAGCGCTTTACCATATTATGCACATCAGCAAACAAAGTAGGCCAGTAGTACCCTGCTCTCAAGATTTTGTTCGCTGTTGACTTCAAAAAAAGATGTCCACCACACTCTCCTCCGTGGAAGTCTTCCATGACTTTCTTTGCCTCCTCTTCCACCAGAAAATTTAGTAAAATGCCACCGGGATCTTTCCAATACAGTGCAGAATTCAAGATACAAAACTTGGCAGCTTTCAATTTAAGTGTTCTCGCTTTATTTCTAGCCATGTCGGGCGATGGTGATAGATTTTTTAGCACATATATTATATCAAAATACCATGGGGACAAAGCAAAAATTTCGGATACCTGAACTGAGTTCCTTCATCATTCTCCTCGGACAAGGCAGCGATCAGATTTATGTCCAATGCATGCAAATTTGATTCAGCCATTAGTTTCGCCAACCCCTGTCCTTTGACCAGTTTTGTAGGCTTTATCTCCACATCGTACTCTAGCAAGGCTGCGATCCATTTGCCTCTTCTCCCTTCCGGATCAGTCTGCACCAAAACATCTTTCACACCAGTATTAGGAACATAGGCCAGAATGTGAGAATGTAAGATATACACCTGGAAGTCCTTCAGTGCCTTCACCAATGCCAGGGCTTGCTTCTCAATGATGTTGTACTTCAAAGTTGCATCCCTTATATCCTTGCTGAAGAATGCAATGGGTCTTTCATGATAATCCCTTTTCTGCAACAATACCGCTGCCATAGTGTGCTCAGAAGCAAATGAAAACAATATGAAATCTTGAGTGTAATCCGGGCTGACTAGAACTGGAGTTGAAGAGAGGGCCAATTTGACCAAGTTGAAAGATTTTACAGCCTCATCCGTCCATTTCACCTGGTTGTCCTTCTTAAGCATGTTGGTCATTTCTTTCAAGTGTTCCGCAAGATTAGCCACAAAGCGACGCAGAAAATTCATCTTACCATTGAATGACTGTATCTCCTTTTTGTTCCTAGGTAGATCGATTTGCTGAATTGCTTGGACATGTGCTGGGTCTATGTGGATGCCATCTTTTGAAATGATATGCCCAAGTAATTTTCCTTCCTCCATGGCGAACAAGATCTTCTTAGGATTCAAAGATAGGCCATACTTCCTGCATTTTTGAAAGACAATTTTTAGGTGATGCATATGCTCTTCATCAGATTTTGAAAACACTGTCAAGTCGTCCAAGTACACCACCAAAAACACATCCTTCTCATTTGCAAATGCTAATTCCATTGCACGTTGAAATTTGGCACCTGCATTCTTCAAACTGAATGGCATTTTGGCATAGTGAAATGTTCCCCATGGAGTTGTGAATGTTGTCTTATCTCTATCATCTTCATGGACAGAAATTTGGTTATATCCGGAATAACCATCAAGCAGCGACATACGAGATGCCCCCACTACTTGCTGAAGTATATGGTCCATCTTGGGTAGCAGATAGTTGTCCTTCAATGAGACCTTGTTTAGATTTCTGAAATCGATGCATAGGCAGATCTCACCGGTCTTCTTTCGTACAGGCACTAAGTTAGATATCCAATCTGAAAATCTGATAGGCACAATGATACCTGACTTGTACAATTTATTTACCTCTTTTTCAATAGATGGCAGCAACTTAGGATTGATCCTTCTCAGCTTTTGTCTAAATGGTTTCTGATTGGGCTTGATAGGTATGGTGTGCTGAATGATGTTCGTATCATAGGTCTTTAAATCAGAATAATCCCAAGCAAATACATCTGCAAATGAAGCCATCAAACTGATATATTTGTCCTTGATTTTTGGCGGTAATGCTTTGGAAAATTTCACTAATTTTGGATTTGCTGCTGTACCAATGTTGACTTCTTCCACACCTTTCTCTGTCAGCTGCAAAGTGGGCTTGCGGGCTACATCATCTTGATCGAAAAGTTCTTCTAGGGGTATCAAGCCTTTAGGAATGATGTTGTTCTTCAGCTCCAATACGTCCATTTGATTGATCTGCACTTCTTCTGTACCATTCCCTTTGTTCTCATCGTTTTCCACATCGATTAAGGTTTCTTTGAACTTGCCTTTGTTGAGCAGAAAATCCTTAATCTCCTCATCATCTTGGAACACTTGCCAATGTCGCTGATTGTCTGGAATGGTTGGACAGTGCTTGACATGGATTTCAAATTTATTGCTGGAGTTCATGGGGATCTTCAAGCTGCTCGCTGCCTTGGCAAGAGCATCAACAATACTATTTTGTATTCGTGGCACACATGTCAAGGTGTATTCGGAAAATAGCTTCAAGATGTCCAAAACTGCATTACGATAGGCCCGCATCCTGGGATGTTTTGCTTGATACTCACCTCTGACTTGTTTTATCACCAACTCGGAGTCACCATATACTAAAATCCTCTTTGCATTCAGATTTCTAAGAATCTTCAGGCCAGCAATCAGTTCTTCATATTCAGCCTCATTATTGGAACATTCGAAGGCTAGCTTGTAGGAGCAAACTCTCACGCTGATAGGTACTTTTTTCGGGGCGGAGAAAGGACTGTGTACCCAAATACCAATACCAGCTCCATCATTCCCTACTGCTCCATCAAAATCCATGGTCCATAAGCCTTCTTCTTCTTCTTGCAAGTGCTGAAAATCTTTTTGTTGTCCATTGTTTGTTTGTTGTCCATTGTTTTCAACTGATTGCCCAATCTTTTGTTGCTTTTCTTGTCTTTATTTCTTCAAAATCTCTCTAAAATTTTCTGCTATCTCTGGAATGTCGTCTGCTTCTACTATCTGACTATCTATTTCATTTAAACTATTTGAAAACAAAACGAAAGACTCTAAATCTGTATGTACATAGTTTACAGGATGATTTATCGGTTTCTCCTTGCTTGTGATCATATATTTCATCTTTTGTTCCCGATATAGCTTCCTCATTTGTCCAAACATCAGGATTGTTGCATAGGAGAAATCCAGCTATAATGTCCCCTTAAATTTCTCTACCCAAGCCCTGGAAAGAAACATGCCAAACCTTGGAGGAATGTCTGCTACCACTACATCCATCAGAACATTTTTCATAGGAAGCTGATCTAGACTCACAACTAAGTCTTTGATGAGCCCTATGCACCTTACTCTGCTAGAATCGAATGAATAAAGATCATGATATTGCCGGGTGATGTCCAAACCGAGCTTATCCATGATAGACTTGGGCATGAGATTGTGAGAGGCTCCGGAATCGAACATGGCATTGTGTAGCACAAAGTCATGCAATCGTAAACTGATATAGAAGGGTGGCACCTCGCTCTCAAGAGACTCACCATTTGTTGCTGGTCCAAAAATGATCTCGGGGTGATCATCTTCCACGTTTACCATGTCGGACATTGGGTCCAAATTCAACATTTTAGAAATCTGTCCTCTATAACTGTTGTTTTTCATGACTTCAGTCAAAGGGATGGATACTTTTAGCTTAGAAATCTCATTCTCTAGGCTGAAAGCGGGAGCTTTTTCTACCTCTTTGACTAGGATCTCTTTTCTTTCCTTCTCTTTTGATGTGGCTGGTTGCTGTGATTGTTCTGCTGATTTTGATTTACTACTCTCCGGAACCACCACCTCCTTTCCCTTTCTTTGTGTGGCTGATGGATCTTTCTTTGTTGTTTCATCCTCTTTCTTTTTCTGAATTGATTTGGCCGGTACATCTCTGTTTCTAAGGGAATATCGCTGCTGTTGTGCAGACAATGCATTCATATACCCCCTTTGGTATTCTTCCGACTCTTCTTCCAACACGGTTTCGTTAGCTAGAATAAAATCAGTGTCTCGGTGTGTAGCTGAATTTACTGCACATTCTTCTTCTTCGGTGATGTAAGTAGGCAACTCATCTGGAGTGAAGATATGGTTTTCCTCGCCTATTACATTCCCTTCCTCATCTAATTTCGGTCCATGTACAAAATTCTGCTGCAAAGGTGTTTGTACTGGCTGTTGTGCTGCCTGCTCTTGAGTCCGCTAATCTCTTTGTCTTATCCTATATTGTGGCTGCTGTTGGCCACGAAAGTTAGGATTCCTAACTTGTGGCTCTGGCTTGTCAAGTTTTACCCTTTCAAGCATCTGTTCTACCTTCTTGAGTAGCTGATCCATGGAAGAAGATTCTTCTTTCACCGTGGTTTTCTTCTCTCCTTTCGCTCTTGCTCTTTTGGACAGCAAGTTAGCCTCAACGCTGACTGCAATTTTCTACATATCTTCCATTGTAGCCGGTTCTCTCTCCCTCAATTGGTACGCCATGTCAGCATCAAAACCATCCAGAAACTTCATCATTGCTAGTCCCACAGGTGGCTTTAGATGGTCTGGGATGTCATTGTAGACTGCATTAAATCTAACATAATAATCTTGGACCGACTCACCTGCATTCCTTTTGATTTTCTCATACTTGACCAGAATTTGAAGGGGATTCTTTTTCACTTCCCACCTGTTCAAAAATTGTCTTTGTAGCTCAACCAAGGTAGTGATACTTGCAGCTGTCAAACCTCTGAACCATTTCCTCACATCACCTGCAAATTTTTGTACAAAGAGCCTCATTGCCACGTTCTCTACATCGATCTCATGAAGTTCATAGAAATCTGCCATTTTATCCACATGTTGTTGAGCTATAATACTGTTAGGAGTGCCATAAAAAAACGGGATTTTACTTTGATAATCATTTGGCATGTCATCTAGGACTTGGGGCAGAACAAGAGGAGAAAAACGGGCAGCCATCATTCTTGGTGGGTTTGGCCTTGGAGGTGTTGGAGGAGTGTGCATGGTCTGCAAGGGGCTTGCACTTGGAGTTTGGGGCTATGTGGCAATGTAGTTATCAATTAATCTATTATCTCTTTCCGTCTCAAGGTCTACAAGAAATTGTGGATCGGGGACGGTGTAATCAACAACCTTTTCGGATTTAGATTCAAACAGTGTTATCTCAAATCGTTCGTCAAACTCAAGCTCCTCAAGATACTCAAAAATTTCGGGACACAAATGGGATTTGAACATGGGGGTTATGGTGCTTTCTTGATGGAGGAGTCTTGGAATCAAATTAGGATTTTCGTAAATATGAGGAGGGTCCGGGTTGGGATTCGCTCTGGTATATCGTCTTGAAGCCAGCGTGCTATTGGGATGAATTATGGGACACAACCAACTTACTCAGCCTTTCCAATCCTAAGCTCATCATCCGGAAGCCTAGAATTCTTATGAAACAAGGGGATTTGATTTTCAACTTATCCCCAGCAGAGTCGCCACTATGTTAGCACCTAAATCTGCCTTAGGTTGAAGGAAGGCAAAAATTAGGGTAACCACAAACCACGCTCAGTCTGGTAGCTAGCCTTACCAGAGTAGGAGAGGGCTCTCTCCGAGTCACACTCAGCGAATGGATAGGAAAAATGGTCTGAGATGACTTGCAATGCGATATTTACCTTAGGCTAGTAAGTGAAAAAGGATTTTGGAAAATATTTTTGAAGTGACCGAACTTCTGAGATGTATATGGGACTGGCGCTCAGCAAAGAACATAGAATTGAGAATGAAGGCACAGATTATTCCGTGAGGCAAGGTAGGCGGGAAGCGCAGCAATTTCAACTTAAGGTGATGCGGAATGGAAAGATTGCTGAAGATAGTGGAAAGGGCATGGTCGCATGAATCCTTTTCAACAGAAGAATGACACTGCACATGAAATTTTCCCACAGGCAAAGCAATATAAATTGAATTCTACCTAACCTCACTTAGAAAATTTCACTAAAATGAAACCTGAAATGAATTATGAAACATAACAAGATACATATGGAACATAAGAACACATTTGCTACACTCACAACCACAAGAATCTCATGAAACAGAGCCGCTGCTTTTCATTAACTCTCTGTCAAAATTACACAGTGCAGAAACAGAGTTTCTTTCCCACAGTCTCTCAAAAGTTACAAGCCAACCAACCCTTTGCAAATAAAATTCATACAATATATAGAATGTGGGGAGAAGAGATGGAATGCCCAGGGGTTGGGAAGTTACTTAAATCATTTCGAAATGGAGCTGGAGACCCAACCATCAGCTACAGGTGCAGCGCTCTCAAGCTTGCCATTTGGCTGGAGTGAACCTTTGTATTCTTTTGCCACTTGGATAGATGCCCACCTGGAGAGAAAATTCTTTAAAAGGTGCCCTTGGTGCCAAAAAAATGAAGAGTAGATAGCCGGGCCCACTTGGAGAAGTCGCGACCCGAAATTTCGCGAAACGGGAGCATTTTGGCCGTTTTTTCCCCTGTGCGCCGCGCCAAATTTCCTGTGCATCGCGCCACTTTGGAGCCTGTTTTGGGGCACTTGCAGGTGTCCAAAATGTGTCCAAGTGGGCTTGTTGGAAAGCCTGTCCTGTCTACTTTTCAACCCAACTAAAATTTCTTAATTTGAAGCTCATTTTCCCCTCCAAAACTTCATTCTCCCAAGACTGCTTTCTGTGTGTCCAAAAAGTGGTAGAGAGGCCATTTTTGGGTGTTTTTTAACCTTTAGGAGACCCAAAACTTGTCAAAATTTCTTTCCCAGACACCAGTAGACGTATTTTTTGATGCTGAATCCGAATATGCAAGCCATTCCTCGATTAGAGTGCTAGAGTTTTAGCGTCGCGCCAGTGGCGTGGCGCACAGGGAGAAATTTCCTGTTTTGTGCCCAAAAAATCTGCCTGTGACCAAAATTTGCCCAAATTTTTTGAAATTTGGGCTGGAGGTTCCGTATTAAGTGCTATGTTGTGCCAAGGAAGCCTCAGCCAAGATTCGAAGCTAATATTGCTCCGTTTCCTCCTTTGCCTCCTTTGCCTCTTTTGTCGCTTTGCTCAATTTTGCCTTTAGGCTCTTGATTCTTGCTTTGGAACTCATGTTGCGGGCCTGGTAGTGATGAGTCATGTGCCTCAACATGTTTTTCTCCCCATTTTCTTTGTCCAACAGCCTCTCCAAATGCATGTTTACCCTCTCAAGGTTGGACTCCCGGTCTTCATTGATTTCTTGCTCCAAAGGTGTGAGCGGAACCCTTCTTCTTTGAGCAGCTTGGCGCTGCTCGCGGATGTTCTGCAGCTCCATGATCACATGTTGGTCTTCCAGCTGTTTGTTTCTCTGCTCCAAATACCTGATGTTCCATTTGGCCATCTCCAACTTGAGTGTCAAGGATTGAATCTCTGTCTCTTGCTCCTGGATGGTCTCTTTCAGATGTGCACCTTGCGGGTCTGTGTCAGCATCATCATCATCCTGAAGGAGAATGAATTCAGTCTCTCGTTTGCCCGATGGCACACCTGAAGGCTGTTTCTCATGCTTGGGCTTCTTGCCCTTATCCTGTACCCATGTCGTCGATGTAGGAAGCGAGGCCCCTTCTACCTTGGGTGGAGATAACACTCGCTTTGCCACTGCAAACAAAGGCCTGGTGCCTTTCGGATAGCCTCTCTAATATGTGATGTATACTGGAATGGTGGCAGTCTCATGGTGCTCAAACTAATGTGAAGGACCTCCTGTATCATGCTCAAACTGATGTGAAGGACCTCCCATCTCATGTTCTGTCTCTGATATCACTGGTGGAGCGCTGAAGAAATCATGGGAGATAAAGTCCTCCCAAGCAATACCCTGTAATCCCAACTGATGGTCTACCAAGATCTAGATGAGAGAAAAATGATAGACACTATTTAACTGCTGTCGAGGTGTCTTGCGCTGCATGAAGCTTTTCATTTTCTCAATGTTGTTGCAGATGAAAAATGGGAGGCTCATCATCTTCACCCTGGTGAAGTGAATGAGCAAGCGGATGTGATATGCTTAAAGGCGAGAAAACCTCCCCTCGCAACTGAAATATTTCATGATCAACCTCACGAGTGGGGCATACTCCTCCCTCAAAAACCTAAATGGAAAAACTCTGGTGAGCTGGCTCAAACAACTGTCCTTTATGTAAGGCTCATAGTGATGCCTCTCCACCTTCTTCTTCTTATGCCACTGCTCCCCAATGTTTGGTATCCCTGTCGCCACTGATATAGCCTCCGGTGTCAAGGTGAAAGTGACCCCAGCCAGGACAGATAGGCCTCCCTGTAGATGAAGTGCAAAAAGGCGGGCCAACTCATGATGGACCTTGACATTTGCCACCCTTTGACAAAATTCATAACATGCCAAGTGCTGGAAACAAGACATGGCAAGTGGGCATGCCTGTAGTTCTGTGAGGGTGTTGGGCTCGTCTCTGAGATGTCTGCCACTCTGGTGATGTCTCCTATGGGCCCTCTCTCCTGAAGATGTGTCACTGTGTGTATCCCCCTCATAATCTGATGAATTTTCTGATGCCATCACTGCTGCTTGTACCCTGAGTTTAATGCTGCCCTTTGGATTCAATGACACTGATGAATGCTCTGAAAATCTCGTGATTTGATAGCTTTCACAAAGATTTGAGACACTTTGGCACTGTTTTTATGCCCCAGGCTGTGTGCGTCGCGCACCAAGCCCAGTGCGCCACGCGCCCTGAGTGCGTCTCGCCCTTGTGGATTTTGCACTGTGGGCTGGCTGCCAATGCGTCGAGCCCTCCGTGTGCGTCGCGCGCCCTGGTGTGTGCGTCGCGCCACCTAGCAATCCGCCCTCCTTACTCGAATTCCTCCTCCTTAGCTCTCTTTTCTTCAACAATGCCTCTCTCAAGCTTTTTCATAACACAATGACTTAGTCTTGGGTCAAAACAAATATATATAGGCTTTGAGAGAGTTGGGTTTAATTTTTTCCTCTTTGAAAACCCACTTTCTAATGTTTGAGTTTTGCACTTTTCATTGACTTTTAAAACACTCTGTTTTTCCTCTTTCTTTGAAATTTTGGCTCTCATGATAAAATTTTCGACGTTCATTTGCGGGGACTATGTGACTGGGCCTCTGGCTTTGAAATCCATGACTGCATCTAAAAATGTCAACTGTCGATTTTTGGAAAATTTTGTCATAGTTGACCTTGTTTGACTTTTCTTCAAAACAGAGTTTTGAAGAAGAGTCGATGTCTTTTGCGGTGATGATGAAGCTTTCTGCACTGTAGGTGTATAAGATCTCCCTCTGGCCTGCATGACTTTGTTCTGGACATGTTTTTCAAAAAACCACATTAATGATTTCCTAGACCCTAACAATAAAAAATGGCTCTGTCTTGCAATATGACCAGTCCTTGACTATCATGAATTTCATTGATTACGAACCAATTCACGAATTAGCAGAGGCCAGACATGAGAGGACATGAGTAGCATGACTTTCTCCATCAGATCATGGCATGTCCCTAGCGAAATGCAGCTTCGTGGATGGAGCGGGACACCTAAAATTGAAATGCACAAAGAGCTTTGATCTCTGACGGAGGGCTGACCTGACCGACTCTAATAGTATGTATGAAGCCTATATAGAGGCTAGAGACTCCCCATTGAGAGATGTCAAGGATTATTGTATTGGAAATCATATGGCTTGTGGAGTGTTCTCCTTCCTTAAGGAGTGATTGTATGGTGTTACCCTACCTCAAGGGTTTGATATTAATAAAGATATGAAGTTTATTTGTTTTTCTCTTGTATTGGCTATTTGGTTTAATTGCAGTATTAGGTATATTTTATATTTTCATATATTGTAGGGCAGATATATTACATCCTTGAGGATGGAGGGTGTAGCACTGGTATGTTGGGAATCAAAGACATAAGAAGAGATAAAAAATACGGTAAGATCTCAAATTCTTAGTCTGATTTCATTGCTTCAATTAAAAGACAATTCTACCCTCTAGCTTATATGTAGAAATCCATCATGAATTGGAAGAACTCTAGACAACTTAAAGGTCAATATGTGCAAGATTACACCCAAGAATTTAGAAAAAGGTCTCTAATGTTAGGTGTAGACTTGAAATCACAAGACATGTTGCTAAAGTAAATAGGGGGTTTACACAGTTACCTTAGGCATACTATCCTTAGGTTTAATCCCAATAATCTAGATGAGGTTTGTGTGAAAGCCACTCAACTTTAGGCAAGAGGGAAAAACACTCCATAAGAGGGTAGTAGAAAGCCATTTAAGGGTAAAGGAAAGGAAAATGGTTTGAAAGGGAAGGGAAAGAAAAATGCATCCATTAAGAAGGAAGGAGATAAATTAACATGCAAACATTGTTCCAAAGAGGGTCACAATGAAGCTCATTGTTGGAAACTTCATCCCAAGATGAAACCAAAGAAATTTAACAACAATGGAAAACAAAAGACAACTGAAACCACTCAACATGATTTGGGATCCGATTCGGGTGATGAAACTAAAATTACAACCATGGGTATGAAGGGAAAATAATCAATTGCTAGCACTAGTACTTTAAATTTACACAATAAAACAAGAAATGAAAAGAAGAGGATATAATTTTTTCACATAATGGTGATCTCAAAGAATAGAAGAAATTGACACACTATTTGATAGTGGGTCTCAATCCAACTTGATATCTGATGACTTAGTCAAGAAACTTAATCTTGAAACCATTTTACATCCCAATCCATATACATAAGGTTCGATATGCAAGGACACAAACTTACAGGTTACAAGAAAATGTATTCCTTAGTTTGCAATCACAACAAACTTCATTGATTAAGTTGAGTTAGATATTGTACCACTTGATATCTCAGGAATTGTTTTGGGTAGTCCTTATCTCTATGATAGAAAAGAAATATTTTATCGTCATGAAAACAAGTTCCACTTGTTCAAAGATGGTGTGGAGTATATTATGAGAGCTCATTGTAAGAAACTAAATCTTTCATTAGTTAATGTAGGGCAAATGAAAAGACTAGGGAATCCAATCAAGAATTTAGTGCTTCTTATGATCAAACCCAATGTTGATGTCGATTATGAAGCATTTTATAGTTGTAATTCAAAATTGAAAACTGATTTGGTTGATGTAGTTAACCATGATGATGAGGTGTTTCAGATAGCAAAGGGATTTCCTCGCAAGAGGAGAATCCAACATGAAATACCATTGCAACAAAAGTGTCTTGTTCCTAACATTGCCATGCACCGGATGCCAAGAAGGGAAAGTGCATATATAACAAAGAAAATCAAAGGGTTCTTGAACAAAAGGATCATTTGATGATATCCTTCATCATGTGATGCACCTATTGTTTTGGTGTCCAAGAAGAATGGAAATTATTTCATTAAATGGGATTTAAGGAGTGGCTGTCATCAAAGTAGAGTTGTTGAACGAGACATATGGAAGACGACATTCAAAACCAAGAAACATTTGTTTGAATGGCTTGTTATGCTTTTTGGTCTTCACCATGTTCCTTCTACTTTCATGCATATGAAGAAAGATGTATTGAAGCCATATCTAGACATGATAGTCTACTTGGATGAGATTTTCATTTTCAAAAAATTTCATTATGAACATGTCATCTATGAGAAAAAATACTTGATGTCATATTTCAAGAAAATTTGTTATTGAAAATGTCAAAGTATGAATTGGGTAAAACTTCTTTGATGTACTTAGGCCATGACATTGGAGAAGGTAAGCTGAAGTTAGACTTCTCCAAGATTGATGTCATTATGGATTGGTCAACGCTCAAGATAATCATTTGGATAAGAGGATTTTCTGGAGCAACCCAACGTTGGAGGAAAAAATTTCTTAAATATTCTTCTATTGTAGCTCATTTTCATTCTTTGGCAGTTGTGAAAAATGTCTTCCATTGGGGAGGAAAAAAACAAGAGGCATTTGATGCTTTAAAACAAAAGATCATTTCAGCCTTTATACTTGTTCTTCTAAAATTGAAAATTCATTTGAGTTTCAAGTTGATATATGCGACTATGCCATGGGTGCAGTCCTTATGAAACATGGTAAGACCATTTCATTTCATTTAGAAATTTTTAGTGGTGCGTTGATTAATTTGTAGCGACAAAGGCACCTTCATTATATGAGTTTTCTTCTACTATTCCACTTGGTCAAAAGGAATAAGGAAGGTATAAGCAACAAGTTTGTTCATGTATTTTCTAGGCCTATTTTTTGTGTAACTACTTTCCTCAAGCATCATTTTGTTTTACATGGCTGTTATGATCAACAAAATACATACTTTCAAGATGTACATTAACGCTTGAGTCAAGGGAATCAAGTAGAGGAATTTGTTTACCATTTGCATCATAATGTGTTGTATAATCTTGGTAAGAAGGATGTTGCTATTGATGGTAACATGGACAAAGCCAAGGAGTTCATTGAACAACTCCAAATGGTACATCAAATAGTGCAAGATCAGCTTGAAAAGAGCAAAGGCAAGTACAAAGAAAAGCATGACAAGAATCATGTAGATCACAAGTTCCAAGTCGGTGATGAATGGATAAAGTTTGGAAAGGTGAAGGAACTGTACCCTCACCTGCTAGACAACTGAAAGTGATCGTTTGGGGTCCAAAAGGCTTCCAGTGGGGAGGAATGATAAGGTGCTCAAAATTCAAATTTTTTCGGATCAGTGTGGAACCTAGATGACCATGTAGTGCTCATCATCGTGAATACGATGCAACTCGTTTCACACGAAACAAACACCATATGCTCCTAGAATCATGTTCTATTCACTTTCCCAAACATGCAAGCTTTTTCAAAAAATTGACAGCCTAGTCAGCAGTCTGTACTATCGACGTGGCGCTCACTCGGTAGGTGTATGTGGCAGGTTGAATATTCAACTAGCTGGATGACTCATGTTGTGCCAAGTGGCACTTTCTCATGGTGAAATTTGGCATGTTTTTAATAGTTGGTTGGTGGCCAACCATGGGCTGACATGTGGCCCAGCTAGAGGCTGCAACATGGTAGCCCAAGGGCCACCAAAATTATGGGTCAATTCTAGGCAAAGGCAGCAGGGGTTAAACCCGTGACCACATAGAACATAACAAAGCCTCCTACCATTAAGAAACTACCATAAGTCTTAATAGACTATGGTGGTGGACACTATTTAAAGTTAAACTAATGTGCATTTGGATGGAGGGGCCAGCCCTTGGGGACTAGCCCTTGGACACACCAAAAACATGTGACCACTACTGGAGCGGAGTGAGGGCCCAATCGGCAGGAGTGGGATGTTGGCCTTAGCCTCAAGCACATGGCTCCATGTGCCCAATTTTTTTTGCGCTTAAGCAACCACAATTTGCGCAGGAATGTGGGCAAAATGGTGCTCTGTTAGCACATTCTGGGGAAAAATTGTGTGTTAGGTGCCGAATGTTGGGGAGTTTGTAGAGAGAATGGCAGCCAAACTTGGGAAAATAATAACTTGATGAGTTTTAAACCAAATCAGGAGCAAAAAGAGGCTACACTGGCATTTTTGGGCATTCTTGAGCCATTGGAACCAGTTTTATAGCTTTTTGAGCATTGTAAACTGATGTATTGACACTTTTGAGCATAATAGAAAGGGCCAAGCCATTGGAAGTTGGACCATGAATATGTAGCCCGCGAGGGGTGGTGTTATTGGGAAATCTAGTGTCTATTCAGAGCTGCTTGTCCCACTAAGATGGCTAGCTATCTTAGAAACAAACAGATTAAAGTTACTTGTTTTTCCTTTACGAGAGAGAGATGAGAAAGAAGCAAAGAGTACCAACCTCAATCTTTCGCTTGGCTCCTTGCTTGTTTCCATTCCCCTTTGACATAATCTTGCCACTGCTTCCTTACTTGTCCTGCTTCAAAGAGCACCTGTAGATTCACAACAGCATAATACCATCAAAGCATAGAGATCTTTCACCGTAAACAATATAGGATCAGATCTATATTGACCATACAAATGCGTATATCAACACAATATTTAGAGATACACAAGAATATGGAGGAAACCTCAAATAACTTTATTAGTAAAAGTAGTAGAAGAGAGGATTACAACCACTTGGTCTGACCCAGTGCCATCCTCCCAGCTTGAAAGCCCTCTTCACCTCACACAAATCAATATCACCCAACAATGTCTTCAAAGAGAAACCAGCAGCACCTCTTTGCAAATTACCCAATTCCAACATTTGGATCTCTGGGATGAGGGATCCATTTATAGATATTTGTAGGGGGGTAAGTCAGCTTCTGGGATTTTGCTTAGTGTCATCTCTCTAATAGTTCTTGGTTCCATTTGGAGATTTCATGATCTCTTACTCATCCTTGGGCAAACTCAGGGAAGCATGTGTCAAATGAGCAGCTTCTAGAAGATTCTCAGGTTCTCCACTTAGCAAACTGCTTGTGCCATTTGTCTGCTCTTGCTCATCACACCCTACAGAAGGGATTTCTAGTATGCATCACACTTTTTGCATGTGGTAGGTAAGATGCATCGCACCCTTTGCACTGGGCAGTCTGTATGGTCCTGCTTTGACCAGTTCTGAGTGGTTTCTCTTGGAAAACTTCTGGGAGATGATGTAATCAGTTGACCTTGCTCCTTCAGGGTATGAAACGACACTTTTAGGGACTTAGAAGCCCTTGGTTTATGGACAAATGTGATTGGGGTTGTGTTGAGGGCCCGGAAATCGGGTCGACAACAAGGGGGATACCCACCCGGTCCGGAACTTGGTTGGTAGCTCCTTGTCCGTTTGGTATAGCGGGTCCGACTGGGGATAACGGGACCAGTTTCCCAATCTAGGGGGTGTGTGTGTGTGTAGAGTTGGATGATGCTGATCTAGAAGTAATTTTAAGCTAATTTAATTCTAACTTCTAAGCTAACTCTATGCTATTGTAATCTAATAAAAACAACACATCTAATCTACGCTAACCCGGGTGTATTTCTTCTATTATGCGATCTAAAAAGATTTCGAACAATAACTGGTAATAAAGATCATTCAGCTATCATAAGAATAGAAATCAATTAAGATAAACTATTCTGCATAAAAATTTAGGCAAAACAGTTGTGAACAGCATATCGCATAATAAGTTATTCATATGTCAAGCACAAATAAATGACTCCACCGTACAGAAGTGCCAAATGGTAACCCACACATTCATACATTAACATATAAACAACTAAAACTGCATATCACTTTAAGAATATAAGCAGAAATTGGTCAAGAGATAAAAGTACCATTTATGACTGATTTCACTCACAAACTTCAAGCAATAACGATTTATCTCTACTTGTTCTAACATCTACTAAGAGTACAGAAGTGCAACATCAGTAGCAGACATTAAAATTCAAACATAAATAAATCTCGATCCATCCATTTATCAAAACCTCCTCTGAGGGTGTAGAAGTGCATGTTCCGAGGACAAGTTTTTGACAAATTTCTGGACCCTTCTCTAAATGCATGAGAAGGGTTAAAATACTACTTCCTAATTCTAATAATAGTATTATTACAAAATTTAGGATGCGGTTTTCAAATGACCGTCCTTTTTCTAATCTAGTTAAAAAAAGAAAAAACAACATTCTAAATGAAGTCACTTATGAACTTGGTCCTTAAAGTTGCAAGTGTTCAGCATAGGCTTGAGAAGAGACGGCTGACTGATTTCTGCGCTGAGCTGGGCTGCGAAAACGGCATCTACGAGAGCTGGCGCTACCTTTTCGGCTGCGTTTGTAATGCATTTCACCGTCATCCATTGGCTGTGCGGTTTAACCAAGTACGTCCAGTAACATTCCCAATTCAACCTGGCCAATGCTTGGATTGCTTTCCCTTTTGCCTGTGCTTTCTGCCTCCATTCTGTTTCCAGTTGTGACTTATTTGGTAGGTATCCCGGGGTGGTCTCTGTAATTAAGTTGGCCCTGTGTAAATTCTCATTTACACAGTCGATAATAATAGTTTCCTGAGTTGCCGCTGTCTCTGTTGCTTGCTCCGCTTGCCTAATTTGATCGTCCCATTTATTAAAGAGCAACTCCTTATGATTTTCATTTATCCTGGGTGCACCTGCCCTTTTGCCTTCATCATCATCTTGCCAAGTCAAATATTCTGTCACCTTCTTGTCATTCTGATCATAGTCACTTCGCAAGTCCACCACTTGACTGGTGATTTTGTCGCTCAGCTCACAATAGTGACTCCACTGTGATATTTTACATCCCAACTCTTCCTGTTGCTGCAGTAGTTGCTCATTCAAGCTAATAGATTCTGAAATGAATTCTGCTAGCTTGGGCTCATCTTTGTGCATTTCTTGTAAAATCTGCAATTGTTTTTCTTTTTCTTCGAGACTCCTTTGATAGCCTATCTGCATTTGTTGAAAGTCTTCCTGTAGTTTCTCGAGCTGTCTGGAAGCTTCAGTGTTAGCGTTGGCTTGTTGCAACTGTTGTTGTAGTAGTTGTATATGATTTTCTTGCTCCTTTAATAGTTGCTGAACTTCCGAGGCCTTGTCAATAGTTGCAGAAGCATATGCTCCTGCAATCTGAGACAGCTTCGTGAGATTTTCAGTCGGATTATTATTGGGGTCTTTCCATAAGACGTCCAAATGTTCAGCATCTTGAGACAGTGTATTCTCTAATTTTCTTTTCTTTCTCTGTCTCCTTACAACTGCTTTGTGTTGGGGACTATAGAATACATCTAGTGGGGGAATTTCTTCTACGTTAAGTAGAAGCTCTGAAGGTGGAGCGATAGGAAGGTGTTCTGCTTCTGCGGCACTACTGACTATGGTTGAAACCACTTCTTGCACCACCTGTGTATTATTCACAGGTGTTTTCGGGGCTTGCCCTTCAAGATTGATCAATTCATTGAAGGTTTCCCACTCTTTATCTAGCTCTGTTGTGACAAGTGGTGCTTCGATGATAGGAGGGGGGAGATTCCTTGGTGGGGAGGTGATAACTTGCTGTTGAGACATTGCACTTGACTGAGCTGTATCTTTGGTTGTTTCTCCGCTTTTTTCTTGGTCATGAACAGACTCTTCAGGATGCTCAGATACTTCTTGCACGGTGTTGGACTTAGATCTGGAAGTGCTAGAGTTTTCAGTGAGGCTGATGCTTGGAGTTGGTTCTCTAGCAGGCAGACGCAGCTTCTCTAGAGGAATACTGGCCAGTCTTCTTTCTCTGTATAACGTGAATTTTTGGAGGTCACCTGGAGACAACCTTGAATGAGCTTCCCGCAAAATTTCTTGGAGCGAACTTTTATTCTGAAACAGATCATCAAACAAATCTTTCTTTCCAGAGAACACTCTTATCTTGACATTCGTTGTGAATTCTTGGGCCACATTATTCGGGTCGAATGGCCTTGTTGGGAATTTAAATAATTGAAGACATGTCACATTCTCCACTTTTCCAAAAGTGTGTCCTACATCGAACAAAAAGAAGGCCCCACAAGTTACGGGAAATTGAGGCCATATGGCCTTCTTCTTGTCCTTTAGGTCTTTGGTTAGGCCGCCTTCGAAACAGGTTTGATAAGCGATTTCCCGAGCCAAAAGCTTATCAGGGACATATAAGGGTAGGACATGTGGAGGTACAGTGCTTCCAAAAACTCTAATGTAAGTAAACCATTCTTCCCCGAACCATCTTGCGACGGGGATGATGTCAATTTGGGCCTCGGGAGAGCACCTTGGGGGGTCTTTATCATACATCATTCTATATAGGGGCAAAATAAGCCCATGGCAAATCTGGTAAAAGTGAGGGGTAAACTGGGAATCCCATAATACCTTATGATAAACATGGATGGGTAATGGGTCTTGGGTAGTCCATTTCCAACCCATAATAGGGAATTCAGATGCAAGACAAACAGAATCCATAATATATGCAGATAGATAAAAAGGAGGATAGACCCTTTGAAACAAGGATCTCTTAGACCGGTAATTGAGAACAGCTGTGTATAGAGTATCAGAAAGGATTTTGGCCCAATCTAGGATGTCGGCGTTAGTGGCAGCATCAATTAATGGTAGCCATTCAGATGAAAACTTATTGATATCCGGCATCCCAAATAATCTACAGAGCATGGCCGCAGCAAAACAATATGGAGAGGTGAGAGAACCAGTGCTGTACATACCGTTTTTATCCTTTTTTAGCGGCTCATCTCTTCTAGACCATTCTTTAGTGGTGTCTGATAGATCTGGATTCTCCGCCACGAACTTCTTAACAAATTGTACGTTATAGGTCGCTTGGGGTTTTGGAAGATGATACATAAGCTTCAAATCTTGCGCAGCAAATGATCTGACGAGCCCATGCCCATGAACTTTGAATTGTCTGTTGTTTAAGTCTGCATCATCCAGTATCCACTTGATCATGTCTGTGTATGGTAGAATTCCAGGTCTTGCCGCTATTCTGTGAAGGAATGAACATGCTAGGTCCTCTAAGGACGCCTCAGAAGAGTGTGGAGCACCCGCAACAGCAGCAACTTTCATTATTCTAGGTTTTCCCTCTTCTAGCAGCCTGTACATGCCTTCCCATGTTGATATCCCTGCGTCTTTGTTACAGGCTGTGTCTGTGTACAGAGGCGCCATCTCCTTAGTCTTCTCCCTCGCTTCGGAGCCTTGAGCTTTATTTTTCTTTCCCATTACTCTTTGTGCTTCTGTCTGAGTCGTCTTAGCTCTTTGTTCCTGCAGATTACGAGTGAAATGGAAATGACTGATCCAGAAAGGTGATGGGAGAGTTTTAAATGCAACAGATCAATCAAATATGCCACCTTACGTGAAGTAAATTTCTACCAAGGCACGCGTCTTAAACCCATTTAATAACTGACAACTAATTCATTTACTATCATTAAAAGCGCATAATTTAGGGTCAGATTATGGTAAGTGGCTTTTCTTTGAATGGCGTGCCCGAGGGATTCGTACTGGAGTGATTTATGATTTGCTGACATAACCTCGCATGTAGCATCGCAACGATCGCTAATCGCATCATCGCAAATCGCAGAATTTTGATGTTTGTCAAATCTTTGCCGACTCATTTCTGCGATATGCGATCTAGCGATCGGCGTTATCGCAGATCAGTGAATCTTTAAGTTTATCTTTATGGGCATTACTTTGTTGCGATGCAATTTTATTGTTTAACATGAGGGTCGTGCGCATATCGATTTTTAAAAAAGGAATAAAGATGTTTCCTATCCTTTTGCAACGCGACTTTAAAGATTTTCTTCTCATCATAAACTTAGGCTTTAAAATATCCAAGAGGCTTTTCCTAAGACATGATTGTAACCTCAAAAAGAAACTCTTGCTTTTCCTAAAAATTAACTAAGGGTCCCCATTCATTCCAGTATCTTGGTTGACACTTAAATGAACTAGGGGGGGTGTTGCTGGCCACAACAATTGGCGATTCACTTGGGAGAACCAGTTATCTCTGATTTTCTATTGACGCTTTCAAACTCCTGAATTTTTTTTTTTTTAGAAAACTTGAACTTTATTATAAAAAGATAAAGCAAATGGCACTTCAACCTGTCAATGATGTTTTGTTTTAACCCCTTTCTATTTCAATTACTTGCATCCTCAGTTTGTCCTTGCATTTAAATCAATCATTACTTGGTCTTGTAAAACATAAAATAAAGTCTTCCCTATGTAACAACCTCTTTTAAATATGCTCCTTTGTCGCAGGTAGAGCCTCTGCTGCCAGCAGGCGTCCATAGCCTCGACAGGGTTACCTGTTACCCAGCAATGATCCTTTATCCTGCTTAAGGTTATTTACAACTTTTTCAGAGAAAAACCCTTTTTGACACTTTTTCCTTTTTTATTCTCTAAAGAACAATGTCTTGGTTTGGTGGCCAAATTATGATACAGTCATTCACTTGATTTATACTTTTGCTGAACAAGCTGGCTCATGATGAGACCCCTTGTCTTTTGATTGCAACAATCTTGAGTCGTTGCCCTGTTTTGATAGACAGTATTGGCAAAGTCAGCAAGTTATAATATCTGTGATCATGATAAGCCGGCTCGTGATGATACCTCTTATTCTTTGAGATACAGTGTCTTTTTGGATTGTTCCTCTGAATGCTGCGGTTTCCTTTAGCAGGGAGGAAGTCATTGTTTTTCCTTAAGAAAGCTCTGGACGACAATGATAGAGTTGTTTGATTATGGCTGTTTCTACAGAGAACCTTTATTTTATTATTGATACCTTTCATTGTTTTGACATAAAACAATTTCTTTACCGAGGTAGCTTTCTTCAGGTTTCTTGGAGTTGAAACTAGCATCATATCCGGGTTAAAGTTCTAGTGATAATAAAGATCAAGTTTCTAAAAGATTTGTTGTTCATAGAAGTAGAAGTTCAAAATCTTTGACAGAAAAAGGTTATCCTTAGTAAATGTCAAATGCCATTTAACCATAGCAAATGTTATTATGGAAAAAAAATATTTTAAGCAATGGGAGGTAGACATTTTCTACGATTATGTACAGAATAAGTATAATTTCTTTTCTTATTTTGCCTATCAATTATAAAAACAAACCTACTAACCTATCTAAATTAATCCTACTCCTATTCTAACTATATAAAGAAAAATAGCTAGGTGAAATGATATTTCCAATGTAACCATCTCTTCATTTTTATTCCTAGCAGTTTGTAACTTCCAAACATCAGTATTAAGAACCAAATCTTCCTTGGACCGTGAATATTAGATGTGGAATAAGAATATACAACCTCAGTTGGAAATCTATCTGATCTTACTTTCTCATGAAAGCCTTTTTCCAACTGGATACTTATCGGATCATAAAAATTAGGATCAATTTCTGTTGTGAATTGATGATCTCGTAATAGGAAGGATAACAAGCCAGGTTGTGAAGATGATTTTTCAGTTTCAATGGCTTGTAACCTACTGTTTGTTAACGCTGAGCTTTTAGTGATTTCGTTTGAAATGAAAGCTCCGATATGTAAATCGCTAAAGCATAGTCTATCAAAAGTTTGAAAATTTAAAACGAAATCCGATTTTTTACAAAATGAGTGCAAGTGAGAAAGAAAGGAATGGTTATTTGTACAAATAGTGTTACAGCACAACTGGGATTTACTTGTAACATCTTGCTTTTCACAAGAACTGGCCAGGTCTTGTGAATCAAGAGATGAGTTATGATCGTGAACAGGTATGGAGCTTTCCTCATGATATGAATCATAGATCGGGGTATCGTCCTAGATAGTAAAATCATGCAACTGATTTTTTACTTTGAAATGAGGGTCGACTGATATGATTTCTGATTTAGGATGTTTCTCATTATCTGAACTTAGTTGAGTTACTTGGGATAACTCAACAACATCATCGTTGTCAAAGTAACTATCACAAATGATTTTACAGATCTCCCTAGGCTTCTCTTTTTCATTATATATTTTAAGACAAGGGAGGTCAAGCGGCTCTTGTTTGTCATTGGTCAAAGGATGTGCTAAAACTGTCTGCTTATCTTGAAAACCTAATGATGAGTCGTTTGAATAACCCTCTGTGTTTTTTGAGATATTTTTAATATTGAGAGGGGGGAAATTATCATCACTAAAAACATCGGGATAAAGAGAGAAATACGAATATGGAACAATGCATTTGAAAACATCATGGAAAAAACTTTGTTCATCAGATTCATCATAGACATCGGGTTTTAGATCATACCTTTGTGTGCTGATACTTCTTGAAAGAGAAATAGTTTTCTGTTATAACCTTGGCATCTGCATTTGTTGATTTGTAATGATATTGTCTGACCTTGTATCAGAGTCATCTCCTGGTTCCAAGGTAGTTTCTCCTTCAGCATTCTCGTTTTTGTCTTCTTGCATTAGAGCATGCATGACTCCTAGGCTTTGTAAATTTTCTTCATCATGTATGATTTGTGTATTCAACTTGGAATCCTCATTTACATTAGAAGAAAATGAAACAAAGGTTGAACCAATTTCTGTTGATCAGACATAGAAGGTAGGGAATACTCATCAAAATCTGAAGATTCTTCATCCGTGAGCTCACTCTCAAGATCATACTTTAAACATTTAAGATGAAATCGCATATTAAAATCCCTTACGGGTTCATATTGCTTCCGTAGATAATCAATTTCATCATATACCTGGTCATAGTCATAACAATCAAATTCTAAAATGAAAGTCTTGACGAACTGGTCCCAGCTGTGAATTGATGCAACTGGGAGGGTTCTGCACCATTTTATGGCTTCCGCTGTGAATGTAAGAGTAAAAATCCTGCACAGAACGCCTTCATCAATTCTCTGAATATCAGAACCTGAAACCTTTTGAATAAACTGAAGGGCATGATTAAAGGCAGAAGAACTATTCTTACCGATGAATTTTACCTGAGACAAGAGTCTTACCACATCTGGTGGAGTGTTGGAAGAGGTAGGAACATGGATGCAACTCCAAATGGGAATTTCATGAGTAGCCATCCTAATTCAAATTTTACAATCTGGAAATCATTCCAACAGACACTATGTTCAGGCCCTCCTTCTAGCGCCAAATATGTTGAGGGCCCGGAAATCGGGTCGACAACAAGGGGGATACCCACCCGGTCCGGAACTTGGTTGGCAGCTCCTTGTCCGTTTGGTATAGCGGGTCCGACTGGGGATAATGGGACCAGTTTCCCAATCTAGGGGGTGTGTGTGTGTGTAGAGTTGGATGATGCTGATCTAGAAGTAATTTTAAGCTAATTTAATTCTAACTTCTAAGCTAACTCTATGCTATTGTAATCTAATAAAAACAACACATCTAATCTACGCTAACCCGGGTGTATTTCTTCTATTATGTGATCTAAAAAGATTTCGAACAATAACTGGTAATAAAGATCATTCATCTATCATAAGAATAGAAATCAATTAAGATAAACTATTCTGCATAAAAAGTTAGGCAGAACAGTTGTGAACATCATATCGCATAATAAGTTATTCATATGTCAAGCACAAATAAATGACTCCACCGTACAGAAGTGCCAAATGGTAACCCACACATTCATACATTAACATATAAACAACTAAAACTGCATATCACTTTAAGAATATAAGCAGAAATTGGTCAAGAGATAAAAGTACCATTTATGACTGATTTCACTCACAAACTTCAAGCAATAACGATTTATCTATACTTGTTCTAACATCTACTAAGAGTACAGAAGTGCAACATCAGTAGCAGACATTAAAATGCAAACATAAATAAATCTCGATCCATCCATTTATCAAAACCTCCTCTGAGGGTGCAGAAGTGCATGTTCCGATGACAAGTTTTTGACAAATTTCTGGACCCTTCTCTAAATGCATGAGAAGGGTTAAAATACTACTTCCTAATTCTAATAATAGTATTATTACAAAATTTAGGATGCGGTTTTCAAATGACCATCCTTTTTCTAATCTAGTTAAAAAAAAGAAAAAACAACATTCTAAATGAAGTCACTTATGAACTTGGTCCTTAAAGTTGCAAGTGTTCAGCATAGGCTTGAGAAGAGTCGGCTGACTGATTTCTGCGCTGAGCTGGGCTGCGAAAACGACATCTATGAGAGCTGGCGCTACCTTTTCGGCTGCGTTTGTAATGCATTTCACCGTCATCCATTGGCTGTTCGGTTTAACCAAGTACGTCCAGTAACATTCCCAATTCAACCTGGCCAATGCTTGGATTGCTTTTCCTTTTGCCTGTGCTTTCTGCCTCCAATCTGTTTCCAGTTGTGACTTATTTGGTAGGTATCCCGGGGTGGTCTCTGTAATTAAGTTGGCCCTGTGTAAATTCTCATTTACACAGTCGATAAGAATAGTTGCCTGAGTTGCCGCTGTCTCTGCTGCTTGCTCCACCTGCCTAATTTGATTGTCCTATTTATTAAAGAGCAACTCCTTATGATTTTCATTTATCCTGGGTGCACCTGCCCTTTTGCCTTCATCATCATCTTTCCAAGTCAAATATTCTGTCACCTTCTTGTCATTCTGATCATAGTCACTTCGCAAGTCCACCACTTGACTGGTGATTTTTTCGCTCAGCTCACAATAGTGACTCCACTGTGATATTTTACGTCCCAACTCTTCCTGTTGCTGCAGTAGTTGCTCGTTCAAGCTAATAGATTCTGAAATGAATTCTGCTAGCTTGGGCTCATCTTTGTGCATTTCTTGTAAAATCTGCAATTTTTTTTCTTTTTCTTCGACACTCCTTTGATAGCCTATCTGCATTTGTTGAAAGTCTTCCTGTAGTTTCTCGAGCTGTTTGGAAGCTTCAGTGTTAGCGTTGGCTTGTTGCAACTTTTGTTGTAGTAGCTGTATATGATTTTCTTGCTCCTTTAATAGTTGCTGAACTTTCGAGGCCTTGTCAATAGTTGCAGAAGCATATGCTCCTGCAATCTGAGACAGCTTCGTGAGATTTTTAGTCGGATTATTATTGGGGTCTTTCCATAAGACGTCCAAATGTTCAGCATCTTGAGACAGTGTATCCTCTAATTTTATTTTCTTTCTCTGTCTCCTTACAACTGCTTTGTGTTGGGGACTATAGAATACATCTAGTGGGGGAATTTCTTCTACGTTAAGTAGAAGCTCTGAAGGTGGAGCGATAGGAAGGTGTTCTGCTTCTGCGACACTACTGACTATGGTCGAAACCACTTCTTGCACCACCTGTGTATTATTCACAGGTGTTTTCGGGGCTTGCCCTTCAAGATTGATCAATTCATTGAAGGTTTCCCACTCTTTATCTAGCTCTATTGTGACAAGTGGTGCTTCGATGATAGGAGGGGGGAGATTCCTTGGTGGGGAGGCAATAACTTGCTGTTGAGACATTGCACTTGACTGAGCTGTATCTTTGGTTGTTTCTCCGATTTTTTCTTGGTCGTGAACAGACTCTTCAGGATGCTCAGATACTTCTTGCACGGCGTTGGACTTAGATCTAGAAGTGCTAGAGTTTTCACTGAGGTTGATGCTTGGAGTTGGTTCTCTAGCAGGCAGTCGCACTTCTCTAGCGGAATACTGGCCAATCTTCTTTCTCTGTATAACGTGAATTTTTGGAGGTCACCTGGAGACAACCTCGACTGAGCTTCCCGCAAAATTTCTTGGAGCGAACTCTTATTCTGAAATAGATCATCAAACAAATCTTTCTTTCCAGAGAACACTCTTATCTTGACATTCGTTGTGAATTCTTGGGCCACATTATTCGGGTCGAATGGCCTCGTTGGGAATTTAAATAATTGAAGACACGTCACATTCTCCACTTCACCAAAAGCGTGTCCTACATCGAACAAAGAGAAGGCCCCACAAGTTACGGGAAATTGAGGCCATATGGCCTTCTTCTTGTCCTTTAGGTCTTTGGTTAGGCCGCCTTCGGAACAGGTTTGATAAGCGATTTCCCGAGCCAAAAGCTTATCAGGGACATATAAGGGTAGGACATGTGGAGGTACAGTGCTTCCAAAAACTCTAATGTAAGTAAACCATTCTTCCCCGAACCATCTTGCGATGGGGATGATGTCAATTTGGGCCTCGGGAGAGCACCTTGGGGGGTCTTTATCATAAATCATTCTATATAGGGGCAAAATAAGCCCATGGCAAATCTGGTAAAAGTGAGGGGCAAACTGGGAATCCCATAATACCTTATGATAAACATGGATGGGTAATGGGTCTTGGGTAGTCCATTTCCAACCCATAATAGGGAATTCAGATACAAGACAAACAGAATCCATAATATATGCAGATAGATAAAAAGGAGGATAGACCCTTTGAGACAAGGATCTCTTAGACCGATAATTGAGAACAGCCGTGTATAGAGTATCAGAAAGGATTTTGGCCCAATCTAGGATGTCGGCGTTAGTGGCAGCATCAATTAATGATAGCCATTCAGATGAAAACTTATTGATATCCGGCATCCCAAATAATCAACAGAGCATGGCTGCAGCAAAACAATATGGAGAGGTGAGAGAACTAGTGCTGTACATACCGTTTTTATCCTTTTTTAGCGGCTCATCTCGTCTAGACCATTCTTTAGTGGTGTCTGATAGATCTGGATTCTCCGCCGCGAACTTCTTAACAAATTGTGCGTTATAGGTTGCTTGGGGTTCTGGAAGATGATACATAATCTTTAAATCTTACGCAGCAAACGATCCGACGAGCCCATGTCCATGAACTTTGAATTGTCTGTTGTTTAAGTCTGCATCATCCAGTATCCACTTGATCATGTCTGTGTATGGTAGAATTCTGGGTCTTGCCACTATTCTGTGAAGGAATGAACATGCTAGGTCCTCTAAGGACGCCTCAGAAGAGCGTGGAGCACTCGCAACAGCAACGACCTTCATTATTCTAGGTTTTTCCTCTTCTAGCAGCCTGTACATGCCTTCCCATGTTGATATCCCTGCGTCTCTATTACAGGCTGTGTCTGTGTACAGAGGTGCCATCTCCTTAGTCTTCTCCCTCGCTTCAGAGCCTTGAGCTTTATTTTTATTTCCCATTACTCTTTGCGCTTCTGTCTGAGTCGTCTTAGCTCTTTGTTCCTACAGATTACGAGTGAAATGGAAATGACTGATCCAGAAAGGTGATGGGAGAGTTTTAAATGCAACAGATCAATCAAATATGCCACCTTACGTGAAGTAAATTTATACCAAGGCACGCGTCTTTAACCCATTTAATAACTGACAACTAATTCATTTACTATCATTAAAAGCGCATAATTTAGGGTCAGATTATGGTAAGTGGCTTTTCTTTGAATGGCATGCCTGAGGGATTTGTACTAGAGTGATTTATGATTTGCTGACGTAACCTCGCATGTCGCGCGATTGCTAATCGCATCATCACAAATCGCAAGGATGTAGCATCGCAACGATCGCTAATCGCATCATCACAAATCGCAGAATTTTGATGTTTGTCAAATCTTTGCCGGCTCATTTCTGCGATATGCGATCTAGCGATCGGCGTTATCGCAGATCGGTGAATCTTTAAGTTTATCTTTATGGGCATTACTTTGTTGCGATGCGATTTTATTGTTTAACATGAGGGTCGTGCGCATATCGATTTTTAAAAAAGGAATAAAGATATTTCCTATCCTTTTGCAACGCGACTTTAAAGATTTTCTTCTCATCATAAACTTAGGCTTTAAAATATCCAAGAGGCTTTTCCTAAGACATGATTGTAACCTCAAAAAGAAACTCTTGCTTTTCCTAAAAATTAACTAAGGGTCCCCATTCATTCCAGTATCTTGGTTGACACTTAAATGAACTAGGGGGGGTGTTGCTGGCCACAACAGGTTGCAGTGCCCAAATATGTCTATAACAGTTGCCCCCTAAAGCATGAGGTCGTAAATCTTTTGATGTCGGGTGAAATGCTTTATAATGAGGATCCGAGGTTTTTCGCGCTGGAAGGTGACCTGTAATAAGATACAATACAATACATTATATTCATAATATTTTCATGATCTAGCTGAGGTAGGCATTCCCATGCTCAGCTTTGATAAATTCATTTTCATGTACATAGGACAGACAACCGTCTGTGTGCAGACTGATGATTCTAGTAGAGCCATCATCCCTTAGTTTGGATGATTACCTATGCAACAATGATGTACATTTGATGTCTTTATTTTCCTAAATATATCGCAGCTTGGATGGATGAAACTAGATCTGGGGTCTTCAAAACTCATTCAATCTTCGCCCGAAAGTACAAGTCGATCCATGTGAAAAGATGTTCCAATTTCGAACATGGAAGGACATCGTCTAATTACCAGCCAATGTTGTAAGCTGTTAACAGACGCGAGAGGAATCATCGATAATGATGATGACCCTCAAGGTACTGCAGTACAATTCACGTGGTGTGAATGCATGAGTTGATGTTGAACACCACGCAAAATCTTTCGGTCAAAGGCCATTAGTGTAAACCTGTCGCCAGAAGTGAGAAACTTGCCATTGAGGCATGCAGGCTTCAAAGTACTGGAAGGGTTGTCCCTAGGTCAGCTTCTTGGATAATGAGCTGATGTCGACAAGAAGTGACCCGTCATAGGAGGGCATTAAAGGATCCCACATCTACGACACGGAACGGAGCAAATGATTTTGTAGAGGTGAAAATGATCCGATGATACAAGGTTCAGGGTGGAGGTCATGAAAGAATGAAGCGTGAAGGTATTGTAGCGGATGAGACACAAGTTGGGTAGGTGAATTCTCTGAGCGATTTCTCTTGAACATATCAGCGACTAAAATGGATTGGTAGCGTTAACCCCAAAAGTGGATGGTACGGTGGACCAATGGTGATATGACCGGTGAACGGAATAACCCAACCCGACTCAATCATGGTGATGGAGTGAAAGTGTCATGTTCAAGAGCGACCTGCTACCAATAAAGTTTCTTCAAGTTTTCTTCCCAATTTTCCCCAGTCATTTATGACCAGTACCTCTTTATTTTTGTCAAGCTTGAGGAGGATAACATATGCTTGTTCTATAATTTTCCCTTCAGGAAAACCCATTGCTATGTTTTAACGAGCCTAGCAACAATGAAACTCGCTCTTGTCTGAATGGACAAGTTTGTCGCTATTGTTTTAACGAGTTTAACGACAAGGATAACTCGGTCCTTTTCAATTTCAGAGAGTCTGAAAAAATACGGAAAGAAGACTCCAATACTCCTTTTTCGTAATATAATCCCTTAAGTCCGAAAAAGTATAAAACAATGCGAAAGGGATGACTTTTCGATAGTTTTAATGAGCTGAACAAGACAAACGCTCGATCTTTTTGTGCAATAATCCCTCAGGTCCAAAAAGATTAAAATCTAGAGGAGGGATAGCACTTCCAATCACTTTAACGAGCTGGAGAGGTCAATTTCTCAGCAATATTTTCATATTTTACGAGTCAGATGAAAAGAGCTTAAAGGAGACTCGTTTTTTAAGGAACGAGTGATGTTTTCAGATAGCAGCTGGTTCCAAGTAAGGTTTGGAACTTCCCAATCATGGCAGTTGTAAAGAAGGTGGCTAATAGGATCACTCATCGCAGTTGTTCCTCAAAAGGGGTAAACAATCAAATGGTGGTGAATGATCAGCTAAAACAGAGTGGAGGTGATGGTAAGAACACGACCAAGGCTCAAAAGCTGATGATAATCATTCATAATGGTTATTTACCTGAGGTGGGTTCATTTTTTAATGAGCTTAAACTCTGGTGGAACATATGCTCATTGCTAGGTTTAATTTTTAACGAGCTTGAACTTCGCGTAAAACTGCTCATGGCTGGTTTATTTTTTAACTAGCTTGAACCCTACGATAACACTGCTTGTTGCTAGGTTTATTTTTTAACGAGCTTGAACTTCGCGTAAAACTGCTCATAGCCTGGTTCATTTTTTAATGAGCTTGAACCATGCGACAACATATGCTTAGCTTCGGTTTCATGTTTACACAAGCTTGAAACGAAAAAACTATGCTTGTTATAAGTCGGTATGCCCCTAGCGTAGTGACGCAAATCGAGGTGCATGCCCCCCAAGCTTCATTGCATTCAACGCGGTGGTTGGAATGAAGGTTTACCTTCGAGGTCTTTGAAAGACTCGACTTGGATTTTACGAGATTGTAATCAAAGACTCGATTTGGAAAGGGAGTTGGTTCATTTTTTAATGAGGTTGACACAATAAAAGAACTATCCTCATTACTCCTTGTTTCATTTTTTAACGAGGTTGACATGAGATAAGAACCGTCCTCGGAATCCACCATATTTACAGTATTTGATAGAGAATCAAAAACTAAAGGATGATTAAGGTCGTGGAATAACCTTCATGGTAATCTGGAAGATGGGAATGATGGTGGTAATCTTCCCATGGTGCCTCTCCTATCATCATTAACTGAATGATTCCTTCGTCTGTAGAATCTACATGCAACCAAGGATCTGAAGAGGTGCCATATTCTTTAGACCTATCTACCCAAACGCTTGATGAGCGTTCATTGGGGTTTGCCTCCAATGCCGAGAACATTGATTGCTACAATATTTCTATTGGGCTTGGAGGCAACACCTGGTGACGATTTGTGCTAATATCATGTTCAAACATCTTCTGAATGGAAGATACCATATTGCAGGTTCCCACCATTGCCACTTCCGCCAAGTCGTTTGGAGGCAGTAGGGAAAAAGTCGCCATTTTGTTATCAGGAAATCTAGTGTCTATTCAGAGCTGCTAGTCCCACTAAGACGAGTAGCTATCTTAGAAACAAACAGATTAAAGTTATTTGTTTTTCCTTTACGAGAGAGAGATGAGAAAGAAGCAGAGAGTACCAACCTCAATCTTCCGCTTGGCTCCTTGCTTGTTTCCTTTCCCCTTTGACATAATCTCGCCACTGCTTCCTTACTTGTCCCGCTTCAAAGAGCACCTGTAGATTCACAGCAGCATAATACCATCAAAGCATAGAGATCTTTCACTGTAAACAATATAGGATCAAATATATATTGACCATACAAATGTGTATATCAACACAATATTCAGAGATACACAAGAATATGGAGGCAAACTCAAATAGCTTTATTAGTAAAAGTAGTAGAAGAGAGGATTACAACCACTTGGTCTGACCCAGCACCATCCTCCCAGCTTGAAAGCCCTCTTCACCTCACACAAAGCAAGATCACCCAACAATGTCTTCAAAGAGAAACCAGCAGCACCTCTTTGCAAATTACCCAATTCCAACCTTTGGATCTTTGGGATGAGGGATCCATTTATAGATATTTGTAGGGGGGTGAGTCAGCTTCTGGGATTTTGATTAGTGTCATCTCTCTAATAGTTCTTGATTCCATTTGGAGATTTCATGATCTCTTACTCATCCTTGGGCGAACTCAGGGAAGCATGTGTCAAATGAGCAGCTTCTAGAAGATTCTCAGGTTCTCCACTTAGCAAACTGCTTGTGCCATTTGTCTGCTCTCGCTCATCGCACCCTATAGAAGGGATTTCTAGTATGCATTGCACTTTTTGCATGTGGCAGGTGAGATGCATCGCACCCTTTGCACTGGGCAGTCTGTATCGTCCTGCTTTGACCAGTTCTGAGTGGTTTCTCACGGAAAACTTCTGGGAGACGATGTAATCAGCTGACCTTGCTCCTTAAGGGTATGAAACAACACTTTTAGGGACTTAGAAGCCCTTGGTTTATGGACATATGTGATTGGGGTTGCAGTGCCCAAATATGTCTATAACAGGTGGGCTCCTTCATCATGTGCTCTTGTGATACTGGTTATGGTCATGTTTATGTCTATTATATTTTGTTGTTTAGTCATTTGTTTATGTTAATTTGCACATTAAAATTACATAAAAACACTCAAAACGCATGTTTTAAACTTGCAAATAATCTCATGAATCCTTAATGATATTTAACATATTTTGAAAATAAATTTAGCAGATAAAAACTAATTTTCCCAATAAGATCAGTGGATATATTTTCTATAATGATAATAAAGAGCATTAACTTTCTCATATATATTATCTATGTCGAAATTATCTTTTTGTTTCAAATTAAAATTTAAATGTGCCTTTGATTGGCTCAGACTTCATTTTCCTTGAATATAAGAAAATAGGTTAGGAGTAGAAAATACCCTTATGTGAAAGAAATATATCCCACATTCATCAAGGAGTAACATACAAAGAGATGAAATTACTTTATCCTACATGTATTATGGGAATGTAATTTCTCAATACCTCTTGTTATATTATAGAGCTTAGGGAGTCTGATAAGTTAAACAACAAAAATATATAATAGTCTTATCATTGTAAAGTCATGCAATAGTTGTGGTGGCACTCTTTGTAACATTGGTGGTTTTTGAGGATAGTAAAGACATTATTACCTTCCTGTAGATGTTTCACTAGGTTATATTAGTGAAATTCTTTTGTGTTATATATTGTTATATGCTTCGACATATTTTCAATATTCTAACATGGTATTAGAGTGGGTTACTATTTTTTATCTCCATATATATATATATATATATATATATATATATATATATATATATATATATATATATATATAGTTCAGTTTGAGCACTTATTATTTTGTAAATTTGCGGTCATATCTTGTAACCATTATGGCTTCTCTTTATATTTTGGTATTTTCACTACACTACTATACTTTAAAAAAAAATTGACCACATCATTGGATTTAGAAGAGTAAAATTATCAAGAAAGACTATTGGTTTGTTAAATATTGCTTTGAATTTCCTATTTTTTAATTGAATTTGCCTAATCTAGCTTTCATTAATTCATCTTTTTTTAATCTAAATTTTTTTAGGCACATTTTTAAGTCTGGTATTTATGAAACCTATCTTTTCTTACCAAGCTAGTTTTCTTTACCAAGCCTAACGAATTTCTTTCGAAGCTAATATTTTTTGCTACAAATGTCTATTTTATGCGATTTTTTTTACAAGTTTGATTTTGCGAGGTCAACTTATTGAGCCCTTCTCTAAGTGTGTCTGCACCATATATGACATTGTACAAAATCTATATGGACATGTACAGAGGTTTGATGTTCATTTTCTTTTTTGGTATTTCAAAATTTTTAACAGGTCTAAGGTTTCTCTATGTCACTTCATTTTTTGTGTTTATAGAGTGTGTTTCTAGATATTAACATATCCTCCAATGGATTGAGTGATAGTAGATAACAAATATTAGTATCCCATGATTTGTTTTTCTATAGGTTTCAAATATAGTCGACAAATCACCTGCAAGGATAGCTCTTGATTGTTCAAATATTGAAGGTGTCCACTTGATTCTAACTCACCATTGTGTTTAATGGTTTCCGTTATGCTCCCATTTCCTTGGATATTTCCCAAGACATTAAACCCCATTATATCGTGCATTCCATAAAATGTGTCAGGGTCAATCTATGATCAAGTGCATATAGTTTCCTTTATTGGTGTTATGGTATAATATATTAATATGGTATAACAAAATTATGTCTATATATTATATATAATTTGATATATTATTATAATTTGAATTATAGTGTTTGGATATGGTTAGATCTTTTATATGTATATTATAATTGGAATAAAATGAAAATATCCATTAATCTATCATAGATAAACCAACCTATATCCATCTTATCCCAAGATTTATTAAGCATCGAGAGGGATCAAATCTCTCGAGGTGACATCCTCTTTTTTTAGTGCAAAACTTGAGGTAAGGTTTACACTTGGAGATATTTGATCCCTCCTAGTGCTTGATAGATCCATGTTTAAGATGAATCTAGAATGGTTTCATTCATGCGTGGTCACACAAAATTTATTAAACATATAATTTTTTGATCATTTTAAAAATGCTAAATATATCTAAGATCAATCTCGTTATTTTAATTTTAAATTTTCTCACTTACCTCAATTTGTTGAGATTGTAAAGACTATTAATAATGTGAATGATGAAAAATGATGAAATAAAAAATTTGAATGCAAAGTGACAATGTAATAGTGTTGAATGATAGAAAATGTAAATAATAAGAATGTAATCAATTTAAAATAATATTCATTATTATCAATCTTAGAATATTTTCTTCTATCATTATTATTGTCACACCTATTAGTTTTGCCACCTTGTCATATTGATCATATGAAAAGGGAGGTTGAAATCATAAAAAATTCAAATATTTAACTCAATCTATTATAGTAAATGTTATACCTTGTCTCTCTTGCTCTCTAATATTAGTATTAGATTTCTCCAAAGTTAATCATTGTGAGTTATGAAACGTTAAAAAGAATGTAAGTTTTAGTAGTAGTTGGCTTCACTTACCCCGTTTCAATGTAAAGTAACTTATAATGTTGAATGACGGAAAATGGGAATAATAAGAATGTAGTCAATTACAAATAGCTTATAGTTTCAAGAAGTGAACATTTCAAGTAAGTGAACATTTTATTTAAGATGAAAATTCAAGTACTTTATTTATGGTCGAATAAGTGTAACACAAAAGTCAATGCACGATGTCAATAACTTTTTGTGCTTACATTGAAATCAATGCATACTATTAATCTACTTACTTTGAAATTAATGTAAATCATACATCTAGCTACATCAAATCATAAATAAACACATAAATTGAAATCAGCTCATCTAGTGCAAGCAATCAAATAGGATTAGAAATCAACATCTACACTGAAATCAATGGATCTAGTGCAAGAAATCAAATAGGATAAGAAATCAACATCTACATTGAATCATTGCATCTAGTGCAAGTGATCAAATAATATTAGAAATCAAAAACTACACTGAAATCAATCAAATAATATTAGGAGTCAACATATACACTAAATCAATGCATCTATTGAAGTGAAAAACCAAAATATTCATGGGGGGGTGGCAGGAGTGAGAGGGTTTTATTTAGTCTTGATGGAAAAATTATATCACAATTCGGAGACTTGACCTAGTGACCATCAATAAAGCTGAGTATCTTGCTTTATGGAATTGTTTTGAAATATCCATTGAAAAGAAAACCTCCATACTATTAGTTCTTGGAGATTGAATGCTAGTCATTCGATAGTTGACTAAGGCCAAGAAAGTGATATGATTAGATTCCTTTCCCCTGAATCAGAGCATCCTCATCTCTGCCTCTCAGTTTGAACAATTGGACTTATTTCATGTGTACAAGAATTTTAAATTGGTTGAAAATGTTTTGACTAAAAAAGGTTCCACCTTGGGTTAAGGGAAACTAGAAATGGGTCACAAACTTAGTAATTTCCCAATCCATTGGCTATGTTTGGTTTTCTAAGATGCATTCAAGTTAGTTTGGGAGTGGATCCTATCATCTCTTCCCACTCCTTAATCATGTTTGCAATCCCTAGGAGTAATCATTGTTTAATTAATTCAATCATCAAATATTTTGTTTCTTCAAATTGGGATGTGGTCATCCCCCTTTAGCATTTCCCATTTCTTGGCTAATCTCCAAAAGCGGAAGGGCCTTGAGATCCAGCAACCTTCCCATTTTTGTCTACAAATCCTTAAGGCCCTTTTCCAACGACTTAATGTAATCTATAACTGGAGTGTATTGTTATTCATCTACTTCTCTATGCATCTTATCTATTTATTTTTCTCTTGGTGGGATTTGTTGTTGATATCCTTAGCTACAGAGTCTAGTTTATTATGCAGTGAAATGGATTTAATTCAGTTGTCTTACAATATCTCTCCGACATTGATTATCTACCCTCATGAGCCTTGGAGATGGCTCTCAATTTTTTTTTGCATTTTGGATTGTGGAAAGGACCTATTCCTATCTATATATTGAATCTCTCAGCCTCTTATATTATTAAATCATTCCATCTAGGTTCATAAGGCAGGGAGAGTTCTTAAAAGAGTGTTAAATTGTTGGGTGTTTGGTCTTTATTTAAAGTTGGAAGATAATTCAGCTTCCCCAGAGAATGTTAATGCCATCATGGTGCTCAACAAGATTTTGGATGCAACTCAAGCACTATTGTTTTTTATTAAAAAATTGGAGGATATGGTAGAAATGCATAGATGCTCCTTTTTTTCTCTTTCTAGAGGAAAAATCATTAAGACATTACACAGATATGGAGCATTCACTAGAAGACCTATCAGAGGAGGTTCATTCCATTTGTGCTTCTGTATATACATTGGAGGTCTCTAGGAATGTAAATGCGCTACAAGATTTGGGAGGAGCTGGCTCTAGTGTTGTTGTCAAAAGGAAGAGAACCCGTCACTCGAGGGAGTTTGATGCTGCTAGCCAAGGTTGCTATTGAGGTTCGAGGTTTGAGTTGTGAGGTGGAGTCTAATGTTTTTCATTTCTCTATTTTCCTTTGATATTGTGTAAATTTTACTATATACTGATGTCCTTTTGTAGAGTTAACAATGGTCATTGAGTTAGGTATAAGAAGGATTTGCAGCCCTAGAGCTAGCAAGCATTTTAAGTTGGCTAATGATATCAGAAATTTTGTAATAAGAAACTTGTTTAAGGATTCTAGCCATAATTCCAACTTTTATTAATATAAAAAGCCTTACCCACTCCTTTAAGAAAAAACAAAGTATTCATGGCTTTCTAAATCCAACTTCTTTGACCTTTTGTAAAATCCTTACTTCCTCTTCCTCTATGGTTAATAATGTTCAACATTATATTATACTATATAATATTTGTATTTGACTTTATGTGTTTCTTTATTATTCCCTCCATCCCACCCCCTCTATCTCTATGTCTATCTCTCTCCCCCTCTCATTTTGTCTCTCCCCCTCTCTGTATTTCTACCTCTTCCACACTCTCTTTGTCTCTCTTTTCTTCCCTGTCTCTCTCCCCTCAACATATATATCTATATCTCCCTCCATCTCTCTTTAGCTTTCTATATCTCACCCCCTAAGAACACACATTGTCTCTCTCCATACATATCTATCTCTCCCTCACTCCCTCCCTCTCTCTTTCACTCTATTCTTCCCTATCTCCCCCTCCCTCTATATCTATATCTCCCTATGTTACTCCTTATTTGTCTCTCTATATTACCCTCCAAACATACACACTCTCTCTCCAAATATATATATATATATATATATATATATATATATATATATATATATATATATATATATATATATATATATATATATATATATATATATATATATATACATATATATATATATATATATATATATATATACATATATATATATATATATATATATATATATATATATATATATATATATATATATATATATATATATATATATATATATATATATATATATATATATATATATATATATATATATATATATATATATATATATATATATATATATATATATATATATATATATATATATATATATATATATATATATATATATATATATATATATATATATATATATATATATATATATATATATATATATATATATATATCCCTCCTTCCTCTCCATCTCTCTCTTTTCCCCTTCTCTTCGTTTCTCTCTTATTATCTCTCTCTTCCCTCCCACTCTCCTCTCTCCCTCACTCTGTCTCCATTTGTCCCTTATCACTCCCTCTTTCTCTCCACCTCTATCTCTATATGTCTTTGTTCTTATGTCCCTCTCTTTCCCCCTCCAACTCCATTTAACTCTTCCCCCTCTCTCCTCTCTCTCCCTCCTCCCTCTCTCCCCTCCTCTCTCTCCCTCTCTCTCTATCTCTCCACACTCAGGATCTATCATTATCTCCCTCCCTCTCTCCTTCCCTCTACCCCCCCCCCCCCCCACCCGCCTCTCTCTCTCTCTATCATTATATGGTCTAATATAATAACACTTATAATGGATATAATTATTATTATAATATATTGGAATAATAATAATTAATAATATTGATTATTATACCAATAATAATATAAAAAAATAATCTGTTAAATAAACAATAATATGTTAACTTTAGATTGTTGAAACACTAGTCTCTTCTACTCAAATTGGTAGCTTTGTGCCTTACATTTTACATTACATTTTGCATTTGATATTTATATATGTTTTTTTGAATAGTTTGAATAGTAATATATAAATATATATATATATATATATATATATATATATATATATCTGACATTTTAAAAATGCTGACATACTTACATTATGTTTAATGTATAATTCCTACACATCTCCCCTATAGTGGGCTATAAAGTACCTCTCGATACAATAAGTAATAACATTATATTATACTATTTTAGAATATACTATAATATTTTTAAATAATAATACAATATTATTTGATATAATATTTGACTTTCAATTTGTTAGTTTAATTTTGTTGGTAATTATAACAGTAATTTCAGTGTGTTCACCAATTTGTTTTTTAATATATAACTATTTTTTTTGGGAAAATTGTAATAGCAGTTTTCAGTGTTTTCATTGGGATATATAATCATTATTTATTTTACAAAACTCACACATATTTTGATAAATAGAATCGATCTCATGCATGTAGTTAGTTGCAACATAATGGAAACAAGTGAATCCATTAATCTTGTATGGACTTATTATTGGCCTTTGTCCAAGCACTCCTTTTCACATTTCTTTGTGATTGTTATACTGAAAATTGTTCTTGTAGGTGATTGTTAAGTAGGGTATCATAATTTGATTTTTTGGAATCCTCTTTATTTTACTTCTTTGCATTACATTCTCAGTTTCTTAGTTTCTTTCTTTATTCATCAAAACTTCAAAAGTTGTTTCAGTTCCTAAGTTGATTAGCACTAACTATCTCGCGTGGAAGAGAAAGATGCTAGATATTCTAAGGACAAGGAACCTCTAGCATATATTCAATGGTGTTATAAAGAAACTAATTAATGTCAAATATTTACATGTATGGAAGGAGTGTTGTAGAAAAGTAGGAAGACTCATTAGGCAAGCTATCTCAAATAGTGTATAGGTACATATAGAAGTTGAATTAACCGAGTTGAGGTGTGGAAAACTTTACCATATTTGTATGACAAAACTGATGATGCTACTACCTATTCCCCAAAGACAAAGGTTATTGATATACTTTGTTAGAAAGGCCTTACCTTACAATTTATTTTTTCTTATTTGCATACATAGCAAGTAGGATAAAAAAATTAGTATAATAATTGAAGGAAGATCCTGACTCCTTATAAATGCAACTGAATGAAAATGATGAAACTATTCAAAGCCTACAAGACTACAATCATAACCTCAAGTTGGAAGTTGTTTATAGAGTGTTGAGATGAAGACTAATCATGTTGATCATTTAAACTTATCTATTGATGATATTGATTGTATTTTAGTTTATTATAGGATCATTGATGTTGATGTTTGCATTCCAATGAATGATTTATTAGCCACTACTCATGTTGTTTCTCCCAACTTTAAAAAGAGCAATACAAGTATTAGGTCTCAACTATTGAGAAAGATGAGCTATACTGGAGGTGGACTTAGGAAGAATAGTTAGGGCAGTATTAATATTATTTCTCTTGGGATACATACATTAAGATTAGGTCTTGGATAAAATACTACTGCTTCTACCCCATTGTCTACATCTAGTCATGATGAATCCCATAAGATGTTATTTGTTGTAGGAGGAGTTTATACTGGGTTGTTTGAAGAGCTTCCCTTTCATGATTTTGTTGAGCACACTAATGAGATGATTGAAAATGTCATTGCAAACTTTCTCATAAATATTGTTGATGTACTAGGTTTTTTCTATTTCTGTTAATGAATTAGAACTCAAGCTCACTTATCTGAAATATCATCATCCTCACAAGAATACAAAGAAATTTATCGAGGAATCAAAACACTTGGAAACATGGTAGTTATTTTTTCAGATATTTACAATGAAGAGGTGAAAGGAAGAACTATGGACCAATGCTAACTATTAGGGTAGATTGTGGTTGGAGTGATGAAAGGTTACGGAGTGCATCTATTGGGATGAGATCCCATAGGGTTAAGTTTTGTAAAGTTTTGTTAATATTGTAAAGTATTCGCATTTTGAGGAGTGGAGCGCGAGTAGCACAGGTCGATAGGAGTCAAAGGGTCTTTAGGAAGGTCAAAGCCCCTTAGTTTTTTAAGAGTCAAGTTGTTTTGTGACCTGCCCATGGTTCACGAACCATGGTATTGTAATGAATAATCATATAAAAAGGAGTCATAGAAGAGTCATAGGAGATAGTTAACAAAGAGCATAGAAGGACAAGTTTTGGGTCTGTTTTGTCTATTATGTACTTGGGTGAAAGGGAAGGTTCCTGCAACTGTGTGCACGAAGACCTTGGTAAGTTCACAGCTGAGTGTGTGGCCCCTACAACTGTGTGTGCAGGGTTGGAAAGGACTGTAATTGAAGGTCTAAGCATAATAAAGGTTGTTTTGAAGAATTATCTGTATATCTGTGTATCATTGCTTATCTCTGAATTTACTATATGTTTTGAGCTATCGAATGAAATTAATCATGAAAAGTACTTAATATATCCGCAGAGAAGTAGATCTTCTTCATATATTATGTTATGAATGTTTAGTGCAGTCGGTGAAGGGTATAGATCTGCTAACTATTAGTTACTATAATTTTCAGGTTTTAAGTTTTAGAGTTCGCCAAGGTCAAGATAAAGCCCTAATGTTAATAGAAACACATCACATAGTCCTTTGGATGCAGAAACCTTGTTCTAGAATCCCATAATACTACCTCAAGTGAGACTATAGCTAGTGCTAAGTGGGTTGTTTCCAAAAGGGTCGGTAGTGTAGGGTTTTGTTGGTTAGTGCAGCTAACTCTGAACCTGGGTCCAAGGCCCCTCAAGCCAACAAATGGTTATGTTGCTAGGACCGAGATCTATATGAGGAATGTGTGATGTGACATAAGTGGATACCAACAAAAAAGGGGATTAAAAAGTGGATAGATTAGAAGTTGCATGAGTTCACAGCCCAACAAAACAAGAATCTACGCATGTCAAAGGAAGAGTAGTTGTAGAGATACTTGTATATAGAGTAACACGAAGTATTCTTCTGCTCTTTTCCATGTCAATTATACGAATAGTTGGCTAAATTGGTGGATGGTCAAGGTACCTGGAAGCTATATAACCTTATTGTGTGGACTCTAGAGTTAGTGAAGCGCCTGGAAGGATCAGAAAAAAAGGTCGCGAAGGCTGTCGATTACTAGATCGATAATATTTTGGGTGGATTTATAGCTGAGTTTGCAATTCACACATCTTTTAGTTATAGAAAATCTAAATGTTAGTTTTTCAAAGGACCAAGAGGTAAGTATCTGAGGTCTCTGAAAACTTGGATTAAGATGTTAGTGTGTGAGAAATGGGTTATGCCATTAAATTTATGTTTAGACGAGACTTGATGGGAGCTATGCAAAGTGGGAGACCATTCATAAGAGATCTAGATTCAAGTGCAGAGTACAATCCTTTGTTGGGAGCATTTGATAGTAATAAAGAAAGTAATAGTATGAAGGCGCTCAAGGTGCACCACAGATGGTAAATCAAGGTATTGCTAGAATACCACATCCATCCACTCCACCTCCGCCACCACCTCCACCTCACATACCTACACCTCCACCTCCACCTTCACCTCTGCTATTCAGCATGGAGAATACTATAAAGATGCCTATATTTAAGGGTATGGGGATAAAAGATCCTAAACAATTTTGATTTGTAGAAGATGTTGTGTGGAAATCATAGCAGATAACAGATGATGATCAGAAGAAAGCTCCACTAGTTAAAACATTACAAGATAGGGCACTGAGTTAGTATATTAAGTATAGTATGACTCATCCAACTACGATGTTGAAAGATACGAAAGATGTGTTGAATAATGAATTCAATAAGCCTAATTTTCAAGCTCGGTCTGTAACTGAGGTCAAAGAAATTAATCAAAAAGTGAATGATTCTGCATGGGATTTTGATCAAAGGTTGAAATTTCTACTACAATAGGCTAATTTGCAGATCTTGGAAGATAATCATAAGGATTGGTATATTGCTTCATTGTTACCTCACTTGAGATTTCCATTTTGACAGCAGGAGCTTGGAACGCAGGCCGAAGCACTAGAAATTGCTATGAAGTTGGACACTTCACCTATTCAAGATTCAAATCTTGGAGTGCAACAGATTTGGTTGTAGTTGGCTAGCCTTCACATGGAGTTGGAGAATCCCAAAAAGGGGATGAGGTCCAAAATGAGACCCGTGCAGAAGTATGGTTCTTAAAGTGAAAAGGGCATGGTCATGACAAGGATCATTACTTGGTGTATCATAATTATCTAATTGGGGGAGGTCCTATCCCTCTGAAGCTAAAAAATACTACTAGATTGAGTACAGGTGTGGTACCATGGCGCGCTATCTACCAGATCACAGGAAAAAATTCAACAGACAATTTCCATATGTTACAGAGGTTTGTGCAGACTCCCCAACAACTATTTTAGAATTTTTGTAAGTCTCTAGGCCATGATGAGCACAATTTCCTAAGCTACGACTTAATGATGGACAAAACTAGGACATATAGAGTATAGGTTGAAACACGTCCTTAGGAGGATCAAGGCACACCTATATCACGTGAAGAATTTCAAGACAAGGAAGAGGATGAGGGGGAGGAGCTAGAAGAGGTCGCAGATAGATTAATTTTTACAATTATGGGGAACCAAGCCACTTTACACAAGATTGCCACTTTGCACAGGATTGTCAAAACCCGACACACCCCTCTTGTCAATATTTTTGACAATTTCACCATTTTATAGAAGATTTTCCTATTCTCATCACAAAGATGCAAGAGAATAATACCCAACAACCTAATCAGATCATATAGATGATGAGATTAGTATCACGCGAAGATGGGACCAACATAAATATAGTTATGCGAAGAGGTATAGCTACCGGGGAGGATAAAGCTGCAAGAAAACAACCAAAAGAAAGTATATGGGTGCTTAAGTCTACTGAAAAAGATGCTGGATTTGATTTGCATAAGGCAAAGAAGACTTTTATGGAGGCGAAAAAGAATTTTTGGGATTTAGGAGCTTCCACATAAAAAACTCAGGGTGCATGAGCAGATAAGCCTGAAGAAGTCATTGTTGCGTAGGAAATAGATCCTTCATTGTTATCATCTTTCTTATAGACTTGAATGAAGCTACTAGGGGACCAAAAATAAGTAGAGGGACTATAAGAGTTGATAGAAGATTTCACTGGCAAGGGTAAGTGACTACCTGAATAGCACACAGTACACAAAGTGGACAAGGGTAAGAAAAGGACTGGTCGAGAGATGATATTGACTGCACAAATCAGAGAATTCGAAATGAACTAAGTGATCCTAGATTTAGGATACGATGTGAATGTTTTTACTAAATAGACCTGGGAAAGAATGGGAAAGACGATGCTATAGTGGTCCCTAATTCAGTTGTGAATGGAAAAGTAGTAGAAGATTATTCCTATGGGGCGCCTACATGGAGTAATCGTAGATATTGAAGGGGTGCGTGCTGTAGCTGATTTTGAAGTAATCGAAATAGTGGATGATAGTAATCCCTACCTGGCGCTGCTTGGAATTGATTGGGCATTTGATATGAATGCGACCATTAACTTGAAGAAGCGCAACATGACGTTTGAGAAGAAGGAACTGAGAGTCATTGTTCCATTGGATCCAGTTGAGGGTGCGTGGTATACTGAACCAGTATGAGATTACTATGAGGAAGATGATATTGAACATATCTATAATCTTACTGTGTGGGATGAGGATTAGATCAACCCTACGTTAGATGGGTGAATTACTTGGGAAAAGGGAAACTCCTGCAACTGAGATTCAAATGAGGAGCTCTAGAATTATTAGAATAGGTTGCATGAAGTATCGACGTTGCGATGCAATAGGCTGACTAAGTCAATCTGGTGTATATCTACTGAGGTATGCAATTTACCATATTATGATGGCTTCAAAGATGTAAATTTATTCTCGATAAATTAGAAAGGGATGTACCGGAGGAATATTAGTTCCAGGTACTAGACATCGTGATGAGAGCTACGTTTGACAAATGGTGGGGCACACATAAGAATAGTTTTATAGACTGGAAGGAATACCATAGGATGATGAAGCTACAATTTGGATCTGCCAATACCCACATGGCTGAAAAATATACAGGGAAGGATGACCTGTGTGAGCATCTAGCTTGGTGGATGAAAGCATGGAGAGAGGAACCATAGCCTGAATGAGTACACATATTCTGCCCCACTTTGGATATTATCTCGATATACTGGTATCTAGAAACAAAGTTGTGACATAGAACTACAGAGTGGGATGTTTTGAAGGAAAGTTTTCTATTCACATTCAGTTTTGAGGATGGATTTGAATGTATTGATGAAGCATTACAGGAAACTAAGGCCGCGATATTGAGAACACCTGTAGAGCCTGTCACATGGGTACAACTAGACTAGAGTACACAACTACGCCATGCTCTGGAATGATACAATGTGACCATGAAAGAAGGTGAGGAAGAGCCCAGAAATATCAGTATCCCTGAGTCAGAGGGACAACACGAAGTCGCAGGGCCTAAGGCAGAAATTCCTAACATTTCAAAATCATTGAAAACCAAGCAAGTAAACATTGGGATAGATGTACAGCCGAAGTTCGCAAATATAGGTGATTACTGGGATGAGGACACAGTTGAAAAAGTCGTGGAGTTACTATGGGAATATCAGGACTTTTTTCCAACAAAATTTTCTGATCTAAAGGGGATAGTAGGTGATATCTTTGTTATGAATATCAGCACCCATAACTAGTTGAATCCTAAGTATAGAGAAAAAGTGTGCGAAGAACTGGATAAGATGCTTGCAGTAGGGATTATTGAGCATGTAGAAGAATCAGAATGGGTTAGTACTATGGTGGTTCAGGAGAAGAAGGTGAAGGGAAAAATATGAATCTATGTAGATTTAAGGAAGTTAAACGATGCTTGTGTACACAATCCATTCCCTACGTTGTTCACAAATGAAGTATTGGAGAACGTTGGTTGTTAAGAAGCCTACTCGTTTACAGATGGGTTCTAAGGGTATCACCAAATCAAGATTGTGCCACAATATTGAAGTAAGACTACCTTTGCCATAGAATGGGGCTACTTTCAGTATACAGTTATGCCATTTGGATTTAGGAATGCCCCTGCAATCTTTTCTAGGGTGGTATTCACAACCTTTAAATAATTTATTCATAAGTTTTTGGAGGTTTACTTTGATGATTAGACAGTGTTAGGGTTAGTGAAGAAGCATGTTTCCAGTCTTCTCCTAATGCTGGATACTTGTAGGAAGTATCAGATATCCCTTAATATGAATAAGTGCATCTTTTGCATACCATATGGGATACTCTTGGGGCACGTTGTTTGTAAGCAGGGGTTGATGGTGGAACCTACCAAAATTGCAGTGATTATCAATGTGGAGCCTCCAAAGAATGTAAAAAAGTTGTGTGCAACATTGTGCCATACAAGATACTATAGGAAATTCATCAAGGAATAAGCACATATCATTGTGCCCATGCACAAATTATTGAAGAAGTATGTGAAATCTTTCTAGGATGATGATTGCCAGAAAAGCTTAGATGTATTGAAGGCAAATATGGTTACAACACCTATTATGGTGTTCCCCGATTGGAAGAAATAATTCCATGTACATGTAGATGTGTCCTGCATAGCAGTAAGAGTAGTATTAACCTAACCAGGCACAGGTGATATCGAACATCTGATTGCATTTGCAAGCAGAAAATTGTCCGAGGCAGAGAAGAATTATTCAACCATGGAGCTCGAAGGGCTGGCGATGGTGTATGTGCTCTAGAAGTTTAGGAATTATTTGTTGGGTGCTCACCTCAAAATGTACACAGACCATTCAGCTTTGAAGTACATGGTCAACAAGCTTATGTTGGGGGGGGGATTTGTAGATGGTTACTGCTATTTCAGAAATATGACTTTGAAGTAGTTGTGAATCAAGGGAGATTACATGCTGGACTGAATCACTTTTCGTGGATTGAGAATGGCGATGAGCCTACAAGTCTTGATGAAGGATTGCCTGATGCACAACTCATTGTTGTGCACGTTGCAAATGAACATTTTGTAGACATAATCCAATTGTTGTCTACATGTATAGCTCTTGAAGGATATACGACACAAAAGAAGTTTGAGTTGTTTCCTCAATTCTGCTATGTCTACATTTTTTCTCCTCACAGTTTATTGTGCTTCTTTTACATCTTTGGCGTCATGCCTGTTGTGGGGGAAAATGCCTATGCAGGACGATCCTATCCACCTAAGGTGTGATAGTGCCTTAGCAACAAACAGAGACAGCTATTCTAGTATTCTTCCTTTATGAATTAAGAATGAAGAGAGATGGATGGACTAACCGGTGTCTTCCATTTGTCCCTCGATCCGGTTTCTCTTCTCTTTGGGAGTTCACAGCTACTTGTCTTCTCGCTCGCCCAGCTTCAAGAGGTTTCTGCAAGATCACAAGAGAAGAACACTACACAAAGACATAGATTCATATTCATAACTAGTTCAGGATTAGCAATAAACTAAACATACTAATGCAATCATACATCAAAGATACACCAGTATATAGGAGAAACCAAGATAGCTTTATTGATGAATAACAAGGTTCAGGAAGAGATACAACCCAGAGGGCTCCAATCCAGCATCTCCTTCCCAGCAAAATGGAATTCCTATCTTCACCTCCCTTCAAAGCATTAAGCACCCAATGATTCCAATCTCAAACCAGCAGCAATTCTTTGCAATAACAAAATTCCAGCCTCTAGATCTCATGGAGGAGAGATCCATATATAGATGTTTGGAGAGAGGATGAGTCAGCTTGAGATCTGACTAGTGTCCTCTCCCTCTGTCAGTTCTTGATTCCACTTGGAGGTTCTTGCTTCCACTTGGAGATTTGGAACCTCTTACTCATCACCAGTCGAATTCCCTGAGGCAAGTGTCATTTTGGAAGCTTCCTGGGTTTTGACACCTTGAGAAATGAGCTTGCCACATGTCCACTCTCGCTCAGCGCAGGTAGCCAGTGTTGTCTTTGACATTCAGCGCAGGTAGCCAGTGTTGGCTTTGACATTCAGCGCAGACAGCCAGTGGAGCCATTGACATGATCCTGAATTGACTTGTTTTTGAGCAGTTTCTGGTGGAGAACTTCTGTGAATTGCTGTGGTTTGTTAGCCTTGTTCCTCTAGGGGTAGGAACATCATGTTCAGGGACTTTGGATCCCTTAGATTATGGACATTTCATGCTCAATGCTGTAAGGCACAAAAATGTCTATAACAATGCCCCAATTTAATTAGCAGGTCCTAAAATGATTTGATCCTAGTGTCCTTAGCCAAAGATGAAATCTTTTCAAGCTTCAATTGTCACTGCACATTGCTGAGTGAGGCCTGCAACTTGGAAGTTTTCATGGTAGTGTTGGTCAAGGTAGAGTACAACATTTCTCCAGTTTGTTTATGCAGGTATATTTGGTCAATGGGGTGAATCTTCTCAACATCAAAGGAGAAAACACATTTCTTGTAATCAACAGGAGTCTTCAGAAATGGAATTTGTGCTTAGAGGAATGCAATTTTCATTTTCCCCTTTTCTGTATTAAAGGCTGAAAGAATCATATACTGTGAAGAGGTTGTTTGCCTCCATAATTGGGTGTATGTGAAGGCCTTGAGCTGCTCATTATTCTTCTTAATTTCTCTATATTTTGCAAGGATATTTGGTTCATCCTAGTCTTGAACCAATTCTTATGTCTGAGCTATATCTGGGGGATCTTGGGAAGTTGAGGAAGATGGAGATCCTGTGAAGATGTCTTCTCCTCTTATAGAAGAATGATGGCTTGTCAGGACCATGGTGGCTTTCCCCTCATCCTCCTCTTGAAAAATAAGTTGAGAAGTAATCTTTTGCTCCTTTTTGTATATCTGAAAATCTTTGACTGCAATATCTGTCACTGAAGGGGAAACCTCCACCCTTGGTCTCTTGTCCTTTTTCTCTTAAGGTACTAGAGTATGTGAGGTTTTTGTAGATATGACCTATTCTTCTGCCTCTTGTATTGTGTTCTTCTCCCATTGACTTTGATTCATGAAATTCTCTATCTCGGGTCTTGGAGTGTGAGGGTAGGGAGTGGTTTTTTGTTCCACTCTCAACTTGGAGATGATTCCAAAAGGGTCATATGACCAAGTAAAGCTCAATTTGAAGTTCATTTGTTTAAGGAGTGAATCTGCTTCTTTACCTGTTGCCCTAGTGTTACAAATAAATGATCCCACCTATGCCTTGATCTTGAACTTGGACTTCTTCTTTGCTGCAACAAAATGTAAACCATCCATATGTACTATATGCCTGATATATTCCAATGAGAAGATTCTCATGGGAGAAAAATTAGGAAGCCTGTACGGTGGAAACTCGCACCCATAAACTCTAATTTCTGTATAATTTTGGTATAAATACCAATCCCCTATTGTAGTCTTCTCACTGAGATGTAGAATTCCTTTTTATTTTTGGTCCTATCCTAGGCTCTACATCATTGTATCCTAAGCTGGCAACTGTATGTAGGAATTGATCAACATAATCAGAGAAGGTGTACTCGGTGGAATTTTTCCTCACCAGGGAGGTCCAAAGGATTACAGACTGTGGATTACTCTCATCATCTAATCTCTGCAAAGGGAATGAAAACCTATTTGCTTGATGGTAAAGAAATAAATACACCAACACTGAAGAATACTTAAAAGTCCCCTCAATAGCGAACATGAGGAGTTGTTCATGCATTGACTCTACAATGAATTCATTGTAATTGAAAAGAGGGGGTTTCTCACCAATTGTAAAGAATAATAGAAAACCAACAATGGCCTCATCAACCCACTGATCGGATTGATAACCAGGTATGCATGAAATAATTGCAATTACATGTTTAGTCATCTCGGGGAACATAGAGGATGAGTAGGGGGGAATTTTCTTATGTAATTAGGCATCCTCTGGGAGAAAAATATCAAAAATATTGGCTCTCTATGGGAAGGTCAGGTTTTTGTAGAATTATAAGAGGGAATCTACTGAAAATGACTTCCGGGAGTCAGAATTTTGCAATTGTATCATCTAAGAGATGGTTTCTGTTGTGATGGTGAAAAGGATGTCACCGTTATGGGCCATAATTTCCCTTTGGCTATGGATGTAGCAAAATTGGCACCATGACACAAATTTTGGGAAGTGATAGGTCTGTGGGAGGATGAATTGGGGTAGGGAAGATTCCCACAACCCCAATTCATCACTGAGGTCAAGATACTTTTGCTTCAACCAACTCTGAAGCTCATACAGGTCAAAATAGCAATTGGTTTTATCAATCTTATATTGTTGGTCCACTAATGGTTGGTGATCTAGATCTATGGTAGCAGGAAGCATAGGGTTTTCATTAGAGGATTTAGATTTTCTTTTTGGTACCATTATCGAAGGGAAAAGAAAATGGAATTCAAAATTACCTAGGAAAGAAAAGGTGAAGACTGGTATTCGGGTGCAAAAAGGCACTTGGTTGCAGTAAATGGTTATGCTGACTATTCACGGTGATGGCGTGGGTCACTGACTGAATGCTAGAGCAAATTGTCTCTGGTTGACTATGCACTGCAAATTTCTGATTACCTATTATCAAGAAATGGAGAAAGGAGGTGATGTAACAGGTTTATGTTGGATTATATAAAAAAATGAATTTACCGTTGCTAATTTACAATTACAACGGAGCGGGCCCATTCTAGAGGGAGCGGATAGTATTAATTAACTCAATAGTTAGTTGACGTGGTGGTAGGAGTGACAAATGGAATCATCAGAATTGGGGAGAAGTAATGACAGGAGGTCGTTCCGGCGGAAGGGATGTGAGGTCCGCCAGTGTGACATGGCGAAAAGGTAACTGGGTCCGCCAATGGGATATGGAAGAGGGATAGCAGATCAAGTGGATGGGTAGCGGAGTCCATACGAGTGAGGTGGAAAACAGGTAGCAGAGGGGGAAGTATGATGTATGAGATAATGGTGGGGACGGGGGAGTCCACATGGTGGGAGGTTAGTGGAACAGGAGTAGCAAAGGTCAACGGTCATGCGAGGGGGAAGGTGGGATGGCGGTTTTCAAAGGGGGGATGGAGCGATAAGCGGGAATAGGTGGGGAGGGGGGTGTGAAGTACTCTGGAGCCACCACGTCACTAAAGGTTACCACCTTTTCAGACCCCCCCTTGTGATTAAACATCGGAGGAGCTCAAGGGGCCCGAATATGATCTCCCACCGTTGATCCGAGCAGGGTGAACCGTGATCATTAGAACATGCGCCTACTTTATTATGTGGTGCCAAAATATGTCGCATCAAAAACACTTTATTTACAAATTGAATTGTGATTAAGCTTTAGCAATAAAACTTAACATTAAATCTTTATTAACCACGGTTAAACACTCTGTTTTAATTAATTTTATCTTCCTTAATCTAATTCAACCATGATTAGACTGTGTGGCTAATTTATTCACTAACTTAAACTAATTTTTCTAATCTAGTCTAATCACATTTAAACAATGTGATTAAACTAACTAATATACTTCTCCTAATTCAATGTGGCATTTAAACAAGATGCACACTTTATTGAAATTTTTCTAAGGTACTTCTAATGAAATTTTTCATTTTTGAGTGGCACTTTGACTTGCTCACTTGCATCCATATTTTTTATGGGGTATTTTCATTCTCTTTCTTTCTTTTTCATATTTTAATTTTTTGTTCTTCTCACATATATATTTTTTTATATCCCCTTTTTTTATTTTTATTATTCTTCATTTTCTTTTCCTATCTTTTTTCATTTCTTTTTCTTTGGAAATAAATTTGCAGAATGGAAGATTATTTACAACATCTCATATACAAAATTACAGCTACAATCAAGTCATCCTATGAAATATAGGACCCTAACAGTGGCTCCAATGGGGATGGCACCCTCCTTGTGAGGTGTCAAGAACGTTGTAGATCAGTAGCCTTGATCCATTGGGAAAATTGTCTTTATTCTGCAACTGAATCTGATCCACCTGCTGTCAATCATAAATATGGGTAACAAATCATCAGAAGCTTAGGACCTTCTCTCCGGGTTTCAATTTCTAATGTGAGCCACCCTCACTCTTGTAGTAGAAATAGCAAAATGATATGTACAATGATTCTACATGAAACTAATTTAACTTTAATGAAAGTAGTGTTTGAGAAGTATTCCATTGATAGGTCCACCAGACAATGCTTCTTTAGTCAAGTCCTTCAATAAAAATGCATTATTTCCTCTGAAAGCTTCAATTTTATATGGCCCTTTCCACAAGCTATCAAACTTACCATTCTTTCCTTTTTCTTCATTCCTTGAGTCCCAGTTTAACACCAAGTTGCCTAACTAGAAATCATCTTCTTTTGTTCTCTTTTCATAAATCTTTTTGATGTTGTCTTGAACAAGTTGAGTTTTGTTATACACCTGTTCCCTGGATTGTTGCAACTATATGGTCTAGTTTATCCTTCTTTGTAAATCATTAGTTTCCACTTGTGATTCTTGTAAGAATTTTAACACAGGAACTCCTAGAGAAACAAGAAAGACAACATCAACTTCATATACTAACTAGAATGGAGACATTCCAATAGACTTTTTCGTGCTAATTCGGTCAGCCCACACGACATTAATAAACTTTTACTACCAGGATTTTTTATTCTCCTGTAGTACCTTTTTGATGATGTTGACTAAACTCTTGTTGGAAGACTTAGCTAACCCATTTCCTTCTGGGTAATAGGCAGTTGAGTTTCCTAATATTATGTGGAATTTGATACAAAAATCAACTATTTTCTTTGACTTAAAGGCAACAGCAATGTCAGTGATAATCTTATGGGGGCATCGAAACCTAGACAGAATGTTACCTTCTAAAAATTGGATAATGACAATATCTATGGCTTGCCTAGTTGGGATAACCTCTATCCACTTGGTAAAGTAATCAGTGGCTATTAAGATCCATTTATGCTATCCTGAGGAGCTGGGATGGATTTCACCAATGAAATTCAAGCCCTACTGCTGGAAAGGAGTTTCAACTAAAATGGGTTTCAATGGTAAAGGAAAAATATTTCTCTTCCCTCCAAAGATTTGACATTTGTGGAAAGTGTTGACTTTCTTATGCAGGTCTGCAAACAAGGTAGGCCAATAAAATTCAACCCTTAGGATTTCATTGGTTGTGGTTTTCCAATACAAATGGCCTCCACAGACTCCTTGATGAAACTCTTCAATGACCCTATCTGCTTCATCTTTTAGTAACCAGTTTAGTAAAATACCTTCAGAATCTTTCCAATATACATTTTGATGTAAAATACATAATTTCATAGCTTTCAATATTAGAAATATAGCTTTTGTCTTGGTTAAATCAAGAGGAGCTTGTATGTTTTGCAATACAACGATTATGTCTACATACCATGGTGACGTAGCAAAGGCCTCTGATACTTGTGGATTGGTAGCAAAGGCCTCTGATAAAGTCAGGGCCTATCAAAACAAGAGCAAAAGTTAAAGCTAACTTTACTTCACTAAAGGATTTCTTCGCTTCAGTACTCCATTTTATTTCCATGTCTTTATTTAACATATTTGTAATGGATCTTAAGATTTCAGCCAAGTTAGGAATAAATCTTTTGAGAAAATTTATCCTACCAATGAAGGATTGAACTTATTTCTTATTTCTAGGAGGGTCAATTTTCAATATGGCTTAGACTCTCTTATGATCAATTCTAACACCTTATTTATAAATGATATGACCTAAAAATTTTCCCTCCTCTAAACCAAAATGAGTTTTCTTAGGGCTTAAAGAGATACCATATTTTATGCACTTTTCAAAAAATCTTCTTAAATGAAGCAAGTATTCTTCATCTGTCTTTGAAAACATAGTTATATCATCTATGTAAATCACAAAGAAACTGTCAATTTCATCAGCAAAGGCTATTTCCATTACTCTTTGGAAAGTGGCCCCAACGTTCATAAGGCCAAAAGGTAGTTTACATACATAAAAGTGCCCCATGGTGTAGTAAATGTTCTCTTGTGTTGATCATCAAGATGAACCAGAGCATGGTTGTATCCTGAGAAGCCATCCAGTAATGAGATTCTGTTGTAGCCAACTACCCTTTGTAGGATGTGATCCACTTTAGAAAGGGGATAGTTATCTTTTAGAGAAACCTTATCAAGATTTCTAAAATCTACACAAAGCCTAATTTCACTTGTTTTCTTACTAGGAGTTACTAGATTTGAGACCCATTTCTAAAATCTAAGGGGCACTGTTAGTGCCTAGATTTACCTTAGGCTGAGGAAGGTAGGATCCAGGGCCAACATCAAACCACGCTTAACCTGGTAGCTAGCCCTACCAGGTCGAGAAAAGGCTCTCTCTGGGTCAATCTCAACAAATTATGATCAATGAGGGCTTGAGATCACTGATAAAAATACTGATCTTAGGCTAAGTATATGTGTAAAAAAGTTTGATTGAATAAAATGATGTTTTTGTTGGCTGAGATGGGAAAGCGGATTTTTGAGTGCGGGGAATGAGGCTCAGCTTTGCAGAGATCTCAATGGGGAAAGGTAGGAAATTGTTTTTGGCACTTAAAATTGAATGAGATGGAAGGATTAGATAGGTGAGGAGCTGAAGAGGGCAAGAAATCTCATGGATCCTCTCCAAATAGTTGAAAACATCAAAGACTAAAGCAAACCTCAAATAGAGCACTGCAATTTCAATGGATTCTAATTACACTCTTGTTTGATTTAGTTGAGAAGAAATAAGAGAGATAATGGCATAAAATCACATAAATAAATTCAAAATTACAGAGAAAAGAACTATAACAAAAAAAAATGCCACAGGGATCCCAAAGAGTGCTGCAAATCCTGGTCTCAATTCCTTAGCTAAAATGTTGATATGAGTGTACAATGAAGCTCAAGGCTTTCTCAAAAGTCCAACCATGCTAATGACTGAAAAACAACATAATATAGACAAACCATAGCTCATCCTAGCCTCTAGGGGTTGAGCTCACATGTTTAGGAGCTGTTTCAACTAATTCTAAACTGAGAACTAGAAATCAGGCAACAGAACAACATGCCTCTAGAAACAAGGGAACTGATTCATTCAGTTTCAAACAACTTTTTAACAGATGAATCTAGCTCCATAAGTGAAAATTTGACATATTTACATCATGATCCATCAGTTTATATTAAATTACATCACAAATTTGACACTAAGCATGTGAAAAAGTCAACTGGCAAAATCTGGGTGAAAAACAGAGCATTCCTGGTCAAACTGGGCTAAATTTCCTCTATGCGCTACGCTTGATTCTCTATGCATAACAACTGTTTGGAGCCACTTTTGGAGGCCTTCCCTATGTCAAAATTCACTCCAAGTGTGCTTGTTAGAAACGTCTGCCTGTCTACTTTCCAACCCAAGTAGAATTTTTCAATTTGGCCTCCATTTGTCCCTCCAAAATTCAGTTCTCCCAACACTGCTTCTTGTGTGTCAAAATAGGGGCAGTGAGGTCATTTTTTGAGTGTTTTTGACATTTTTGAGGGCTCAAAGCCTGTCCAAATTTCTTGTAAATTGGTAGGAAAGAATATTTTTCATGCCAAATCCAAAAATTCTGATTTTTTGTCATTTTGAGGCTCCCATAAAAAGCGAGCGCCAGGTGGCGCAGCGCATAGAGCAGAAAACCCTATGTTAAAAATTTCTATGCGTAGCGCCTTTTTTCAGACCAGTTTTGAGAGCCTTCCCAGTGTCCAAATTGGGTGCACAGTAGCTCGTTGGAAATATTATTAAGTATAATTTCCAACCCAACTTGAATTTTTCAATTTGGAGTTCATTCGCCCTGTCAAAAGTCAAATCTCCCAATACTGGTCAAAATGTGCAAAATGAGGCTGCCTAAAGGCAGAGTGTTGTTGCAGTCAACTTTTGAAGCTCTTCCTCAACCCAAAATTGAGCTCATGATAGCTCATTGGAAATATCTTTTTGTCTAGTTAGCATTTGACTCATCAAGAAAGTAATTTGGCTAACCAAACTAGGAGAAAACTTGAGTTTCCCAAGGTCACTTCAGAGGTGCATCAATTCTCCTGAGGCAACTGTATTTTTGATATTTCTCTAAAGCCATGACACCTATGTAAAAAGTGAAGGATTTTTTTCTTCCTTGACTTATTATGGATAAAAACCTCTCTCAATTTTTCCAAATTCATCTTTCCTTGCTTAGAAACATCATTTGAGTAAAACCTACCCCGACGTGTGGAACAAGGGATTTGTCGAAATGAAGGGAAAGAAAGGAGATAAGGGGATCCTAAATTCTTGAGGAAATTTTGGGAAGTAGGCAGGGATGTTAGGAAACAGAGGAAAGTGGAATTTCAAATATTGAGTAAGGGGAAGGGGTCCAAAAGGGAAAAACACAAGTCTAGTCCAGAAAATTGTCAAGTTGTAGCAAGAAACTAGGGTTTGTGCGAAAATGAGGAATTTGGGGTATCTTAGTGATGGGAAGTGTTTAATAAGGTACATTAAGGATAGGGGAAGGTGTATGAATATCAGGATACAAGTTTTGCTGATGATTTGATCATCCAAGAGAAATTACCCTCAAAACCCTAGGAGAGGGAAATGAACCTTACCTAGGCGCAACTAAAGCATGAACAAGGTGTAAAATGACCCATTGGAACCTGACATGATGATGAAAACCCTCTGAATGATGGTACACTCAGCTGAATGGTGATATGAAGCTCTTGGGACAACAATTAGGGTTTGGGGATTTATAGTTAGGATTTGGGAAAAATGGGAATTGGGGATAGGGATGACTGAATATGGAAGTTGGGGAATGGGGGAATATGGTGAGAAAATGAGTGAAGGAGTGAAAAGGTGAGGGAATGGGAGAATGGACTTGGCAGCCAAAATAACCAATGCAAACCCTAGGCAACAGTTTCTTGAGAAATGGCAAGAATGTAGGGTTTGATTTTTCTTTTACATAACCACCATAAATTGTATGAAAAACTCCTTCACTAGCAAGGAAGAGGCTTAACTTACTTGCAAACTAGAAGACTTGAGTGATTTTGGCAATTTGAGGGAAATTTTAAGAAAATCGGGCTTGGCAGCTCTATGCGCCGTGCCTCAAACCCAACGCACCGTGCCTCTTGTATGTGCCGCGCCAGTATAAATTTAACACTGTGGAGGGCAGCCCAATGCGCTGCGCCACTTGTATGCATCGTGCCTCTCACCCAATGTGCCGCACCTCCAAAACTGGAACTCTTTGTTGCGATTTTGCTTCCTTTCTCCAACATGACCTTCACTTTGCTCAATCTTTCTTCTTTGAGTGCCAATGAGCTTTTGAATTGTAAAGATGATTTATATACAAGAGCTTTTGATTTTTCCTTCATAAAACTGACTTTTATAATGTTTGCAATGTGACTTTACTTGTCAACTCTGTTTTTTGAGCTTTTCACTTTTTTGAGCCTTCTAATGAACTGAATGACTTGATTTTTATATTTGCCTTGCAAGTGATGGAGATGCTAAAGCTTGGCAATGTGACCGAGGTTGCCACTGAAGTTTTTTACATATGAAAGAACTGAAATTACATCAAATTTATACATAAAAACATAAAATACTCTTTTTTTCCTCAAAACAGGGTTTTGAGGAAAAATACATTTCTAAGCAATTGATTATGAAATTTATTGATACTGGAACCTCCTCATGTGCCTGCTGACTGTTATTGGACATTTTGAAAACCTATTTGATGAAACCCTAATGAAACCCTAGACCTAATGACAATGAAACCCTAGAAAAGACCCTTGCAAACTTTAAAGACAAAAAGGTGATTGTATATGATTTTGATGAATAAACATGGGCCAGCAGGTAAAGGACATGAGGGAAAATGTAGGAGAAGCCACTACCATCAGATGATCCATGCTCCTAATGGAATGCAGCTGACTGGGTGGGACACTTAATATGGAATGCAACAAGAGGATTTGATCTCTGATGGAGTGATGAAGATATCGACACTAACATTGGCTCCAATGGGGATGGTAGCTCCTTGGAGTTGCCAACAACTACAGATCTCTGGGAAAGAAAACAGTGCCTTCGTCCATTGGGCTATGGAGTCAATAACTTCGACAAACCAAAACCAATATCTTGACAACAAAACATCGAAACTCAAGACTCAAGACGCAAGACTCATAATTGAAATGAGTAAGACTAACTCAAACTAAAACAAGATACTCAAAAGCTGAAACTAGACATGCAGCAGCTGAAACTTGACACTCAAAACTGACGAAAACAAAATATGACTCAAGACTTAACTGAAACAAGTACTTACAAAGCTTTTTAATGGTAGCAGACCATCGAGATTTGAGAGCTTCAAATCATGATGACAACCACCTGCTTACTGATGAAATATGTATGATCATGTGTAGTGAGCCTTCCAATGTAACCAATCGAGCAGATGGCTACATACTGAAATTCTGCTCTCATTTTCCCCAATCAGGCAGAACGATGTACATGTAGGCAACTCACAATAACAACTGAAACCAAGGCTTATGCTAACGAACCAGGCAACATTTATCTTCTCTAATGCTTGCAAAAGAATGCCGAAGGGATCTTGAAAATCCTAAAGCACTAGCTTGTCTTGAGATCCAGCAGCAAAAATACAAGTAGTCCCTTTATTCTGATCTGAAAGAACAGTAGATTGCTGATTGATAGTAACTGACTTGAATTCTGGCATACTGTGTCTCTCAGACTCACATTCCTCGATTTCATGGTCTAGGTCATTCTTAAACAGAAAACAATCTTCAAGATTATCAAACATGACAACCTTATCATTTTCATGAAAGAAAATATGATGTGTTTGCTGATCTATAAGGCTAATGTCAAGACTGTCATCATTTTCAAAAGAGAAAGAAGTTTCACCAACACCTTCTTGACCATGTGCACACTACAGACCTGCATTAGCTTTAGAGAAACCTTATTAAGATTTCTAAAATCTACACAAATCCTAATTTCACTTGTTTTCTTACTAGGAGGTACTAGATTTGAGACCAATTTCTAAAATCTAAGGGCCACAATGATCTTTGCATCAAAAAGTTTCTTGAATTCCTTTTCTATCAAAGGTAGTAAAACTGGGTTTATTCTCCTCAATCTCTATTTAAAAGGCTTTTGATCTTCCTTGATGGGAATGGTGTTCTGAATGATACTTTTATCATAAGATTTTAAGTCTTCATAGCTCTAGGCAAATACATTAGAGAATTTTTTAAAAAGCTCAATCTATTTTTCTTTTTCTTTATGTTAGGTCCCTATAATAGTGGTGATTCCCCCATTACTATTTTCGTTGTAGCCCTTATTGTTCTTTTTGTGCCCCTATTATCCCCATATTTTTATTATTGTGCCCCATAAAAGCCCACTATTGTTATTGTTGTGCCCTTATATTATTATTGTTATGTCGACTTTGATTATATTGTGACCCCTTAGACTCCTATATATAGAAAGGAGGTTTCATCATTTGTATCATCCAAGAATTGTTCATTTATGTAATGTAAAGGAGGTTTCCTCCTCGAAGAGACTAATTTTGAAGTCGTTGATCTATATTTTCTTCTATTTTGTGACCTGGTTGCATAACATTTGGCATTAGAGCTTTGGATTCTAGGGTTTCGCTGCTCCAAATAGGTCATCGTGGAATTGTCGCTATAAATTTTTGTTGAAGACATTTCAGAAACTACAATTAAAACTCGTTTTAGCCACAATCGCAATGAACCTCAGGTCCGAATTTCAAATCTTTCCTCTCTATATTTTCCGAGATATGATCCAATGACATTAGGCTTTTGGCAGGCTCCCAAATTACATCCCAAATAGGTGACCTTGGGAAAATCGTCATAACTTTCTCTCTAAGTATCGAATTGAAATGTCATAAATAGTTGCAGAAAGAAGATGGACTTTGGTTTCTGTGTATTGTTTTTAGGTCTGAAGGTCAAAACAATGACATGTGGAAGGTCGCACAAGTTCGCTCTATGGAACCAGTCTATAATCAGGTCATTGTAGGAGATTTTGCATAACGATTTCTTGAAGAATCCAATACTGATCAGACTCGTGGGCTTAGAAATAGGACTCAGAGGGATACCAAAAGACACAATTTCAGCCCTTGGAGATCCTAAATTACAAAGATACAATGGATTCAATATTGAGCTCCTACAAAGCTAAAAACAGTGTGTAGTTTTTTTTTTTTTTAATTGCATAAGTTTGGTTTGAAAAAATAGATTGAAGTGATTCAAAGGGCATAGTGAGGCATAATTATCATTAATTGATGCCCCGAAGAAAGAAAATGGAAACACCTAGTAAGAAACTTGAAAGCTCTACTATGACTCATGAAGAAGAGGAAGAAATGAAACATGATATATCAAAATTACGAGATCAAGTGCAACAATTTTTGCTCTCTCAAAAAGTAACAAAAGCTAAGATGGAGGGTTTAAAGAAAGGCATGGAAGAAAATATGAATGGCGTGAAAGCTAAGATGGATGGAATGGAAGCTAAGATGAATGACGTGGAAGCTAAGATGGATGGCATGGAATCTAAGATGGATGGCATGGAAGTGAAGATGAATGGTGTGGACGCTAAGATGGATGGTATAGAAGAAAAACTTAAAGGAAACATGGAATATTTAAAGATATATTTGAAAATTTTGCTACAATAAATGCTTACTAATGGCGAAAGAGTAGTAAAGGAAACTCATGATGAGAACAAAAGAAATGTTAATCATGATTTCATAGACTCTAACATTGGATTGAAGACCCACCATGTTCCAAAGATTGATATGAGGAAGTTTGATGTCAAGGATCCAATAACATAGATACTACAGATGGAGCAATATTTCAATCTCCATAATGTGCAAAACACACAAAACGTATGCATTGCAACTTTATATTTGGAACGAAATCACTTTGTATGGTATCGATGGCTTTTCTCTTGTAAACAAATTGTCACTTGGGCAATATTTACAAAAGAAATGATAGCACGTTATGAGGATACAATAAGCAACATCTTTTTTAGCCAATTGATAAATCTCAAACAAAACAGTTCAATGATGGTTCACATTGAGGACTTCCAAAAATTGAATATAAGGGTAAAAGATATTCCAGAGGAACATAGGATTAATGTGTTCATAGTGACTTTAAAGGATAACATCCAACATGAGGTTTACCTTTGGGAACCTGATTCATTGGAGAAGGCATTCAGGTTGGCAAGAAAAATGGAAAGAAAAATTATGGCAACAAGGAAGCCTACCACTCACAACTATAAAGATGGAAGTGTTGTTTCCCCTAAGCTTCCACGACCTACAAGGTTCACACCACAAAAAATGGAAGAAAAAAGAGAAAAAGGGCTTTGTTACAGTTGTGATAGAAAATACACTAAAGGTCATAACTATGCTGAGAAGAAATTAATTTACATATATTCTGAAGAGGGGGAAGAAAAGGAACAAGAAACATCAAAAGAAGAGGATATACACCAGGAAAAAACCCTAGAGAAAGAAGAAATGAATCCGACCATATCTTGTAATGCATTTCCTGGAATTACCACTCCTCAAACTATCAAGATAGAAGGACATATCAAGAAGAAAAAGGTAATAGTGTTGATTTATTCAGGAAGTACCCATAATTTTATTCATTGTAAGATAGCCAAGGAATTGAATTGCTTCCTATATCTAGCACCAGAGTTTCAAGTTATGGTTGCAAGTGGAGGAACCATAAATTTCTCTGGAAAGTTCCATAATATCAAGCTATCCATGGGAGAATATGTACTGAATAGCCCAATTCTTTCCATTCCAATGGGTGGTGCTGATGTTGTACTAAGAGTCCAATGGCTACAATCTCTGGGTGCAATAGGTTTTAATTTTCAAGAATTTTTCTTGAATATTTTTGCAGAAGGAAAGGAATTTGAATTAAGGGGTATCGCAGGGAAATCGGGAAAGATAATCAACTCTAACAGAATGACAAATCTTCTAAATAAAGAACAACGAGGCGTAATTGCACAATTATGTTCGCTAGAGTTTCCCACATCGAAATCATATATTTCTCTAGATCTCCAAAAAGTCTTGGACAATCATTCCAAGGTATTTTAAACTCCCAAATGTCTCCCATCTATTTGTGAGCATGATCATGCCATTCATTTGGTTCCAAGAAGTGTTCCTCCAAACATCATACCTTACAGATATCCATATGCCCAAAAGAGTGAAATTGAACATATGGTTACAGAAATGCTAGAGGCTAGTATAATTTAACCTAGTCAAAGTTCTTTCTCTACTCGAGTAGTATTGGTGCACAAGAAGGATGTATCATGGTGCATGCATCCAGATTATAGGGATCTCAACAAGCTCACTATTAAAGATAAATTTCCCATTCCTATCATTGATGAATTATTGGATGAATTGCATCGATCAATTTACTTCACCAAGTTGTATCTTCATTTAGGATATCATCAAATCAGAATGAAGACTGAAGACATTCTGAAAACAACATTTAGAACTCATGAGGGTCATTATGAATTTTTGGTCATGCCTTTTGGCCTTACCAATGCACCTTCTACATTTCATGGTTTGATGAATTCTATTTTCAAACCCTTCCTTATAAAATTTGTGTTAGTATTTTTTGATGATATACTAATCTACAACAAGTCTTGGAATGATCATGTTCAACATGTTGACAGGGTGCTCAAACTATTGGAGGAGAAACATTTATACGCAAAAATCTCCAAATTTTTCTTTGGAGTACAATAGGTGGAATATCTAGGTAATATTGTATCTCATGAAGGTGTGAAGGTAGACCCTAGCAAAATTAAAGCCGTGAAGGAATGGAAAATCCCCACATCCATAAAGCATATGCGAGTATTTCTTGGGTTGACAGGGTATTATTGCAAGTTTGTTAAGAATTATGGGAGAATAGCAACACCTCTAACAACATTATTGAAGAAAGATGCATTTCCATGGACTCCAGAAGCAATGGAGGCCTTTGAACATCTTAAAGAGGCAATGTGCCAAGCACCAGTCTTAGCTACAGCGGACTTCACAAAAACCTTTATTGTGGAATGTGATGCCTCAAGAAATGAAATTGGTGTTGTTTTAATGCAAGAAGAAAGACCCATTTCTTTCGAAAGTCACCAATCAAAGGAAATTATTTACACAAAGCTATTTACGAGTAGGAAATGTTGGAAACCCTACATGCACTTAAGAAATGGTGACCCTGCCTAATGGGAAGACACTTCAAGGTAAAAATGGATCATGACAGACCTAAATACTTTTTAGAACAACGATTATCTTCAAAATAGCAACAAAAATGGGTCACAAAGATGTTGGGTTATGACTTTGAAAGCATCTACAAAAAAGGGAAGCAAAATGTTGTGGCGGATCCACTCTCAAGAAAGGATGAGGATGTGGAAGCATTACTTTGCGCCATTTCTATTATCCAGCCAGATTGGATAAACAAAGCAAGGGATGAATGGAGGAATGATGAAGAAGTGTGGGCACTTATTCAAAAGGTACAACAAGATCCCAATACATCTGATACATTTAGCTGGAAAAATGATTCGTTATGGTACAAATATCGCTTATACCTACTTACCACAGGGTTAAGAAGGATTTTTTTTGGGATGGCCTTAAATCTGATATTCAAAAGTTTGTGGCGGAAGGTTTGGTTTGCCAACAAAATAAAGTTGAAACAATTAAGACCCCAGGTCTATTACAACCTTTATCCATTCCAAGTCAATTTTGGTAGGAGGTTTCAATGGATTTTATCACAGGTTTACCCAAGTCTGAAGGAAAGAGTGTCATCATGGTGGTAGTTGACAGACTTACCAAGTATGCACACTTTTGTGCATTATCTCATCCATTTAAATCCAATACAGTTTCTACTGCATTTATGGAAACAATTCAAAAGCTACATGGAAACCCAAAGATTATTGTAAGCGACAGAAATCCCATCTTCACTGGAAATTTTTGGACATAATTATTTTCTTTTCTTGGTAATCAGTTAACTCATAGCTCATCTTATCATCCTCAATCTGATGGGAAAACTGAGATAGTAAACAAATATTGGAAGGATATCTTCGTTGCTTTGTATCTGATAAATAGACACAATGGTTCAAATGGTTTCCTCTGGCTGAATGGTGGTATAACACTTCCTTCCATACTGCAGCAAAAATTACCCCATTTATGGCACTTTATGGATATCATCCACCATCCATCACATCATATTTAAGAGAAAATTCTAAGGTTCAAGTAGTGGAATATCACATCGAGCATCAACAACAAGTTCTCCAACTCTTAAAGGATAACCTCACTTTGGCGCAGAATAGAATGAAACAACAGGCAGTTCAACATCGTAGTGAAAGAATTTTTGATGTAGGTGACTGGGTATTTCTATGGCTACAACCATATAAACAAATCTCCCTCAAGCAAGCTAAGAAGGATAATAAATTATTACCAAAGTATTAAGGTTTGTACAAGGTGTTGCAAAAGATTCCAGGTACTATGGCATACAAATTGGAGCTTCCTGCAGCTTCTTGAGTACACCCAGTTTTCCATGTTTCATGCTTAAATAAGGTTATACGTGACAAGCTCCTAGTTCAAACAATATTTCCATAACTTAAAGAGGAAGGAAAAATCATATTGGAACCTAAAGTGATCACGGAAACAAGAACTCGACAGCTATGAAATCAATCAATTTCGAAGTATCTCATAAAGTTGGAGAACTTACCCACTGAAGATTCCACATGGGAGGTTGAGAATTTTATACAGAAGCATCCAAAACTACTCAAGCGTTGAGGACAACAATTTTTTGAAGGAGAGGGGAATGTTAGGTCCCTATAATACTAGTGATTCCCCCATTACTATTGTCATTGTAGCCCTTATTGTTATTGTTGTGCCCCTATTGTCCCCATATTGTTATTATTGTGCCCCATAGAAACCCACTATTGTTATTATTGTGCCCTTATATTATTATTATTATGTTGGCTTTGATTATATTGTGACCCCTTAGACTCCTATATATAGAAAGGAGGCTTTCCATTTATATCATCCAAGAATTGTTCATTTGTGTAATGTAAAGGGGGTTTCCCCCTTGAAGAGACTGACTTTGATGTCGTTGATCTATCTTTTCTTATATTTTGTGAGCTGGTTGCATAACACTTTAGGAGGTAAGGATTTAGACAGTTTGACAATTTTGGGGTTCTCTACAATTCCTATATTGTTACAGTCCTCTACCTCAGCTCCTACTGGTTTTATTTTTGGCTTCTTGGCGACATCATCAAAGTCAAAAATCTCTTCCAATGGTACCAATCATCTTGGTAACACATTGTCCTTTAATTGTAACCTCCTGAAATTCTTCTCTATTATCATCAATTTCATTAACCACTATTACTTTTTCATTTTCATCTATATCAATATTTACAGACTCAAATTCATCTTTCATTTGTAAAAAGTTTTCTATATGCTTATCATTACCAAAAACCTACCAATATCTTACATTATTAGGAACAGTTGGCATGTGTTTCACTTCCACCACATACATCCTATTGGGATGAAAAGGCATTTTACTTGAATCAAATGAATATAAATCTTTGTAAGGCCTAGTTATGTGTAAGCCTAGTTTCTCCATAATATTTGTAGGCATTAGATTATGTGAGGCTCTAGAATCAAGCATAGAATTGTATAGAATTTTATCATGAATTTTCAATCTAATGTAGAAAGAGGTACACTTCCATCTTGATATTTTCCTTCGACCTCGGGCCCAAACAATAACTCAGGTCAGTCAACAGCTAAATTGACTGTGTTAGCCTGTTCCCCTATCTTCAAGGCTTTTATGACTTGTGATTTGTATGCATTTTTATTGATTAATTTGGTGACAGGAATAGAAAATTTTACTTTAGCCAGTTCATTTTCAATGCTAAAAGATGTAGGAGGGTTTTCTATTTCTTTAGTAGTCGCATCATGTTTCTTAGAAGTTTCCTTCTAAGAATCATCTTTAGGCTAACTAGTATAAGGTGTATCATTTTGGGTCCTCTTGGGAGGAGTGTCAGCATTCTTTTTACTCCTAAAGCTATATTGTCTATGAACTTCCATAATTGTGTTATGATATCCTTGTTTGTAGTCTTTGGAATCTAATGGAATGGTTTTTGGTTGTGAGAGTAGGAAAATGTCTTGCTCTTCCTTAGTCAGGAAAATGTGGTCAACTTCGGCTTCCTCAAACAAATTTATTTGATTTTCCTTAGGATATTCAAGTATGTTGTCTTCCTCATCTACATAGTTTTCTTGAAATGGAGGTCTAATCTGTTGTTGATCATTTTGGCCTCTCTACTCTCTTTGTTTAATCTGAGGCTATTTTTTCCTAAAATTTGGATTTCTAATTTGGGAACCACCTTGGTTTTCCCTTGGAGGAGTTCTATCATCTATAGAAATTCTCTCCATCATTTTCTCCATTGTTCTTACTAAAGTGTCCAACTTAACATCAGAGGAAGAAGAAGCATGTTCCTCTTTTATAGTAACTCTCCTTTCAACTTTCATTCTAGCTCTCTTTGCTAACATATTGGATTCAACAGTAACTGCATTTCTTTGCATTCTCAAGGGTTGCAAGGTTCCTTTCTCTTAATTGGTAAGACATATCAGGGTCAAACCATCTTGGAATTTAATCAAGGCTAGCCCCAAAGGAGGTTGTATTGTTGTAGGGATAGAGTTATAGACATTGTTAAATATGATACAATAGTCTTGGAGTGGTTCACCTAGGGATTTTTTGATACTTTCATACTCTGCTAAAATTTTTAGAGGGTTCTTTTCCACTGCCCATATTTTGAGGAAGGTGTCATGAAATTGAGCAAGATCTGGGATAGAGTTGGTTGGTAACCCTTTAAAATATTGTTTTACCTCTCCAGTGAGACTTTGAGAAAACAATCTCATTTTCACATCAGCATCATCTATCTCTTGGAGGTCTAAGTAGTCATTCATTTTATCAATAATTTTTTGAGAAGTTATGGGTCTAGTGTTGTCAAATTGAGGAATCCTACTCTGGTAATCTTGAGGCATTGCATTGAGTGTAATTACACTTTATTGTATTGATGTAGAAGTGGTAGTGGTTGAAGATGAAATGGGTGTAGTAAAAATGGGGGTGATTATTAGACGTGCAGTAGTAATAGAAGGAATTTCTACAGGTATAGAAACAACACGAAACTCTAGAGGGGAAGAAATAATAGGAATCTGTAAAGGAGTAGTGTGAACAATGTGAATTTCAAATGAAATAGAAAAAATAGGTGAAATTAATGGAGGGGTTGGAGATGAAGCAGTATAATAAGAATGTGAGGATTTAGGTGATTCAAGAGATTTAGGTACAGGTTGATCTAGTTAAAACACCAACACATCAATTTTGTTAAATTGTTTGATGACATCATCCTCAAAGTCTGATTTCATAGTTTTATGCTTTGAAAAATAGGGTTTTAAGATGTTTTCATCAAAAAGAGTTTCAGCTACAAAACTATCAGATTTAGTTTAGAAGAGACTATCTTGAAATGGTAAATCAAATTATATGTATTCTATTGTTTCAAGCCATCAAGAAGAGAATTAACCCTAGGGAGAGGATTATTACTTGCATCGCTCTTAGCTAAACTTTTCTTTCTAAGAATTATTTGTGGATGATCTACAATTTTCGGTGGATTTGTATTTGGATTAGCTCTAGTATAAATTATTTTAGGAACTAGACCTACTATTAAGCATTCACAGGTAAGATATATATATATATATATATATATATATATATATATATATATATATAGATATATAATTGGAATACAACCTTAAATCAAAATCTATTTCTAAGCCACAAAACCTATAAATAGCTTTAAGTACTAAAACAAAAATTTACGAGCGAAAAATTTAACACAATTGATTTGTTTGAAGTCCCTAGTATGGTCGCCAGGATGTTAGCACTCTATAATTTATTAAGGTTGTAAAATAAATTGCATAAAACCACTTTTAAGTTTAGAATCTAGCCCTTCTAAACTCAGAGAGGGATCTCTCTGTCAGATTTATCTTTGTTTGCTTTGTAGGATTTTAGGCTACATGTGAAAGTTCAGGGTTTCTTTTTCAAAATGGTTTGGTTGGAAAAACAAGGAAAGCCATTGGTAAATGGGGTCAAAGGGGCTTAGAGTGATCTATTTGCAGAAATATCAAGCTTAAGTGCAACAGGGCCAGGTAGGCATTCTGTTGGACCTTTGTAGTTTATGAAATGGAGAAGGAAGAAACGATTAAGAACCACTTCAAATATAGAGAATTGTTACCTGAATTATATATTTAAACTTCAGTTGAAAACATTGATTATTGCATTAAACCATGACAAAGTGTGTTGAAACAAATTATGTACTTAATCTTCTTAAAAACAATAAAGGAATGAAAGACATATGAAAACAGAGAAAGGACACTATTACAGTAAGAAGAAATTCACCACATAGCTATGACACATGAATCCTCTAACAACTTTCTTGTATTAATGCAAATGGCCACTTGAGCTTATTAAACAACTTTAGAATGAATGGTAGTCTTTCTCGGTATGAATCCCAACCTTAATGCTTCAAATTCTAAAGTATTTATACAAATTCTATCTAAATATCTGAGATATGAAACTTTTGTGGATGTTGGCACTATCCTCGAGGGTGGTTGTTGATCACTAGGCCTAAAGAAGTGCTCTCCTGCTATCTTGTTGTTGGAGGTGAAATTGTTTTACTCCATCATTTCACATAATTTATCCTAGCACTCTTCACTCGGGATAGAAATTTTTATTAACTTCCTCTAAGTCTCATCTACCTCAGTATACTTTTGAAAAGTAGGCTTGATGATAAATAGGTTCTTGATATCGTGCTTGATGAACTAGTCGAACTCTATAATCTCCAGAAAATCCTTCCCTATGATGCTTCCTTTAATGCCTGCAAACTTTGATTTATCTCGGGAAATAGTGTATAGCTTAGGGTAGTAGTCCTTTAAACTGATCAACTCGTCTCCATGTTGTGACATTTTTTTTTCTAATTGCAGCATTAGGTTCCTCTTAGTGAGGACCCTTCTCACCTCTAAAATTTTTGTTCTATCTGCAACTTCTAATTCTTCTAACTCCTCCTTGGTTTTTGAATTTAAGGTCCTTATGAGCGTTGTAGCTTCCCCAAGCATCTGTGCCAAATCTACCTTTATCTCTGCAACTACTTATTTTGATTTCCTAATAAACTCTTGTTGTTCAAATATAATTTGAATTGAGGGCCATATTTCATTGATGGCCTCATTAATATCTATCCATATGGTCTCCTTTTCCTATGCCAAAGTCTGGGCCATGGCTGACTCACTTTCTAACTGTTAAATCTTTAGAGTGAGCCAGTGAGTTTTCTGCAACTCTTCTACATAGGAATTATCTATCTGTAGATTCTGATCCTGTAGAGTTTTAAGTTGAGCCTTTAACTTTTCAATTTTCTTCCCTTGAATGGACATGTCTTCCATGGCTTTAACTAACTCATTTGGAGAATCTGTGCTCTGTGTTGGTGCTGCGATCGATGTATATTCTCTTGCTATTGTTGATATTGAAATAGGTATTGTTGTTAGAGGCACTATATCTAGCTGTGATGACTACTCCTTTTCCTTGAGAATTTTTTTCATCTCCACTTACATATCCTTAATCTGGCTAGTTTGTTCAATTAATATCTTGAACATGTTCTCTTTTTCTTTCTAAAGCTCCTCAACTTCCTTAGTTTGGGGATCCTAGGTGGAGGAATGTTTGAGTCGTTTCCTCAATTCTACTATGTCTGCATTTTTTCTTCTCACAATTTCTTCTCTTGGTTTTACATCTTTGAGGTCATACCCCAGTTTAATTACCAGGTCCTTTGATGATTTGATCCTAGTGTCCTTAGCCAAAGATGAAATATTTCCAAGTTGAAATTGTGATTGTATGTTGCTAAGTGAGGCCTACAACTTGGAATCTGTCATGGAAGTGTTGGTCAAGGTAGAGTACAACATTTCTCTAGTTTGTTTATGCAAGTCTATTTTGTTAATGGGGTGAATCTTCTCAGCATCAAAGGAGAAAACATATTTATTGTAATCATCTGGAGTCTTCAAAATTGAATCTATGCTTGGAGGAATGAAATTTTCATTCTCCCCTTTTCTATATCAAAGGCTGAAAGAAGCTTGTGCTGTGAAGAGGTTCTTTGCTTCCAGAATTGGGTGTATGTGGAGGCCTTGAGCTGCTCATTTTTCTTCATAATTTCTCTATATTTTGCAAAGATTTTTGGTTCATCCTAGTCCTAAACCAATTCTGATGTCTAAGTTGTATCTGGGGGATCTTGGGAAGTTGAGGAAGCTGGAGATCCTATGAAGATATCTTCTCCTCTTATAGAAGCATGATGGCCTGTCAGGACTATGGTGGCCTACCCCTCATTCTTCTGCTTGAAAACTAGTTGAGAACTAGTCTTGTGCTTCTTTTTGTATATAAAAACTTCTTTGACTCCAATATCTATCACTGAAGGGGAAACCTCCTCCCTTGGTCTCTTGTCTTTTTTGTCTTGAGGTACTAGAGTTTGAGAGGTTGTTGTAGATATGACATGTTCGTCTGCCTCCTGTAGTTTGTTCTCCTCCCAATGACATTGATTCATGAACTTCTCTATCTCTGGTCTTGGAGTGTGAGCATAGGGAGTGTTTTTGTGTTCCTCTCTCATCTTGGAGGTGATTCCAAAAGGGTCATATGACAAGGTAAAGCTCAATTTGAAGTTAATTTGTTCAAGGAATGAATCTGCCTCTTTACCTGCTACCCTGGTGTTACAAATAAACAGTCTCACACGTGCCTTGATTTTGAACTGGGACTTCTTCTTTACTACAACAAAATGTAAATCATCCATATGTACCATCTCACTGATATATTCCAATGAGAATATTCTCATGGGAACAAACTTAGGAAGCCTGTAGGGTGGCAACTCGCACCCATAAACTCCGATTTGTGTATAATTTTGGTATAAATACCAATCCCCTATTTTAGTCTGCTCACTAAGATGCCGAATTCTTTTTATTTCTAGTCCTATCCTAGGCTCTACATCATTGTTTAATAAGTTGGAAACTGTATGTAGGAATTGATCAACATTATCAGAGAAGGTGTACTCGATGAAATGTTTCCTCACCAGGGAGGTCCAAACAATTACAAGTCGTGGATTACTCTGGTCATCTAATATATGGAAAGGGAATGAAAACCTATCTACTTGATGGTAAAGAAATAAATATACCAACAAAGAATACTTAAAAGTCCCCTCAATAGAGAGCGTGACGAGTTGGTCATGAATTGACTCTACAATGAATTCATTGGAATTGAAAGGAGGGGATTTCTTACTAGTTGTAAAGAATAATAGGAAACCAACAATGTCCTCATCAACCCACTGATCGGATTGATAGCCAAGTATGCATGAAATAATTGCAATTACATGTTTAGTCATCTCGGGGAACATAGAGGATGAGTAGGTGGAATTCTTCTTAGGTAATTGGGCATCTTCTGGGAGAAAAATCTTAAAAATCTTGGCTCTCTGTGAGAAGGTTTGGTTTTTGTAGAATTCCATGAGGGAATCTACTGAAAATGGCTTCAAGGATTTAGAATTTGGCAATTGTAGCATCTTAGAGATTGCTTCTACTGTGATGGTGAAAAGGATGTCACCGTTATGTGCCACAATTGCCCTTTGGCAGGGGATGTAGCGAAATTGGCACCATGACATGAATTCTGGGAAGTGATAGGTCTGTGGGAAGATGAATTGGGGCAGGGAAGATTCCCATAGGCCCAATTCATCACTGAGGTCAAGATACTTTTGCTTCAACCAACTATGAAGCTTATACAGGTCAAAATTGCAATTGGTTTCAGCAATCTTATATTGCTAGTCCACTAATGGTTGGTGATCTATATTTATGGTAGGGGGCAGTATAGGGTTGTCATCAGAGGATTTAGATTTTCTTTTAGGTGTCATTATCGAAGGGAAAAGAAAATGGAATTCAGAATTACCTTAGAAAGAAAAGGTGAAGACTTGTATATGAGCACAAAAAGGCACTTGGTTGCAGTAGCTAGTTATGCTGACTATTCACGGTGATAGAATGGGTCACTAACTGAATGCTAGAGAAGATTGTGTTTGGTTGATTGTTCACTATGAATTCCCGATTATCTGTTATCATGAAATGGAGAAAGGAGACGATGTAACAGGTTTATGGTGGATTATATAAAAAAAAATGAATTTTCTGTTGCTAATTTATTGTTACAATGGAGTAGGTCCGTTCTGGAGGGAGCGAATAGTGTTAATTAACTCAACGGTCAGTTGACATGGTGGTGGGAGTGCCATATGGCATCATCAAATTGGGGGAGAAGTAATGACAGCAGGTCGTTTTGGTGGAAGGGATGTGAGGTCTGCGAGTGTGATGTGGCAAACAGGTAACCGGGTTTGCTAATGGGATATAGCGTAGGGATGGCATATTAGGTTTATTTGTAGTGGGGTCTGTAGGGGTAAGGTGGTGAACAGGAAGCAGAGGAGAAAGTATGACATATGAACGAATGGTGGGGATGGGGGAGTCCACATGGCAGGAGGCTAGTGACATGGGAGTAGCAAAGGTCAACGATCATGTTAAGGGGAAAGCAGCATGGTGGTTTTCGGAGGCGGGATAGAGTAATAAGAGGGAATTGGGGGGGGGGGGGGGGGGGGGTGTGTGAATTACTCTTGAGATGCCACGTCGCTAAAGGTTACCACCTTTTCGGACCCCCCTTTATGATTAAACATCGAAGGAGCTCGGGAGGCCCGAATAATATCCCCTGTTGTTGATCTGGGAGGGGTGGATCATGATCGTTAGAACATGCGCCTGCTTTATTATGTGGCATAAAAATATGTTGCATCAAAAACACTTTATTTTCAAATTGAACTGCAATTAAACTTTAGCAATCAAACTTAACAATAAATATTTATTAACCACGCTTAAACACTATGGTTTAATTAATTTTATCTTCCTTAATCTAATTCAACCACGATTAGACTATGTGGCTGATTTATTCACTAACTTAAACCAATTTTATCTAATCTAGTCTAATCACGTTTAAACAATGTGATTAAACTAACTAATCTACTTCTCCTAATTCAATGTGGCATTTAAACGAGTTGCACACTTGAGTGGAATTTTTCATTTTTCATTTTTCATTTTTGAGTGGAATTTTGACTTGATCACTTGCATCCATATTTTTTATGGGGTACTTTCATTCTCTTTCTTGTTTTTTCATATTTTGATTTTTTGTTCTTTTCACATATATATTTTTTATATCCCCTTTTTTATTTTTATTTTTATTTTTCTTCATTTTCTTTTCCTATCTTTTTTCTTTTCTTTTTCTTTGGAAATAAATTTGCAGAATGGAAGATTATTTACAACATCTCATATACAAAATTACAGCTACAATCAAGTCATCCTATGAAATATAGGACCCTAAAAACTGGGATGATGATTGAGATGATGTTTATATACTGTGATGATTACGTTTATACATGTATTGGGCTAATCTAGTTGATCTTGTAGATGAGATATCCTTCCCTGAAATATATTGAGGTATTTTGGTTATGTTTATGTTTTGATTTAGTTGACATGATATACTTGCAGGAAGAATAAGATCAAAGATGACTAGAAAAATGGTAGACTACAGTTCACGAAACTCTCACTATAGATCAAATGAGAAGCATGGTGATTGTTACTCTCCTGACATAGCAGACAGTTTGAGAAGTTTGAAGGCAAAAATAAGGAGTTTCAAAGAAGATAATGACATAATCATTCGATCACAAGAGACACTTTCCAGGGCACAAGAGAAACAAGAAAAAGTTAATGCAATTATCCTTCAAAGCTTGTCAGACTTGCAGATACAAGGACCACTTAGGATCACTCATGGATAGAAGGACGGGACTAATGGAGCATATGGTAGCTGGTTTCATGGTGGGAACATGTTAGATAGATATGACATGGTTAGAGATGGCAGGTTCTTAGATACACCTAATAGACAAGGTAGTGGGCATGGGCTTTACTCTAGTTCTGGTTCAGACAGGTACCATGGTCATCGTCACTATCATCCTTATAAAAAGAGTGATAGGGGATATTTGTCAGTTGAGTTCAAGAAAGTGAAATCACCTATATTTGATGGATAAATGAAGAAGTCACAATATGGAGAAGCGTGGTTGCTTGGGATGAATAATTTCTTCAAATTACATGATTACTTAGAGAACATGAAGGCTAGAATATTTACGTTCAGTCTTAAAGCTAAAGTAGACATTTGTCAGAAGATGTAAAGAATCAGAGGTATTCATGAAGAGGATTTTACTTGGAGAGAGTTCAAGAGACTTTTTAGGAAGAAGTATCTATCTGAGAGATCCTATGATGACAAAGAAAAAGAGTTCTATGAGCTTAATATGGGATCCATGACTGATGATGAGTACACTAGAAGATTCTTGGAGTTTTTGAGGTATGTTCCTTATCTGAAGGAGGAGAAAGTGAAGATTTAGAGATTCATCATTGGGTTTTCGGTAGCATTCAAAGACAATATTGAGTTTGATAAGCCTAGATCATTGGAGGAATCCATTAGAAAGCTAAATCATTTTTATGAACAATCGAAGCACAAATATGAAAGTAAGCAGGATTGGAAAGGTAATGAGAGAAATAAATGAAAAATGGGATAAGAAGTGAACAAGACCTTAGGACATAGGTAACAAAGAGAATGTGTCACCGCCTAAGAAGTTCAATGCATCGGACAGAGGGTAGGGATTTCAGTTTGTGGAGAAGAACAAGGGTGATGGAAGGAAACCTTTACAATTTTGGACTTCTAGCAAAGATCATCGTAGGAGAGATTGTCCATAGAATCAGGGTGTCAAAATTCATATCTATAGTTCTCAAGAGGCACAGAAAGTGGGGTATGTTGGACAAAGTATTCCTCTGATTTATGCAGTGTTGTATAATAGGATTACAGATCGCCAGGCATCTATTATGGAGATGGATAGTAAGATTTGTGATCAAGTTGCTTGTATTTTGATTGACCCTAGATCTAATTATAGTTATGTTAATCTTGACTTCACAGATAATTGTGGTTTGAATAAATAATTACATGAAGAATCTTGGTTAATTTAGTTGGCCACAGGTATTAAGAAGAGAGTTCATCAATGGGTAAGATCTTGTGCATTTGAGTTGAATGGTATGCCTACATCAGCACATTTCAATTTGATTCCATTGGGATCATATAATACGTTTTTAGGTACTGATTGGTTCTATATTCATAGGAATAAGGTGGATTGTTATGACAAGGCTATTGAGTGCTTGGATGACAATGGAGAACAAAGAAAACTGCAGGGTAAGAAGAAGGAAACATCAGTAAGAATGGTGACATCTATGCAGGAAAAGCGTAGTTACAAGAAAGGGTGTGTGTTATTTGTAGTACATATTTCCAGTGATAAAGGTAAGGATGTTGAGGATGCATAAGTTTTGAACAGGTACCTAGTTCTATAACAGTTTCAGGATGTATTTCCTACATAGATTCCAGAGTTACTGCCACATAAGGAAGTGGAATTTTCTATTGAGTTAGTACCAAGGGCATCACCATATAGGATGAGCACACCGGAGTTAGTAGAGTTGAAGTTGCAATTGAAGGAAATTCTTGATAATGGATACATCAGGCCAAGTGTTTCACCTTGGGGTGAAACTATGTTATTTGTGAAGAATAAGGATGGTATTCTCAGGTTATGCATTGACTACAGGAAGTTGAACAAGGCAACCATCAATAATAGGTATTTGTTGTTAAGGATTGATAACTTGTTTTACTAGCTGAAGGGAGCAGTGATGTTATTGAAGATTGATTTGATATCAGGATACCATCATGTACACATCAAAGAATGGGACATCTACAATATTACTTTCCGGACCAGGTATGAGAATTATGAGTTTGTTGTAGTTCCTTTCATTTGACTAATGCTCGAGCTACTTTTATGTGCTTGATGAATAATGTGTTGCATCCTAATATGGAAAAGTTTGTTATTGTGTTCATTGATGATATATTGATATATTCGAAGAATGAGGAAGAGCATGTTGAACACTTAGCAGAAGTGTTGATATTTCTCAGGGAACATCAGTTGTATTCCAAGCTTAGTAATGCAGTTTCTTTCAGACAAAGGTACATTACTTGGGGCATGTAGTTTCCAAGGCATAACAGTGGATCCGAAAAAGATAAGAGTTATCACAGAATGGGTAGCTCCTAGGAACGTGGATGATGTAAGGTCATTTATGTGGTTATAAGGTTATTACAGGAGGTTCATTAGGAACCTCTCACAAATTTCTTATCCTATTACATCATTGCAAAGGAAAGGTAAGAAATTTTAATGGACATAAGAATCTACAGCTAGTCTTGAGCAGTTGAAACAATTGTTGACAAATGCTCTAGTTCTAAAGATTGCATATCTAGATAAAGAGTTTGTGGTGTGTAAAAATTCCTACAAGATAGGACTTGGTGGAGTCTTAATGAAGGAGGGACATGTTGCATGTTATGAATCAAGGAAACTGAATGAGGATGAGCATAATTATGTTACACAAGATCTTGAGTTGGGAGCGAGCATCCATGCATTGAATATCTGAAGGCACTATCTTCCTGGAAGGAGGCTTGTAATGATGACTAATCACAGTGGATTGAGATAATTGTTTGACAAACCAAATGTGAATTTCAGGTAAGCTAGATGGTTGGCCATGATTAGTGATTTTGACTTTGAGATCAGGTACATTAAAGGGAAAGAGAACAAGGTGGCAGATGCACTTAGCGTAAGAGTGAAAATGAATCATGTAACAAATATGAGTTCATATGGGATGGATTTACAAGATCGGATCTTACAATAAGGTCAGCACGATGGCAGGTATAGGGAGATTAGGCACAAGTTATAATAATACAGGTGATCAGGATGTGGACTATCATCTCACAACATATGGTTTAGTGAGATTTAGGGACATGATCTATGTGTCATACAACAATGAGCTTAAGAATATTATCTTAAGGGAATTTCATTCTAATTCATATTTAGGTCACATAGATATCAGAAGACATTGACAATGGTGAAGAAGTTCTATTATTAGCCGAATTTGAAGGAGGAAGTGGTGTATTTTGTGGCTAGGTGCTCGGATTGTCAATAGGTAAAAATATAGTGTAAGCATCCAAATGGACTACTACAACCGATTCTAATTCTAGAGTGGAAATGGGACGTCATTTCGATTTATTTCATTAAAGGTTTTCCGAGGACATCTAGACAACATGAATCTATCATATTTCTGGTGGACAGATTGACAAAGGTAGTGCACTTCATTCCACTAAAGTCTACTTATTCAGCTAATGATGTACCACAGTGTTCTTCATATATGTAGTATTATTGCATGGTGTTCTGAAGAAGATTGTGTCAGACAGGGATGCTAATTTCATGTCCAAATTTTGGAAGGGGTTATTTGCAAGTTTGGGTATATAGTTGGCCTTCAGCACAACCTATCATCCAAAGAAACATGGGCATACAGAGAGGGTCAATAGAATTATGGAGGACATGTTAAGGATTTATGTGATGCATCAACAGTAGAAGTGGGAAGAGTATGTTCCACTCATAGAGTTTCCTTACAACAATGGGTATAAGGAGTCACTGATGATGAGTCTGTTTGAGGCACTCTATGGGAGGAGTTGTAATACTCCTAGCAGTTGGAGTGATCCAGTGAACAGGTTATTGATAGGACCGAACATGTCGGTAGAGATGTAATAGTAAATGCAGGTAATCAAGAAGAATCTAAAGGTGGCATAGGACAGGCAAAAAAATTATGCAGATCAACACATGTTTTTTAAGAAGTTTCAGGTTGGGGAACATGTGTACTTACACATCAAGTTTAAGAAGAGCTCCTTAAGTATTGGGTCATGTGCGAGGCTATCAAATTGGTCTTGTAGGCCTTTCGAGGTCCTTGAGAGGATTGGACCAGTGGCCTATCGACTTGCACTACCTCCAACAATGAAATTCCATGATGTTTTCCATGTTTCATTGCTTCAAAGATATGAAATATGGTTATCATGCTATTTATTGGTTTATGTTGCAGGCGGAACTAGAAGGAGAATTCCATCCGAAACCTCAGTGCATTTTGTAGAGAAATATGCTCATGCTCTGGAATCGAGCAATCGATCAAGTTAAAATACAATGGAAGCCTTTTTGGCCCGATGAAGCTACATGGGAGATAGTTGATCAGATCTGGGATATGTATCCTTCATTCTTTGCCAATTGAGGCAAAAATGTTCTAGCATAAGTACATATTTATATATGGTTATCATTGTAAATACCACAATGAGTTGTCTTATAAAGCTCCAATAAGCAATATGGGTGTCATGTTGTGATGTTTGTCATGTTGGTTTGATTTTTTTAGTAGGTTTTTCATTGTAAATATTGCAACAAGCTAAGTTATAGAGCTCCATGGGAAATATGTTTTTCTTTTTTATGGTCTTGTTGGTTGTAGGTGTCATTGAACACTAAGGATGGTGTTCCCCTAAGGGGGAGGGGTTTGTAACAACCCCAAGTTAAAAATCCATTTAATAAATTTAATAAAGGAAAATTAATAACCAAGGTCATGGGACACATATTCCAAGTTGAATGTTGGGAAAAAAAATAGTGACAGGGATCACTTATGATTAATTAATGGATATGAAAATTGGCAAAGGAAATGGAAAAGTCTTTGGAAAGGCATGAGGTGTTTATTGGCATTTTATTTAAGAAAATAATGGAAAATGGGAGAAAAGGAAGGTGAAATATCAGAGGTTGCATGTGAGGAGGAAATTGAAGGAAAATATTGGAAAATGAAGAAAATAAAGGCCTCATTAATAAAAAGGCTTTCTCGGATCAGTACACAACATCTTTCAGTGTTAGCTTTTGTTAGTTCAGTCTTTGGCTCTCTCATTCTATTCTCTCTTTCTAATACTCTTCGACACTTATAGTTTTCTTGGAGCCTCTTAGAGGAATGTGTCATACATGGGATTTGGAACAAGAAGGAAAACGAAAAGCAAGAAAGTGCAAGAGGACAGTGGGATCAGCAGCTACAACAGGTTTTGCTTGTAGGTGCTAAGTTGCATGTATGATTTCCTTGCTAGTTTTGGCATGCATGGCACATGCATGTGGTTTCTTGTTTATTATCTATCATTAGCATGGAGTATTTCCTGGATCGACACTAGTTTTTCCTAGCCTTTCCATTTCCTGGAGAGCCATGGTGTTATGGTTTTTACGTTTTGTTTTCTAGTTGGTTCTCATGTTCCTTATGGCTATGGGTTGATTTATTAGTTCCTCAAGACTTGGTTGTACAAATGCTTTGGAAGCATTGTAACAACTTAGGTTGAGTTACTAGTCCTAGAAACCTTGGTTGGAAAAACACTCTAGAGCCCTTGGTGGGTTGAGTTACTATTCCTGGAAGCCTTGGTTGGACAAACGCTCTAAAGCCCGGTGATAGATGTGGGTTGAGTTACTAGTCTTGTAAGTCAGGTTGGAACAAACACTCTAAAGCCCTAGAAAAATTGGATAGAGACTGATTTGGTGATGGCTAGTGACGTCTGACCATGAGGTGGAATGACTAGTTGAGGGTTGAGGTGGTTTGGCCTCTAGAAGCCCTGGTTTTGTTTTCTTAGTTTATTCCATGAGATCTCGCATTCATGCTTGGAATATGGCATGGGGGTGATTGGATGAAAGAGAGATTTGCTTCAGCCCAATCTATGGTCGGGTGGTATGTGGAAGTCCCTGACTTGGTTGGATTTTCATATTTTAATAAGAACTCTTTTCCTATTATGCTTTGTGTGTAAATGTACTTGTTATTATATGGCTTTAATGGTTGTTCTATTGTTGTTATTTATCTATTTATATGTTGGTTATAAGTATGGTTTTATGAAAGCCTTTAGTTATGGATCGCATCATGTTTTGGTTAGTAGATGAAATTCTAATGAATGAATGGCCTAATAAATGATAATGTAGCTAATGGGATAGGGCATCAGACCTTCATGACGATTATCAGATAAGTATGAGGTCCCTATCTTAAGGTGTGATTTTATGACCTGTACATTACATGTTCATAATGTGTTTGATGAAATGTTTGTCATGGTTAGGGTGAGTCAAGTTAGGTCCTTGTTAAGGTTTGCATTACATCCATTGTTTTCTTGTTATTTAACATTTATGAGAATTTCATCAAGTTCTGGGTAGAGGCATGAGTCCTAGGCCTGAAAAAGTGGCTTAGAATCCAAGGTCACTCGCACAAAACTGCTTGAAAAAGACTGCAGTCGCATGGATGCCCTATTGTGGGAAGCACTAGAGGGTTTTAGTCACATGGAGGGATTTTCATGGGAGTGACTATGGGTCTAGTTCATTCAAAAGACAAGTTAACTTAGGGGTTGTGCCCTTGGAGTGGTTGGTTAGCCTCTAGGATTCCTATAGAACCTGAGGAAGGTATGTTTGGTTTTGGTTTGTCGATTCCACTTCCTTAACTATACTTGGGGATTTGAATCATATCATAGTAATTATTTGTCACATGTTTATCCCGATGGACCAGTTAGCTCGGGTAAATGTGGGAGGAGGGTGTTACATATACTTAATAATTGTGTACTTATAAAGTATGTACTTATTTATTTTACTTATTCATTTACCATTTTCTACTTATAAATTTTATGGTTTGAATGATAGAGCATGCCATCCAGGAGGATCCTTGACTAGAAGAGGACCACAAGGAAGTCATTGCAATAGCATTGACTAGTGAACAAGGCAAATAATTACATTGGAAAGGTATTTTTTATTATTAAAAAACTACTTCAATGATATTCAATAACTGATCATATAAATTCAATATTTTTTGTAGTTGATGCTCCTCCATAACATCATCGACTATGTGAGGACATCATGACCAAGGGTGAAATATGTCAGAGGATCCAATTATAATCATCTTCAAAACAACCCTGAACAAAACATGAAAATGCAGAAATGGATGAATTTTTTTTTAATTATATGGGTCGTAAAAAGAAGAAGTAAAAAAAAAAGTTGATGATGTATAATGTTCTAATGTATAGTATAATTCTTTGTTGTAAAATATTTTTGATGTAGAAAAAGACATATTGATGTATAAATATTTTCGAATGAGTTCTTGCATACTTTTTTGTACTTGTGTTAGAAAAATATGAAATATACTTGTTTAGAGCTGCCAGAGGATGAATATCAACAAATACGTTTCTTTATCAATTTTCTATTTTTGTAGTGTGTATACATGAATCTTAATGTGTTCCTATGATTTTTTTTATAGTAGACATATTGGATACTGGGTAATGGAGAGTGATGTGAGGGGGGGAGGGAGGGGCCATAAGCACTTCCCCCTTCACATGGTTGGCCCTTTTTAGTATAGAACAATTTAGGATTTGGATAGTCTTGAAGAAAACCTCCGTTGTTACAAAATATGAACAACCAAGTCAATGTTGACTTTGTTGTTTCTCCATCAAATTAAGGAATGTTTTCTCCAATATTAGACTACTCCAACAAATTATTCTTGAAACTAAGAGGATCTCATTCAAGTACTCATGCACCTCATGTTGGCTTAGGTTGGGATAATCCAGGTTTAGCGTTTATTGCGCACCTACAAAACCCTCAATCATTGGCCCTTTAAGCAATGACCTGTAAGCAAGTCATAGTCTCACCCGAAGTGACTATGGGAGGTTGTAGAACCAAGTTTCTGCAGCCTTGAGGGATACTCTAATGTGGAAATTTTGTATTTTCTTATGTTGTAATACTTTTAAACTAATTTGCATTAATGAACTACCTCGCACTTATATGTTACTTCGCAAAATTACATTCATCACTTAAACATATCATAAACATCCATAAACTTCACAACACTGAAATAAAGTGTAGATAATAAGAAAATCAACACATGGAGACACAAATTTTACTATGGTTCATCCCAATGTGGGACTACGTCCACAAGAAATGTTTCTTATAATGGGGATTTGGTACAACAAAGAATTCTTCACCTGCGCACATAGTTGCAGGTTGTCTGCGTACGCAGGTGCAGGTTGCCTGTGCACTAAGATGCAAATGGTCTGCACACTAAGCTACAGACCCAGGCCTCCGTGCACTCAGCTGTGGAGCCTCACCCCTTTCTCTGAAGTACAGATCACAAAAATACAACCATAAACATAGATCTACATCCAATTCATAAATTCCTTCCTTCTTTATTATTCATCCCTATATATACTATTACATTGGGGGATTACAATCGCTACATTACCATGGGACCAATACCATGGTTTCCAAAATATAAAGGACTATGGTCCAAAACCCTTCAACTTTTACAATATTATATGGGTTTTACAAAAATGGAGGGGCTTCACCACGAAACCCCTATACTACGTAATGAGTTTGTTGTGTTGTCCTCATTTTGCTTTGTTGCTCTGTTACACGGTCCACTTCACACTCCATGGCATCCTAATCCAGATGGATATTGGTGTCCACTCGCCTATTCCACCTAGACCCCCTAGTCAGTTTCATATGTTTCCTTTTTCATTTCAACATTTACTATTTTTGGCATTTTTTTGGGTCCTGAACTTTCAATCAGTTTTGACCCCCTAAATGGCGTTTTTTGGGGTCCATGGAAGGCCTATGGCCATAAGTAAGGGCCTACAGCGAAACCCGTATTACTCAGCGAGACCTTTCCAACAAGGTATCGCATGTGCCAAACAGAGATAATATGACCATGTTACGACCCTAGGAAGTTGGCTTCCCAACTAACCCCAACGGGGCCCACAAACTCTTGGTGTTACATCTCCTGGGGTTAGGGTTTTGGTTGTTTATGGTTTTCTCATGTTTTCCAATAATAAATAGGCCCTTGAGCGTAATTGTAACATATTTCAGAGGCATGTAGCTGCCACATCTCTTCTCAAAGATATGCTACCATCGCCCGAGCTATCTTATTTCCATTATGTTTGTAACCATAGTTCAGTATTTTTCTATTCATGAAATGAAGTGTTTTTCTGCTGCATGTCTCTGTTCATGATTATATTTGTAATCTGTTGCATTCATGTTTAAGCTCAGATCAATGGTATCATAGTTGTCTTCTCTTTCTCTGTTTTTCTTTGCATGTCCCCAACGAGGTTAGGGTATAAGGAGCTAGGGCTTCATCTAGTTGAACCATTGCAAGATAAGCCTCACAAAACCTGACGACCTCCCATGGCAAAAGAAAATAAAGATGAGGGGGCAGGAGATCCTTTCAAAATGTTGCTCAAGGAAGCCCTCAAGTGATAGAGGGATGCGATGATGGATAACTTTGCCTAGATCCTTCAAAGACTACCCACATGCTATGCATCTTCATCGAGCATCCACTCTGGAGACGCAACTCCTTTTAAGGTACAATTTAACTTTGATATTCCCATATTCGAAGGCTTGATAGAAGAAAACATCATAGATAAATGGTTAAATCTGTTGGAATGATATTTCTCATTTCATGACTTTTCCAATCGGGAAGAGATTACTTTTTCACTTCTCAAAGTTGTCGCACACGTCAAGGACTAGTGGGAAACCTACTGTAAACAAAAGGATGAGAGTGAACCCTCATTGTTCTTAGCCGCACCCACTTGGAATTATTTCTGAGATGCCATCAAGGAACAATATTACCCTATCAATAGCTATGAAGACAAATAGATAAAGTGGATCACACTACGGTAGGGAAGGTACCAATATCTGTCAGATTTCACAAATATTTTCCATACCCTTGCATGAAGCTGGGTATCAAGGATATTGAGTGAAATTTGGTGCTCTAGTACTGTAGCTGTCTACACAAGTACATCCTAGATGAGATGAAGTTCCTGGATATTTCCTCGCTTGGCACGGCGTATCGGCATGCTCTCAAAATTGAGCATAAGTTTAAACAGAAGAAGTGGGACTTTGGATCTGCAAATTCAAAGCAAGGAAAGGGCGCCCCAAAACCACAGAAAAAAGGACCAAGCCAAGGTGGGGCTACCCAGGATAGCCTGCCGAAGCCTTAAGAAAATAAAAACACCATGAAGACAAAGAAGGACATGGGAAAATGGCATGAGTTCCATAAGAGCTCCACTCACAATACAAGTGAGTATCGGTCCAAGTAGTCACTAGTGGCCAAACTAAAGGCTTCTGAATTAGACGCAGGTTCTGACTCTGAAGTAGAACCCAATAAGGGAACTGACAAAGGGAAGCAGATCATTGATGTAGAGCCCAGTGCCACCGTGGCCACCACCAAGATCCAGAAGATTGAGCCTGAAGATCCAAAGTATGGGGAACACCTCTTTCACTCACAGATGTGGGTTAAGGATTCTTCGTTGTAGTTCATTTTCAACAATAGGAGCCAAAAGAACCTCATTTAAGTAGAGGTCATGAAGAAGCTGGGCCTAAAGACTAAATCACGTCTACAACGATACACCATTGGGTGGAATAACTAAGGACAAGATCTTCGCGTCAGCCAGCAATGTTGCCTTCCCTACGGCATCAAGCCCTTCACGGATGAGGTACTGTGTGACGTTGATCCTCTTAATATTTGTGATGTACTGTTAGGAAAACCATACTTGTGGAAGAGAGATGTTGTATATGAGTCTAGACCTTGCTTTTTGATTATTAATTTGGCTAATAAGTTGTACAGGATACCAGATGTAGCCGCGCCTACTGCCATATCTTTGATTACTGTAAAGCAATGCAGTAAGATCATTTCCCAGACCAGGAAATTTGTTTTCCTTATGATTCACCCCCAGGGCAAGAAGAAGGTTGTGGCCACAGCTTCCAGGTAGGGCTCCTCTACACGACAACAATATATGGACAAGGTCGTGGAGGAGTACAGGGATATTTTCGCCTCACCCACAGGGGTACATCTGCACAGTCAGGTCAAGCACTCCATCGATCTGTCCCCAGGCGCGCCACTCCCCAATGGACCGATCTATCGACGCTCTATTCTAGAGAACGATGAGATCAAGATGCTAATTCAAGAACTATTGTATAAAGGGCAATCAGGCCAAGTTCACCACCTTATGGGAGCCTGATTGTATTGGTACAAAAGAAGCATGGTACCTGGAAGCTATGTATTAACTATCGGGAACTAAACAATATCAAGGTCTAGAATAGGTACCCAATTTCGTGGATTCATAACCTTTTGGACCAGCTCAAAGGGGCCAAATATTTCAGCAAGATTGACTTGAAGTCAGGTTATCACGAGGTGCCTATCGAACCCTTTGAAGTGTGGAAGACTGCCTTCAAATCCAAGGAGGGCCTTTTCAAATGGTTTGTCATGCCGTTCGAATTTACAAATGCCCCTGAAACCTTCATGAGATTTATGGATGACATCTTACGACCCTTCACCAATGCATTTGTGGTGATGTATTTAGATGGCATCCTGATCTTTAGCCAAAGTTGGGAAGAGCACCTCCACCATATTCGACAAGTCCTTCAAGCCCTACGACAACATAAGTTGTGTGCTAACTTGGAGAAATGCACCTTTGGCTTGACCCAGGTTCAATATCTAGGATACATCATTGATGAGCAGGGTGTACATGTGGACCCATCCAAGATACAAGTCATTCAAGATTGGCTAGCCCCAACCACTCTAACAGAGCTCTGCAGCTTTTTGGGTCTTGCCAATTTCTACCATAGGTTCGTGTTGGGGTTCTCTCATATCACTTGGCCTTTAAGTCAAGTCACCAAGGGCAGAGCGAAAGAAAAGCATTTTTGGTTGGAAACGCAACAAAAATAATTCTCTGAGTTGAAGAATCACCTCTGTTCTGCACCAGTGCTCACATTACCAGACCTACAACAACCATTTGAGATTGAGAAAAATGCCTCTGACTATGCTATTAGTGTGCTTCTTACTCAGAATGGGCATTCAATGACTTACCACAGTGAGACACTTTCAGACACAGTCTGAAAGTGCCCCACTTACAACAAAGAAATGTATTCCATTATGTAGGCATGATGTCAATGGAAGCATTACATTCTGGGGAAGGAAATGGTCATCCACATAGGCCACCGACCTCTATAGTTCATATAGACACAAGGGAAGTTGCAGAACAATCACCATCAGAAATGGTCCACCTATCTGCAACAGTTCCATTTGAACATTAAGTATAAGAAGGGTAGCACTAATAACATCGTTGATTGACTCAGCCGACCAACGGTCATGGTGCTGATCACTGTGCTTGACTCCTGTGGGCACAAGACATTGAGGTGGCTGAATATTTACAAGAATGATCCAAAATTTAGAAACATATGCCAGACACTCCTAGAAGGGAAGGAAGTTACAAATTTTCACCTTCAGGATGCACTGTTATGCCACCTGGGACACATCTATGTTCATTCAAGTGACTGTTCCAAGATGATTTGGGAGGCACACTACTATCAGGTCATTGGACATTTCGGAGTAGAGAAAATAGTGGCGGTATTGCAAAAGTATTTTTATTGGCTGAAACTTCGTTAGGATGTTGGGAAGTACATTAAATCCTACACCGCTTGCACCATTTCCAAGAAAGTCTTATATACTTCTCTACCTACTCCTAGCCGGCCTTTCGAATCTATCTCCATGGATTACATGTCGGGCCTTCCTTCTACTAAGCATGACAATGATTTCGTTTTCATGGTCGTTGACAGATTCTTTAAGATGGCCATCATGGCAGCCTGCAAGAATAGTATCACAACAGAGGCCACTGCTAAGCTCTTCTTTGAGTAAATGTGGGTACACTTTTGGATCCCACAGGCCATTGTCTCAGATCGGGACAACAGATTCCTAAGTGCAGTTCCGTCAAGTCTCTGGTCAATGTTAGATACAAAACTTACTAGGTCCACGACTTTCCATCCCCAAACTGATGGCCAAACAGAGGTTGTCAATAGGATGATCATACACATTTTGCACATGTACAACTTGAATCATCCACGCACGTGGTATGAAAGTCTCCCCTATGTCCAACACAGCTGCAACAGATCTCTCCACAGCTCAATAGGTCACAACCCTTTTAGGTAGGGCTGGGATTTCAGTGATTGTGCCCCATTGATGTGGCCACACCATTTACTGCCACTCAGGTAGATTTGGCTCATTTTCATTCCGAAGCTGAAAGCGCTAACAGCTTCATTGAGCGTATTCAACACATCTGCCAACAGGTCCATGATATATTGGACAGATTCAATGCTAAGTACAAGCAACACGATGATCAGCATCAAGTGTTGCACAAGTTCCAAGTGGGTGACAAAATTTGGCTACATTTATAGAAGGAACACCTTTCTGAACCCCACTACAAGATTTTCTCGCTCCCATATGGGCCTTACACCATCACCAAGGTCGACAGTGACAATGCCTTCGAGCTTAGCATCCCACCGTTCCTTGGTATGCACCCAATGTTCAATGTAGATTGCCTTCGGCCATACTTTCCACCATTGTTGGACACATATGAAATTATAGAATAGCTCACACAAACAGAGCTCAACCCCAACTACATGGAACAGGCCACAAATGATTAGATCATGGACACACAAATCAAGAAAAATAACCAATAGAGGATACAGTTATATTGAGTTGTCAAAGCAAGCCAACTCCTTCACCAGGGCAAGTGGTTCACCAGGGACCAAGTTCAACAGAAATTTCCTCACCTCATGGAGGCTCTGCACACAATGGGGACCATTGCTTCCTAAGGGGGGAGGAATGATCCAAGTGAATATTGGTGGCTACCCGCCTATTCCACCTAGACCCACCATTCAGTTTCATATGTTTCCTTGTTCATTTCAATATTTACTATGTTTAGCATTTTTTCAAGTCTTGAACTTTTGGAGCAGTTTTGACCACCTAAACGGTATTTTTTTGGGTCCACAATAGGCCCATAGTCATGTGGTGAAACTTGTGGCACTCGGTGAGACCTTTCCAACAAGGTATCATGCGCACCAAACGAAGGTAATATGACCAAGTTACGACCACAGGAAGTTGGTTGCCCAACTAACCTGAACAGGGCCCACAAAATCTTGGTGTTACATCTCCTAGGGTTAGGGTTTTAGTTTTTTAGGGTTTTCTCATGTTTTCCAATAATAAAGAGGCCCTTGAGCCTCATTGTAATACAATTCAGAGGCATGTAGCCACCACATCACTTCTCAGAGATAAGCTAACATCGCCCGAGCTATGGTCCAAAACCCTTCAACTTTTACAATATTATATGGTTTTTACAAAAAGGGAGGGACTTCGCTGTGAAGCCCCTATACTGCGTGGTGAGTTTATTGTGCAGTCCTCATTGTGCTCCATTGCTCTACTACACAGTCCACTTCGCACTCTATGGCATCCTGATCCAAGTGGATATTGGTGGTCACCCACCTATTCCATCTGGACCCCCCAATCAGTATGATCTGTTTCCTTGTTCATTTCAACATTTACTATTTTTAACAGTTTTTTAGGTCCTAAACTTCTGAAGCAGTTTTGACCCCCTAAACAGTGTTTTTTTTGGGTTTGCAGCAAGCATGTAGCCCTAGGCAAGGGCCTACAGTGAAACATATAGTACTCGATGAGACCTTTCCAGCAATGTATCGTACATGCCAAACAGAGATAATATGACCAAGTTACAATCTCGAGAAGTTGGCTTCCCAACTAATCCAAATGGGGCCCACAAAGTCTTAGTGTTACATCTCATGGGGTTAGGGTTTTGGTTGTTTAGGCGATTATCATGTTTTCCAATAATAAATAGGCCCTTGAGCCTCATTGTAACACATCTCAAAGACATGTAGCTACCACATCTCTTCTTAGAGATAAGCTACCATCGCCTGAGCTATCTTATTTCCATTCTGTTTGTAAGCATAGTTCAGTATTTTTCTATTAATGAAATGAAGTGTTTTTTCTGTCGCGCCTCTATGTTTATGATTATATCTATAATTTGTTGTGTTCTTTTTTAATTTCGGATCACATCCTTTCTACTGCATGCTTTTCCCGCAAAATTCAAATTCCTTGCCCAAAATATGGCCAAGTTGGGCTGCGCCCAACAGGCCCCCAACACTCATAGGTGACTCATCCTAAGTCACTCAGCTACTTTGCCTCTTATCTTGTCTATAATGTTGTTATATGCTTTGTTGAATTGTTGCAGACTCTCTGCCAACTACTTTTCCTTGTTGTGCACTTCTTTTAATAATTCTTATGTGACATGTTCTGTAGCCTTCTTTGCCAATTTTGTTTCCATTTGTCGAAGTTGCTGAAGCTTCTCATCCACTGCCTGTGATAGCTGAAGGGCCTTATCCTTCCAAGGCTGAGTCCTCTCTATCAAATTCTGCTCCTCCTTCTTCAACTCTTCGATTTTCTTTTGTAGCTCCTTTGACTCATTAATTTTTCTGAGCCTTTGTGAGATTGGCAAAGTCTTCATAGCTTCCCTACTCTTGTGAAATTGATGATGCTTTTGCTACATCTCCTCCTGTAGTTTCTGAACATTTGGATCTTCCTATAGTGAAGTCCAAATTTTCATGCTTTCATCCAGCAATTTTCCACAGTCTGCCAATGTTGCGGAGATGTTGGCCATCCCAGTCTTCAATTCAATCTCCCTCTATTCGTGTACTTCTATTGCTGAGGCTAGCTGCAACTTCATTTTTAGCTCACTGATCTGCATCTCATACTTGAATTTCACTATGGCAATTTTGTCCTTCTACTCCTTGACTATAAGGTTGGGCTTCATGACCTTGCCTTCTCCTTATTCATCCTCCCAGAAATCCATGTCTGGAACTTCCCTGCAAGTGGCTTTTACCACCTATGTCAATCTCTACCATTGTAGCTTTGCCTATTCGTTGTCCTTGATGGCCTGGTCGAGTTGTTTCTTCAGTACAATGCACTCTTGTTCTATTTGAATGTTTAATTGTGAGGTGCGTTGTTCTTGTTCCTTAAGCTCATTTGTGATACCTTGGTGCAATTCATGTAGGACCATAGTGGGCAATGTTATCATGTTCATATTGACATGGTCCCAACCTTTTGCCTGTTGCTTGACTTCAGGGGAGTCAAACTATAGAGCTCCAATAGATATCCGCATTATCCTCATCCCAAATGTTTTTTCTATCAATCTTTCTTGATGGATTCCTTGGCCTATCTGTGCTGGTGGTCTAGATGTTTTCGCCCAAATATTTAGTTTTGAAATACTCTATTGCACATCTATGATAATTTCTCTATAGTGAACCTCCACCCTATTCCAGGATTCTGTTGTTATCTCCTGAACTTTTTCTCTGATTTGATCAGGTCATCCTCAGTGAGAACCATTGGTGTGATTTCTTTTGTTTTATTCGCCTTATGCTTCTTTCTTCTCTTAACGATAGCTTTTCCTTGGATCTTTCTTTTCTCCATGGCAGTTTTCTCTATTTCTTTCTTTTATGTCTCCTTATTCATATCCATTCCTCCTTGAGGTTCCTCCTCATGGTTTTCTTCATCCTGGTTCTCTTCTTCGTGGTGTTCTTCTTCCTCTTCCTCTTCCTCTACTTCCTTCTCCTTGTCTTTTCCACTAGCTTCACCATGCTACGAAGTGTCTAGCTCTTCTTCTTCTGTTGCGCTATCTCTTGCTTCCTCTAGCAGGCTCATCCATTCTATGGGCCATGTCTGTATTAATTCCACCAGATCATCCTCTTTGACCATATATGGAAATGCATGCCATTCCTTCTTCGTGTCTCTGCGCGCCTGTATGTACAATTTATGAAAATTTTCCTTGAACCTCGCCACAGGGCTATATTGTTTGTGAAAACTCGGTGAAAGGCGCATATTCTAGTTTACTAATATCTGTATATCCATTTGATATAATATAAAAAAATATTATATTCTCCTATGCTCATGATGCTTGAGTGGTATGCCACAGTGAAGCATACCTCACGGCCTCACATACATCTACTTCTATCAAAGGAAACTGTGTATCCTCCAACTCCTTCCATGCTAACAATGCTATGATCAAAATCAATCATGCGTAGTGAAAAGATGTACCTTTCTCCTAGACCTCACGGGATTCGTCCAAGAATTCCTTGCATAAATATCTAGACCATTTATATTAGACTCCATTTTCACATTGAATGGCTAAAGACACCACCGACGCAGGAACTTCATTGCGCGGCAATTCCTCATTATCTTTCCGGCCAAAATGTGTGCCGTGAGGCGGATTTCTTGGGCGTCAATCGATTTTATGTCGTAGCCCTTTTTTCCTTCGACCATATCATACTTATTCTTCATATTCTCTGCCAAAGTGCGATCCTGATCCTTTCCCATGAACTCCTCCACGGGGTTACGCCCTCGGCATGGTAATCCTATGATCCTCCAAATCAACATTCGATCTATGGGAATTTTATTCCCCATCCATAGGTGTCCATCATGTATCAATACCAACAATTGGTGCACACACATTGTGTTTGTTGAATTTCTACCGAAGTGCGGCACATTCAACATATTGAGAAGCCCTGACTGCACCAATCCATTCTCCCACCATTGTGGTTCCAATGTCATCACTTCGCTCTCTAGGTAGTGAACCTACTACAAGTATCGGTCTGGTGCAAATTGAGGTTACATCTTCTGGTCATTAAAATCATAGTCTGTAAATTTGAGCTCCGGAATTTTCCCTAAAATCTCTCCTGCAAATGGCACGGCTTCCATCAATAGTGGTGTGAATCTCCCATACTTCACGTCTTTGCAATCCTTTAATGGTTTGGCATTTTGATTTCTCGGTGGGATGTATGAGGGCATACGTGAGATGAACACTATGCCACCTTCCTCCGCCTATATTTCCTCCACTTCTTCTTCATCAATATTGACTTTCTCAGTTTTCTTCTGAGGTGTCACAGGTTTGGCAGGCTTCTTGTCTTTCTTTTTCTTGTTTCTTTCTCCCTTGGTTTGCTTCTGCCCTAGTGATGTCCATTGTTTATGTGGTGACGGTGTTGCTACTATGGGTGATGCTACTGTAAGTGTTTCAACTGCTAGCCCGTACATATCAGCGGCTTCCATGACTCCAAACAAACCCTGATCATGAAAATTCCGCACAATCTCCTCCCAAGATCGCTTAGACAACATACACAACAATGTCTTCTGCAACTTGTTCACACTATTAATCACTTGAGCTCTTGATTTAGCAAAGTTCTTAATCTGAGTGGAAGTTAGCTATTTATAACATTTTTGGCCTTCGAACCTCATCATTAGATTTTATTTTGTCCTGATTTTGTTCAAATTTCATCATTAAATGCATATCTATCCTTAAATTCTGCCAATCTGTCGTCTTAAATGAAAATTTACATGTGTCCTTTCCCTTTTAACAGTGATATTTCTACTTTCCCATAAAACTTTGACATGTTCCTTATTATATCGCACTTTTTTCTTACATCGCGTCTTCTTGCGAACTTCAACATATTCCCACCTATAGTGAAGTACTTTCTTCGTCGAACCTCTTTCTGCAACGTAGTTTATAGTCCAGTGCCCAATTTCAACTACATGTCACACTAAGACTTTGCTTCTTTCTTCATTATGGTGAAGTTGTAGGGGTAGGTTTGTCACTGTATAACTTTAACCTATTTCCATTTACTTTTCCCTTAATTAATTGTCCATTTAACTTCACTAACTGCACTGCACCTCCATCAATAATATACTTAATAACATATGGGTCTAACCAGTGTGTTTTGAATTTCCTTGGAAATTTCACAAACTCACTGTCATAGAGGAGAACAAGGTCTCCTACATGGAACTTATTTTTCTTAATGTGCCTATCATGCGAAGCCTTTTCTCTCATTTTTTGTGCTTATTAACGAAATCCTACAATAAACTTGTCTTCTTCCAGACAAAGTAGCTACGACATCCTTTCTTCCATTATGTCGAGGTCTGCTGTATTTGTAAAAGCCGCAATTATTTGGCTAGGGACAATGTACTCCATGGGCATCACAACTTCTTGCCCATAAACCAACCTAAAGGGTGTCTAACCTGTCAACTTTTTGCATGTAGTCCTATAAGCCCATAATACTGCTGGAATCCTAAGATCCCAATCATCCATGTTTACATTACATACCTTGGTCAGTGCATTCTCCAAAATTTTATTGAATGCTTCCACAATTCCATTTTCCTAAGGATGATAAGGAGTACTCTTTTGGTGGTAAAATTGAAATTCCTCAGTTAATGCTTCAATGGACTTATTCAAGAAATGTGTTCGACAGTGGATCCCCCCATAGCGGATTTTTGGGGCTTAAAGCCAAGTGTTGGGTCAATGTAATGAAAAAACCCCACAAAATGCGGGTAGGGAGCACGAGAGTCTAGGGTAGTCCACCCTAAAAATATTGTAATTTAATATAGAATGTGTCGGCCTACCCATGGTCTGCGGACCATGGGAATGTATAAATAGAGCGAGGCTCTAAGTGTAGAAGCAGTTTTTGGTTAAGTATTGATCTTAAGTGATATGGGTTTTTGAGTGCGATATTCGCTCTGAGTCTGTAAGTCCGAGTCTTGGGTCGTAGTAGTAGAGAGAGGCTCTGCAACTGAGTGCGCAGAGGCCTGGTAGAGTCCACAGCTATGTGCATGGACCCCTGCAGTTGAGTGCGCAGGGCAGAGTTGGGATTGTAACAGAATAGAAGTTTAATAAAAGCTAATTTGATTCTGAAATATTGTGCATCTATTCATAGATCTGTATGTTTATGCTTCTATTATATGTTCATGCATCTCTTTACATTCTATGATTGTGCGCACTTGTTATGAATGTGAATGATTGTTAAGACTACTGGGCCCACAAAATTAAGTCAGATCTATAATCATAACACAATAAAGGTAAAGAATCTAGACAACAGCTCATTACGTTTTGTACCAAAACTACACGAAGGTCAGAGAATTGAATGGGGCAGTGTGAGCGCGATTGGGTTGCGAACTTCCCAGACCTCATCAAGACATCCCTAGGGTATGGAAACCTAGTTCCAGCACCCTCCCTTACTACCTCGGGTGAGACCTCAGTCTGCGCTCCGCAGACTATTTCCGAAAGGGCCGGTATTTTCGAGATTTGTTTGGCTAAAACACTTCTGAACCTGGGTAGGCCCCAACAAGCCAACAAATGGTTCCGTTGACGGGATCAGGATCTACCTAAGGGATGTCTGATGTCGAAACACTAGAACCCTACGAAGAAGGAAATTGAATATTGGTTGGATCAAAAGCTTCACGAGTTCATGACATAGGAAAACAGAACTTCACAGATATCCGAGAAGAGGTGGCTGGATTGCTATGTATATATGGAAATCCAGGAGATCTTCTTTGCATCCTTCTCTTCATAGCTGTATGATTGGATCGCAAGGTTAGCCGACAGCCAGGGAAGGTACAAGGTTGATTAACCGATAGTGTGGACTCTGGAATTAGTGCGCAGACTAGAGGCATAAAAAGATAAGATCGCGCGAGCCGTGGACCATTGGCTCGACCAGATAATATGGGGGTTTAACACTGAGTTCGCAATAGACACAACTGTGAGATATAGCAAAGCAGAACGACGTTTTCTCAAGGGACCACGAGGTAGGTACATCAAATCCCTGAATACCTGGATTAAGATGTTGTTATGTGAAAAGTGGGTTATGCGAATACATTAATGATTGGAACGACGCAGAGCGGAAAGATCTACAAAGGGATCGAAGGGTTAGGAAACAATCCTTTAATTTCACCTCCGTGAGTGAGTGAGGAAGAGCGCACTCAGGTTTCCTCGATAAGTGCGGTCATTTTGATAAGACAGCGCATTCCACAGTTATCACCTCCACTTACACCATCACCCACTTCACCTACTTCACCTCCATCTTCAACCACCCCACCTCCACCAAACCTGCAGTTCAGCATGGCGAGCGCGATCAAGCTACCCGTATTCAAAGGAGTAGGGAATGAGGATCCGGACCAGTTCTGGTTCATGGTAAGAGCAGTGTGGGAAGCACAAGGAGTCACGGATGAAAACATTAAGAAGGCCACATTGGTGAGTGCGCTGCAGGATCGCGCGCTGACATGGTATATCAAGCACTCGAATGATCACCCAAATGCAGGAATAGCAGAGATCCAGAATGCGCTGAACAGAGAATTTAGCCGACCGAAATCAGAGACATAGTCAATCATCAGATTTAAAGAGATCGCGATGCTTCCAGGCGAGACCCCATGGGATCTAGATTAGAAACTGAAGAGTACGATCTGCGAGGCCAATATGACGCTAACGAATGCGCAGCACCGCGCATAGTTTATGGCGTCTTTGACACCACACTTGAGGACAGCGCTGTCACAATAGAAGGTTTCAACCCAGGCCGAAGCATTGGAAATGGCGATGAGGTTGCATGAAACACTGATACAGGACCCAAGGTTGGGAGTCCAACAAATCCACGCACAACTACAGAATATATGCTTGGAGATGCAGAGTTTGAAGCACGATAGGGCACCGCAGCAAGGCACGCGAAGAAGTGTGGTGCATAAAATGTAAAGTCCAGGGCCACGATAAGGATCACTATCCAATATTCGTGAACTACTTGGTAGGAGGGGGACCAATGGCATTGAGACCAGAGGCACAGGAAGGGTCAACTGCAACACCCACACTCTGGTGCATGATCTATCAGGTGGGAGGAAAGCACACGATGGACAACTATCATTTGCTGCAGAAGTATACACAGACTCCCCAGCAGCTGTTTTGAAATTTTTGTAGTTCGGTGGCCCACGAGGAGCGTACTTGTCGCAGCTACGAGTTAATGATGGAGCGGACCCCAGCATATAGAATGCAGACGGAAACGCGAAGTCTTGACCCAGCCGCGGGGATGGCGCGTGCTGGATTTCAAGGGCGAGGTCGAGGACGAGGAGGAATGGGGTCAGGAAGAGGCCACAAATAGTTAATTTGTTATAATTATGGATGACCAGGACACTACGCTCATGATTGTACCAATTCGATGAGACTATCTTGTTCATACTGTGCTCAATTTGATCATGAAGAAGTAGATTGTCCTACATTGATCGCACAGATGCGTGAGAAAGGGGTACTATAGCCTACTCCAACTCAGAATATCCAAATGATGAGGTCTAAACCGCGCGAAGAAGACCCCAACGTGAACATGGTGCTCAAAAGCAGCATGACCACAGGGGAAGATAAGGGGAAGCAGCTCGAGGAAGAAACATGGGTTCGCAAGGCTCCTACAAAGGAACCTGAATTTGACTTGGAACACGCAAAGGAGACATTTATGGAAGCTAAGAAGAGCTTCACAGACGCCTCTACTTTAGGTAGTAAGGGTCAACCAGAGCTAGGAATGGATCCTTCTATGCTTACTACCATTTTAGAGACATGCATGAAATTGTTGCGTGATAATAAGGCGGTTAAAGGAATACAAGAACTAATCACTAGGTGCACTTGGTTAGGTGAACCGTGTGTAGTCCAGAAACTGGGAAAGCATGCATTGCACACTAGGAGGGAAATGAGATTGACGGCGCAAACTTTCGAGTATGAAATGGATCAGGTAATCCTAGACTTGGGTTCGGACGCGAATGTGTTACCAAAGAAGACATGGGAATGCATGGGCAGGCCCGCATTACAGCGGTCCCCGATTCAATTACGGATGGCGAACAAACAAAAGATCTTGCCCATGGGAAGGTTGCAAGGGGTAACAGTGGATATTGAAGGCGCGAGCATGCAAACGGACTTTGAGGTGATAGAGATTATGGATGACAGCAACCCTTATCTCGCGTTGCTAGGAATAGACTAGGCCACTGATATGAATGGGGTCATCAACCTGAAGAAGCGGAAGATGATATTCGAGAAAAAGTCTCTACGCGTAGTAATTCTGCTAGACCCAGCTGAAGGAGAGCACTACACTGAACCCATGCGCGACGATGGAAGCGACGATGAGCTGGATTATATCTACAAGATAACTGCGCGAGATCAAGAGTGGGTGAATCCGACTGCAGATGGAAGGATCTTGTCGGAGCGCGTGGGTTCGTGCACCTCGGATTCAGACAAAGAAGATGAAGGCTGTCACAATCGATTGAATGAAGTGACAATGCTAAATTGTAACATGATGACTAAATCACTGTGTTGCGTAATAGCCCAGGCCCGAGATCTACCGACATATGATGGATCAACAGTAATGGATGAATTCTTGAGCAAGTTTGAGAGTGCCGTACTAGAGCACCAGCGGTTCGATGCACTGAAGCGGGCACTGCGTGCGACACCTACGCGTTGGTGGGGAACACATCAAGGAAATTTTGAAAACTAGTGCGGTTGCAAGAGGATGATGCGGCTACGTTTTGGGAAATTGGAACTACAAATAGCAGATAAATATGATGGACGCGATGACCCACACACGCACCTCACAAAATGGACCAAGGCCTATGGAGAAGAACCTCAGCCTAAATGCGTACACTTATTCTACCATACCCTGGATGTCATACCCATGAACTATTATACTGAGACAGAACTCCAACATGGTACGGGCGAATGGGATGTCTTGCGTGAGGGATTTTTGTTAACATTCACATTTGAAGACCCATGGTTGGATACTGTTGACAACGCGTTGCAAGTTGTGAAAGCTGCAATCTTCAAAATACCACAGGAACCACGGGAAGTAGTTCAACCAGCATGGGCAACCCAGTTAAGCCATAACCTAAATTGTTATAACCTACAGGTAGAGGAGGATGATGACGACCCCTGAAACATTAATATTCCAGAAACTGAAGGGAGTTGCAAAGTTCGAGGACCATCAATTGAGGACCCTGACATCATGGTGCCGCTGAAATCAAAGCAAGTAAACATTGGTACTGATGTAGAGCCGAAATACGTGACGCTGGGGGACTATTGGGACAATGCTACAGTGGATAAGGTCACCGAGTTACTCTGCGAATATCAAGATTTGTTCCCGACCAAAATCACGGATTTAAAGGGGATCATTTGCGACTTAAGGATGATGAAGATTAATCTGAAATTGGACGCGAAGCCAGTTAAGCAGCGACCTTACCATTTGAATCCAAAGTATAAAGAAAAGGTCTGCGAAGAATTGGACAAAATGCTTGCAGCAGGAATTATTGAATCAGTGGAAGAATCCAACTAGGTGAGTCCTATGGTAGTGCAAGAGAAAAAACAGAAGGGCAAAATTAGAATCTGCGTGGACCACAGGAAGCTTAACGATGCCTATGTTCATGATTCATTCCCGACACCATTTACAGATGAAGTATTGGAGAATGTTAGCAGACAGGAAGCTTACTCATTCACAGATGGTTTCTCAGGGTACCATCAGATCAAGATCGTGTTGAAGGATAGGAGCAAGACAACCTTCGCAACCGAATGGGGCTGCTTTCAATACACTGTTATTCCCTTTGGACTGAAAAATGCACCAGCCATATTTTCGCGCGTAGTGGTGGCCGCGTTCAAAGAATTCATCCACAAGTTTTTGGAGGTCTATCTGGATGATTGGACTGTATTTGGGTTAGTTAAAAACCATATATCGAGCTTACGGTTGATGTTGGATACTTGCTGACAACACCAGATTGCGTTGAATCTTAAGAAGTGCACCTTCCTTGTCCTCTTTGGAAATCTGCTCAGCCATGTGGTCTGCAAACAAGGCCTGATGGTGGACCCTGTGAAGATTGCTGTTATTCTCAATCTAGAAGCGCTGCAAAGCGTCAAACAACTACGCGCCACGTTGGGGCACACTGGTTACTATAGGAAATTTATTAAGACCTATGCACAAATAACAGAACCAATGGAATAGTTATTGAAAAAGGATGCTACATATTGTTGGAACGATGATTGTAAGAAAATTTTGGAGGTTCTAAAGGAAAAAATGGCATCCGCTCCCACCTTGGTCTTTCCAAAATGGGACATCGAATTTCATGTACATGTTGATGCATCGTGTATTTCGCTGGGCACTATACTTACGCAGGAAGGTGAGGAAGGCGTGGATGACCCGATCGCGTTCGCGAGTCAGTGACTGTCCAAAGCTGAAAAGAACTATTCTACTACTGAGCGCAAAGGATTGGCAATGGTATACGCGCTCCAAAAATACCGCCACTATTTACTTGGTGGGCACTTCAAGATGTATACTGATCATTCCACATTAAAATAATTGGTGAACAAGCCTATGTTGGGGGGGCACATATGCAGATGGTTGTTACTATTTCAAGAGTATGACTTTGAGGTCATCGTAAAACCGGGACGCCTAAATGCAGGACCAGATCACCTATCACGAATTGAGAACAGCGAGGAGCCAACAAATTTGGAGGAAGGACTACTTGATGCATAGCTCTATGCAGTGCGTGTCGTGGATGACCACTTCGAAGATATAATCCATTTCTTAACCACAGGGACTGCGCCGCCAGAATATTCAGTCCAGCAGAAGAAGGAATTGGTGGTATGCGCAACGGACTTCTCTGTCATTGCGGGGCACCTCTACAAAATGGGAAATGATGAAATATTACGAAGATATGTACCGGAATTTGAACGAGGACAGATCCTTGCGGAAACACATGGGGGGGCTGCAGGAGGACACTATGTAGGCCGGGCGATGGCACAAAGTATTCTTCATGCTGGGCTATGGTGGCCAACCCTACATCAATATTCGAAAGAATACTATCAAGCCTGCGACATATATCAAAGAACTAGGAAACCATCACGAAGGGACGAGATACCACTCAATCCACAGATGACACTATAGCCATTTGAAAAATGGCCAATAGACTTTATGGGATCAATCGAACCTCAGGGGAAGACGGGTGCGCGCTACATCATCACCATGATGGAGTACCTGACCAGATGGGCGGAAGCACAGCCAGTTAAGGACTGCATGGCCACCACAACTGCAAAACTTTTATTCGACAATGAGTTGACACGGTTTGGATGCCCGAAAATTTTAATGAGTGATCACGAAATGCACTTCCTCAATGAAACTATCAGCGCACTCACCGAGGAGTTCTAGGTGTATCATCAACAAAGTACGCTGTACCATCCGTAAGCTAATGGGACAGTAGAAGCATTCAATAATATTCTGGAGACTGCATTGACCAAAGTATGTAATGCGCAGCGAAACAATTGGGACTTGCGCATACCTGCCGTATTATGGGCATACATAACCACGTGCAAGAAATTGACGAGTCAGACACCTTTCAGGTTAGTCTATGGCACAGAAGCAGTCATGCCAATGGAATACATTGTACCCAATTTTTCGATAACAGCAATGACAGGCATGGCAGACCGTGAAGCCTTGAAAGAAAGGCTCGCGCAATTGGAAGAACATGAGGAAGAACGGTTTCTAGCGGGATTCCATCAGCTAGTATAGAAACAGCACGAGAAAGCTTGGCACGATCGCCATATCAAGTTGCACACATTCAAGGTAAACGATTTAGTGTTGTTGTATGACAGCAAGTTCAAAAAATTTCCTGGAAAATTCAATTGCATTGGTTGGGACCATATGTGGTAAAGGATGTCACAGATGGAGGCGTGGTCCAGCTAGTCAAACTTAATGGCGAGCCCTTCCCAGGAAAAGTAAATGACAGTCGTCTGAATCCCTACACGGGTGGGCCGACTGTCTGACTAACTGAGCGAACTATAGTCTTCGCGATCCGAGGAGCCGGACCAAGGTGTGGGACTATAAACATAGGTACTGGAAACCGGCATCATAGTAGAGGATCAAGTCAGATGCAGATGATTCTGAAGTAGAAAGGGAGAAAATCCAGACAACAACAGCATGGTGAGTTGCGGACCTTCACGACGTGCAGGCACAGCTGGATGGACTTCGCACAAAGATCACCACACCAACTAAGTGACTCAGGACAAGTCACGATGATTGTGTTAGGGGCCTGTTGGGTAGCGGATCCCCCCATAGTAGATTTTTGGGGCTTAAAGCTAAGTGTTGAGTCAATGTAATGAAAAGACCCCGCAAAATGCGGCCGTAGAGCGCGAGAGTCTAGGGTAGTCCACCCTAAAAATATTTTAATTTAATATAGAATGTGTCAGCCTACCCATGGTCCGCGGACCATGGGAATGTATAAATAGAACAAGGCTCTAAGTGTATAAGTAGTTTTTGGTTAAGTATTGATCTTAAGTGATATGGGTTTTTGAGTGCGATATTCGCTCTGAGTTTGTAAGTCCGAGTCTTGGGTTGTAGTAGTAGAGAGAGGCTTTGCAACTGAGTGCGCAGAGGCCTGGTAGAGTCCACAGTTGTGTGCGCGGACCCCTGCAGCTGAGTGTGCAGGGTGGGGTTGGGATTGTAATGGAACAGAAGTTTAATAAAAGCTGTTGATTCTGAAATATTGTGCATCTATTCGTAGATCTATATGTTCATGCATCTCTTTACATTCTATGATTGCGCGCACTTGTTATGAATGTGAATGATTGTTAAGACTACTAGGCCCACAAAATTAAGTCAGATCTATAATCATAACACAGTAAGTGTAAAGAATCTAGATAGCACCTCGTCACGTTCTGTAACAAAACTATGCGAAGGTCAGACAATTGTGTGGGGCAGCGCGAGCGTACAGGATTGGGTTGCGAACTTCCTAGACCTCATCAAGACATCCCTAGGGTGTGGAAACTTGGTTCCAGCACCCTCCCTTACTACCTCGGGTGAGACCTCAGCCCGTGCTCCACGGACTGTTGTCGAAAGGGCCGATATTTTCGAGATTTGTTTGGCTAAAACACTTCTGAACCTGGGTCAGGCCCCAACAAGCCAACAAAATGTGACCCTTGGTCACTTATCAATATCTTTGGACACCCAAATCTAGACAGTATGTCTTAAAAGATGAACTTCGTAGCAGTTTCTACACTGCAATTCTTCAATGGTTATGCTTCGTCCCACCTTGTCAAATAATCAGTCGTAGTGATCATATACCTCACACCAATCCTTTTTCTTGGTTGATTGATATGTCCAACAAAATCAATAGACCATTTATCAAAAGCCTGCAATGTTACTTGTGGCACTAGTGGCAATTCATCTCTTCTCAAAGGTTTTCTTGTTCTTTGGTAGACATCACAGGTTCAACAGTAATCCTTTGCATCTTTGTGTAGTGTAGGCCACCATAATCCTACTCTTAAAAAATTTTGCACAGTAGCTTTCCCTGCATAATGTCAACTAGTTGCACCATTGTGAGCTACTGTTAAAATTATATACCTTTTGTGCTCAGGAACATACCTGTGCAGTATTTCATCTGGTCCCATCTTATACAAATATCTTGCTATTAGTGAAAAATTTGTTGCCTTAACCACCAATTCTTTCTTTTGTTGTGTAGTGTATTATGAAGGGGCCATCCATGTGGTTAAGAATTGAATAATATCAGTGAAGTGATCATCTGCTATTCTGATCATAAACAACTATGCATCAAGAAGATTATCCTCTATATTCATTGGTTCTTCTCCTTTTTCCAACCTTGACAAATGATTAGGTCCAAGATTTATTCTTCCTGGATTAACAACAACTTCAAAGTCATACTCCTGAAATAATAATAGCCATCTGCAATTTTTTCCTCCTAAAACAATCTTATTGACCAAATACTTTAGTGCAGAGTGATCTGTGAACATCTTGAAATGTGATCACAACAAAGAATGTCTAAACTTTTGTAAAGCATATACCATAGCCAATCCTTCCTTTTATGTAGTTATATAGTTTTTCTCTGTTGTAGACAGTTTCCTACTTGCAAAAGCTATAGGGTGATCAATTTCTCCTTCAACATGTTGTGCCAATACCACTCCTAAATCTATGCATGAAGCATCCACATGAACATGAAATTCCTTATTCCAGTCTGGGAAAACCAATATAGGCACAATTACCATCTTCTCTTTCAATATATCAAGACTTTTCTCACATTATTCATTCCATTGAAAGCATGCATCTTTCTTCAATAGCTTCTCCATTCGCGCAATTATATGCACATACCCCTTAATGAATTTTCTATAATATCCAGTGTCCCAATGTAGTGCGAAGTTATCTCACTTATCTCACTGTCTTCGGTGGAGGTAAATTCACAATAATAGCAATATTTGCAGTATCCACCATCAATCATTGCTTGCAAACAATATGTCCCAGCAATATACCAAAAGGTACTAGACAAAATATGCTCTTTTTGATATTCAGAGAAATTTGATACTGCCTGCATGTGTTGAGCATCATTCTTAAGCTCACAACATGTTTCTTCAATAGCCCAAATATTGTCTAATCATCGAAGTATACTTCTAAAAACATGTGAATATATTATTTGAAAGTTGTAACCACCACGCTTGAAAATATGGCAGGGGAATTCTTCAGTCCAAAAGGCATTATTGTATACTGATATGAACCCCATTCTGTAGCGAAGGTGGTCTTATGCCGATCGTCTGGTGAAATTATAATCTGATGACATCCTGAAAATCATCCTGTAAATGAATAGGCTTCCTGCCCTTCTACATTGTCCAATACTCCATCAGTGAAAGGAGTAGGGAATGGGTCATGTAGACGTTCATCATTTAACTTCCTTAAATCAACATAAATCTTGATTTCTCCTTGTGTTTTCTTTTCTTGTACCACCATAGGACTTACCCACTCTGGTTCTTCCTCAGGTTCAATGATTCCAGCTATTATCATTTTGTCAAGTTCTTTCTTCACTTTTTCTTTGTACTTTGGATTCAGTCTATAAGGCCTTTGCTTAACTGGTTTTGCATCGGACTTTAGAGGAATCTTCATAACTCCTAAATCTCCTACTATTCCCTTCATGTCTGAAAACTTAGTGGGGAATAACCCCTGGTATTCATGTAGAAGATCCGTCACTTTGTTGATTATTTCTCCACCCCAATAATCTCCTATCGTTGCAGACTTCAGCTCTTCTTCTGATCCTATATTCACCTTATTTGTCTTCAATGGCTTTGTTATATCAGGAATTTCTAACTCAGGTCCATTCACTTTGCGGTAGCCTTCAAATTCTGCTATGTCAATATTGTGAGGGTCTTCATCTTCTTCTGTAGTGATTTTGTAGCATTGTAGTACATTCTGTAGCTGTTCATCCCAATCAGGTTGCCAAGTGAGTAGAATTTCATTCTCAAAACTCTTCTTTTTAACTATTTGAAGGGTTGAATCTATATATGGACAATCATCTTCAAAGCTAAATGTCAATATAAACCCATCAACCATCTCTACCTAGTTCACATTACCATGTCGAAATTCTGTTTCCAGGTAATAGTTTTGAGGAATTGTCTCCAATGTATGGATGAACCCATGCACCCATTCTTCTCGTCGAATCTCCTTCCATGTTGTCATGCAACACTAGATGTGTTCTCTAGGATCAGTTTGACCATCATATTTACCTGCCAAATCTCTTTATACCTGACCAAACCTTACCCATATCAACCTTCGACATTATTTCCATGTTCCTATATTCTTCTTATGTGTACCCCACCATCTAGAATGAGTAGCTCTTAGGGAGATATCTAGAGCTAATAATCTTTGACACTCTGGTACCTTCTCTTCATATTCTTCAATAAAATTATTTATATCTCTCAAACCATCATAAAAAGGTAAGTCACATACCTCAGCTATCATACAACAAACTGCTTTAGTAACTCTTGCACATCGCCTCGTAGATACTTCATGTAAATTTTTTTGCCAATTTTCCAATTCTTCTTCTAAATCTGGAGCACACGAACTGTCATGCTCCCAACTCAAATTTCCTTCAATAGGGTTAATACAGTCTTGTTCTTTTTTTGTCATTTGATAGATTTTATCTACATCAGTTGCGTTGTACTCCTCATTAACTGGTTGGATATACCTTGCTCCTTCTAACGGATCCAAGGGAATGATCACTCTCATATTGTTTCTTTCAAATATAATTTTCCTCTTATTTAAGTTGATTATAGACATGTTGGCAAATGCCCAATCCAGTCCACGCAATGCATGATAAGGGTTACTATCATCCACAATTTCTATCACTTCAAAATCAGTAGTAGTGTGCACCCCTTCAATATCCACTGTAATGCCTGGTAATCTTCCTAGATGAACAATATTATGTTGATTTTCCATTCTTAGTGGAATAGGTGACCATCGCAACTCCAATTTACCCATTAACTCCCATGTTTTATTTTTCAGGACATTAGCTTCAGATCCTAGATCTAAAATAACTTGGTCCATGTCATATTCTCATATTTGTGCACTAAGCCTCATTTCCTTTCTTGTTCTATTCTGTCTATGTAAATTGTTAACTTCATACATCCCACTCTACGATACTTCTTTAGATGCACAAGAATTTATCAATTCCTGAATTCCTTCTACAAATATTTGATATCGCAACAATTTCATACAAGTTTGAAGAAAATATTTTAAAGTATCTACCTTATATGCTCCATGATGTTCTTGTATTTTCAAAGCTTGGCTTTGTGTTGAATACGATACACCGTAGCTATTCTTCTCATTCTACTGTGCGTTATATGTCGAAGTTCTTGCATCCATAAAGATTCGTTTCATTCCCATAAATACTTCTTTTTCCTTTTGAATGTCAAACACATGGGGATTTTTCAGTAGTCTTTCTAACCCATGTAGCTTCAGCTTCCTTTTTTTATCATTTCCAATTGTAGCTCCACTCCATGTTACAATATTAAGGCAAGGTTCATCGGTCCTTGGTTCCACAGTCATCATCTGAATGTTCTATGTCGGCTGTTGATTTTTATTTTCTTGCATTTTTTCCATAAGTACTAGACAATCCTCAATTACATGATCAAATGATTTTCAATACTTACATGTCATACTAGGATTCCGCCAATCTCTTGAAAAGTGACTTGCCTCACCGCAGTTGTAATAGATAATATGTCCATGACCTCGACCTATTCCTTGATAGCCACCTCGACACTGTGTTGTCCATGTTCCTCATGTCCATGTTCTTCATTTGGCATTCTATAAGCATCGGTACTATGCTCTATTATGAATTCATAAGCTCGACAGTTTTTCTCATCATGCCCTACTAATTTGCATAATTTACAATATAAGTTTCTTGGAGTCTGGACATAATTCTACAATAGGTTTAATCTTCTGCATGTTGTTCACCTCTAGTTTTACATATCTCGCACCATAAGCTGGATCCAGGATTCAAAGGATTTGGTGCTCCACTGGCCATGTAGTTTCTGAAGGGAGGGCATTGTTCTTTAGAATGTCCTTCTGATTTACACATCATACACCACACTTCTTCGTGAACTTCCTTACTTTTCTTCATATTTTATATCTGTAGAGTCAAATTTTCTAGCTGACTCTACATCAGTTGCATACCTGTATTAGTATCCTCTATAGGTGAAGCTTAAGTTTCATTGCAAGTTCTAAAGCTCTGACTTGAGTTTCTATCTTTTGTTGCAACAAAGGAAATCTTATATGTGGAAGCAGTGCAACTATAAACCATTATTTATGTTTCTGCAAAGTTATTTCGAAGCCCACCTAATCTAATAATATCTTGAATCTTTGATCAAATTCCCAGGCAGACTCAGTAGTATTTTGTTTGATTTCTTTTAATTATATGATACACTGCGACTCGGATTTCAGTTTCTTAAATGATTTTACCAAGGTTGTTTTAATGTCTGCAAATGATCTGTTATGATTGGTTGAATACTTCATGTACCACGTCAAAGTTCTATCTTGAAATTTCATGACAAGTTGCGGTTTCTTCATATTTTCATCATGGACTTGCTTCGCTATCCATACTGCTTCACATAAAAAACAGAACTGCTTTGGATCCTCTGATCCAGTCCCTTTAAAGATAGGCATCTTAATATCATCAACCATGTTCCTTCTTGGAGGGGAAGGGGAGGGGGCGGGGGAATCGTAAGGGGAGGGGGGTGGGGGGTGGGGGGGTATGGGGAGTAGGGGGACAGGGAAAACCAAAAGCACCCTGATTACTACTTGATTCTGGCTTCGGCGAACTTTCAGGCTGGAAGGGTGAATACTATGGAGTTACTTCAGGGTTCTTAGGGCAATTTTCTTCACTTTCAGACTCACTTAAAAGAGGGCTATAGTCAGTTTCTATAAAAGTATTTGGATCTTGGCCATAAGATCTATTCTTAGTGTCTATTCTATATCTTTTTCCACTTCATATTGTTCTAGTTTCTTCTTCAGATTTTCTCCCAAACATAAGTAACTAATAATTTGACTACATTCGTAAAAATCCTTTTTTTGCACAAAACCATCTTAATCCAAAGTTTTAGATATTTGAGGAACTTACCTCGCGGTCCTTTGAAAAAAAATTGTTCTACTTCGCTATAGGATACAATTGATTCTACCAAGAACTTAGTAATGAATCCTCCCATGATGTTATCAATCCATAAATCAAAAGCTCTTGAGATCCTATTGTTTATGTTCTTGAGTCACTGTATCAATTCAGGAGTCCACTCCTTAGGTTTGTCTAGTTTAAAACAATGATTTCTCTCAGTCTACCTTAATATCCACTCATAAAACTCAACATGAAATGAACCGAAGAATATTTTATATTGATCTTCGAAAATATACTTCTCCAACCACCTTTTAATTGACAGACAAGGGTTTCTATTTTCTTGTTCTACAAATTCTCGTTCCTTCTGTTCTACCCAATCTTGAATTTCTTTCTTCGATGGATGCCACATAAACGTATCACTCAAACAGATCCCAGTCTAAAAAACAGAACCATTTGTTGACCTAGGTTGGGTTGACCCAGGTTCAGAGTTTACTGCGCACCAACAAAACCCTCAATCACTGGCCCTTTTGACAACGACCTACAAGCAAGTCACGGTCTCAACTGAAGTGACTACGGGAGGTTGTAGAACCCATTTTTTGCGGCCTTGAGGGATACTGCGATGTGGAAATTTTGTATTTTCTTATGCTTTAATACTTTTAGACTACTTTTCATTCATGAACTACCTTGCACTTATATATTACTTTGCAAAATTACATTCATCACTTAAACATATCATAAACATCCATAAACTTCACAATACTGAAATAAAGTGTAGATAATAAGAAAATCAACACATGAAGACACACATTTTACCATGGTTCATCCAAATTTGGGACTACGTCCACAAGAGCTATTGCTTATAATATATAATTTGGTACAACAAACAGTTCTTCACCTGTGCACACAGTTGTAGGTTGTTTGCGCACTAAGTTACAGACTATCTTAGCGCTAAGATACAAATAGCGGCCTCCACGCACTCAGTTGTGGAGCCTCGCCCCTTTCTCTGAAGTACAAATCACAAAAATAAAACCATAAACATAGATCTGGATCCAATTCATAGATGCCTTCCTTATTTATTATTCATCCCTATATATACTATTACATCAAGGAATTACATCGCTACATTACAATGGACCCAATATTGTGGCTTCCAAAATATAAGGGACTACGGTCCAAAACCCTTCAACTTTTACAATATTATATGTTTTCTACAAAAAGGGAGGGCTTCACCACGAAGCCCCTATACTACACGGTGAGTTTGCTATGCGGTCCTCATTGTGCTCCGTTGTTGTGATGCGTGGTCTACTTCGCACTCTGTGGCATCCTTTCTAATGCGTGATTTACCCACATAATTCAGATTCCTTGCCCAAAATCTACCCAAGTAGGGTTGTGCTCAACACCTCAGTCTTGTCTTATTTTTATTTTGCCATAAAAATGTTTCCTAATTTTATTTTATTTCATTTTGCTTATTCTTTATCTACATTTAACACATTTTATGTGCATTTCATGTGTTCTTATTCTAGAAAGTTGTTTTCCACAAATGTAACATGGTTGGAAAGAAAGTGGATAAATTTATCCTCTTGAGTAGTCATTCCTTGTTAGGTTTGCACCCTACCTTTTGCATTTCAATTCTAATCCTCCTTTGTTGTCAAATTTTTAGGTCCCTATAATACTAGTGATTACCCCATTACTATTGTAGTTGTAACCCTTATTAATATTGTTGTGCCCCTATTGTCCCCATATTGTTATTACTGTGCCCCATAGAATCCCTCTATTGTTATTTTTGTGCCTTTATATTATTATTCTTAGGTCTGCTGGGTTATATTGTGACTCCTTAGACTCCTATATATAGAAAGGAGGTTTTGTCATTTGAATCATCAAAGAATCATTCATTTTTGTAATGTAAAGGAGGTTGCCCCCTCGAAGAGGCTGAATTCTAAGGCGTTGATCTATCTTTTCTATCTTTTTGTGAGCTAGTTTCATAACATTTGGTATTAGAGCTTTGGATTCTAGGGTTTCGCTGCTCCTAATAGGTCATCATGGCATTTTCGCTATAACTTTTTTTCTGTGACGTTTCACAAGCAAAAAAAAAAAACCCATTTGAGATGAAATCGCACTAAACTTCAGATCTGAATTTCAAATCTTTTCACGCCATATTTGCGGAGATATGATCTGAGGAAGTTGGTCTTTTTGCAGACACCTGAATTACATTCCAAACAGGTTACCTGGGGAAAATAGTCATAACTTTTGTTTTGAGCATCAGATTGAAATTTCGTAAGAAGTTACAGAAAGAGGACAGACTGTAGTTTTCTGTGTATATTTTTTAGATCCTAAGGTTGAAACAGTGACACGTGGCACTTCCTACAAGTTCGCTCTTCTGCAAAGGTCTATAATCAGGTCATCTTGGGAGATTGTGCATAACTCTGCCTTGGAGAATCTAAATTCGATCAGACTGGTGGCATTGGAAAGAGGACATAGAGGGCTAATGCAGGTCACAATTTTAGAACTGGATGATCAGAAATTATAGAGATACATCAGAGGAAATATCGAGCCCCCACAAAGTGAAAAAAAGTGTGTAGATTTTTTTAAATTTTTGCTTAAACTTGGTTTGAAAAATTATTTTGAAGGAATTCAAAGGACATAGTAGAGAATTATTATCGGTAACTGATTCCCCAAGGAAAGAAAATGCAAACACCTAGTAAGCAACCTGAAAGCTCTAGCATGACTTATGAAGAAGAGGAAGAAATGCAACTTGATATATCAAAATTACGAGACCAAGTGCAACAAATGTCACTCGCACAAAAAGTAACAGAATCTAAGATGGATGATTTAAAGAAAGATGTAGAAGCTAAGATGAATGACGTGGAAGCTAAGATGGATGATTTGAAGATAGATTTGAAGACAGATTTGAAGACAGGCATGGCAGATTTGAAGATAGATTTGACAAATTTTCTACAAGAAATACTTACTATTGGTGAAAGGGTAGTAAAGGAACTCATGATGAGAACAAAAGAAATGTTAATCATGATTTCATAGACTCTAATGTTGGATCGAAGACCCGCCATATTCCAAAAATTGATATGAGGAATTTTGATGGCAAGGATCCCGCAACATGGCTATTACAAAGAGAGCAATTTTTCGATCTCAATAATGTGCAAAACACACAAAAGTTACGTATTGCAACTTTATATTTGGAACCAAATTAGTTTGTATGGTATCAATGGCTTTGCTCTCGTAAACAAATTATCACTTGGGTAATTTTTACGAAAGAATTGACAGCACATTATGAGGATACAAAAAGCAACACTTTTTTTAGCCAATTGATAAGTCTCAGACAAAAGGGTTCAATAATGGAGCACATTGAGGAGTTCCAAAAATTGAACATAAGAGTAAAAAATATTCCAGAGGAGCATAGGATTGATGTGTTCATAGGGACTTTAAAGGATAATATCCAACATGATGTTCGCCTTTGGGAACCTGATTCATTAGAGAAGGCATTCAGGTTAGCAAGAAAAATGAAAAGCAAAATTATGGCAACCAGGAAGCATACCACTCACAACTATAAAGATGGAAGTGTTGTTGCCCCTAGTCTTCCACAACCTATAAGGTTGACACCACAACAATTGGAAGAAAAAAGAGCAAAAGGGATTTGTTACAGTTGTGATAGCAAATACACTAAAGGTCATAAGTGTGCTGAGAAGAAATTATTCTACATAGATTGTGAAGAGAAAGAAGAAAAGGAGCAAGAAAGGTCAAAAGAAGAGGATATACTACGGGAACAAAGCCTAGATAAAGAAGAAATGAATCCGACCATATCTTGTAATGCATTGGCTGGAATTACCACTCCTCAAACCATCAAGATAGAAGGACAAATCAAGAAGAAAAAGGTAATAGTGTTGATTGATTCAGGAAGTACCCACAATTTTATTCATTGTAAGATAGCAAAAGAATTGAATTTCTTCCTATATCCAGCACCAGAGTGTCAAGTGATGGTTGCAAATGGAGGAACGATAATTTTCTCTGGAAAGTGCCATAATATCAAGCTATCCATGGGAGAATATGTATTGACTAGCACAATGCTTTCCATTACAATGGGAGGTGATGATGTTGTACTAGGAGTCCAATGGCTACAATCCTTGGGTACAATAGCTTTTAAATTTCAAGAACTTTTCATGAAACTTTCTACGGAAGGAAAGGAAGTTGAATTAAGGGGTATTGCAGAGAAACCGGGAAAGATAATCAGCTCTAACGGTATGACAAAGCTTCTAAAAAAGGAACAAAGAGGTGTAATTGCACAATTATGTTCGCTAGATGTTTCCACATCGAAAGCATCTATTTCTCCAGATCTCCAAAAAGTCTTGGACAATCATTCCAAGGTATTTGAGACTCCCAAAGGTCTCCCACCTATTCGTGATCATGATCATGCTATTCATCTGATTCCAGGAAGTGTTCCTCCAAACATCAGGCCGTACAGATATCCCTATGCCCAAAAGAATGAAATTGAACATATGGTTGCAAAAATGCTAGAGGCTGGTATAATTCAACCTAGTCAAAGTTCTTTCTCTTCTCCAGTAGTACTGGTGCACAAGAAAGATGGATCATGGTGCATGTGTCCGGTTTATAGGGAGCTCAACAAGCTCACTATTAAAGATAAGTTTCCCATTCCTGTAATTTATGAATTACTGGATGAATTGCATGGATCAATTTACTTCACCAAGTTGGATCTTCATTCAGGATATCATAAAATTAGAATGAAGACTGAAGACATTCCGAAAACAACATTTAGAACTCATGAGGGTCATTATGAATTTTTGGTCATGCCTTTTGGCCTTACCAATGCACCTTCTACATTTCAAGGTTTGATGAATTCCATTTTCAAACCCTTCCTTAGAAAATTTGTGTTAGTATTTTTTGATGATATACTAATCTACAACAAGTCTTGGAAGGATCATGTTGAACATGTTGATAGGGTGCTACAACTATTGGAGGTGAAACAATTATATGCAAAAAGATCCAAATGTTTCTTTGGAGTACAAGAGGTGGAATATCTGGGTCATATTGTATCTCATGAAGGAGTTAAGGTAGACCCTAGCAAAATTAAAGCCATTAAGGAATGGAAAATCCCCACATCCATAAAGCATCTGCGAGGATTTCTCGGGTTGATAGGGTATTATCGCAAGTTTGTTAAGAATTATGGGAGAATAGCAGCACCTCTAACAACATTATTGAAGAAAGATGCATTTTCATGGACTCCAGAAGCAACAAAGGCCTTCGAACATCTTAAAGAGGAAATGTGCCAAGCATCAGTCTTAGCTACACCGGACTTCACAAAAACCTTTATTGTGGAATGTGATGCTTCACGAAATGGAATTGGTGTTGTTTTAATGCAAGATGAAAGACCCATTGCTTTTGAAAGTCGTCCAATCAAGGGAAAGTTTTTACACAAAGCTATTTATGAGAAGGAAATGTTGGCAATACTACATGCACTTAAGAAATGGTGACCCTACCTAATGGGAAGACACTTCAAGGTAAAAATGGATCATGATAGCCTTAAATACTTTTTAGAACAAAGATTATCCTCTGAAGAGCAACAAAAGTGGGTCACAAAGATGTTGGGTTATGACTTTGAAATCATCTACAAAAAAGGGAAGCAAAATGTGGTGGCAGATGCACTCTCAAGAAAGGATGAGGATGTGGAAGCATTGTTGTGCGCCATTTCTATTATCCAACAAAATTGGATAAACGAAGCAAGGGAGGAATGGAAGAATGATGAAGAAGTGTGGGCACTTATTCAAAAGTTACAACAAGATTCTAGTACATCTGATACATTTAGCTGGCAAAATGATTCGTTATGGTACAAAGATCGCTTATACCTCTGTAAGAATTCCCAACTCAAACAAAAGATTCTTATGGAATTGCACACTTCTCCCTTAGGAGGGCACTCAGGATTTTTAAAAACTTACCACAGGGTTAAGAAGGAATTTTTTTGGGATGGCCTTAAGTCGGATATTCAAAAGTTTTTGGCAGAATGTTTGGTTTGCCAACAAAATAAAGTTGAAACAATTAAGACCCCGGGTCTATTACAACCTTTATCCATTCCAAGCCAACGTTGGGAGGAGGTTTCAATGGATTCTATCACAAGTTTACCCAAGTCTGAGGGAAAGAGTGTCATCATGGTGGTAGTTGACAAACTTACCAAGTATGAACACTTTTGTGCATTATCACATCCATTTAAAGCCAGTATAGTTTCTACTGCATTTATGGAAACAATTCAAAAGCTACATGGAAACTCAAAGATTATTGTAAGTGACAGAGATCCCATTTTCACTGGAAATTTTTGGACAGAATTATTTTCTTGTCTTGGTACTCAGTTAGCTCATAGCTCATATTATCATCCTCAATCTAATGGGCAAACTGAGATAGTAAACAAATGTTTGGAATGATATCTTCATTGCTTTGTATCTGATAAACAGACACAATGGGTCAAATGGTTGCCTCTGGCTGAATGGTGGTATAACACTTCCTTCCATACAACAACAAAAATGACCCGATTTATGGCACTTTATGGATATCAGCCACCATCCATCACATCATATTTAAGAGAAAATTCTAAGGTTCAAGCAGTGGAACATCACATCAAGCATCAACAACAAGTCCTCCAACTCTTAAATGATAACCTCGTGTTGGCACAGAATGGAATGAAACAACAGGCAGATCAACATCGCAACGAAAGAAGTTTTGATGTAGGTGATTGGGTATTCCTACGGCTATAACCATATAAACAAATGTCCCTCAAGCAAGCTAAGAAGGATAATAAATTATCACCAAAGTATTATGGTACGTACAAGGTGTTGCAAAAGATTGGTACTATGGCATACAAATTGGAGCTTCCTGCAGCTTCTCGAGTGCACCCAGTTTTCCATGTTTCATGTTTAAAGAAGGTTATAGGCGAAAAGCTCCCAGTTCAAACAATATTGCCAGAACTTGATGAGGAAGGAAAAATTATATTGGAACTGGAAGCAGTCATAGAAACAAGAACTCGACAGCTACGAAATCGATCAATTTCAGAGTATCTCATCAAGTGGAAGAACTTATCCGCTGAAGATTCCACATGGGAGGATGAGAATTTTATACAGAAGCATCCAGAACTACTCAAGCGTTGAGGACAACACTTTTTTGAAGGAGAGGGGCATGTTAGGTCCCTATAATACTAGTGATTACCCCATTACTATTGTAGTTGTATCCCTTATTAATATTGTTGTGCCCCTATTGTCCCCATATTGTTATTATTGTGCCCCATAGAATCCCTCTATTGTTATTTTTGTGCCTTTATATTATTATTGTTAGGTCCGTTGGATTATATTGTGACTCCTTAGACTCCTATATATAGAAAGGAGGTTTTTTCATTTGAATCATCAAAGAATCATTCATTTGTGTAATGTAAAGGAGGTTGCCCCCTCGAAGAGGCTGAATTCTAAGGCGTTGATCTATCTTTTCTATCTTTTTGTGAGCTGGTTTCATAACACAATTATTTGCTAGTCAATTGTGAATTATTTGTTAGTTATTATAGTGCTTGGAGTCCTTCTTAATTCATGGACTACATGCACCCACTTTGTCAACTTCATCCTACAATATTGTAAGACAACCTCATTCACATCATAATGCATGGGTTAGGGTTTTGGTTTATTTATAGAATAAGAAATCAATCCTAGGGTACAGACCATAGATCCTTCTAATTCAACCCTTGGCTAGATTTCATAGATCAACATACTCAAACAATCAAGACCTTATCTTTCAGCTTCATCTCAACTCACTCAGGTTCTAAATTAGAAAGAGCCTAAATGACAAGACCCTAGATTCAATAATTAACCAATAGATGTATAACATATTTTTAGTCAAATGGAATTAATAACACACCTTTGTATATGTCTACTATCGGTGATCATTGGTCAGATAATGGTGTTGGAAAGACATAATCATCAAATCCATTTCCTTTTATGGTCCTAAGGTTTAGGGACCTAGATTTCTTTAAGCTGGTTGGGATTAGTTGCAAACTAGCATTTCCTTAGTGCATCACTTAAATAGAGTTTAGGGCCCATCCATTACACATCAAAGAATTTATAGAATTGTATCTTTCCTTAATAGAGTCCAAACTCTTGGTGACCTTGTTCTCGGTGGGGATCGATACCCCTACCTAACTCTCTATTCTTTCAAGATTTTTTCTTATGTAGGGCCCCTTGGATGGATTCGTTTTTAGTTTTCCAAGGCCTCCAATTTACTTTAGAAAAAGCCCATCTCTGCTAGTCATATTTACCCTTGTATGTACTCTTGATATGCTTTATTTCTCTCCTATCATCTAGACATGTTTTAAACTAGGTAATTACAGGGACATATACAAGTAGTATATCTCTAGGTTACTTAGATTTCACCCCTTGAGGATCTTAGCCCAAAGATACTTTCTATTCTAAACATTTCATGTAGTGGTTAGGCTTGCATATATGTGCAAACACTAGATTCATGACCTAAGGATCTTCCTTGGAAATTTTTGCTTTGGATTTCATCAGCTTTGGATTGATTAATCACCACCTTCCTCACTTGGATATAACTTGTGCCCAATTTTTCCACCTTTAGGAGACCAATTTAGAGCACCTCATGTTCATATGCCTTATTTACTATAAAATCAATAGGATCTTTACTACATTTACCACATTTCAAGTGGCTCTATCTTCAAATTCCTGTGTTAACCACACTAGAGATTTTAGCTTTTTTTGAAGGGACATTTTCGAACTTAGAGGGTAGATTTTATCTTCTCTATTGTCCCATCATACTTGGGGGAACATGTAACATGTAGATGTCCAAGTTTCTTCAAATATGAGATTGGTAAGACCTTGTATTTTCTCGTGGTCTCACTCAAAAATACTCCATGAGACTTATAAGTAGCTCCTATATCGAACCCTAACATAGATACCATTGGACCAACAAACAAATAAACAACTCGAGGAGGGCCCAAACCTAGATTTCCTTTGCATAGAATACTACTCTCTAGGTTTTATTCAATAGAAAATTCTCCTTCATTGATTCTCCCCCCTGGATTCTAATGTGTTTTTAAGTAACGGACTAGCGTAATTTTTGCCCTAGATTCTCCTGTAGCAATGGGTTCCCTTTTTTCTTAAAACAACAAATGATTTTATTTATAATTAACAGTCCAACACCTAGAAGATTCAATGTCATTAGGGTCTTAACAACTCCCTCTTTCCATTATTCTCATCATTATCAAGGAGTCATCATCAAGCACAAGTCTTGTTTTACCATCCTTCTCATATTGCTTTCATAATTTTGACAACCTTCATTACGTGCCTGTAGTTCTCATGAGCAAGTACAACCAAGCAAGATATACAAACACAAGATCATAATGTCAAATTGGTCAATCTAGGGTTTCTATGATTTCTTAAAAGTGTATTTCTAGGGTTCTATTCATAAACCTAAGACATTTCTTGATCCATCCCTTATTAGGGATTTTACTTCAAAGGAAACATTTAGCTCTGGGTTTTATCCAATTGAGCCCTTGCTAGGCTTTTAACACATAACCTGGTTTAAGGAGCATTTAGCCCTACAAACCCTAGACGACTTTTCCCAAGAGCTATTATTTGAGGGTAAAATAATTGAAGAAGTAAATGAGTACAAGTACCTCGGAATTGATTTCAACAACAAGCTTAATTGGGAGGACTGCAGAAAGAAGGGAATTTTAGGAGGGTGGAAAGAATTATACGCATTTCAAAACATATGTAGAGATGCAGATTTATGGGATTGGAAAATGATTAAAGTACTTTTTGGACTCCCAATTTGTCCAGTGATACTATATGGATGTGAATTATGGGCTAGCAATACCCCCGTCTCAAAATGCAAACAAATTGAGAAAATCCAAAAACGCTTGATTATGAGAAAGTTCAAATGAAAAGTTTGGTTCCTTATGAGATAATGTTGAGTGAAACAGGAGCACCTCCCATCGAAGCAAATGCTATGGTGTGTCTTATAATATATCTAAAAAAAAATTGAGCAACTAAGAGTAGGTAGATGGCCTAAAGTTATCTTCAATGAAGGCATGAGTGAAAGAACAAAAGCATAGATGAGATAAAACAACAAATGGATACAAAAATGGATATCTACCTCAATTCTTGTCCCTCAAATAGCAAGGAGTTAAAGAATTTTGTTATGGAGAAGTTTCGTAAGTGTATATGGGGAAAAGAGTTGGGCATAAGGAAGAAGTACTATGTTGAGGATTTCAACCCCACCTATGATCTCCAACAAAAAGAGTACATTGCAACTAGCATTTCGTGGAGAGAAAAAATTCTTATTGCTAAATTAAGAACTAACTCGCATCAACTTCGGTGTGAAACGGAATGGTGGAAAAGACCTAAAGAAACTTGAGAAGAATGGGTGTGTACATTTTGCACTTATGGGGTAGTAAAATCAGAAAAACATTTCATTTTGGAATGTGATGCTTTCAAACAATTATGGCAATATGTTAGCATCAATCCCTTAGCATTGTCTTTTTAGTGAGGGGATTTTTAGAAGGTTGGGCCCGTGCATCATCACTTTGAATAAGAAAAACACTGAATTGCAAAAGGTGAAAATAGGGAGGCTAGAGTCCCATAGAGTATTTTTAGTCTCGTGGACATTAAAATATCATTCATTTATTCATTTTATAAGGATAATAAAAATTATTTCATATTAGAATGTTGTACAATAATATCATGTCTTGTAAAACATCATAGTAGAGTTAAGAAATATGATTAAGTTAAAATTATTATTAATTAAATTTAAATATGATGTTGAAAATTATTCACTCAATTTTAATAATAAAAATATCTACTCAATTTTTATCATAAAAATATCTAACTAAATGATTATATACTAAGCATTTTAGTTGCAAGTATCTTTCAAAATCAATGCTATACCAAGCATTTTAGTTGCAAGTATCTTTCAAAATCAATGCTAGTTTATGGTTAGAAAGCAAATCTTGCTTCTTGTTGCCCATTAATTTTGGTTTTTATGCAAAAACCATTCTTATTGTAATCAATGTTAAAGGTAACTTTATAAATATTATTCCTTAAGTAATCAATGTTAAACCTGACTTGATAAATATTATTCCCTTAAATAATGGTATCTAAAGTAAAGGCCTTTTAAAATGTAAAAGCAGAGAGATACACATCTAACGTTTGAGTGGTGGAAATAAGTAAATTACATATGCAGTGGTGTTAATTTCATTTAATATGATGTGTACATGATAATATTGTTTCCGTTATACTTGTCATAATTATGACACTTGAAGACCTTGGAAATTGAAAACGTATATGCCATAAAACTTTTTGAACAAGTTACCATTAATATACAAAAATCAAATTGCGAGCATTTCTATTATTAAAACATTAAAATAAATAAAGATCGTAATTTGTAATATTCAAAGTTACATCAAGAATTCCTAATTATTTAATAAAAAATTAAATAGTTAATTTTTTAATTATTAAATAGGAGAGATAATGGATAGAATGAAGTAAGTGTGAAATTTATATGTTATTTATTTTATCGTTAATTTATAATTTTAGGTTTTGACAATAACAATATTAATTTATTTTAAGGTTATGTTATTTTATATATGATATTTTCTTGTTTATGGGATAAAGGATGACTCAGTTGTTGGCATGTTGTGGTTGGCACATGAGATGTTATTTCTTCCACGAAGCTTCAAATCCCAAAGACTACAATAAGATTTATCTTTTATTATCTCACTTAGGGTAGAATAGATGGTGATGGGGTGTATTGTTAAATCACTATGTGATGTGAAGGTGGAGCCTTTGGAACTCTGTTGGTGTGGGCCTTAGGCCAAGTGGGATCCTTGTGGGAAAAAATCCAATCATATTAAGGGTTGGTGTGGCCTAGGCCGGGTGTGATCCCCATGGGAAAAAATCCAATCATGTTGAGGGTTGGTGTGGCCCAGGCCTAGTGCAATCCCCTTGTGATTTTGACAGCTTAGATGTCGTGAGTCATGGTTTCTCAAGCCAAAAGTTAAACCTATAGTCATACACATACAAATTGACAAACAAGAAAATTATCTTTTATTATAGTATAATGTTTTTGTTTATATTTGAGTATTTAAATTAAAATCATAGAAAAATGATTTCTCTATAATTTAGTAAATTTAAATGTGTTTCAAACAATTTTTATTTTTATAACTGATTCCATCTTCAACTCTCTCATAATTTGAATTTGTTAATAAAAACTACACCAACATAAATCAAATAATATATATCGCATAAAGAAAAAATTAAAAAAATCCAAACCATACACATTCCTAACAACTATTTTAAACCTAAAACCCTATCCCTTTCAATAATATGTGAATTGAGATAAAAGGAAAAAGTTAAAGCTTCATGCTGAGCTCCAACTTCTCAAAATCAATGCAACCAACCTTACATTAAAGCATAAAAATGAGAAAAGGTTTATAAGCCCAAGTCATTTGAGAACAGCAGCATCTTGTGTATAATAAAGTGGATAATAATTATGAAACTCATGCACAATCCAGCTGGTCAAAGAAATGATAAATTGAAGTACCAAACAATATAGCTAACCAAAGCCATGTGAGAGCTGCCATATTCTCTGCATATGATTAAGGGTGTGATAATTATGGTTCTTTTTCCAATGCTCATGGATTCCCCGTTCCAAAGCAACTGATACCTACCGCATAAAGGCAATATCGATGGTTTTATCACTTGGCCTCTTTCGTTTATTTAATATGGTAATGAAGTGGCAGAAGCTAGCTTTGGACTCCTGCATGTAAAATACACCTGGAAAATAACGCCAACAGGAGATTAATTAAAATTCATCCATAGAAGGAGAATAATTAAAAGGCATCCATAAAAATATAGTAAAATCTAAATCACTATAGAGAGTGGTTAACGGAGTTGTTTTTAATATGATTTTTTTGGACTTTCCCGTATCAGAATTTGGTAGAAAAATTTGAGGCGAAATTTTGATTTGTGTTATTGAAATTAGTTTTTTGATTGTAAATATAGATTCAGACACAGGATTACCAATCAAGATTATGATTTCAATAAAATTTCTAAAATTTTAGAAAAATTTGACCGAAAAAACTTACCATAAAAACTTCCAAAAACATCGAACTAAAAACAACTCCGTTGTTAACTGTTTAGGTTAATAGTGAAGCAGTAAATTGCAAGTTAGTGTCTCTGACATTTCTTGTTAAATAAAAAGTAAATTGCAAGTTAGTGTCTTGACATTTCTTGTTAAATAAAAAGTAATAGATGTGTAATAGTGTGCAAGTACTTTGAGATAAAGTGGATTTATCTTTTTCATTATGGTCATGAACTGGGTTTTTGCTGTAAATTATGAATTGTGGCTTGAAAATTTAAGTAGTTGGAGCGTTGATTTATGATGGTTTGAAAATGGGATAGCCCACTGGCAATGCCTTGAGAATCATGGAAGTAGTTGGATCGTTGATTTATGATGGGTTGAATATGGGATAAGCCCACTGGAAATGCCTTGAGGATCATGTGAAAGAGAAGTCCTTGCTAAGATTCCTCCACTTTGTGGGGACTTTGCCATCTGTCTACCTGCAATGAAATGGCAGCATGGGCTTTGGATTGTGTATAATTTTGGCACTGTAAGTTGTTGATGCCCTTGATTTTCAGATGCAGGGATTAAATAGGAGCCTTGAATGGTAAGATATGGTAAAAACAATCAATGGCCATTGTACAATTTTACTTGTAATAAAAGAATGGAGGATATTGCAGTGTCTGAAGGCGTGTTGTGAGTTTTGAAAACCTACAGTGAGATCTGGAAGGAGCTGTCCCTGATCAACGATAGATCGACTCAAAGAAGGAAAGATCTTCCCCTCATCATGGCACATTGTTTCAACGTAGAAGATGGTTATCATCAAATCTGTGATGAATCTGACTGTGGAGAATCCCCATCGAAGTATACATCTCTGGGCAGACACAGAAAACCTTGGCAATGGGCATGGAGGTGGGTCAGTGCCCAGAAGAACTCTCTGTGCAGAGCTTTAGCAATTGATAATGAGGATGGATTGATGCTGAGATGTTGCAGAAGATTAAGCTGGAAGAATGTATGCTGGAAGATGAGGACAGAACTAAGTAGAATGATAAAGCCAAAGCCAGAATCACATATGACATTCAGATATGATGCTCTAAGCTATGCTCTGAACTTTGATGATGGAGGAAACTATCAAGTTGGGCCAGATAATGCCTAGCATTTTAGTTGCAGGTTTGCTGCACAAATAGTACCAGTTGGCAGTTGGGAGCTAGGCTAGGTATCTTATTTATGTGCAACATCCTTGTTGCTACTGATCAGTTCTGAAAGTTTCTGATTGAGGAGGCTACTGCTTTCTGTTCTGTTTATTTACAGTAGAGCCGGATCTAGATTACCAGGAAGATCATGATTTCATATGCCAATGTTGAAAGTAAATTTGAGTGCCTCAGAGGAACCAGGGAGATCTTCCTCAGAGACAATTGTACAAATTGTTAAAGATTCCAACTAGCTTATGTTAGGTCTGAGAACCAGGGAGATCTTCCTCAGAGTATATTGTACCAATTGTTAAGGATTCCAGCTAGCTTAGGTTATGAGATTGCGTTTTGGGGAAAGCCAAAGTTATTTTTCAAATCATGTGCAGGAAAGTGCCATATTTTTAGTTACTTTTTTGTTGGATCCTGATGTACAAAGCGTTTGAATATATGAAAAAAATTCCATTCCTTGCAGCATACCTACAACTATTCTAGTTTTCCTGTCTGCTGCTAGTGTATTATTGTGATTTATATGAAGAAAACATGCAGATATCACAGATTTCATTTCAATTTTAACCATGTATCTGGCATTAACTATCATATAGAAACTTACACATAAAAATTAAGGGAGTTTTATGTGAGTTTATCTCTTTTCTCCAGTATTATGTTAGATATTAAACTTGCTTTTGCTGTTGGCTTAGATTTATTACTGTGTTAACTGAAAATTGTTTGCATTGTGGTTCCACGCATTCTTTTACTGCCTTACCTGACTTCATCTGGGGTTTAAGTCTGGGAAGGTATGATAAGACGGCTTCACTCAATACACCTCACTCAAGATGCTTTATGATCATAATTCGATAAAGGTCAGGCCTGTCAAGTAAGACCTTCGAAAACATTGAGGGAAGAGTTTGCATTATGTTCCTTAAAAGTTTTGTATATTAATTATGGTCAGGTTCAGCAACCAATTTTTACAGACCGTGGAATGATAGTGTTGGGTAATCTAATTTTTTCCTAATAATTTGTTTTATATATATATATAATATAAATAACTCATATTTTTTATTTGCATTGGGTTAATATTGGAAAAATATAAGGATATGCATTTAAACTAAACCAGTATAGATCCATCTTAATCAAGGTTCTAACATGAGCCCAGAGAGATCAAATTTCTTTAGGTTCAAATTTATTTTATAGTGCAAAAACACAATGTGTAATTTTTATTGCTTAAATTGTATTTTTGAATGTTATAGAGATTACATAACATGAGCATTGAGCTATTTTATCAGTGCACATTAAATTGGTTTTCTTGTTATTAATATATTTATAAATATACATTGATCAATATTAATTCATATTAAAACAGAGATCTAACATGAGCCTAGAGGGATCAAATTCCTTCAGGTGCAAATTTATTTTAGACTACAAAAAAACAATGTGTAATTTTTTATTGTTTAAATTGTATTTTTGAATGTATAACATGCACATTGAGTTATTTTGTCAGTGCACATTAAATTGGTGAATAGATAGTGTGGGTGGCGGTATTGCTCATAGTATGACATGATGACCCCTGGTTGACGTCATGAGATGGGACATCTTGAGGTGGTAGTCATCCATGGATCTTAATGTTGGTGTGACGTGACATCCTAGTGTGGGTTTGCCTCAACGCTGCTTTGGCTACGCCAAAACGTGGAAGGTACTGACAATTCCTCATATGATGTCACTAAGATCAGATGCGACAATAACAACGCGTGATTTTCTCTTGATTGGAGAGATGGACTTGTGGAATTTGGACCACAAATCGAAATATGTCATTAAACTTACTCAATTCACGACATTGCTTTACCAAGTGGTTGGGTTTATCACATAGGGCACATGTGACGGCTGATATCTTTTTCAAGATGACCTTAGATCATTTTTTGCCTGATCTAGATTGATGATGGTGAGAGGAGTTGTAATGATGGGGGCTTTTTTTAATTGCTCACGACCTTTTCTCCTCAAACACACATATGATGGGCATACATGCTTCATTCCCTTGTGGTGTGGTGTAATCTAATGGTTTGGTATTTGATCCAAGTAAATCAAAGTTCTTAGCGATAAATCATCACATGAATCCTAGCATAGAACAAAATCTAGAAAGATGGGGACAATGTCGCACATGATGATTTCCTACACAAATATGGCAAGTGTGATGTTTTTTCCTAGGTCTGGTGCTTTGGGAAACGTCAGTAACCAGATAAAATCGGTTAAATTCCCTTAATTCGGGACATTGGTTGATCAAATGATCTGGTTCATCGCATAAAGCATACATGGATGTATGTAGGGGTGTCACTGATCCGGGTTGCCTCCAATCATGGCGGGAGGTTGATGGACTAGAAGAGGGATAGGAGCAAGAATATTCTTCCCTCATGACGTAAAAAATGGTTTTGGATCCATCCTCTACTAGGAGTAATGGGGTATTGGTTTGGGTGAGTGCACCTAATGCATCTCAATATCGAGGGATTTCAGGGTAATGATGAGTGTAGTGCCCATATTCCGCACATATGGCGCATGCTTGGTTAGCGCACAATGCCTTATGACGTGCGGGTGTCCTCTTTTCTCCATCAGGAGGAGGAGGGTTCACTGACGCTTTTGGGGCATGCACAAGAGCTTTGAGCTCGTCTAACTCAAGTCACATATTGGTGGGGTGCCCAACTATTTCATACAAAGCACAGGGTTGAGGGACCCTCGAGGAGGGAGTGTTTGAAGCTTCCACCTATTTTCTTATCCCTTTTCTGGGACCAACTGGTGTCGGTGCAAGCGATGCTTGTTATGGTGTGTGATCTTGAGGAGGAATAGGACTGACGCTTGTTGTAGTGATACATGAGCTTGCTGATAGGGCCAGATACTAGATCGGTATTGTCAGATCCATATGGGGAAATGAGAGTGTTGCGATGACTTGGTGCGAGATAAAACCAGGTGGGGGGATAAGAAGGGTGTTTGAGTGATGGGATATGGTAAGAAATTAGGATCGGTAGCAACATTGTTGTTGGTATCCAAAACGGGTTCTTGAGCTTGGGGGTATTTGATGAACTCATCATGCACACGGTGCTTTTGTGGTTGGATAAATCTCCTCTATCACAAGAGGGTCTCATGAGAATGTCCCTAGGAGCTTTTATGGCTTAAATTGGCCCAGGATGAGTTTAGTGTAAGTGTTGATCCATTTAGGAGAAGATGAGACGAAAGATAGCACACCATCTAGTGGAGGAAATGTCTTCTTCTCATAATATGTGAGTTTATCTATTGTGATGATTTTTCCTTCATGGGGGAACATCATTACCCTGAATACAGATGAGGCAACCACTAACATGTCGTACATGTAACTTTGGCCCAGCAGGATATTTTAATTCAACTGAGCATTTAATACTTCAATATCTATTAGTATGGTTTTGCTAACCAATTGTACTGGAATGCCTTGGTATAGGCCTACAGAGGCTGAAGGGCATCCATCGTGTGCTCTAAGCATGATGTCATAAGGTTTGAGTTTGTGGGATCCTAGTTTATGCCAAACATATTTGGGCATTATACATGTGGATTCCCCTTCATCGAAAATGCAACGATGAATGGTGATGTTTTGGACTGAGACTAGGATTTGGAAAGCAACAGTTGATGGTAGTCATGGGGTAGCTTTATCCAAGTCAAAGACCATTAGGTGAGAATTGGTCGGGTCGATTGCGTCTAGAATGGAAAGTAGGTATTTCTGTAGGGTTGGGCATGTTTGTAGGACTTCTAATGCTGACATAGCTAAGGGATATTGTGCTAAGTCATTGACTATGTTGTAGATATGAGCAACTTTTGAGTTATGTCCTTCTTTCCATAAAGGTCCTTTGACCATCTTTGGCATGGGTTCTATAGGAGGTCGAGGAATGGTCAATGATGTTGTAGGTGTTGTCGTGGTTAAGGTGGATGGGTTGGGCTCTAGGGGAGCTTCATAACTTTTGTTTCACGTTTGCAGGAGAATGTCTTCGTGTGTCACGAAAATGTCGAGATTAGAATTATTATGGTGGTCCCTCCAAAAGGATGTGGATGGGATGGTTTTTGACGAGTGTTAACCAGTCCCTGGTGGGAGAAAGGGTCTTGCATTACTATAGTCTATTGACCTCCCTTCCCCCTATTGTCATGTATCCTTTTCAACTCAAGGAGTCGAGGATAATGATGGGTATAATGACCATATTCCCCACAGATGGCATAAGAATGATTAGTCCGTAGACTTGTTTTCTTGTTTTGCCTCTATGGGTTGTTGTTGGTCGACCCATGGCTTTGATCTCGGTTAGGGCTTCCCCTTTCTGGTGCATGCGGTGGTTGTTGCTGGTTGTTTCCCCTTTGTTCAGGCTCTCCCCTTTCTTTTCTCTTTGTTTTTTTCTTACCAACATTAGGTGGGTTATCTTGGTTCATTTTCTCCTTCGATTGTTGTTGTTGAGAAAGAGAGGGATGCACTAGATTAACCCTTGCATTATTTTTCACTGGTGGGTTATTCTGTTGTTGTACGAGGAAATGAGAATATTGATTTCCCTGTCCCTGATTGGTATGTGGATTCTAGGAAGAGGACATTGTGTCTGTATCTTAGAGGAGTATTGATTTCCCTATGGGGGAGGGTATGGGCCTCCATGTGAGGGTTGATATTGGTTAACCCTACTAACTGTATTCTACATTGGTGTGGGTTGACTGGGGTAGTATCCTCTTTGTTGTAGTGGTGTTTCGTTTTGTGTACCATCAAATTCTTGGCCATTGAACGAGTATCCATGGTACTGGTAGGTGTTTCTCAATTGGTTTTGGGTTATGGACCCTATCAATCCATCATTAACATTGGATGCGCCTGGTGTTTATTTATAGGTTTGTAGGTGTGAGGCATATGGCAACACATGATAGATATATTTAGACTGGGTGTATATAAGCTCTAACTATTGAGCTTTGCTAATGGCTTCTTCCTCATTATGCGGGGATGAATTTTCCACGTCTTTCAAAATTTCCGATGTGAGAGATCTCAAAAATAAGTTGAGGAGGACTTTTTCTTCAAACTGTGCTTTACACAAGCTACGACATTTCTGCCATTCATGGATATGATCTGATATGTGGGTAGTGTTATACTCCTATAGTAATAGGTGTCATATTTCATGATTGACTGGCTGAACTCTGTAATATGTTCATTCCTTTCCTTGCTGTAAAGGTTTCCATATTATGAAAAAATCAAAAAATTAAAAAATGTAAAGAGGGTATACCCTAAAAGAAAAATCAAAGGGTGGAAAAAATAAATGGTCAAAAGAAAAAATGAAAAGAAATGAACCCCAAACAAAAAGACCAGAAAGTGTGCAAGTCCAAATGCCACTACTATTTCATTTTCTATAAATAGAGCATTGTGTGCAGCCTGTTAATGTCATGCCACAATTGATGATGGCCAAACAGCTTAATCCTGACCAGTTCATGTTTCAATTTCATGTTTTAGTGATAGCGAATAAAATCTGTCCAAACTATTTAATCTTGGTAAATAAGTAGATAAGTAGAGAAGCAAAAGAGCTCAATTATTTAATCTGAGCCCTTGGAAGAAATAAGTGTAGACTTAGATAGGCTTATCATGCAAAAAAAAGAAAATTGATGAGGTTTTCCAGTCCAAGTGCACCCAAAAGAAAGAAGAAAAAATGTTAGGCAAAGTAGGCTGGGTAGGCAGTTTTGGTGTTGCAAAATGAGACTTGTGATTGATTTTGTCTCTCAAATGGTTAATTTACCTCTATCACAAGTGTTGTAGCAGTTACTCTTGGAGCAGCTCAAGCGAGACATGACTAACTCCCCTTCATCATTTTTTCCCAATCATTTACTAATTTCCCTCCAAAACGTATTGAGATCTGCTCGATATCACTCACAAAACACTAATCTCATTTCATAAACCCCTCTTCAAAAAAAAACCTAAGTTTTAATGTGAAAACTTCAAACATTGGCTTAGCGCCTAAGTTCATTTTTCATATTAAACTTTAACATATAATAGATAACTCTCTATAGTTTTTTTCCCCATCCCGTATTATGTATATATAACAAAATCCCCAATTAGTAATATTTTGCCCCCGGTTAAATAAACCATATCACTGCATATAAAAAGGAATTAAAGTTTTATCTGAAACCTTTTAATAACCCTTTTCACCGCATTAATTAACATTTGGTTAATTAATAACTTAACCTAAACTCACCCCGCAACCAATCAAACTGTGCCCGATATCATTAATTTAACATTAATATGATCAAGCCCCTGCGCATTAAAACTCCTCCATCTCCGCACAACGCCCTTCGTCAGATCAACGGCCCCGCATTCGACAGCGGAGATCTGTTTCGCGACCCCCCTATCTGCCGAAAGTTAAGCCGTGGGGAAACAGTGGTATTGTGCCCGTACCAGATCCACGTGTCGACCGCCCGCGGTGTTCGCTGTCCCTCCACCCGAAACCGCCCTAGCCCGAAAGCAGTGCGAGCAAAACAACTTACTGCCCTTCTGCTGAACCTTCGCTGACATCATCCTACCATATGAACCTTCGTTGATGTCATCCTGCCACATCAACCTTCGCTGACGTCAGCTGCCATGTCACCTGCCACGTCATCTGTCCCGTACCCCCTGTTGACATCATGCTGACATCATCCATACTTCGAACCAACACTTCTCGCCAAAATTCATTTTTGTCAATAAAGGGTAAAAAAGGTCCTTTTTGTTATGTTTTATGCATATAGTGCCCGCGCACTCCAAAGCTCAAAACCGACTCAGCTCCAGTTTTGACCGCCTCCAACCAGCGTAGCTACAAAAGCAAGCTCCGCAGCACTACCATTCAACCCACCATTTTGCAGTAACACATTTGAAAGCAAAAGAGGGATTTCTAAGTGCATAGAAGATAAAAGCAGAGATTTACAAGATGTTTTGCTACCCCAGCGAGCGGAAACCTGCAGAAACATGATTTACCAGAGAAAGGTGGGGATAAGACACCTTAGCAGACAGCGGTGGGCAAAAATCAAATCAGAATTGAAGAATATCAGATCACCGATAAAGAGTACCAGTGGAGAATTAAAGGCAAATCAAGTCATAATTAATGAATATCGAAGTCGACTAAGAGAAGCAGGTCAGGAGTTAAAGAATAGTTATTGCAAACAGTCGACACAGAGCTACAAAGGACACCTGCAAGCCGAACCCTAAAGAGGCAGCCTCCAGCACAACATAAGTTAGTTGTTTCCACTTTGCTTGTAAATTACTTTAGGTTAAACTTAGATATTATCTCAAAGCTTTTATGAGATACCTGTTGTACATATTTTGTTGTATAAATACCCCCTTCATCAAAGTTTTGAAGAGGTTGGGTATGTGTAGATTTCTTAGACTTTGTTGTAACTCTGAAACTTTTGGAATAAAAAGTTGTTGGAAACATCTATTGTCTAGTCTACTTGATGAGGAATTGATGTAGAAGACCTGTTACAGAAATCTTGAATCAACCCATGGATCAATAAGTACATTTTACCTTGTGTTTTACAGTATCTTGTTTACTATATCATCTATGTTTCATGATCTGAATGATAAAGAAAAAGATTAATTCAGAATTTGCTTAGCTGCACTCTATTTTCAGTCTTTATTATTCTCTGTGTTTTTCTTCAGAATTAGTATAAGCAGTGAATTCTTAATTGCTCCTGCTTGCCTGTTCTTTCATGTTGTTTATTTGCTAAGGAATTCTTAACTTCTCCTTAACAGTAATCATCCATTTTCCCTCTGTCAACATGTTGAAGGATTCTTAATTGCCCTTCATCCATTTGAGTCCATTCCATTGATTCCAGCCTTTTAAATTGTTCCATGTTTGACTACCTTACTCTGTGATGCCATCCTCTATTAGAAACCGAATCCAGGAAGCCTGTTTCTTTTGACTCCATCATGCCCAATGGACTGAACTCTTCAGTTTTACCTCACTGTTCTATTGAATCTCATCACTCAAACTCAAAACAAAACCCTTGTACTTCATAATTAGCCTAATACCCTAAAAACAAAGCTAAATCATAAAGAGAGAGCCGTCTCTGGATGCAGATTGGCTAGAATCTGTATCTAAAAGATTGGTATGTGGTTACCTCGGCCGTATTCCCTTTCTTACAACTTTTGGGAACAACCTGAGTGATAACATCATTGGCGACTCCACTGGGGACCTGAATAACTGTCTGTTACTATTGTTTACTTCATAAGCTATAGATGGAGCTTGAAGTTAGCCAGGTAGCCTTTGAAATTGCTTTTGCTTTGCAATTGTAGAAGTAGATAAATGTTGCTTCAGTCTATCTCCAGTCTAGTTTATGTTTTGAACAGTTGGTTGCAAATACTTGATCAGTTCCCTCTTTCAATAAATCTTTAGGAAAGGTTATAACTCCCACATCTAAAACCTCCTAGAAGAGACTGTTAAAAGTTGTATCATCATACCTATTTCAAGAAAAAACCAAAAACAAACCTAGAAACTGGCTCCAAAAAAGGTTCATTACACCAGATCAAATCCAGATCCTAATCCTCCACCTTTGTTTGAAAATCCTAATCTAATTCCCAAGATCCTTAAAAGACAATAGAGCCAAGAAAATTCTGCTAGTTCACACCTTAACAGACCTTTGCAAAACCCCATTCAATCTGAGCTTACCTCTGAAAAAACACCAAACCTTTCTGTCATTACTATAGCTTCTCCTAATTCACTATCAGTACCTCCAACTACTATTTTCACTCCTCCATCTTTAACATACATTCTGCTGTTGTCCCTACCCTTCCAGCTGTCACCTTTATTTCTACAAACATGGCAAACCGATATACTCCCCTAAACTTACCTGCAAATCCAGGGGCTATGCCTCAAGATTATCAAAGAAAAATCACCTATTTTGACAGTACTAGCACCTACACAGCTCAATAGCATACCAAGAAAATGACTGACTATTTTGAAAACTATGAGATTGATGATGATGATGTCAAAATGAAATTATTTGTTCAAAGTTTAACTAGAGATGTTAGAACCTAGTTTAGAGCCCTCCCTGCAAACAGTATCAATGATCCTCAAGCTCTTTATCAGACCTTCTTGAACAGATGGGAAAAGAAGAAAGATCCTCTCCATATTTTATCAGAATATGACAATCTAAGAAGAGGTACACAAGAAACTGTCCAAGACTATTGTACCAGATTCAACAATATCTAAAATGTTATTCCTCAGAATCTCAGACCTCCTCCAGATTTGGCCTTGATCAAATTCCCTGATGCATTTGACTCTGATATGGATTACCAACTTAGGGAAAGAGCTCCTCGAAACTTAGAAGAAATGCAGAGTATAGCTTTCAGTGTTGAAGCCAACCTGATATCTAAACGATCTAGAGCCAAAGCTGAAAGAAGAATACCTTTCAAAGAAGAACCATCTGCCGTTGAAAAAAAACTAGATTCAATTATCAAAGAATGGACAGACTTGGAGATAGAATTGAAACAATCGAGAGAAAATCCCCTTGGGATGTTCAACCGAGCAATGCTGGTAGAAATCCAAATTTCAGGAAAAATCAAATTTCTAACACTGGAAAGACAGGGCCTGACCAAAATATTAGGCCCCCATTTCAAGAAAATTATGCAGAAGCCTCAACATCTAATGAACCAACAGAAGACACTCAAATCAATTTGATGGGACTCAACAATGAACAACAAGTTTTCTTGACCCATGAAGATCAAGAAGCTAACATTCTTGAACAATTCAAAACTCAGTCAGGTGAATCATTTGACTTTAGGGAGGGATATGATACAGCCATTTATGAAGTCCACAAACAGTACAATCTGAGGAGCAGAAGAATAGATGTCCCTAAAATCAGCAAACAGAAAGATACCAAACAGCCTAACAAAGGTAAGATCAATAACACCCCTATACATATTCTTTCTAAAACAGATCCTAACCCTGATAACCCAATCATTGAAGATATATCAGACAATCGGCCACCTAACAGACAGTCTTCCACTGCAATTCCTGCTAAAGAAAAAGAAGAACAACCTCTAGAACATGATTTGGAAAACAGTTCAACACATAATCCCACACCTGAAGAAGAGAAAAACGCAGAAAATTTAGCTGTCTGAAATACAAAGACTCAGACCGAGAAACCTTTCAACTTTGAGACAGAAGTAGGCAAGCTAAAGATAGTTGTTCCCTTATCACAATTAGCTAAACATGATGTCTACAGAAGTCAAATCAGCAGATCACTCAAAATTTATGTAAACGAGGATTCATAACATTTAATAAATGTTTTAGATGACCAGCCTGAACTGATATTTGGCCCTCAAGTAATGGAAAAACAGCAGAGGGAAAGGTTCCTCCTTTCTATGTGGCTTTAAACATTCATGATACAATTCTTCATAACGCCATGTTCGATTTTGGTGCTTCCCATAAATTAATGCCTAAATCTGTAATGGAAAAACTTGACCTTGACATCACCAAGCCATATAAAGATCTTTTCTCTTTTGATTCAAGTCAGGTCAAATTTTTGGGTTTAATCAAAGATTTATGTGTGTCACTTGTCCAATATCCTACCAAAACCATCCTAATCGACATAGTAGTAGCTGATATTCCTCCAAAGTATGGTATGTTATTGTCTAGATATTTGGGTGCAAAACTTCAAGGATCTTTACAGTTAGACATGTCATATGCTATGGTTTCAGTGTTTGGTCAACCAAATAGACTATACAGATAAACCCTTATGAAGTATGTAGTAAGTAGTCAAGAGAAACCTCAAAATTTCCCTATCTACTGAGTACATTCAAACATGGATTCTTTTATCCTATACAATGCTAAAATTGATCCCTCATATGAAATAAAAGTTCTGGCAGATAAAACAGAAGAAATAGAAAATGAAAAGTCTAGGGCCCGAATCCAAGAAATTGTTGAAAATCATGAAAAATCAGATAAACCAAAACAGTCTGAAAAACCAGATCTCCCTGTTGAAAAGATCCCTGAAAATCCAGATACAAATAATAAACATGAAATCCTTTGGTACTTAGAGTTTGATGGTTTTGTCAACAAAATAGGAGCTGGGGCAGGGGTATAGGTGCATAATCTTGAGAATAAACATGTTGAAGGTCATGCCTACAGATTAAACTTTAGATGCACTAATAATATGGCTGAATATGAAGCTCTGTTGCTAGGTCTTAAACTGCTGAAGAAGTTAGGAGCAACTAGAGTGTCAGTCATGGAAGATTCTGATTTAATCATTCAACAAATAAAAGGGAAATTCTTGGCAAATGATCCCAGATTAAGAGAGTATAGAACAACAGCCATTAAGATCCTCAACACATTTTTGGAAACTTAGCTTGCCAAAATTCCAAGAAAACATCATTTGCAAGCTCACAACTTAGCAATTTTTGCCAGCACTTGTAAATTGTCGTTTGAACCAAATCATCGATTCACAGCAGAAATCAGACACAGGCCAGCCATACCTGATAATTTGAAGAACTGGCAAGTGTTTGAAAGTGATAAACAGATCAACAATTTTTTGACCCTAGAAGAGGAATTTTCCAGCACTAACGCAGATGAAGATATAGTTAGTGAGTTTGATCCAGCCAATCAGATACAAACAGAAATTTCAGCAAAAAATACAAGTCAAATGCTTCATCCAACAAAATTCACCAAAGAGGAAATACAAGAGCTCAAACAAACAGACAATGATGAAATTATTGAAGGAGAATCTGAAGTCATCCATTTGAAAGACAATCATTTACCCAAAGGATTAACTCCTTTGGAAGATCTCTTTGATTTCAATGATATTCCAAAGAAAACCCAAATGGAACCTCCAAAAGCAAACATTGAAGATTACAACATAGGAACTGAACAGAGCCCAAAAATGATAAAACTGTCCAAATCTTTGCACCTAGATCAAAAGCTCAAGTATGTTGAACTGATCAAAGAATACCAGGATGTTTTTTCCTGGAGCTATGCAGACCTCAAATCTTATGATACCTCTGTAATTCAACATACAATACCCCTCAAAGAAAATAAAAAACCATTCATATAGAAACTCAAAAGAATAAATCCTGTACTGGTCCCTGTAATTGAAAAAGAAATCAGACGAATGCATGATGCAGGGATAATTACCCCAATCAGATTCTCATAATGGGTATCTAATTTATTGCCTACCAGGAAGAAAACAGGGGAGATCAGATTATGTGTTGACTTGAGAAATTTAAACAAAGTTTCATTGAAGGACAACTACCCCTTACCTAAGATGGATCACATTTTACAAAGGGTAGTAGGTGCTTCTAGGATGTCACTTTTGGATGGGTTTTCAGGTTTCAATCAGATTCTAGTTCACCCTGATGACCAAGAAAAAACAGCATTTACAACACCATGGGGTACATTCAAATATGTTAAAATGCCTTTCGGACTTAAGAATGTAGGGGCGACCTTTCAACGAGCCATGGACATAGCTTTTGCCAAAGAAATTCACGATTTTCTGGTTGTATATCTAGATGACCTCACCGTATTTTCCAAAATAGATCAGCAACATTTAGATCATTTGAGACAAGTGTTTCTAACATGCAGAAAATATGGTATTTCACTCAATCCTAAAAAATCTTTGTTTGGTCTAGAAGAAGGCAAATTCTTAGGCCACATCATCTCCAAAGATGGCATCAGAATTGACTCTGCTAGAAATATCAACACCCCAGAAATATCAAAGAACTTCAAGCTTTCCTAGGGAAGATTAACTTTTTGAGAAGATTCATACCTAATTTGGCTGAATTAATTAGATTATTGAACAACATGTTGAGAAAGGATTCAAAAGTTAAATGGACAGTAGAAGCCAAGCAAGCATTTGAAGAAATCAAAATGGCTTTGACCAGAACACCAGTCCTCACAAGTCCAAAGTTTGACAGAGACTTCATAATTTTCTCATTTGCATCAGAACACACCATAGCAACTATTTTACTACAAAAAGATGATCAATGATGTGAAAAACCCATAGCCTTTTTCAGTAAAACACTTAGAGATGCACCTCTGAATTACAAAATCATGGAAAAACAGGCCTATGCACTTGTGAAAGCCATTCAAGACTTTAGAGTTTACATATTATACTCACATGTAATAGCCTTTGTGGAAATGTTGTTGTAAAAGACATCTTGACTCAAGATGGAATTGAAGGCAAACGAGGTAAATGGATTGCTAAGATATTGGAGTATGACATTGAAATAAAACCTGCAAAGCTGATAAAAGGACAGGGATTAGCTAAACTCATGACTAAAACAAACTTTCAAGCCTTAGGTATCAATGAACTGGATAACGAACAGGAGATGGCGACTCCACAAATCAGCCAGGCCTTCTTAGAATCACCTTGGTATGCTGATATAATTCATGTATTATTAAACCTGCAGGCTCCTACAGGGTTATCCAAAACAAAGAAAATGTTTTTAAAGATGAAAGCATCAAAATTTTGTATTGTAGATAATGCCCTTTTTTGTAAAAATCATGAATGTATTTTATTGAATTGTTTAATAAAAGAAGAAGCTGACAAAGTTCTCAAAGAATTTCATGCAGGGGACTGTGGTGGACACCTGTACTAGAAATCAACTGCATACAAAATCCTAAGGGTTGGATTTTATTGGCCAACTTTGTTCGTTGATGTAAAAAGGTTTGTCACTTCTTGCCACAAATGCCAAATTTTTGAAGGAAAAAGGAAATTGTTACCCTTGCCCTTAAGGCCAATTTCCACTGAAAGACCATTTCAACAATGGGGTTTGGACTTCATTGGAGAAATCCATCCTCCCTCATCTAGCCAGCATAAATGGATTCTTACTGCCATAGACTATTTCACCAAGTGGATAGAACCCATTCCTGCTAGACAAGCCAATGATACAATGATCATAGGATTCTTAGAAACCAACATCTTGTCTAGATTTAGCTGTCCTGAAAAGATCATAACCGACAATGTTGCTGCCTTCAAATCCAAAAAACTGATAAATTTTTGCAGTAAATATCATATCACTTTAGGCCATTCCACAACCTATTACCCTCAAGGTAATGGGCTAGCTGAGTCCTCCAATAAAAGCCTGATCAATATTATTAAGAAATTGTTGGAAGAAAACAAGAAAAACTGGCACAAGAAACTTACAAATGCACTATGGGCAAACAAACTTACTACAAAGAGATCTATTGTAACCAGCCCTTATGAGCTAGTCTATGGCATGGAGGTTGTGTTTCCTTCATCCTTAGGAATTCCTGTGATGAAATTACTACAAGAAGCCCAGGTGGAACCCAATGTTATTCAAAGAAGAATAAATCATACCATCCATTTGCAGCAGACTAGAGAAGAAGTACACCGACGATCCCAAGTGTTACAAGAAAAACTTAAGAAGATATTTGATAAAAGGACCAAAGAAGAAGATTTATTCATAGGAGACAAAGTTCTAAAGTGGGATTCCAGGAGAGAAGACAAAGGAAAACATGAGAAGTTTGACTTCCTATGGAAAGGGCCATTTATCATCCATGCATTGTAAGGCAACAATACTTACGTTTTGAAGAGCCTGGATGGTACAGAAACAGAAGAAGGACCAGTGAATGGTCGAATGCTGAAACATTACTTTAATCCTATCTTTTGATACATTTTGACTCTAACATGTAAAAAAGGAAGTTTTGGTTCAACAACTTAAAAAGAATAATCAGCTTGTTCATTTCAGCAGTGAGAGTGAGGAGGAAAGTACAGATTCAGAAATCAATGAAGAAACTTTGCCATTTTGTTTTGCCTCATTTTAGTTTATTAGAGATTGCAAAAGAAGACTTGGGAGTAGCAACAAATAATCCAATTGAAGACTACCCAAAATAGATGTACAGTTGTTGGAATCAGCTCTAGAATAGTGTATATATTTTACAACATCCTTTTGTACAGTTTCTACATTCAACAAAGGAAGATTTCAGAGCAGAGCAAAAGGTATTCATAAGGCCATCTGACCTGCTATTCTTGACTTTCCACCAGGGAAAGCCTTCCCCAAGTGGAGCCTGTGTTATACTCCTATAGTAATAGGTGTCATATTTCATGATTGACTGGCTAAACTCTGTAATATGTTCATTCATTTCCTTGCTGTAAAGGTTTCCATATTATGAAAAAATCAAAAAATTAAAAAATGTAAATAGGGTATACCCTAAAAGAAAAATCAAAGGGTGGAAAAAATAAATGGTCAAAAGAAAAAATGAAAAGAAATGAACCCCAAACAAAAAGACCAGGAAAGTGTGCAAGTCCAAATGCCACTTCTATTTCATTTTCTATAAATAGAGCATTGTGTGTTGCCTGTTAATGTCATGCCACAATTGATGAATGGCCAAACAGCTTAATCTTGGCCAATTCATGTTTCAATTTCATGTTTTAGTGATAGAGAATAAAATCTGTCCAAATTGTTTAATCTTGGCAGATAAGTAGATAGGTAGAGAAGCAAAAGAGCTCAACTGTTTAATCTGAGCCCTTGGAAGAAATAAGTGTAGACTTAGATAGGCTTATCATGCAAAGAAAAGAAAATTGATGAGGGTTTTCCAGTCCAAGTGCACCCAAAAGAAAGAAGAAAAAATGTTAGGCAAAGTAGGCTGGGTAGGCATTTTTGATGTTGCAAAATGAGACTTGTGATTGATTTTGTCTCTCAAATGGTTAATTTTACCTCTATAACAAGTGCTGTAGCAGTTACTCTTGGAGCAGCTCAAGCAAGGCATGACTAACTCCCCTTCATCATTTTTTCCCAATCATTTACTAATTTTCCTCCAAAAGGTATTGAGATCTGCTCGATATCACTCACAAAACACTAATCTCATTTCATAAACCCCTTTTCCACTTCAAAAAAAAAACCTAAGTTTTAATGTGAAAACTTCAAACATTGGCTTAGCGCCCAAGTTCACTTTTCATATTAAACTTTAACATATAATATATAACTCCCTATAGTTTTTTTCCCCATCCCGTATTATGTATATATAACAAAATCCCCAATTAGTAATATTCCGCCCCCAGTTAAATAAACCATATCACTGCATATAAAAAGGAATTAAAGGTTTATCTAAAACCTTTTAATAACCCTTTTCACTGCGCCATTCCAAGGATTAATTAACATTTGGTTAATTAATAACTTAACCTAAACTCACCCCACAACCAATCAAACTACGCCCGATATCATTAACTTAACATTAATATGATCAGGCCCCCACGCATTAAAACTCCTCCATCTCCACACAGCGCCCTCCGTCAAATCAACGGCCCCGCATCCGATGGCGGAGATTTGTTTCGCGACCCCCCTATTCGCCGAAAGTTAAGCCGCAGGGAAACAGTGGTATTGTGCCCGTACTAGATCCACGTGTCGACCGCCCGCGGTGTTCGCTGCCCCTCCACCCGAAATCGCCCTAGCCTGAAAGCGGTGCGGGCAAAATAGCTTACTGCCCTCCCGCTGAACCTTCGCTGATGTCATCCTGCCACATGGACCTTCGTTGATGTCATCCTACCACATCAACCTTCGCTAACGTCAGCCACCATGTCACCTGCCACTTCATTTGTCCTGTACCCCCCACTGACATCATGCTGATGTCATCCATCCTTCGGACCAAAATTTCCCGCCAAAATTCATTTTTGTCAATCAAGGGTAAAAGGTCCTTTTTGTTATGTTTTTGCATATAGTGCCCGTGCGCTCCAAAGCTTAAAACCAACTCAGCTCCAATTTTGACCACCTCCGACTAGCATAGCAACAAAAGTAAGCTCCGCAACACTACCATTCAACCCGCCATTTTGCAGTAACACAGCTGAAAGCAAAAGAGGGATTTCTAAGCGCGTAGAAGAGAAAATTAGAGATTTACAGGATGTTTTGCTACCCCAGCCAGTGGAAACCTACAGAAACATGATTTACCAGAGAAAGGTGGGGATAAGACACCTTAGCAGACAGTGGTGGGCAGAAATCAAATCAGAATTGAAGAATATCAGATCACCGATAAAGAGTATCAATGGAGAATTAAAGGCAAATCAAGTCAGAATTAATGAATATCAAAGCCGACTAAGAGAAGTAGGTCAGGAGTTAAAGAATAGTTGTTGCAAATAGTTGGCACAGAGCTACAAAGGACACCTGCAAGCCGAACCCTAAAAAGGCAGCCTCCAGCACAGCATAAGTTAGTTGTTTCCACTTTGCTTGTAAATTACTTTAGGTTAAACTTAGATATTATCTCAGAGCTTTATGAGATACCTGTTGTACATATTTTGTTGTATAAATACCCACTTCATCAGAGTTTTGAAGAGGTTGGGTATGTGTAGATTTCTTAGACTTCGTTGTAACTCTGAAACTTTTGGAATAAAAAGCTGTTGGAAACATATGCTGTCTGGTCTACTGGATGAGGAATTGATGCAGAAGACTTGTTACAGAATTCTTGAATCAACCCATGGATCAATAAGTAATTTCTACCTTGTGTTTTACAGTATCTTGTTTACTATATCATATATGTTTCATGATTTGAATGATAAAGAAAAAGATTAATTCAGAATTTTCTTAGCTGCACTCTATTTTCAGTCTTTATTATTCTCTGTGTTTTTCTTCAGAATTAGTATAAGCAGTGAATTCTAATTGCTCTTGCTTGCCTGTTCTTTCATGTCGTTTATTTGCTAAGGAATTCTTAATTGCTCCTTAACAGTAATCATCCATTTTCCCTCTGTCAACATCTTGAAGGATTCTTAATTTCCCTTCATCCATTTGAGTCCATTCCATCTGATTCCAGCCTTTTAAATTGTTCCATGTTTGACTACCTTGCTCTGTGATGCCATCCTCTATTAGAAACCGAATCCAGGAAGCCTGTTTCTTTTGACTCCATCATGCCCAATGGACTGAACTCTTCATTTTTACCTCACTGTTCTATTGAATCTCATCACCCAAACTCAAAACAAAACCTTGTACTTCATAACTAGCATAATACCCTAAAAAAAAAGCTAAATCATAAAGAGAGAACCCTCTCTGGATGCATATTGGCTAGAATTGTATCTAAAAGATTGTTCTGTGGTTACCTCGGTCGTATTCCCTTTCTTACAACTTTTGGGAACAAATGGGTAGAAAGTGTTTTTTTGAAGTGGGTGAGGAGTTCTAGGCCCGAGTCATGACGAACCAGGATCTAGAAGACTGTGAGGAATATTGTAGCTAGGGAGTTGAAGTTTCGATGTGACGCAAAAGGTTGTTCAATGTACCATTTCGCTGCACCACATGTGAAATGTCATGACATGCTTTCCTGGGTCTTCTCCCTATTTCCCTTCAAATTTTGGAATGTCTGAAGGGAGCTTGGTGGGCACGGTTGCCTAATTCTGGCTATGTGTGATCGGGCCATTGGTTATCTTTCTCAAATCGAATAGGTTTAAAGAAGATAAGAATGAGATCTATGAGTTGTCTGCCATCACGGAACAATTTTGGATAACTGTATGTAAATCGGTCCTCTGTGGGGAAGTTTCAGGAGAAATACCTCTATGGGTGTCTCGTGGATTATCGAGAGGAGTGGTGTGTGGGCTCCCCAAAGGGGTAGTGTGTGGCGACCATTGTGGGGTCGTGAAATGTGTGCTTTAGCAGTCCCAAGCAAAGATGCACCGATAAAGGAAGATCTTATAATGGTGATTGTGTGACATCCTCTATGCCTAAATGGTTGTAGTCCTGGTACACCTCCTCATAATGGGGGAGGCTTAAGAAGTGTCTAGATCAACGGGGAGCCATGGGGTCCCCTATCATGTCGATTAGAGTGTGTGCTACTTCTTGTATGGTGAGGGAAGTAAATGATTTTTCAAAGTGAATAAATTACATACATAAAATAAAGTGAAAAATAAAAATATTACTTTCCCTTTAACTTTAGCCTATGTGATCAATCAAACAAAAAAATGGTTTTCCTTCTTTTTTTGTGTATGAAAAAAAATCCTAGGAAGATATATTTTTCCTTGCAACTATCAAAGTAATTGGCCCTTGCGAGTATATCTTATGATGGGTCATGGGCAATTTCGTGAAAGAACCGGTGACGCCTTCGAGCAGCCGAAGAATCAACCAAGATAATGAAAATGAGGCTCAAGTACTACCCACACCGTCACCTATAGGGAAATAGTTCCCTATATTTTGGCCACTAAAGTACCTTTGTCCCACATGAGCATTCGAGTCTTTAGCTTCTTGGTAGTTAGTTACTAGTACCGAGCACTAGATGGGTTGGGTAGCCCCAAAGAGTACTGCACACACTAGACCTAAGTTGAACCCCCTCTGAATCGGGTCTCTGCCATGGTCGGCTATTCTTTTCCGTGGGATGATTGAAGGATTTTAAGCTCCCTAAAAATTCAATTGTTGTGTCTGAAATATGTAACATGACCATGGAAGATTATGGGATGCCTACCCCCAATGGTCCTAACCTGAACTATAAATTTTTTGGTGGCCCCTGTGGGGAGTTTAGTTGGTTCAAGTTATGGTTTCTTTTAAGGTAATAATTTTCTTTAGGGTGTGAGATGTAAGCTAAAATAAACTAAGTATCAAAGGCTCCAGAAACTAGATGCCTTCTAGTACGTATTTTATAGAAGCTTAGTGTGTGATGTGAATTTGTGTGCAAGTGGTGAAGTGAGCATGAAAAGTGTGAGAAGATGTGGATATTCGGTGATCCATTCCAATATTCCCTTAATTACACTAGATTTAAATTGTTCCTTGCATGAAAAGGAAATGATATGCAGATAATGGGCTCCTTAATCTTTTTCCCATTACACTATGTGAATTTCAAAACAGGGAGATAGAAATTCAAATGCTTTAAGAAAGTGTTCATATGCAAACCCAAGTGGTCTAAGAGACGCAAGGGAAGCAAAGATTTCTTATTTTCTATAATAACACTTGCTCCTAGTCCCATAAAATGAAAGAAATGATTGCTTTGGTTAGTAACAAGATTTGTGGATGATGGGCCACTTATTCCTTTACTAATTAGGCTGTGTGAAAATTGACCATAAAAATATAGTCTAATTACCCAACTAATTATGATTAGTAGAGAAATTAAGTAATCTAAACTGACTCGAAAAAAATTTCAGAGGTGAAGGAAATTCACTAAAGGCTGCCAATCACTTGAAAGGTGTGAAACTACAAGGTGTTTTTTCCTTTCTGGAAAACTGTGCAGGTTTCACAATGCATAGATGAAATGACATGTCTATCAAAGGAAAAGATGCAGTGTGTTTCTGTTTGAGAAGAAGCTACACTATCAACAAGAGACTGTAAATTAACAAGTTTCTTGGCCAACAACAGGTCCACAAGGTCTTGCAAAAGTTCTAGAGAGGTATTGAATACCTTGTGAATCGATTATGTAGAGAAAGGGTCCTATAAACACAACCTTTAGATTAAAGAAAATACAAAAATATGGTTTCCATTTCTGTGGTAGTATTTTTGTAGAAATGGTGTACCAAAAGACACCTCCTTAGCAGTTGGTTATTCCCTGTAAAGGAATATAGACAGAGTTGGTGCCATTAGTGAACAGACTTAGATAAACAAGGCATTGCAAAACAATGCATATACAAACATGAACTAAAACAAAGAGATAAATACACAAATAGTGCTCAATGGAGAAAACAAGTCAACAAAATAATGGAAAAAACTCCCTTTATTGACTGCTGAAAATAGAAGTTGAATACAATAGATGAATACTAAAAACTTGAAGATAATTCTTTGAGCTATGGTGCTCAAAAATCCTCAGCAAGGAGGTTCCTTTCCTCAATCTCTTTACAAGATTCTCCTCTCTCTCAAAGAAGTATGAAGACTCTCTCAATGGTGGACTCTTCTCCTCTCACTAAGATGATGGATTGCTTAAAAGAAATATGGCCAACATGCTAGTTCTCTTACTTTATTTGCTTCAACAATGAAATGTTGGGTTTCTCTGATAGCAATTTGGCCAACATAACATTGTCTCATGTTTTTGGTTCTCCCATGGCCTGTTTATATAGAATTTTTGAATCCATCTTCCCTCTCTTGGTTCATGAATGATAATGACTTATGAGTAGGACAAGATGATTCCATTGAGGGTTGCATATCTTCAGGGTGACTCGAATTTGGTTGTCCTTGACTGAGATCCTGTCAGGGAATTGCCTCTAACTGTGGGAAGTGGTCCCGATTTTGCTGAGTCAGCCATTTTCTCAACCATGTGGTTGTCGAAGGAAATATCGCATGGTTCATGATTATCGAAGAAACAACCACAAAAAAATTCAATTTTTAAACTCCATAAACTTTGGACTTTAGGAGAAATTAAATTTGTTGAACTTCATAATGTCTTCAGTTGGAAAATATTCACTTATGCATTCTGTTGGACGACTTTTAGCGTCTTTTGGATTGTGAAAACACGTGTACAATTTTCTGGCATTAACATACCTAATTGATTAGAGGTAGTGGGTAGATGAAACCAACACGTAGAAGTTTTTCAACTTTGGCTTTAATAGTGACAGCTCTCTTGGGATTGATTAGACAGAGGCAATGTCAAACTGACTTAATATATCGTGATATGTCTTGATTTCATGTACAACGATGTTTGTATCGATACTTGGAATCTCTTCATAAGACCAAGCAAAAATGTCTCTAAATTCTTGGAAATGGGCTTTATAAGTCTTGACCTCATTAGGAGAGCAAGATGCACCTATACATACATTCTCGACAATTCTAGGTTTAATCAAAATATCAAGAGGGATAGTCTCTTCAATATTAGACAAATTCTTGTCATAATTGATGTCATGGATGGATATGGAATTCTCAGACATATCAATTACATTGGGTCAATAGAGTTCACTAATATTATCCTCGGAGGAATATGGCAAGGAGGAACTATGGCAATGGTCATACCATGATGCATCATCCAACATCATGATTGCCATGATGCTCTCATCAATAGAAAATGTACGAGAGAATGGATCATAGGATGTGTCGTAATATAAGGAATGATAAACCTAATAGATCAAAGATGAGATATTATAATATGTCGCACATGCCAAATAGATGGCTTCACAGTCGAGCTCAATGGGACTGAGCGGCATACAGTCACCAAAAGTGTCAACATTAGATTCATCTGGCACTATCCAAGGGTCATATGGGGTAGTACAAGAAGATATCATGTTGACGTAGGTGACTAGATTAGAGTTGTCGGGAGGAGGAGGAGGAAGGGAAGATTCTCTCATGAGGGAAGAATCCTTAAGCAATCCCACCACAACATGTTGATATGGATGGAGGGTTTCTGCTACAAGAGGAATCCTTCCAGTAACTTGAGATTGGTGGCAAAGAAAGTGAGTTTATCAATGGATACTATACCTCCCTTATGGGGGAAAGAGATGATTTTGAAATATGTCAAAACAATAGCAACCATAGCATAAACTCACATACAACCCAGTAGAAGGTTATAATACAACTCTTATCAACTTCTACCCACACAGTATTTCTGCCTAATTCTACTTGTAACGAATTTAGAATTCCACAAGGCTTGAATCCTCTTCCATCAAAATCATTTAGAGTAGTTGGTGGCTGATTTAATTGGGGAGAACTAATGGCCCTCCAAGAAGAAAGTGACATGATACGAGTTCAAGCTCCTTCCTCCATAATGGAGCAATGGATGGTCTTACTTCGAATGACAACCTGAATCATGAAATCTAATTGGTTTGGAAGTCGAGGTGTATAATTCTCATGGTTAAAAACTACAAGTTTCTGAGGGATCAATAAATCTAATTACAGAAAGAAAAGACTTCTTCTAGGCGGGACAATTTTACCACACCTCAAGAGTTCACATAGCTGAAGGATATTGAGCAAGATCCTCAACTATATTATAATTATGAGCATCTCTTACACAAGGGTTGAATGCAGATTTATGGGTAACACCTTTGTGAGGATTAATTATCAATTCTATAGGAAATTCATATAGAGTATGATCCGATGGGAATGTAGTAGAACTAGAAAGTTGATTAGTAGCCTGACCAGTCGAGGGATTCACATTACCATATTATTTATTCCTAGTGACCACCATAACATCATTTTTCTATAGGTTTTAACCCTGTACAGAAATTACCTACATACGAATTCTAAAATGTAGAAAATAAACAATGCAAGAGCATAACACATAAAACACATATACACAAAGATTTTCCCCTAAATCCCAAAACCAGGACTACTAGCTTGATTTTTCATTATATTCCTTTCAATGTTACAATACATATTTATACATGCCGAAGCATCCAATACCATGGACAGAAAACCATCGCATCCAAAACCATGGATCGAAAACCATCGCGTCCAAAACCATGTACGAAAATCATGCGCAAAACCATAGGTAGGTCCACCCAACCTAATATAGGGTCCAAAAACAAAATTTTCTGGGGTGCTGCCCTAGACCCCATAGAGGGGGGCTACCTGCACCTCGCAAACCCCCTATGAACCCCCCCCCCCCCCAACTACGCAATCAGTGCAACGAAGGGGGGGACTCCTCCCCCCCTCTAACCCCTCGGTTAACTACGTGGGCTAGTCATGGAAAGAATATAACACAACCCAACATTCTCCCACTTGTTGTTTTCTTTCCACAGGGGGCCACAAGAGAGCTTTTTCATTTATCCAGCCCTACAATGCCCATTGTTTCTCTACACCAAGAGAACTTCTCAGAGCTTACAGATTTTGTCAATGCATTTGCAGTATTCTTCAAAGTGTCCACCTTTACCAGCAACACCTTTTTGTCTTCTTTCATATCCCTCACAAAGTGATACTGAACATCAATGTGCTTTGTCTTTGAATGATATGCAGGGTTCTTTGCCAAGAAAATTTCACTTTGGTTGTCACAGTCTATCCTTATAGCTCCCTGTACTAACCCCATACTTGAACACAATCTCTACAACCAAACAGCTTCCTTGCTTGCATGAGTGGCTGCCATGTATTCTGCGTTTGTAGTTGATAGTGTCACTACAGATTGTTTCTTACTCATCCAACTGACTGCACCTCCAAATAGGTTAAACACATACCCACTTGTAGATCTTCTCTGATCTAGATCTCCATCCCAGTCTGCATCAACAAAGCCACGAATATCTAATACTCTGTCTAATCCTGGTCTTCCTTGGTAGCACAAACCATAATCACTAGTGCCATGTAAATACCTAAAAACCAGCTTCACTGTTGTCCAGTGCTCCTTCCCTGGTTTTGACATAAACCTGCTCAATACTCCCACTTCATGTGCAATGTCTAGTTTAGAACAGACCATTCATACATCAGGCTATCGACCGCACTTGCATATGGAACACAGGACATGTCTTCTTCCTCTTCTTGTGTCTTTGGACACTGTTCAGCAGATAACTTCACACCTACAGGAATAGGAACCTTCATCGGTTTACTATCCTGCATATTAAACCTCTGGAGTATTGTCTCGACATACTTCCTCTGGTTTAAGCAGAGCTTCCTCTTTGCCTGACCTCTTTTAATTTCCATGCCCAAAATATAGTTTTCAGCACCAATATCTTTCATGTCGAATTTGGAGGACAATTGGGTCTTCAAATCCTGGATAATTTCTTTGTCATTTCCAACTAGCAACATATCATCCACATACAAGACTAGATAAATAACATGGTCACCAATTAATTTAAAATATACACAGTGATCTGCTTTGCTTCTGGTGAAGCCAAGTCCCCATATAAATGTATCAAATTTCTGATACCACATCCTTGGTGACTGTTTTAACCCATACAGAGACTTCTTTAACTTGCATACCAGTTCTTTCTTACCCTTCACTGCAAAGCCTTCAGGTTGCTTCATGTAGATTTCCTCTTCTAGTTCCCTGTGAAGAAATGTTGTCTTCACATCGAGCTGTTCTAGCTCAAAATCAAAAGCAACAACAACAGATAAAAGTAATCTAATAGAAGTTACCTTGGCAACAAGAGAAAAAATATCACCAAAATTAATTCCCGGCACCTGAGAATAACCTTTTGCTACCAACCAAGCTTTGTATTTCTCCACTTTTCCTTCTGCATTTGTCTTCTTCTTGAACACCCATTTGCTGCCAATGGGTTTCCTTCCAGTCGGCAACTCCACCAGATCCCAAGCCTCATTTTTGTGCAAAGATGTCATTTCATCAACCATGGTCTCTTTCCAGAGTTTTCCATCCTCTGAATCTATTTCTTCCTTCACAGTTATGGGATCATCATTAGTAATAGATAAAGAAAAATTTGAACAGAAAGCAGATGGACTATACTTTTCTGGCTGTCTTCTTTCTCGAACTAATCTTCACACACCCGGAGTTTGTGGCTCTTCATCTTCTGATTCCTCCTCTGTTGTAGAGTCTGATTCTTCCTCCTTAAGCTCAAACTCTATCTTCTCAGGTTCCTTTGGTTGGACTTCATGTTTAATAACATCTTTTACCTCTCTGAACACCATATCTCGATTGTACACAACCTTCCTTGTTACTGGGTTCCAAAGCTTATAACCCTTTAAACCATCCTTATACCCAATAAAGATGTACTTTTCAGATTTACTATCCAACTTGGTTCGTTTCTCCTTTGGAACATGTACATATGCATCACATCCAAATACCCTCAAATGTGAAAGAGAGTGTTTCTTACCAGTCCATACCTCTTGTGGAGTCTTATTCTCCAACACTGATGAAGGTGATCTGTTGACCAGGTAACATGCTATCTCCACCGCCTCTGCCCAAAATTCCTATCCTAACCTGGCACCACTGAGCATGCTTCTTTCCCTTTCCATCAACGTCTTGTTCATTCTTTCTATAGCTCCATTTTTCTCAGGTGTGTACGGAGTAGTCTTCTGCTATGCTATACAACACTTCTTACAGAATTCTTCAAATTCCTTACTACAAAACTCTCCATCGTTATCTGTCCTCAACACCTTTATCTTCTTCTCTGTCTAGATTTCCACCAGAGCCTTAAATTCTTTAAACCTGTCAAAGACTTCAGATTTCTTCTTAAGGAAATATATCCATGTATTCCTTGAGAAGTCATCTATAAATGATACATAGTACACAGACTTACCCAGTGATGGAACCTTCACAGGTCCAAACACATCACTGTGCACAAGTTCTAATATGTGTTTCACCCTCTTACCACCAGAGGCGAAACTGACCCGATTCTGCGTCCCACATACACAATTTTCACAGAAATCAAAATCCAGAGAGCTATTTCTCATACCTTCTACATACCTTTACCATGAAGTATTCGAAGGCCCTTCTCTCCAATATGTCCAAGCCTTTGATGCCACAACATGGTCTTCTCTCCAGAGACCACTAGATTTTCTACTCCACTTTCAGGAACCACAAAGTTGTTGCACCCATCAACAACAGTGCTACCTTGTAGCTTGTACAGAGTTCCAATCCGAACTCCCCGCATCAATACCAGTGCTCTCTGAACCATCTTGCAGGTATCCTTCTCGAACACTATTTTTACACCTGCATCATCCAACTTGCTTACAAAAATCAGATTTTTGGCCAATGCAGGAATATGCAGAACACCTGGAAGTGTTCTAACCCTTCCACCTTGCAACTTCAACTTTACTTTTCCACGACCAACGATTCTAGCCTTCCTATCATCCCCTAAGAAGACATCACCACCATCTTATTTCTCATTCTCGTAAAACCACTCTCTATGGGGAGTGAAGTGAAAATATGCACCTGAGTCAATCAACCATGCCTCATGATCTACATGTGTACTTGAAGAAGCCAAGTACACATCCCCACCTTCATCTGATGTGGTTTTTGCCTTTATAGAAGGAGCATCATCAGATCCCTTTCCTTTATCAAGAGCTTTAGATTTATAATCCCTTTTGTAGTTCCCTTCCTTTCCGCATTTCCATCACACCACCTTTACAAGTTTTCCTGGAGATTTAGATCTCCCTCTAGATTTAGATCTCCCACTCAATGACTTATTTTTGTTTTTGTTCTAGGACCATCACCGTACAGACAAGGCATCACCATTCTGGATCTCCATATTTTTCCGTCTCATCTCCTCTGTCAGCAAGGATGAGACTATTTCATCAAACTGCAAGGCAGTTGTATTGCTACCTATTGCAATAACCAGACTATCCCATGAATCTAGTAGAGAACACAACAAACTGATGCACTTATCTTCATCTGAAATTTTAATATCAACAGATAATAATTGACTTACCACAGTATTAAATGTGTTTAGATGCTCTATCACTGAGTCTCCATCTTTCATCCTCAGGTTATACAACTTTTTTTGCAGGAACAGTTTATTCACCAGAGATTTAGATTGGTACAAAGTCCCTAACTTGTCCCACAAAGCCTTCACCGTAGCTTCCCCTGATACATTTAGCAATACTGAATCTAAGACACACAATCATATTGTGCTCTTTGCCTTCCGATCCAACTTCTTCCATTCTTCATCGGACACTCCCATTGGTTTAGTACCTGGATCTACCGCGATCCACTAATCTTTATCACCAATAGATCCTCCATCTTGAGTTTCCACAACTCAAAAATTTGACCATTAAATTTCTTGATCTCTATCTTTCCACTGCTCGCCATCTTCTTTCACCACCAGAATTGATCTCACGGATCTCCCATTAAACAGGGTCTACCACAGGCCCGAGTGAAACCCCTCAGCAACAAATGTGTCCCCTTGAAGCCAAAACAACTCTGATACCAAATGTAGGTTTTAATCCCGTATATAAATTACCTGCATATGAATTCTAAAACACAAAAAATAAACAATGCAAGAGCATAACACCTAAAACACATATACACAGAGATTTTCCCTTGGATCCCAAAACCGGGAATACTAGCTTGATTTTTCATTATATTCCTTTCAATGTTATAATACATATTTATACATGCCAAAGCATCCAATACCATGGAATGAAAGCCATCGCTTCCAAAACCATGTGCGAAAATCTTGCACAAAACCATAGGTAGGTCTGCCCAACCTAATATAGGGTCCAAAAACAAAATTTTCGGGGCGTTGCCCCGAACCCCATAGAGGGGGCCTACCTGCACCTGTCAAACCCCCAGTGATCCTCCCCACTACGCAATTAGCGCAACGAAGGGGGGGCGGGGGGGGGATCTGCCCCCCCTCTAACCCCTCGGTTAACTATGTGGGCTAGTCGTGGAAAGAATATAACACCTCCCAACTTTTTCGGCTTGGTGGAGGAAATCATCATAACTTATTTAGAGGAAGCAGGATACCAAAAAACCATATTAGTATCCTAATTCGGGAATGAATATGTCAACACAACAAGTGCAACAGATGACTTAAGGAATTGGTTTACTTCTTCCCGATGTGGAAATTCACGACAGAAATGCTCCTCATTACAAATTAAACATGTATAATGAAGTTTTCTCTTTTCTTCAGAAGGCTGATTATTTTTTTTATCCTGTAGAGGATTATCTTTCTTCTTTTTACCTTTGACTTTCTTCTTACTTCTTGGTTGTTGATATTTTCCTTTGGAGAATTGAAAAACATTGATCTTGGAAGTAGAAATCACAGGAGTAGTAGATGGAGGGTTTTGGGCAGCCACATCAACATTTGAACTAGATGGTTTACTCTTTGACTATTAGCTAGAAGAACCGATCAAGCCATTAGTGGCATGTGTTTCTTTACCAAGAGGTTGAGGAACAATATTGGAAGGTCATAGAGAATTTGGTATTTTATCATAGAGCGGGCCATATTAGGTATAAATAAGATCATGATATTGGGCATGAGCAATTACCTATTCCTCGGTCACAACTTTTCCTTTAAAAACATCTTCTGTTATGGATAGTAATAGAGATGCAATAAACCATTCAAATAACAACTCATCAGGAACAAATGTTTTAACCAAACAACGATGACGTCGCCACTCATGAATGTGATCAGAAATGTGAGTTGAATCAATTTGTTTGAAATTGGTTAAAAGTTCAGTTCCAGTCTCATATCAAATGGGTAACTGAAAATACATTAAGAATGTGGTAGCCAAGGCATTGAAATTATCGAATGAAGCTCCTGGTAATTCAATATACCATTTTGTAATTGTGCAATAGAAAATACGTAAATGGATAGAGTCATTATTGAGAGAGTTCGACGAACACCACAAATGACAAGTGATAATGTGTGTAGATGGGTATTCTCCATGATTTCCATTGAATTTAGGGATATCACTAGGAAATTTTGTAGGAATAACCGGCCACCAAGGAGAATGGGAAACGAGATCATTGGTAAGACGAGTAAGATTTTGAAATTCAAGAGTTGCTACAAATGGTAACTGCCTCTTGAGGTCCAATGGAGGATACCTTGGTAATATGGGATGGCCTAAGCAACATGTATATGCGCTCAAGGATGGGGAGGATTCTAATAATTGAGATGCACATAACCTTGCTTCCCAGCCCCAGGATAACCTTGTGAAGGTTGAAACAGTTGGGTTTGGATTTTTTTACCTTGGTAATGCATTTGGGGTATACATTGATATGGTTGATACGATTGCTATGTGGGATTTTGCATCATCCCAACATAACGTTGGTGAGGTTGTGTCTGCGCCATATCATATACATTTTGACCCACTTGAATTTGAGGAACGACATGAAAAAATGATGAAGGTTGTAATATACCTTGAAGAGGCTGAGTAAATGGGGCTTGGGAGGCACCAGATACCTCTAGAATAGGTTGAGTTAAAGATGAAGCCTGTAAAGGCTGCCTTACATTGATTTGACCTTGAACATGTTGGGGTATAGGTTGATGAGAAGGAATATGAGATGCAGATGGAATAGGTTGAGAGATTAGAGAAGAAGCCACAATGGAACCAGGTTGTATGAGAAATGTAGGTTGCCAAAAATTCACAGCCATTCCTAAATGTGGAGGACTCGAATGAGGCTGAGAACTAATTTGTGATATTTTATGAGGAGATGGAAATATTCCCCCAATATGTTTCCCCCCTGCTGGAAGATGAGGGGAATATGAAGGAAACTACCCCCCAAGAGGATGGTTCCTAATATGAAGTGGATTGGGTTATTGTAGGTGTCCATACCCAATGACATAAGGACCGATTTGCTTCTGAATTATAGGTGTAGATGGAGGAGGAAGAGAAAAATGTGTAGCATTAATCAAAGAAGTGCCATATAGGATTCTAAAAGAGGATGACATAGGAGTATTCCATGGACTAGATGTTGCGCTAGAGAAGGTGCCACACAATAATTGGTAACCTGGCAGGAGAGACATACCACCATACAAATGTGTATCTGTTATGTTACAAACATGGATGAAGTTTCAACATAAATTGTCTCGGTCATAGTAGTAGTGATGAGCCTCATCATTGGGTAATTATATGGGCCTTAATTCACCTCCTAGCTTAGTCAAACCAGCATTTCTCACAACTTATTACATGTTTTGATTATATTTTGCTTAATGAGATGAGTTAAAGTGAGATATTATGCCTAGTGGACTAATATGTATTGAATGCAGGTTTGGAAGAGAAAATCAAGAAATTTTGGCAAAGACTAAGGTCGGAAACTCGAAAGGGACAAGGGAGAGAGATTGTAGGAGGTAAATCCTCCTCATTTACTCCTTCCCCGTTCAAATATTCCTTCATTAATCCCACCAGCTCAGAGTGCAAGCAACCAAGCCATGAAAATTAGAAGGAAGCCAAGCAAGTGATAAACAAGGAGTAGTTCATCTCGAGTTTGGGAGCTGAGCCTCCCTAAATTTAAGGAATTTGTTGGAGAATTTAGTTGTATAATTAGAGAGGCCTAGAGCCTTATTAGGATTCAAATTTTTGTTGTAAAACTCTAGCTATTTTTGAGCTCCAGACTTGTGGAAGACTTTTTGATGTAATTTTCTGTTTGGCAATAAGAATGAGTTTGTTCTTGATTCAGTACTAAGTTAACTCAGAGGGCTGAATCTCTTGGGTTAGGGCCCAACCCTAGCAACAAAGGCTCCTCTTCTTCTATCTTTATGCTTAGCTTAGTTTCATGGATTCATGGTTAAACTGTTGTTAGAAGTATTTCATTGCAAGTAGTGTAGATTTGATTAATTGTTTATTAGTTTGCTTCCATTTGTGCCTTACTATAGTAGCAAGCTAGAAGGGATAAAAGAGGCTCCAAAAATCTGTCAGTAGGTGTATTGGCCTCACTTCTTCCTCCTGGAATCATGATTTGAGGAAAAGACCCTTATGCAGCCCAAAAAGACAGATTTCGATTTCCTTCATGATATTTAGAATTTGTTGTACTTAAGATAGCATTTGATCAGTTTTTCAAAGTGGGATTTCATTTCCATCTCTTATATCTTCATTCTTGCGGTATATCTCATCCATGACTCCATGTGATTCAACAATTTCTTCATGCATAAGGTAGAAAGTTAGTTCATTAAATTCAACTTTTCTAGTTCATGAGAATTCTTCTTATTTACATGACTTTTTGGAAATTACACATGTTTGATGCAGAGCAGGAACTTCAGAAGTAGACAGAGATATCATAGCAAGAAACCACCTTCCAACTTCATTCACCCATAGGCATTCCTTGTTTTCATCAAAACATTCACCAATTTCATCATTTTACATAGAAATTTCCTCAAGCATTTTGAGTGAATCCAACCATCTCCTAAACTTGGTTTTGGGTTCTGAGTGATCCTAGGCCTCTTCTCACTCCATTCCACCCATCAAACACCTTCCCTAAGCTTTCCATCACCTCCAACACCCATCGTCTCACGGTTGCATCCTATAGAAATATAGGGAATCCTGTAGGTTTCTAGTGCATCTTGTAGGTTTTCCGGCGATGGCCTATTTTCACACTTGACTTTTCATGAAAAGCATAAAAAGACAAAACAGATTTCTTACAATTCTTTACATGCATAGAAATTGTGTTTTTTGTTCTTAGCTTCCATGCTTAGGATAGTAGCATTTTGTTCATGTTAATTTAGCATCATTGCAAAGCATAGCTCTTAGCAGCTAATTAGGAAATGATATTCCCTAGCATTGAATTTCAGTCTCTTTCATTACAGTAGAACAGCTCTCTCTTAGAATAGATTTCTCTTTCTTTCATCAAGGAACAAAGATTCTTCTAAATCGATAGAAGTCTGGCTTGCAAACCCTAGTGGTCTCTCACCAGCTAAACAATGACAAAAGGCAAAACCATCACTTTTACTTGTGTATACAACACTGTCACCTCCAAGTTTGTACGAACCCCTGGTTGATAAAGTAAAGTTGGTAGCTCTAAGAGTTGCAGCATTCTTGTTGCAATACTGGTGCTCATCACTTTTTGGTGCTGTTTTTGGGGAGGTTTCTAAGTAATATGTGATTACTGCTTTCTTTCTTCTACTTCTTGTTTCTACTATTATGCCATTAGTTTCATTTCTACAAAAGTAATTTAGTTTTTTTTTCATTATGCATTCTTTGCTTTCCTTTCCATTATGCAAGTCAGATTTCAGGCAAGTAGCTAATCTTTTCATTCGGTCAGTAGTTCTCATTTAATCCACAATTTTAATTCTACAAGTTAGATTTCAATTTAGCAATTAGTTTTTCATTCAGTTAGTAGTTTTCATTCAATCTACAAATTCAGTTCTACAAAGCACTTTCAAAATTTGAAAAAATCACAAAACCAAACCAAAAACATTTCCTTTCATGCCTCGTAGGAATAGGGATAACTTAGGGAATTTTTTCCAAATACCCCCACTGCATCCAACAACCAACCTTCCCTCTTCTTCAGTGGCTGTGAACTAGAGGAACCCTTAGGTGAGAAACCAGACATATTTGAAGAACCTACAGGGGAAGAAGAAGAACCCATTCCTATCGAGCCAATGGCTGAAAATAGAAATGACAGAGGGAATAGAGAGAGAGTTGAGGGTGCCTTCCCCATCAAGGAAACCAATGGGGACACTAAGATGAAAAATATAAACCCCTATGCCCTTCCTCATTTCCTTGGTCTAACCACAGAAGACCCCAACGCTTTCCTATTTGAGTTTGTTGTTATATGACGAACCTATGACTATATAGATGATGAGTAGAAGTTGAAACTATTTCCATCTACCCTCAAGGATGTAGCTCTACACTGGTTCATGGGTTTACCTGGGGATAGCATCAAAACTTGGGCTCAAATGCAGCAAGCCTTTAATAATAAGTATCGAGACTATTGTAGGTCTAAGGATACTGAAGAAGAAATTTTTAGGATGACCTTAGCTAATAATGAATACCTAGAGGATTATGAAGAAAGGTTCCAGCTTAGTTACAAAAGGGCCAGGTGCACACTTGACCCTAAGTCACTGAAGATGGTCTTTCTTAGAGGATTAAGGGAAGACCTTCTGGATACCCTACACTTGTTAGTAGGAGAAGATATATACCAGTTACCATATGAGGATATTAAGACTTTCTTCAGAAACCATTCTAGGGTAGCTAGGAAAAAGGGTAGGGGAAGTCAACCTATGGTCAATACATCCTCTTCCAATTCATCAATCAAGGGTGAAATTGGACACGTGTTGGAAGATTTCAAGAGTGAGACACTGCAAACCCTTGCCTTACAGATGGACACGATGAACATTAGGAGAAAGAAGGAGGAAGCCAAGAGAGCCTTGGCCATTTTTTGTCCTAGATGCACCGGGAGGCACCCTAGGAATGAATGTCCATTGAATTCTATTGAAATTTTCTTAGTCAGTGAAGAAAACCACTCCACAGATAAGTACCCTTCTTTTCCTGCACTCAAAGTTTTATATCAAGGAGCTGAAGGGGTCACTGAGCAACTTTATTACATAAATCAAAGGAGACCTCATGAACCTAGGCCATACCAGCATGGCATGCAAGGGTCATCCCATGCATATTATAACCCCAACCAGACCACATCCATACCTTCCCGGGGACACCCTGCTCATCCTTCCTGGTCTGCACCTCCTCCTTGGTCATTTTCATCTTAGTATCATTTCCAGTCAGCCACCCAAACATTTCAATCATATGCTCTGCCACAACCTCAGTGAATGCACCACCCTAGGGGTGGAGGCCCCAATACAACAATGTTCTAGCTATATTTCCTTCATCACCTACCCAACCAAAGTTTTTACACTCTGCTCCACAAAAACAACCCCAGATGCCTGCCCAGCCAAATCTGAACCCGAACAATAGACATGCACAACAAGTATACAGTGGAGAGACATCATATCCAACTTATGCTGTGGAGATCTAGGAAATTAACTTGAGATCTGGGAGAGTTCTCCCGAATAACCAACCTCCACCTCCACCTAGGGAGGTTGAAGAAGAAAGAGAGGAAATCATTCTTAAAGTAAATCCACCCTTTCCTGAGAGATTAACTCAACCACCCCAGCCTACCCTAGAAGAGACTGAACTTCTGAGAGAATTTAAAAACCTATGTGTCAAGATTCCACTTCTCCAAGCCATCAAGGATGTACCTATTTACAACAAGTTGATTAAGGAGAAGTGTTTCAAGCATCCAGGGAGGCGAAAAAGACATGACCCTACCATTAATGTCATCGGACAACTTTTCGACTTAATGTTGGGGTAGGCAATCAGTCCAAAGTATTTGGATCATGGAAGCCCTGTAGTATATGTGCACATAAATGGCACCATTGTCCCACACACTTTGATCGATCTTGGGGCTGCCATTAATGTGATGACCAAGGACACCATGCTCAAGCTCAACCTCCAAGGTTCATTGAGAAAGACCACAACGGTCCTGCAACTTGAAAATCGCTCCACAGTGACCCTTGAGGGGATTTTGGAGGATGTGATGGTCTCCATTGACTCTTGGGAGTACCTTGCAGATTTCCTAGTTCTCCAGCCTAATTCTTAGCTTACGGGTTACCCTCTCATCCTTGGGAGGCCTTGGTTCGCCAGTGCCGATGCTTACATCAACTGCAGAGCTGGGAATATGACCATCAATAATGGGCATATGTCCAAGCAGTTAGTCATATGCCCTCTTGCTCAACCATCTCTAGAACATTATTTACCTTTATGGTTGGAAGATGAGGAAGAAGATGAAGTTTATACTGCCCAACTGTATACCTTAGAAACAACCATGGGAGGAGGCCAACAAGATGAAGACAATTTGATTGAACACCTGCTCTAAAGTCCAACTCCTAGTACATTGTCCCTAGAAGAAGTAGTAAAGGAAACCCATAACAACCATCCAATTGATCTGTACTTGGCCGACTCCAACCCCCTCCATGTCAAAACCATAGAATTTGGACCTAAGAAAACTTTGAAAATCAATTCATCTCTTTTTGTTCTCCAAGAGGGGAAGTTGTGCAACATGCTAAAGTAACATGTGGATGACTTCACTTGGAGTTACAAAGAAATGAAGGGATTACACCCCTCAGTGTGTACTCACCATATTTATATCAAGGAAGGTTGCAAGCCAGTACAGAAACCCCAAAGGAGGATGAATCCAGCTCTTAAAGATATAGTCAAAGAAGAACTGCAAAAATTTCTAGATGCAGGATTCATTTATCCTATCTCCAACAGTGAGTGGGTCTCCCCTCTGGTGTTAGTTCCCAAGAAAAATGGTAAGTGGAGGATTTGTGTCGATTACAGGGAACTGAACAAAGTATAGGTTTTAACCCCGTACAGAAATTACCTGCATACGAATTCTAAAACACAGAAAATAAACAATGTGAGAGCATAACACATAAAACACATATACACAAAGATTTTCCCCTGGATCCCAATACTAGGTCTACCAGCTTGATTTTTCATTATGTTCCTTTCAATGTTACAATACATATTTATACATGCCGAAGCATCCAATAACATGGACCGAAAACCATCACATCCAAAACCATGGAATGAAAACCATCGCATCCAAAACCATGTGTGAAAATCATGCACAAAACCATAGGTGGGTCCGCCCAACCTAACATAGGGTCCAAAACCAAATTTTTTGGGGGCGCTATCTCGGACCCCATAGAGTGGGGTTACCTGCACCCTTCAAACCCCTTATGACTTCCTCCGCTATGCAATCGACGCAACAAAGGGGGGGCTCCACCCCACATCTAACCCTTCGATTAACTACATGGGCTAGTCATGGAAAGAATATAACACAACCCAACATTCTCCCACTTGTTGTTTTCTTTCCACAGGGGGCCACAAGAGAGCTTAGTCATTTATCTAGCCCTGAAACACCCATTTCTTCTCTACACCAACAAAACTTCTCAGAGATCACAGGTTTTGTCAATGTATCTACAGTATTCTTCAAAGTGTCCATCTTTACCAGCAACACATTTTTTTCTTCTATCATATCCCTCACAAAGTGATATTGAACATCAATGTGCTTTGTCTTTGAATGATATGCAGGGTTCTTTGCCAAGAAAATTGCACTTTGGCTGTCATAGTCTATCCTTATTGCTCCCTGTACTAACCCCATATTTGAACACAATCTCTGCAACCAAACTACTTCCTTTCTTGCATGAGTGGCTCCCATGTATTCTGCCTCTGTAATTGATAGTGCCACTACAGATTGTTTCTTACTCATCCAACTGTTGCACCTCCAAATAGGTTAAACACATACCCACTTGTAGATCTTCTCTTATCTAGATCTCCAGCCTAGTTTGCATCAATAAAGCCACGAATATACAACACTTTGTCCAATCCTGGTCTTCCTTGGTAGCACAAACCATAATCACTAGTGCCACGCAAATACCTGAAAACCCGCTTCACTATTGTCCAATGCTCCTTCTAGTACATACCATTGAATACATCAAGCTATCGTCTGCACTTGCATATGGAACACGGGACATATCCTCTTCCTCTTCTTGTGTCTTGGGACACTGTTCAGCAAATAACTTTACACCTATAGGAATAGGAACCTTCACCAGTTTACTATCCTGAATATTAAACCTCTTCAATATTGTCTCAACATACTTCCTCTGGTTTAACCATAGCTTCCTCTTTGCCAGATCTCTTTTAATTTCCATGCCCAAAATATAGTTTGTAGCACCAAGATATTTCATGTCGAATTTGGAGGACAATTGGGTCTTCAAATCTTGGATAATTTCTTTGTCATTTCCAACCAGCAACATATCATCCACATACAAGACTAGATAAATAACACGGTCACCAATTAATTTAAAATACACACAGTGATCTACTTTGCTTCTGGTGAAGCCAAGTCCCCATATAAATGTATCAAATTTCTGATACCACATCCTTGGTGACTGTTTTAACCCATACAAAGGCCTCTTTAACTTGCATACCCGTTCTTTCTTACCCTTCACCATAAAGCCTTCAGGTTGCTTCATGTAGATCTCCTCTTCCAGATCCCCATGAAGAAATGTTGTCTTCACATCCATCTATTCTAGCTCAAAATCAAAAGCAACAACAACAGATAAAAGTAATATAATATAAGTTACTTTGGCAATAGGAGAAAAAATATCACCAAAATCAATTCCCGGCACCTGGGAATAACCTTTTGCTACCAAACGAGATTTTTATTTCTCCACCTTTCCTTTTGCATTTATCTTCTTCTTGAACACCCATTTGCTGCCAATGGGTTTCCTTCCAACCAGTAACTCCACTAGATCCCAAGCCTCATTTTTGTGCAAAGATGCCATTTCATCAACCATGGCCTCTTTCCAGAGTTTTCCATCCTTTGAATCTACTGCTTCCTTCACAATTCTGGGATCATCATCAGTAATAGATAAAGAAAAATTTGAACAGAAAGTAGATGGACTATACCTTTCTGGCTGCCTTCTTTCTCAAACTAATCTTCTCACACCCGGAGTTTGTGGCTCTTCATCTTTTGATTCCTCCTCTACTGTAGAGTCTGATTCTTCCTCCTTTAGCTCAAACTCTATCTTCTCAAGTTCCTTTCGTTGGACTTCATGTTTAATAACATCTTTCACCTCTCTGAACACCACATTTCGGCTATACACAACCTTCCTTTTTACTGGATTCCAAAGCTTATAACCCTTTAAACCATCCTTATACCCAATAAAGATGCACTTTTCAGATTTACTATCCAACTTGATTCGTTTCTCCTTTGGAACATGTACATATACATCACATCCAAATACCCTTAGATGTGAAAGAGATGGTTTCTTACCAGTCCATACCTCTAGTGGAGTCTTATCCTCCAACACTGATGAAGGTGATCTGTTGACCAGGTAAGATGCTGTCTCCACCGCCTCTACCTAGAATTCCTGTCCTAACCCAGCACCACTGAGCATGCTTCTTTCCCTTTCCATCAACGTCTCGTTCATTCTTTTAGCAACTCCATTTTGTTGAGGTGTATATGGAGTAGTCTTCTACCATGCTATACCACACTTTTTACAGAATTCTTCAAATTCCTTACTGCAAAACTCTCCACCGTTATCTGTCCTCAGCACCTTTATCTTATTCTCTGTCTGGTTTTCCACCAGAGACTTAAATTCTTTAAACCTGTCAAAGACTTTGGATTTCTTCTTAAGGAAATATATCCATGTATTCCTTGATAAGTCATCTATAAATGATACATAGTACACAGACTTACCTAGTGATGGAACCTTCATAGGTCCTGTTATCTCAAAATCAATTCCTGATAGGTTGTTGATCAGGTAGACCTTGATTAACTATTTCAAACCAACTTTTGGTTGAGGCTTAGCCTCCCCAACCTAAGAGGGCTCTCTCACAAGATTAAAGATTTTTGATAATGAATTAGATGGCTAACTCTATGGAACAAGTGAAGAAATATGAATGGTTGAACATGATCATTAAGCATCCATTGGGCTTATGGAGTCAATAAATGCTTCAATATGACAATAAAATTAGCTTTACATGGAAGTCAGGGCATCTATAATTCAACATATGAAGGGTACATCAGTAGCATAAAGGAAAACACAATCTACAAATGTATGAATGAATTTAGAGCATAACCAATGAATTCTAGGTATCATACATTCATACTACTTCAAATAAGGAGATAAGGACAAACATAAACAAGCCACCATTGCACCATTGAACTCTTTCTGAATCCTGAGAAGTAAAGCCAAAGTCTTCATTCATAAAAACATAACCTTCTACAATGGCACAATATGAGTCTTTCTCTGAAAATTTCCAACCCTTTCTACATTAGATCTTCTCCTATATATAGAGCCCTTTACATGAATTAGATTCCTCCTATAGGATGAGGAAAATTCGAATTCTACCTGATCTGACACCTATTGACACTTAAAACTAACTATTAAATGCAAATGACAGCTAACTAGCAGTCCTAGAGACCTAAAACAATTAGGAATGTAACTCCTCATTATGATTAAAATAACCTTATCTAGGAATTAAACACTCATTTTGACACCTATAAATCCATGAATTCGAATTTTATGGTGCTCATAACCCTCCAGCTGGCCCTTGATGACTCATCCTTTTACTGCTCCTAGAAACTAGGAGATGGTTCCTTGCTCTGTTCTGGCTGAAAAATAGGTCTTGGGACAGAGCTCATATCTTCTCATAAAAAATGTATTTGGAAAAAATGAAGGAGGCTTTTGTGAACCAATCTGCGCTAAACAAAAGCCTCTCTTGGGTTTTTGAAACACCTTTCCTACCGCCCAGAATGTGTCTTTTAAAAACAGGTGTAAAACAGAGAAATATGCTTATGAAAAACTGCACCTACAGCAGTTTCGTAGTGCAAGTTTGGTCCTTCATTTCTCCCAGATCATGATGGATTTGAATAAAGTGGAAGAGATTTTTGTACTTTAGTATCTTAGGAATTAAAACCTCTTTCACTTTTCAGAGATGAGTTTTTAACTGCTCAGAAACTCTTCTAGAAGTTGACTGGTAAAAACAAGGAGACAAAGTTCCTCCCTTTTTGCTTTTGGTCTCCACAAGGATCTTTGAAATCAATTATCCCTATTGTTTTTCATAAAATTGCATGGATTATCATGTTTTACATACACTTCAAACCTTGTCCATATATACATGTGAAGACAAAACCCTTTAATGCTGCCTGATGTCTCATGAAAAATACTAGCTATGAAATGATGACCTCTTATATAGCTAAGAGTTCATAGATATCCTTCCTTCACTTGATTTGCCTTTGCTGGATACTTACACCTTGTAAATGCTCCCCTTTCAGACATTCCTCTTCAAAAAGATTTCCTTTTGTATCCCAAAATTGGTCTACCAAAACATAATATGCAACCACAGCAGTTTCGTAGCGTGCTACGAAACTGCTGTGCATTAGGCATCATTTACAACAGTTTCGTAGCGCGCTACGAAACTACTGTGTAATTTTAAAAACACAGTTTGAGGCCAAAACTTTAACTCTTTTGATCTTTCTTTTCCTTGTAATGGCTTTTCCATCTGCCATGAAGTTTTCCAAAACTGAAAACATAGACACCATTCTTTTAAAGTAAACTTCAAAAGGCAATCTATCAAAATTTAGGACTTAACCATACTTGCTATGTGATTTTTCTTAGTTAAGAATGTCCTTCATGTTGGCTTAGTTGTGTCTTCAGATCTTCAATTTTCCTTTTCAATTGCATGTTTCCTTGCCCTTTCCTTGAATTGGGCAATCTCAAGGTTGGTAGACATCAATTTCCTTTTTGACTTCCTCAAAGCTACATTCTTCTTCTTGAGTGCTAACTGCCTTGCTTGAGTTGAAATGGAGAACTCTGATGTATGCTGACCCTGAGCTTGCCAAGTGCTTCTTATGCATGAAAGGAACACGAAAGTGACCAAGACCAATTCTTCCTTACCTTACCCCTTTTCTTTGAAATTTGTTTAGTGATAACAGGTCCAAACACATCACTGTGCACAAGCTCTAATATCTCTTATGCCCTATTATCACTAGAGGGGAAACTCACCTGATTCTGCTTCCCATATACACAATTTTCACGGAAATCAAAATCCAGAGATATATTACTCATACCTTCTACCATACCTTTACCATGAAGTATTTGAAGGCCCTTCTCTCCAATATGTCCAAGCCTTTGATGCCACAGCATGGTCTTCTCTCCAGAGACCACTAGATTTTCTGCTCCACTTACAGGAACCACAAAATTGTTGCACCCATCAACAACAGTGCTACCTTGCAGCTTGTACAGAGTTCCAATCTGAACTCCCTGCATTAATACCAGTGCTCCCCAAACCATCTTGTAGGTATCCTTCTCGAACACTATTTCTACACCTGCATCATCCAATGCTTACAGAAACATATTTCTGGCCAATGCAGGAATATGCAAAACACCCGGAAGTGTTCTAACCCTTCCACCTTGCAACTTCAACTTTACTTTTCTGCAACCAATGATTCTAGCCTTCCAGTCATCCCCTAAGAATACATCACCACCATCGTATTTCTCATACTCGCAAAACCACTCTCTATGGGGAATGAAGTGAAAGGATGCACCTGAGTCAACCAACCATGACTCATGATCTACATGTGTACTTGAAGAAGCCAAGTACACATCCCCACCTTCATCTGAGGTGGTTTTTGCCTCTGCAAAAGGAGCATCATTAGATCCCTTTCCTTTATCAGGAGCTTTAGCTTTATAGTCCCTTTTGTAGTGCCCTTCCTTTCTGCATTTCCAACACACCACCTTTATAGGTTTTCCTGGAGATTTACATCTCCCTCTAGATTTAGATCTCCCACTCGATGACTTGTTTTTGTTTTTGTTCTGGGTCTATCCTCGTACAGACAAGGCATCACCATTCTGGCTCTCCAAATTTTTCCGTCTCATCTCCTTCGTCAGCAAGGATGAGAGTATTTAATCAAACTGCAAGGCAGTTGCATTGCTACCTATTGCAATAAACAGACTATCCCACGAATCTGGTAGAGAACACAAAAAATTGATGCACTTATCTTCATCTAAAATTTTAATATCAACAGATTCTAACTGACATACCACAATATTAAATGCGTTAAGATGCTCTGTCACCAAGTCTCCATCTTTCATCCTTAGGTTATACAGCTTTTTCCGCAGGAACAGTTTATTCACCAGAGACTTAGATTGGTACAAAGTCCCTAACTTGTCCCATAAAGCCTTCGCCATAGCTTCCTGATGGGTGTGAGATTTTGGGGTTTAATCAAAATCCCTTTCCCAAAAAATATCGATCTTGAGGCCTGTGGGTTATGGCCCACTAAGCCTTATCGGAAGCGTTCTAGGCTTTAAGCCTTTAACCATGGACCATTACATAGACCCAGACCATTCAACTATCGGGTCTTTTATTACTATCGGGAGCCTTCAAACATGAGTTGAACCTTAAAACCTCGCTCAACATATACATCGAGACTACATGGAATAACAAAGAAACCTCGCGCAGAAATACATAACCGGACTTCAAACAATTTATGCAACTGCCTCAATAACTATCGGCGGGTCCACAGCTCCGCTCCAACTCCGACATCCGACTACCCGATCCTTCGATCTCTGATTAGGTTATCAACGATATCGCCATCGACGTATCGGCCATCTCTCTTCCATCCGCTTTGATATTCATCCTCTCCGATATGTGAACGCCTATCACATCTGGGCTGTCGATCTGACGCCAGATCCAACAGCCGTCGCTGAATCGAATTATCGCAATCATTATTCCTCGTTGGTCAGTTCCGATAACTCATAAGGAGTTCTGTCGATGCAATAAAGGATCTTTGTTCATCTGCGACTTCATCTGACCGTTGATCTGGAAGATCAAATGGCTCCTGTGTATTCACCATTTTGATGGAAATTCTACATTTTAAACATAGTTCTCTGCCATTTCTCTGTTTATGCACACGATATAACAGTTATATTTCGATTGCCATCGACCCTACAATGGTCGATGGTCGATCACATGCATACAATTGGGATTAAACCCTCAACGCACATATACACATAACATAATTGAAAGGAGACATGTTACACAGACATGCTAGGACCACAAAACACATATATATTATAATATACGCATCAAGATTACAACTAAGGTATTTTAGCCTTAGAACAGAGCCTCCTCTCGACTACATCTTTAATCACTCTCTGTTACATGAGTTCTATTCTATGCTCTCCTCCCCCTCGAACACGCAAGTTCGTATACATATATAAAAGAAGTGTTGGATCGGATCACTTCAAGGATCCGATCAGATTCTCCATGCTTTCCTCTTATAAAAGCACTAAAGCTCTCGGTACATGCATGCTCATAACACATGGCAAATTACATTAAAAGTCTTCGAGACTTTATCCATCCATGTTTTAAATCTTTAAATCTGTTTTAAAGCAAATTTTCCCTATTTTGCTCCCCTGGTCCATGTCTTCCTCTTCTCTCTGATTTTGGATTCCTCCCTTTGAATAAGGGTGTTGGATGCTCCTGCATTAGACTCCCGAGGCACAAAAATTTATGACCTCCTAGTCATATGCTTCTCCTTATCCTTAGCAATTCTACCCATTGTTTCAATCCTTCAATGGAACTACCTTCATGGTCTTCTATGAGCTGCAATCAAGCCTATACAATAGCAAGTCCTCCCTGTTACCTCTTACCTCACCAAGCTCTCATCTGGACTTGGTCTTTTGGCAAGCTTTATAGTTCTCTCCTCAAACCTCTTACTGACTAACAATTCTACCCAACACTTCTTTTGCTAGAATTGTTATCTCTAAGACAACTCTACCCACAATCACAACTGTTGAGCTACCTCAACAACTTCTACCCAACTGTAGTTGGAAGTTGTTCTCAGATTCTCTTGAGCACTCCTTGCTCTTAGGCTATTGCTACAATCTTCTTACCTTCTTCTTTCATTCCCTGTGTGACAGTAAGACCACAAACTCTCCAGCTTTATCAACTGTACCTCCTACTCCTTCTTCTCTCTGGAATCCTTCTTCTTCTTTCTCCTTGCAAGAAACATTCCCTACTTTGATGCCAAATGATGGGTGTGAGATTTTTTGGTTTAATAAAAATCCCTTTCCCAAAAAATATTGATCTTGAGGCCTATGGGTTATGGCCCACCAAGCCTTATCAGAAGCATTCTAGGCTTTAAGCCTTTAACCATGGACCATTACATAGACCCGGTCCATTCAACTATCGAGTCTTTTATTACTATCGAGAGCCTTCAAACATGATTTGAGCCTTAAAAACCTGCTCAATACATACATCGGGACTACACATAATAACAAAGAAACCCCACGCAGAAATACATAACTAGACTTCAAACAATTTATGCAACCGCCTCAATAACTATCGGCGGGTCCACAGCTCCACTCCAACTCCGACTTCCGACTACCCGATCCTTCAATCACCGATTAGGTTATCAGTGATATCACCATCGGTGTATCAACCATCTCTCTTCCATGTGCTTTGATCTTAGGCCTCTCTGATATGTGATCACTGATCGCATCTGGGTCGTCGATCTGACGCCAGATCCGACAACCGTCACTGAATCGCATTATCGCAATTGCCATTCCACGTTGGCCGGTTCCGATAACTCATAAGGATTTCTTCCGATGCGATAAAGGATCTCTGCTCATTTGTGACTTCATCTAAACCATTGATCTGGAAGATCAAACGGGTCCTGTGTATTCGCCATTTTGATGGAAACTCTACATTTTAAACACCGTTCTTTGCCATTTCTCTGTTTATGCACATGATATAATAGTTATATTTCTTTCGATCAACATCTACCCTACAGTGGTCGATGGTCGATCACATGCATACAATTGGGATTAAATGCTCAACACACATATACACATAACAGAATTGAAAGGAGACATGTCACACAGACATGTTGGGACCACAAAACACATATATATTATAATATACGCAACATGATTACAACTAAGGCATTTCAGCCTTAGAACAGAGCCTCCTCTCGACTACATCTTTAATCACTCTCTGTTACATGAGTTCTATTATATGCTCTCCTCCCCCTCGAACATGCAGGTTCGTATACATATATAAAAGAAGTGTTGGATCGAATCACTTCAAGGATCCGATCAGATTCTCCATGCTTTCCTCTTATAAAAGCACTAAAGCTCTCGGTATATGCATGCTCATAACACATGGAAAATTACATTAAAAGTCTTCGAGACTTTATCCATCCTTTAAATCTTTAAATCTGTTTTAAAGTAGATTTTCCCTATTTTGCTCCACTGGTCCACGTCTTCCTCTTCTCTCTGCTTTTGGATTCCTCCCTTTGACTAAGGGTGTTGGATGCTCCTGCATCACTTCCCCTGACACATTCAACAATACTGAATCTGATACACACAATCGTATAGTGCTCTTTGCCTTCCGATCCAACTTCTTCCATTCATCAGACACTCCTGTTGGTTTAGTACCTGGGTCTACTGTGATCCACTGATCTTTATCCACCAACAGATCCTCCATCTTGAGTTTCCACAACTCAATACTCTGACCATTAAATTTCTCGATTTCTATCTTTCCACTGCTCGCCATCATCTTTCACCACCAAAATCAATCTCACAGATCTCCCACTAAACAGGGTCTACCACAGGCCCGAGCGAAACCCCTCAGCAATAAAGGCATCCCCTTGAAGCCAAAGTAGCTCTAAAACCAAATGTAGGTTTTAACCCCGTACAGAAATTACCTGCATACGAATTCTAAAACATAGAAAATAAACAATGCAAGAGCATAACACATAAAACACATATACACATATATTTTTCCCAGGATCCCAATACCAGGTGTTAGTGCCTAGATTTACCTTAGGCTAAGGAAGGTAGGATCCAGGGCCAACATCAAACCACGCTTAACCCTGTAGCTAGCCCTACCAGGTCGGGAGAGGGCTCTCTCTGGGTCAATATCAACAAATTATGATCAATGAGGGCTTGAGATGATTGATATAAATACTGATCTTAGGCTAGGTATATGTGTGAAAACGTTTGATTGAATAAAATGATGTTTTTGTTGGCTCAGATGGAAAGGTAGATTTTGGGTGCGGGGAATGAGGCTCAGTCTTGCAGAGATCTCAATGGGGCAAGGTAGGAAATTGTTTTTGGCACTTAAAATTGAATGAGATGGAAGGATTAGATAGGTGAAGAGCTGAAGAGGGTAAGGAAAGTCATGGATCCTCTCCAAACAACTGAAAACATCAAGAAACTAAAGCAAACCTCAAGTAGAGCACTGCAATTTCAATGGATTCTACTTACACTCTTGTTTGTTTAGTTAAGAAGAAATAAGATAGAGAATGGCATACATTACACATAATAAAATTCACAATTACAAAGAAAAGCATTGTACCAAGACAAATTTCCACATGGATCCCAAAGAGTGTTGCAAAGCCTAGTCTCAATTCCTTAGCCAAAATGTTGATATGAGTGTACAATGAAGCTCAAGGCTTTTTCAAAAGTTCAACATTCTACCAAAATCCAACCCCTACACTATGAAATTCATAAAATATATACATTTTCTCATCCTTGTACTAAGGGATTTAACTCAACCATTTTCTTCAAAATAGAGTTACATTAAACTTGGGGCGAATTTCTGAAAATAGGTGTTGAAGATGAACTCGTATCTCCTAAACCATAGCATTGGTTACAAAAATGAAAAAGGTTTTTGTAGATAAGGTCATTTTGGAGAAAACCCTCTCTCAATTTTGGAAAATTCGTTTCCAGTTGCTCGAAATAGGTTCCACAAAATCATCTCTAAAACAGAAAATCATTAAAAATTTAAATCTGTGAAAATGAGCTGTAAAGATCTAGTCACATATCCCAGTCCATGACACCTGTCAATAAAATGAAAGAGGCTTTTGTTATATGGCTTGTGTTTAACAAAAAAATCCTTTGGTTTTGTAAAATTACTTTCCATCTGTTGTAAAATGACCCCGCACTAAAATGACTAAAACAGTAAAAAATATGAAAAAATTGCTTTGTTTTAAAGTAGGCTCTAAATATCACTGTATATATCCCACATAGTAGCACCTGTGCATAAACTGAAGGAGGTTTTTGTTATTTGATATGTGATGAACAAAAACCTCTTTCACTTTGAAAAATTCTTTACCATTATTTCAAAAATTGATTTTGTACTAAACTTGTCATTGTGCGCAGCAACTGACTTCAAAACATGCATAACCAAGAATCATTCATTCATTTTGATCATATATTCTAATTTAGAAACCGGTTATGGAAGCGTGATATACCGTTGGAGATATTTTTTTTAGCTTCTTCTGATGGACACAGTTGTGACATGTTTTGTGTTGAATATCATGTGCAAAACATCTAACAAAACCAGACATAGTAAGAGCTCATGTTGATCTCTGGTGACAGGCTGCGAAGACTAGAACTAACATCAGCTCCATTGGGGATGGTAGCTCCTTGGAGGTGCCAAGAACTAAAGATCTTTGGAAAGCAGATAGTGCCTCTTCCATTGGGCATGGATGGTCAAACAACTGCAAATCCAAAACAACTCATACTAATCCAAAAACGTATACATACTGCAACATGTACATAAACAAATACCGAAAACTGAAATGCTGCCTTGGGTAGCTTATTTATGTACAAATCTAACCCACTTTGCTGCAAAATTGATACATCAAGTAATGTTGTAATGCCATATCAACCAATCAAGTAATTGTGACAAGGATGCTGCTTGGAAGTGCTCGAACCAGGACACAACTGGAAAGGCTAGTAGCCATACATGCACATAATGAATTTGGTTGTGTAAAAGGCAATCTGATCTATCATTCAAACTAAAAAAAATTCCATGTACACTGCAATAGGATCGAAGAAACCAAACTATATCTGCTGCCCCAACTCTTCAATACATGCTTCCAACTGCAAACTATCAATGCAAATATCCACGGGCAGCCTTACCTTCTGTTCCTTCTACTGAAAAAGGTCCCTAAAGAATGGGACTCCACAATCCAGATCCTAGGACTGTATTTGGGTCTCCAATTCAGTTAGATCTCCAATTTTGATGACAAACTCTTGCAAAAAATTGAGCTTAGCTTCATGGCTGCATCGACAGGATTTCAGATAAGAAGAAAGAGATGAAGCAAAGTTCTCATCTACCTCATCGTTCGTGCACATATCTTCCCATTCTCTAAAACCTTGAATAGAGGGCACTTCTATTTTGAATTCTTCTTCTTTCTCCATCCATGTTTCAAGAAAGATATGCCAAAAATCTGCAAAGGACTTAATAGATCTGATAGGAAAACCTTCAATCCATTTTCTACATTTGCCTTGAAACGAATCAAAGAACAATCTGATGAAGACATCTTCCTTTTTAACTCTAAGAATGTCCACAAATGTTTTAAAATTTTCTATATGTTCTAGAGTCAAAGTCAGATCTTCCCCATTGAATTTAGGGCCATTACTCAAAATGTATGCATCCTTTGGTAGTTGATTAGGAAAACCAGGAAGATTAGAAAAATCGATACATGAATACCTTGAACAAATAGAAGCAACATCTGAGTCCTTGATTTAGCCAATGGAGCCACCATCAATACTTTGAAACTTGGGACTTCGAATAGTGGAGTTGCCAGGTAGATGATTTCAGCCTTCATATGTGTCTAACTATCATCCACCATCAGCAATCAGATCTGAACTTGATTACAAAATTGTACTGGGGAAATTTGCAAGTTAGATATTCCGTTTATAAGACTAGACCGGAGATGGACTGAAGTAGCTTTTATCTACTTGCGCTAATGCAAAGCAAAAGCGTTTCGAAGGCTACCTAGCTAATCTTCAGACTTCGTCTATAGTTTATAAAACAAAGAACACTAACAAACAAACAATTTCTTCCCCAGTATGGTCACCACTATGTTAGTGCCTAGATTTACCTTAGGCTGAGGAAGGTAGGATCTAGGGCCAACATCAAACCACGCTCAACCTGGCAGCTAGCCCTACTAGGTCGGGAGAGGGCTCTCTCCGGGTCAATCTCAGCAAATTATGATCGATGAGAGCTTGAGATGACTGATAGAAATATTGATCTTAGGCTAGGTATATCTGTGAAAAAGTTTGATTGAATAAAATGATGTTTTTGTTGGCTCAGATGGAAAGGTAGATTTTGGGTGTGGGGAATGAGGCTCAGTCTTGCAGAGATCTCAATGGGGCAAGGTATGAAATTGTTTTTGGCACTTAAAATTGAATGAGATGGAAGGATTAGACAGGTGAGGAGCTAAAGAGGGCAAGGAAAGTCATTGATCCTCTCCAAACAGCTGAAAACATCAAGAAACTAAAGAAAACCTCAAGTAGAGCACTGCAATTTCAATGGATTCTACTTACACTCTTGTTTGTTTAGTTAAGAAGAAACAAGATAGAGAATGGTATACATTACACATAAGAAAAATCACAATTACAAAGAAAATCATTGTACCAAGACAAATTGCCACATGGATCTCAAAGAGTACTGCAAACCCTGGTCTCAATTCCTTAGCCAAAATGCTGATATGAGTGTACAATGAAGCTCAAGGCAAGTTTCTCAAAAGTCCAACCTTCTACCAAAATCCAATCCCTACACTATGAAATTCATAAAATATATACATTTTCTCATCCTTTTACTAAGGGATTGAGCTCAACCATTTTCTTCAAAATAGAATCAGTTACATTAAACTTGGGGCGAATTTCTGAAAATAGGTGTTGAAGATGAACTCGTATCTCCTAAACCATAGCACCTGTTACAAAACTGAAAGAGGATTTTGTAGATGAGGTCATGTTGGAGAAAAATATCTCTCAAATTTGGGAAATTTGTTTCCAGTTGCTCGCAATCTGTTCCACAAAATCATCTCTAAAACAGAAAATCATTAAAAATTTAAATCTGTGAAAATGAGCTATAAATATCTAGTCACATATCTCAATCCATGACACCTGTGAATAAATTGAAAGAGGTTTTTGTTATATGGCTCGTGGATATCAAAAACTGCCTTGGTTTTTGTAAAATTACTTTCCATCTGTTGTAAAATGACCCCGCACTAAAATGACTAAAATAGTAAAAAATATGAAAAATTTGCTTTGTTTTAAAGTAGGCTCCAAATATCACTATATATATCCCACATAGTAGCACCTGTGCATAAAATGAAGGAGGTTTTTTTTACTTGATATGTGATGAACAAAAACCTCTTTCACTTTTGAAAAATTCTTTACCATTCTTTCAGAAACTGATTTTGTACTAAACTTTTCATTGTGCGCAGCAACTGACCTCAAAACATGCATAACCAAGAATCATTCATTCATTTTGATCATATCTTCTAATCTAGAAACCAGTTATGGAAGTGTGATATACCGTTGGAAATATTTTTCCAAGCTTATTCTGATGGACACACTTGTGAAATGTTTTGTGTTGAATATCATGTGCAAAACTTCTAACAAAACCAGACATAGTAAGAGCTCATGTTGATCTCTGGTGACAGGCTGCGGAGACAGGAACTAACACCGGGACAACCAGCTGATTTTTCATTATGTTCCTTCCAATGTTACACTACATATTTATACATGCTGAAGCTTCCAATACCATGGACCGAAAACCATCACGTCCAAAACCATGTGTGAAACTCATGCACAAAACCATATGTGGGTCTGCCCAACCTAACATAGGGTCCAAAACAAAATTTTTCTAGGGCGCTGCCCTGGAACCCATAGAGTGGGGTTACCTGCACCCCTCAAATCCCCTGTGAATCCCTCTGCTACACAATTGGCACAACAAAGGGGGGGCTCTGCCCCCCTTCTAACCCCCCGGTTAACTACATGGGCTAGTCATGGAAAGAATATAACACAACCCAGCAAAAAGCCACAAAGAAGGACCATTTCTCTCTTCCTTTCATCGACCAAGTGCTAGATGGCCTGGCAGGAAAAAAAATTTTCTCTTTCCTAGATGGACTCAGCAGGTACAACCAAATCCAGATTAGCCTAGAAGACCAGGATAAAACCACCTTCAGTTGTCCTTGGGGAATTTTTTCCTATAGGGTCCTTCCTTTTGCCCTATGCAATGCCCCTGCCACCTTTCAGAGAACAGTCTTGAGTATCTTTGCTGAGTTGGTCCATGATGCAGTAGAAATCTATATGGATGATTTCACACCTTATGGGGGTGATTTCGAGGAGACTTTTTCCAACTTAGGTAAGGTATTGCACAAATGCATTGAGATGAACCTGTCTCTCAGTCCCGAGAAATGTGAATTCTTGATGACTGAAGGGACCGTGCTGGGTCATTCAATATCTCAACAAGGACTGTAGGTGGACCCCAACAAAATAGCTATTATCCAAAGGGTCCCACCTCCTCAAAAGCAGAGAGATGTCAGAAGTTTCCTAGGATTAGCTGGATACTACCGAAGGTTCATAAAGGACTTTAGCAAGTTGGCCTCTCCTTTATTTGGGTTGTTGGCCAAGGACTCTGAGTTTATATGGTCAAAAAGCTATCAAGAGGCCTTGGACATCCTGAAGAACAAGTTAACCACTGCCCCAATTCTCTGAGGCCCAAATTGGGCCCTTCCTTTTCACATTCATGTTGATGCCTCACACAAAGCCATAGGAGCAGCCCTAGTTCAGATAGATGAAAAATTGCCTTATGCCATTTACTTTATCAGTAAGAATTTGTCAAAGGCCAAACTGAACTACACAGTGACTGAAAAGGAGCTCCTGGATATTGTGCATTCATTGAACAAATTTAGGCATTATATTACAGGCTATCAAACATTTGTCCATACTGACCATGCTGCAATAAAATATTTAATGAATAAACCCAATGTGAATGTTCGTATTATAAGATGGTTTCTTTCATTACAACAGTTTGACCTAACTATTGTTGATAAGCCTAGTAAGGAAAATGTTGTCGCAGACTTTTTTCCAGATTAACTCTTCCTGCAGGTGAAGAGGGAATGGTTGATGACCAGTTACCGTATGAGCACTTATTCACGATTTTAGTTCTCTCTCCATGGTTTGCTGACATAGCAAACTATTTGGTATCTGCACAGTTCCCACTGAACTCATCCTCCAAAGAGAAAAGCAAGATTATAAGGAAGAGAACCCCCTTCACTTGGATTGGGGGCAATCTCTTCAAACTTGGCCCAGATCAAATATTGAGGTGTGTCAGGGAGGAGGAAGTCTTTGACATCCTTCTAACCTGTCATGATGGGCATTGTGGAGGTCACTTTGCAGCAAAGAGGACACCATTCAAAGTGTTATAAGAAGTCTATTATTGGCCCACTCTTCGTTAGGGTGTGAAAAGATATATTAGTCAGTGTGATCGGTGCCAAAGGATGGGAAAGCCTACTCCAAGGGATGAAATGCCTCTATAGCCTTAGGTGACTTTCGATCCATTTGACAAGTGGGGCATGGACTTCATTGGACCTATTGACCCTCCTTCCAAGCAGAAACAGTACATCATTGTGTGCACTGACTATCTGACTAAGTGGGTTGAAACTAAGGCAATTAAGGCAGCAAAAGAGGAGAAGGTAGCTAAGTTCTTAAGGGAGAATGTATTTTACAAATTTGGGTACCCTAGAGAACTGGTCATTGATTAAGACAACCAGTTTACCTCCAAGATGATTGAAGACTTGCTCAGCTAGCACAAAATCAAGCATAGGACCTCCACTCCCTATCACCCACAAGCTAATGGGAAAGTGGAGGTGACCAACAGAGCATTGGAGGGCATTCATACCAAAGTGGTTAACAACAGTAAGAAAGATTAGGCAGATAGACTAGTTGAGGCCACTTGGGCCTATAATACCACCTGGAAGACCACCACTAGATTCACACCCTATGAGCTGGTCTATGGGGAAAGGCCCTGTTGTCCACTGAGTTTGAGTATATCACACTAAGGATGGCATCCCAACTAGATCTAAATCTCAACAATGCACAAAAAGAGAGATTGTTGCAGTTAAATGGTTTAGATGAGTTCAGAATGCAGGCCCTCCTACACACAAAGGTAACCCAACTTCAGAGGAAGATATGGCATGATAAAAACATCAAGGATAAACAATTTCAAGAACGTGATTGGGCCTTGTTATATGATTCCAAATATAAAGAATCTAAGGGAAAGTTGAGGACAAGATAGCTAGGACCTTATGTTATAGAGAGATGTCATGATAATGGTTCAGTGCAGATCTGAACCATAGATGAAGAGGCCATTCCTTTACTTGTTAATGGAAACAGATTGAAAGTTTACAAAATACCATTGTCAAAGCAAGAGTTCATTGATGGTATCAATAAAACAATGATGGTAGTGGAGCAAGTTTCAGCTCCTACCTCATCAAATCACTGAGAGAAAAAAGAAAAAAGAAAAATAAGGACTCAGGTGAAAACCTCCATGAGGCGCTTGAGTCCCATTATTGGGTTGAAAACCTCTTAGGGTAGCCCAATGGTATCAAAAAACAAAAAACAAAAAAGGAAAACAAAAATATCCTTGGGTGAAAACCTCTCTTGAGGCACCCAGGGAAAACAACTAGGATGAAAACCTCTTAGAGGTAGCCTATTAAAAAAAAAGAGAAAAAAATCATGAATTTTTCTATTTGCAGGCCAGCAAGGAGAATGATCAGAGAACAAAGGAGGATAAAAAAGGGACCTATTTCACTCACACTGTTATTTTTCCACGCATTGTCATTCATCACTCCACCATTTCTTCCATTTTTTCACTCCTTTGCTTCAGTTTACAAGGGGATTGTGTTTTCTACAGGATCCCCTGTAAACCTACAGGATCCCCTGTAAACCTACAGGATCCCCTGAAAGCCTACAGGATGATCCTATAGGAATTACAGTGGGTTGGGAATCCTACAGGAAGTGACCCTAGGGAAAAAAAAATGACTGGATATGTCAAAGAAATAACACCCCTACATCACCATTTCATTACCATACCTATGTCCACTTTCATCACCCCTGCATTCACCATAAAAAAATAAATTAATTAATTAATTAATTAAAAAAATAAAAAATAAAAAAAAATCAGTTTCAAATATATATATATATATATATATATATATATATATATATATATATATATATATATATATATATATATCACAATCTTCAATAAATAAATAAAAAACAAAAAAACAAAAAAATAAAAAATAAAAACATGAAACAGAGAGAAGAAGGGAGTAGCACCTAAGTATGTCTCATTTCTCCACACTCCTAGTCTTCCTCTCAATCCATGCCACCATCCTCAAAATCCCAGCAGAGTGTATGATTTAGAGTTCTGAGGGAGAAACAACTACAGGACATCCTGTAGGAAATCCTGTAGTAGCCTATCCCATAGAATACAAATCATGATTGCATTAAGCTTCCAACATAATGATCCAAGAGCAGAAGGAGCTCCAAAGTAGCAGCAACACTAACATCTTCAACACCAGGTACCTACACATCAAAAGAATCATCAGAAAGCAATAAAAAAAATGGGAAAAGTAGCATGCAGCCAACACACAGCAAGCACCTCCAGTCTTCAACAACTGTAACAAGGGTTAGCACCACAGGTAAGTATCTCTATCACTCTCTCATTTTCATAATGTAGTCAAAATATGTAAAGGTTATGAGTAAGTTGGTTTATAAGTGAAAGGTGGCCAATTAACTTAGCCACCTTCGTTTAGTCGATGAAGACAAAATAGTTGCTCCTCTCACATGTGGCAATAGTCAAGTCAAAAAAGGAGAAGAGCAGGATAAAAATAGTTAAGTCTACGGAGGCATGAACTGGGAGTTGATTATGAGGTGGGGAAAATGATGAGGTGGTAGTGGGGACCAATGGTCCAAAAATAGAAAATGTACCTCCACTACCAGCACACCACCTCACATAACTCGGCCATAAGAAGAAATATTTGTTGATCCCCATGCACTCATGCATGCATTTCCTCGAGGCTCACTCTTGCAAAAGTCACTCTCATATCCAGGCAACCTACAGAAGAGGAAAATTCCATCTATCTCCTGCGTAGGACTTCCTACAAGATTGCACAGGAAATCCTATAGGATTGCACAGGAAACCTACAGGATACAGACAAACAGTCTACAAGCTTGGCCGAGAGGAGTTTCAGAGGGGAAAACACGGGGGTTGGCTACAAAAAACGTTATGAAGAGGTAGGCTCTATAATTCCTTCCCTTTTTCAAAGAAAATTGAACAGAAAATCCCTTAGTGGAGAGTGAATTTGGCATCTATGTGAGGGTAGGTATAGTGCGGTTTATGGGTATCACTTTAGGCTTCTTGAAGAATTGAGGTTTGGAGCAGAAACACCTCCTCACCACAGGCTCAACATACCATACTTCCTTCTGCAATCACTGATAGACACAAGCATAAAAGTGCAAGAGGGAAATCACCAATAGTTAGCCCACCATGGGTTAATTAGAATCATCATAGAAGATTCCCTCCACAACCTCAGAATTCCTATCCAATGGGAAATTTTCAGAGACATGAAGATATAGGAAGATATCAAAGCCCTCACATATGACATTAGTCCTACTGTCAGGGAAAAGGATGAGGAAGAAACTGAAACAGAGGGAGTAGAAGCAGAGAGGGATGAAGATGAGACAGACGAGGAAGAAAAGGAGAAAGAGAAGGAAGAGGATGAGGAAATAAAGGAATATGAAAAAGAAGAGACTGATAAACAAGATGAGGAGCTAGAAGGAGAAGAAGAGAGGAAAAATAGAGAGGAAAAAGGAAATGAAAAAGAGGAGGCAGAAGACAAGGAGGAGTCACCTAGGGTGTCTCTAGAGGCCACTAAGAGAGAAGTAGCAGCTTCCCTCACTGCTCTTAGCACCCCTATCAAACAAAAAGGCAAAAGACAGAGGCAGACCCCCTTATATTTTAGGACAAGGAAAAGCACAAGGATAAGGCAAGGGAAACCCCAAACACCAACCAAAATTCCCATTGTGATTGAGGACTCACCTAAATAGTAGGAGAAAATGCCTCCTATGTATCCTATCACCTATGTGAGAAGGCCTGTAACTAGATCCACCTCATCCAAATGAAAAGAAATCCTACAGGATACACTGCAAGACCTACAGGGAGCTAAAGCAGTCCTACAGGATACTCTGTTAAATGTAAAGGAGTCTCAAAAATTGGACAAGGAGGGAAGCCTACAACAAGAAACTAAAGAACAGGACCTTGAGTTAAAGGAACTTAGACCCCAACCTAACCTTAACTCTTACTACAGATTTATTGAAGGGGGCAGGGTCATTCCACAAAAAATGTATATTCAACTATTCTTTGAGCTTGAGAAGTGTTAACACCCAGGTTGTTCCCTATGACTCCCAAGGGAATACGGTCGGGGTAACCACTAACCAATCTTTGGATCACAGTTCCTAGCCAAACTGTAATCAGAGAGGGCTCTCTCTTTATAATTTGTCTCTGTTTTGATGGTGTTTTAGGCTAGTTATTATGCTCAGGTTTTGGTTTATGTTTTGGTTGAAGGACTTCTTTCAGGGCTTAAGGTGTAGTGTTCAGAGAATAGTATATCATTGGGCAATGGAGTCTAGAGTTATGAAATGCTTTGAAATGCAGGAGTGGTGATGTTCGGACTGCAGGGCCTATTGTGTACCTTTAGACAAACAATTTTAAACTTAAGTGGTGAAGCATGGTCTGCCAACAGAAAGCAATTAAGAATTTTCTATTGAGCTGGTGATATGAAAGTGAAACATGTTGCACAGGAGCAAACTCAAATTCCTGAAACAAAGCTCACTGTGAAAGATATATTCTGAAAGTGCAGCAATTAAGAATTACACTTATCAAGATTACAGCTGAAGAAAAAACATTCATTAACAACACAGATTGAACTCAGGGTATTCCTTGAATAAGTCCTGAAGGTTATTCTTTTTCCTTGTTGCTAAATATTCAGAAATTAGAAACATATATGGGTTGTAAAAGATTAAAGCACATAACAGAGAGAGTTACAGAAACTTATTGTATTGTGAAGTACACAGGAATCCTGCAGTTTTCAACAGACACCAGAACGCATTCAACACTTCAGAAATCCGAGAAATTCCATCACTTTCTTTATTAAACTCTGAAAGGATTACAGCATAAGAACTTCTTCAGGAGAAATCAACAACAACCCTTCAAGCTTATGTGAGGGGCAAATATATACAAAACGTATTACAAAATATCTGAGTGCTAAGTTATCTCAGAATTGAATATCTTCACCAACTTTTCAAGATATTTAGATCAGAAAGTTATTACATCATTTAATACATAGTAAATGCATCTTTATGCTTGTCAGAAGATATTTTGGCCTTTGGAGGCCACTGAGTCGGTTGGAGTGATCTGCATTAATACTGAGAAATGCGCTTTTGGAGCTGTCCTGCTGTAGCTTCTCGGCCTGGACACCTGTAGCTTTTCATCTTGCTTTGTTGGCTGTAGGTTCTGCTGAGTTGGCTCCGCTTTCACTTTTAATTCATGCTGATTTTATTAAACTGTGCTCCGCATGACAGTTCATATTCTTATCAACAAAATTTGGTGGATGGCTCACTGTTTACAAAATTGTTTGTATTGCTTTGGTCCACCAGTCATGTGTAGGTAATTGATACCTGAGGATAGCATCCATAGTCTCCTCTGCCTCTGTATACTTATAAAAATTGGGAGGGGCCTCAAACAGGTGTTTGATTTCATTCATTATAAAAAATAAATTCTCTACTCTGTTATAGAGAGTCTGTCCTATGGCTGGCCCTGTTTCCTCTGAGGTGCTGGGCTTCTCATTGATCTGACTAGTGGCAAATGTGTTGACCCTTTTGGCATACTGGTCATGTGTGAACAATCTCCCTGCGTTGTTCAGTAAGCTAGGGAGCCCTCTGTTTTCTAACACCTGAAACTTTTCCAAAAACCTGTTCACCTCAGTTTGCATATCCTGGGTTCTTCTTTCCAATGTCTGCACTAAGTTTCTCAGTGTGAGAACCCTTTTGATCAACTGAATGTGCTCAGTTCTGTTTGGAATTCCCATGGCAGCCAACTGAGTGCTTGTCCTATTGTTAAGCACATTGATCATCCTGGTAGCTATCTCAGGCATATTGCTTAGAGCAGCTCTTGCTCTCTGAATTTCAGTGTGTGCTTTTGGAATGAGGTCCAACTGCTCATGGATGGTTTCAATATATTGCCATTGCTCATTAATAGATTGACCAATGTTAGCCCACAGAACTATTTTAAGCTCAGCCACCACCTTATCTAATTTGAGCTCATTTTCTAGCTCTTTGATTTTATCATTGAGGGCTTTTATCTCCCTACCCTTTTCTGCCACAGACTGCTTGGATTTATCATATCTGTCATTCACTTTGGCCAATTTATCCCTGGTCTCATTCAGCTCTGTCATTTGAGCTTCCAGGGCCTGGATCTCATTCCTCAGCTTTTGCATGTCCAGGCTTGGGGCCTGCTCTGTTGCTGGTGGTGCTGCTGAGGTGGATGTTGCTGCTTGTTCTGGCTGTTGAGGAGGAGGAACAGTAGGTGGAGCAGTTTCCTCAAGATTTATTACTTCAGGAGGAGGCTAGGAGGTCTGTCCTTCTTCTCTTTGTTTCAAAGCTGCCTGTGCAGCCTCTGATTCTCCCAGCTTTTCTTGTGCCTGGATGAGCTGTTTGTAGAGAGACACCAGCAAATCTGTGGCTTCTTTATCATGCCTCTGCTGGGCAACCTCATCTGTTTGAGGGTGGATTGTGGCTGGCATTTTAATCTTTTTCTTCAAAGCAGCCATGTTTGCATCCCTTAACTTCAATATCTCCTGGATGCCCTTGATATCTTTGGGATCATGCCCAATTTCAATAATTATATCTTCTAAGGACCTAATTCTGTTGTCCTTAGCCTGTGATGATGCCCTTTCCAACTCAAGTTGGGCAGCTGTATTATTAAGGCTATTTTCCAGCCTGTAGTTGTCCAAGGTTTTGTCTGCCAAGGAGGCATAGACCATCTCACCTGTTTGTTTGTGCAACTCAATTTTATCCATTGGGTGGATGTCTTTGGCAAGGACCTCAAGATTGGTCCTTATATAATCTGCATGAGTTTGGGGTTGTGCTACAGCTGGTAAGAAATGACTCATGATCATCTTTCCTTCACTGACATCAAAAGCAGACATCAGTCTTTGCTGGTTGGTGGGAGCCATCTTCAGCAAATGATTATACAGCTGTATTTTTATGGGCTCACTCCTTTTCTTTATGTCTATGAACTGTTGTTTGATGCTTAGTTCACCCTCTCTCTGCTGGCTAGAGGAGCTGACTTCTCCTCCCAAAGTTTTGTGCTGTTCCCCTTGGAAGGAACTTGCAGATACTTCCCTGCTAGGTGGGCCCATGCCCAGAGACTGCCCTGCTGGAATTTCCTCATCAGAGAAAGGGTTCATTCTCTGTCTTTTCTCACCATGACTTTCTGATGTGGTCAAGGGAGTCTCTCTGTCCCTTTTTCTGCTAGTATCCTCCTTTTGTGGAGTTTGGAGGATTGAGGCATCAACTGATGTTTCTTGCCTAGTAGGCACTGTATTTTGTGCCTGCTGTTCTGTGGAAATTTGGGCTTCAACTGCCCCTTCTTGCTGTAGGGGCTGATCTTTATTATGCTGCCCTTCTTCTTGCTGCAATTCCTGTTGTTGTTGTTGTTGTACCTGTTGCTGCTGTTGCTGCACCTTCTCATGCTGTGGCCGTTCAGTATCCATTTCTTTTTCCTTGCCCTTGCCAGATATATCTTCAGTGGCTTTGGGTGCTTGCTGGTTTGTAGTCGAGGAGGATGCAACTGCTCCCACTTGTGTACTTGGCAGTGAAAACACCTGTGAAAAAAGTTCAAGGTCAACCATCTTTTTAAGATTCCTCACTGCTCTTTGATTCAGCTCTTCTTGTGTAACCAACTCTTCTAGGGTTCCTCTCCTCCATTTTGCTTGGTTAGCATGTTTTTCAATGTGAGGGATTTTTAGATGATCATAGCCAGAGAGCCTATATCTGAGCCTTCTCAAAGTGATGAAGTGGTTGGGGTCATAAGGTTTCCAGAGGAAACTAGTTTGAAGGCCAAGGGACTCAAGCATCCTGTCTGCTTCTTTCCAACCTTCCTCCCTTTGGTTATAGACAAAGTGGCCCAGTTGGTTCCTGACTTTCAACTGTGCTTTCTTGCCTTTGCCTGAAAAGTGAAGCACATCAACATTGCCAAACTGCCTGAAGTATTCTAGGGCAAATAGCCTCATAGGCACATATCTGGGTAGTCTGTAGGGAGGCAGTTCACACCCATACATCCTGATGACGGTGTGGTGCTGGTAAAAGTACCAGTCCCCAATGCTGTATGACTTGGATAGTTGCAGGATCCTTTGCATTTCATCTGTGAGCCTTGAAGGGGGTGAGCCCATCATTATTGACATAGCTGGGTGAATGAACTGATCTATGAACTCACAATAGGTATAAGGAGTTTCACCTCTACAATGGAAAACAGATGACCAATAGACCACTGATCTTGGATTGCCTTGGGCATCCTCTCTTTTGATTGGAAAAGAGAATTTCTGATGTTGATGATATAAGATCAAGTGGTAAATGTAGGAGGTATACCTGAACACTCTTTCTCTTGCCAGGTTCATTAGTTGCTCATGTATTTTGTCTGCTATATAGGTGGCATAGTCATAGCAGATAGGAGACTTGCCAGGAGCAAACATGAGCATGATTACCAGCACAGTTTGATCAACGAACTCAATGGAGTTGTAGCCCAAAATGGGACTAATCATGTCAGCCAGATCTCTGCCCAGTTGGTTGAGGTATACTTGATTGATAGGAGGATACTTCACAGAGTTAGAGCCAATGTATAGCTGGTTTAGTTTGGTAACCTGAGCATCTGTCATTCTGGCTCCTCGATTTATCAGGTCTACAAGTGATAGAGGGACCAGTTTCTTCTCAGTCCTGAAGCAAAGCATATCCCTGATAGCTTCTGGGGTGACATAAAACACAGCTGATCCTGAAGGGTCAAGAACTGCCCTCTGAGTGGGGTCATAATTTTCAGCACACAAATGGATCAACTCAGGGAATTGGTTAACTTGAGGGAGTTTGAAAATAGGGAGGAATGAGCCCCATATCCCCAGCACATCTATTCCAGCCTCATGCTTAGCCTTCAGTTCATTGAGCAGGTGGATGTGGAACTTAGTACCCATCAGCATTTCTTCTGAAATCTGATAGTCCATGTCTGCCAGAGACTGCCATTCCAATTTTCTCTGAGGGGCATTTAATGGAGCAATGTTTAATGCTATTGGAGCCATTGGTGGATCCATGACTTCTCCTAGGATTTATGAATAGAGTTGCTATGCAGAGCAACCCAAAGAGTTTTCTTTGAGGGAGAAATGTGAATTGTATGGAACAGAGAGTGAGTGAGACAGTTGCAGCAATTGAAATACTGCTTAAAGGACTGACAAAACAGTAGCAGGACTGAGCGAAGTGTTTTCTGTGGTGAATTTGGTCAGTTAAGGTTCCTAGCTCACGACTGCGCGAACTAGCTGTGAATTTCAACTCAAATTGTCAAATGCGGCCCTGCAGGAGTTTAATGGCTTCACTGGCTGGATATAAGTGCAGGTCACAGTGTGTTTAACGGTGAAAACAGAGTTTTAAAGTCTGTTAACAGTTTATTTGCGGAATTATGGATAAAACCAGGTTTATGGGATGATTTTGAAGAATACCTGGCGAATTCGTCGGCAAGAGTTGTGAATGCAGGTGCAATGGAGGCTCTGGCGGTCTCGGAATCGACTTTAGCAGGCTGGTGCTGGTTTGGACGTGAGCAGCATGCAGAAATAACAGTAGTGTCTTTTGCCAAAAGTGGAAAAAACACGAGATTTTGGCCTAAAAATGGATTTTTGGCAATATTGGCGCGTTTTTGGGATGACGTCATCGGGTGGGGTCGGAGTCGGATGACGTCAGCATGACGTCATCGGGTGAGGTGGCGAGCTGCTATTGGTCCACGGGGATGATGCGGTGGCAGACACATTGGCACAGGGGCGGACAAAAAGGTTGACGCGATGGCGGGGTGGCAATGACGTGGGGATGACGTTGGATGAGCGGATTGACCGAAACCGGAAACGGTTGGTGGTTTTATATCGCACCGCTATAGCTACGGAGGTGGAATGTGTCAGGCGTACCTCCGATGCATTGTGGGGAAGGCGCGTGGCGGGCACCTGACGTCACCTTCTGACAGATATCGGAAGGTATCTGTCGGACGTCGGGGCCGCTCCGATATCAACGAGGGTCGTCGGATCACATGGGTCCGATCCGACGGTTGACGGAAGGGTAATCTGATCGGACAATACGGATGGGGGGCAGGATTAATTTATTATTTGTTTTGGAAGCTGCGCCCAGTGGAAAACATTAGGATATGGGTTTTTGTAAAGTTTTTCAATGTATTTTGAAAAATCAAACATATGCGCCGAAACTTTGGATAAGCGGCAAAAGGTGGGTTTTTTGGGTTTTTTCACAATTTCGAAGGGGTTTATGTGTTGGAGGGGGTTTTTATAAGGTTTCGCTTTACAAACGGAGGTTTTTAATGGGTGGAATGACTTTATAGAAGGGAGAGGGGTGAGGTTTAGGTTCATCAAAGTGACCAGATGCCAATTTGATCCCTGACAGAGGATTTATTGGCTATAATGCCAAGGGGAGGGATATGTATACAAAACTTTGGGGTTTATACACCATGGTGTTAATAATAGTAGGGGAAGGGTAACATAGGGGAATTACATAATAGAGTTAGAGTTAATATGGGGGAAAATGTGAATGAGGGGGGAAATCACTAAGTTTATTTGAAACTTACTTAGTTTTAGAGAGTAGATCAAAATGAAAAGAATTTTAGACAAGAAATGTGGCTTCTAAAAAGATTAAGAACCACCATGAAACCATAATTTCTTCCATGAATCTCAACTGATGAGGGAGTGTTAGTAATGAAATGGAAAAAGGGGAAGAAGGGAGGTTAGACATGCTTCTTTGCTTGCTGCAACTTGATGAAGAATAACTCCATCTGAATTCATTGATTTTGCTTTGGTCAACAAAGTTAGCACACATGCAACTTATAAGAAATGACCTTTCTGCAACCCCAACTGCCTACCCATCTATTTGCCTAGCATTTTTTATTTCTTCTTGGAGGGTGCACTTGGACTTGCAGACCCTTACTTGCCTTTTCTTTTCTTTGGCTTTTTCTTTTGTTTTTCTATCTACTTCTACCCTTATTTCTTCCAAGGTCCCAGATTAAGCTGTTGGGAGCCTTTTCTTCTCTACTTCAACTACTTGTCTGCCAAGATTAAACAGTTTGGACAGACTTCTTTCTCTATTCTACAACTGAAAATTCAAAACATGGCATGATCCAGATTAGACTGTTGGACCATCCATCAAAATTTGAGTCCATATCAAGCTATAAGCAAAGATTGTATTCTTATGGAAATATGTGATCTTTGCATCATCAAAGCAGAGCATATTTGGACCTTTTCATTGCCCATCATGAAATATGAAACCTATTGGTATAGGTAGCTAACAGTGGCTCCACATGGGTATGGTTTTTCATTTGAAAGACCAAGAACAGCAGGTCAGATTGCCTTGCCCCTTGACTGCTCTTGCCAATCTTGAAGTTTGCTGCTTTGAAATGCCAAAATTGTGTGCTTCTCTTCTTGGTAGATCTCTGACTCTATTCACCTTTTGCTGGCAGTTTCAAGAAAACTTTGAGAAATTGCATCTTTACATGTTGACAGAAAATAATATATACATCTGGATATGTACAAGGGAAAACTTAGGCTGCACTTATGGGTGATATTCAAAATAGTGCTTCAGCATCCTGCCATTCACAGGACCTTCATCCAAATCAGTTTCATTAAGACTCTTAAGGAAATAAGTGTTGTTTCCTTGTACTGCTTGGACAGCAAATGGTCCTCTCCAAAGGGAATCAAATTTTCCATGTTTTCCCTTATCCTCTCTTCTTGAATCCCACTTGAGGACTTTGTCACCAATGTTGAAATCTTCTGCCTTAGTTCTTCTATCAAAAGCCTTCTTTAATTTTTCTTGTAGAACTTGAACTCTACTGAAAACTTGGTCTCTAGTTTGCTGTAAACATATGATTTGATTGATTCTTCTTTGCATATCATTTGGTTCAGCTTGGCTTTCTTGAAGAAGTTTCATAACAGGTACCCCTAGTGATGAGGGAAATTTGGCTTCTAATCCATAAACCAACTCATATGGGCTGGTCCCAATTGATCTTTTGGTTGTTAGTCTATCTGCCCATAGAGCATTTACAAGCTTCTTATGCCAATTCTTTTTGTTCTCTTCTAGTACTTTCTTTATGATGTTTACCAGACTTTTATTTGATGACTCAGCAAGGCCATTTCCTTGGGGATAGTATGCAGTAGAATGGCCCAAGGTGATGTGAAATTTATGGCAGAAATTCACCATTTTCTTGGATCTAAAAGCAGCAGCATTGTCTGTTATTATTTTATCAGGACAGCCAAATCTAGCCAATATGTTGTTCTCCAAAAACTGAATGATAGTGGAATCATTTGCTTGTCTACATGGAACAGCTTCAATCCACTTGGTGAAGTAGTCTGTGGCTGTTAAGATCCATCTATGTTGGCCTGAGGATGAGGGATGAATCTCCCCAATGAAATCCAAGCCCCATTGTTGAAAAGGTCTCTCTGTTGCAATAGGCCTTAGGGGAAGTGGCGGCAACTGTCTCTTTCCCTCAAACACTTGACATTTATGACATGAGGTGGTGAATTTCTTGACATCAGAGAACATGGTGGGCCAGTAGTACCCAGCCCTTAGTATTTTATCCACAGTGGACTTCCAGTACAAGTGTCCACCACAGTCACCTGCATGAAATTCCTTTATGATTTTGTCAGTTTCATTCTCGATTAGGCAGTTTAGTAATATTCCTTCATGGTTTTTCCATAATAAATTTCCATCCATAACACAGAATTTAGAAGCTTTCATTTTTAAGAACCTACATTTAGTTCTGGACAATCCTGGGGGAGCACACAGGTTTTGCAATACATAACATATATCAGAGTACCAAGGGGATTGTTCAAAGGCTACATTGATCTTGGGTGTCGCCAGCTCCGATTCACTGTCCAGCTGGTTGATGTCTAAGGCTTGGAAATTTGCTTCTGTCATTAGTTTGGCCAAACCTTGCCCTTTTATTAGTTTTGTAGGTTTTATCTCAATATCAAATTCCAAGATGTTGGCAATCCACTTTCCTCTTCTGCCTTCTAAATTTTCTTGGGTGAGAATGTCTTTGACAATAGGACTTGGTACATAAGCTATAACATGTGAATAAAGGATGTAAATCCTAAAGTCCTTAATGGCTTTGACCAAAGCATAAGCCTGCTTTTCCATGATTTGATATTTTAAAGGTGCATCCCTAAGAGCTCTGCTAAAGAAAGCAATTGGCTTCTCATTCCCTTGGTCATCTTTTTGCAACAAAACAGCAGCAATAGTATGCTGGGAGGCAAAAGAGAAAATGATAAAGTCTCTGTCAAATTGAGGATTGGTCAAGACTGGGGTTTGGGTAAGGGCCAGTTTTATACCTTCAAAGGCCTGATTGGCTTCAACAGTCCATTTGACTTTTGAATCTTTCTTTAGCATGTTATTTAATAATCTGATTAGTTCTGCTAAGTTTGGGATAAACCTTCTCAAGAAATTGATTTTTCCCAAGAATCCTTGCAACTCTTTGACATTTCTTGGGTGGGGCATTTGTAGGATAGCCTGTATCCTATCTGGGTCAATTCTAATGCCATCTTTAGAAATGATGTGGCCTAATAACTTACCTTCCTCTAAACCAAACAGGGATTTCTTGGGATTCAAGGAAATTCCATATTTTCTGCATTTAAGGAAGATCTGTCTCAAATGTTTTATATGTTCTTGGTCTGATTTTGAGAATGGTGTAAGGTCATCTAGGTAAATGACAAGGAAGTCATGAATCTCTTTGGAAAAAGCAATATCCATTGCTCTTTGAAAAGTTGCCCCTGCATTTTTCAATCCAAAAGGCATCTTTACATATTTGAAAGTTCCCCATGGGGTAGTGAATGTTGTTTTGTCTTGATCATCAGGGTGCACCAGGATTTGATTGAAGCCTGAAAATCCATCCAGTAATGAAATCCTTGAGGCCCCTACCACTCTTTGGAGAATGTGATCCATCTTGGGTAAGGGATAGTTGTCTTTGAGGGATACTTGGTTCAGATTTCTCAAATCCACACACAACCTTATTTCCCCAGTTTTCTTTCTTGTAGGGACTAAGTTGGAGATCCATTTAGAAAATCTGATTGGTGCTATGATGCCAGCCTTGAACATTTTCTGTACCTCTTGTTCCATTGCTGGGAGAAGCATAGGATTGATTCTCCTCAATTTTTGCTTAAAGGGCTTTTGATCAGGTTTGAGAGGGATTGTATGCTGGATAACAGAGGTGTCATAGGACTTTAGGTCCTCATAACTCCATGCAAAGACATCCTGGAACTCTTTAAAGAGGTCAATGTATTTAGGCTTTTGGTCAGGAGGTAAAGAAGCAGGCAATTTGATTATTTTGGGTTTGTCAATTGTACCTATGTTGCATTCTTCAATGGCTGCATTTAAGGGCTGTATTTTTGGTTTTCTGGGGATATCATTTGAATCAAAGATGTCCTCTAGTGGAGTCAGGCCTGTTGGTAGAAAATTGTCTTTCAGCTCTATGATTTCAGTTTCAGCATTGGCCACTTCCTCACAATTGGTTGATTGAATTTGCTGAATGTTGTCCTTGTTGAAAATAGTTGGATTTAGCATTTGTTTTGCTGTTCTAGGTGATATTGGGTGAGTAGTTTTTTGAAACTGTATTTGTGATGGACTTGCTCTTTCAAGTATTTGTGATTGACTTGTTGTATCAAGTATTTGTGATTGACTTGCTGTATCAAGTATTTGTGATTGACTTGCTGTATCAAGTATTTGTGATTGACTTGATGTATCAAGTATTTGTGATTGACTTGCTGTATCAAGTATTTGTGATTGACTTGCTGTATCAGTGTCAATATTTAATCCTGCAAATTCTTGTTGCAGAGTTAAAAAATGGTTTATTTGCTTGTCATCCTCAAATACTTGCCAATCATTAACATTGTTTGGAATGGAGGGTCTGTGTTTTACCTCAGCTGTAAAACAATGATGGGGCTCAAAAGGCAGCTTGCAGGTACTTGCAAAGGTGGCTAAACTATGAGCATGCAGATTGTGGGTTCTAGGAATTTTAGTGATTTGGAATTCAGAGAAAAAGTTTAGTACCTCAGCAACAGCAGACCTATAAGTCCTTAGTCTTTTGTCATTGGTGACAAAGTTTCCCTTCACTTGTTGAATAACTAAATTTGAATCACCCATGATTGAAACCCTGGCAGCTTGTAAGAACTTTACTAACTTGAGGCCTAGTAAAAGAGCTTCATATTCTGCCATGTTATTAGTACATCTGAAGTTCAATCTATAGGCTCTGCCTTCTGCATGACTATTTTCTTTATTGTGTACCCAAACTCCAGCTCCTGCCCCTAACTTGTTGACTGAGCCATCAAATTCAAGGAACCATAGAATATCCTGTTGGGAAGGAGATTTAATGATCTGTTCATGGGCTGGCAATGTGAGTAGAAGTTGTGGTTTTTCCTCTAGCTTGTCTTCTAGGACAGTTTCATCATTTGATTGGGTATGCTTGATATTTAGAACAGCAGCGGTATCTAGTGTTTGATTGACTGTTGTTTCATGGGTGATAATTCTTTCATTTGAGTCTTCCTCCTGTATGAGTATCTTGGTTTCAACCTCACCTTTTGAGGGAGTTGTGCTGTTATTGAAGAGAATGTATGAGTCTATGTCTGAATGGACAACATATATGGGAAAGTTTTGAGGCTTTTCTTCACTGCTGACCATGTATTTCATGAGTGTTTCTCTGTACAGTCTTTTTGGTTGCCCAAAAACAGAGATGGTGGCATATGACATGTCTAATTGTAGGGAACCTTGGAGTTTAGCTCCCCATGATCTTGATAACAGCATCCCATACTTAGGTGGGATATCAGCAACAACCACATCCATTAGGATTGTTTTGTTTGGGTATTGAACCAGAGACACACATAAATATTTTATGAGACCCAGACACTTGACTTGGCTGGAGTCAAAGGAAAATAGGTCCTTGTATGGTCTTGTTATGTCTAGATTCAATCTTTCCATGACTGCTTTTTGCATGAGATTGTGAGAGGCACCTGAGTCAAACATTGCATTATGTAGTATTTTATCATGAATGTGTAAGCTGACATAGAAAGGTAATACCCCTGTGGCTACTGTTTTTCCATCCACTTCTGGGCCAAACAGTAATTCTAGGGTGTCATCCAGCACATTGACATCATCTTTGTTGCTAGTGAGTTGAAGGGACTTTTTGATCTGTAGTTTATAGATGTCATGCTTGGCTAGTTCTGAGAGAGGAATTGCTATCTTTAGTTTGCCAATTTCAGATTCTAGGTCAAAGGGTTTTTCAGATTGGGTCTTGGGGTTATGGATAACAGTCCTTTCCTTGTTCATTAAATCTTCTTCTTGATTTTTATCTTGACTTTGGGACTTGCCTCTTTTACTCATCTCTTGGGGAGTGACATTCAAATTAGGCTGAGAAGGTGAAGTGGCCACAGGCTGCTGTTTTACGGACAGTGGTTCAGTGATGTCTTCAATAATTACTTCTTCTGCAGGTGAATTTATTTTGTCATTAGGCTCTGTGACTATGACTCTTTCAGGCTGTTGATTATCCTTTATCTTTTCAGGCTGGTTTACATTCACAGTTCTGCTCCTCAGCTTGTATTGTTTATGGACCTCATAAACAGCAGTGTCATAGCCTTGTTTAAAGTCAAAGGATTCACCTGATTTAGTTTGGAACAATTTGATTTCATCATCCTGATGATCTTCTTGTGTTAAGAAAACTTGACTTTCACCATCTAGACCTATTAAATTAATCTCAGGATCTTCATTGGGCTCTGTTGATGTGGAAGTTTCTGCATAATTTTCTTGGAAAGGGGGTCTTATGTCTTGATCAGCACTGGGTTTGCCAATGCCTGGGTTTTGAGTTCTCCTAAAATTTGGATTCCTAGGAGGGTTGTTTTGTGGTGCTTCCCATGATGATTTTCTTTCAACCGATTCCACTCTATCACCCAATCTTTTCATTCCAGTGAGAATTGCATCTAGCTTTTGATCAAAGGCAGAGGGTTCCTCTTTGAAAACAGTCCTCTTTTCCAACCTTGCCCTGTTTCTTTTGGCAATTAGGTTGGCTTCCACTGTAACAGCAACCCTTTGGGCCTCTGCAAGGGATTGAGGATCTCTTTCCTTCAACTGATAGGCCATGTCAGGGTCAAAACCATCAGGGAATTTGTACAAAGCTAAATCAGGAGGAGGTCTTAAATTTTGTGGGATCGCGTTATATACATTGTTAAATCTTGCACAATACTCCAAAACAGTCTCTTGGGGACCTCTTTTGATAGTGTCATATTCCCCAAGTATGTGCAGAGGATCCTTCTTCTTCTCCCATCTGCTAGTAAAGGCTTGATACAGTTCATCAGGAGTTGTGATGGAATTTGCATTCAGGGACCTAAACCAAGTTCTTACATCTCCAGTTAGGCTTTGAACAAACATCCTCATTCTGACACTGTCATCATCTATTTCATAGGTCTCAAAATGGTCTTGCATCCTCTTAGCATGCTGGACAGCTGTCAGATGGCCATTGGAGTCAAAATATGAGATTTTGGTTTGGTAATCTTGGGGTAGAGCTGCAGCATTAGCTGGTATCTGCAAGGGTGCATATCTGTTAGCCATATTTACAGGGTTTAGAGGATTAACAGGGGTAGCTGGGATAATAGGAACAATGGGTACCACTGGGGTGATAAGTAAGGGTGAACCTAGAGTGTTGGTCAAGGGGATATGTACAGTGGATGAAGATGTGAGAGGAGGACTTTGAGATGTCGATGGTGAACTAGGGGAACTAGGGGTAGACCGGAAAAGGACCTTGCATGGGGTAGAGATAAGGCTGGGATGATCTGAATCTGAGGTTAAATCAGCAGGCTGCTCCTGCCTTTGCTGCCTCCTAATGTTTCTAGGGATGGTATTTGGATTATCAACAATGATGGGTGGATTAGGGTCAGGATTTGCCCTAGTATGCCGTGGATTTTTCTTGGGAGCCAGCTTCTAACTGTTTTTTAGGATTTTATAGGAAGTTTTTTATATTTGCAAGGACTGGATAAAGATTTTGGAATGGCTATATATATTCCAAAGCTGAGATGAAGACTTACTGAAAAAGCTCTTCCCTAAAGCTGTCAATGTGATACAGAAACAATTTTGAAGGCTTCCTGACTAATTTTCAGGCTTGATTTGTAGCTTTGAGAGATGTATAGAAATTGGAAAATCCTAAGAAGTCCCCAGCAGAGTCGCCAATTATGTTAACACCCAGGTTGTTCCCTATGACTCCCAAGGGAATACGGCCGGGGTAACCACTAACCAATCTTTGGATCACAGTTCCTAGCCAAACTGTAATCAGAGAGGGCTCTCTCTTTATAATTTGTCTCTGTTTTGATGGTGTTTTAGGCTAGTTATTATGCTCAGGTTTTGGTTTATGTTTTGGTTGAAGGACTTCTTTCAGGGCTTAAGGTGTAGTGTTCAGAGAATAGTATATCATTGGGCAATGGAGTCTAGAGTTGTGAAATGCTTTGAAATGCAGGAGTGGTGATGTTCGAACTGCAGGGCCTATTGTGTACCTTTAGACAAACAATTTTAAACTTAAGTGGTGAAGCATGGTCTGCCAACAGAAAGCAATTAAGAATTTTCTATTGAGCTGGTGATATGAAAGTGAAACATGTTGCACAGGAGCAAACTCGAATTCCTGAAACAAAGCTCACTGTGAAAGATATATTCTGAAAGTGCAGCAATTAAGAATTACACTTATCAAGATTACAGCTGAAGAAAAAACATTCATTAACAACACAGATTGAACTCAGGGTATTCCTTGAATAAATCCTGAAGGTTATTCTTTTTCCTTGTTGCTAAATATTCAGAAATTAGAAACATATATGGGTTGTAAAAGATTAAAGCACATAACAGAGAGAGTTACAGAAACTTATTGTATTGTGAAGTACACAGGAATCCTGTAGTTTTCAACAGACACCAGAACGCATTCAACACTTCAGAAATCCGAGAAATTCCATCACTTTCTTTATTAAACTCTGAAAGGATTACAGCATAAGAACTTCTTCAGGAGAAATCAACAACAACCCTTCAAGCTTATGTGAGGGGCAAATATATACAAAACGTATTACAAAATATCTGAGTGCTAAGTTATCTCAGAATTGAATATCTTCACCAACTTTTCAAGATATTTAGATCAGAAAGTTATTACATCATTTAATACATAGTAAATGCATCTTTACACTTGTCAGAAGATATTTTGGCCTTTGGAGGCCACTGAGTCGGTTGGAGTGATCTTCATTAATACTGAGAAATGCGCTTTTGGAGCTGTCCTGCTGTAGCTTCTCGGCCTGGACACCTGTAGCTTTTCATCTTGCTTTGCTGGCTGTAGGTTCTGCTGAGTTGGCTCCGCTTTCACTTTTAATGCATGCTGATTTTATTAAACTGTGCTCCGCATGACCGTTCATATTCTTATCAACAAAATTTGGTGGATGGCTCACTGTTTACAAAATCGTTTGTATTGCTTTGGTCCACCAGTCATGTGTAGGTAATTGATGCCTGAGGATAGCATCCATAGTCTCCTCTGCCTCTGTATACTTATAAAAATTGGGAGGGGCCTCAAACAGGTGTTTGATTTCATTCATTATAAAAAATAAATTCTCTACTCTGTTATAGAGAGTCTGTCCTGTGGCTGGCCCTGTTTCCTCTGAGGTGTTGGGCTTCTCATTGATCTGACTAGTGGAAAATGTGTTGACCCTTTTGGCATACTGGTCATGTGTGAACAATCTCCCTGCGTTGTTCAGTAAGCTAGGGAGCCCTCTGTTTTCTAACACCTGAAACTTTTCCAAAAACCTGTTCACCTCAGTCTGCATATCCTGGGTTCTTCTTTCCAATGTCTGCACTAAGTTTCTCAGTGTGAGAACCCTTTTGATCAACTGAATGTGCTCAGTTCTGTTTGGAATTCCCATGGCAGCCAACTGAGTGCTTGTCCTATTGTTAAGCACATTGATCATCCTGGTAGCTATCTCAGGCATATTGCTTAGAGCAGCTCTTGCTCTCTGAATTTCAGTGTGTGCTTTTGGAATGAGGTCCAACTGCTCATGGATGGTTTCAATATATTGCCATTGCTCATTGATAGATTGACCAATGTTAGCCCACAGCACTATTTTAAGCTCAGCCACCACCTTATCTAATTTGAGCTCATTTTCTAGCTCTTTGATTTTATCTTTGAGGGCTTTTATCTCCCTACCCTTTTCTGCCACAGACTACTTGGATTTATCATATCTGTCATTCACGTTGGCCAATTTATCCCTGGTCTCATTCAACTCTGTCATTTGAGCTTCCAGGGCCTGGATCTCATTCCTCAGCTTTTGCATGTCCAGGCTTGGGGCCTGCTCTATTGCTGGTGGTGCTGCTGAGGTGGATGTTGCTGCTTGTTCTGGCTATTAAGGAGGAGGAACAGTAGGTGGAGCAGTTTCCTCAAGATTTATTACTTCAGGAGGAGGCTGGGAGGTCTGTCCTTCTTCTCTTTGTTTCAAAGCTGCCTGTAAAGCTGCCTGTGCAGCTTCTGATTCTCCCAGCTTTTCTTGTGCCTGGATGAGCTATTTGTAGAGAGACACCAGCAAATCTGTGACTTCTTTATCATGCCTCTGCTGGGCAACCTCATCTGTTTGAGGGTGGATTGTGGCTGGCATTTTAATCTTTTTCTTCAAAGCAGCCATGTCTGCATCCCTTAACTTCAATATCTCCTGGATGCCCTTGATATCTTTGGGATCATGCCCAATTTCAATAATTATATCTTCTAAGGACCTAATTCTGTTGTCCTTAGCCTGTGATGATGCCCTTTCCAACTCAAGTTGGGCAGCTGTATTATTAAGGCTATTTTCCAGCCTGTAGTTGTCCAAGGTTTTGTCTGCCAAGGAGGCATAGACCATCTCACCTGTTTGTTTGTGCAACTCAATTTTATCCATTGGGTGGATGTCTTTGGCAAGGACCTCAAGATTGGTCCTTATATAATCTGCATGAGTTTGGGGTTGTGCTACAGCTGGTAAGAAATGACTCATGATCATCTTTCCTTCACTGACATCAAAAGCAGACATCAGTCTTTGCTGGTTGGTGGGAGCCATCTTCAGCAAATGATTATACAGCTGTATTTTTATGGGCTCACTCCTTTTCTTTATGTCTATGAACTGCTGTTTGATGCTCAGTTCACCCTCTCTCTGCTGGCTAGAGGAGCTGACTTCTCCTCCCACAGTTCTGTGCTGTTCCCCTTGGAAGGAACTTGCAGATACTTCCCTGCTAGGTGGGCCCATGCCCAGAGACTGCCCTGTTGGCATTTCCTCATCAGAGAAAGGGTTCATTCTCTGTCTTTTCTCACCATGACTTTCTGATGTGGTCAAGGGAGTCTCTCTGTCCCTTTTTCTGCTAGTATCCTCCTTTTGTGGAGTTTGGAGGATTGAGGCATCAACTGATGTTTCTTGCCTAGGAGGCACTGTATTTTGTGCCTGCTGTTCTGTGGAAATTTGGGCTTCAACTGCCCCTTCTTGCTGTAGGGGCTGCTCTTTATTATGCTGCCCTTCTTCTTGCTGCAATTCCTGTTGTTGTTGTTGTTGTACCTGTTGCTGCTGTTGCTGCACCTTCTCATGCTGTGGCCGTTCAGTATCCATTTCTTTTTCCTTGCCCTTGCCAGATATATCTTCAGTGGCTTTGGGTGCTTGCTGGTTTGCAGTCGAGGAGGATGCAACTGCTCCCACTTGTGTGCTTGGCAGTGAAAACACCTGTGAACAAAGTTCAAGGTCAGCCATCTTTTTAAGATTCCTCACTGCTCTTTGATTCAGCTCTTCTTGTGTAACCGACTCTTCTAGGGTTCCTCTCCTCCATTTTGCTTGGTTAGCATGTTTTTCAATGTGAGGGATTTTTAGATGATCATAGCCAGAGAGCCTATATCTGAGCCTTCTCAAAGTGATGAAGTGGTTGGGGTCATAAGGTTTCCAAAGGAAACTAGTTTGAAGGCCAAGGGACTCAAGCATCCTGTCTGCTTCTTTCCAACCTTCCTCCCTTTGGTTATAGACAAAGTGGCCCAGTTGGTTCCTGACTTTCAACTGTGCTTTCTTGCCTTTGCCTGAAAAGTGAAGCACATCAACATTGCCAAACTGCCTGAAGTATTCTAGGGCAAATAGCCTCATAGGCACATATCTGGGTAGTCTGTAGGGAGGCAGTTCACACCCATACATCCTGATGACGGTGTGGTGCTGGTAAAAGTACCAGTCCCCAATGCTGTATGATTTGGATAGCTGCAGGATCCTTTGCATTTCATCTGTGAGCCTTGGAGGGGGTGAGCCCATCATTATTGACATAGCTGGGTGAATGAACTGATCTATGAACTCACAATAGGTATAAGGAGTTTCACCTCTACAATGGAAAACAGATGACCAATAGACCACTGATCTTGGATTGCCTTGGGCATCCTCTCTTTTGATTGGAAAAGAGAATTTCTGATGTTGATGATATAAGATCAAGTGGTAAATGTAGGAGGTATACCTGAACACTCTTTCTCTTGCCAGGTTCATTAGTTGCTCATGTATTTTGTCTGCTATATAGGTGGCATAGTCATAGCAGATAGGAGACTTGCAAGGAGCAAACATGAGCATGATTACCAGCACAGTTTGATCAACGAACTCAATGGAGTTGTAGCCCAAAATGGGACTAATCATGTCAGCCAGATCTCTGCCCAGTTGGTTGAGGTATACTTGATTGATAGGAGGATACTTCACAGAGTCAGAGCCAATGTATAGCTGGTTTAGTTTGGTAACCTGAGCATCTGTCATTCTGGCTCCTCGATTTATCAGGTCTACAAGTGATAGAGGGACCAGTTTCTTCTCAGTCCTGAAGCAGAGCATATCCCTGATAGCTTCTGGGGTGACATAAAACACAGCTGATCCTGAAGGGTCAAGAACTGCCCTCTGAGTGGGGTCATAATTTTCAGCACACAGATGGATCAACTCAGGGAATTGGTTAACTTGAGGGAGTTTGAAAATAGGGAGGAATGAGCCCCATATCCCCAGCACATCTGTTCCAGCCTCATGCTTAGCCTTCAGTTCATTGAGCAGGTGGATGTGGAACTTAGTACCCATCAGCATTTCCTCTGAAATCTGATAGTCCATGTCTGCCAGAGACTGCCATTCCAATTGTCTCTGAGGGGCATTTAATGGAGCAATGTTTAATGCTATTGGAGCCACTGGTGGATCCATGACTTCTCCTAGGATTTATGAATAGAGTTGCTATGCAGAGCAACCCAAAGAGTTTTCTTTGAGGGAGAAATGTGAATTGTATGGAACAGAGAGTGAGTGAGACAGTTGCAGCAATTGAAATACTGCTTAAAGGACTGACAAAACAGTAGCAGGACTGAGCAAAGTGTTTTCTGTGGTGAATTTGGTCAGTTAAGGTTCCTATCTCACGACTGCGCGAACTAGCTGTGAATTTCAACTCAAATTGTCAAATGCGGCCCTGCAGGAGTTTAATGGCTTCACTGGCTGGATATAAGTGCAGGTCACAGTGTGTTTAACGGTGAAAACAGAGTTTTAAAGTCTGTTAACAGTTTATTTGCGGAATTATGGATAAAACCAGGTTTATGGGATGATTTTGAAGAATACCTAGCGAATTCGTCGGCAAGACTTGCGAATGCAGGTGCAATGGAGGCTCTGGCGGTCTCGAAATCGAGTTTAGTAGGCTGGTGCTGGTTTGGATGTGAGCAGCATGCAGAAATAACAGTAGTGTCTTTTGCCAAAAGTGGAAAAAACACGAGATTTTGGCCTAAAAATGGATTTTTGGCAATATTGGCACATTTTTGGGATGACGTCAGCATGACGTCATCGGGTGGGGTCGGAGTCGGATGACGTCAGCATGACATCATCGGGTGAGGTGGCGAGCTGCTATTGGTCCACGGGGATGATGCAGTGGCAGACACATTGGCACAGGGGCGGACAAAAAGGTTGACGCGATGGCGGGGTGGCAATGACATGGGGATGACGTTGGATGAGCGGATTGACCGAAACTGGAAACGGTTGGTGGTTTTATATCGCACCGCTATAGCTACGGAGGTGGAATGTGTCAGGCGTACCTCCGATGCATTGTGGGGAAGGCGCGTGGCGGGCACCTGAAGTCACCTTCTGACAGATATCGGAAGGTATCTGTCGGACGTCGGGGCCGCTCCGATATCAACGAGGGCCGTCGGATCACATGGGTCCGATCCGACGGTTGACGGAAGGGTAATCTGATCGGACAATACGGATGAGGGGCGGGATTAATTTATTATTTGTTTTGGAAGTTGCGCCCGGCGGAAAACATTAGGATATGGGTTTTTGTAAAGTTTTTCAATGTATTTTGAAAAATCAAACATATGCGCCGAAACTTTGGATAAGCGGCAAAAGGTGGGTTTTTTGGGTTTTTTCACAATTTCAAAGGGGTTTATGGGTAGGAGGGGGTTTTTATAAGGTTTCTCTTTACAAACGGAGGTTTAATGGGTGGAATGACTTTAAAGAAGGGAGAGGGGTGAGGTTTAGGTTCATCAAAGTGACCAGATGCCAATTTGATCCCTGACAGAGGATTTATTGGCTATAATGCCAAGGGGAGGGATATGTATACAAAACTTTGGGGTTTATACACCATGGTGTTAATAATAGTAGGGGAAGGGTAACATAGGGGAATTACATAATAGAGTTAGAGTTAATATGGGGGAAAATGTGGATGAGGGGGGAAATCACTAAGTTTATTTGAAACTTACTTAGTTTTAGAGAGTAGATCAAAATGAAAAGAATTTTAGACAAGAAATGTGGCTTCTAAAAAGATTAAGAACCACCATGAAACCACAATTTCTTCCATGAATCTCAACTGATGAGGGAGTGTTAGTAATGAAATGGAAAAAGGGGAAGAAGGGAGGTTAGACATGCTTCTTTGCTTGCTGCAACTTGATGAAGAATAACTCCATCTGAATTCATTGATTTTGCTTTGGTAAACAAAGTTAGCACACATGCAACTTATAAGAAATGACCTTTCTGCAACCCCAACTGCCTACCCATCTATTTGCCTAGCATTTTTTATTTCTTCTTGGAGGGTGCACTTAGACTTGCAGACCCTTACTTGCCTTTTCTTTTCTTTGGCTTTTTCTTTTGTTTTTCTATCTACTTCTACCCTTATTTCTTCCAAGGTCCCAGATTAAGCTGTTGGGAGCCTTTTCTTCTCTACCTCAACTACTTGTCTGCCAAGATTAAACAGTTTGGACAGACTTCTTTCTCTATTCTACAACTGAAAATTCAAAACATGGCATGATCCAGATTAGACTGTTGGACCATCCATCAAAATTTGAGTCCATATCAAGCTATAAGCACAGATTGTATTCTTATGGAAATATGTGATCTTTGCATCATCAAAGCAGAGCATATTTGGACCTTTTCATTGCCCATCATGAAATATGAAACCTATTGGTATAGGTAGCTAACAAGAAGAAGAGAGCCAGAACTCATCAATGGATGTAAATTTCCAAATCCAAGGGGGTGGAAGACATTGTCACATGGAGGAGAAGCTCAAGGAGATAGGTAGAGAATTGAGTAGCTTGAGAGACAGAGAGGTTATAATGAGAAATCAACTAGAGACAGAAAATGCATGGTTGAAAGGAAAACTCCAAGAAAGATAGAACCAATTGGCATGTAGAGCCAATCTCTCTTTGGAAGCAATCTAGTGTAGGATGCCAGCTAAATCCTATGCCCTATACCTCAAGGAATAATGGCTGCAGTTCCAGATCAAGGTCCTAGCACAGAGAGGCACTATGTCGTTTCAGTATTATAGATAGTTCATTGATCTTTGTGATCAAAGTACATTGGCAGACAGGGCCAAGATGTTTGAGTTTTATTTGCATAACATGGCCTTAACATACATGAATGTATGGGACCCTAAAGCCAAGCTAGGAGATTTACAGTTGATGGCTTTGGCATCATGGGTGAACCATGAGGAAGCAAGGGCTACAGAAATGAAGAAGATATTGGCAAAATAACAAACAAAGCCCCTTATGATCAGAGCTGAGCAGTCCAATCCAATGGCCCTCATCAGCACACATAACTTAATTGCAAATGATCCTCAGCTTGCACCCAGGTATCTTGCTACCCAAGAGCAAGAAATTTCACATTTTGAGGACATGTTCAGGTTTTTAGGAGATGAAAGCATATATGCTTGCCTCAAGAGATGGAACACATTGCCATACAGTTTAAAGATAAGAGAGTACCACTCTCCTTAAAGAATGAGAGAAGCACTGAACATGACACCCATGTACAAGCAATCCATGCAAAGGCTCAAATTCAATTGGATTCGATTGAAACTTAGTCCACCACTGCTGTTAGGAATGCTAGAAGGAAGAAAGGAAGGAAGAAGAAAAGAGGCAATGGGAGGAGGTAGAAAAGAAAGTAGGTTTCTATGCACAATATGAGGAAACCACAGTAGAGGCATGGGATGTCAGGGAGGCCACTAGAGCTATGAAGGACATGGATATTGATTGAGTTTCTCGGATGGTAAGCAAAACTTTTAGTAGGGGGGTGATGATGAGCCTCATCATTGGGTAATTATATGGGCCGATAATTATATGGGCCTTAATTCACCTCCTAGCTTAGTAAAACTAACTTTTTTCACAACTTATTACATGTTTTGATTTTATTTTGTTTAATGAGATAAGTTAAAGTGAGATATTATGCATAATGGACTAATATGCATTGAATGCAGTTTTGGAAGAGAAAATCAAGGAAGTTTGGCAAAGACTAAGTTTTGAAACTCAAAAGGGACAAGGGAGAGAGATTGTAGGAGGTAAATCCTCCTCATTTACTCCTTCTCCATTCGAATATTCCTTCACTGATCCCACCAGCTCAGAGTGCAAGCAACCAAGCCATGAAGATTAGAAGGCAGTTGAGCAAGTGATAGACAAGGAGTAGTTCATATCGAGTTTTGGAGCTGAGCCTCCCTAAATTTAAGGATGTCATTGGAGACTTCAGTTGTATAAGTAGAGAGGCCTAGAGCCTCATTAGGATTCGAATTTTTTTTGTAAAACTATAGCTATTTTCGAGCTCCAGACTTGTGGAAGACTTTTTGATGTAATTTTATGTTTTGGCAATAACAATGAGTTTGTTCTTGATTCAGTACTAAGTTAACTTAGAGGGTTGAAGATTTTGGGTTAGGGCCCAACCCTAACATCAAAGGCTCCTCTTCTTGTATCTTTATGCTTAGCTTAGTTTCATAGATTCATGGTTAAACTATTGTTAGAAGTATTTCATTGCAAGTAGTGTAGATTTGATTAATTGTTTATTAGTTTGCTTCCATTTGTGCCTTACTTTAGTAGCAGGCTAGAAGGGATAAAAGAGGCTCCACAAAGCTATCAGTAGGTGTCTTGGCCTCACTTCTTCCTTCTAGGATCATGATTTGAGGAAAAGACCCTTATGCAGCCCAAAAAGACAGATTTCCATTTCCTTCATGATATTTAGAATTTGTTGTACTTAAGATAACATTTGATTAGTTTTGCAAAGTAGAATTTAATTTCCATATCTTATATCTTCATTCTTGCAGTAGATATCATCCATGATTCCATGTTATTCAGCAATTTCTTCATGCATAAGGTAGACAGTTAATTCATTAAATTCTTCTTTTCTAGTTCATGAGAATTCTTCTTATTTACATGAATTTTTGGAAATTACACATGATTGATGTAGAGAAGGCACTTCAAAATTAGAAAGAGATCTCATAGTAAGCAACCACCTTCCAACTTCATTCACCCATAGGCATTCCTCATTTTCATCAAAACCTTCACCAATTTCATTATTTTACATAGAAATTTCCTCAAGCATTTTGAGCGAATCCAACCATATTCCAAAATTGGTTTTGGGTTCTGAGTGATCCTAGGCCTCTTCTCACTCCATTCCACCCATCAAACACCTTCCCTAAGCTTTCCATCACCTCCAATACCCATCATTTTTCTTACGGCTGCATCATGTAGAAACATAGGGAATCCTATAGGTTTTCCTGTAGTGCACTGTTTTGAGGTCGAATTGAGGGGAAACCTCTAGGAAGCCTCCCGAGGTCACCCAAGGGTCCCCCAAACCTTCCAGCCATCCATCAACATCCCCAAACCACCTACCAAATCACCAAGAGAGATTAGTTTGTACACTTGAATTTTCATGAAAAGCATAAAAAGACAAAAGGTGTAGATAGCTGAGGTGCCTTAGCTTGTATAACCTTAAGTTGTGTTGTTTCTTATTCAATATAATCAGCTTCAATAACCTCAATGTTTTAGCGGCTATAACCATCCTCCAAAATTTTTCCTTAGCTTCATTTTGGAGCCTCCCTTCCAACCTTCACAACATCTTTCCTTGCTTCGTCAAGTTCACCAGCTTCAATGTTTTTCTTGCACAAAGGCAGCCTATCGATCACAGCTTGATGCATTCCCCTCATAGGTTGTTCACTCGGACTTCGTCTAGCTGCAGGCTGAGCAGCTTCCCCTAGAAAATTGTGCATTTCTGGAGGGAAACCAACCTTCCCTCCATAAATTGCACAATCCTGTCTGGCAGCCTGCTGGGCTCCAAGATTACACAATCCTGCCAGTCAACACTCCCAGCAGAAATTACACAATCTTCCTCAGAAAGGCTGCTCAGCCTAGAATTTGTGAAAATCTGGGGAGAAGTCAGCTGCTCTGCACAGAAATTGCGCAAATCTCCTAGGCAGTCAGCCCAACTCCCAACTAGAAATATGCATTTCCTTCAAGCAGTCAAACAGCCTATTGCATGTGCAACTGAGTTGATCAGTTCCCTCCGGGACTGAGAAAAATGGATTTGCATGCATTGGCTGCTTCTCCTAAGGCAGCATACAAAGGCATCCCTTGTTTCAGGGATCTATGTTTCGCAGTTGGAGCATGCAAGGATCATTTCAGAAACCTCCCACCAAGTATCGTTTTTGTAGAAATTCTCACTGTAGATCACTAGATAATGCAATATACTAAAGCAAAATACTTGATCTACTTCTACAAACAAACTTGCGGAAGCTTAATCGATTTTAGCAAGATCAAATAGAACACATTTAATAGAGAATGAGAAATCAATCACACATGAGCACAGAAGAATATTCTGGGGAAAGCCTTAGCGAAAAATCCCGCTATCTATATTATCATACATGTGGAAATATCTCAGGATTACACAAAGCTTTAGCTCTCAAGCTATCTAGCTCTCAGTACAATCCCTCACTACTGCTCATAGACAGAATAGACGACAAATATGCCTTCCTTCAGTCCTCCAAGCCTCCTATTTCTGTGCGCAGTTTCTCCTGGGTCCTCAAGCTGCCACCTGTGTGTAATTCACCTCACACACAACACTAACCTCTGAAATAACTGCGCAATCCTGAAGAAGATAATTCCTTCTGCATGGATGGGTTTCCTTTATAGGAAAATTCCTCCAACTGATAGTACATTGTCCCTTCCTTTAATCTCAACTGGGTCTTTCTCTAAACTGACATGCATGAGTTATTTATGAGAGAATATTCAATTATCTGGAGAACACTAGTTGCATGCATGCATACATTAACTAAGTGAACTCACAATTAGTTCCACAAACTGTTTGGAACTAATCTAACTGGACTTAACTTAGTTAGCTGAGCTAACTAATTACAACTCAAATACAACTCATCCTTATCTCCTTAATTAAGGGATAAATTCCTCAATCAAAGGGATAACTGTTGCATGTCTTCACATAGACTTCATGTTTGATTTTCTCCAACTAATTAACTCAAGATGAATTAATTAATTAGTTTTCAAACAGCTGGTGAGACTAAATTTGAATTTGAATTTTCAATTTTAATTCAGAGACTAATTAAAAGTGGAATCTATCCCGAAATTCTATTTATAGCAATTCTATTTTTATCAACTCTACTTTTTGCTATTTCCAACAAAGTTGGAGTATATCCTAAAATGTTATTTATAGCAATGTTATTTTTATCATTACTTATTGCTATTTTCAACACTCCCTCTCAATAAGAAAGGCATTCAACTCGAACTCGATCCTGAACCTTTGGAATGTTCTGCATGCAACACTTCTCTCAAGGGTTGTTGCTCCAGCAACTCTAGAAACACAAACAATATCCAACCTGAATCAAAATGATGCCTCTGTTATCAAATTCTCTGACTACTATTGCCTCTGTCGATTGAAAACTCTGCACCTCTGTGCTCTTCAGTATCTCACTGCTCTAGCCTCTGTCACTTTGATCTCTAACTGCATCAATCACATTGATTCCTTCTACTACATCCGTGTTGTTGTTGGTCCTATCTCCCAGCACTGTATCCACACTGCACCTCCTCTCATCATGTTGCATCATGCTGCCCACTGCTGGACTGCAACTTAGTTACTGAGAAGTAAGTAACTAATCTCCCAACTGACCTCCCTGTTGGGCTAGAAACACCCTCTGATGCTGAAGCTCCCTCTGCCACTCCATCTGCACTTGTCTCTACCCACTCAGCCAATCCTGCTACTCCTCTTTGGGGCTCCCATAGCAATGTCTAATCAAAGAGGTTGGGTACCTCAAGGATCCTACCCCTATTTCAGCCTTCTTGGGACTATCATTTCACATCGCCCCACCTCACACCTGGAGGTATGGTTGCATGTGCTCCCTCTGCCCACTTGTCTCGAAATTTCCCCCTATTAGAGGTCTCTATATGAGTGAATGCCTCCACTTGGTCTCCTCTCGACTTCTCCAGTTGTGGCTGCTCCACTACCTCCTGAAGTTGCTTCACCAATTGTGGCTCCTCCACAAGTGTCTAAGACTTCTTCTGACGCTACATGTTGAGAGGTAATGTACTCTCCCTCTCAACCACCAAGTCTCTAACATTTGCCTTGCTCCTAAAGGCTTTGCATACATCTTGTACCTCAAGTGCATACATGTTCTTGGCTAGCACACCAATTTGTTTCACCTTTCCCGCCGCCACGAAATTTTCTAGAAAAATAGCTAATTTTAAATTAGCGATATCTCCCTCATCCGAACTCCAATTCAACCGAATATTTTTTTGAATTTGGGTATTTTTTCGCAAGGAATCTAGATCTGCTATTTGTTTCTGAAACTTTTGCACAAATATTTTCAAATCTGCTCTGCAAACTCGCGGCCCAATTTTTTTTTTTGACATTTCGAATTCTCTTCTTCGTATACTGTTCACCACTCCAATAAACTTTGCTCCGATACCATGTAGAAATTCTCACTATAGATCACCAGATAATGCAATATACTAAAGTAAAATACTTGATCTACTTCTACAAACAAACTTGCGGAAGCTTAAACGATTTGAGCAAGATCAAATAAAACACATATCACAGAGAATAGGAAATCAATCACACATGAATGCAAAAGAATACTCTGGGGAAAGCCTCAGCTAAAAACCCCACTATCTGTATTATCATACAAGTGGAAATATCTCAAGATCACACAAAGCTTTAGCTCTCAAGCTATCCAGCTCTCAGTACAATCCCTCACTATTGCTCATAGACAAAATAGACAACAAATATGCCTTCCTTCAGTCCTCCAAGCCTCCTATTTCCATGCATAGTTTCTCCTGGGTCCTCAAGCTGCCACCTATGTGTAATTCACCTCACGCACAACACTGACCTCTGAAATAACTGTGCAATCCTAAAGGAAATAATTCCTTCTGCATGGATGAGTTTCGTTTATAGAAAATTCCTCCAACTAATAGTACACTGTCCCTTCCTTTAATCTCAACTGGGTCTTTCTCTGAACTAACATGCATGAGTTATTTATGAGAGAATATTCAGTTATCTGGAGAACACTAGTTGCATGCATGCATGCATTAACTGACTGAACTCACAATTAGTTCCACAAACTGTTTAGAACTAATCTAAGTGGACTTAACTCAGTTAACTAAGCTAATTAATTGCAACTCAAATACAACTCATCCTTATCTCCTTAATTAAGGGATAACTTCCTTAATCAAAGGGATAACTGTTGCATTTCTTCACATAGACTTCATGTTTGATTTTCTCCAACTAATTAACTCAAGATGAATTAATTAATTATTTTTCAAACAGCTAGTGAGACTAAATTCGAATTTTAATTCTCAATTTTAATTTAGGGACTAATTAAAATTGGAATCTATCCTGAAATGCTATTTATAGCAATGTTATTTTTAGCATTTCTATTTTTTGCTATTTCCAACAAAGTTGGAGTATATCCTGAAATGCTATTTATAGCAATGCTATTTTTTGCTTTTCTTGTTGCTATTTCAACAGCTTTACCTAGATTTTTGGCATGCACGTCACAACCTCGATGTTATAAAAACTCATCAACCAGATGCTTCAGAGCTCATTTCTCACATCAACCTTGTAGCTCTGACATCCCACATCACATCTAGGTGCAGTTGGCACACTCAAATCAGCTATTTTCGGGTAAGCCCACTTCCCATGCCTTGTGTTACATTTCTGTTGCTCTTTGTGTTTTATCTTGTATGAGTATTGTTTTCTTGATTTCTTTGAAAATTTGTTGTCATTTACATGTATATTATCTTGTCCTAGCACTGTTTCAGTTTTCGTCAACATCTCATTATTGTCGCATGCATGAAATTGTTTTTCGCGAATAGTCGTTGATTCGGCGACTCGCCTCGCCCACATGCATGTTGTTCTATTTCACGAGTCTGTCATTCACCATTTGCATGCATGATCATTCACTTATGCTTACACTCAGTTTCAACATGCATTTTCACTCACATTCACTTTCAGTTTCCCATCAACGAGTCTGACCAACCTTGACTGAGACTCTACCTCACCAAGAGCCTCACCAAGACAGCATTGCACAATCCTGAGAGGGAAGGCTCTTCCTTCCTCTCCAGAAATGCACATTTCTTCCTAGCAGCTGTTCTCCAGGCCTGCTTTGCACAATCCTAAGGGACAATGACAGTTGACCAAGAAAATTGTGCAATGCAGTCACTGAGCCAGCATCCATTGCCAGTTGAGATTGAACATTGTGAAATTCGAGCAGTCAGCAGCCAGACTGGACTTTGCATTGTGCAGTTCCAGCAGTCAGTCAGTCTCCCAGCAGCCCACACTATGCCCTGTGCAATCTTGGTAGTCGATCTCCCGACCTCCCCGGCCGAAATTGTGCAACCTTTATGATCAGTCACATAGGTATGTTGCAAGTAAATTCTCAAGTTCATTTTGGTTTTCGATTAACAAATTTCTTCCCATGAGTGTTGCCATGTCTTCAAGTATTGCAGGTGTTCATCTGCCTCTCAGCATTGCAGGTACAATGGTTTCCAAGAGAGTGGATTCGAAGACACTGTTCAGATCACACCTGGAGATGCAGTAGATCAAATGTCTATGAGCTTGCCTACTCACGAAGATATCAAGTTGTTCATAGACAAGAACATCAAGATATCACATCAAGCAACATAATGAATAACAACTTAAGGCAACATATTGAACACAGCGAATACAACGAATGTAGCAAACACAATGAATGCAGTGAACACAGTGAATGCAAGAGGAAGGTTGTTGATAACACAGAGGCGGAACAAAGTTGCAAGCTCAAGCAGATCCACTGATAATGAAAGAAACTTTGGAGAATCAGGCTATGAGGTGACGGCGCGACATGAAGATCGCGCGAAGCTAGAGAATGGAACAGAGAAGGAGTTGCATGTGCTGAAGCAACAACTTAGGAAGAACATGAAGTTGCACAGACAGACGAATGAGTTCCAATAGGAACCAGAACAACAATGGGCGAGCATGCACTCAGGAATGAAACTGCACCGGTACAAATTAATGATCCATCCCATCAGCTGACACGGAGCATACATGGTGAGTAGTGTTGTTGATCACAAGCAAGGGATTCAACAACATGCAGGTCATTGTGCGCACACACACAATCCAACCCATTCAACACACTCACCAAGGCGAAGACAAGAAGAAAGACCAATGGGAGCTGAACATGTACTTCGGCAAGTTGATGCACATGACCATCAACACACACTTGAATATGAGCATGGACACTATGCATCAATGTGTTGTCGGTTCAGCTGCACCCAAGAACACCATGTGCATGTTATCAGACAAGTTGGATGAAGGGGTCGAACCAATGCACCGGTTGAAACGGAGGCAAGAGTTCACTTCAGCAAGATGTCACCATGAGGTGCATGCACACCATCACGGATGACCAAGCTTGGCATCAACTCACCACCTTCACCATCACAAGCATGTCAAAGAGTTGATCTCATCACAACAGACCAAGTGTTAGTGATGTCTTGCAAGGCTTGCTCAAACCATGTTGTCTCACATGAGTACATGTGCATTATAATTTTGAGTCATGTCAAGTGTAAGTCAAGTGTCAATTGGTTGATGTGACAGTCATAGAGTAGGTGAAGAGTCACGAGGGTAGTTGAATTGTCACAAGGGGGAATGTCAAGGGTCACCCCACCCTTTGCTATAAATAGTCCATCATAAGTCATTGTATAGGCTTTTGGTTAGCCAAGCTTCTGATAAGACTATTTTTGGAAAGAGCTTAGACAGTATTGTAACGCGCCTTGGCTTCTCCACTGCATGGAGCTAGTTCATCTCTTTGGAGGAGCAGGTGGATGTGGCTATAACATTCCACTATTGGGGCTAGTAGGTTTACATGGATGTATTGTATGATTGGAACTTACACTTCTTTATATAATAAGAGCCAACACATTTTCACACACGTATTGTATTTGTTGTAAGATTGATCTTTAACACTTGTAATGCATGTTTCTTTAACCTGTGTTCTACAAATGAACTGATTCATTTGTTGAAATACATAATCTATTAATGGAAATGTGTTGTATATGTTGTTAATGATGTCCCATTCATGTTAGTTGCTCTGTCGAACATCAGACAGATCATTCACCTGAACCTTGCTATAACAACCATTGCACTCGTTCGGACTGATCCATGAGTGTTGTATGTGTTATCTTGCCTGGTATGTTGTGGCTACCACATCTGAGTGGACTGCTCCACCGGAAGATGTGTATGTCCTGTGTGTTGTGGGTTCCTATCCGAGTTGGGACTGATCCCTTTAAAACTAGAACTCACCTTCACCCTCATCTCATCACACCTGTGTTAGAACTTCTTATACACCTTCCTTGACTCACTGCAGTGTTCACACCCTTGCTACTGACAGAGTTCTCTCACTTGCCTCTGTGTGACATCATGGTCAATGAATTACCTTATGAACCACTACTAGGACTCCTACACCAAATAGTCTAAGGTATGATTGGGACTTCTTACCGGGGAGATCCCCTTACATGTTGGTGGGTCTAGCACCGTCAACATTTTGGCACTAGAAGGAGGGCCAGATGACAAGTTCAGTCCTCACATCTGTTTTGAATCTCTTCACATCTATCATGACTAACTACTGAGTTTCTCTTCTGGAATGCATGTCTTATGGAAACAATTTCATCATTCTGAAAAGGCTCTCGGATAACTTGTCTCATAAAACATTTGATGGTGGATGCTACGTAGCCTTGGTAAAGCACGTGGTCGGCATTGTAGGCTTATGCGAAAGACATGGATTCTTTGAGGAATACATGAGTTGCGCACTATTCATCTCCACGCTTCGAGGGCACCCAATGCACTAGTGTGCCATGTTGCCTGAAAATTATATTCATTCTCTTGCTCATCTGGTCGCAGAGATAGACCGTGCTTTCAATCACTATGATCGTAAATCACTCAATAAAGAAATTTTGAAATTACGAAAAGCACCCGATGAATCCGTTGAACAGTTTCACACACACTTTTGTAATCTTGCATACCGATAACCGGAAGATGTTATTGATTGAGAATTTCTTGATGGAAGATTTGAGTATCTTCTTCACATATTTGAACCCCGCTCAGCACACTTCGGTTATGGAGTTGTGCAATCACAGGCACGTACAGTGATTGTCACAAGTAATTTTCTACCTTCATCTCACAACTCCACCATTGCGAAGTGATGTGGGAGATCATGCACATGCCTCTGTTGAACTGTCACACTCTCCCACCCCACCTGCTCTTGAGATTTGTGCAAATTTGGCTAGCAAGCCTGTTGGTTTTCACATGCACTCTTTCCCTCGACTTTCGTCATTGTGTTCTTTTGATCCTCTGGATTATACTATCTTGTGTTCTCCCATTCCAGACACCTCACCTATTGTGAATGAGGATCAAGATATCAATGGAGTTGGTGTTATGCAGCCAACCTGCACCATCATTCGTGATGAGTGTGTTATCACAAAATCACTACTGAGGGCTGCAACCAAGCAAGATTTCATGTAACTCTTTCAACCTAACTTTAGACCAAAGATTAGCCTCTTTGATCAGAGAGGGCTCTCTCACCAACTCTTGATAAAATCCTTCACTACAATAGATGGCTAACTCTTTATTCATTCATGAAAGCAAAGCTGGTTGGAAACATATCAAACTGGTTCTCATTGGGCTATGGAGTCTCATATATTAAGTAAACAAGGAAAACATAGTCATCTCATGGAAGTCAAGGCTCTTTGCATTACATGTCAAACATACTCCATCAAAACATAGCTTGCCAAACACACAGGAAGTCAGAGCATAAGATTATGAATTCTGAGTGATTGTGTTACAACAAGACTATAAAAGAACATAAAGTATAAAACACCATCATTATATTTGAACATAACAATCCATCGAGAATCTTGAGTAGAGAACAACACTGTTTTACTATTACTGTCAAAAAAGTCTTACAATGGCCCAAAACAACTCTGTTTTTCTATAAAATGTCCAACCTTTTTTACATATGAGTCATTTCTATATATAGCCAATCAAAACATTACTACCTGAGACTCCTCAACAAGCATGAAGGGAGCTCGGAATTCTAACATTAATTACCTTATCTCTATCATAAACAAACTAATTAATTACAAGAGATATCGTGCTACGAAAACAGAGGACTCCATTACATTGTCACTTCAAGTCTATCTCCTCGTGTACCTTGCTGCATCCTTGAAACTTGACACCTGTAGCACTTCAATAATAGCCAAACCAAACTGAAAACACATTCACTGGATGAGCAGCTTCGGATGCCTGATGTGTAGGTGATTCATCAACCAATAAGAATATGTACCCTATGTTCACGGTTTCTGCCTCCCATTAGTGTTCATGCATTTAAGATCATGTTTCAAGCCATTTAATCCTCTGATAGTCCTGTATGATTGAAGAAAAATTATGATCTGGCCATCCCATAACCGAACAGGTGTACCACTCAACACCTCAGCAGCCCTACCAGAACCCTAAAAATTCGGACATAAAGTGAAAACTTTCAACAAAAGACAAAATTTCACCTTTTCTTCGAATACTTACACCTGGCACCTTTTTTAAACATCTGACTGACTTTCCATAGTCTCCATGCTGGCCTTAAGTCATCCCTTTAAATATTTGCTGACCTCAGCATTCAAACTCAAGTTTTCAACATAAACAGTCATCTACAGCAGTTTTGTAGCGCGCTACGAAACTGCTGTAGGTCATCAAAACTAAGCATATGAACCTTAAAGCAACAATAACTTAACTCTGTGATTTCTTCAGCCATTCTACACAGGTGTAAGGACATCAAAAAGTATCAAAAAGTTTTAAATGATGACAGCCAAAATATACCAAAATTTGGAAAGCAAATTTCTCCTTGGATCATTTAGCTAGTTTGCCTAGCTTCCCTTTCAAGCTGCTGACTTCTTCCTTTAACATCTTATTTTCTGCTCTTAAACTTGTATTCATTTGTTTCATGATTTTTGCCTGCTTCAGAGCTGGTACTGTCCACACATATGCATCAGATACTGAGTCAGCTTGGCTAATCAAACTTGTTCTGCCTTTCATTACAGCGTTTTTATAACTTGTATATCTCACTGCCTTTTCCCTAAAAACATTTTCAATCCGAGGTATTCTTTCCTTTGTTGCTCCAGCTTGTTTCTTAATAGCAATAACATTTCCACTTTGACTGATAATAACCTTATTATCCTTGCTCTTGCTTTTGGCTGCTTGAACTATTTCAGAGAAAACTTCAAGTGCCTCTGTCCTAGGCATTTCTAAAGGTGCTTTCTCTTTCTGAGCTTTCTCCACTTCTTTAATTTGCCTTCTTGTCACTGGTCTGCGTGGTTTAAAGGCATATTCTTCACTTGGCTCTTCAAACTTTAACCTTTTAGAAGCCCTTGATTTTTTAGAACTTTCAGGTGAGGACTGAGTTAGATCAATATGCATTGGTGGCACCAATTGATCCTGCTCAAGTTCTAGTGGTTCAATTTGAATTGGATGATCTTGCTCTAGTTCAATGGCTTCAAGTAAGTCATTTAAACTACCCTTAGAAATAGGACTTTCTTCCACAGGGACTAACTTTCCTTTCTCCTTGCTTAGTTGGCCTCTAGTTCTCACCCTTGAAACCCTTTCAACTTCAATGGATTTAGTTTCATCTTTCCTTTTGTGAGTCTTCTGCTTTGATGACTGAGGTGTTTCCTTAGGTGATGACTTAGGGGTTTCCTTTTCAGATACTCTAGATGACTTAGGAATTTTATCTACTGATGCTTCAGGTGTTTCTTTAACTGCTGGCTTGGGAGTTTTCTTCATTGATGCTTCAGGTGTCTCTTTAGCTGCCACAGACCTCTCTGATTTCTTTGCTTTAATTTTAGGCTTCTTATGGTCTTTCACTTCTTTTCTAAGTTCAGCCAAAGTAGGTTCCTCACTCCTTTCTTCTCTTTCTCTCACAGGTAATGGAGTGAGGCCTGTTTTGCTTGGGAAACCGGCCATAAACACAAATGAATCCCAATCTTTACCAATTTTTTGTAAACTATCCAACACCAGCAATTTTACTAGACCATGATGAAAAAGGGATGTTTCACAAGCATCTTTCTTTAACTGAATCTTATCACACATTTTGCTAATACTCCTGAACAAATAGAAAGGTATGTCTATTGAAACCTTACCTGTGAAGTGTAACAGAAGTTTGAAGTGGTAGGAGTAAACTTTATTGTACCTACCCTCACATGTCAGGTACTTCTGGATACATGTCAATAGCAGAGCATAATTCTCTTTTAGATAACTCCTTGGGACTGCTTTGGTAAGATCTTCATCTACATAAGGTGCCTTCAAAAACTCTTTGCAGGGACCCATGTCGAACTTGAAGTTTTTGAACCATTCTTGGCCACCCCTCGGGATTTCTGTAACAGTGGAAATAACTTCAGGGGACACCGGAAACTCCAACATTGCCACCTTCGAATTCAGTCCAGTGAAGTTTAATGCGAAAGCCTTGGTCACTTCTGCATGTCCTCCCTTCAATTTTTCGCAAAACCGCCAGCAGCCAGCACTTCGAAAGGCCTTTGCTACCTCTTCATCCCTGAGAGTAACATCTAACCCCTCCGGCTCTGTCCTCACACATTTACCAGATCGGTGTTCCTTTCTTTCCATGCTGCTTTGAATATTTTTACACAAGAAACTAATGGTGGCTTGTAGCACGAAAACAAACTTCGGCTTTGGAGAGCAGGCTCGCTTGCAGTAGTCCGTTTAAATAAGAGCTTGGGCTTTTCATATAGCAAACACGTTCATATGATATGAAGAACTCATTATGAAATGACCACCTCTTATAACATCCCCTAAACTAACACTCAAATACATGACTTCGGACCTTATGGCGAAATAATGGCTTATCATGACATGGAGAGGGTGTGAAGTGACAATCATGAACGGACTTATGACTCACTACTCACGGATTTGACATTCAGAGAAAAAGCGCTGCAAAAAACCCTGAAACCCCGATTTCGTAGCGCGGGCAGTTCAAATTTAACAGGATGCGCTACGAAATCGCTGACAAACAGAGCGCTGCGAAAACACGAAAACATCATTTCGCAGCTAAACTGACCAATCAAACCTGCGCTGCGAAACTGCGCAAGTACCAAAGACATCAAACCCGCGCTGCGAAACTGCGCAAAGTACCAATGACATGACATGCTTTAACTAACAATGATGGAGGGGGTCTAATGATTTTTCCTTTACACGAATTCACATCAATAGCTCTTGAATTTCAAATTTCAAATTGACATATACTAATAAACCTATTCACAAGACTTCAAGACTTTATATAAAACTTATGGACAACCTTATATACATGAACTATAGTTCCAAGTGATAACAGAGTGTGTGGGGGAATCTAAAGAAGAACCCACGGTCAAGGATGACTCCCTTCCAACTGCTCTTCATCCTAACATCCCTTGTGATTTTGCCACTCCTAATTTCCCTTGTGAAAACTCATTTCTAGATGCTTCTACTTCTGATCATTCACAGGACACGTTGTATGTCAGTCTGTCATTACAGTGCAAAGAGGACACATCTTCCTCTGAAAATCCATTCAATCTGTCATTTATCTCTCTTGAAAACACAGAGGGTGAAAATCTTTGCTTCTCATCTACTCCTTTGCCCAATTCATCAAATCATGAGGATGTCGACAAACATCCTGAATTTTCTGATCTTGGTTGTTGTGATCTATTCACTTCCTCATCTGATCACAATGTTGATTCAATCATTGTTAATCTATCCAAGACACTGGTCTACGATGATCTATCTATCAATGAGGTCAAAAACCCTAGACTATTGAGGCACTTCAGCCCGAGATGATGGTTATGTCAGGCCCTCGCTGTCCTAAGGTTGGTTTCACTTTCGGTCAGGAAATTGTTGAAACACTCAAGGCTCCTCATCACTCTCTGCTTTGCATTGAAGATTAACCAAACACCCATATTTTGCTTCCTCCACTCGAACTACATGATCCCATCGCTCATACATTGGAGGAATCTTACACAGAAAGCACACATGCACAACACAAGTGGTCTACCTTTCTCACATTTGCTTGCATCTCACAGTGAAGAGAATGCATACACTCAACATCTACACACGGTGTAGCACAACATCATGGAAGCACCACAAAATGCATGTCATGCACTTTCACTCATCTTTGTTCTGTGGTCACTTATAAGCTCGGAGTGTGTTTTCCTTTACTGTTATATCTTTCTTGTTTGCTGGTTCGCAAATATGTCTTGTTTGCAAACCATGCCTTCACCAACATGGGTCAACCAATGCATCGTTGGCTGCATTGGAAGTATCACTTCACGTGATATGACCCATGCATTGTTAGCTTAGGAGTAGGAGTAGTGTTTGCTTTCATGCTTGTTTGCTTACTTTTTTTGTTTATTTGTCTGCTTGCTTGTTTTCTTACTTGCTTTTCTTTTGTTTTTTCTTCTGCTTTTGCTCTACTTTGTTGTTTGTTAGTTCGCTTATTTTGTTTCATAGGATAGTTTCGCATGAAACCAGGTATGACTCTTGAAGCAAGCTGGGTAAAGTACAAGAGGCCTTGTGCTGCTATCACTACTTGGTTATCTGTTATCCCGCCTCTATATGAAGAACTTGTTACTTTCATTCCATGATATGTCGATGGAAAATATGTATTGTTCGAAATGAACCTTGGCGAAAACACAATGCTTGCGCGCTAACTAGTGTCACCTACTCTAGTCGGTTTTCTTTTGGGTTAATACTTGTCTGCTCAGTCAAGTAGAGTAAGGTGGGGGGAAACATTAACAAGAACGTTAGAGGTATAATAAACTACTTCTCTACAAGAACAACCTCTTCTTCTCTCAATAAATCGGGATCCCTCTTCCACCGATGAAATGAATAAGTGCTATACACAGTTAAAAAAATGAAAAAATGAAAGTAAAAAAAAATTAAAAAAGAAAAATGAGCAAGAAGAAAGAAGAGAAAGGATTCCCACGCAGGGAGGTGATGCAAGTAACTCCACCAGGGTACTGACCAGGCTCGCTGGCAGCGGAGCCATGCTTATGTTCCTATGTGACTCCACCAGGGTACTGTCCAGGCCTGCTAGCAATAGAGAAACACTAGAGATGAAACTAAGACTCTGACAACTATACTGCTTGTGCATCAATATACCCCTCAACCCCAATCGAAACAACTATGTTACCTTGTCTTGGAATGTGTGTCAATCAACCAAGAGCTTGGCATATGCTACATCTTACAATCAAGCTAGTGCGGAAACCAGGATGAGATGAGAACTAAACAATACTTCCAGAGGTGTTATACTTTCTTTTCATGAACAAGGTCCATTTAGAGAGCTGGAGTTCTACCAATGTGTCGCCAAGTGTTGTAGTGGCTACAACCACCCTTCAAAAATTTTCCTTGGCTTTATTTTGGAGCCTCCCTTCCAACCTTCATAGCAACTTTCCTTGCTTCGCCAAGTTCACTAGCTTCAATGTTTTTCTTGCACAAAGGCAGCCTGTCGATCACAGCTTGATGCATTCCCCTCATAGGTTGTTCACCCGGACTTGGTTCAGCAGCAGACTGAGTAGCTTCCCCTAGAAAATTGCACATTTATGGATGGAAACCAACCTTATCTCCAGAAATTACGCATTCCTGTGTGGCAGCCTGCGGGGCTCCAGGATTGTGCAATCCTGCCAGTCAACACTCCCAATAGGAATTGTGCAATCTTCCCCAGCAGGGCTACTCAGCCCAGAATTTGCGTAAATCTGGGTTGACACTCAAATATTTTATTTAATATATACATTGATATGTTTCATTTATAACTCACATTATCCATATTAAAATAATACTAGTTTATTGATATTTTTTAAATGCACATCAATATTTCTAATGTGCTTGACATATCATGTCAATATTTTAAATGCATGTAGATATTATTTAACCTTAAATAATAAAACATTTTATTTACTATGATCAACATACACACATGTGTGCATTTTTTCTCTCCATATACACATATAAAAAGTTTATATTGAAATATATTAGTTAACATGAATATTCAAATATTTAAATTTATAAGGTAAATATAAGACTTTTTTTAATATATAATTATCTTAATTCCTAGGGTTGATATAAAATATGGGCATTGAAATATTTTATTTAAGAATCTGAAAGTGAAAGTGAAATATTTTTACCACACTTCTTTCACAATGAGTTGTAATATTAAATTAATCTAGGTAGCACAATAAGAGTGAGATTATTAATGTTTTATAATACTTTTTAATTAAATATAACCAACTATGTATATCCACTTGTGTTTTTATTATAGTCGAGATTGTTTTTTATTTAGAATTTTAGTTTTCTTTAAACATGTGTCAACTCCACATTGAAGAAGGATGGAATCACACATCGCCTTCATACTGGGTTGTAGAATGCACATCTCAACGCAACAAGAGAGAGAGAGAGCAATGTTGGCAAGAAGGACTGGTCAACCAAAACAAACAAAAGGAAGAAAGGGAGGAGGCTCGACAACATAGAGAGAATGGGAAAGGAGGAGTTCATGCAGGGAGAATTTGAAGTGCAACGTGGAGGGGAAAAAGAGCCTTCACAGGCCGATCTAGCTTGTGGGTGCATGTAGTGAGTGTGGATAGCATTTGTTCAGGTGAAGGAGCAGAGATCTTTGGACTCCCAATTTTGGGTGGAGACTTTTTTTAGTGTGCTTTGGATTCCCAGTTTGGGGTGGATACATTAGAGCAACTATTGTTTGATTAAAAGGTGGAGACAATTTAGTCTCTATATTCCCTGTATCTGAGGGTAGAGATGGTGATATCTCTAAATTCCTTGCATCAACTAGTGGTGGAGGTAGTGTGATCTCTAGATTCCCAGTTTCATTTGACTATGTTGGTTATTTCCTTTGAGCGCTCCTCCTCAAGCTTTGAATCTGGCTTAGTGGTGATTCACTATATGAAATCCTACAATGTAGTTGTCAATCTAAGGATGGGTGGAGAGGAAGTCTCGATCTTAGTTGTCAGGCTCATCTATAATACAAGATAAGTGTTTTTGCTTATGTTGTTGTGAATGTCATTCCATTGTTAAGCTATGTTGTTGTTATATGCCATGTGTGGTTAATGGAAACGGTTTTATTCGTCATGCAAATCATATGAATAGTTGAATGATAGATATGCATATGTGGGAGGCTTGATACTCTCTGTAATATCTGTCATGCTTATGACATTAAATGATTATGATTTCCTGAATGGTTCTTATGCTTTGAAATAATGATTGTGTTAATAATAGAATGGTTGTTCCTTAGTGCCATCGTTAATTAATTGGTGACTAGATGCATAGGGTGCAAGCATGCAGGGATAGTTATTGATGTTCTAAGTCCACAACTAGGCCAGTAAATTCATTACAATAGTGAGCGAAGAACAACAGAGCAATTGCATGTGCATGAGAGAGCTAATGAGCTTCTCTATTATATTGAAGCTCATGGGATAGAACCATAATTCTCTAAGTGTCGAGATCAACTTAACAGAGGGGGGAAATATTTTAAGTGTTGAGAAAAAACAATGTTAAAGCTCATGGAAGAGTGTGGCCCAAAAGACCCAAGAAAAACTTATAACGAGAAAAACTTATGACGAGAAAAACTTACAAAAACATCGCAGAGTTAGTTGGGGTGTAGATCACTTCGAGAGTTCGGGGTTTGGGACCATAACCAGGAAATCATGGTGGCAGCAACCCGAATGCCCGAATACTTAGTGAGGGAAGTGCAATTTAGGATCTGGTGGGCCCAGGCCCGAACTACTTTGGGAGTTCAAGAACTCGGGCCAATTTCCATTGTAATCATGGTAGAAATCCCAAATGGGAAAGGGCCTGAATGTATTGAATGGCCTGAGGTGGGGCCTTGTGTAGTTGGGGGCCCTGGTGTAAGTTCGAGGGTGTTCGACAAAGGTATTGATAATCAGGCCCAAACACTCGAACAATCTATTTAGAGCCGATTCAATGGGGCCTAGGCAAGGTGATGTGGCATATGCCACAATGGAATGCTAACAAGGTTGTCACATGGGCACCACATGGGTGTGTTACACTAAAATTTGTCACCATGACTATTTGCAGTTAGTATGGCTCCATCAACTGTCATACTATCCTCCTTGGCAAGTCTCATGCCTCTGCTCTTCATGTCAAACTTCAAGAAAAAGAGAGAAAGTCATTAAAAATCTATATATCTCTGGGTACGCAGTTTCTCTTAGCCTTACCTGCGTGTACGCACCCCAAGTTCACAATACCTGCGTACTTGTACGCTCTGTCTGTAAAGCAATGGGTGTGTACTCCTGTAAAGGTCAAAAGGCGCAAGTTTCACTCCAAAAAAGTTACTTGTGGTCATTTCTAGAGCATTCTAGAAGCTTGTTTGACGTGTATGAAGCGCCTCCAGATGGTTCATGTATCCCTATGAAAGAGGAACTTATCCCATCAAGAGGGGAGCTATCCCATCCAAAGAGGGGCTTATCCCATTGATGGTGGACCTGATTAACTTCCTCTAGAGCACTATAAATACAGACATTGGGCCAGAAAGAGGAGAGGTTGAAAGCTGAACATTCCTAAGGGTAGATGCTGCTGGAATTAGGACTTCCTTGTAGAAGCTTGTGAGGAGAGATTACCATCTTTGCTTGTTTCATTTGGAAGTGGGTGAGCTGATCAGAGTAAAGGAGAACTCTTGTGGACCCTGGGAGGGACTTGCACAACACCAAGGCTCAGGTTGTAATGGTTCCTTTTGTTACCTTTTAATACAAATTAGTCCATTCTTCTCAACAATTTGTTATTTATGAGTTGTTTCATATACTCCTTGGTCTATATGTTAAATATGTTTTATTTTATGTGATATTCAGGTGCTATTTAATCGTTTGATTGTTAGTGAATGCAGGTTTCGAAGGGAAGGAGGAGCTCATCCGGATCAACGAAGCTGGACTACTACAACAGCGTTGGGTTACAAGTAGGATCTAAACACTTGATTTCTCATATTGTAAAGGCATGTTTAGAGAAGGATTGCTCTTATTTGTCTTGTTTTTCACTAGAAAGTCTTAGGCTTCTAGGGAGGTTGGTTGTGTCCGCACTAACGACTCTTTCCGCATGACAAAATGGCGACTCCACTGGGGAATCCATTGATGTGAATGTTTTTTCCTTTGTATGAAATTTTGATCTGAGAAAAGTCGTTTGTTTTCTGGTTTTTGGCTGTCTGACTGTGTTTTTGGGTGGGCTAGCTTAGGGTTAAATTAGATTTTAGTTTTTCTTTGTTTTGCTAGAAGTACGCAGCCTCTGCGTTGAGCACAGTGTGTACTTGTACGCACTGTCGCTTTGTGCACAGAGCGTACCCGCACCTGTGCAAACAGGTCGCCTGCGTACCCTGTCAAAATTAAGAAAATTCCAATTTTCTTCTTTTTGCCTTTTAGATTTTGTTTTTAATTTGTTTTTTCTGCCCAGATCCACTGGTTTTCTGCCATAAATCTTCACCTGAGCTTGTTTCATTGGCATTCCTGCTCTAAGCTTTCATCAATTGGGTGTTTTGAGTCTCTTTCTTGAGAAATTCTTGATTTGTTTTCCTTTGGTCATTACTTGGAGATTTCTCTCAGTCCTTTCACAATTTTGCATATTTTTGCTTTTGTTTTTGCAAAAAAATTCCCCCTCATTCACCGGGGGGGGCTAAATTGTGTATGAGTGTTAATCGCCTTTGAGTGTTTTTATTTTTTGATCTTTGGAACTCTCACCCAATTTTCTCGACTTGCACTTGATTGGTTCTTAGATTACATTAGAATCATCTTGTGTTTGAGAATTCTCTTGCATAGATCACATTTGCATAATTAGAATTCTCATTTTCAGAATATTAGTGAAAAATGTGCATAGATTACATTTGCATAATTTTCAAGTGAATTGTGCATAGATTACAATTGCATAGTTTACATTCTGAAAAATCAATTGTAGATTTAGATCAGTTTTCTTTGATTTGAATTTACACAAAAAATAAAAATGAAAAAAATGGTTTGGAATTGATTTGCATTAGTTTTTCTTGATAAAATTAGTGCATTAGAGAATTTGTTATATTTTCTCTTAGTGATCAATTTTTTGCATTGTTGGAAGTGAATGGAAACTCTCTCCTTACTTTAGTTAGGATTCATCGAATTGAAAATATTACATTATCATATTCGATTGCATTCAGTTGAGTCGGGTCATAACACCATTGGTTTCATATCCATTTACCCATTTGAGTAATAACAACCTTAATAACACAGCGCTTAATTAAAATTCATCTAGTAATTTTTCCATTTCTAGGGCTCTGAAACACCAACATAGCTTAGGCTAGTGTCTTGGAGTAGGAGAGTAATTAACTCTCCAAGACAGTAAAACCAAACAAGTAGCTCATCTTGTGGTAGGATAAATCCAACTGTTTCATTTGTACTCTGGGAAAGCTCCTCTTAAAGGAGAAGCACGAGCACGTGTCCGAACCAGTGAGGGGATCAATCCTCCCTCGTTGGGAACGACGCCAGACACGCACGTATTACAAACGGTAAACCTCAGATTAACCATTGTCGAGGAGCTAGGGGTCACTTGTCGGTAAACCTTGGATTATTGTCAAGGAGCCGGCAAGGGGATTGAGCTTGATACTCTGCCCTTGCGTGTTGTCGAAGTGTAGACTGTTCCCCCAGGTGCATTTGTTGTTGTTAGTAACCTTAGCGACCATTATCTTTAGGATTCTACCGAGGTGACGGTGGAGGGAAGATCCCACTGTACCTGGAGCAGACGTCGGCTAGACTCACTTGGATTTTCTGGGGGGTTCACTTCACTCGAGACGGTTAAAGTGGAGGAACTTGGTCTAGTCTATTCATTAAGCAGGTTGCCGGGGTAACTGTTCCACCCGCCACTTCTGTGCTGAATTCGGCGATGTTGGATTTCATCCCCAACTAGTGTTTTCGGTCCGGAAGGTTACTGTTTGTGTATGGTTTGACTCCTAGATTTGATAGCGCATGTTAATTTGTTTGTTTTTACTTTTAGAGACCATAGGTGTGAATTGTGAATTTTAATTGTTAGGTGTGAATTGTGAATTTTAATTGTTAGGTGTGAATTGTGAATTGTTAATTTTAGTTTTAAATTGTTAATAAAATTCACTGAAGTTGAATATAATGGCAAATGTTCCGGAATTTACAACCTAGGAACCCCTCCTAACGAGAATCCTAGTACTTTTCCTTACTTTGGAAATGTTGGTCCTCCTTACATGGCTACTTTGTCATTACCTGGATTTACAATAGGTTTACCAATATGGTTATTTTCAACTTCATTGGCCCAAAATACTCCAATTGTTCCATCTCAGCCAGATGCTTCACCTCAACAGAGTTCACCATCTCAACATCACCAACCTTCTGTTGACCCTTTACCTTCTTCGCCTAATTTTTCTTCCTCCATTTCTTCCTCTTCGCCTGGTAAAAGCCTTGATGCTAGTAACTAGGAGGCTAAGAAGAAGAAGAAAGGGAAGAAGAAGAAGAAGAAGAAGAAGAAGCAAGTTAAGAAAGAAGTCAACCAACCAATCGTGGCTGTAAGTGTTAGTTGTGTTGAGGAAAACTCCGACATGCATCGTAAACCCAAATACCCTTGCAAGATTTGTAAGGGTGACCACTTCCTTGTCAATTGTCCTGGTATTCCAAAGGTCTTGTAAGTATGGTCAGAAAAATCACATCAACTTTCCATTGATTCATCAACCAGTGATAGTCAGGTTCCTGGGAAAAAGGGTAAAGTTAGGTTTCCTTGTAAGTTATGCAAAGGGAGTCATCAAACTCACATTTGCCCTCACATGGATGAAGCCTCAACATTGTTGGAAAACCTTACTGTTCCACAGCAAGAATTTCCAACTACTTACCGTAAACTTTCTCCCAACCTACCGTCAACTGACGGAGTGATTGATCTAAATTCAAGTACAGTCGATCACACTCTTCCATTGGAGAGTGAAACTCATGTCACTCAGGTTGATGATCCATTAGTTGATCAAGTGGTCGATTCAATTTCACATTCGGTCGATCCCACTTTCCATTTAGAAAGTGAACTTCATACCGCTCAGGTTCTTCTTGTTACATCAGATTCTTCTATGCCGGGGGGCATTTCACCTGTTTCTACAGAACCCCCTCCAAGTACTGAGGTCTTTTCCTTTGATTGGAATAGACTGACAGAACCTCTTCTTCCTTCCTCCATCCCTTTCCAAATCATTGTCAAGGCTGGTGGTAGGGACATACATCGTACACAGGTAGATGAAGGTGCTTCTGTTAGTATTTTATCCTCAACTGTTTGGAAAGCCTTGGGTTCCCCTCAGCTTGTGCCTATTACGCAAAATTTGAAAGCTTTAAACAGAACCATTAGTGAACCTTTAGGGATCCTTCCTAAGTTTTCTATTACCTTGGAAGGTAAAACTGTCTGTATTGATCTTATGGTAGTTCAAGGTCCCTTGGATTTCAATTTACTCCTTGGGCGAGACTATGTTTATGCAATGAAAGTTGTCGTATCGACACTCTTTCGCGTGATGTCTTTCCCTCACAATGGCAGTATTGTGACTGTAGACCAGCTTTCGTTCCCTAGTCTTGTTTCAACTACCAATAATATGACACCCCTAAATGTTCCTGATTCTAAAGTGGTATCTACCCTACCATGGGTTAATTATGTGGCAACTGGTCCCATGTTTTCAGTTACCGATGTAAGTGAGCCTCTCACTGTTTGCTCATCTTCCTTTGATTTAGATACGGTAATTGACATGGAAAACTCTATGGGATTACTTGAACACGATGTTCTTCTCCCTTTTGAGTCCCTTGACATGTGTTCCTTCCAGAGAAGTATTCCCTTCTAATGAAGACCTCTTGGAAGCCATGATCAAGGTGTGTCCATTGACATGTCTTTCTTCCAGTTGGAAGCCATGATCAGTGTGTACGAGGAAAGTTCCTTTTACTGTGTCGACCTCGTTAAAAAATGAATCAGTGAGTGTGAGGAAAGTTCCTTTTACTGTGTCAACCTCGTTAAAAAATGAATCAGTGTGTACGAGGAAAGTTCCTTTTACTGTGTCGACCTCGTTAAAAAATGAATCAGTGAGTGTGAGGAAAGTTCCTTTTACTGTGTCAACCTCGTTAAAAAATGAATCAGTGTGTACGAGGAAAGTTCCTTTTACTGTGTCGACCTCGTTAAAAAATGAATCAGTGAGTGTGAGGAAAGTTCCTTTTACTGTGTCAACCTCGTTAAAAAATGACTCAGTGTGTACGAGGATAGTTTATTCCTCTCTCAACCTCGTTAAAAAATGAAACAGGCTAGTATGAGGATAGTTATTTTACTGAGTCAACCTCATTAAAAAATGAATCAGCTAGATTTTAGGATATGTTGGTAGATTGTAGAAAGTAGGGTTTTGAGGATAGTTCCTGTTACTGAGTCAACCTCGTTAAAAAATGAATCAGGTATGAGGATAGTTCTTTTCTTGTGTCAACCTCTTTAAAAATGAAACAACTCCCTTTTCAAGTTAAATATTGAAAGTAAACCTTCATTCCATCCATCTGGTTGAATGCAATGAAGCCTGGGGGGCATGTACCTCGCTTTGCATCATTATACTGGGGGCATGTTAACTTTTGAGCATAGTTCCATGTCTTGTGTCAAGCTCGTTTAAAAATGAAACAAGGGTAGGTTAAGTAGGTAGATTGTAGAGAGTAGTCATGAGCATAGTTCCTTGTCTTGTGTCAAGCTCGTTAAAAAATGAATCAAGGATTTTAGAGTATAGTTCCTTGTCTTGTGTCAAGCTCGTTAAAAAATGAATCAAGGATTTTAGAGCATAGTTCCTTGTCTTGTGTCAAGCTCGTTAAAAAATGAATCAAGGATTTTAGAGCATAGTTCCTTGTCTTGTGTCAAGCTCGTTAAAAAATGAATCAAGGATTTTAGAGCATAGTTCCTTGTCTTGTGTCAAGCTCGTTAAAAAATGAATCAAGGTTTTTAGAGTAAAGTTTTTGTTAGGTAGATTGTAGAGAGTAGTTATGAGCATAGTTCCTTATCTTGTGTCAAGCTCGTTTAAAAAATGAAACAAGGGTTTTGAGGATAGTTCTTTTCCTGTGTCAACCTCACTAAAAAATGAAACAACTCCCACGAGTCTTTCCAAGTTTTCGAAAGTAAACCTTCATTTCATCCACCTGGTTGAATGCAATGAAGCTTGGGGGGCATGCACCTTGGTTTGCATCTTTATGCTAGGGGCATGTGAACTTATAACAAGCATAGTTTTTCGTTTCAAGCTTGCGTAAACATGAAACTGAATCCGAGCATAGTTTTTTTTCCTGTGTCAAGCTCGTTAAAAAATGAAACAAATCCTCCTCTACTTGAGTCGAGAGATTGACTAGATCTCATAAATGTTAAGTATTTAGGTTAGTTATTTCAGTTTTTTGCATAATTTTCTTACAGTTTTAGGTCGAGTCTTTCAAATGATCTCGTAACTCAACCTTCATTTCATCCAACTGATTGAATGAAATGAAGCTGGGGGGGCATGCGCTCTAGCAGTTATGCTTGGGGGGCATCAAGCACAGTTTTATCTCTGTTTCAAGCTTGTGTAAAAATGAAACTATTTTCAAGCACAGTTTCCTCTTTGTTTCAAGCTTGTGTAAAAATGAAACTACTTTGAAGCATAGTTTTTCTTCGTTTCAAGCTTTTGTAAAAATGAAACCTATCTTGAGTCAATTTTAGTTATTTTCAAGACTCGTTAAACTCATGAAAATCCTGAGATTATTTTGCTATCTTTCATTCTCGTAAAACAAATGAAAATGCTGAGTTCTTTCGGTCTTTTCCTGCTCGTAAATTAAATTGAAAGTCGGCCATATGAGTACATTTTTATCATTTTTTCGAACTCATTAAAACTTACGAAAAAATGAAAACCATGAGTACATTTTTATCATTTTTTCGAACTCGTTAAAACTTACGAAAAAGTGAAACCTTGGAGTTCTCTTTTAAGCCCTTTTCAGACTCCTAAAATATGAAAAGATTGCCGAGCGTTTCTTTTACACTCGTTAAAACGGAATTAAAAGACAGTCCTCTTACAGCCCTTTTCTGACCGTAAAAACATGAAAAGATTGCCGGATTTTTGTCGTTTCAAATTCGATATTGGAAATAAAACGACGTGTCCTTGATCGCTTTTTACTTTTCAGGTCAAAGACACTAATCATGAAAGTACTCCTTGGTCGCAAGATCAAGCGGTTCTCTCAAGTATTATTTTATACTTTTTCGGGCTTGGGAGACACAACTTTACGAAAAAGTTCAACCTGGAGTCTTCTTAAGTTTTTTTCAGACTCTCTAAAAATGAAAAACGCCGAGTTTCTCCTATACTGGACTCGCTAAAATTTCACAGTAAAGGACCTGTTCGATTACAAACAGGAACGGACCACTCCTTCTTAGGGTTCGAATCAAAACTAAGTTGGACTCATCCGAAGGATGAGCTTATAATCAAGCATATGTTATCCTCCTCAAGCTTGTAAAAAATAAAGAGGTACCTGCCAGAAATGGTGGGGGAAAGAGAGAAAAATGAGCCCATTTGTTATCCTTTGTCTCAGAAGAACCCTTATTACCACTCTTGAACATGACACTTTGCATTCACCTGGGTTGGGAAATCCTTTGCCTCACAGTTGATCAAACCACATTGAAAGTTTTCAGCCGGGTATTAACTTTGGGTCAAATGTCACCAAGCCATTTGTCCTGTCGTTATGTGTTCAAGAGGTCTCTGCAATAAACATTCATCTGCAAAATACCCGTCATCCATTTTGACCGTCCTTGAGTCAGTCCTTACAGCTACATTTCTTCAACTTGATCTATGATTTCGTGTTGTGGGCTTGCCTGCAACGGGTCGCTTTCTATCGACATTAGCACATTATCTAGAAAGATGACCTAGAAATCGTCAGTACCTTGAAATCTGCATGCATCAATGGCAGATTTCTCGCCTTTGACGACGGTTTACATCATTGACTTTCAATCGAAGGATTCCGTGAAATGTTCGACATCAACTCATTCATTCACATCTCATGGATTGTACTGGGTACTTTGAGAACCATTAACATCACTGGTGGTCTCTCTCACGCTTGTTAACAGTTTACATCATTGACTGGTAATCAAGTGGTTTCTACCATGTTCGACATCAACTCATTTATTCGCATGGATAGAATCGTACCTGTTCGGGAAGTAGAAATGAAGACCCTGGATCTAGTTTCCACCATCCAGGCTGCGAGGAGTTTTGTATTCATTATACAGTAGACTAACTATAAACAGATGGCTGCGTCCATACTGTGTCTACAAAAGTCTATGATTATGATGTACTGCAAAATCATTCCTGTATCAGAACAATAGATAGTCAATTAGTTAAAGTTTTCAATCTGAGTATGGGAATGCCTACCTCAGCGATGATATGATCATATATATGTATTTTGTGTTGAATACTTGTAGGTTCCGACTGGGCTCTCCACAAGATAATCCTTGAAATGATAAAGTACTTCACCCTTCCTAGATAATATGAAACCCTTATCTACTACAGGCTTCGCACTTTAGGGGGCAATCTGTTACACTAAAATTTGTCACCATGACTATTTGCAGTTAGTATGGCTCCATCAACTGTCATACTATCCTCCTTGGCAAGTCTCATGCCTCTGCTCTTCATGTCAAACTTCAAGAAAAAGAGAGAAAGTCATTAAAAATCTATATATCTCTGGGTACGCAGTTTCTCTTAGCCTTACCTGCGTGTACGCACCCCAAATTCACAATACCTGCGTACTTGTACGCTCTGTCTATAAAGAAATGGGTGTGTACTCCTGTAAAGGTCAAAAGGCGCAAGTTTCACTCCAAAAAAGTTACTTGTGGTCATTTCTAGAGCATTCTAGAAGCTTGTTTGACGTGTATGAAGCGCCTCCAGATGGTTCATGTATCCCTATGAAAGAGGAACTTATCCCATCAAGAGGGGAGCTATCCCATCCAAAGAGGGGCTTATCCCATTGATGGTGGACCTGATTAACTTCCTCTAGAGCACTATAAATACAGGCATTGGGCCAGAAGGAGGAGAGGTTGAAAGCTGAACATTCCTAAGGGTAGATGCTGCTGGAATTAGGACTTCCTTGTAGAAGCTTGTGAGGAGAGATTACCATCTTTGCTTGTTTCATTTGGAAGTGGGTGAGCTGATCAGAGTAAAGGAGAACTCTTGTGGACCCTGGGAGGGACTTGCACAACACCAAGGCTCAGGTTGTAATGGTTCCTTTTGTTACCTTTTAATACAAATTAGTCCATTCTTCTCAACAATTTGTTATTTATGAGTTGTTTCATATACTCCTTGGTCTATATGTTAAATATGTTTTATTTTATGCGATATTCAGGTGCTATTTAATCGTTTGATTGTTAGTGAATGCAGGTTTCGAAGGGAAGGAGGAGCTCATCCGGATCAACGAAGCTGGACTACTACAACAACGTTGGGTTACAGGTAGGATCTAAACACTTGATTTCTCATATTGTAAAGGCATGTTTAGAGAAGGATTGCTCTTATTTGTCTTGTTTGTCACTAGAAAGTCTTAGGCTTCTAGGGAGGTCGGTTGTGTCCGCACTAACGACTCTTTCCACATGACAGGGTGCCAAATAGAAATGCATCGCTGACATGGCGAAGGCTTATTAGCCAAACTTTAAGGTGGAAAAAGAGTGTTACATCTGAAGTCCAAGCCTCTTTCTCATCACAAATTTAATTAAATGTAATTCTAATACAAATTCTGAAAATTTGATGAATAGTAACAAAATCAAATATTATATTTTGAAATATCTGCAATCTGGTAAATAAACCAAAAGAAATCCATCACACTAAAATATGAAGGAGCAGTCTACCTAGGCGGAGGAATGACCCGGTTTCCGTCGTTGCCCAGAAAAATCTCCGGCTCCGACGGCCGGCAATTCCTCCGCCCTCCGCCACCCTCCGCGGCCTCCTGTAGAGCCTCTGACTTGCACTTGATTATCCATCATTACCTACAGCTTTTCCTCACTTATCCCTCTCTTTTACTCTATTTTCCGCACAAACTTACCCAGATCATTACATTTGATGTCTTTAAGCATAATTAGTTAACTTTGCTTATGTTTTACTGTTGGTTTAGATTTTTGACATATAAACAGAGTTTCCGCAGCTGTTCAGCAATTCCGCAGCTGTTCAGCAATTCCGCAGCTGTTCAGAGATTCCACAGCCTTTTTGTTGTTTGATATGCTCCACGTGTCTTCTCAAGGAACGAGCCACATGGGCATGTTGGGTTGGATGTACACATGGATCGTATGCTATTGGTTGAGCCAAACCAGTCACGTACGCCCTTGGTCAACGCAGGTACTCCCTCGGTCAAACGGTCAAGTTCTAAACGGTGGCACGGAAGCCGTGAGCAGTTGGGACACAGAACTAGAGCTGGCAACTCCTCCACGCCACGAAGACAGCAAAAGACAGGATCCAAACATAGATTTGTCTCCCATGATGACCGTTTCCCTCAAAAGTGCACGGAGTTGCCTACGTGTTTGCTGCACAAGTTAATTAGCTTAGACTGTGTTTTGCTGCGTAGTTAATAAGTTAGGCTGTAGTTGCTTAGTTCATGCAGAGGGTAGTTGCCTCTGTGCTTATAAATAAAGCGTGTGCCAACGCTTATAGATTAGCTTTTTGAATGTTGTAATTGCTGCGCTGATTCTGTTGTAAAAACTCTGTTTTAGAAGGTTGTTCCTACAGCACTTTTCACTGTATTTTGATATGCTGGTTCTATAAAAAGAAGACTGTTCTGTTCACCTTTTCGTAGCTGATCTTTTTAGCTGGTTGCGTGGATGGAGGGCCCCCATCTATGACAGCCCGTGTACATAGTGTTTGATTTCATTTTCATGTTTTCAGCAATTTCTATTTCTTTCATCATGTATCATAGTGTACCATTTGATCTCATGTCATTTTATTTCCAGCATTCATTTTAAACTGATCAGTATTGTTCTTTTGCAGGTTTTTAACCCAGGATTGTTTTGTCTTTGTGTATTTGCTTTATATCTGATGGTATTTTCAGTTGACTTATTCAAAGTTGCTGCCTTTACTCTATTTTCATAGCTGATTTCTAGTTTAGTTTCTCAAAGTTGTATGTTAACATCTTGATGGTCTCTTTATCATAAGTTGTTCATCTTTTAGAGATCAGAATACTAATAAATTACAGCTGGCTTTGAGTACTTTTTAGACTAATCTTTAACTACTTTCTAATCGTGCTTCACATAATTCCATATGCTGAAAGCAGAGAGTTAGGAAGAGCTGAACATTATAACTAGTCTTTAAAGTAGATTTTTCTCATTTTTGATCACTTTTTAAACTCATCTCTAACTACTTCCTAATCGTGTTTTACATAGTACCATATGTTGGAAGCAGAGAGTTAGGAAGAGATAAACATTATCATTGGTTTTTAAAGTGGTTTTCTTACCTTTTTATTTGCAGCAGCATGAATAGTGTCTAGTGCCATTAGAAAGTGGTTCTTTGCTTTCAGTTTCATTTCAAGTTATTTCTTTCAATCTCTTTCTTTGCAAAGTTTACAAGGTAGTTAGAAACCACCAACAACACACACTCACTCACTTAGAAATCACCTTACACACACTATCACTCATCTGTTTATAAAATCATCACTCCATCTTAGGAAGTTAAATTGACCACAAACAACACCCCCAAACGACAAAAAGATCTAAGAGGTTGCTTAAGTACATATAGTACACCTTCACTTCATCAGCTTACGAGCTCCTGGTTGACAATTTATGATAGCAATTTAGATGACACTAAATTGACTAAACATTTTGGCGCCGTTGCCGGGGAAGTGAAATTAAGTAGCCATATTCTTAGAAAAAAAAAACATAAAATTTCAAGGAAAGAAGTTGATAACCTATCAAAGTATGCTCTCCTCTAGCACTTTAAAGTGATCTGGAGGATCAGAAAAGAGAAAGTTATTGATTTAGTAGTTTCTTGAGTATGCTCTCTTCTTGCACCTAGAATGACCTGGAAGATCAGAAAAAGAACTATTAACTTGACTTGAAGAAAAATAATAAAAAAAAATGACATGCATAGAGCTAGAGATTCTAGGGGAAGGTTTTTAGCTAGAGCTCGAAGTTCAATTTTTACAAGTCCATCTGCTTCAAGGGATAGACAAGAGACACCTCCCTTATCTCCAACCGACACTCCTAGTCCTAGAATTCCTGGAATTCAAGAGCCAAGAGTTGACTCTCCCACACCTTCTATTGAATTTGAACCAGGAAGAGACTCTTCTCTTTCTCCTTCAGAAAGACCAATTGTAATTGAGGAAGTAGAATCACCTGAAGAAGAAGGAGAAATCTCTTCTCATTCACCCTTTGTAGAGGAACCAGAAGATTTTGAAATCCCTAGGAGAACCATCATGGCAGAGGAAGAAGGAGGTGGTAGAGGTAGAGGTAGAGGAGGAGGAGGAAATAACAATAATAATGGAGGAGGTAGAGGTCCCCTTGGAGGAGGAAATAGAGATGGGGATAATTCATTTGGGTTTCCCATTGTTAATGAGGATTCCCGAGCCACTATGAAAAATATATCACCATCTGTCCTCCCAAACTTCCATGGGTTAAGAACTGAGGACCCTGAAACATTTTTATTTGAATTTGAAGTTGTGTGTCGAACTTATGACTATCTGGATGATACTCAGAAACTCAAATTGTTCCCCTCAACATTAAAAGATCAAGCTTTGAAATGGTTCATGGGGTTACTCGCTCAATCCATTAGGTCTTGGGATGAAATGAAACAAACCTTTTTGGATAGGTATTTGGACTACTGTATGCCTACTAATCACAAGGACGAGGTATTTAAAATGATGCAAAGAGAAGATGAGAGCTTAGAATATTTACTTGAAAGATTTCAATATAACTTGAAAAGAGCAAAAATGAGTAGCTTGGATGAAGAGACCTTAAAAGCCCTCTTATTAAAAGCCATTAGGGATGAATGGATAGATATCTTAAACATGATGGGGAAAGGGGATATTTCTCAACTTTCACTCAATGATATAGCAGAACTCTGTATCCATCTCTCAAGGGGCAAATCGAAAACTCAAAAAGGGCCTAGAGATCCTTCTCTCCTTAGAGCAAATAAATCTGCAACAGGATCAGTAAGTAGGGCTGAAATCGGAAATATGCTTGATGAATTCAAAACTGACATCTTAGGGAGTCTTAGTGAACAACTAGATACCCTTAAGATTCACAATAAACAAAAAGCATAAGCTGAGGCTTTGGCCATCTTTTTCCCGAAATGTAGAAAGAAACATGCTTTAAGGGAATGTCCCTTGGACACACACGTTGTAGAAACATGTGTAATTTGCTCAGAAACTCATGAGACTAAGGATTGTCCTTCAATACCTGGCCTCAAAGCAGTCTTTCAAGAGGATCCAAGTACACTTGAATCTCTCTGTTTTATTGCAAGGAGACCTTGGCAAGGGCAACAGAATCAAGGGTTTAACAACTCTATGAATTCTCAATCCCAACCAAATTGGAATCCTTGGCAACAACCTTGGCCTCAACCTCAAAATGCTTTTCAAGCATGGATGCAAAGCATGAAAAATCCTTATGGGAGATTTGCTCAATTCTATCAATATCCTCCATCATTTCAGAATCAGCAGGCTCCACAACTTCCAAATCAAGGTCAACAACTATCATTGCCATACCCTCAACAACAACAACCTCCTCCACAAAATCAAAATTCTCAACTCTCGCTTCAATCCCAGCAGAAGTCAAATCAACTTCCCTCTCAGCCATTACCAAATCCAAATAATAGGAACCCTCAAAATGCTTACATGATGGAAGGTCAACCATTCCCTACCTATATGGTTGTTCCTCTCAATGAAGTACAAATCAGATCAGGTAGAATCCTAGACCAACCTTCTACAAGTGTTCAACAACCAAGCATTTCTGAGGAAGAATCTCTCAAAGTCAATAAGGGTTCTGAAGTATCACTTCAAGACCAAAATATCCAAAAAGAAAAAGAAAAAGAATCAACCTCTACAACTCCCATAGTTGAGCAACCTACATCTTTAGCTACACCTCCTTTTCCTGAAAGATTACAAATTGACAAAGGAGTGGAAAAGCAAATTTGGTTGCCTGACTATAGTTTTCTAGATGAATTGAAGAATGTCTGTATCAAGATCCCCTTGTTACAATCCATTAAGGAAATTCCCATTCTAGCAAAGACAATAAAGGAGTTGAGTTTGAAGAAAACAGTAAAAAGAACCAGAGATACCAAAAGGATACATCTAGTTGGAAAAATTGCAGACATTATGATGGGTAAGATTACCATGCAAAAGTATGTGGATCCCGGTAGCCCTATTGTCAAAACTCATATTAATGGGGTTGAAATCCCAAATACTTTGATTGACTTAGGAGCCGCTATCAACATCATGAGTAGACAGACCATGGATCAGTTAAAGCTTCCTAACCTTCTCTTTACACCTACTTTACTGCAACTTGCAGATAGATCAATCATTAAACCTGATGGTGTATTGGAAGACATTCCAGTCTCCCTAGACTCTTGGGAATATCCAGTTGATTTTATGATTCTAACTCCCAAGAACAATCTAGGAGGACATCCTCTTATCTTAGGAAGACCTTGGCTAGCAACAGCTGATGCCTTCATCAGTTGTAGGTCTGGGGACATGTATATATCAGATGGTAATTCTACCAAGAAATTCAACTTGTATCCTCTAGCAAAGGCAATAACAGAAATAGGAGAAGATGAGTGGGTCGATGATGAGGATACTATTCAACCTATTCTAACCATCTCTGAGATTAGTGAAGACAGTCAAATTCTAAATACATTAGAAAATTTTGAAATACCTTTAGAATATGACTCTACACAGTTTCAGTTAGATGCAGACATTGAATATCTCTCCTCTAGACAGATGTCTCTCTTCTCAATGGAAGAGTTTGGTAGTTCTACAGTTGAAATCCTTCCAGGAAAAACATTGAACATTAACAGAAACTTGGAAAGATCACAACAAGAAGAATTAACCAAACTTTTGCAAAGACATTCCACTGCATTTGCATGGGAATACACTGACATGAAAGGAATCGATCCTAAGACTTGTATTCATCACATCTATATTGAAGAAAACAGCAGACCTATTAGGCAACCACAAAGAAGGATGAATCCAAACCTTAGGGAAATCGTGAAAGAAGAACTTCAGAAATTGCTCAAGGTAAACTTCATTTACCCCATTTCAGATAGCCAATGGGTCTCTCCCTTGGTTATAGTGCCCAAAAAGAATGGTAAATGGAGAGTTTGCATTGATTATCGAGAATTGAACAAGGCAACCTTAAAGGATCATTTCCCTCTACCTTTTATTGATCAGGTACTAGACACTTTAGCAGGTAAAAAGTATTTCTCATTCTTGGATGGTTTTAGTGGGTATAATCAGATTCAGGTAGCACCTGAAGATCAAGACAAAACCACATTTACTTGTCCTTGGGGAACTTTTGCCTACCGAGTACTCCCTTTTGGATTGTGCAATGCATTCGCTACATTTCAAAGGGCTGTACTAGGAATCTTTTCAGATCTGATTCATGATTGTGTAGAGGTATACATGGACGATTTCACAGTTTATGGTAATACATTTGAAGAAGCTTTGGAAAATTTGGAAAAAGTACTGATAAGATGTAAGGAAACAAATCTTTCTTTAAGTCATGAAAAGTGTTTTATGATGTTTACTAAAGGGATTGTTTTAGGACATCATATTTCAGGAGATGGGATTAAGGTTGATAGATCCAAAGTTGAAGTCATCTCTAAGTTACCTGTTCCAAATTGCCATAAAGATGTTAGAAGTTTTCTTGGGTTTACTGGATATTACAGAAGATTTATTGAAAACTTCACTAAGATAGCATCTCCTCTTTTCAAATTGCTTACCAAAGACTGTGAGTTCAAGTGGTATCCTGAGTGTCAATCTGCTTTTGAAGCTTTAAAGACTAGAATATCTGAAGCACCCATCTTAAGGGGGCCAAATTGGAAACTCCCTTTCCACATTTCTACTGATGCTTCAGATACAGCTCTAGGAGTTGTTTTGGGACAAAAAGATTTGATCCCTTATGCCATTTATTACACCAGTAAAAATTTGACTCCCACTGAGTTAAATTATACTGTTACAGAAAAAGAGTTCTTAGCTGTGGTACATGCGATCAATAAGTTTAGACACTACATAACCGGCTATGAAACCTTTGTCCATACTGATCACTCTGCCATAAGATATTTAATGAACAAACCTGTTACTAATGGTAGAGTTACAAGATGGCTTTTACTCTTACAAGAATTCAACATTACTGTGTTAGATAGACCTGGAAAACAAAACACAGTAGCTGATTTCTTGTCTAGAATCCAAAACACTAATGAAGATTCTCCAGTAGAAGATAAGTTTCCAGATGAATACTTGTTTGCAGTAACTACCAAGACTCCTTGGTATGCAGATATGGCTAATTATCTAGTTACAGGGAAGCTACCTCTACACTTATTTCCTAATGAGAAAAGGAAAATCATTCAGGAGAGTTCACATTATTCTTGGATTTCTAATGAATTGTTCAAAACAGGGCCAGATTGTATAATCAGAAGGTGTGTTCGGGAAGATGAAATGCCTGACATCCTTAAGGCATGTCATGATGAGCCATGCGGCGGGCATTTTGCTGACAAGAGGACAGCTTATAAAATCCTTTCTCTAGGATATTATTGGCCTTCTCTCTTTAAAGATGCAAAGCAGTATGTTAGAAGGTGTGACAGCTGCCAAAGAGTTGGGAGACCAACTCCTTCAAATGAAATGCCACTACAACCTCAGGTATGCATCGAACCCTTTGAGAAATGGGCTCTAGATTTCGTTGGACCAATTAATCCACCATCAAAGCAAAAGAAGTATATACTGGTTTGTACTGATTATGTTACTAAGTGGGTAGAAGCGAAAGCATTGCATTCTGCCACTGAAAATTCAGTTGTTCAATTTCTTTTTGAGGATATTTTCACTCGTTTTGGTGTCCCAAGGGAAATTGTGACAGATCAGGGCAGCCAATTTACATCTAAATTGATGGAGAAGCTGATGGAGGAATATAAGATCAAGCACAGAACATCTACTCCATACCATCCACAATCAAATGGCCAAGTGGAATCTACCAATAAAGTTCTTGAAGGCATTATCACCAAGACTGTTCATCTTCATAGAAGAGATTGGGCGGAAAGGCTTCCTGAAGCCTTATGGGCCTATAGAACTACATGGAAGAACACAACAGGACATTCTCCCTATGAACTTGTTTATGGGAAGGAAGTCCTGCTCCCCATTGAGTTCCAAATCAAGACCTTCAAGATGGCAGTCCAATTGGGAATGAGCCTCTCAGAAGCCCAAAAACACAGAATGGACCAGCTAAATGAGCTAGATGAAATAAGACAAGATGCAATTCTAAGGACCGACCTAGTTCAGCACCAAAGATCTAAATGGCATGATCGTCATATCAAAGAAAGAAAGTTTCAGAAAGGAGATTGGGCTCTATTGTTTGATTCAAAGTTCAAAGACTTCAAAGGAAAGTTTCAAACTCATTGGCTTGGGCCATATGAGATTGATGAAGTCTTTAGTAATGGAGCAGTTCGAGTGAAAACTATTGATGAATTTCATACTCCTCTTATTGTGAATGGCCATCGCTTGAAGATCTACCAAAAGCCACTCTCAAAAGAGGAGTTTGTCAAGTTGTTTAAAGAAGATTCTGCAATCAGGTTGGTGGAGAAGGATTCTTCTCCTCCATCAGCCTAATCTTTGGTATTTGAAAAAAAAATAATAATAATAATAATAAATGTATAGGCCTGAAAACCAGTCTCTGATTGGCAGCCCTATGCAGGAAATCTGAGGTGAAAATCAGGGTCACCTGACACCTCATATTTCTAAAAAAAAAATCTCTTTTTCCTCCTTATTCCATCTCATTTCATCATTACATCCACTTCATTCACCATCTCATTCATCCAATTACTCTCACTCCACCTCATTTTTTTCCATCCATCCATTCATTACATTCCATTCCACCAATAAAGTCATTTTTCAGATTTACTTCACATAGCTAAAGTTGTTTTGTGCAGCCAGAGGGTATCACTGCAGTTTCCGCAGCTGAGGAGCAATTCCGCAGCCATTCAGCAATTCCGCAGCTCTCTGCACCTGCATAAAAGAAACACAGTCTGTTTAAGAAGAAATTGCAGTTCAGAAGTCATCAACAATAATTGGAAAAGAGTCATGCAGCAGTAATAAAACAATGAAGGGTTAATGGCAAATGATCAAAAGCAATCCAAGCGCGGATATGAGGTATGATCTAAATTCTAAACCTACGGTTATAACATTTAGCATAGTTTTCGGATTGTGTTTTTAGCCATTTAATGTAATGATTACCAGTCCTTCCCATCATGCGACCAAAAATCCACGTATCCCTCAAACTTACCGGTCCCTGTTCATCACGATTTTGAAACTCAATCACGGCTGCTCTTCCATTAAAGTTTTTGTACCTGAGTGACGTAGACTATTGTACTACGGCTCTCTGCGTCATAATTCCGCAGCCAAGTGTATACTCATGACCGATGCCTAAGGACCTAACCGTTTCTACCCATCATTCATAACCCTCCTACGCTTGTATAACCTCATTCACGCTGGTTCATTTCCGCATTTCCATTATTCCGCTGTATCCACTACGCTGCCACCGTAACCATACTCTGTTTCACTCTTTCCTCTCTGCTAAACTTTGATTACTGTTGAGAGTGTATTACGGCTGTTACATTAGAGCCGTAAATTTACTGTGTTAAGACCACTGTTGAAGCCGTGTAACCCTTTCTCCAAAAGTTCTAAAACGAAGCCATAGAACTAATGGGTAAACTCTTAAGGGCAGAGCCAGAGGGCTCCAAATTTCTGGAAGGATATCCTCAAGTTAAAGACGCTTTGCAGAAAGCAAATTGGCTCCAGTGCATCCAAAAATTCAAGGGCTACCACAGAGAGGTTACGAAGGCTTTTGCACGTTCTTTCAGAGACAAAGACAATCAAGTGGAGATAGGGGATCTGAAGTTTACAGTCACTGAAAGCAGTCTAGCACAGGCCACTTCACTACCACAAACTGGAGAAAGATGGTTCAAAAACCGATCAGTACAAGACCAGCAATGGAAGCAAATTCTAAAGAATCCAGGTATGGACACTAGCATCTTTACAAAAGGAATCCCTGTTAATCTTGTCAAAGAAGAATGGACAGCTCTGCTTCTACTAGTACAAAAATTCTTTACATGTGAGGGAAGGTTTGGAGTTCTATATGTTTATCATGCCAAAATTATGATGCATTTCTTAGGAGAGCATGACATTAACCTTCCATACTTTTTACTCTCAAGCCTTAGAAAAATGTGCTCAATAGTCCAAAGAAACCCAAGAAACATTGAGCCACATTTATACCATCATGGGCTTGTCAAAATACTAGTTGAAGAACAGTTAAAGGCCAAAAGGGATACCTGGGAAAGATTTCTTGTAAGAAACCACTTCGAAGAGGCAGGAGAAACCTCTGTGCCTAGAAAGAGTGGAAGAAAAAGAGAAGAGGTTACCCCAGAAACTGTTGTCCAAGAAGAAACTGTCCAGGACCTTGTTGAAGAAGAAAATGTTGCCCATCATTCTGAACATGAAGTTGACCCTAAACCTGCTGTAGACATTGATCAAACAGTCCAAGGAATCATTACAGAAACCCTGCAAGAAATTGTACAAGAAGCTGCTCAAAAGAAAAAGGAGAGTAGGAAGAAACAAAAGAAAGATAAAGGAAAAGCCATAGCCCAAGAATCCTACCTTACTCCTGAGAATTCCAGTGAAGAGGACACTCAGCCATTGGCACATAGGTTGGCCCAACTTCATGAGGCTGCCCTTTCCAAGAAGATGCAAAAACAAAAACAGAAGCAACAAAAGGAAAAACAGAGCATCACCACCGTGAGAAGGAGCAGAAGGCTACAAGACAAAGTGGGGACCACAAAGGGTAAGGAGTCACTCATTATTGACTTGAGCACACCTGAAAAGGTTGCTACAAGACTTGACTTTGAGAAAAGCCCTCCACATGTTAAGTATGTTGAGACTAGTCCTCCACGTGAGGAAAGTCCTTTTGAGCATGAACCTGAATCTGAACATGGATCCGAATTTGAGCATGAGCCTAGTCCAAAGAAGTCACCAGAGATTGACCCAGATCAGCAAAAAGTTTATAATTACCTGGAGACGTTAGAACAAGCTGCTGCTGGTCCAAGCACTGTTCTACCTTTGGAGCAGCAAGTTCATTCACTCAAACAGGAAATTTTTGAGCTTGAAGTTTTAAATCGCCATATCATACAAGAGAATGAAAAATTGAAGGAGCAAGCTAAAGTGGATAAGATGGTTCACGATAATACCATGCTTCATCTGGGCCTGTGGCAAAGGAAAAACAAAAAGCTAAAGAAGAAATGCAGAAAGCTAAATAGAGCCTTGGTCAATCTAAAGTTCAGATGCTTGTTGAGGAAACCAAGAGTCAATGTGGCCACACAGAGGAAGAAGAGAAGACTAGATGTCTTAGCAGAGGCATCTCAGCAGGTGGATTAGACAGTGTTTTTGATTGCATGAGGACATGCAATACCCTCGTAGTGGGGGTATGTAGAGCCTCTGACTTGCACTTGATTATCCATCATTACCTACAGCTTTTCCTCACTTATCCCTCTCTTTTACTCTATTTTCCGCACAAACTTACCCAGATCATTACATTTGATGTCTTTAAGCATAATTAGTTAACTTTGCTTATGTTTTACTGTTGGTTTATATTTTTGACATATAAACATAGTTTCCGCAGCTGTTCAGCAATTCCGCAGTTGTTCAGCAATTCCGCAGCTGTTCAGAGATTCCGCAGCCTTTTTGTTGTTTGATATGCTCCACGTGTCTTCTCAAGGAACGAGCCACATGGGCATGTTGGGTTGGATGTACACATGGATCGTATGCTATTGGTTGAGCCAAACCAGTCACGTATGCCCTTGGTCAACGCAGGTATTCCCTCGGTCAAACGGTCAAGTTCTAAACGGTGGCACGGAAGCCGTGAGCAGTTGGGACACGGAACTAGAGCTGGCACCTCCTCCACGCCACGAAGACAGCTAAAGACAGGATCCAAACATAGATTTGTCTCCCATGATGACCGTTTCCCTCAAAAGTGCACGGAGTTGCCTACGTGTTTGCTGCACAAGTTAATTAGCTTAGACTGCGTGTTGCTGCGTAGTTAATAAGTTAGGCTGTAGTTGCTTAGTTCACGCAGAGGGTAGTTGCCTCTGTGCTTATAAATAAAGCGTGTGCCAACGCTTATAGATTAGCTTTTTGAATGTTGTAATTGCTGCACTGATTCTGTTGTAAAAACTCTGTTTTAGAAGGCTGTTCCTACAGCACTTTTCACTGTATTTTGATATGCTGGTTTTATAAAAAGAAGACTGTTCTGTTCACCTTTTCGTAGCTGATCTTTTTAGCTGGTTGCGTGGATGGAGGGCCCCCATCTATGACAGCCCGTGTACATAGTGTTTGATTTCATTTTCATGTTTTCAGCAATTTCTATTTCTTTCATCATGTATCATAGTGTACCATTTGATCTCATGTCATTTTATTTCCAGCATTCATTTTAAACTGATCAGTATTGTTCTTTTGCAGGTTTTTAACCCGGGATTGTTTTGTCTTTGTGTATTTGCTTTATATCTGATGGTATTTTCAGTTGACTTATTCAAAGTTGCTGCCTTTACTCTATTTTCATAGCTGATTTCTAGTTTAGTTTCCCAAAGTTGTATGTTAACATCTTGATGGTCTCTTTATCATAAGTTGTTCATCTTTTAGAGATCAGAATACTAATAAATTACAGCTGGCTTTGAGTACTTTTTAGACTAATCTTTAACTACTTTCTAATCGTGCTTCACATAATTCCATATGCTGAAAGCAGAGAGTTAGGAAGAGCTGAACATTATAACTAGTCTTTAAAGTAGATTTTTCTCATTTTTGATCACTTTTTAAACTCATCTCTAACTACTTCCTAATCGTGTTTTACATAGTACCATATGTTGGAAGCAGAGAGTTAGGAAGAGATAAACATTATCATTGGTTTTTAAAGTGGTTTTCTTACCTTTTTATTTGCAGCAGCATGAATAGTGTCTAGTGCCATTAGAAAGTGGTTATTTGCTTTCAGTTTCATTTCAAGTTATTTCTTTCAATCTCTTTCTTTGCAAAGTTTACAAGGTAGTTAGAAACCACCAACAACACACACTCACTCACTTAGAAATCACCTTACACACACTATCACTCATCTGTTTATAAAATCATCACTCCATCTTAGGAAGTTAAATTGACCACAAACAACACCCCCAAACGACAAAAAGATCTAAGAGGTTGCTTAAGTGCATATAGTACACCTTCACTTCATCAGCTTACGAGCTCCTGGTTGACAATTTATGATAGCAATTTAGATGACACTAAATTGACTAAACATTTTGGCGCCGTTGCCGGGGAAGTGAAATTAAGTAGCCATATTCTTAGAAAAAAAAAACATAAAATTTCAAGGAAAGAAGTTGATAACCTATCAAAGTATGCTCTCCTCTTGCACTTTAAAGTGATCTCGAGGATCAGAAAAGAGAAAGTTATTGATTTAGTAGTTTCTTAAGTATGCTCTCTTCTTGCACCTAGAATGACCTGGAAGATCAGAAAAAGAACTATTAACTTGACTTGAAGAAAAATAATAAAAAAAAATGACATGCATAGAGCTAGAGATTCTAGGGGAAGGTTTTTAGCTAGAGCTCGAAGTTCAATTTTTACAAGTCCATCTGCTTCAAGGGATAGACAAGAAACACCTCCCTTATCTCCAACCGACACTCCTAGTCCTAGAATTCCTGGAATTCAAGAGCCAAGAGTTGACTCTCCCACACCTTCTATTGAATTTGAACCAGGAAGAGACTCTTCTCTTTCTCCTTCAGAAAGACCAATTGTAATTGAGGAAGTAGAATCACCTGAAGAAGAAGGAGAAATCTCTTCTCATTCACCCTTTGTAGAGGAACCAGAAGATTTTGAAATCCCTAGGAGAACCATCATGGCAGAGGAAGAAGGAGGTGGTAGAGGTAGAGGTAGAGGAGGAGGAGGAAATAACAATAATAATGGAGGAGGTAGAGGTCCCCTTGGAGGAGGAAATAGAGATGGGGATAATTCATTTGGGTTTCCCATTGTTAATGAGGATTCCCGAGCCACTATGAAAAATATATCACCATATGTCCTCCCAAACTTCCATGGGTTAAGAACTGAGGACCCTGAAACATTTTTATTTGAATTTGAAGTTGTGTGTCGAACTTATGACTATCTGGATGATACTCAGAAACTCAAATTGTTCCCCTCAACATTAAAAGATCAAGCTTTGAAATGGTTCATGGGGTTACTCGCTCAATCCATTAGGTCTTGGGATGAAATGAAACAAACCTTTTTGGATAGGTATTTGGACTACTGTATGCCTACTAATCACAAGGACGAGGTATTTAAAATGATGCAAAGAGAAGATGAGAGCTTAGAATATTTACTTGAAAGATTTCAATATAACTTGAAAAGAGCAAAAATGAGTAGCTTGGATGAAGAGACCTTAAAAGCCCTCTTATTAAAAGCCATTAGGGATGAATGGATAGATATCTTAAACATGATGGGGAAAGGGGATATTTCTCAACTTTCACTCAATGATATAGCAGAACTATGTATCCATCTCTCAAGGGGCAAATCGAAAACTCAAAAAGGGCCTAGAGATCCTTCTCTCCTTAGAGCAAATAAATCTGCAACAGGATCAGTAAGTAGGGCTGAAATCGGCAATATGCTTGATGAATTCAAAACTGACATCTTAGGGAGTCTTACTGAACAACTAGATACCCTTAAGATTCACAATAAACAAAAAGCAGAAGCTGAGGCTTTGGCCATCTTTTGCCAGAAATGTAGAAAGAAACATGCTTTAAGGGAATGTCCCTTGGACACACACGTTGTAGAAACATGTGTAATTTGCTCAGAAACTCATGAGACTAAGGATTGTCCTTCAATACCTGGCCTCAAAGCAGTCTTTCAAGAGGATCCAAGTACACTTGAATCTCTCTGTTTTATTGCAAGGAGACCTTGGCAAGGGCAACAGAATCAAGGGTTTAACAACTCTATGAATTCTCAATCCCAACCAAATTGGAATCCTTGGCAACAACCTTGGCCTCAACCTCAAAATGCTTTTCAAGCATGGATGCAAAGCATGCAAAATCCTTATGGGAGATTTGCTCAATTCTATCAATATCCTCCATCATTTCAGAATCAGTAGGCTCCACAACTTCCAAATCGAGGTCAACAACTATCATTGCCATACCCTCAACAACAACAACCTCCTCCACAAAATCAAAATTCTCAACTCTCGCTTCAATCCCAGCAGAAGTGAAATCAACTTCCCTCTCAGCCATTACCAAATCCAAATAATAGGAACCCTCAAAATGCTTACATGATGGAAGGTCAACCATTCCCTACCTATATGGTTGTTCCTCTCAATGAAGTACAACTCAGATCAGGTAGAATCCTAGACCAACCTTCTACAAGTGTTCAACAACCAAGCATTTCTGAGGAAGAATCTCTCAAAGTCAATAAGGGTTCTGAAGTATCACTTCAAGACCAAAATATCCAAAAAGAAAAAGAAAAAGAATCAACCTCTACAACTCCCATAGTTGAGCAACCTACATCTTTAGCTACACCTCCTTTTCCTGAAAGATTACAAATTGACAAAGGAGTGGAAAAGAAAATTTGGTTGCCTGACTATAGTTTTCTAGATGAATTGAAGAATGTCTGTATCAAGATCCCCTTGTTACAAGCCATTAAGGAAATTCCCATTCTAGCAAAGACAATAAAGGAGTTGAGTTTGAAGAAAACAGTAAAAAGAACCAGAGATACCAAAAGGATACATCTAGTTGGAAAAATTGCAGACATTATGATGGGTAAGATTACCATGCAAAAGTATGTGGATCCCGGTAGCCCTATTGTCAAGACTCATATTAATGGGGTTGAAATCCCAAATACTTTGATTGACTTAGGAGCCGCTATCAACATCATGAGTAGACAGACCATGGATCAGTTAAAGCTTCCTAACCTTCTCTTTACACCTACTTTACTGCAACTTGCAGATAGATCAATCATTAAACCTGATGGTGTATTGGAAGACATTCCAGTCTCCCTAGACTCTTGGGAATATCCAGTTGATTTTATGATTCTAACTCCCAAGAACAATCTAGGAGGACATCCTCTTATCTTAGGAAGACCTTGGCTAGCAACAGCTGATGCCTTCATCAGTTGTAGGTCTGGGGACATGTATATATCAAATGGTAATTCTACCAAGAAATTCAACTTGTATCCTCCAGCAAAGGCAATAACAGAAATAGGAGAAGATGAGTGGGTCGATGATGAGGATACTATTCAACCTGTTCTAACCATCTCTGAGATTAGTGAAGACAGTCAAATTCTAAATACATTAGAAAATTTTGAAATACCTTTAGAATATGACTCTACACAGTTTCAGTTAGATGCAGACATTGAATATCTCTCCTCTAGACATATGTCTCTCTTCTCAATGGAAGAGTTTGGTAGTTCTACAGTTGAAATCCTTCCAGGAAAAACATTGAACATTAACAGAAACTTGGAAAGATCACAACAAGAAGAATTAACCAAACTTTTGCAAAGACATTCCACTGCATTTGCATGGGAATACACTGACATGAAAGGAATCGATCCTAAGACTTGTATTCATCACATCTATATTGAAGAAAACAACAGACCTATTAGGCAACCACAAAGAAGGATGAATCCAAACCTTAGGGAAATCGTGAAAGAAGAACTTCAGAAATTGCTCAAGGTAAACTTCATTTACCCCTTTTCAGATAGCCAATGGGTCTCTCCCTTGGTTATAGTGCCCAAAAAGAATGGTAAATGGAGAGTTTGCATTGATTATCGAGAATTGAACAAGGCAACCTTAAAGGATCATTTCCCTCTACCTTTTATTGATCAGGTACTAGACACTTTAGCAGGTAAAAAGTATTTCTCATTCTTGGATGGTTTTAGTGGGTATAATTAGATTCAGGTAGCACCTGAAGATCAAGACAAAACCACATTTACTTGTCCTTGGGGAACTTTTGCCTACCGAGTACTCCCTTTTGGATTGTGCAATGCACCCGCTACATTTCAAAGGGCTGTACTAGGAATCTTTTCAGATCTGATTCATGATTGTGTAGAGGTATACATGGACGATTTCACAGTTTATGGTAATACATTTGAAGAAGCTTTGGAAAATTTGGAAAAAGTACTGATAAGATGTAAGGAAACAAATCTTTCTTTAAGTCATGAAAAGTGTTTTATGATGTTTACTGAAGGGATTGTTTTAGGGCATCATATTTCAGGAGATGGGATTAAGGTTGATAGATCCAAAGTTGAAGTCATCTCTAAGTTACCTGTTCCAAATTGCCATAAAGATGTTAGAAGTTTTCTTGGGTTTACTGGATATTACAGAAGATTTATTGAAAACTTCACTAAGATAGCATCTCCTCTTTTCAAATTGCTTACCAAAGACTGTGAGTTCAAGTGGGATCCTGAGTGTCAATCTGCTTTTGAAGCTTTAAAGACTAGAATATCTGAAGCACCCATCTTAAGGGGGCCAAATTGGAAACTCCCTTTCCACATTTCTACTGATGCTTCAGATACAACTCTAGGAGTTGTTTTGGGACAAAAAGATTTGATCCCTTATGCCATTTATTACACCAGTAAAAATTTGACTCCCACTGAGTTAAATTATACTGTTACAGAAAAAGAGTTCTTAGCTGTGGTACATGCGATCAATAAGTTTAGACACTACATAACCGGCTATGAAACCTTTGTCCATACTGATCACTCTGCCATAAGATATTTAATGAACAAACCTGTTACTAATGGTAGAGTTACAAGATGGCTTTTACTCTTACAAGAATTCAACATTACTGTGTTAGATAGACTTGGAAAACAAAACACAGTAGCTGATTTCTTGTCTAGAATCCAAAACACTAATGAAGATTCTCCAGTAGAAGATAAGTTTCCAGATGAATACTTGTTTGCAGTAACTACCAAGACTCCTTGGTATGCAGATATGGCTAATTATCTAGTTATAGGGAAGCTACCTCTACACTTATTTCCTAATGAGAAAAGGAAAATCATTCAGGAGAGTTCACATTATTCTTGGATTTCTAATGAATTGTTCAAAACAGGGCCAGATTGTATAATCAGAAGGTGTGTTCGGGAAGATGAAATGCCTGACATCCTTAAGGCATGTCATGATGAGCCATGCGGCGGGCATTTTGCTGACAAGAGGACAGCTTATAAAATCCTTTCTCTAGGATATTATTGGCCTTCTCTCTTTAAAGATGCAAAGCAGTATGTTAGAAGGTGTGACAGCTGCCAAAGAGTTGGGAGACCAACTCCTTCAAATGAAATGCCACTACAGCCTCAGGTATGCATCGAACCCTTTGAGAAATGGGCTCTAGATTTCGTTGGACCAATTAATCCACCATCAAAGCAAAAGAAGTATATACTGGTTTGTACTGATTATGTTACTAAGTGGGTAGAAGCGAAAGCATTGCCTTCTGCCACTGAAAATTCAGTTGTTCAATTTCTTTTTGAGGATATTTTCACTCGTTTTGGTGTCCCAAGGGAAATTGTGACAGATCAGGGCAGCCAATTTACATCTAAATTGATGGAGAAGCTGATGGAGGAATATAAGATCAAGCACAGAACATCTACTCCATACCATCCACAATCAAATGGCCAAGTGGAATCTACCAATAAAGTTCTTGAAGGCATTATCACCAAGACTGTTCATCTTCATAGAAGAGATTGGGCGGAAAGGCTTCCTGAAGCCTTATGGGCCTATAGAACTACATGGAAGAACACAACAGGACATTCTCCCTATGAACTTGTTTATGGGAAGGAAGTCCTACTCCCCATTGAGTTCCAAATCAAGACCTTCAAGATGGCAGTCCAATTGGGAATGAGCCTCTCAGAAGCCCAAAAACACAGAATGGACCAGCTAAATGAGCTAGATGAAATAAGACAAGATGCAATTCTAAGGACCGACCTAGTTCAGCACCAAAGATCTAAATGGCATGATCGTCATATCAAAGAAAGAAAGTTTCAGAAAGGAGATTGGGCTCTATTGTTTGATTCAAAGTTCAAAGACTTCAAAGGAAAGTTTCAAACTCATTGGCTTGGGCCACACATTTACACAACACTCTCCTCAACGTCTATGTCAGATGTGGGAGCCTGGCGGACGCTCGCAGAGTTTTTGATCAAATACCCGAACGTGATGTATGTTCGTGGACTGTGATGATCGCGGGTTATGCCAGGCAGAGGGTAGCCCACGAGGCTTTAGGGTTGTTCTTCCTCATGCGGCGAGAAGGCGTCCAACCCAATAAGTTCACATTCGCCAGCGTACTCCCTGCTTGCGCCGACTCTGCAGACATCAGAGAAGGACTGGACATTCATGAAGAGATCAGAAGAAGTGGATTGCAGAGTGATGTATTTGTGGCGAATGCCCTGATAGATATGTATGCAAAATGTGGCAGCATAGAGGATGCACGCTATCTGTTTGACAAAATGTGTGAACGAGACGTCATATCCTGGACAGCGTTGATTGCAGGGTATGCGCAGAATGGGCAGGCAGAGGAGGCCATGGAGCTTTTCAAGAAAATGTGGCTTGTGGGTATGAAGCCAAACTCCAAAACATATGCCAGTGTTTATGAGGGCCTAGTCTATGAGGGCCTTCAATACTTCAATTGCATGAGGGACTATTATCACATCATACCTGCGATGGAGCACTACTGCTGCATGGTTGACCTGATTAGCCGTGTTGGGCAGCTAGATGAAGCAGAAGGCTTTATCAATAAAATGCCAATCAAACCCGATGCATCTGTTTGGATGTGTTTGCTTGGAGCCTGCAGAATACATAACAATATAGAGTTAGGAGAATCCGTGGCAAAACACCTTTTTGAGTTGGATGTGAGAGATGTTGCACCTTATGTGCTTCTCTCAAACATATATGCTATGGCTGGTAGATGGCGTGACATTGAAAAGGTTAGAAAAATAATGAAAGTCAGAGGAGTTAAAAAAACTCCTGGATGCAGTTGGATTGAGGTCAACAAACAGGTGCATGCCTTCCTTCTGGGTGAGAGGTGACATACATGACCAAAGAGGTTATAGAGATTGTTTTCAGAGATGAAGTGAACAGGGTATGTTCTGATCTAGTTTTCAAGGCTGTATGCAAAAATGAGGAGCAGACTTTAATTTATATAGCAAACGACTTCCATACTTCCCTCAATCAAAAGCCCAAGTGGTCTGCAAAACTAGAGATATGAATTCCCTCTACCCACCTTGCATTGTTCAAAACATAAAGATAAGCTTCATTCTTAAGACAAGGAGCAAGCATTTTCACTCAACATGTTTTAATCAAACCAATGAAATTGTTATCATAACTGTCAAATAATTCAACTCCAGTCAACAGCCTTCTCATTCACTCTGCAAGACGTCGAGTCATGGATACCTTGTTAAATTGCTACCAGGCTCAGATACCATTCTTTTATTTAATTCGCCTCAGACTTATCACTGAGATGACATGCCCTAACTGTATCATGCAACTTCTGAGGTGGCCGACTTATGAGGGACAAAATGTCTATTCCATCCAAAAATATCTAATCACATGTTGCTTGCTACGGGTGTGTTGGAGCTGTATCTTCTTTCTTGCATCTTTTTTATAAGGATCGGACATTCTTCTATCACATGGTCGAACTATCTACAATACTGACATGAAGGATGCATGGGGTTTGGGCAATCTCACACGAAGTGTCCTGCTTCACCATAGTTATAGCAAATTATCTACCCAAGTCCTCTGCCATCTTAGCCCCCTCTTTTATGCAGGAGCATTCAGCCCAAGGAAAATCATTGTAAATAGTAGACATAAGGGGTCATGCATTTTAGGGAAAATAGTACCTAAGTCTCAAATCAATTTAATATTTAGGCTTTTTAGTGTGATTTTATTAGATAATGGGAGAATATGTAAATGCTCTCAAAATAAATGAGAACATGAGTGGTAGGAGTCAAGTCCAACTCTCTAAGAGCAAGGGAGAGCTTTTAGGCATAAAAGGAAGAATAGATGTGGACCATTGAGCGATAAGGAGGTTTTTCTATTTTAAGTAGGAGAGGAGAAGATAATTCTATGGAAGAACTCAATCCATGGAATAGAGAAGTTAATTTGCTGGAAAGAATGTTGAAAAGTCATGATTTAATCATGAAATAGGGCAAGGATGATAGGGAGGCAGCAAGCAAACCAAAGAATGAAGCAAGTAAAGAAAAATCTAGAACAAGCAAAATAGAAATCAGCATAACAAGCAAAGCAAGTGTTGACACAGGAGTCAACATAGAAGACAACAAGAGTAACCTGAAACAAAGAGAAGAAGACAGAAGTAAGAACCAGAATATGGACCAGCCCAAAGATATGCTATACATAGAAATTGAAGAAATGTGGCAGCTGATGATGAAGCAATTTAGATGGAGGAAAATGGTAACAACAACAAGCAAGATCAATTAGAGGTTGAATCTAATTGACATGAAGAAGAAGATGAAACAAAAGACAACAAGAGTACAACAACAGAAAAGAGGCAGAGTGTTTAGACAATTACAGAACAAAGTGTGGGATCCAGGAAGACCAAGATCAGAAGACACATGATCCGGAGATCATGAATATTTTCCACTTTGGGAATTTGATGCAGGAGCATTCAGCCCAAGGAAAATCATTGTAAATAGTAGACGTAAGGGGTCATGCATTTTAGGGAAAATATTTCCTAAGTCTCAAGTCAATTTAATATTTAGGCTTTTTAGTGTGATTTTATTAGATAATGGGAGAATATGTAAATGCTCTCAAAATAAATGAGAACATGAGTGGTAGGAGTCAAGTCCAACTCTCTAGGAGCAAGGGAGAGATTTTAGGCATAAAAGGAAGAATAGATGTGGACCATTGAGCGATAAGGAGGCTTTTATGTTTTAAAACAGAGAAAATCTAGAGTGGATAAAGTCTGCCACATATATATGCATGCATGTAGAGCTTTAGGGCTTTTTGTTAAAAGGATGGGATCATATTAATCCAATCCAAATTCCCATATAAACATATGTAAGCCTACGGGTAGAAGGAGGCCACTAATAGGAGAATTAGGCCTATGTATGTGTGTGAGCGAGACTGAAGTGTCTCGAATGTAATCTATGCCTTTATATTAATATATGAAAGATTGGTTCCTGTCTGTGTCAGTATGTTAAGAAGTATTTCATGAGTGATTTACAGGCAGAATTCTAAAGGATGCATAGGAGTGAAGATGATTCAGAGGAATCATAGAGGGATCATTGAATCCAAGTGAAAGGCAGAGTTGCCTTGGAGAGGAGTTGCGAAGCAAGAATTCGCTAAGGAATCCAGCACAGAGAAAGCTGAACAATGGAAGCAGAAGGCAGAGTTTGAATGACACTGCAGGGAAGAATACGATTGGAGAAATCGTATTGATCCACTTGAAGGGCCAAGAGTTGCTTTGAAGTAACAACAATTAGAGGGGCAAGCGAAATAAAGCCAAGAATAAGAGTCGCAGCAGAACAACAGAAGAGGAAGAACCTCTGAAGAACCCAAAAGACCCACAGAAACCATTCAAATGGCGAACAAAACTAAGGGACGAGCGAAAAGGTGAAAGATGAACGCTCAGCAACCATTGGATCTGTAAGATCAACCACTATGATTTAATCACATCGTTTTTAAGTTATTGGATCAAGCCTTGAAAGTTTGCAAAGAATGGCAGCAATTAATCATGGACCATTGGATTGTGGCCAGATCAACGGTCACGATTAAATTGCATATCAGCATTTTGTTTAGAATTTTGTTTTCACATCCATTTGATGTATCTTCCATCTCATCTGCATTAACATTCCTAGAATAGATCTGATTGAAGATTACCTTACTACTAGAGAAAAAGCATCATCGTAATCAATTCCCTCCACCTGAGAGAATCCTCTGGCTAAAAGTTTGTCCTTGTGTTTCTCCACACTCCCATCTCCTACTAGCTTTACCTAATAAAGCCATCTAGAACTTACCATTGACTTATCTATTGGCCTTGGGACCACTTCCCAAACAATTTTTATGATAATGGAGCCATACTCCTCAACCATGGCATCAACCCATACGGGTTTCTACACTTCTTCCTTGAATGAAGATGGCTCAACCTCTACACTCTTTGTCATCCGAGCCATGTAGCCAGTGTATCGATCTAGTGAACTTCTCTACCTTTTTTGTGATGTTGTTGCTTCCGCATTCTCTCTAGCATCATGCATCAATCTGATAGACTCTCTAGTGCACTTCCTTCCATCTCTTGAAGTCTTTTCATGAGTGGGTGCTTCCACTCTCTACTCCTCTACATGTGGCTACTCCACATCATCTTGAGGTTCCTCCTTTGTAGCTAAAATCTCCTCATCTACATGTAATTGAAGCTCCCTCTTAATGGAACATCTCATGGCCTTCTCTTCATCAAACTTCACATCCCTATGAACCACTGTCATCCTTTTGGATGGCAAGTACACCTGATAGTTGTGAGGTGTATCAGTGTATCCCACAAATTTTCCCAATGCAGTTGTTGTCTCTAGCCTTTTCCGTACATCCTTAGTAACATGATAATAGACTGGTGAACCAAAGATACTGAAGTGTGCCACATCTGGTTTGTTACCTGAAAATTCTTCTTCTGGCGTACTCATCCCGAGAATTCAATGAGGCCTTTTGTTCTTCAAATAAACAGTTGTATTGCATGCTTCAGCCCATAAGTGCAAGGTAGGCCCTGATCATGTAACATCACCCATGAAACTCCCACATTACTTATGTTCTTCCTTTCAACCACCCCATTCTGCTGTGGGTGATGAGGTGCTATTAACTCCCATCGAATACCTTCTAATTCATAGAAGTTCTTGAATTCACTTGACATATACTATCGACCATAATTGCTTATGAGAGCTTCAACTTTCCTACCATTGTATTTCTCAACAAGTGCTTTAAATTCACAAATTTTATTGAACATTTGATCTTTCTTCTACGTGAAGAAAATCCAACACCTATGAGAAAAATCATCAAAAAATACTACATAATAATTGTGCTTGGTCGTGGATGCTATCCATAATGGTCCACACACATCTAAGTGAACTCTATCAAGGATCACTTGCGCTCAACTATATTTATCATGAAAGGAAGATTTGGTGTATTTCCCTAATGTACACCCTTTGCATGTGTCTCTCTTCTCTAGTGTACCCTTGGAAAGTCCTATAGAAATTTGTTGCACGATATTCAAAGCCCAGTGGTGCAAAAGACCTAATCTTCTATTCCACAACTCACTAATGTCTCGGCTTTTCACCTTCTCTACTTTTGTGCTCAAAGTAGCGCAACCTTCTACATCCAATTTGTAGAGGTTCTTCACCCAAACCTCGATCCGCTTCACCTATCCTGAGGCTATGTGACAAAGGAAAGCCTTTCCCTTGTTAAATATCACATCATAGCCACGGTCCTCCAACATGGAAACTAAAACCAAATTCTTCTTTAAACCCGGAACATACATGACATCTTTTAATGTGAGAGGAGAACCAAACACCCTCTAAAATGTAACAATATCGATTCCAGTCATGCTATACCTCCCGTCATCTCCCATCTCGACGTGCATCTAGAATTATTTCTCCTCCAAGTCATTGAAGAACTATTTGTTTTCGGTCATATGGAATTAAGCTCCACTATCCAGGTACCACACACTACCCATCACCGATGTCACCATCAAGGATGAGGGTGAAATCCAACTCGAATTGTGAAGCAGGATATTCACCGGTCGCTCCTCCTTAGGGATTCTTGCTTTCCTTCTTTGTGCTCACATTTTGTGGCATAGTGTCCCAACTCGTGACAGTTAAAAAAAGTTAATCTTCGACATGTCCTTCTTGCCGCCATGACTAGAATATTATTTAGAATGGGATGACTTCCCCTTCCCTTTCTTCACCTTTCCAGCTAAGGCACAATTCTCCACATCATCATTTTTGGATGAGGATCCTTCTCTGGTGTTCCACTGAATCTCTTATTATACCAAGTCGAACCACAATCACTCCCACTCTGGTAGCTTCTCCCTCCCATTAACTGAGTCCTGGTAGTTGTGCTAGCTCTTAGAAAGGCCTACAAGTGCTAGGCTCACCAGATCACCTTCAGCAACCATAACACCGACACTTCCATGCTCATCCTAAGATTGGGTGAACTTGCTCAAATACTTTTGTATTGAGTCGCCCTTATCCATCTTGATCTTTCTGAGCTTGTCCTTCAGTGCCAGCTTCATCTAGTCATTGTTGGTTTGAAATAGGTTTGTGAAGGCCTTCCACATTGCAAATGGATTTTCCTTACCATGGATATTTGGTACAATATAATTTCAAACTCCTTCTAGGATCATCCTTCTCAACTTTTCCACACATTTTCTCCACTCTGCCAGATCTTGATCATCAACTGGCTTAGCAATTTCTTTGTCTATGAATTCCTTAAGCCTGCTGTCTTCTAACACTGCCTCTAGATTGTCCTTCCAAGAAATATAGTTCGAGCTACCCGCAAGGGAATATTCTAGTCTCAATCCGTAGAACGACATCATGTTGGCTCTGAGGTATGTTACTACAAATTCGATTTCTCTTGCAAAATACAAACTCATATTCTCCTCTTCTATAAAGATTTCATCTTTGATACCATGTAGAAATTCCTTGTGGATTCAAACTATAGATTGTAATATGCTAAAATAATTGACTTAAATCTACTCTACTCATCAGTGAAACAATAAAATATCGATGAAATCACGAAGCATACAAGAGAAAGAATTCAATCACACATAACACAATTATTTCTTGGGGAAAGACACAACTAAAAACCCTCGCTATCTTTATATTGCATTAATCAAAAAATATGAGAAGATTACAATGATTTTCTCAAGCCCGAGCAACCTATGCACTATCTCTATCTATCTCACTACTTCCGAGACAAGGTCAAGCCAATATTTAGCCAATTCTATTGCCTTCCAAGCTCCTATTTCCTTGCGCAGTTCCCTCAATAGGAATTAGCCCATATTTAATTGTGAAATTCCACAATTATGAATTGTGCAATCCTCATAGGTCATCCTCTAATTGCATGCACCACCTGTACAATTCAGATGATTATACAACTTATAGTACATTGTCCCTAAACTCCAATCTCAACTGGGTAACTCTCAGATCTAACGTGAATGAGTTATTTATGAGTGAATCATCAATTAATTGGTTGAACACATGAAGTAGCACCCGACTATCTGGCCTCCTACTAGTTCCTCCATCAGTTGGAATTAGTATAATTGACTTTAACTCAGTTAAACCGAATTAATTAATTACAACTCAAAATAAACTAAACCAGGGCTCCTATAAAGTAGGAGACACTCTACATGACTCAAGTTAGACCCTCAACTCGAATTAACTTAGCCAACTAAGTCAAATTAACTTAGTTAACTATTACAAGTTGTCATGAGATGTGGAATTACAATTTAATTCCTAGTTTAATTCAAGGACAAAATTAAATTAGGATTTTCTTGTTGCATTTTCAACATAATATTGTTCATAGGGTTTAATCATAGTCAACCATTGTCCAATGTCACATTGTGACAAAGATTGTCTCAAAATGAAGATTAACCATGCTCAACCAAGGTCAATGATGGTTGAACATTGCATTGTGGCAAAGATTGTCTCAATATGTAAATTAACCATGATCACATTGTGACAAAGATTATGTCTTGGTCCAATGTCACATTGTGACAACCTTTGTCATCCATGGTCAACCATGTTCAACCATGGTCCAATGTCGCATTGTGACAAAGATTGTCTCAATATGAAAATCAACCATTGTCAACCATGGTCCAACATTGCATTGTGACAAATATTGTCTCAATATGAAAATCAACCTTGGCCAACCATGTTTATTTTAGGATTTATAATATTTATATTAGGGTTTATAATATTAATCCCTTGGGTTTATAATTCCTTGGGGTTTTATTATTAATCTTGTGTGTTTATTATTCCCTTGGATTTATAATATCAATCCCTTATGTTTATTAATCTTAGGGTTCATACTGCTAGGTTATAATATTATTCATAGGGCTTATAATATTAATCATAGGGTTTAATATAAATCCCTTGGGTTTATAATCTTGGTCAAGCATGGTCTAATGTCATATTATGATAAATATTGTCTCAATATAAAAATCAAGCATGGTCAACCATTGTCAACCATAACCAACCATGGTCAATTATCAATTATGGTTAACCATGGTCCAATGTCACATTGTGACAAAGATTGTCTCAATATGAAAATCAATCATGGTCAACCATGGTCCACCATGAATCAATGTTGCATTGTGACAAAAATTATCTCAATATGAAAGTCAACCATGGTAAACCATGGGCAACCACATTTATTTTAGGGTTTATAATATTTATCTTAGAGTTTATATACCTTGGGTTTATAATATGAATCACTTGAGTTTAATATTATTCCCTTGGGTTTATAATCCCTTAGGTTTTTATTATTAATCACTTGAGTTTATAATATCATCCCTAGGGTTTATTAATCTAAGGGTTCATATTCCTAGAGTATAATATTATCCATAGGGTTTATAATATTAATCCTTGGTTTTAATATAAATCCTTTGGGTTTATAATCATGGTCAACCAAGGTCCAACATCACATTGTGACAAAGATTTCTCAATATGAAAATCAACCATGGTCCAACATCGCATTATGAAAAATATTGTCTCGAATAGAAAATCAATCATGGTCCACCATGTCCAATATTGCATTGTGACAAAGGTTGTCTCAATATAAAAATCAACCATGGTCAACCATGTTTATTTTAAGATTTATAACATTTATCTTAGGGTTTATATACCTTGGGTTTATAATATTAATCTCTTTCGTTTAATATTATTCCCTTGGGTTTATAATCCATTGGGGTTCTAGAATTAATCCCTTGGGTTTATTAATCCCTTACATTTAAAATGTCAATCCCTTGAGTTTATTAATCTAAGGGTTCATATTCCTAGGGTATAATATTATTTATAGGGTTTAATCCTAGGATTTAATCATGGTCGACCATGGTCAACCATTGTCCAATGTCACATTCTCACAAAGATTGTCTTAATATAAAAATCAACGATGCTCAACTAAGGTCAACCACGGTCGAGTGTCGCATTATGACAAAGATTATCTCAATATGAAAATTAACTATGGTCAACCATGGTCACATTGTGACAAAGATTGTCTCAATATGAAATCAACCATTGTCAACCATGGTCCAACATCCCATTGTCACAAAGATTGTCTCAATATGAAAATTAATCATGGAAGATCATGGTCCAACATCGTATTATGACAAAGATTGTATCAATATGAAAATCAACCACTGCCAATATGAAAATAAATTTATTATATCGATATGAATATAATTTTATTATTATATGAATATTTTTTTTGTAAGATTGGTAGGACTACATCTTCATCATGTCCAATATATCACCCCAATCAGGGTGGGGGGAATTAAACCGATGACTTCACATCAAGGAGTGCCTTAACATAGCACTTGATCATTGTCTATCCAAAACCCATAGACATTATTATATAAATATAAAAATAATTTTATTATATCAATATGAAATTAAATTTATATCAATATAATAATTATATTGAAATTTTGATGATGATGATGATGATGATGGTTAACGTCCACTGAGACCAAATTGGTCTATCGGACCTATAATTTTCTTAGTTTTTAATTGTCTGGCTCCTCGTCTTTCTTGGCGAGATTGATGCTATAGCTTTCTTTTTTTTCTCTACGGTCTTCCAACTTCCTGTATCTTGCATCTCCTTCATCTCTTCTGGTTCTTGAGACATTGGTGTCTTAGCTTCGCGATCTATTGTGGTCGTCCTCTTGAAGATAGATGGAGAAGAAGTTTGGTCTAGGAGATTTGCTTCACTGTTAAATGAAGATTTAGTTTGTGCGGTATTTGAATCCTCATAACTGTTGATGCTTGAGGGGTTGTCAAGTTCACTTTTTTGTTGCTGGGCGGGGCTTTCTCCCTGCTTGTCTTGAGAGTTGTTTCTTTCTTGTGATTCAGAGTTTTCTCTAGAGTATTCTTCTTTGATGACAGTGTAGTGTTCTTTTTGTGCTCCTTCCCACCATGTAGATCTGTGGTGGTTTTTTCTAGCAGAATTTTTCTGGGAGGCTTTTGGGAAATTTTTGGCTAGATGGCCCATCTCAAAGCAGGATCGACATCTGAAGAGGACACTTTCATAATCGAGTTTCTGGTTCCACACATAGTCTTTACTTGTTAGGTTTATTTCAGCTGGGAATCCGGTGCTGAAGTCCATTTCCACACAAATGCGTGCATAGGTGGTTCTGGCATATTCCTCTGTTTCTGGGCACCTGCAATAAAATTTCCCAATAGCATTTCCAATGGCTTTTAGCGAGGAGAGATTCCAGAGATGCAAGGGTAAGCTTGGCAATCTCACCCAAACTGGTTCTAAGGTTATGACTAATGTTGAGGGATCGAATGATGGGTTCCATGGCTTCATGAATAAGCCTGAGTTTTCCCAAAACCAAGGGCCGGAATCTAGAATACATTGTCTGCTTTCAGGATTTTCAAAATCTACTATAAAGAAACCCCTAGCACAGGGGTAGATATTAATTTCATCAGAAATGACAGGCTTCCATACCTCCGAGATCCAATTGTGGAGAGCTGTCAACCGCGGCCAAAAGCCATTGAACCGGCAGATTAGGGCACTTTCGGAAAACTTTAAAGCCTCATCGAGTGAGGCCTAGACCACCTGGACAGTGGGAGCTGGGGCCTCACTTACAATATGGGCAGGAGCTTGCCCTCCAGAAGTGGACGGAACTGAGCCAGCAGCTATTTTCACGAAGCTTGGAGCCATATTTAGAAAATTAGATCTAGATCTAGTCGTAGAAGATTAGATCTAGAACCCAGCGGCAAATAAGATTAGATATAGATCTAGATCTAGCCACAGAATATTAGATCTAGAACCTAACAGCAGAGTCTCAGTAAGTCTTTTAATCTGCAAGAAACCCTAGTAGGAAAAATCCTGAATCAAATCCTGCTCCAGATAAAAATAAATCACCGCTTCATGAACCACTCGATCCGGAGATGCCCACATAAAGGAGGACTTGCTCACAGATCTATTTTCGCAGATTTGAGATTGGTGATCGTTATGGAGAGTGCCTAAAGAATAACGGTTAAGAAGAGCACCACATAGAAGCAGATCTGGAGCCGCAGATCTGCTCATGCAGAGTCGGAAAAAACCCAACCGCAGCACAGATGGAAGAACCTACAACCTTAGACGGAAGAACTAATGCAGCCGCAAAAAACCTACCTAATACTGGAAGAACTAACAAAGTTGCAAAAGAAACACAGCCGCAGAAGCCGTCGAAAAAAAATTAACTCCGTGACACTGTATGGTGTATAATGTGAAACACAACTGTGGAAGAACTAACGCAGCCGCAGCAGACTGTATACCACCGCAGCCGAAGAACCTCTACCCGCAGCCGCAGAAGAAATGCAGCCGAAGAACATATGAAACGCAGCCATAGCCGCAGACGCAGAAGAAACGCAGCCGCAGAAGATATTACCACCGCAGCCGCATAAGAAACCAGCCACTATGCCTTTATTCAAATTCACAAAATGCCTTTGTTCAAAATGCCTTTATATATATCAATATAACAATTTTATATCAACATATTAATTTTATTATTATCTAAATATGAAAATAATTTTATTATATAAATAATATTTACAATATTTTTATTAGTATTATTTATTATAATTATGAATATATAAACCATTATAATTAAATTTTGTATTTATTGTAATTATAATTAAATCTTAAATTTAAAAAAATATATATATATTATAATTATATTTATTATCATTATCAATTATAATTAATCATTATTAAATATATAAATTATGGGGTGTAGTTCAATTGGTTATCATCTTGTTCCAAAGTCATGTGTAAAGCAAGAGATTCAATGTTCAATTCCTTATAGGTTCAACAACAACAAAAAGATATTATTAAAATTAATTTATATAAAAAATTGTATTTATAATAATTATTATTAGTGTTATTTATTAATTGTTAATTATTAATTTATTAATTAATTCTTAATTATTATTTATTATTAGTAATTATTTATATTAAATATAATTATTGACAAATGTCGTTGATATAAATATTGATAAATGTAATTGATATAAGTCTATTGGCCTTTATCAATAATCTAAATAAATATTCATGAATTCAGATTTTCTTAGGAAAGTTAGATCATCAAACATTTCATTCATGTCTAACTCTTGCCCACTCACCTCGTCTTACAAAGGAGCCTCCAGTTGAAATAGGGAGGCCTTTATCAACCACATTTATTAATGTGGTTTGTAATCTAAATAAATATTCATGAATTCACATTTTCTTAGGAAAGTTAGATCATCAAACATTTCATTCATGTCTAACTCTTGCCCACTCACCTCGTCTTACAGAGGAGCCTCTAGTTGAAATAGGGAGGCCTTTATCAACCACATTTATTAATGTGGTTTGTAATCTAAATAAATATTCATGAATTCACATTTTCTTAGGAAAGTTAGATCATCAAACATTTCATTCATGTCTAACTCTTGCCCACTCACCTCGTCTTACAAAGGAGCCTCCAGTTGAAATAGGGAGGCCTTTATCAACCACATTTATTAATGTGGTTTGTAATCTAAATAAATATTCATGAATTCACATTTTCTTAGGAAAGTTAGATCATCAAACATTTCAATCGTGTCTAACTCTTTCCCACTCACCTCGTCTTACAGAGGAGCCTCCAGTGGAAATAGGGAGGCCTTTATCAACCACATTTATTAATGTGGTTTGCAATCTAAATAAATATTCATGAATTCACATTTTCTTAGGAAAGTTAGATCATCAAACATTTCATTCATGTCTAACTCTTGCCCACTCACCTCGTCTTACAGAGGAGCCTCCAGTTGAAATAGGGAGGCCTTTATCAACCACATTTATTAATGTGGTTTGTAATCTAAATAAATATTCATGAATTCACATTTTCTTAGGAAAATTAGATCATCAAACATTTCATTCATATCTAACTCTTGCCCATTCACCTCATCTTATAGAGGAGCCTCCAATTGAAATAGGGAAAAAGTTACGCTAGTGCACCACTGTAAAGTGTATCACTATAAATCTATTTTAACTAATCAAATACAAGAATCAATTTTTAAAAATAAAAATTAAAAAAAATTAATGGTGTATAGTTAACACAAAAATATTTTATTTAATATGTTTCATTTACAACTCATTACCATATTAAAATAATACTAGCAATTGTCCCAAAAGGTACAAAGAGAGGCCGATAGGATTATTAATTTGGAATTGTAAAATTTAGTAGCAAATATTGCAGAGGGAAATTCCATGATATTACAGAATGAAATCCCATCCTATTATCATCTCAAAATTACTTGTAAAATCTTCTACAATTCAGGAAAGTAGTTTTTGCATAAATGGCAGGCTGCATCCAGACTTGGAGTCGCTCTGCATTGAGTAAATTCTGTTTTGATAGGAGATCCAAGGGCAATATAGGCCTTGCGGGGCAGGGGGTGTTTAGAGATGAGCATGGTAACATTCCAGGGAGGTTAGACAAGTTTAAAATAATCAATATTTAATTTAGAAAACACTTGAAAGTAAGTTGAAACCTTTAAAACTTAATGCATTTAACTCACAGTTTAGTTAGTGTATCTGATGCAACAATAACCCTTTACTAACCCTCCAGTTCAATTGATTTACAGTTAATTTTGCAGAACCACAGTGTTAAGCTTACTAATCTCTTTCGCTAACAATTAAACATTAGATTACAGAAGTGCACTTCAGTATTGACATGGGGTTGTAGCATTGTGTGCTCATATAATTCAAAAAAAGAAAACCAATACTCGAGCACTAACAAAGAAACGTATAGCATTTCCACTGGCAGTACAGCTTCTAAAATATGTTATGAAATAAAGCTACAATTTGGTATATAACCAACTCACAACCTAACTGTCTAATGGTGCGTAGGAATTTGGCAATGTGCACACCTAACTGTTATTGTAGACCATGAAAATAACTTCATCTAACATTCAGCCTAAATGGGACTCACTCAGACATAACAACAGCTAAATAAGCCCATAACTTGCTGCAGCCTTTTACACCAACAACAACGAACTCTGTTGAGTATAGAAAATTAGGAATAACACCTCATTGGTCCCATTTATTAGGAATTTAGGACTTCCAAGGGATATAGTTTCCTGAAGATCATTTTACAGGATCCTCCTCAATGTTAAGTCCGAGTAATAAATATAATAAAATAGTTATCCACAATAGGCATTGCTATAAACAGATCATCCATATTGTAATAAGCAACAGAATCTGACAGCAGGTATTTAGCAGTGAAAAAGTTAAAAGATATTCCTTTAAACAAAAATAATATACTACAATAAGTTTCAAGAAATTTTGAGAAAACTTGCGTGTGTGCTCAGCCAATATCTTATGATGAGGCATCTTCTAATATCTGAAATCGCTAACAAGCACTTCGAAACTCTTGTGCAATCACGCTCCAATTATGGACCATAGCAGTAGACATTTTCAAAAATTGTCATTACCTGTGGTTGCTCCAAGGTCTTCCATATGCATGTGACTCTTTTTGCAAGAGATTAAGTCTTTCTAAGTAAGCTTCTATGTCCAAACGTCTTGCTGGTGCCACATTTACTTCAATGCTTCAGTGTTGGCTTTACTAAGTGTTCACCAAAAAGCATCCCATCGCTGGATACATGAAGATTATACTTATTGTTGATGAAGACGGCCCTCCAACATAGTCTTTACCTCTGAGTGGGAATCCTCGAAGATCTTCTGAACAACACTCTTCAGTTCCTTGAGAGAAGCATCCCTTTCCTCACAGAACTGATTATACATTTTTCGAGTTATTGTCATATCCCCTCCTTTGAGCTTGGACAAGGCATGAGACAAGGTCTTCTTACTTGTAGGCACATCTTCTTCATCCTCTTCTTTTTTCCTTTGGTCCTCTTCGCCGCTGATTTTTAGTGTATCTTCTTCCTCTGCCTCAACGTCCTTCTTCTTCTTCCCCTTGGAACCGACAGATGCATTGACCTCCTCTGCGTCCGCATGCTGCTTCTTCTTTCCCTTACAATTCCCAGATGCACTGACTGCCTGTTCCTGTTCCACATGGTTACCATGCTCATCACCACCGTTATCCTCTTTACCCCACAATTTCGCCCAAACCTCATACAAAGCAGCCTAATGTGAATCCCCTAATCTTGTAGAGTGAATCCCATCATATTACAGAATGAAATAGAAGTCTAAAGGATTTATCAGAGACATTACAAAGAACGCTATCACAGTGGAGAGCTGCTTCACAAGGCAGGACATGGATTCTACTTATTCACCACAGAAACTCTTGTTGTTGAAGATGAGAAGCAGCACAAAAGTAAGTCATTCCACAACTACTACAAAATTACAACAATATTAACATCCTGCAAATATTCTCATCTATGAGGAGCTTTGGGGGCCTATAGATTTCAAGAGAATAGCAGAAATTCTTCACTAAACATGTTAGTAGCGTACTGATCATCTTGGCGGTTGGAGACAGAACTGGTGTTGAAGCTCTCTTTCCTCACAAACCCAGCAGGGGCTTTCTTGTCATAATTCTGAGTACAATGTTTGACTGTCATTTTCTGCATCTTTCTATTTATACACATTGTTTGAAATTTCTCCTGCACCAGAGGTTCCAATCTCCAAAGCTGTCCAAAAACAGTAGCTGCCACAAGAGATCCCCATGTTAGGAGTTAGTATCTTGAAATTAAGTGAAAATTTATGTCTTAAGATTAAGTAAAAAATTGTGTCTTAAGACTTGCATGAAATCCTGTGTGATTCCAGAACAGAATTAAAAATGTTATACCTGAGAGGTTTGTAATAGCATTAGATATTGCCAGGGTTGTACATACTCCTTTACCACCACCTGACATGTCTTCACCCAGCAATAACTTTGAAAATCTTTATTTCATCATTTCAACTTCTGCAAACATAAAGCAGTAGACTCATTAAAGCAAACAAGTTTACTTGCCTGAAATTAGACATACCATCAGGCCAAACAATATCCAGTTACTCATTTGTCACCAAAAATTCAGTGCCTCTGGTTGGTATAGAAAATGGTCAAAATAAAGGGACAGCAGTTCATGGTTAAGCGGTCAAAGCAACCAGACAGCTAAAATTCCACACAAGGCATATCAATACTATCCAAATACACCTCAAAGTGACATACTTGAAAACGTATTGTCCATCCCAAGGGACTTGATGAGCAAAGGTGAAGAGTTAATATTTACCAACCAAATAAAAATATAAAATGAGCCAATCTTTGATGAAAAACTGACCACACAGCATACGGAGTAAAGACATAATTAAAACTGAGAGCAAACCTCTGAGACACGTCATAGGGGAAAAGTATACAGCAGAACCAGAGGCACAGACAAACTGCATAAGATCAGTTTCATTGAAGTATATGCATATAGAGCATACGCAAAATACCCTGCAAATAGTTCCAGTGCAAGATAGCCATATGAAATGGTGACAAAATGCATTGAGAGGGATTTCAGGGCAGAGGATGCATATAGATCTCGGATAAATTGCATTACAAACAGTTATAGAAAAAATTATTTGCATTTAAAATGTTTCCATTGCAAGATTTGCAGCAAGTTCTTCACTCACTAAACGGAAATCAGTTGGAGAACAAGTTATGCAGAATAAACTTAGAACGGAAAACAGTTGCAGAACAAGGTATGCAGGAAAATTAGGCAAAACTCATATCTAAGGGGGGTATGCGCACGGGCTCGCAAAATGGATGAGAGAGAGCTTCATTTCAAGATATGCAGTTGGACAATAGTTAAACTACATCAGACATGGTTTCAGAAAACAGAGATGCAAATCAGTCATAGGCATAATGCATTTAAGAAATTATTGAGCATGATTAGAAGTTGGGCAACAAGAAAAATGAATGGCAAAGAGCTCGAGCAAGATTTGCAGTTTGGGCCAAGCATTAAATACATTGATAGACAAGGTTGAGCCATTATAGGTAACGGTAACTGTAAACCGTCTCCAGCTGGAAAACCTTATCAGTCTGAGACAAAACACATACAAGATATGCAGTTAGGTACAGAAAGCATTAAAAACCAGTATCATGTTAAAGAGACCATACCAATAGTAACTCTGGTTTAATGATGTTACTCACCTTTCATAATGTGAAGAAAAAAGGTGAATGAAGGGCGATAAATGCTTAAATGCTCATAGTGTAACTCTGCTCTCCTACTATTTGTTACAAATAGTAGCTTTACTTTAAATGATGTGAAAAAAAGTGTATCAACGGCCCCACTTTAATGATGTTCACCCTATTTCTTACGGATAGTAGCTCTGGTTAAATGATGTTACTCTGTTTTCATATTGTGGAAAAAGATGTTACATGACCTAAACTTATCCACATTATAAGCCAGCAGCTGTAATCTACAGTAAAGAATGTCAACTGAACAAACCTGTCCTCCAAAATGAAAATGATAGCACTTCTAAAATCCGAGTAAAGGCCCAAGATCCATATGTAGACAATATGAAACTAAAATAATTCAACTCAGAAAACTTGGCACTCTAACATGCATCAGCAAGCATGTGAAGAGCCCAGAATAAAAGAAATAGTTCATTATAAAGAAAACACCTCTACTGTCAAGAACTATCCTCATCTACTATTTTAATTGCAAATATGAATCTGACATGCATGAGACATGAAATTCCCATAAATTCCAGGGATTTGTGGTGCTGGACGTGTGTTTTTTCTGAAGGAAAACCATAGTTTCTGTTTCAAAGCTGCATTGGCAGGAGGTACCAACTACTGGGCAGAGGTAAGTGCATTTTCGATACTGGGAAATTTAACAATTAAGAAAGGTACTGCTCAAATCCAGATACTGAGAGATTCAGAGCTAGTCATCAACTGGGTAAATGATAAAAAACAATTTGCAGATTTTGACCCTATCAACACTAATAGAAAGAATTAAAGAGCTGAATGAAAATTTCCCTAATAGGTTGTTATAAACATCGACCTATCTAAAGTCAGAAACGTGTTTCTTTATACAAAAAGTTGTTGGTTGAATCATAAAACCCAAAACAAAGAGCAGTGGACCATGTACTTGAATACTCTTTGTTCATACAACAGAGAACAGTTCTATTAATATATAACTAAACGTGCCATATATAAGTAAAGATATATACAATGAAAGTTTTGTTGGCTTGTAAGCATATGTACAATAAAAGCATTATGTAGAGATGTAATTGAGAATGAGCCGCTAATCATATATGCATGATGGGCCATGGCATCGGCAACACCAGTTAGTGTTTATTGTGGTGCCATGTTGTGCGAGCTGTTCCTGCAGTTGATGTCGCATCTGCCTGTGTGCATCCCTTTCATGGATGTGAATTGTAATCTTAAGTAGTTTCCTTATATTCTTTAACAACGTAATTGTTGGGCGCAAACGGTATAGTGGCATGGATGGTTGTGGCAGGATCCTTGTCTGCATATCCTGTAATGTAAGTTCTTGTTGCTGGATTTCTTCGCAACACTCGTACAATTGTCGTAAATAGCATGTATTCATACCTGTTGGCATCAGAAAAGGGAACACTGTAATTGGCAATGAATATGTTTGACGATTTTGTTTGAAAATTCGAAATAAATTAAACGATTCCAAATGAGTATAAAATCATATGAAATTAAATGTAATAGCAAGAAATCTATGTGAAACTTTTGTATGTAGTGACTGGTGTTTACCATGTGGGTAATTCTGGAAGGCAGGCTGTATGTTTGGCTAAAGTGTATTATCCTGGATAGATTTTGATGCAAGGAATGATTCCTCTTGCTGTCTACGCTTAAGATATGGATTCTTGTGCATTTGTGCAATGCGGGAGAATGGGAATGCTGGATTGATGTGTATGTCCGATAGTGACCGCACTCATGAAATTGCAGTGAATGTTAGCCCTTGGCGTTCTCTGGTCCCGATGTCCACTGTTGCTTTGTCTAATGTCATTCCTTGTGACTTGTGTATCGTTAAAGCCCATGCCATTTGAAGTGGTATCTGACGGCGTGCACCCCTTGTGATGGGAGGAATGGGTACATATGTTGGGTGTGAAATGTCCCACGGTGTGCCTCTGTATTGTTGAAAGTCAACAACCACAAAGGATGGTAATGTTGGGGGCTTTGAGTCAGTTGAATAAAATATTGAGATGACCTTCCCAAGCGCGCCATTGACAAGGCCTGCATGTACCCATAAGTTGCTGGTGAGCATAACTTTTTGTTCATTGCATAAGAGCACCTTTGCAGGTAGGTGCTCATCTTTTGTTGTAGTAGGACTTTTCTGTCTTTGTTGTTCCGCAGAGCAAAGTGCTACTGGGATGTTCAATTGTTTGAGCATTTTCTTATTATGCAAGACAACTGCATTGTTTGTTGCGAATAGGTGCATGGACTCGCTGAATGAGCATTTCTCTTCAGGTGTAAGAGAGGAACTTGTTCTTGACATTAGATGTTGCCAATCTTCAAGTGTAGATATTCCATTCCTAAGATTTGCAAGTATTTGCCGGAAAGCAATCTGGGACAAGCTAGCTCCTTGTTGACGGAAAACGGTTGAAAGTGTTATGAATATGTCGAAGCTGCGCCAAAGTGCAGTGCCACGCGATGTCCCAGCATATAAAGGAATGTCTTTTACAGGTGGGAGTTGGCCTAAATCTCCGACAAGGATAATTGAGCGATTACCAAATGGTGTATTCCGATGAAGAGGGAATGCCTCTCTTAGACGATCGTTAATGCGAGAAAGCATTTTTGGACCAATGAAGCTCATTTCGTCAATGAGGATGTATTCTACATGACGGAGTTGCTCTTGCAGGTGTAGGAGTGGCTGGCCTTCGAGAGGATGCATTGTCTGGATAGGGATATGAAGGGCAGAATGAATTGTGAGGGCATTTATGTTGAAAGCTGCAACGCCGGTTGGTGCAAGTAACAACAAAGGGTTTTTGTTGGCTGGCGAGTTTTCCACAAATGCTTGGTGAAGGCATTTAATCAAATGGGATTTTCCTGTGCCAGTTGTTCCTTGTACGATGATCTTCCGTGGGGTTTTTAGCGAAGGGGTTTTGAAGTGTGAAAAAACAGCAGTGAAAGCTATTCTTTGGGTAGGGGATAATGTATGCTCATGGAGAAGGTTGGAAAATGATTGATGTTGGTTTTGAATGGGTGAGCGGTTGAATTCAATGAAATTGATGGCAGTTTCTTGCAAGGGGGGAGGGACAGTATTTTGTGACCAATTGTGGTTGACATCGAAGTCGCGGTAGCCAATCATGTCGAGGTCATCAATTGCAATATTGTAACCTGGGTGTAGTTGAGAGAGGATTTTCCATTCATCCATCTGAATGGAATCAGGGGGGGTGTGTGGTGTAGGTTGATCTTCAGTAGGTGGGCTTTGTGGGTTTTCGGGTTCGCGATGGACATGCCATGGTGTATATGCACCCTTTTTTTGTTCCCAGTGTGCAATACTTTCTGCATCAGTTGAACCGATATCATCAGGGAGTGTTCGGAAGGGGAAATACAAGAGTAATTCACTCCAATAGAAGGTGGCATAAGAGGGATTAGTAGAGGAAGGAATGACATTGTAATGGGGCAAGACATGTACAATCATTGGGGGAAATATGTGTTTCCAGTGGTTGCTTCTCCATTGGGAAGAATATGACCACGAGCGAGCAGCTTCAAGGAGGGGCAGTGCTTCTAGTGAGGCAGGCCTGTTCATATACGCAACGATAAAGTTTGGTGTCGAACCAGGATTTTCAGTATCTTGCGAAACACGTTTGAGAACAGTCCTGTTGACATTCAAAGAACGGAATGTACGGCTGCAAAGAGAGAGAGGTAGCTTTTGTAACATATGGCATATTTCTTGTGCACAAATGTCTCTATCTGCAATGGTTTCTGTAAGGAGTTTCCGGATGACACCACTAGTAGGTGCTTCTAGAAGGGCACTTTGTGATAGTCGCGATAGCATTTGACGGTAGCTCTCAGATCTTGTCTCTGCTTTTGTTGCATATTTTGAAATATATTTCAATACAGCATGGCGAGAAAGGACTGGTTGGCAATCAACATTTTCTCTCCAAATAGAGAGTAGATCGGCGTTGTGAATATTCAATCTTTCATCATTGCGAGCAGGGACATAGGTTTTATGACCCTTATCATCAATGAAAAGTGAAGGAGTGGACTTCAATTCCCACGGTACTCCATATCGGTAGCTAAGCACATTGTCTTTCTTACGAAGACAGGAAGATTCATGACATTTTGTATGCCGTTGGACGCAGTTGACAAGCTCTGTGTAGTCTTCAAATTGATTGGATGTGAATATTGCTGTTGTGTCAAGGAAACACAGGTTATGAATTGTTGACTGGTGAAGCGGAATAGTTCGGTGTTCTGCCTGACGTGGATTCCAAGTACGTAGTGGTCGAAATATTTCTGTGCATTAGCAACTTCCAATGCATTGTCCCAATCAAGTGTGTCCATGTCTGGTGCATTTTGTAGCCAAAGGAAGCCATGAATGTGTGCAGATCCTCTATGTTGCCATTCGTATCTGAATATAACATGAAGGGTTCATTCAGTTAATACATGTATATGCAATGTATAAAATTAACGTAGAGGGATATGGATATTAAATAATACCTGCACTAGTAGTCGGTTGCATGGAGGCCTTTTTGAAGGATTTCTTCAAGGAAAATTGTAAATCTACAATGCATATATTGGGCTGTTAGATGTGGGTTTTTAATTAAGTTTTGGATTTTCCATTGGAAGGGATTGACTGGAGTGGAATGAACAGTTGTGGGCATGATCGTGTGCAAGTCATGCCATTTAGTATCAGCTACACTGAGAGTGAAGAAGAATGTTGGGCTTCCTATTTGTGTGATCATGTCAGTCAGCTCAGATCGACGTTTGTTCCAGAAAGACCGTGTTCCTCGTAGAGCTGACCCAAACCTCATTATTTGCTCTGGCAATCTTGAATCCGGAGAGTCATGAAGACACTGGCGTAGGTCTGATACCGTTGTTGGCAAGTTGTTCTCAATGTACTTCTTCACGAAGACACTGGCTATTGCTTGGCTACGGTGGCGCATTAGAATGTTATAAAGATAGTAGCGGAATCTTGGGTGTTGGCCAAAGCGGTTATCATGGTAGTGAAGCAAGTGCAAAGCATATTCATGCATTTCAACTTTTGTAAGTCTTGGTTGCATGATCATTGCAATGCCTGTAGGGAAGAGTGTGGGGAATGCCATGGGAAGGAGGCCGATGGTGTTGTATTCATTTATAGCGGTTGGAGATATTGGAGGCCAATCGATAGAGCTTGTTGAACTTGAATGGGTCGAGTGCAAATAGTTACAAATGTGGTCACGCTCGGTACATGAATTTGGGAGGACTGGAACGAAATAAGAGGGTTGGATTTCTAATGGAGGTAGCATGACATCATCAGGATTATAAGTGGAATCAGTAGTGGTTTGTTGGGGTTCAAAAGAGGAGGTGGTTACACTGTGGAGAAGAGAAGAAATGTCTGTAGGGAGATCTGGCAGTGTAGAAATTGTAGATGAATTCAATTGAACATCACGGTAGTAAGGGTCATATTTTATTTTGTATTCAAGGGCTGCAAGGACACGTGATTTGCAAACGTAGAATTCGTAAGCCTTTTCAAATGGATTTTGCCTTTTCACAATGAGGATGTCTAAGTCAGAGAGCATCCGGGGTAAGTATTTGGCAATACTGGTAATATCTTGAGGGAAGCTAATTGTATGGCCACTATATTTATATTGACCACCACGGGAATGAGTGACTTGTAGAATGGGGTTGACACGTGTGATGAGCATTTCTTCAACTTGTGTTAATTGGTGAAGGACATAGGGTTGTTCTCCAGGGTCCATGTTGTTCAGTTCAAAAAAACGATTGGTAGATTTAGATGACGCACAGCGAAAACAAGAGAGTCTATTGTGGAAGAGCTTTGTTTTCATTCCTGGGTATGCTTCCTTGCATGTTGTGCAAACATGCAAGGTAGAAAGTCCATCAATCCTTTCTCGAAAGCGACGGTGCTCTTCGTTAAGGGGAGGGTTATATTGGATATGATGAACGTGTGCTGGGTTGGTTTGTATAGGTGGGAGAGCATTTGAGGTGGGAAGGGATGTAGAGGGAGTAGTAGGGTTTTTGTGCTGTTCATAAAGTAGTCGACGTCGTGCATTTATTCGATCCTTTTGTTGTGCATAAAGAATACGCCGCCGCTTGTTTCTGGCCACAAGTTGATTGTTTGGTGGCATATCTAAACAAGTACAAGTAATAGTTGTTAGTTTTCGTAAACAAGTAGTACATGTTTGGTATCTCATTTTATTGGGTGCACATCCATTGTGAAATTGGAACATTATATTTTGAACATAGATTTAAATGTTTCTTAGTTCAACATCGGTGAAGATATGTAGATTAGGTAGAAGGGAAAACATGCAATTAGGAATGCTATGAAATCATATGTTATTTCAGTATCTATCATTGAGAGGAGAGAAACAAGAATCAAAATATTTCGTTCCCTTTACTTTAGAAAACTTTTGTTTCTTATGTTTGAGCAATAAAATGAATAGCTTAGCAAGCAAGGGATCAGTGTCTAGCATGTAGAGAACGAACGAGACACATAGTGACTCTTTACAAATGTTGATATTTATATTACGTAAAATGTAAATGGCAAACATACATATGTTGGAATGACTGGAAGAGAGTATTTGCAATGAGAACTACAGGTTTCATCATAATAACATGGGTGTGTAATTTACAAAGATGAGACTATTAGTTTTGTGGAAATGTTTCTTTATGTACAAACAGGCGTGGTAGATGAAGCCCTAATAAAAAGTTCACAGGCGGCGAACAATAGGTCGTTTTGAAGCGGACAGTGCTTGAATGTCAGTGAGCGCTTCCTTGCATGCAGAGGCATATTGAATTTCCTCTGAATTGATCAGTATTGGTTGCAAGCGTTGAACATCGTTGAAGTAATCTGTTTTAATGGAAAGTGTTAGCTGGAAGCGATGCCCTGAAATCCAGCCACAAATTTCTTGTAGATCAGTTGGTTCGATAGAAAGTAGGAACAAGTCTTTAGCCGTGATGCCCATGAGCTCGTTCCCTGCATCATTGAAAACTGTGACGTTCTGTAGATTCCCGGTGTGGTCATGTAGCTCAATTTTGAGTTTGTAACGGTAGTCGCATTCTGGGAAGTCACCGTTACATTTTGTACAATGCCAAATATTGTTAGAATGCTCCACAACCTTCTTCATGCATTGTTTGCCATTGAAATCTAGTGGACATGCTAGAAAGTAGAAGTCATCCATATGAAGAGCAGTAATTGTTGCTCGAACTGAAACCCAGACCGCTTTATCAGAGGGCTGCATGCAAGCAATTTCATGAAACGTCTTTCGTGGCAGGGCACGTTTCAAAGCAACACCATAGTTTCTACTCAAATATGGAGAAGAAGAGCTATAGCCGGTTTCACGGAACCATGCATGTAGTTGTTGAGTTTCTTCAACCTGTGGATTTATTGTGAGAGTGCTCGTTGGTATTGTCCCTATTGTGGTGCCATTAAATTCAGACACGCGGCCTCCTTTGATTGCAAGAATTGGTGGGTTGTCAAAAGAGTAGAATTCAGAAAGATGTTGTCCGATATAGTCACAGTGGTCTCCCCATAATGTTACATCAATGCTAAAACCCGACATGTCCTTTAGTATGAGTGTTTTCCTTAATGTCTCACTTCCATCTTTTCGTCGAATTGTTGATGCAGGTGACGTGGAAGTAACAACACCAATGACATCTACATTTGTATTTGGAGTTGCATTTCTTACTTCAAAAATATTCTTGAAGTGAAAGCTTTGGTAGGGAAACGTTGGATCATCTGTAGGACATGGATTGATAATGGAAGCAGCAGACAAGTAAATCTCCCATTTGTTCTTGAGGTGGTTGTAGTTTGGATTTGCTTCTCTCACTGTGCCATTTGATACAATGTATAGTTGCCCAACCTGAATTAGATTGTAAAGAGATTCGGCCAGTTCAGCAAATGCAGAAAGGTGGATCTCTTCCTTATCACGGTTGATAAGGTCAAATCCGAAAACTTTTCCTGAGCCTCGCACAATGTTGTATGCCTTCAATGATGTCTTCGCAGATGCTCTACCTTGGATAGACCAATACTTTCGGTAAGGGTTGAGTGCCGTGAATGGAATTGTTGTAGTTGTTGCCGTAGGTGGTGGAGTAACTAAAGAGGGCAAGGTATCTTCAGCTGACGAAGAGCTAAATTGGGCTGAACCCGCCTGTGCATGTTGCAGCGTCGATGTGTCCTTCATCAACACTGCTGAGCGCTTCACAACTTCAAGCTCGACGACTCGGATGGACCTTATGTAAACAAGTAAGAAATGAATTAATAAAGATTGCATTTTCCTTCTTTTGTTGCAAAAAACGGCTAGGCGGGTAAAGTAAAAGAGGGTGATTTCAAATGGTGGGTCTTACGAGGAGTTTTGGAGCACTGTGCAAGCTGCTTTTTTGAGCAGAATTATTGATCCAATTTGGATGTCTCCAGAGACAACTTGTGGGCCATATGCGGATGGTAGCAAAGTCTTATGTTGATGTGCTCCATCAGATAGAGTAATGTGGAAGTGCGAGGATGTTGTTTTCAATGAGGTAACGGAACCTACATCGATTATCTGAAGTAGTGGTTGAATCTCGGTGCAACCATTCAGCAATAGAGGAATGGCATTCGGTGTCAAGGTTGTCTCCATAATAGAACAAGAGGTTTCTTTTTCTTGTGATAGGAGTACCTGCAATTCATCAATTTTACCACAATACAGAATTCTAGTCAAAGAAGATGTGACATGAATGCGGAATCTAATCTAAGAAGGCTAAATGTTGATGGGCAGTTTATATTTATTTGCAGCTTGGCCAACCCATCTAAATGCAGCGATCTGGAGAAGAGGAGTAAATCAATTCCCATTTTCTTTTTGTACAAAGTTAAAAAGAGGCAAATGGAGTATGATGTGAAAGGGGAAAGGATGTGGGCAGTTTCAATATAATTTTAGCCTTACTAACTTATGTAATTTCATGCACTGAAATGAAGGGCTTCCGATGACCTCGCCTCCTACCTATCCTTAGGTGTGGACCATGGAAATTTGCTCTAAAAATGTGTGCTCACACCATGTTTTGTCTATTGGTGTTGTTAGTATGTCAGTTTCTTATGCACCACACATGCAGAATTCTGAGGTGAATGACATGTGTTGAAGAGAAATAGGGAGGAGCCTCAGCCCAATAAATAGATAGATCATGAGAACATGCCCCTACTACAAACTGTGTTCTCCTTGAAAACCAGCAAATGTTGATGTTGGAGACATGTTCAACACAGAGGAAAGTAGGGGTGAGTGCTTAACAATTGCGCTGACAGAACAGGTGTTAAGTGAGGATGATATTGAAACTACTTAAAATCGTTTCAACTTAAGCCCCGTACTGTAAGGGGGAAAGTTGGAAGAAAAATCTCTTGGTTATCCATTTACAAATGTTGTCTGCCATTTGTGTTTGCATTGCGATACACCATATTTCTTAGGTGACCAAATTCTAGCCCTAGTTGTGCCCTGGAAAAACAGGAAAATATGCCTCTGAACAAAATAGGGAGCAGCCTACAGGTAATGTTCAAAAAAAATTAAGCAGCTAGTACAGACCTCCCAAGCCATGGTGAGAACATATCGGTGCCTAATAAACATGGAATTACATCAACTCGATGTGAAAGTAAAAGTTCTAGCATGGCTGCAGGCATATACACTGGCAATCAAGGCACCATGGGTATTATTTTGTTGGTCCTAGTGACACCCAGAGTCCTCCAAATCAGCTCGACACATTACTTATAGCACAAGTGAAAACATATTCTCACCGATACAGAGCATTACATGCAAATTGTTTCCTCAAATAACTCTTAATTTCAAGGTAATAACTCTTAATTTCAAGGTACTTAGTTAAATTGCCACTACATGTGTGAGAATGATTTTCCTTGACTTTCGCTTTCTGCAAAGTGTTTAAAATTTATCCTCAACTGTTTTCTGACAAGTAACCTTTCATTTAAGAAGGCAGTGTCTACGCAAAATAGCTTCAAACCTAAATAGAACAGAAGGTGCAAATTTAGAAATGCAATACTGAGTCTGTCCTTTACATGCCTGCAAGGCGAATAGTACGAAGGTTTTCTTAAATCTCTTAACCACAAAAAAGAGATCTAAAAAAGCTTCTACACAAAATTTTCAATGTTTAAAGTATATAGGTTATGATGGATATATGCCCATTTATTGGTCAGCACTTTTATCTTGGTTTATGTATGCACATGATATACGTGATATACCTTATTTGCTTTTTCGATCAGTTTTTTTCCTGGTTTATGCATGCATGCCACAGAAGCAATAAATCTTTTGCATTAATTGTAGAGTGCACCTCATTTCTCTTAATGCAATTATGTTTTTTTGGAAAAACTCATAGAGAAACTTCAGGTACTTTCTCTTGCATTTTGCAGATGGTACATAATATAAATTCATCAAAATAAATTATAGTACCTGACCTGGTAGAATAAATTATAGTACCTGACCTGGTAGAGATATCAAGTGAGGCATGCAACAGAGACAGCCAAGCTGGGATCTACCCAAAAACTTTGTGCAAGAAGCTTAAAGCACTCAACCACTCAAATTAACCCATCTGACTAAATCACTCAATTATGAGAACACAATTTCAAAATTGCGTATTAAAAAATTTAATAAATCAGATTTAAAAAAACTGCAAAAACTTGCCAATATAAAAACCTGGAAATTGAAATAGATTTAAGTTGCACAAGACCAAAAAGAGGACCTCCATGACCACACAAAGAGTTGAAAAAATAATAAAACGGTTGTTGATAAAAACATAATCTACCATTTAGCTCAACCAGTTGCGGCCAATGTTGCTGGTAATTCAGTTAGCTCAAACCCCTCTGTATTTGGCACACGAGATGCCTTCCACAAATGTGGGGAAATATTTTTTGGGTTTCACACGTGATATTATTTGGAAATTTTGGAAAAGAAAAGGCATAAATCTATCCTGTGAAAGCCAAGTAAATGAAAATTCAGAATTACACCGCATCCAAATAAATGGAAAATCAGAACTGTACTACACCCATATAAATGAAAATTCAGAATTAGATTGAGATTAAAGGTATTACTGCATGATCAGTCGGTAAAGGTACAAAGTTCAAATCACTCTTCCTGTTAAAGTGGGTATTGTCCTGTATTATGAAGTGGGGTTCATATCTCCTAGTGACTTAAGCAAAAGCATACTTATCAAAAAACAAAAAAGATAAAAGTGAGTACCTGTTGTTGGGGCGACTGTGGCTGGTCAGCTCTGCGAATGAGCTTGTGCTGGTTGACAAGGTATCGGTAAAGATGTTGCCGCGGCATTGTGATGATTTCTCTAGAGAGATTGTGCTTGTTGTTATGAAGCCAATCTTCGATCTCATTGTGCATGACATTCCTCCGCCTGGGCAATGTCATCAACCATGCACGAGCTGCTTCCCACCCATCCTTCTTGATGTTACTATTGATCATTTTGGCTTCTTCTTGAGAAGCAGAAACAACCACATCTCCATCGTTATTATTATCACCACCACCATCTCCTGGTTCTGCAAGAGGGCATGGAGCCTCAATGGCAGACGAGTCCGGGGCCTGTACATCCTTGTTCTCTTCCCTTGACATCATCATATGTTCTAGTGGGACTACAAGTTCAATCCCAACAAGTGGTGAAAATCTCTGTGACAATCTCGATCACCTAGATATCAAAAGGCCTGTGAGTGTTGTTTTCTTAAAGACTAGATTTCAAGGCTGGCCATACCCAAATACCCAGATTAATTTCAAAGCAATTAGAAGCTTATTCTCAAACGCCCACATGGATTTCAGATGAAATTGAAACAAAGAAGGTAATATAAAAAGCACCCGAATCAATTTTCAGACGATGCCTTTGCGAGTTATCCACATGATAAGCCCATGTGCAGTTTAAGGACCATGGGAGAAGTAAAGTTCCGACCTTCTATGTGCAAAGTGAACCGTAGGGGCAGGGTTCGTAATCACATTGAAAGCACTGGCGTATATAAATGGTAATTAAAGCATCTGACACTCCCAGGTAACTCTTAGGTGAATTTGACAGATTTTAACACATTATCCACGCCACGAATTACAGTTTTATCGACCGCATAATTTTTTCAGTTCACATATTCACACTTATTGATTAAACAGTCATTTTTAAAGTCTCCGTAGTGTTTGGAAATAGAACCATGAAAGCAACAACATAGGTTGAGAGAAAAATAGAAATAACCTAATTGTAAAAATAGGAGAACTTTCCATCTGATGCTTTGAGGAATCAGATTAAATCAATACATTATATAGTTTATTCTGGGTTTATTTCAGAATAGGTAAAGAAGCATCCGAGACAATAAAGCTTATGTAATCACCAAATTGGTCCAAAAACCATGGACAGGAACAATAGAAAGAAACACAGGCACGACATTTGCGCTTAAGAGCACTAACCTGCAAGGTAAACAGAAGAATTCTGAGAAACTGGGAACCTGGGCGAACAATTTCTGAACCTGGAAACAGCTCTGTCCCTGCCAGTGAAAAACACAGAAGAGAACACTAAGAAAACACTCGAATAACAGAATTCTGAGAACAAGGCCATGGCTCTTCTGCAAACCAACATGTCAATGTACATCTCTTGGTAGATAAAGATTGAAACTTCTAATAAATGAGACAGATGTATAAACATTTTTTGGTTTTAGTCTACAACGGAACATCCTGATTTACAGCGCTCTGAAAGTTAGGAGTCATAAAACATGAACATGTCACCGTAAATGAAGCTTTGAATTTTTTTGAAATAAAACGAAAGTTTTGGGGAAAAAATAAAATACTAAAAAGGAAAAAAATAAGATAACTACCTTCTATACTGAGAGAAGACATATGGATTCCACAGCTCGTGTGTAGCAGCGCAGTAAATCAACATGTAAAAGGTCGTGTTTACCCAGAAACAAAAAAAATGAGCATAAAATAAATATATGTAGAGGGCATATCTTATGTTCATTCAAGTTTGGGAGCACCAATGGCTCTTACCCTTTTATCAACTATTCACTAAACCTATTTCCTCTTCCATTTGCAGCAAACCATTAACTTACTGGTTACAAGTTCTTATTATTTTTTTTCCTCTGGAAGAGATTCTGACGCTTCCTTCCATAATTTGCCTCACAGAGTTTACGAAACTTTTTGGCCTTGCTTCAGTTATTTCATAGGTAAAATTATTACCTTTTCTTTATTATGCATTGCTAAAAATGGATCTTACCCTTTTATCTACTATTGAGTAACCCTATTTCCTCTGATATTTGCAAGTTCGCTGCAAATGAATTTTTCAACTCTCTTTTGTAAGTTTTCCAAGTTCTCTTGCTAACCCATCCCCTTTTGTGACAGGTCCTATTGGCCATCAAACCATTAATTGGGGATTTCAACCAATTCAGCCACGTTATACAACACTTTCTTTTGTCTGTAATGGGAGTATGAGGGTTAGAGACTAAACCATTTTGGCTTATTTATTTTTCACGAAATTCCTAATCTCAGAGTTCGGCATTTAAACAGTGACTTCTATATAAGTGTCAACATTCTTTGATCACGGCGCTACAAACTTATAGGCAATTTATTTAATATTTTGTCACCCAACCATTAAACAATGAATATAACAGCTGGGGTCAAAACCCTCTTCAACTGAATGGATTTAAAAGTTCTCATTCGGTTCCTGGATTCAAGAATTATATCAATATCGTTTTCATTATTTATTCTGCACTTATATGGTTGGAAATGTACGCAACAACCACCAAGTCATTTACTTTCGGTTCTCTAGAGGGTTTTCACATATTTCTGCATCTGTAAATATTAACACCTGCTTATGCTAGTTTTTTGATTCAGTAGTTTTCTTTATATAATGCAATTAGTAGACACCGACCATACACATATTTTATTGTCTGATCATTAACATTACAAATAGAAATTTTGTTTTAATGTTGTTACTCTCGTAAAGAACTATCCTGGCTTCCCTTTGATTTATAATTGGAAACCATTCTTAATTAAATTAGTGCAATTTGGTACAGGCTATTAATTCCTGCATACAAATTTCTTCTGTTTCCAGGTATTCTTGTTCTTAGAATAATGGATCTTTCCTTGCCTTATGGAATCTTCATTAAGGATAGATATTATTTCTGGTTTCATGATTTGTATTATGCAATTACAGAGTGTTAACACTGTTAATGTGTAGTGTATACGCAATCATATACATTGGCATTTCAAAACGGCTTCGCAAGTAAACCCCCAAAATTACCAAGGGTTTTTGGTATAAATCAAACAAAGAAGAGCAACTAAAATTTGTGAAATCTGCCAAGAATCCTGTCCAACCCAGCAAAGAAGCAACGATGCCCATATGGACTTCTAAAAAATACCAAAGACCCAATTGGATAAACCACTCCCAAGAAACCAAAAATCAGCTCCGTTGCCCTAAAATCCGGAATATAAAATGCCCCCAACCCCCAAAAAAACCCGTTAAAAACCTATTTCAGATTCAGAGATTATGAAGCTAGACATTAAAAGGCAAAAACTACATACCTTGGATACCGGATATCGATGCAGTGAGACGTCTCAGGAGTTCAAATTTGCTGTGGCAGGCTTCAGGTCGAGGAGGAGCACAAAGATGCGGAGAAAATATCAAGTTTAATATCGCAGGGGATCATTTGTTGCTAGTTTGAACCAAACAAAGACGATCGAATAGGGATTTAATGGTAGCGGGGTGATGTCGCTTCTCTCCACGCCTCATCAATAAAGAAATGCTTTAAGGCGCCTCAAGGTGGCCTATCCAAGATGATAGTGCGAACGTGACAAGTGGTAACCGGGTGTTTTCTGTTCCGCCAGGCGCGGGCACATCGTCCAACTATGCCAAGGCTCAGTCAGTGAGGCGGCGGCATCCATGAATACCTCCGCCCCTTCTTTGCAGAGAGGCCGATATGCAGGTAATGAGGTAGTCATTTCCTGAACAAAGACGAAGTTCGCCAGGTGTCTGAGGTAGTCGTTTCCTGAACAAAGACGAAGTTCGCCAGGTGTCAGCGTCTAGTCGTTTTCTGAACAAAGACGCAGTTCGCCAGGTGTCAGCGCCAGAAGGAGTAGGACGACGAAAGGTCCCTTTCAAAAGAAAACCTATCGGCCTAATTATTTTATTGATATATTTTTAAGCTCAACATATCCTGTCAATATTTTAAATACGTGTAAATATTATTTAACTTTAAATAATAAAATATGCTATTACAGCAAGAATTAGCAACAACTAACAAAAAAGAATTGGAAAAGGTCATTGATAAGAGATGCAGTTGAGCGAAAGTTCCATGGCGACATTTCCTATGGTTTCTCTTTGTAGCAGGGTTCTGTCATGCCTTCGCTGCCACCGAATGCATCTGCAACCTATGGAGCTGAGGTACCCCAAGAAGAGCTAAAATCCAGTAAGGGTTATTATACAACTTAAGAATAAATGGATCAATCTAATTATTAAACGTTTTAGTTTCTTTCATTGAAAGTCAACGATATAGTTTTTTATTTTTGATCACATTATAAATTTTCATTATTTAAAATATTCTTTTTATATATAAATGAATTTAATTCATTAAAGAATCTTGCACACTAATAAAGATCAAAATTTTATATTCCAGGAAAAGGAACCTTGGCCCACTCAGTTTCTATAAGGTTAAAACCTTATATTCCAGGAAATCTGTATTAAATTTTGGTAAATGTAAACCAAAAAAAATTAAAAATCTAATAGTATAAAGTAGAATTAATATGAAAATGAATAAAGATGAAGATGATCTATAATAATATAAAGAGGAATCACATTGATTCCAAACGCGTGGATGAGATTATCCAATACAAAATATTGTTATAAATAGAAATTGAGATTAATATCTTGCAAAAATATGAAAAATAAAAAATTACCCTATCAGAATCGGAAAAAGGAGTAGGACGTGGCAGCTTTAGCCATTTCGCTATCAGAATCGGAAAAAGAGAGTAGGACGTGGCAGCTTTAGCCATTTGTTGTCGTCTATCTGCTGTATTTATGTATTTTGATCAAAATAATATTATATAAATATTTTCAGTTCCGTAAAGCATTCGACTCCTATTCTGAACCGAAAAGGAGCGGAAAATTAGATCCTTAAATTGGTCGAGGAATTCACAAGGTTAAACTCACAGTGGCTGTCTTGGCAGCGGCAGCGACAATGGCGAATTCGGAGCTTCCAATGATCTTGGAGCGTGCAAGGCCGTTTCTGAGAGGCGCTTACGGTGAGATCGACCCATCGCTGCCCGAATTCATTACTGTACTGAGACAAGTGGGGGCTTCGGAGTGCTGGCACAAGCATGGCAGCTTCTTTGATCATCTCGTGGATATTTATCGAATTCTCAAGTTATGGAACGCTCCTGATTCTGTTGCCAGGTGCGGTTTATTCCATTCTGCTTACTCTAATTCTTATGTTAATCTCGCAATTTTTCAGCCAAATGTTGACAGGCAGAAAGTGAGAGACCTCATCGGAGATGCTGCCGAAGAGCTCGTGCACATGTTCTGTATTGTGCCTAGGCAGCCCCTCATCCATGATGATCTCCTCTTTCATTTTACTGATGAAGAATTAGTCTCTGCCCTCAAAGAATCAGAGAAATCCATGAAAGAAGCCGAGGCAGAGGACTTGGAGCTCCAGAAATTAAAAATAGATGACCAAAATGGCAACTGGGTTGATGAAATCCATGACAAGTATGAGATTCTCAAAAGCCAAGTCAGGGATAAACTGGAAGGGTTTGTCCCTCCCGAATGGAGAAGAAAAATACAGAAGGTATTGCCAGCTGAAGGTGTGAGAGTGAAGCATATCAAAACTGGGGAGGATATTCAGGTGCCCAGAAGATTGGTTGCCATATTCCTCTTCATGACCATGGCGGATTTCTGTGACCAGCTGTTCAGTTTTCAGGATGCTTTATTTGATAACAGCAATGGACGTCTGGAGTTTGCAGGCAATACATGGACTGCTCTGTGGCCTGGTGATGGCAAGCCTGGGCTTTGGATGAATTCCATTTCTCGAATGGGGGCTCTCTATACTTTGATTGTAAGGGAGGAGAAACTATTCCAGAGGGAAGAAGGGAAAAGAAAGAATGAAGAAGAGGAGAATAAGAAGAGGGGTTTTGAAGAAATAGAGCTTGTGATACCCCCTGTATTTGATCACTGCAGGGCTGTTCTATTTCCATCAGATCAGGTGACTGCAAGAGATTTGTATTGGGAAGCTGTTTCTATGCCCCCTGGGGAGAAGACTCAGGAGAAGGCTGAAACCCTTCTTGCAAAAGCCTGTGACCATAATCCATTCATTGGAGAGCCCCATGTTGTTCTTGCTCAGATATACAATTCACAGGGGAGATATGATGAAGCAGAGAAGGAAGCAGAAACAGGGTTGAGGCTTATGTTAGAGTGGGGTGCAACTTGGGACAAAAGGATGTCATGGGAGGGGTGGATTGCATGGACAAGGGTGATGCTGATGAAGGCCAAGGAGAAATCGTGGCCTCACACCTCTTGGGGAATCTTGAATTTAGGTCTTGTCAAGTAAAATTTAATGGCAAGAACACTTGAATCCAGCACTGGATACAATGTGCAAGTCCTATTTGTTTTCATCTCTGTATGTTCTAAATTGGTTGGGAGTAGTGGCTGTAGTTAGGGAGCTGAGAGTACTCATTACTTGTATTTCTGTGTTTATTAGCTATACCTATACCACTTATCTACTGGTTATGTATGTTAATGGAATAAGCACTTTGAATTAAAGTTCATTCTAAATCAAGCTCTTCTATTTTAGCAAGAGATATTGAAGGCCTGAAATGTGCAGACACAATTCATATACATCAATGACAGTGTATGGACACAAAATCTAAACAAGAGAACAACAAATAAACAGTAGCCATTGAAACTAACAAAGCTTAATTCTTTATCATTTCGTAGGTTATTCTTTTCATATGAGTGAAGTATTTACTCAAAACACTGGGAATATACCGGATAGATTTTTTTTAAGGAAATGTTTTCTCTTAGAGTGTAAAATATTATGTATTATTTTTTATTATTTAAATTGTATTTTTAATGTTAAATAGATTATATATAGGACCAAATAAAAATTTTAATTATAAAACTTGTTTTTATACAGATATATATGAAGTTGATATCCATTTAAATTAGTTAACATAGATTTCAAATAATTTATTTAAATTTCTGGTTGAAATATTTTTGAATAAAATTTAAACATTTGATTCATGCATTTTTTTTAATTCTAATTACTTTACAGCATATTCATTTTTTTATAATTATAGCCTACATTACTTTTCTATTTAGAACCTAATTTTTAATTTTTTAATTTTTACTTTAAATGGGCATGAATAGACAGATAAACTTACACATCTCCTCATACTGTGCGATAGAATGAGCCTCTCGCTTAATTACACATTTTTTCAAAATAAGTATAACTTCATTAGTTAAATAATACTTTTCCTGAAAAAGTATCCCAATAAAAAGAGTGATAAATGAAACCTACTCTAACAATTAAAAAGAAAAAGAAAGAAAGAGTAATAAATGAAAAGTATATAGATTAGCCAAAGGAGTGGGGACACCCAACACAGAGACCTGTTTAACAAAATACTTCCTGCCTAATGGATCAAATTTATAGCTGCCGACACCCTTTTCTCGACTGGGCCTCAAGAGGGCATTCTAAGTATGCAGGCCCGGGGGACAAATCTTCAATTCAAAAGGACATATGATTAGGGAATTCTCATGGTGCTAGCAATCACTACATATAACATGGTAAAGCCACAGTTATCTTAAACAGCCTACAACTAACTCCAAAATTACCTCTAAGATTATCTCCATATATGGAAGAAGTATAGAATCTAGCCTTGCAAAGGAAGAACTGCCAAATATAGAAAAATAATAGGCAAATCCTTCAATTATAAAAATAATAAAAATGATATAACGAACAAAATTAAAAGTGATATTTTATCAAAACAAATATAATGAAAATTGACAGTTTAACCCAAACAAATATTTGCACTATGTCAATTTGTAAAAATCTGCATTTTATAACTTTTCATAACGCCAAACAAATATTTGCAATATGCCAATTTGCAAAAATCTGCTTTCTATAACTTTTCATAACGCTATTTCCTATTATTCATTATTCTCTTAGGTTTCCAAGTAAAACTATGGCAATGCTAAAAACACACAGCATCCGAAGATCATAAAGGAAAGAGCCATTATGATGTGGAAGCTCAAAATGGAAGATTTGTTTGTGGATATAGATCAGTGGATTGTTGTGGATCTATGTTTTACACCTATGGGATGTCAACATAATATTGGACCAAGTTGGATCGAAAGGAAAAGAGCACAATACAATTGTGTCTTTTAGATTAAGTATTATTGAATGCTTCACTGGGAAGCTTCTACAAAGGCTTTATGGAACAAGTTGGGGGCTTTGTATCCGTCTAAATCCCTAGTAAACAAATTGTTCCCGTGAAAAAAATTGTATAACTTGAAGATGAAGGATGGAATCTTGGTGATACAACATCTGAACACCTTCACTACTGTGGTAAGTAATCTATTATCTATTGATATTAATATTTCAAATGAATATAATTGTATAAGTTTATTGTTTTCTTTACAAGAATCATGGGTTGAAGGATTATAACACTCCTTGGTGTTTAGTACATCTCAGGATTGACCAGAAATTTATTTTTATAAGCAAGATGAGAGATGCAGGTGTAAAAAAGGTGTTTGAGAAGAATATTATTGAGGGGAATTCAGATTGCAGTTCTATATAAGCTACTAGGAAGCACTATTGGTGATAGGTGCAACAATATGTTATTCCCAAGAGTGGAGATGAAGAAGGAAAAACTCCTATGGTCTCTAGAGAAAATATTATGTTGTGGCATCAAACGCTGGGACAAATCAGAGAGAAGGGCCTTCAACTACTGCGTGTAATGGTATGTCTAATGGCTCTATGGGTTTTGATTTTAGTTTACATTATTTATATGGGAAACAAAGCGGATAAGATTCTCCTCTGGTTCTATGAGGTTAGAGGGAATATTACAGTTGGTGCACAATTATATGTTCAGACCTATGTCAATTCCATCACAAGGTAAATCTATGTATTGTCTCATTTATATATAACTTATCAAGGAATACATGGATTTGTTTCCTCGAGAAAAATATGAAGAGTTTGAAAAAATCGAAGAGTTTAGGGCTCTTGTGGAAAATTAGACAAAGAAGATAATTAAGGCATTGAGCACAAATAATGGTGGAGAATAATGTGACAATGAATTTGAATAATTTTGGGAGAAGTGAAATATATCAAAGCTAGAAAATTGGTCCATACACTCCTCAACAGAATGGACTTGTAGAAAGGATGAATAGGATGTTGATGGAGGAAGCAATGAACATGCTCAATAGTGACGGGTTAAGACATGAATTATGGGTAGAGGTAGTGGATATTGCATCTTACCAAGTAAATAGATCACCCTCATTAGTCTTAGATGATAAGACTCCACATGAGGTATGGATTGGTAAGAAACCATCTCTTAAACATCTTAGGGTATTTGGCTATGATGTTTATGTACACATTGCAAAGGAGAATAGAAGTAATATAGATAAGAAAGATAAGAATTGTAGATTGGATATAAATATGGTTTGAAAGGTTATGAGATTTGGAACCCAAAAACTAAAAAAATTAGTGTATAGTCGAGATGTAGTATTTAGAGAAGTCAAAGATTTTGTAAAAAATTAAGTCCTACCAAGGGAGAAACAACTAGAGGAGATAGAATTTGAATTAAATGATGATTCAATTAGACTCTACAGAAGAATAGGAATAAGAAAAAGAAGCACTATAGACTCTCGCACTAAGGAGATTGGTTAGGTAAAGAATGCAACCAGAAAAGTATACTCCACATGATTCCCATTAAAATTTTGCTTCTTTTATTATTGATTATGATCCAAGAATTTTTAAAGGGGTAGTGAATTTAGAGTATGAAAAACCCCAAAAAATGACATGGTTGAAGAAATGGAAGCCTTGGAAAAGAATGAGGCTTGGATTTTTTGTTGCCCAAATTGTACACTACATTGTGACAACGCTCAAGACAAGGGTTGTCACTCTGATCCCTATCCTCTCCGTTTAAGTTATCTCCTAATTGCAGACTAAGGGGGGTAGTCCCTATGGATGAAGATAAGAACCACTTGTTGGGAACCAACAAGTGAAGGAGACACAACTGAATGGCCTAGCAACTTGGTGAAAATTAATGGCAAGGATAATTATTAAGCACCACTTTGATTAGATTTATTGAAATTATCAATTAGATACCAATGCCTTGGGAGTCAATTTACTTGCACAATATGAATTAAAATTACAAGTTACCAGATGAACGATTGTTACAAGATGCAAATCTATCCTATATGAAGTGCAAGACCTAGATCTAAGTGGAATGCAAGATCTTGGTAGATTTTAGTTAAATGCCCTATCTAGGTGAATCCTTACTCTCAATTGTTTTGAATTCAACCTCAAATGTAGGTTGTAGAAGGAAGCCCACAAGAAGGAGGCTATGGCCTCATTAACGATACCTCCCGTGAGGTTCTAACCACCCAAGTGCCTCTGTTCATGCAATGGATTGTCCATAAGAGAACTACAAGGTCACCTGTGTTAACTACAAATGAGAGTCTAAACATCGCAAGTTGGATCATAAAGGTTTGTCCTATCTTCTTACAACCAAGCTTATGTTTGGAGGTATATTTTAAATGTGTACTTCTAATCCTAAAATGAAATGAAAGATGTGAGTGGACACTTCAATGAGATTGTTAATTTGATTAAGCAGTGGAAACTATTTAGATTCACACACTTATAGTCATATTTAATGTGAGAGAAATCAGATGAAGCAAATTTAACAACTATCTCAAAAGAAGCAAGGTGAACAATTCAAGTGAAACACAAGAGAGAGAGAGAGCACAATTAGAGACTTATCTCAATGAAGCAAGATAAAAGTAGTAATTCCACTTCTTCAAAGTCACTCATCAAATTCTTTGTAAACCTTAAAGCACAATAATTAGATTACATCATTTGAGCTTATCAACAAGATCTCATTGAAAGATTTATCAATTCAGCATAAGGAGATCCTTAGGGCATTTATCAATTACATCACAAGTCAATGAAACACAATGGGTGATCTTTAAACAATAAGATCAATTATCAAATGCTTATTAGGGCTTCTTTAGGTTCTACTTTCAAGTCTTATAAGAGAAACCCTAGATAACAAATATGGAAGCAAAAACTCTTGTTACTTGAGTTATGAAATATTAGAGAACATAGAGCTTTGCCACAAGCACAACATCAACAAGATGAAATTGCTAACATAGATACTCAAGTGCAAGGATAACCAACTACTCCTACTTCAAATGAAATGCATGAATGCAATGGAGAGAAACCAAACAAATGAGTTAGAGATGTAATGCAAGAGAACATTAACCAAAATATATTTATGCAAATGATGCACTTTCCAACGATGTGATGCAACAATGAAAATGAACGAGAGGATTAGAAAATGGGTAAGGTATTCAATGATCTTTCTCACCGCTTAGATATCAACCCAAAACAAGATGCAAAATGATAGAAGAGAATTCCAATAAGACTTTACAAAATGAACTTGAAACATGAGAGAAAAAACATTAAAGTTATAGAGGTAAGTTCTTATGATTTCATATGTTTCCAATGACCTTTCCCCACCACTGTAACAAGTATATCAGACTTTAAAGAGCATGCCTCATATCTTAGAAATCATATACCATACTTCAAAACACACTTAGAAGTCACTAATAGAAGGTCATATGGACTTATTTGCCTCTTATGGTCAATGTACGATGCTCTTAGGCTTATGTGGTTGTATTTTAGAGTCCCTTTGAAATAGTTAGTGAGCTCTTATGCCACTATAGAAATAATATCTGACCATTGTAGAATGAGACCAGTCAAACATAACAATGATATCAATCCTCCAAATACCAAAATCAGTAACCAAAATCCATGAGGAGCTAGGAAAAACAACAGATATTTAAGTTCTTAAGTGATTAGTGAATCTTTTTAGGATTGTCTAGATTGTTTTCAAGATCTGCTTGCAATGATTATATGCCATTAATTATATCACTTATATCATTTTTATGACGTTATTCAGATCTAGTTATTAATGTAATGATCAAGAAAAGAGGAAGGATTTGGAGGAATCAAACCCTTGAAAGCTGGTGGTCTTCCCTTTTGGCTAGCAAGGTACGAAAATGATGATGCTTGAGCCCTTTAAAATCCGCACTCACAAAGATTAACCTTTCAAAATCAAACTAAATGGTGGATCAATGTCTAAAAGGTATGTGACTAGGCTTAGGAGGCTTAGTTTGGCTAGCGGCCAAGGCTAGCTGGCTTCTTTGGCCTATGAAACCCCTTCCAAAGTGATTGCAGACCTGCATACATAAAATCTAGCCACTAAAACTAAGTTCTTTCAAGCCCTAAGAACTCAAAAAATAAACAATGGTAAATTGGCAATGAAGATTACTTGTAAACCCTTGAGAAATATGTCTTTAGGCCTGCAAAAAAAGTGTTAGATTAGAAATAAGCGCAATGGGAGCATGTCTAACTTGCAAATCCAATGTGGCCCTCTTGGGAGAGGCCTAAAATCCCTACAACTATGTCTTGGATGCCTTTTGAGGCCCACAACTTTATTTGAGCAGCGTGATAGGGCCTGTGGCATGGCCAAATTTTCCTTAAATCCTCCGCAACCAGACCTTAGTAGATTTACATTCCTAGCAACCATACCAAGATGCAAATAATGGCCCTGAAACCATAGATGTCTATGGTTTTTAAGGGTTGAATGATTTTAAGGTTTTAATTTCTTTTTTGATCTCTTTAGCCTCAACCCGCAGAAAACAATTACATGAAGAAATCCTAGCCTCTAGACTTTAGATTGGCAAGACCCACGTTAGGATATAATATACATACATAAGAAAATATAAACAAATGTTAGTAATAAAATATATCCGCAAATTATTTGAAATTACAACTAAAACTTTAAAACCCTTCAAGGATAATCAATCTACGAAAAATATTTTGAAATTTAATTCAAAATAAAATCATTAAGAAAAAACCCTAATATTTATATTACAAGAATAAAAATACAACACAAGGGTCAGTAGATCTATTTACAAAATATCTATAATATTTATAAAAATAAAATTTCTCTTGCTAACATATTAAATCTGTGTAGCACAAGTAAATAGATGAGAGAAATTAATTTTTGGTAAAACACTCCTACATCAAAATATTCGTTAGATTAGGAGTTGGATCCAAACAAAGTGTTTTCCCCTCACAGTCTGTGAACTTGGGGTTTCTAAGGGGTGGAGCAACCTATAGCTCAAATTCACTTTGAAAAATAGATTTTTAGATCAAGAGAGATTCGATCCACACAAAGGATCTATGAACCTGGAGATACCTGCTAGATCCCCTAGATCCACAATGCTTACTCTAGCCCAACACCTAAAGCAAGATACCTATGCTAATAGATGCTCCTACTACCGACAATTGAAATAATAATCACACAATGTAAAAGCTCAAATCATATTAAATTAAATCATCCAACACATACCACAGATCAGTGAGTGAGAGATACATGAATTGGACCCCAAAGTCTTATGCTTTTATTAAAAAATCCAACAGATCCTTGCTCAGTACAAAATAATACTTACCTAGTTAGATCATTGATGTTACAATGAGGAGCTCAAAGGCTTCCTCATATAGAAAAATAAGAGAGAAAACCCCTCCAAGTGGAAACAACGTCTAGTTGGGTTAATCCTCATCAAAATGATCTCATCCATCGATATTCATTTGAAATAACTTGATCTCCTTCGTCGATTGAATTTTATTTATTTATTTTTATTTTGAGGAAAAAATCGAGTTTCTCTTAAAACCCCTCTCTTTCCTAATCCAAAAAATAATATTTTGGACTTTTATCCTAAAAAAATTCAATTTGACTTAACCGCCAAGGTCGAAAGGGTCAATTTATCTAAAAAAAAAAATCCTTGGTGGAGGACCCTTAAAAATTGATTCATTTTAGACCCACGAATTTTTGTTGATTTTCTAGTTGGAGAATTTAATTTTTCTCAAATTAATTTTTTGACTCAAATTTAATTAATTTTTTGGCTAATTATTTTCTTTTTATTTTTGTCGGAAAAATTATAAAAATACTCAAGAGGGGAATAATATATTTTGCACCCTCTAAGTGCATCTATAACAAAATAATTTAGCCATGGTGTCTAAATATGAGCAACATGCACTTAAATATTCTTAGACACACTTTTCCATCAAATATTACAATATCAACCCTTAGAAAGGGAAATAGACATTGACACATACGATTGAGACTCAACCAATTCTGCAACAAGACACATGGTCTAGTATGAAAAATACATAGACTTGATTTACACTAGGACTCACCTAAGATGTTATGCAACCAACTCACAAAATATAAGAAAAGATAGATCAACAGCTTCAAAATTACCCTCGTCAAGGGGGAAACCTCCTTCACATTACACAAATGAAAAATTATTGGATCATTCAAATGACAAAACCTCCTTTCTATATATAGGAGTCTAAGGGGTCACAATATAATCAGAGCCAACATAACAATAATAATGTAAGGGCACAACAATAACAATAGTGGGCTTCTATGGGGCACAATAATAACAATATGGGGACTACATGTGCACAACAATAATAATAAGGGGGAATACACTAGTATTATAGGGACCTAACATGCCCCTCTCCTTCAAAGAAGTGTTGTCATCAACACTTGAGTAGTTTCGGACGCTTATGTATAAAATTATCATCTTCCCATGTGGAATCTTCAGCGGGTAAGTTTTTCCACTTGATGAGATACTCTAAAATTGATCGATTTCATAGTTGTCAAGTTCTTGTTTCCGTGACTCCTTCAGGTTCCAATATGATTTTTCCTTCCTCGTCAAGTTTTGGCAATATTGTTTGAACTGGGAACTTGTCACCTATAACCTTCTTTAAGCATCAAACGTGGAAAACTGAGTGCATTTGGGAAGATGCAGGAAGCTCCAATTTGTATGCCATAGTACCAATGTTTTGCATCACCTTTTAAGTACCATAATACTTTAGTGACGATTTATTATCCTTATTAGCTTGCTTGAGGGACATTTGTTTGTATGGTTGTAGCTGTAAAAATACCCAATCACCTACTTCAAAACTTCTTTCATTGCGATGTTGATATGCCTATTGTTTCATTCTATTCTACGCCAAAGTGAGGTTATCCTTAAAGAGTTGAAGAACTTCTTGTTGATGCTCAATGCAATCTTCCACTGCTTGAACCTTAGAATTTTCTCTTAAAGATGATGTGATGGATGGTGGACGATATCCTGAGTGAAGATCCAACTTGGTGAAGTAAATTCTCCATGTAATTCATCCAATAATTCATCAATGAAAGGGAAGGGAAATTTATCTTTGATAGTGAGCTTGTTGAGCTCCCTATAATATGGAAACATGCGCCATGATCCATCCTTCTTGTGCACCAATACTACTGGAGCAGAGAAATAAATTTGACTAGGTTGAATTATACCAGCCTCTAGCATTTCTGCAACCATACGTTCAATTTCACTCTTTTGGGCATAGGGATATCTGTAAGACCTGATGTTTGGAGGAACACTTCATGGAATCACATGAATAGCATGATCATGATCATGAATAGGTGGGAGGCCTTTGGAAGTCTCAAATACCTTGGAATGATTGTCCAAGACTTTTTGGAGATCTGGAGAAATAGATGATTTCGATGTTTGAACCTCTAATGAACATAATTGTGCAATTATGTCCCGTTGTTTTTTGTTTAGAATCTTTGTCATGTCATTAGATATGATTATCTTTCCTGGTTTCCCTGTGATACCCTTTAACTCAACTTATTTTCATTCCCAAAAAAATTTCAAGCAAAGTTCTTGAAAATTAAAAGCTATCGTACCCAAAGATTGTAACCATTGGAATCCTAGTACAATATCAACACCACCCATTGGAATGGAAAACATTGGACTATTCAATACATACTCTCCCATGGATAGCTTGATATTATGGCACTTTCCAGAGAAATTTATGGTTCCTCAATTTGAAACTATCACTTAACACTCTGGTGTTGGATATAAGAAGCAATTCAATTCCTTGGTTATCTTAGAATGAATAAAATTATGGGTACTGCTAGAATCAATCAACATTATTACCTTTTTCTTCTTGATATGTCCTTTTATTTTGAGAGTTTGAGGAGTGGTAATTTCTGCTAATACATTACAAGATATGGTCGGATTCATTTCTTCTTTCTCTGGGGTTGATACTTGGTGTATATCCTCTTCTTTTGACATTTCTTATTCTTATTCTTCCTCCTCCTCACAATCTATGTAAATTAATTTCTCCTCATCACACTTATGACCTTTAATGTATTTTTTATCACAACTGTAACAAAGCCCTTTTGCTCTTTTTTCTTTGAATTTTTGTGGTGTCAACCTCGTAGATTGTGGAAAGTTAGGAGCAACAACACTTCCATCTTTATAGTTGTGAGTGGTAGGCTTCCTTGTTGCCATAATTTTTCCTTCAATATTTCTTGCCAACCTGAATGTATTCTCCAATGAATCAAGTTCCCAAAGGCAAACCTCATGTTGGATGTTATCCTTTAAATTCCCTATGAAGAAATCAATCCTATGCTCCTTTTGAATATCATTTACCCTTATATTCAATTTTTGGAAGTCCTTAATGTGCTCCACCGTTGAACCCTTTTGTTTGAGATTTATCAATTGGTTAAAGTAGGTGTTGCTATTTGTATGCTCATAATGTGATATCATTTCCTTCGTAAAAATTGACCAAGTGACAATTTGTTTACGAGATAAAAGCCATCGATACCATACAAATTGATTGGGTTCTAAATATAAAGTTGCAATGCGTACCTTTTGTGTGTTTTTCACATTATGGAGATCAAAATATTGCTCCATCTGTAGTATCCATGTTACGGGATCCTTGCCATCAAAATTCCTCATATCGATCTTTGGAATATGGTGGGTCTTCAATCCAATGTTAGAGTCTATGAAATCATGATTAACATTTCTTTTGTTCTCATCATGAGTTTCCTCTACTACCTTTTCGCCATTAGGAAGCATTTCTTGTAGAAAATTTTTCAAGTATTTCTTCAAATCTTCCATGTTTCCTTTCAGTTTTTCTTCTATACCATCGATCTTAGCTTCCATGCCATTCTTCAAACCATCCATCTTAGCTTCTGTTACTTTTTGTGAGAGCGAAATTTGTTGCACTTGGTCTCGCAATTTTGATATATCATGTTGCATTTCTTCCTCTTCTTCATGTGTCATAGTAGAGATTTTGGGTTGCTTACTAGGTGTTTCCATTTTCTTTCTTTGGGGTATCAATTAATGATAATTATGCTTCACTATGCCCTTTGAATCACTTCAAACTAATTTTTCAAACAAAACTTATGCAAATTTTAAAAACTACACACCTCTTTTTTCGCTTTGTAGGAGCTCGATATTGAATCTGTTGTATCTCTGTAATTTTGGATTTCCAATGTCTGAAATTTCGTCTTGTGCTATCCCTCTAAGCCATCTTTCCAACCCCACAAGTCTGATCGAGATTGGATTCTTCAAGAAAGAGTTATGCTTAATATCCCACAATGACCTGATTATAGACTAGTTCAGTAGAGCGAACTTGTACGAAGTGTCAAGTGTCAGTGTTCGACCTTCGTCCCTGAAAATGATATGCAACAAACTAAAGTCCGTCCTCTTTCTTTCACTTTTTACGAAATTTAAATCCGATGCTCAGAGAAAATTTATGATGATTTTCCCAATATCACCTGTTTGAGATGGAATTTTGAAGCTTGCAAAAACCCTAACTTACTCGGATCATATCTCCAAAAATATAGAGAGAAAAGATTTAAAATTAGTACACAAGGTTCATCAAGATTTGGGCTCCACGTGGTTTCAATTTTAGCTTCTGAAGCTTCGTACAAAAAAAATTATAGCGAAAATTCCACGATGACCCATTTGAAGTAGCGAAAACCTAGAATCCAAAGCTCTGATACCAAATGCTATGCAACAAACTCACAAAATAGAAGAAGAGATAGATCAACGAATTCAAAATTAGCCTCTCTGAGGGGGAAACCTCCTTTACATTACACAAATGAACAATTCTTGGATCATTCAAATGACAAAACCTCCTTTCTATATATAGTAGTCTAAGGGGTCACAATATAATCAGAGCTGACATAACAATAATAATGTAAGGGTACAACAATAACAATAGTGTGCTTCTATGGGGCACAATAATAACAATATGGGGACTACATGTGCACAAAAATAACAATAAGGGGGAATACACTATTATTATAGGGACCTAACATAAGACCTTGTTAAATGGATTTCACCTTAGCTTTTGGGTATATCTGGGAGAAAACCTTTGTCAATTATTCGTGTTTACAAACACACATAATTTGGGAAGGTTAAAAAACTCCCTAGGATGAAATCTTTCGAGAAGAATAATAGACTTACCTAGGTGTTATTACATGGCTTAATGGTCATACTAGAATCATTTATAATAAATTTTGCAGAATTTGGGATTACAATGACGACATTGAAGGTGAATGACGATAATGGTCTAGAAAAAAAATTGTCCACTGCTTTGTACTTTGCTTCTCGGACTGTTGACATGTACATGGTCAACATCTCGATCTACTCGGGGACACGTTGCTTTGTTGAAGGAATTTGAGAATCCATAATCCTATGTTATAAATAACAACAAGAAATCCTAATTTAATTTGTCCTTGAATTAAATTAGGAATTAAATCGAAATTATATTCTCATAGCAACTTATAATAGTTAACTAAGTTAATTTGACTTAGGTTGCTCAGTAAATTCGAGTTGGAAGTCTATCTAGATTCATGTAGAGTGATTGCTAAATTTTAGGGGTCCAAGTTGAGTTCTTTTGAGTTGTAATTAATTAATTCGGGCTAACTGAGTTATAGTCAGTTAAACTAGTTCAAACAGTTGGAGGAACTAGTAGGAGGTCTAATAGTGGGGATCAACTTAAGTACAACTTCACTGCTCTACTAGTTAACTGAAGATTCGCTCATAAATAACTCATGCTTGTCAGTTCAGAGGAAAACCCAATTGTGATTAGAGTTTAGGGACAATGTACTCTGAGTTGTATAATTTTTTGAGTTGTACAGATGGTGCATGCAATCCGTAGAAGGCCTATGATGGATTAGGCAATTATGGTGAGGGATTTTCCCAATTAAATATGGGCTAATTCTCCTAGGAATTGTGCAAGGAAGTAGGGGCTTGGTATGCAACATATTTGGCTAAGTGTTGGCTTGAGCTAGTTTGTGAAGCAGAGAGATAGATTGTACTTGTGCAAGAATTGTTCGAGGTTTAACAAGCATTGTATATTCTTCTCAGATCTTCTGGTTAATGCAATATAGATAGTCGAGTTTTTGAGCAGTTTCTTTCCCCATAAATATATTGTGTTATGTGCGATTGAAAATCTTCCTTTTTTGCTTAGTGTTTTCATCGATCAATTTTGGTTTTCGCTGATGAGTAGAGTAGATTCTTGTATTATGTTTTAGCATATCACATAAGATGTTGAATCTACAATAAAAATCTGCATGGAATCAGAGTTGAAGACATTATAGAAGAGGATAATACGATTTTGTTGTGCAGGTGTAATTGAATTGCAGTTTCATACTTCAAAGTAAGCAGGATGTCATTCTACGGTTTGAGACTTGAGTATGCCCTAGAGGGAAACTCGAATTACATGACTTGGAAGGACAAGATGGATGCATTGTTGGAAGAAAACAACCTGAAGGAATTCATAGATCATGATATTTCGAAGCCTCCAACATCTGATGCTAAATATATGGTTGAATGGAGAAAGTGTGTGGCAAAGGTGAGAAGGAAGGAGTTCAAGATCATATTGTCTCAAATCTCCACAACAAGGAAACTCCATTTGCAATGTGGAAGGCATTGATAGGCCTATTTCAAGATAACAGTGACCACAGCAAGCTGGCACTGAAGGAAAAGTTTAGAAAGATCAAGATGGAGAAGGGCAACTCAATTACGAAGTACTTGACCAAGTTCACCCAATGTTGGGATGAGCTTGGAAGTTTCGAGATTACTGTTTACAAAGATGAGCTGGTGATCCTAGCACTTCTAGGACTTCCCAAGAGCTGGCATAGTTACCAGGACTCAATTAATGGGAGGGATAAGCTACCAAAGTGGGAACAATTGTGGTCCGACTTGGTACAGGAAGAGATTCGGCAAAACACCAGAGATGGATCCTCATCAAAGCATGATGATGAGGAAAATTGTGCCTTAGCTGGTAAGGAAAAGAAAGGGAAGGGGAAGTCATCCCATTCCAAATCAGATTCTTGTCACGGTGGAAAGAAGAAGTACATGTCGAAAATCAAGTGTTTTCATTGTCACGAGTTGGACACTTTTCCACAAAGTGTCTGCACAATATGTCTGGTAAGAAGCCCTCAGGAGGAGCGATAGGTGAAGCTCTTGCTTCATAGTTCAAACTCGATTTTACCCTCATCGCTTGTATGGTTCCATCGATGATGGGTAGTGTGTGGTACCTGGACAGTGATTCTTCATTCCATATGATAGGTAACAAAGATCTCTTTAGTAACTTGGAGGAGAAGGATTTCCATATGCATATCAAGATGGGTGATGATGGTAGGTATAGGGAAACTAGCATCAGTACAATTACCTTTCAGACGGAGTCTGGTTCTCCCCTCACTTTTCGATATGTTATGTATGTTCCAGGTTTGAAGAAGAACTTGGTTTTTGTTTCCATGTTGGAGGATAGAGGCTATGATGTGATATTTAGTAAGGGAAAGGCGTTCCTTCATCACATAGCCACAGGACAGGTGAAGCAGATATGGGTTTAAATGAAGAAACTCTTCAAATTGGAGGCAGGAGATTGCACTTCTTTGAGCACTAAAGTAAAGAAGGTGCAGAGCCAAGACATCAGTAAGTTATGGCATAAGAGATTGGGTCACTTGCATCATGGTGCTTTGAATATCTTGCAACAAATTTCTACAGGGCTTCCAAAGGGTACATTAGAGAAGATAGACACATGCAAAGGGTGAACATTGGGGAAGTACACCAAATATTCCTTTCATGACAAAGATAGTCGAGCATAGTCAATCCTTGATCGAGTTCACTCATATGTGTGTGGATCGTTCTCTATGGAATCCACGACCAAGCATGGGTATTATGTAATATTTGTTGATGATTTTTCTCGTAAGTGTTGGATTTTATCCATGCGGAAGAAAGATCATATGTTCACTAAGATTTTTGAATTTAAAGCACTTGTCGAGAAAGATATTGGGAGGAAATTTAAATCTCTCAAAAGTGATAACAGTGGAGAGTATGTGTTGAATGAGTTCAAAAAAAATTGCATTAGAAGGAATTCGACAGGAGTTGATAGCACCTCATAACTCACAACATAATGGGGTGGCTAAAAGGAAAAAGGAAGTATTTCGGGAGCGGCATGTTGCATGATCAGGGCCTACCATTACACTTGTGGGCCAAAGCATGCAACACAACTGTTTATTTGCATAACATAATCCCTTGGTGAATTCTCAGGATGAGTACACCAGAAGAGGCTTTTTCAAGGAAGATACTAGACGTGGCACACTTCAGGATCTTTGGCTCACCAATCTACTGCCATGTTACCAAAGATGCATGGAAAAGTCTAGAGAAAATTCCTGATTTGGGCATATTTTTTGGGTACACTGATACACCTCACAACTATTGGGTGTACCTGCCAACCAACAGGATGAAAGTGGTTCATAGAGATGTGAAGTTCGATGAAGAGAAGGCCATGAGATGTTCCGTTGAGAGGGAGCTTCTGCTACATGCAGTTGAGGAGCTTTTAACTCCAAAGGAGGAACCTCGGGGTGATGTGGAGTAGCCACATGCAGAGGAGCAGGGAATGGAAACACCCACTCATGCAGAGTCTTCTAGATATGGGAGAAATCACACCAGAGAGGCTAACAGGTTATTGCATGATGCTATAGAGAACGTGAGAGCACCAACATCACAACGTAGGCAAAGGAAGTCACTAGAGAGGGTGGATCTGATGAGCGGGAGTGTATAGATTGAGCCATCCTCTTTTGAGGAAGCAGTGTAGCAACCAATTTGGGTTGATGCCATGGTTGAGGAGTATGACTCCATTATCAGGAACAATGTTTGGGAAGTGGTCCCAAGACCGACAGACAAGTCAGTGGTGAGTTCCAGATGGCTTTACAAGGTAAAGAAAGCAGCTGATGGTAGTGTGGAGAAACACAAGGCTAATTTTGTGGCCAAAGGGTTATCTTAGGTGGAGGGGATTGATTATGATGAGACGTTTTCTCCTATAGCAAGGTACTCATCCATCAGATCCAGTCTAGCACTGTTAGCGTAGATGGGATGGAAGGTAATTAGATGGATGTAAAGATAGCATTCCTCAATGAAATGATTGAGGAAAAGGTGTATATTGAGCATCCTGAAGGATTTGAGACCTTCACTAGATATTCTCATGTGTGTAGACTCAAGCGAGCATTGTATGGATTGAAAGAATCATCTCGTGCTTGGTACACCAGGATCGATAGCTATTTCACTAGGTTGGGCTTCACCAAAAGTGAAGTAGATGCGAACCTTTACCATATTGTGGTTGAAGGTAAATTGTTGATTATTGTTTTATATGTTGACGATTTGATTCTGATAGGTGATGATAAGTTGATCAAGTCTTGCAAAGAGGATCTTGCAAGAGAGTTCGAAATGAAGGACTTGGGGCTCATGCACTAGTTTATGGGGATGGAAGTATGGCAAGGAGATGAGGAATTGCTTGTCTCTTAGGAAACGTATGCCAACGAGGTACTAAAGATGTTCCACATTGAGAGCAGTAAACCCATGGAGACTCCTCTAGCTGGTAGCTGGAGGAAGGAGGATGTTGCTTCCGGTGAAGTAGTGGAGGCTACTATTTATAGACAACTTGTGGGTTCACTCATGTATTTTCTGAAAACATGACCATACATGTGTTATGCAGTTAACCAACTTAGTCAAGCTATGGTTAAGCCGACCAAATTATATTGGAAGGCAACCAAACATGTGTTGAGATACCTTAGAGGAACCACTTAGTTTTTTATTTGGTAAAAACAGATAGAAGAGTGAAGCTTCAAGGCTTCACCGATTCAGATTGGGCAGGGATTCTATCTGACAGGAAGAGCACATTAGGTGGGATCTTCATTATTGGGTCAACAGATGTTTCTTAGTATAGCAGGAAACAAATATCAATAGCACTCAGTTCAATAGAAGCAGGGTACATGGTTGTTAGTCAAGCTACTTGTGAGGCTATCTGGATGAGGAAGATTTTGGTCAATTTGTTTGGTCAGCAGATGGATCCAACCGTGATTTTATGTGACAATAAGAGTTGTATAAAACTCTCTGAGAATCCAGTTTTTCATTATCAGTCCAAGAATATTGATATTTGGTATCACCATCTTCGAGACTATCTGCAGAGGAGAATCATGTTGTTGGAGTACATTCCTACAGAGGAGTAGGATGCAGATATTTTGACAAAGGCATTGTCAAGATGAAAATTTGAGTTTCATAGAGGTAGGATCGGGGTAGCAGATAATCCATTTCTTGTTGAGAGGGAGTGTTAAAAATAGCAACAAGAAATCCTAATTTAATTTGTCCTTGAATTAAATTAGGAATTAAATTGAAATTCTATTATCATAGCAACTTGTAATAGTTAACTAAGTTAATTTTACTTAGTTGGCTCAGTAAATTTGATTTGGAAGTCTATCTAGAGTCATGTAGAATGATTCCTAAATTTTAGGGGTCTAGGTTGAGTTATTTTGAGTTGTAATTAATTTACTCAGACTAACTGAGTTATAGTCAGTTAAACTAGTGCAAATAGTTGGAGGAACTAGTAGCTTTAGTACAACTTCACTGCTCCACTAGTTAACTAAATATTCACTCATAAATAACTCATGCATGTCAGTTCATAAGAAGACCTAGTTGAGATTAGAGTTCAGGGATACTGTACTATTAGTTGTGTAATTTTCTGAGTTGTACAAATGGTGCATGCAATCAGTAGAAGGCCTATGATGGATTGCAAAATTATGGTGAGGGATTTTCCAATTAAATATGGGCTAATTCTATCAGGAATTGTGCAAGGAAGTAGGGGCTTGGAAGACAACAAATTTGGCTAAGTGTTGGCTTGTGCTAGTTTGTGAAGCAGAGAGATAGATTGTACTTGTGCAATAATTGTTTGGGGTTGAACAAGCATTGTATTTTCTTCTTAGATCTTCTAGTTAATGCAATATAGATAGTTGGGGTTTTGAGTAGTTTTTGTCCCTAGAAAAATATTGTGTTATGTGCGATTGAAATTCTTCCTTTTCTGCTTAGAGTTTTCATCGATCAATTTTGGTTTCCGCTGATGAGTAGAGTAGATTCTTGTCTTTTTTTTAGCATACCACATAAGTTGTTGAATCTACAGTAAAAATCTACATCCTATATCCAAGAAAAGAAAGTAATCATTAGGTGGATATCTGTTCAAAATAAAAATCATGATGTATACATCATTAAATACATATAAGTCATATGCTAAGTAGAAATCCTATTCTAACAATGAAAAAAAAGACATAAATGCATGAAATGATAGCTACCTAATGACATAAATAATATACTATTTAAGAGAGTAGTGTTAGAGATAAAATACATAAGATTCCTTATCGCATTAGATGTCTTCAGTGAAGTTCATGTTGAACGTCTGCCGACTTTCAAGCAGATCCATGGGTTTCTTCTCGAATATGCCATGCTGAATTCTAAAGATGCTAGGACCTTGACTAATCTAAATATCATGTTGTTCGACCATCAGATGCATCAAAATTCTTACTTCTTCTTTTCTTCCTTTTACTTTTCTTCGTGGTGGGTTTTGACGCTAATAATGCGACCAATGCATATTTTCTGCCTTGATCTTGAAAATGCTTGGATGAAAATTTTGAAGTATCTGAGGCATGCCCAATTTTATTTTCAATATATTCGGTCAAAGCTTACGCATAAGTCCCATAAATATTGTGATTGACCTCAATAGCTCGATTTTTCTCAATTTCTTTTCCAATTATGACACTTCCAGTTAACCTCTTTTCAATGGGACATGTGACATCCTTGCAATGGGATGGGAATTTCTTCAGTGGACTGGAGGTTTGTGATTTGTCACATTTTTCTTGTCCCCTAGATCCTTTGGTCTAAGCTTGGGCTCATGACCTTGTGTTTTTTCCATCATTTGTAGCTTTCTTTAAATAATGTTTTGTTTAGTCTTCATGGCAGCCATTTCTTTAGCGTGCTTTGCCTCCATAATTTCCATTTGTTTTATGTGATCAGCCTCCATGGTCTCTACATGTTATGTAACTTGTTCTCCATGGCACTCATTTCCTTAGCATGATCCAATTCCTAGGTTTTTATTAATCGTGCTTCATCTTGTTCCATGGCCAACAACCTATTCTGAAAAGAGATCTAACCGACTTCCATGTCCTTTATTACTTTTTTATGATTTTCTTGAATAGAATTCATCTCTTTATCATGATTTTCTTCAATGGTTTCCATCTCCTCAACATGTTTTTGTTTTGTGGCTAAAAATTTGGTATGCATGGATATCATTTCCTTGGCATGATCTGCTACTAATCTCTCTTGATTAAGTTCCATGGTTTTCATTAATTGTGCTTGACTGACTTGCATGTCTTTAATCATTTGAGTCAATTAATTAATAAGTTGTTTATCATTTTCCTTTTGATCATTTTCCCCTTCCTTTCTACTATCGAGGACTCTTCTTGCAATGATATAAGTGGATTCATCATGAAAATATCTATAAGGTCTACAATATGGCAAAGATTGATGTGACGCGTCCTCTCAAAACCATTCCATGATAGTTAGTTCTTTTACATGATCACTTTCATCTTTATTTATATTGTAAATGACATAAGGTGAATCCCTTTGATCTCGATATCTATTTTTGAAATAATTGACGATGGCTTGCATAGAATCAAAAGAATTGTCAAGAAAATCATAAAACCATTTCATAGCATCACCTTCCAAAGAAAGGACAAAGAGTCGCATATTGATGTCTTCATGATTATAAGGTGCAGAACTGCAACAACTCCCCACATAAAGACTAAATTTCCTAAGATGATCTCTAGTGGTAATTTCCTTATTACCTTAAAAAGAAGGGAAATTAGCAATGGAATTTTCTAGAATATCATGAGGATAGACTTGAATGTTGGTAAAATGACAAGGGGTGAACATGTCATTCATGATGACTTGCTCAAGTGAAAAAAGAGCTACTAGATGTCAAAGAGAGATTTTTGTTCAAGAAAAATAAAAAGTCTACAAGAAGTGAGCTTCTAATAGAAATTATTGCAAAAAATGAAATAAGTGGAGTCACCACTTGAACATGAATCTATCTCTAAAATCGAAAAGGAAAAAACCAAAAATTTAGTCAAGAATTAGGGTCAGAAAAATTTGTGATGATGCCAGATTAATGTAAAAATAAGGATGAGATAAAAAAGATGTTGAAGCACCAAGAACAAGATAAGCCTATCCCCGACAATGATGCCAGAAAATGTTGTGACGATGCCAGGTCAAGGGTGAAGAGAAAATGAGAGATGAAATGTCGTAAAGCCCAATAACAAAAAAATCTATCCCAACGCTGAATTTTTTTTTCACCCAAATTGTACATTGGATTGTGACAACATGCAGGACAGGAGTTGTCACTCTTATCCATGTCCTATCCATTTAATTTGTCTCCTAATTGTAGACTAAGGTGGGTAGTCCCTATGGATGAAGAGAAGAACCACTTGTTGGGAACCAACAAGTGAAGGAGACACAACTGAATGACCTAGCAACTTGGTGAAAATTTAATAGAAAAGATAACTATCAAGCACCACTTTGATTAAATTTATTGAAATTATCAATTAGAGCCCAGTGCCTTGGGAGTCAATTTACTAAACAATACGAATTAAAATTACAAGCTACTAGATGAACAATTGTTGCAGGATGTAAATCTATCCTATATGAAGTTCAAGACCTAGGTCTAAGTAGAATGAAAGATCTTGGTATATTTTAGTTAAATTACCTATCTAGGTGAATCCTTACTCTCAATTGTTTTGAATTCAGTCACAAATGTAAGTTGTAGAGAGAATCCCACAAGAAGGAGGTTATGTCCTCATTAACGATGCCTCCCATGAGGTTCTAACCACCCAAGTGCCTTTTTTCCTACAAGGGATTGTCCACAAGAGAATTGCAAGGTCACTTGTGTTAACCACAAATGAGGGTCTAAAATTCGCAATTTGGATGACAAAGGTTTTCCGTATCTTCTTACAACTAAGCTTATGCTTGGAGGTATATTTTAAATGTGCACTTCTAATCCTAGAATAAAATGAAAGATGTGAGTGAATGCTTTGATGAGATTGTTAATTTGATTAATCACTCCAAATTATTTTCATTCACACACTTATAGTGATACTCAATGTGAGCGAAATTAGATGAAAAAAAATTAGCAATTATCTCAAAAGAAGCAAGGTGAACAATTCAAGTGAAACATAAGAGAGAAAGCACACAATTAGAGACCTATCTCAATGAAGCAAGATAAAACTACAAATTCCACTTCTTCAAAGTCACTCATCAAATTCTTTGTAAACCTTAAAGCACAATAATGAGATTAAATCATTTGAGCTTATAGACAAGATCCCATTGAAATATTTATCAATTAAGAATAAGCAGATTCTTGGGGCATTTATCAATTAGATCACAAGTCAATGAAACACACCGATCGATATTTAAAGAATAAGCTCAATTATGAAATTCTTATTACGACCTCTTTAGGTTCTACTTTCAAATATTTTAAGAGCAACCCTAGATAAAAAATATGGAAGCAAAAACTCTTGTTACCTGAGTTATGAAAGATTAGAGAACATAGAGCTTTGCCACAAGCACAACATCGACAAGATGAAATTTCTAACAAAGATACTCAAATGCAAGGATAACTAACTACTCCTACTTCAAATGAAATGCAAGAATGCAATGGAGAGAAACCAAACAAATGAGTTAGAGATGTAATGCAAGAGAACACTAACCAAAATATATTTATGCAAATGATGCACTTTCCAACAATGAGATGTAACAATGAAAATGCAAGAGAGGAATAACAAATGGGTAAGGTATTCAATGATCTTTTTCACCACTTAGACATCAACCCAAAACAAGATGTGAAATGCTAGAAGAGTTGTCCAATAACACTTTACAAAATGAACTTGAAACATGAGAGAAAAATCCTTAAATTTATGGAGGTAAGTTCTTATGATTTCATATGTTTCCAACGGCCTTTCCCTACCACTGTAACAAGTATATCAAACTTTAAAGAACATACGTCAAATCCCAGAAATCATATACCAGACTTCAGAAAACACTTAGAAAGTCACTAATAGAAGGACATATGGACTTATTTGCCTCTTATGGTCAATGTACAATGCTCTTAGGCTCATGTGATTCTATTTTAAAGTCCCTTTGAAATAGTTATTGAGCTCTTATGCCATTGTAGCAATAATATCATAATGTTGTAGAATGAGTTCAGTCAAACATAACAATGATATCAGTCCTCCAAATACGAAATTCAGTCACTAAAATGCACGAGGATCTAGGAAAAACAATAGAGATTTAAGTCCTTAAGTGATTAGTGAGTCCTTTTAGGATTGTTTAGATTGTTTTCAAGACCTGTTCTAAATGATTATATTCCATTAATAATATCACTTATATCACTATTATGACGTTATTCGAATCTTGTTATTAATGTAATGTTCAGAAAAGAGGAAGGGTTTAGAGGAATAAAAGCATTGAAGGTTGGTGGCCTTCTCTTTTCGCTAGTGGTGTATGAAAGTGATGATGCTTCAGCCCTTTAAAATCCGCACTCATAAAGATTAGCATTTCAAACTCAAACAAAATGGTGGATCAACCTCTAAAAGGTATGCAACTAGGCCTAGGAGACCTAGTTTGGCTAGCAACCAAGGCTAGTTGTCTTCCTTGGCATATGAAACCCCTTCCAAAGTGATTGCAAGCATGCAAACAAAAAATCTAGCCACTAAAACTAAGTTCTTTCAAGCCCTAGGAGCTCGAAAATAGATAATTTTTAATTGGAAATGAATATCACTGGTAAACCCTTGAGAAATATGTCTTTAGGCCTGCAACAAAAGTGTTAGATCATAAATAAGCCTAATGAGAAGAATTTTAACCCCCAAATGAAATGTGGCCCACTCGGGAGAGGCCTAAAACACCTGCAGCTATATCTTGGATTCCTTTTGAGTTTTATGGCTTCCTTTGAGGAGCTTGATAGGGCTTGCGACAAGGGAAACTTTGCCTTAAATCCCATGTGACTAGACCTTAGTATCTTTACATTCCTAGCAACCCTCCCAAGATGAAAATAATGGTCCTGAAACCCTAGACATCTAGGGTTTTTAAGAGCTAAAGGCTTCTAAGGTTTAATATATTTCTTGATTTCTTGAGCCTCAACCTGCAAAAAATAAGTACATGAAGAAACCCTAGTTTTTGGACTTCAGATTGGCAAGACCCACGTTAGGAAACAATATACATACACAAGAAAATATAAACAAGGGTTAGTAATAAAATTTATCCATAAATTATTTGAAATTAAAGATAAAACTTTAAAACCCTTCAACGATAATCAATCTATGAAAAATATGTTGAAATTTAATTCAAAATAAAACCATTAATAAAAACCCCTAATAATTATATTACAAGAATAAAAATAAAATACCAGGGTTAATCAATCTATTTACAAAATATCTACAATATTTACAAAAATAAAATTTCTCTTATTAGCGTATTAAGTCTTTATAGCCCAATTAAACAAATGAGAGAAATTAATTAAGTTTTAAATTTTGGCAAAATCGTCCTGGAAAAAATAAATAAATAATCGTTAGATTAGTACTTGGAGCTAAACAAAGTGTTGTCCCCTCACAATCTGTGAACTTAGGGTTTCCAAGGGTTGGAGCAACCTGTATCTCAAATGAACTTCAAAAAATAAATTATTAGATCAAGAGAGATTCGATCCACACAAAGGATCTATGAACCTGAAGATATCTGCCAGATACCCTAGACCCATAGTGCTTACTTACTCTAGCCCAACACCTAAAACAAGGTACATGTGTTAATAGACATTTCTACTACCAACAATTGAAATAATAATCATACAATGTAAAAGCTCAAATCACATTAAATTAAATCATCCATCACATACCACAAATCAGTATGTGAGACACCTGCATTGAACCCCAAAGTCTATGCTTTTATTACAAAATCCAATAGAGTCTTGCTCAATACAAAATAATTTTTATCTAGTTAGATCATTGATGTTACAATGAGGAGCTCAAAGGCATCCTTATATAGAAAAATGATAGAGAAAACCCCTCCAAGTGGAAATAACGGTCAGTCGAGTTAATCCTCGTTAAAATAATTGCATCCATTGATCTTCATTTTAAATAACTTGATCTCCTTCATCGATTGAATTTTATTTATTTTATTTTGAGGAAAAAATCGAATTGCTCTTAAAACCCTTTTTTTCCTAGTGCAAAAAATAATATTTTGGACTTTAATCCTCAAAAAATTCAATTTGACTTGACCACCAAGGCCCAAAGGGTCAAGTTATCTTAAAAAAGCTATTTTTTCCTTGGTGGAGGACCCTTGAAATTTGATTCATTTTGGACTCATCAATTTTTTATGATTTTCCGCTTTCAGAGAATTTAAATTCTCTCAAATTATTTGTTTTGACTCAAAATTAATCAATTTTCTCGCTAATTATTTTCTTTTTATTTTTGCGAGGAAAAAATTAATTAAAATACTCAAGAGGGTAATAATATATTGTCCACCCTATAAGTGAATCTATAACAAAATAATTTAGCCATGATGTCTGAATATGAGTAACCATGCATTAAATTATTCCTAAACAAACTTTTACATCAAATATTACAATATCAACCCTTAGTAAGGGAAATGCACATTGACACATACCCTTGAGACTCAACCAAATTCTACGACAAGACACATGATCTAGTATGAAAAATACATATACTCGATAAACACTAGGACTTACCTAAGACCTTGTCAAATGGATTTCACCCTAGCTTTGGGGTGTGTCTAGGAGAAAAATATGCCAATTATCCATGTTTACAAACATATATAATTTTGGGAGATTAAAAGATTTCTGTTGGGTCAAAGTGATTGCCTATCATTTAATTTGTCAACCTGGGGGTTTTGTAAACTTGTGAAGCATGTGTGCACTATATGTGCTAGAAATTGTCTTTTAGTTTAGATCAATCTAACTACAAAATAATGAAAACCAGTTCATCTAATCTATGAAATCAAATAATGAAAATGAAATTCAACTAACCTATGAAATAAAAAACAACTAATGTATTCTTAGTTACTCCAGCATTCAATTATGAAGTGTTACCTTCTTGAGATGATGTGTAAGCAACTATTTATACTTTAACTTCTAATGTCCTAGAAAAGAAAGTAAAGTGTGCAGAAAATAACTCAGTAATTGCATGTATTAAATATTCAATCATTCAATCTTGAAATATGATTAAATCAATTTCTTAAAATGATCTTTAGGAATATCAGTTAATGCAATTAAATGAGGATCTTAAAAGCAAATATAAAAGCATGAAAAAGTAAAGCTCAATGATTGCATAGGTTGAACATTCAATCACCCAATTTGAAGTCACCTTCTTGGCCTGATCCTTTATTCAATTATACAATGAATTGATAGTTTGATCTAAGAAAGTAAATAACAGAACATGAAAGGAAACTAAATAACTATGAGCCCTTGCCTCAAACTTAATCCAATTAGAAAATACATAAATCTTCCCTATTGAAATGTTTTTAGAAAAGAAAAGATTACACAGTCATTCTAAAACTAATACTAAGAAATCAAATAAACTTTAGTCTATAAAAGCAATTAAATCTCACAATCATTAGATGACCATTCCAATGGTGTATGAGGATGGCAAGTGAAGAAGCTCCATATGCAAGAAAAACTAAATCTTCAAATCTCCAAGTATAAGCTCCAAATTCTCTATTAAAAACATGAGCATTTCTCCAACTTTACACATGCCTTCAAAGGAAAAGGCTCTCCTATTTATTAAAAAACATAAGAAGCTACCCTATTTAATGAGGATCCACTAAAATCTCATATAGTTACAACCAAATAACTCATAATGAGACACATATCCCCTATGTGTCTCATAGAGTTCCTATCCAAATAAGAAATGATGAGACACCTCATAGAGTTACAATCCAAATAGGACTCATATCCTTCTTTGACCTTTATCGAAATCTCCTTTGAAGGGAATTCGAATTTGAGCATTGGAGGCCACATAAGGGTGCTTTGGAAGCTTCCAAATAACCTACACATGTCATGAAAGTCAAGCCACATATATAGATACATGAAACCATGTTAATTTCCTAGTTTTTAATCATAAATTCACTTTAAACACATAAAATAAATAACTTTGGTAAATAAGGATCCTAACCCATATATTTATGAAAATGGTGGCTAATGAAAGGTTATATGGTTATGGAGTTGAGACATGTGAGTGAAATGGTGGCGATAAAGGTGAAAGTGGATGTCATTTTGAAGACATTTTGGAGGCCCAACAATTTCCTAGGATAAAACTATTTGAGAAGAATCATAGGCATACCTAGGTGTTTTTACATGGCTTAATAGACATACTAGAATCATTTACAATAAATTTTACAGAATTTTGGGATTACAATGATGACATTGAAGCTGAATGATGATAATAGCCTTGAAAAATATTTGTCCACTACTGTGTACTCTGCTCCTCGGACTATTGACATGTACATGGTCAACAGGATCTAGTGGAGTTTCCAACTAAAAGAAATCACATTGGCAACAAATGGGAATTTAAAAAGAAACTAAATGAAAAAAGAAGAGTAGATAAATACAAAGTTCAATTAATAAGAAAAGGTTATTACTAGATAGAGGGAAATGACTTTGGTGATATTTTCTCTCATATTGCAAAGTTAACTTCTATTAGATTTGTTTTATATGTGTTGTTGCTTTTGATTTTGAAAGAGAACATATGGAATTTGAAGACAACATTCATTCATGGGGATATGGAAGAATAAATCTACATGAAGCATTCATAAGGCTTTGTTTTGAAAGGAAAGAAAGAGTCAGTATGCAAGCTGGAAAAGTCCATGTATGGGTTAATGCAATCACCAAGGATGTGGTACCAAAATTTTGATACTTAAATATTGGAACTTGGCTTCACAAGGAGAAAAGTAATTATTGTGTGCATTTCAAATTATTTGGTGATCGTATTATTAAGTTTGATGTTGTATGTGGATGATCTGTTGTTGATTAGAAATGACAGAGACATCATCCAAGATGTGAAAACTCAATTGTCCTATAAATTTTATGTGAAGTATCTTGGTGTTGCAAATTTTATTTTGGACATGGAAATTAAAAGAGATCAGGGAAACATGAAACTTTGTTTAAATCAAAGAAAGCATGTTGAAACAAAATTTTAAAGATTTAATATGCAAGAATATAAACCAATGAAGGTGCCTATTCCTATGGGTGTAAATTTATCTACGAAACATTTTCCCAAGACATAGGAAGAGGAAGAGGAAGAGGACATGACCCATGTTCCATATGCCAATGTGGTTGGAATTTTTATGTATGAAATGGTTTGTACTAGACCAGACATTGCACATGCAATGGAAGTATTAGGAAAGTCTATGTTTAAACTATGCGAGGAGCATTAGACAACTATAAAGAGGGAACTTTTGGGCATTTGCATGGCATTACTAGCTATGGATTGTGCTATCAAGGAAGATCAGGATTGGACAGTATTGGAAATACATGGTTTTGTTGATGCAGACTAGGTTGGAGATATGGATCGTAAAATATCTACAAGTGGGTATTTTGTTAGATCTAAGACTTTTGTGATCCACAATGTAGAAGAAAGTCTTTCAGATTAATCACATTGATAGGATTTGGTCGACATTTCAAACCAACTAATGTGGTTCATCCTCAAGACTAGGTGAGAAATCCATCGATCAGAAGGAAAAAATAGTAAGGATGCAACATTGCCTAGAATTATCCATTAAAAACTAGTTGTTAGTGAATTAGTTAATAGGTAAATGAATTAATTATTAGGGAGTTAGTGGTAAGCAGCTATTTCATTAAAATATTCTATGTTTAGTTAAAAATAGTTGTTAAGGAGTAATTAAAAATTAAATATTGAATTTTAATATTATCGAATTAAGGTAAAGTAGTTAGTTATTAATAAATTATATCATTTAAGTATTGAGGGTCTTTCGCAGTGCATTATATTAGATATCATTTTTTGGGATTCAACTACGTTAAGAAAGTCATTCATCTATGACCATTTCCATGAGAGGTAGTCGTATTTGACTAATTTCTCATGATTTCTGAATAGTCCACTTAGCACTCATTGCATCGGGTGATGCTCACAGGGGTGAAGAAGTGGGATTGAAACTAGTGAAATGAGTCACATAGTGTCAATCATCACTTCCGAGGCTTGCATCTGTTAACCAGGAAGTGATGATTGATGCTATGTGACTCATTTCACTAGTTTCAATCCCACTTCTTCATCCCTATGAGCATCACCCGATGCAATGAGTGCTAAGTGGACTATTTAGAAATCATGAGAAATTAGTTAGATACGACTACCTCTCATGGAAATGGTCATAGATGAATGACTTTCTTAACGTAGTTGAATCCCAAAAAAATGATATCTAATATAATGCACTGCGAAAGACCCTCAATACTTAAATACATAAGAGTGAAGGGAGCTCTACTTGAATGGTTCATGAGGCACAATACTTGCTAAGGTTTTGCAAATGGGGTAGCAAGCTAAGTGGGCTTGATTTTGGGGAAAATTCCATAGTTAAGCGCACTTGAGCCAGAGGCGATCTTGGATGGGTGACCTGTTGGAAGTCCTGGTTACCGAGTGCAAGCCCCAGAAGTGATGATTGATGCTATGTGACTCATTTCACTAATTTCAATCCCACTTCTTCACCCCTGTGAGCATCACCCGATGCAATGAGTGTGTTGGCTTGTTGGGGCCTGAACCAGGTTCGGAGTTAATTAACCAAACAAATCCTTGTACTATTGGCCCTTTCGACAATAGTCCGCGGAGCGCGGACTGAGATCTCACCCGAAGTAGTATCGGAGGGTGCTAGAACCAGGTTTCCGCACCCTTGAGATGTCTGAGAGGCTTGACTGGTCCTTTGTTTGTTTCTACGTGCGGGTGGCTTTGCGCACCTTTCGTTCCTCGCAGCCTGATACCCTACCTTTGCGCAGCCCTAACCAGGGGTTGTGCTGCGCTATTTCCCGAGACCTTATTTATCTTCTAGTATTAATTAAGCACCTTTGCCTACTTAAATGTCTTAAGTTATACTTAACAATACAAAACATTCATACAGGTTCGCGCAGTAAATAAACAGTATACTTGAAAATTATATCCAATCATGCATTAAATGAGGAAAAGATACATAGAATTATAGCGAAACTTATCTTTATTGATTCTTCCAACAATTGCAAACTCGACCTGCCCTGCGCACTCAGCTGCAAGGGTTTGCACACTCAACTGTGGACTACTAGGCTTATAAGCACTCAGATGTAGAGCCTTCTCCTACTTTACGACCCACAGACACACTTTACACTTCGACTCAATCACTTAGACTTCTCATGCTTCTATTCGTTTCTTCATTCCTTTCTTCTTTCTATACTTAGAGCCTCGCTCTATTTATATAATCCCATGGTCCACGGACCATGGGTAGGTCTATCCAACCGACATTACATTACAAAAACTAGGGTGGAAAACCCTGTGACTCTATTATACTTTCGCGCCCCGCGCCCGCAATTTGCGGAGCTTTTACAACAAGATTCGGTAAAAAATTGGGCTTTAAGCCCCAAAACATGCCTTGGGGGGATTCCATGCCCAAAATTCCCCCATCACAAACATCGTGACTCGCCCTCGAGTCACTCTGTCGGCACGGAGTCCCTCCAACTGTTCTCGAACTGCGGCAAGGTCAACAGCACACTGAGCTGCTGCTTGCAGGATCTGCTGCATACATTGTTCCGAGACCTCTGTGTCGTAAGTTCTTCTCTGCATTAATGCGTTCATCCCCTACATTTGTGTGAGATTACCTTCAATTTATGCTCTGATTGTGAAGGCCTCGTCGATCCAAGGCTGAACGCATGCCTTTAGGACTGCTTTCTTGTGTTGTGCCGCATCCACCTGTTCTTTCAATGTTTTAGCCTGTTGCATCCACGCGAGCCTCTGAGTGAGGGTCACCGTCTACGCAGTGCCTTTGATGCTATCATACTATTATTGGAGTTCTCCCACCTCTATCTCTAAGTGCTGGATGTTGAGGTCCTCCTGCAGATTTGTGAGGACCTCAAATGATTCTTCCAACATGTTGGTGCAGTCTCGCACTGCACTGCCAATTTCCTCCTGTCCCATTGTAATAGCGCTAGCATGCTATTCTCTTACTTCCGGGGGAGTGGACAGCTGCGCCTTTAACCGCAGCTCGGCAATCTGAAGGTTTAGCTCCAGTTGAACCTTTGTCATTTCTTCCCTCGCCTCACGTACCCCTGTTGCTAACCAGTGGATCTGCGCCTTTGCTAGCATGTCTGCTGGGATGGCCAGCTCCGGGACGCTTTGGTAAGAATCATTTATTACATGTACCATTTGTAGATTCTGCAACACAAATTCGTCACACTGCAAGTTCAATTGTTCCATATTGATTTTCTGCTCACTGAGGACTTGCAATGCGCTGCTCTCCCTAGCTCACAGCTCGGCCGTTATCCCATCCTGTAAAACATATAAGGTCTCTTGCGAGAGTGCAGCTATGTTGATATCGCGACCCTTTAGTGCGCTAACCGTATGCATGTTGGCCTCATTTGTTGTCACTAGTGCCGCTTCTGGTAGCACTATGGTATTCGTCATCTGCGCGTGCAACAACTATTCTGCTGTTGTTGTTCTGACTGCGAGGTTGGTTGAAAAGATACCAACTTGAGGAGGGCATACCTGCAATTCTTGCAACTGCGCTCTGAGGGCCCCCAACACAATTTGGTTCTCCTGCATGAAATTTTGGAGGGCCTTAGAGGTGACATCGCGCACTGTCTCGCCGATGTCGTGCAGATCACCCTCGGTTAGGGTGATTGGGTCAATCGACAACTTCGATGCCTTGACCTTCTTACGCGACCTTGCCTGCTCGACTGGGTGTTGGTGCTTTAACTATGTTGATGCGGTTCGTGGGTCCACGCCTTCCTCTTCTTTCTCTGCTTCATGCCCATGCGAAGGCGATGGTTGGCCCTTGCGCACCTTCACGGCTGCCTCCTGTGCTGCTGCTGCGGCCTGTTCTGCTCAAGTATTGTCTGTGTAGCATCTCGCGCTGCTCGTAGTTTTGCTGCCACTGCTTCCTTCCTTCGCTTTTCAGCCAACTGTGCGATGTGCAGCTTGGCCTCGTCTTTCTTTCTTTGTGCCACCGACTTCTCTATCTCCGCGATGTCTGGGGCGCACCACTCCAGTGGCCATGCCTCTAGTACGTTAAAAATGACGTCGTCTATGGCTACGAAGGGTAGATTTATCCACTGTTTGGTCGGGTCCTTGCGCGCTCTAATGTAAATGTTGTGGATGTCTGCTTTGAATTTTGAAAAACTCTACAAGCTGTTGTAGACAGTGGGCAACAACCGCGGCTTGCGGTTGATCTCCATTCTGAGGTTCATCTCCATGAACACCCAGAATATTTTACTGTCGCGGATCCTCTTGGCATCCTTTGTGGCCTAGAGCGAAGCATACTTCGCGGCCTCTAGCAGGTCCCTGTCAATTATGGGGAATTGACTATCCTCTGGTAATTCCCCTACCATGAGCACTATGGAAAAAAAAAGCCATGCATAGTGGAATGTTTTTCCCTATTCCTGAGCTTCACGGAAATTCTCTAAAAACTCCTTGTAGAGGAACTCGAACTAGTTAAACTGGACCCCCTCCGCGCACTACTCAGCCAGTGTGACCACTGGTGCGAGCACTTCATCTGCGAAGCACTTGCGCATAACCTTACCAGCCAGTATTTGGGTTGCCACTTTCACCACTTTGTCATTGATGCTGGATATGGCATAGCCCCTTTTCTTCTTCGCCAGCTTGTATTTTTTCTTCATGGCCTCCGCGATGGCCAAGTCACTGCTCTTCCCCTCCGAGATGTCCGCGGGGTCCTCTCCTTTGCATGGAAGCCGAGAGATGCGGTGAATCAAGTCTGTCGTGATGGGGATGGGCTCCTCCAACCACAAACACCCATCATGCACTAGGCAGAGCATCTGCCTCATGACGAAAATGGTTATTGGAGCACAGTAGAAATGCGACACCTAGAGCATTTTTAGTAACCCAGCCTTTCCCACTCCACGCAACCACTTTCGTGGCTCTAATTCTGTAACCCCCACCGCGGTGTTCTGCTTGGGATTCATGAGGTGCTTGGTCTCAAGGTGAGGGAACTTCTCATGGTCAGCGAGGTCCCAATCTTTGAATTTTAGGCTCGGCACCCATCCCAGGTGCATGCCCTAAAAAATAATGTTATCTGGGAGGAGTGGGGTCTAGAGTGAGCTCTTGGTCTCATCCAGGTCCTTGGGCACTTTAGCCTTCCCTTTTCATGGGGGGACATAGGCGGGAAACTTTGTTGGGGGCTGCGCAGGCTGAGTTTCCTCCTCCATGCCTTCATCCTCATCTTCTGCGATGATTAGGTCCTCTAGGTCTTCCTCTTCTTCATCGGTCTCTATGGTGATGACTTTCCCCTTCTCCTCCATTGACAGCTTAGTGCACAGTGGGTTCTGTGGGGACACACGTACGGGAACCATCGCTTATTTGTCCTTCTTGGGTCTTGGCGTGCGCGGTGATTTCGGGATTTCTGCCACAATCCCAGCACCTTCCGGAGCATCCCCCACAGTCAAGCCCTGTGCGACCTCCTTGATGGTCATTTCGGTTATCTCCATAACATCCTCAGTTGTTGCCATCGTATCTATCCAGAAATATAGCACTTGCGAACTCAGGGGTTCAATCAACACTCGACACACAACAATCAGGGCTCTACTCAATAACTCAATTCGCAAATGACCAAGTGTTGTTTGCTGGGCAGCCCTTTGTAATTTATAGCGCTTTTTGAATTTGAATTCAACCATTCCCCCAAATCCGGTTCATTAATGCTCCGTTGGCGGCAGATTTTCCGAATCTTGCCCATAAATCGTATCTTAAATGCTTGCCGCCCACTCCATTTGGTCTTAAGTCAAGCATCCCATCACAAATAGTGACTTCAACGGTCACTTTCTGGTCAACCCATGCGGCAGCGCAACCCATCGTGCGCGGTTGCGGACCTTGTGACTCTTTGCTTCTACACACAGCTCCAACATCGCGCAGCTCCCAGGCAGAATAGTTTATAGTCCCGTGCTTCCTTTCAGCTGCCTGGAGTGCTAAGACTGTACTTCCTTCGGCTAGTCAGGTGGTCACACCACCTGTGTAAAGTTTCATCCTGTTATCCATCATGTTTCCTGGAAAATACCCACCTTTTATTGTTACGATCGACATCACGCACTTTACCATCTGCAACGTACTACCCTGGTCAATTCGCTTAGTAATGTGCGGTCCAAGCCAAGGCATCAGACTGATCAATTTGCGGTGATAGGTCTTAAACCTATCATCATGATTGTATGCATCCTGCCTTATCACCCTGGTCTTTTTGTTGAGAAAATCTTCCTTTATCTTGTCCTCCAGCTTCTTGACTTCCGCATCCACCAGAGCGCTTTTCTTCCTTAATCATACCCTTTCTTCTTCAAGTTCTTGGAGTCTAAAATTTCCCTGTTGGATTTCTACTTCCAAGGTTCCATGAACCATCGTATCTACCGATGCTATCATGCACGGTCTAAGCTCTCCAAGTACTATAAGGATTACAGCGGTTGCTTCATACTCCAATCGTGGTGGTGCCTACACGGTCAGGTTTTTGCACGCGGTCCTATAAGCCCAGAGAACCATTGGTACGCGTAGGTCCCAGTCAGTCTGCTTCACATTGTGGACCTTGTTCAGCGCTTCACGTACTTTGTTAAAAGCTTCTGCGTGGATATTCTTCTACACACTTGGTCTTTCCATACTTCGTGGTCCCGACCGAAGAGGTCATTCACGCCATTGCCTTACCCGCACCTGCTTACCGATTGTGTCCTCTACCGCAAGGATGGTGTGCATTCGTGCAGGTTTCACACGATATGCCTATATCTGACTGGCTAGGTGGGTGTGTGGGCCGGTTCGTCTGTCATACTTGTCTTTCAATTACATCTGAGGCTTCCCAAATAGCATGCGCATCGTCCTTCTACATTCGCGCCAGTCCTCAAAACTTCTTTTGTGCGTACCCCACCATCTTGCAGGCGTAGCTCGCAGTACCCATTTTAGAGTGTCGAAACGCTGCTGTTCCTGTACTTCTCTTTCAAATTTGTTCAATAAATCATCCACCTTGCTCAACCCGTCATACGTAGGAAGATCTCTTTCCTCTGTTGCCACGCAACACAGCCACCTTGTCATCATGTTACAGTTGAGCGTGGTTACCTCGTGTAACCGGTTCTTCCATCATTCTATCTCTTCGTCAGAATCTGATGTGCAGGAGCTTTCATGCTCCCAAGAGATTCGGCCATCCCCAGTTGGATTCACCCAATCTCGCTCCCATGCGGTTATCTTGTATATGCAGTCCAGATCGTCGTTGCTGTCATAGTCGCGCACTGGCTCTGTGTAGCACGATCCTTCTACAGGGTCTAAAGGTACCACTACACGCAGAGACTTTTTCTCAAAGATCATCTTGTGCTTCTTTAGATTTATCACTCCATTCATGTCAGTGGCCCAATCTATTCCCAATAGTGCAGGGTAGGGATTGCTGTCATCAACAATCTCTATCACTTTGAAATCTACTAGCGCGCTTGCTCCTTCGATGTCTACTGTGATTCCCTGCAACCTCCCCATAGGTAGGATCTTTTGCTGGTTCGCCATTCACAGTTGGATAGGAGACCATTGCAGCGCAGGCCTGCCCATGCGCTCCCATGTTTGCTTTGGCAGGACGTTCGTGTCCGATCCTAGATCCAGAATCACTTGGTCCATCTCATATTCCCCGATCTGCGCGGTCAATCTCATCTCCCTTCCTATTCGCGTCGTGTGCTTCCCGAGCTTTTGGACTACGCGTGGTTCTCCTGGCGCGGTCCCAGCGCATCTAGTTATGAGTTCTTGCAGCCCCTTTACAGCCTTGTTATCGCGCAGCAGCTTCATGCATGTCTCCAAGAACATAGTGAGCATTGATGGGTCCATTTCCTGCTTCAGTCTGTCTCTACTTCCTGAAGTGGAGGCATCAGCGAAGCTCCTCTTAACTTCCATGAAGGTCTCCTTGGCGCGCTCCAAATCCAATTCTGGTTCCTTCGTTGGGGCCTTACGAACCCAGGTACTTTCTTCAGGCTGCTTTCTTTTGTCATCCCTTGTCGTAATACCACTCCGAAGCACGATATTTACATTAGGGTCTTCCTTGCATGGCTCAGACCTCATCATTTGCAGGTTCTGAGTCGGGGGAGGTTGGAGTGCTCCTTTATCACACAACCTCGCTATTAGTGTTGGACAGTCCTTTGTCTCATGATCAAACAATGTACAATACAAGCATGATGGCTGCGTTGGATTCATACAATCGCGGGCATAATGTCCTGGCCCTCCGTAATTGTAACATATCAGTTGTCCATGACCTCTTCCTGGTCCCCCTCCACCTCAGCCTCGTTTGTGCCCCTGAAATCCGGTGTGCGCCATTCCTGTGTTTTGATCGAGGGCCCGTGTTTCGGCCTGAAATCTGTAGGTAGGAGTTCGATCCATCATCAGTTCATAACTTCTACAGGTGTGCTCATCATGTCCTACTAACCTGCAGAAATTACAGAACAACTGTTGTGAATTATGCGTATACTTTTGTAATAGATGGTAGTTATCTGTAGCATGCTTTCCTCCTATCTTACAAATTGCGCATCATAACGCAAGCACCACACTTGGTCCTACTTGTGCCTCCGGTCTTAGTGGCATTGGCCCTCCTCCCTCAAGGTAATTCGCGAACACCGGGCAATGGTCCTTATCGTGCCCCTGGCCCTTGAATTTTATGCACCATACCTTGTCACGTGCTTCTGGGCGAGGCATCCTGTCTTGTTTCAAACTATGCATCTCAAGGCACAAGTTTTTTCAACTACGCGTGAATCTGTTGAACTCCCAAGTTAGGATCTTGTATCAGAGTCTCGTGCAATCTCATCGCGACCTCCAGAGCCTCAGCCTGAGTGGTTAGCCTTTGTTGTGACAGTGCGTTCCGTAGATGCGGTGTTAACGATGCTACAAACCATTCGTGGTGTTGCCCATCTGTTAATGTCATGTTCACTTCGTGAATTGTGCACTTCAGTCTCTGATCCAACTCCGACGGGGTTTCTCTTAGTAGAATTGTGATTTCCTTGAATCCAATGATCGACTGTGCCTGCGATTTTGGCCTGCTAAATTCTTTTTTTAGTGCAGCTTGGATATCTGTTATCCCCGCATTTGGATTTTCATTTGAATGCTTAATGTACCAGGTCAGCGTGGGATCCTGCAGAGCGCTGACCAACGTCACCTTCTTTATATTATCGTCCGTGACACCCTGTGCTTCTCATACAGCTTTTATCACGAACCAAAATTGGTCCAGATCTTCATTTACTACTCCCTTGAACACTGGTACCTTTATTGCACTGGCCATACTGCTTCGCGGTGGTGGCGGAGGTGGTATGGGTGAAGTTGGGGGTGAAGACGGTGAAACTGGTGGCGGTGTGGGTGGGGGTGGTATGCGCAGAATTCTCTACATTATCAGATTGATCGCACTTCTTGGTGAAACCTTCATGAGCTCTTCTTCACCCCCTCGCGGAGGTGAAATCAAGGGGCTAGTTTCTAGTTCTGTGCTACCTTCGTTTCTATAGATTCTCCCACTCCACGTAGCCCCAAACATCAATTTATTCGCATAACCCGTTTTTCACACAGTGGAATTTTAATCCAAGTGTTCAAAGATTTAACGTACTTACCTCGCGGTCCCTTGAGGAAGTGTCGTTCTGCCTCGCTATATCTGATTGAAGTATCTACCGTGAATTCAGTGATGAATCCTCCTATGATTCAATCGAGCCAGTGATCGACAGTGCGCGTGATCTTATCTTCCGACGCTTCCAGTTTGCGCACCAATTCTGGAATTCACACAATACGTTTTTCGAGTTTACACCTTCCTCGACTATCTGCTAGCTTCACGATCCACTCGTACAACTCAGTAGGGAAGGATGCAAAGAAAATTTCATGGATCTCCGTATACAAGTAGCAATCTAACCACTCTTCCTTTGATAGTCACGGATTCCTGTTTTCTTGTGCCGCAAACTCGTGAATCTTTTTGTCCAACCACTCTTCAATTCCTTTCTTTGTCAGATTCCAATGATACGACATCAGACATCTCTATGCAGATCCTGGTCCCGACAACAGAACCATTTGTTGGCTTGTTGGGCCTGACCCAGGTTCAGAGTTAATTAGCCAAACAAATCCCTGTACCACTGGCCCTTTTGGCAATAATCTGCGGAGCGCAGACTGAGGTCTCACCCGAAGTAGTATGCAAGGGTGCTAGAACCAGGTTTCCACACCCTTGAGATGTCTAAGAGGCTCGACTGGTCCTTTGTTTGTTCTTGCGCACAGGTGGCTTCGCGCACCTTTCGTTCCTCGCAGCCTAATACCCTGCCTTCGCGCAGCCCTAACCAAGGGTTGTGCCACGCTCTACGCTATTTCCCGAGACCTTATTTATCTTCCAGTATTAATTAAGCACCTTCACCTACTTAAATGTCTTAAGTTATACTTAACAATACAAAACATTCATACAGGTTCGCACAGTAAATAAATAGTATACTTGCAAATTATATCCAATCATGCATTAAACCAGGAAAAGATACACAGAATTATAGTGAAACTTCTCTTTATTGATTCTTCCAACGGTTACAGACTCGACCTACCCTGTGCACTCAGTTGTGGACTACTAGGCCTCTGCGCACTCAGTTGTAGAGCCTTCTCCTACTCTACAACCCACAGACACACTTTACACTTCGACTTAATCACTTAGACTTCTCATGCTTCTATTCGTTTCTTCGTTCCTTTCTTCTTTCTATACTTAGAGTCTCGCTCTATTTATACAACCCCATGGTCCGCGGACCATGGGTAGGTCTATCCAGCCGACATTACATTACAAAAACTAGGGTGGACAACCCTGTGACTCTATTATACTTTCGCGCCCCGTGCTCGCAATTCGCGGAGCTTTTACAACAAGATTAGGTCAAAACTTGGGCTTTAAGCCCCAAAACATGCCTTGGGGGGATTCCATGCCCAATAGAGTTCTAAGTGGACTATTCAGAAATCGTGAGAAATTAGTCAGATATGACTACCTCTCATGGAAATGGTCATAGATGAATGACTTTCTTAACGCAGTTGAATCCCAAAAAAATGATATCTAAATTATATCATCTTATTTGTTAGAGGTTGACTAATTAGAAAACTAGTTGTAATGAATTTATAAATTTTATCCCAATGTAATCAAATAATTATTAATTTATTAAAATCAAGTATATATTATTTGAAATAGTAAGGATGCAACATTGCCCGGAATTAGCCGTTAAAAACTAGCTGTTGGTGAATTAGTTAATAGGTAAAGGAATTAATTATTAGGGAGTTAGTGGTAAGGAGTTATTTCATTAAAATATTCTATGTTTAGTTAAAAATAGTTGTCAAGGAGTAATTAAAAATAAAATATTGAATTTTAATATTATCGAATTAATGTAAAGTAGTTATTTATTAATAAATTATATCATCTTATTTGTTAGAGCTTGACTAATTAGAAAACTAGTTGTTATGAATTTAGAAATTTTATCCCAATGTAATCAAATAATTATTAGTTTATTAAAATCAAGCATAGGGAAGATTAAGTTCTTCAAAAAGGAAGCCATGATAGATAAATCAAATTAGAGTTAAAGGATAACAAGAAAAATAATACTAGAAATTTTATATTGTTATGCAAAAAACAAAACAAAACAAATTAATTAATTAATAAAAATAATAATAATAATAATAATTAAAAATAAAATAGGGGATCAAGGTAGAAAACAAAAGAAAAATAAACCAAAAAGAGAAAAAAAAGGAGAGGGGAGAAGAAAGGAATGATGAGTTATGATGAGAGAGTTGGAATCCAGCTCTTACTCAATTTCCAACCATCATCCCTATTAAGATTTTTGGCATGCCTTTCGATCTCAATCGCCTCTCTAAGCTTCCTGTGGTGGAAGTGATCAACCTTAGCGATGACTTTGGATTCTTCAATGCAGACATGGTGCTTTCATTTTTCTACATGCTCGGCTAAGGTTGATGAGTGGGAGTGATTGTGTCTAATGTCTGCAGCATGCTCATTGATTCTCTGCTTAATAGATCTACCTGTTTCTCCAATGTAGGGGATACCACAGGAGCAGGGAACAAGGTAGACCCCTTTCGAGTCCTTAGGATCAATAGGGTCTTTAACAGATCTAAGAGAATTCTTAATGGTATTGAGAGGTTTGAACGAAGAAGCGACATTAATCTTCTTGAGGATATGGGCAATCCTATATGTGGTTCCCTAGATATACGGGAGATGAACCTTAGAGATAGGATCATCACGAGCAGGTTTAACTCTAGGATCTTTGCAGGCTTTATGAAAGGCCTTGAGGCTTTGAGATCTGCTATACCCATTATTTCTAAACACTTCAAGAAGATGGGATTTCTCCTTTTCAAGGTGGCTATCATCAGAGATTCTTAGAGCACAGGTAGCAAGAGTGCTAAGAACCTTGAATTTCTGAGCTGGGAAATGATGAGAACTGGCATGGAGATATTGTTCCGTGTGAGTCTTTTTCTGATAGACTTGGTGACAAATGGAACCGTCACTCATCCTTGAAAGGAGAATGTCGAGAAAGGGAAGGCGACCATCCACCTCAACTTCCATCATGAACTTGATGGAGTCAGATTGAGAGTTAAGGTGGTTAAGAAATAGGTCGAGTTTCTCCTGACCATGAGGCCAAATGACACAGGTGTCATCAAAAAACCTCTTCCAATTTTTAGGGCAAAATTGAGCAGTGGCTAAGGCCTTGGTCTCAAAATATTCCATAAACAGGAGCAACTAGTTGGATGAGCAAGAGATAGTCTGGAGTGACACTCTCAACTATAGAAGTTGAATACATGGTATCCACTCATGAAAGCAAGGAACTAGTATGGTGGTAGAGAATGTGCTCGGGTATTGGGTTGGTCTAGTGAGTTGTGAGGATATATTGTGATAGTAAGCTCGTGCAATCTTCCTAGAAAAGAACCCAACATACCGTTCAAAGACAAAGCATATTAATGTTCAATATCACTTTGTGAGAGATTTGGTTGAAGAGAAGAAGGTGTTGCTAGTGAAGGTGGACACTTTGAAGAATATTGCAAATTCACTAACAAAATCTATGAGCAGTGAGAAGTTCTCTTGGTGTAAAGAAACAATGGGAATTATTTCCCTAGAGTATTGGCTATGTACTGTCATGATCCTCTATGTGTAAAGAGAACAAGTGGGATAATGTTGGGTATGTGTTATATTCTTTACATGATTATCTCCATGTGTTGTATGTTGCGTCAGGCACAATGGGAGGGTCACAGGGGGGGTGGGACAACAATGTCTCTCCCCCCTGCCCCCACAAATTTAGTGACTGGGGGTGGAGGTATCCTCGCCCCAACTGTGTGGGGGTTTAGGGATTCAAGGACAATGATCCTGAAAAGAAAAAAAAAGGTTGTCATTTTGCATCCATTTTTGGAAATTTTCAACACATGGTTTTCACCTCTAGCAGTTTTTCAATGCATGGTGGTTTTGGTTAAGGAACTACAATTGTATTCTAATTCGTGGTAAATGGATTGGTTTTTTATGAATACAGTGGGATATATATTGTAGTATATTGAAAAAATATTGTTGGTTTTTCCGATTTAGGTTTCCAAGATAAAATATCTATGTTAATGCATGTGCTTGTCATTGCATGTTTTTTGTTTTATTAAGAATTTTTTGCAACAATTAATTATAGGTTAAAACCTACATCTTTGTTGCTCTAAATTTCCTTGCCTTTTATATAACCTTGTGAAAGCCATTACAGCAAAAGAGGTTATTAATGCCAAGTTTAGTGACAAATTATGGTGGATTTTTCCAAGCTAGAATGGTTTCCAAGTGTAAAGATTGGTGTTAAAGTGATTTTTACATCTTGCATTAGATTTTGTGTTGAAATTTATGCTCACTATATATAGATCAAAATAAAAATATAAGACGCAAAATGGTAAGGAAATGCTAGGTTTTGAGTCCAAATCACTTGTGAAAAGATAGAAGCTATACTTAAGCCACATTTCCATTAAAAAATAATTCCATTAAAAGTGTAGATTTCAATTGAAACTAAACTAAACTAAACTAACACAAATTAAACTTTAGGGAAATAGAAATGGAAAATGGTAAGAAAATTGGAAAAGGGTGCTAAATGGAAAATGGTAAGGGAATGTTGGAGATTGAACCCATATCACTTATCAAAAATAAAGAGCTATACTTGAAATACATTTCTACAAAGTTATGTCATTAAACATGCATATCTAACCTAAATTTATCCTAATGGCTATGCATGCAACAAGTGAGTAATGGAAAGCTTAGATAAAAATCAAAGATTAACACTAAGGGAAAAATAAGTAATGAAAGATAAATAAGTGCAAGGATTTGAACTGAAATGTCCATATAGGAAAGCAAGTGCTTTCCTTAGGACACACCCATGAATTGGATCCATGCATTAGATAGAAAAAAAAAACAACAATAAACATTATCAAAGCACAAAGGAACAACAAAAATTAAGAAATAAGAAATGAGAAGGGAAGGGGGAATCCTTTATCTTCCTCGTGGAGGTTTTTTCATGAAACCCTGAACTTGCAACAAAAATTAACAATAAACATTAGCAAAACAATATAGGAAAAGAAAAGTAAAAGAATAAGGAATGAAGAGAAGGGAGGGGGAAACCATTGCGTTAATCATGTAGATTCCTCCATAAACATGATATTCCATCCATGAAACTCCATAACTAGAAGAACAAAGCAATAATAAACTTTAGAAAATCAATAAAGAGAAAGCTAAGTAAAAGAGAAAGAAAAGAAGAAACTTTTACCTTGCTTAGGAAGGTCCCCCATGAAACCCTATGCTCCATAACAATGAAACCCTAAGATAGGAAACCTTAATAAAGAGGAAAAATATAAAAAAATAGAGAAAGAGAGGATATGGGAGAAGAATGAGAAAGTAGGATTTGAGGGTTTTTTATGAGAGAAAATAAGAGATTTTAATTAAGATAAAAGAAATAGCTACATACTCATTGGGATTGAGACAAGTGGTTTGTTTTAAGCCCTCAAATTTTATTTTTTTAATTTTATTTTTAAAGTCCCATTCACTTTTATATACTTATTTAAGGAACTCGACATGAAATTCAAAAACATATTTAATGCAAGTGGTGTCAAGTTTAGCATCATCCCATGAAATAGCATTAAGTTTTCATCAAAACTTTTAAAGGATCACTAAAAAGGAAGATGGAATCTGAGGAAGGTAATAACATTATGTTGTTTAGTGACGCTAAATGGAAAGAGGGATGATAAATATAGCTTCTTGTGAATATTCCATTTACTATTGTGATTCTTGTGGTAGATGGTATGTCACAAATGATCTATCTCTATATATTATTGGAAAACACATTTAACACCCATTTCGATAATGCTCATGGTTCTTGTCATTTTAAAAGGGGACTACAAAATAATTTATAAACTATGTTTCTTATGGATTTTTTCATATTTTAACAAACCATTCAATACCCTTCTTTATTAATAAGAAGAATCCTTATCTTTTCAGCAATAATTGTTGTTCATATTTCTCTAATACGTGTCTTAAAATAACAGAGATTTCTTTCTATACCACTTCAGTGAGCTCTATGGTGAGAGAACTTATCTACAAAACGTATATTAAGAAAGTATTATTCATCCCCAAGGCGAAAATCTAAATTTGAGCAATTTCTTTGTTTTTCAACAAAATAAACATAATTTGTATTCATAAACATAATGAAAATTACAAATTTCATGCATCGAGAACTTCCACATAGGTTTTCCTTAAACCTCTCTCGAAAATTATTTTTCAAAATTGAATATTAAAAGATGTATCTACTATTTAGACCAAATACACAAATTGTGAGAAAGGTGTCCCTTTCTTCTAATGGAGAAGTTATCTCTCAAAAAAAATTCACATGAGAAAGAAAAACCTTAAAAAGAAAAACCTCAAAGGCCTTCACCTAGGATCTAAGTAGTATATAATATCACTTACACTCCAACTAGAAATACCATCACATATTATAAAGGATGAAAAATCATAAAATATGGTAAGTAACCATAGAAATACCACCTCTAAACTCCATCAAAATCATCCAACCTTCATTTATATGTTGTCCCTTATTTAAAGTGTGTTACCCATTGCATTGAGTTCCCTACAAACATGAGGGAAATAAATGGACTCAAATACTGCATTGGTATTTTTTAATACCCCCCTAAATTCCTAAACATGACATTGTGTAGATATGATGTTTTGACCATCTATTTAGTTAGTTGCAAAAAAACAAATCTCCAAATATATGAATTTTTTAAACATCCATGTACAAAGTACATTACATTAGGAATTTTATTTCCATTAATTTAGTTGAGTTGTTGGATCCAACCCCAATTTCTACTTTCATTTGATATTATGATCATTTAAAAAATACAAAACACCTCTAAGGCTTTTGAAGTTTTGACCACTCTAAAAACCCCATCCAATAATCCCTAGCATTAAGAATTATTTGTTCTACGACCTAGATCTATCTTGGCACCTTATCCAAGTCCTATTTAATACAATGTTGACGTAAAGCATAAATCTATGAATACACTTGAAATGTTGGAATAAAATTATCTTTAAAGGTGTATGGATTTTGAGCCAACCAAATACCCCACAAAAACAAACATGGAATGACTCTGAATTTTGATAGTTTTGTTTTCAAAAACCATGCTTGCAAGCACTCATTAACCGAATTCCACATCGCACATTTTCAACTCCTATAATTTTTAACCTCCTTCCACATGCCTATGAATATGGAAAATGTATAACTTAAAGATGACAATTTGTTGCAGTATCATTTTTGTTTAGCATACAAATGTTGAGCCTTTCATATTCCTCAATTGCAACAGATTTCAAGTCAAGACCTTATTTTCAAATCCAACCAAAGGATAAATTTAGATTTTTTAGGAGTTTTCAGTTTTGATACATGTTTCCACCACTAGCATGGTTCATTTTCCATTCATATTTCTACTATCATCACTACCAACACAAACTTATCCAAATAGTTACCGAGGACATTGTTCATGAGGCACATGAAGGTGGATGGAGCATTGGTAATCTTAATGGCACCACCACAAAATCATAATTGCCATACCTTGTCCTAAAGGTTGTATTATGGATGTATTTAGCCTTGATCTTAACTAAAGGCTTTAACCTTGTAAAGAAATTACCTGCAAATGAATTCTTTAAAAAAACAAAAAATATACATAGATACTTTTCTCCTAGAACCCAAAACTGAGAAAACCAGATTGATTTTTCATTATATTCATTTCAATGTTACAATGCATTATATACATGTCAAACCATTCATAAACTCCTAATCCACTAATCCTAGATTAGAACATAATTGTAGTTCCCTTGACCAAATCTACAAAATACCATGGGAAAAACCATCATGCCAAAAACCATGAGAAAAAAACCATGCCCAAAAACATGAGTGGGTCCACCCACCATCCTTGGGTTAACCCCCAGCCTTGGGTCCACCAAAAAAACATATTGGTGCTCTTCCTCGAGCCCTATCCAGTGGGGTTGTCGCCCCCTACAAACCCCTCAACAGGCCCCTCTATGCCTGACACAACGTAATACCACTTGGGCTACTCATGCAAAGAATATAACACTTCCCCAACATGATCCAGGTAGATATTGGTGGCCACCCATGTATTCCACCTGGACCTCCAGTCAGTTTCATCAGTTTCCTTGTTTATATTAGCATTTACTATTTTTAGCAATTTTTCGGGTCCTGAACTTTTAGAATAGTTTTGACCCCCTAAACGACGTTTTTTTGTGGTTTGCAACAGACCCATAGCGATAGGAATGCAAGTGCTTGTGAAAAATATATTAGTACTTAGAGATTCATTTCCAACGAGGTACAATATGCACCAAATGGAGATAATATGACCAAGTTACAACCCCGGGAAGTTGGCTGCCCAACTAACCCCAATGGGGCCCACAAACTCTTGGCGTTCCATCTCCTAGGGTTAGGGTTTTGGTTGTTTAGGGTTTTCCCTTGTTGTTAAATAATAAAAAGTCCCTTCAGCCTCATTGTAACGCAATTCAGAGGCATGCAGCTGCCACATCTCTTCTCATAGATAAGCTACCAACGCTCGAGCTAGTTTATTTCCATTTCTATATGTAGGCGTATTTCAGTTCTGTGATATTAATGAAATGAAGCTTTATTTATGCTACATCTATATGTGTATGTGTATATCTGTATTTCTTTTCATTCTTTCATAAGTATGTATCATCGGCATCAGAGCGGTCTAATCTTTCTCTGTTTTTCTTTGTATGTCCCAAATGAGGTTAGGGTATAAGGAGTTAGGGCTTGAACTGGTTGAACCTTTACAAGACCAGCCTCGCAAACCCCGACGACCTCCCATGGTGGAAGAAAAGAAAGATGAGGGAGCAGGAGATCCTTTCAAAATATTACTTGAGGAAGCCCTCGAGCGACAAAGGAACGCGATGATGGATAACTTTGCCCAGATCCTTTGACGGCTACCCACAAGTGACACATCTTCATCCAGCAGCAACTCTAGAGGCACCACTCATTTTAAGGTACAAGTTAACTTTGAAATTCCCATATTTGAAGGCCAGATAGATTCAGACATCGTAGATAGATAGTTAAATCTGTTGGAAGCATATTTTTCAGTTCATGACTTTTCCAATCGAGAAAATATTACTTTTGCACTCCTCAAAGCCACCCCACATGTCAAGGACTGGTTGGAAACCTACTGTGAAAAAAAGGACAAGAGGGAATCCACATTATTTTCAATTGCACCCACTTGAAATTGTTTCTGAGATGCCATCAAGGAACAATATTACCCTATCGGGAGCTATGAAGATAAATACATCAAGTGGACCACACTCTGGCAGGGAACAGACTAAGATGTGTCAGAGTTCACAAATTTTTTCCATACCCTTCGCATGAACCTAGGTATCAAGGATTCTGAGTGGCATTTGGTACTCAAGTACCGCGACTATCTACATCAGTAAATCGAGGATGAGATGGAGTTCCCGGACATCTCCTCACTTAGCACCACATATCGATAAACTGTCAAGATCGACCAAAATTTTAAACAGAAGAAGCGAGACTTTGGATTTGAAAAATTGAAGCAAGGGAAAGGCACCCCAAAATGACAGAACAAAGGAAAATGCCAAGGCAGGGTGACCCAGTATAACGCGCTGAAGTCGCAAACAAAGAACAACACCACAAATTTAAAGAAGGACATAGGGAAATGGTGTGAGTTCCATAAGAGCCCCACTCACAACACAAGCGAGTGTCAAGCTAATAAATCACTGGTGGCTGAGATGAAGGCTTCTAAATTAGATGCATGTTCTGACTCTAAGTCAAAAACTGACAAGGGGAATGATAAAGGGAAGCATGTTATCGATGCATAGCCTAGTGCCATCGTTTCCACCATCAAGATCCAGAGAGATGAGGCTGAAGATCCAAAGGAAGGGGAGTGACTCTCCCATTCATAGATGTGGGTGAAGGGTTCTCCGATGTAGTTCATTATCGACAGAAGGAGCCAAAAGAACCTCATTTCAAATGAGGTTGTGAAGCGGTTGGGCCTATCGACCACACCACACCCACATCCATATAGCATTGGGTGGCTTCACCAAGGGCGATTTCTCTGCATCAGCCAACAGTGTTTCCTTCCCTACAACATCAAGCCCTTCATAACTGAGGTACTATGTGATGTTGCTCCTCTTGGAGTTTGTGATGTATTGTTAGTTCAACCATACTTGTGGAAGTGACATCTTGTGTATGATTCTAGGCCTTTCACTGTTATTATTACTTTGGGAAATAAGTTGTATAAGACATAAGAGGTAAAACCACCTATTGTCATTTCTTTGATCGCTGTGAAGCAGTGCAGTAATATCATTTCCCATACCAGGAAATTTGTTTTCCTTATGATTTGCCCTCATGGAAATAATAATATTATGGCCACGACCTCCAATAAGGGATCCTCCACACGGCAATAGAAGATGGAAAAAATTGTGGAGGATTACGAAGAAATATTCACCTCACCCACAGGGGTACCTCTACACTGCCAAGTCAAGCACTCGATTGATCTAACCCCAGGCATGTTGCTACCCAATGGACCAATCTATTGACGCTCTGTTCTAGAGAATGATGAAATCAAGAGGAAAATTCAAGAGCTATTGTAGAAACAGGGGCATATTAAGCCAAGTTCATAACCATGTGGTAACTTGATTGTGTTGGTACAAAAAAGGGATGGGACCTGGAGACTCTGTATTGACTATCAGGCGCTAAACAAGATCATTTTCCAGAATAGGTATCTAATCCTGAAGATTGATGACCTTTTGGACCAGCTCAAGGGGACCAAATATTTAAACAATATTAACTTGAATTCCAGTTATCACCAGGTACCAATCAAACCCTTCGATGTGTGGAACACTACCTTCAAATCTAAGGAGGGCCTTTTCAAATGCTTGGTCATGCCTTTCGGATTGACGAATTCCCCCACAACCTTCATGAGGTTGATGGATGACATCTTACGACTCTTCACCAACTCATTCGTGGTGGTGTATTTGGATGACATTCTGATCTTCATCCAAAGTTGCGTAGAGCACCTCCACCATATTCAAAAGGTCCTCTAAACCTTGTGGCAACACAAGTTGTGTGCCAATTTTGAGAAACACACTTTTGGTATGATCCATGTTGAATATCTGGGGTACATCATTGATGAGTGGGGTGTTCATTTGGACGAAGCCAAGATACAAGTCATTCGAGATTGGCCAGCCCCAACCACTCTAACAGAACTCCACAGATTTCTAGGTCTTGCCAACTTCTACCGCAGGTTCGTATTGGGGTTCTATCATATCACTTGGCCTTTGAGTCAAGTCACCAAGGGATGAGTGAATGAAAAGTTATTTTGATCTGAATCCCAAAAGAAGGCATTTTATGAGTTGAAGCATCGCCTCTGCTCTGCACCAGTTCTCACATTACCAGACATGCGAAAACCATTTGAGATCGACACAAATGCCTCTGACTATGCTATTGGTGCAGTTCTTACTCAGTAGGGGCATCCAATGGCATATCATAGTGATACACTTTCAGACATAGTTTGAAAGTATCCCACCTATGACAAAGAGATGTATTCCATTGTGCATACTTGCTGACAATGAAAGAAATACATTATGGGGAAGGAAACAGTCATCCACACAAACCACCGTCCCTTGTAGTTCATACAGACACAGGGGAAGTTGCAGAATGATCGCCATCAGAAATGGTTCACATACTTGCAATAGTTCCATTTGAAACTTAAGTACAAGAAGGGAAGCACCAACAATGTTTTCGTCCGCCTCAACCGACCTTCGGTCATGGTGCTGGCCACATTTCTCGACTCTTATGGGCACGAGACTGCGGGGTGGCCACATCTTTACAAGCACAATACAGAATTTGAAAACACATACCAGACGCTCCTAGAAAGAAGGAAAGTTCCAAATTTTCACCTCTGGATACATTGTTATACCACCTAGGAAACTTCTATGTTCCTTCAAGTGAGAATGCCAAGATGATTTGGGAGGCACCCTACAGTCAAGTCACTAGAAATTTTGGGGTAGAGAAAACAGTGGCAGTGCTACAAAAGTATTTTTATTGGCTGAACCTTCGATAGGATTTTGGGAAGTACATCAGATACCGCACTACCCATGCCATTGCTAAACTGACCATCAAGAAGCAAGGCCTATATACTCCTTTTCCTACTCCTAGTCAACCTTGGGAATCCATCTCCATGGATTAAATGTCGGCCCTTCCTTCTACTATGTAGGGAAATGACTGTGTTTTCATGGTCATCAACATATTCTCTAAGATGGACATTCTAGAAGCCTGCAAGAAGAGTATCACAGTGGAAGACATTACTAAACTATTCTTTGAATGAGTGTGGGTACACTTTGGGATCCCACAGTCCATTATCTCAGATCAGGACAACAGGTTCCTAAGTACATTTTGGTCAAGTACCTGGTCAATGTTGGATACCAAGCTCATGAAGTCCACGACTTTCCACCCCCAAACCGATGGTCAAATAGAGGTCATCAAGAGGATGATCGTACACAATCTGCACATGTAAAACATGAAGCATCTGTGCACATGGAATGAAAGCTTCCCTTATGTCCAGCATAGCTACAACATAGCTCTCCATAGCTCAACTGGCCACAACCCCTTTCAAGTGGGATTGGGATTCCAACCAATATGTCCCATTAATGTGGCCATACCATTTGTAGCTACTTAAGTATATTTGACTCATGTCTAGTTCAAAGATGACAAGGCTGATAGCTTCATTGAGTGCATTCAACACATCCAACAGCAAGTCCATGACATATTGGATAGAGCCAATGCTAAGTACAAGAAGTGACATGATCAACATCGAGTGCACACAAGTTCCAGTTGGGCAACAAAGTTTGGCTACATCTACAGAAGGAAGACCTCGATGGGCCCCACCACAAGCTTTGCCCTCTTCGATATGGGAAATACACCATTACCATGGTTTTAGGGGACAATTCCTTCAAGCTTAGCATTCCACCATTCCTCGGCCTGCACCCAATATTCAATGTGGACCACATTCGGCCATATTTTCTGCCATTCTTGGACACATCTGACATTGCAGAACAACTCACACCAACTAAGTTAAACCCATACTACATGGAAGAAGCCACAACTAATTAGATCATGGATGTACAGACCAAGAAAACTCTCCAATAGAGGATCCAACTATATCATCTTGTCAAAGTGAGCCAACTCCTTCATTAGGGCAAGTGGTTCACTAGGGACCAGGTTCAACAGAAATTTCCTCACCTCATGGAGGCTCTGCACACAATGGGGACCATTGATTACTAAGGAGGGAGGACTGATCCAAGTGGATATTGGTGGCCACTCGCCTATTCCACCTAGACCTCCAGTCAGTTTCACCCATTTCCTTGTTTATAGTAGCATTTACTATTTTAATAGTTTTTCGGTTCCTGAACTTCGGTAGAAGTTTTGACCACCTAAAAAACGTTTTTTTGATGTCCACAGCAGGCCTGTGGCTAAAGGAAAAATGAAAAGCCTATTGAAAATCCTATATTGCTCGGAGAGAGCTTTCCAACGAGGTATCATCTGCACCAAACAAAGATAATATGACCAAGTTAGGAACCCAGGAAGTTGGCTGCCCAACTAACCCCAATGGGGCCCACAATCTCTTGGCATTCCATCTCTCGGGGTTAGGGTTTTGGTTGTTTAGGCTTTTCCCTTGTTTTTCAATAATAAAAATTCCTTTGAGCCTCATTGTAACATAGTTTAGAGGCATGTAGCCGCCACATCTCTTCAGAGAGACAAGCTAAAATCGCCTGAGCTAGTTTATTTCCATTTCTGTATGTAGGCATATTTTAGTTCTTTGATATTAATGAAATGAAGTTTTATTTCTGCAACATCTCTGTGTTTATGTGTATATTTTTATTTTTTTTCATTCCTGCATAAGTTTGGATCACAACATTAACTTAGTGTATCCAAATCTCATGTCAACCTTTGAAAATATTATAACCCCTCTTAGTTAGTAGAATAAATCATCAATATAGGGTAATTGATACTTATTTTTCATTGTAAGTTTACTCAATTTCCTATAGTTAATAAATAGTATGGAGGTTTTATCCTTAAGATTTATAAAAAGAATTGGTCCTCCCTAAGGGGACACACTTTCTTTAATATATCATTTTTCCAACATCTCTTTTAATCTCATCTTTAACTCTACCAATTTAAGAGTACCCATTCTATAAGGAGTGCTAAATATACATATATCTCCTAGCAGATGATCAATTTAGAATTCAATTCTCTTCTTGGGAGGTAATCTCATTATCTTATCTAGGAATGTAACCCTAAATTCTCACAGTACTAGGTAATCTTCAATGATTGCACTTTTTTTTCTTTTGATTTAAATACACATACAAGATATATACCTAACAACCTTTTTCTAAATTCTTCTTCATCTACATGAATGAGATATGTATTATGGAAATGGGTTTTGAAATTCCTTTTTCACTTTTTTCATATTACCATCATAGTCTATGTAGTTGAAGGCCTTGTAATAATCTAGTTTGACTTTGTTCACTGCTAACCAATCCATGTCAGTCAAAAAACTATAGGAACCTATTGGAAAAACATTTGGAGCTACACTCATAATCCATGCATTCATTTCCAACAAGCATGCCTTTAATAACTCATTCACTTTTCTCTTGGTTCCTATAACCAATTGCAATAACCATGATTTCTTGTGCTTGAACTTATAAATGGATCAAGGCTCAACAATTTGAGATGCAACATAGTTAAGATTATATCCATAGTCAGTAAAAGTGGAAACAAATAACTTGGCAATATTACCTTCAACTTCCACCATTGACACTTAGTGCTTTTCTTATCTATCTTCTACAACAACATAAATTATAGGAACATTTTTGGCTTCATCGTTGTATCTTCGTGAATGTTTCGAATCCTCCTATTATTGTCCTATTTATGAGCGAAATCCCTAAGAATATGTTCTTCTCCACATCCTAAGCATTTCATAGTTCTTTTCCCTTGCTCCTCTTCTCTTTGTTCAACTTCTTCTTCTAGGTTGTTTCCATTTTATGATGAATTTTTTTATAGAATCCACTTCATGCTATAAAACCTAGCTTAAGATTCCTTGAATAACTCTTATATCATCATGGCTTAAAGCCTCTCTTTCTCTCTTCATAGTTTTCCTTTTTCCTTTATTTTTAGGACTTATTTATTTATAGTTTCTATATGGCTTGCTAATCATAGTATTATTTTTTTGTATTATCTCCTTAAGAGTCTTGGTTTAATCAAATTCAGTCCTATTTTGGTAGGAATTTGGTAATTTAATAAGAAAGTGTTGAAATTTCACTTTCTCATTTCCAATAAATGGAACATATCTCAACAATTCCATCGAATTGATGCTCATCATATTTAAAATGACCTTGTTGGCCTTCATATTGTCAGAGTATTCATGCACTTGGAAGTATTTATTTAACGTAAGAAGCCATGTTTATTCTTCCTCGTCTAATTTTACTTCACCATAAAAGGTAGATGGCTTCACCTTTCTAAAATCCTCCTGTAACCAATCTTTGGATTTCTTTCAGTGAAGTCACACATCTACTCACAAAATCATCGTTATTGTGAAGAATATTTTCAATATATGTATCATCATCACTAGACTGATAACTTATTCCAATCGTTTAATGAGGTAGCTCTACTAATTGTTCAAAGGAAGAAGTTTATATAGCACCTTGCCTCTTAGTTCAAAACTCTCCTTGCTAACATTTGTCCCAACATGTCCAATATATTTCGAAGTCGTAATGCCATCAAATAATTCAAGTTGGTGCTTCTACCAAGGTGTCCTCCCCATTTTTAACCATTGGAAAGTGATAGAGGGACAATAAAATTATTCCTATCCATATTTCCAACCGTTGATTATGAGCTTCTAAAATTAAAAATACTCTATATTTTCAAAGTTTATTTCCCATATTGGCCCCAACCACCAGCATTCTTGAGTGTGGTTGTCCATTTTTCACGATTTTCATTCCTCTACTAAGATTTCCTAGACTCTTTCAAAACTCTGAATAGATGTAATGAACAATTCAATATGCTAGGACTATGTGGGAGCTAATTGTAATGCTTTTTGCACCAATTACCTATGTTCTTGTAAATGTACATGAGAAAACCTAGTACTTACGATTATTTTACTACTAATATTGATCCTCGATTGTTGGCTCGATGGTGGAATATCTACTTTTTCTTCCTCAAATTTCTTCCATGGTGGGAAACCTAGAAACTCACATTTGTTTCTACTTTTGCAACCGAACCTTTATTCTCAACTCTGTATCTTTATTTATAGGTAGCACTCTAATTGTCTCAACTTTTGCAGTATGAACTTGCATCTCTATTTACGAGAAACATTTTACATCATATCAACATCAATGACCACAATGCCTTTGACATTAATGACAACACTTACTAAAAATAAGTTTTACATCATCATGTTGGATCTCATAAGCACATACTGTTCTACACTTACCTACATCAATCACCCCAATTACTTTAATATCAACAACAACACATGTTGAACAATCTCCCTCTTTGGAACTAATGGTAACACCACTACACATAATCTAGTCATTGATGTACTAAGTTGAGAACTCCCCCTATCTACTGGTTTACTTTTCTTATCCTTATGTATGTGTACTTCTCCCCCTTTGTAATCAATGGTAAAAGGCTAAATTACTACTACTTTTAGCTAAGTACTCCCCCTATAATATAGAATCCCCCTATCAAGGTTGTGACCTTCTATAACATGTCTTCTTCTTGGCAGAAGGAATTTTGATCATGTAGATTATGCTTCCTTTTACCTATGCTTCTCTTCATCAACATCTCTTCTTCTATTTGCAACTTTTCCCTTTAACTACAACATGATTTTCTTTGGAAGCAATTACTTCCATTAATATACTTGTGTCTCACTGATTTTATACTCTCCCTAAGATTGTAATGTATACCAAGTGACGCTATCAACCTTCTTCTTTTGTTATGCAAAAAATGCTCCCCCTAAGCATATGGTTCTTCCCATATGCCATGTATTTTGCTTGTAATATTTTCAACGTTTGATTTTCTTAAAGCCTTTATCATCCTTATATTTGGCCTACTTGATCTACCTTTATTGCTCCTTTCCTTAACTCAATAATTCTTTGATTTTGTCTTAATATGTTCTAGCTAAATTCTCTCTTCTTCTTCCTTTATACATTGACTACCCACTGCCCTGTTATTTTGTAAGTTGTCCCAATTACTCCAACTTGATGACTTTCTCAAAAATAAACTTTGTTGTCCTTATTATTAATATTTGTATGGACACACACTTGATGATTTTATTTTCATCATTTTCACATTATGTCATAGTTTTTCATTTTCTTCTTATTTTGGAAACTGGTTCATGTCCTTTCTTGCATATTTCATCTTGAACTTCTATTTTATTGATGGTATTTCCCACCTGTTTCTTCACATAAGGTTGTACTTCCATTTAATTTACTTGTGTTTGCTAATTCATTTCCTTTTTTAGGTATATATGCATTGTCTATAGTCATGGGTTTTTGTATCACTAATGTGAACAACACTTCTGTCTACTCTAGTGCACCTTGTGCATATGGCATGGTATGATGGAATACAATTGTGTATTGCTCCTTTTACTGAGAAAGTGAAGGCGATGCTACTCTCAACCTCTCATCTATTGTTCTCATATAATGGCTATATTTGACTCCTTTCAATACATATACATTGCTTGGAGTCTTGGTTTCTCTTGCCACTAAAGTTTCCAGAGTCTTCCTTCCTTATATTATATCCTTTAGAGTTAAATCTGACTTCATGTCCTTTATCAACCATTTGACTTACACCCCAGAATATTATGATTTAAACCTTTAACAAGAAGAACATTGTTGGCTTTATCATTTTTATTATTAAAGCTAACTATTCATTTTCCCATTAATTTGTCTAATGTACCATCTCCAAGAATAAAATCACCACCTTTGACCTCCTTTAGAGAGAGAAATATGCTTTTTTCTCTTGTCATATGATGTGAACATCCATAGTCTATATACCATTCAATATCTTTATTTTTAACACATAAATATAGACTAAATTCCTCTTGCTACTCTTGCTTCCTTTCCCATATCTTCTTACTTTGATTTTTTTTTATGATGTCTTCTTTTCTTCTTTGGTATGTAAACCTTCATGTATTTCTTCTACAATCAAGAGCTTTGTGACTAAAGTTGTTGCACTTGAAACATTTAATGTATCCAATTTTTGTAGGTCATTTTGTCACATCCAATCAAATGGCCTTGAAACTAGATCAATCAACATCCATTGAAACTTTGCATTCATCCCCTACAAAGCCAAGAGCATCCTCTCTCCAAAACTTCCAAGAATTCTGGGTTAAATAGCTCCAAACCCTAATTTTTGGCCTCATCGCACTTAGACTTCATGCACACTACATTGTTGCAAGTTGTGCACAGATAAATTGAACTGACCAATGCATGTTTATTTCACTACAAGTGTGGTGGCCCCTAAAATTTGGTGGAAAAAAATTATTTTTGAATCTTCTCTTTCCAAAAGCTTCCCTGGTGGTTTTAACTATTTATTGTTGGATCAGATCTCAAACTCCTACACTTGAGATATTGCCTATTATCCCTAGAAATTATCCTCCCTCTAACATGGATCTAAGTCCTATAATGGTAAATTCCAAACCACCTCTTTTACCCTATAAATTCACTGCCTCCCATAGAGCTTGGATTAGCTTTTGGAGACTCTTAGTTATGCCCTCACACTGATGCTTTGTGCTTAAGTATCCATTGTGCATCCATGCATTTGAGTTGTGATTGAAGGCTTGCTTTGTGGCAAGTAAGGACAAGATAGTTGGGAGAGATCTATAACATCAAGACTTGAAAGAGTTGTATCTTCTCCTACATTCATTAATAAAAAAAGTGCTTTGTTTTCCTATACTTATGTCTCATTATGCATATGTAGAAAAATTATTTCTTGACTCATTTTTTAGAGATGTAATATATTCTATTTGTATGTTTTGGTTCTCTTTCTTGTTTTAGTTGTTTTACAAGTTCCACTTATAGCATTTCGAGTTGTAGCTAGAGCTTATAAGCAAGGAGAAGAGGAGAGCTTGCTTTGGATTCCAGGTAAGTATTTCTTTCATATTCTAAAATCTCTACGGAAAACATAAGTATTTTTTTCTTGTTGTTTCTATATCAAGCCACTAGATATAAGGAGTTTGCTTCTGTTCGAAGAAAAAAATTATCCATCAAACAACTTGGAGACTCCACTGGGGATTGAACCCAAAAAGATTTGTTAAACCATGTCATGATGTATCATTTATGGTTTTCTTCCAGCTCCTTAAATGGTGACTCTATTTGTTTGCATATTTTCCATCAAAATCTTACCAGTTTGGAAACTCAATGGTATGTCAAATTACCTAGAGCTTTATTCAATAATTTCAACACCTTTGAGACAACATTCTTAACTCATTTCCGGTTACCAATTCATTATGAAACTGGTTAAAATTTTGATCTCCTTGAAACAATCAAACTCTACTCATATATACCATCATATACATGAGTGGAGATGTCATCGTGGTCTAGTCAAAACTTATATTCTCGATCAGTTGTTGGTAGAATGGTTTGTTAAATCCTTACTGCCTTTTATAACCGAGGATGTTGCCCAAGGCAGAGTTGTTAATGAAGAGAAATTCAGTACTCGTGCTCAATATCAAGATTTTATTCATAACCAATCTGACACACTCTATTACAAGATACCTAATTCTCCATGACCATCCCATACTATTCCACCTCCTCCCTCTGAGGAATCACATGTTTTTGATGACACAATTGGTTTTGTCGCTCTATAGTCAGTGGGAAAATCCTCTAGTCAATTCAACCAGAAACCCCCTTCTATTATGAATAATCAAATAACATCTCCTATCGCTCTTGTTTCTACTTCTAAGGTTAATGATTTTCAATCTACGAAAGGAAAATATCAACAACTGGGAAGTAAAAAGAAGGGTAAAGGTGAGAATAAACAAGAAAACCCTCCACAAGATAAATAGAAAAATAAGTGTCGTCATGAAAAGCTTAAGCCACGTTACCCTTGTCTTATCTATAATTTCAAGCATTTTTCCAAGGATTTTCCACATTGAGAATAAATTAATTGATTTTTGAAAGTTTCATCCACTCCACCTGTGATGTTGATAGATCCTTTCCCAAACCAGGAGGCAAAAAATTTTGCACAAGATCCATCTTCCTATTCTCAAAATAATATTTTTATGTGTCACAAAGACATCTTGAATACCATTAGAAACAAAGATTATGGTTATCTAAATCCTTCAACTGGAAATTCTACTAATCAAATTTCCAATTCTACTCCACCCTCATTTGGTTCTCTCCAAAATCAATAAACTTGCTCTTGAGTTAATGATTAAACTTCCCAAAGGGGTGGTTCATAAATCATCATCATTGAACCCCCATGCGAGATCCACACAAAATTATAATATAGTTGAATATTTAGCCCAATCTTCTTCATCTATGTCTACTCTCGAAGTTTTGCAGAACTATCCCACTCAGAGGAAGTCACTATTAACATCCATTGGAGGAGTATATCCTTCATATTTGGGTCTCATTGTGTTCAATCACAATAATTATACACCTAGACTTCTGCCCCAACTTGCATATATGATTCAATTGTGGTTAGAGGAAAAAATGTATTTTGCACCATTATGGACGAAGGTGCCTCTACTTGCATCATGTTAATGACATGTTGGAAATATTTAACATGATGTCATGTTGGAAATATTTAAGTTATCCTCCCCTTACTTAGTCACCGAAAATTCTCAAAGCTTTTGATGGAAGAGGATTCAAACCTTACGAAATTTCAATTCCTTGCCAGTAGAATTAGCCAGTAAAACATTCTCGATAGAAGTCAAGGTCATTGATGGACAATTAGATTACAACCTCTTATTGGGACGTAATTGGATTTATGCTATGGAAGTTGTAGTATCATCCTATTCTTAGATGATTTCTTTCCCCCACCAAGGGGGCATTGTGGCCATTGATCAACTTGTCTTTCTTTCCGCTAATTACCAGACTATTGGAAGAATACCTCTTGTGGGAAAGACCCCACTAGCTTTTTAAAATGTTGGAATAGGATTATTAAAAGATTCATCTGTAATGGGAACTTTTGTGCTTCCTCCTCCTGACATTCCCCCTACGGTTTCTCCAATCAACATGATTTCATCTAGTACTATTCCATATGATCCATGAATAGTGCCTACCAGTTAATCTTTTGGCGATTGTATGCCGCTTAGCCCCATTGAGTTATCTTATGAGGCTATTCACTTAGCGTGTTCAAAAAATTATGAAAATAATAACTTAGTAAAATTGGTTGATTATTCCTCTGAATATTCAGGTTTAGTTTCGCACTCTGGCCCTTTCAATGACACCTTTCCTACTGACGAAAGCATCATGGAGATCATGATGTCAGATGAGAAACCATGGGACAATAGTCATCATCGTTCGTCTTTCTTGCCTCAACCCGATACTCGTAAGAGTAATTTTGAAGACTTTTTATGCCCCAAGTTTACTAAGGGACCTCATAATCCCATCTCCATTTATGAGGTGACTTATGAGAAAAAGATGGAAAATATTGAGGACACTATTCCCCTTGACATTTCAGTTAAGACCAAGATTATTGAAAACATCCATACAAGTGTCTCTTGTTCTCTAGATGAGATTAAGATTTACAAGGCCATTTTTCAATAATTTCATGGCATGTTTGCTTGTACATATGAATAGATGCTAGGCATTGATCCAAATATTGTGGTGCATGAAATTAAAACATATTCAGATGCCAAGCTAGTTAGACAATGTTTGCATTTGGTTCACCCTAAGAAAGTTGTTGGGATTAAGGCAAAAGTTGAAAAGCTTTTGCACCATGGTTTCATTTATCCCATTCCTTTAACCAATTAGGTTTTAAACATTGTTCCCATACTTAAGAAACAAGGTATGATTCGAGTATGTGTCGATTATCAAGATATTAATAGAGCTTGTCCCAAGGACAACTATCCAACCCCTTTCATCGACCAAATTGTTGATGATTACGCTAGGAGTGAAATTTTCTCATTTATGGATGGCTTCTTTGGTTACAATCAAATAAACATACTCCCATCTGACAAGCATAAGACTGCATTCATTTGTCCATGGGGTATGTTTAATTCTCACAAAATTCCTTTCAGTCTTAAGAATGTAGGAGAAAATTTCCAATTGGAAATTAATTATGCTTTTCATGATATTAGGCATATTGTTTAACCATACCTTGATGATTTTCCTTCCCACTCTAAGATTCGTCAAGACTATCCCATGAATCTCAGAGAAATATTATTACGATGTCGACAACATAATATCCTATTAAACGCACATAAATGTGTCTTTTGTGTTCAATCCATTCAACTTATAGGATTCATTGTGTCTAAACAAGGAATCCGCATGGATCCTTTGAATGTCTAGGCAATCCTCGATTTGACAACTCCTTCTCTCATCCAGTTACAATGCCTGCAAGGGAAGGCTAACTTTTTGCGTTGTTGTTTTCCTAACTACACAGAACTTACCAAAGGTTGCTCATTTATTGAAAAAGGGGTCCCCTTTCATTGGGATGATACAGCTTAAAAGGTTTTGGATACCCTGAAAGATGTGTTAGCTCAAGCATCATTATTCCTCCCCCTAATTATCATCGAGACTATTTCCTATATCTTGTTTCAGTTGTTACCACTATCGCTATGGTATTGGTACAAGAAGATGACTTAGGTTACGAACATCCCTATTTATTACTTGACCCGTAGTTTGACTAATATTGAAGCCAAATAATCCCATGTTCAAAAGTTAGCTTTGGAGGATGTCCAAGCTATTTATATATTTTTCCACTATATTCTACTTCGCAAGACTATTGTGGTTTTTTATTACAACCCTATGACCTATATCCTATCACGTCAATTGTTGGGGTGAAAATAATCGAAGTGGATTTGTATCCTCCAAGAGTTTGATTTGGAATTCATCAAATCCAAGTCTAAGAAATCTCTTGTATTTTCCGAATTGATTTGTGACCTTCCCTCTTCTACATCAGAATAAACACTTGATGATTTTATCCTCAATGAAATGTTGTTTCTAATCGATGCTTCTGATATTTGGTATGGAGATGTCATCATTTATATCCAAACCCAAAATTTATGACCTTAAACCACTCATTTTTATCAACGTCGTATTCAGTACTAGTCTCACCATTATATCATAATTGGCAAAACACTTTATCGGCATGGTATTGACATGATCTTCTAACAATGCCTCACTCATGAGAATGCCAAGAAAGCTTTGAATGATTTTCATGCTAGAGCATGTGGCAAAAATATGTTTGGTTATGCTACCACCCAAAAAAATTTAAATGTCGGTTACTTTTGGCCGACTATGTTCAGAGATTACATTCTAGCAATCCAAAAGTGTCACGCATGCCAGATCCATAATCGGAAAATCGGTGCTCCACCTGTTCCTTTGCATCCAGTTGTCGTTGTTGGACCCTTTGCCAAATGGGGCATTTAATTCATGACCTATAACCCTCACTCGTCCAGTGGGCATGGTTACATAATCCTTGTAGTAGATTATTTTACTAAATGGGCCGAAAAATTGTTTCATTGTTCCTCTTTAATCACATTATCGTGAGATTTGGTGTGCCACAAGTTATAGTCACAGACCATGGTAAACATTTTCATAATTACATGTTGTTCGAACTAACTTCCAAGTTGGGATTTAAACATGATAGCTCAACTCCCTACCACCCACAAGCCAATAGTTAAGTAGAAGCCACTAATAGCTTCAATGCATGGTAGGGATTCATAAGACAAATTGGCCTACTATTATTCTTTCAACTTTGTGGGCGTACTGCACCTCTTTCTAAATCGCGACTAGATTCATACCTTTTTAGTTGGTGTATGGTCTAGAAGTCGTTCTTCCATTTGAATGTGAAATTTTGTCATTGAAACTTTTCATTGAACTTCTTCTCGCTACCTCTACCGAAGAAGTATGCTTTTTGCACCTAGCTCATCTAGATGAGACTCAACGCAATTTTGTGATGACCAACCAAGCTCACAAAAAATGTGTTAAAGAACAATATGACCAAAATTTTAAACATCATGCCTTCTCAGAGGGTGATCTGGTCCTCTTATATGACCAAGAAGCCAATAAATTAGGAGTTGGGAAATTCAAACCAATGTGGTTAGGTCCACATATAGTTAAATGTGTTCTTGTGAATGGGACTATGAGCTTGTAGACTTTGACGAAATTCCCTTGGTGCAACCTCACAATTGGTTGTACCTCAAAATATATTATGCTTAGATATTTTCTACATAGTCATTGTGTACATACTGTATAGGTTTGTTGTTGTGTTTGTAATGTGTTTTCTTGAGAGTTTTCTACCGCCTTTTCTCATCTTGCATTACATTTGATTTATAGATCTTGTAATTCCCTCAACCATATGTTGACTATGATGATGGTGTTATCCATAGGACCCAAAACCTTTCCTTTGCAGCATGGGAGATCTATGCTCCTAATGACGAGTTAGTGAGTTTGCAAAGAATTTTCATTGGTCGCTCAAATAATAATATCATTGAGTATAACGCAATGATTCAACTATTGTCTGATGCAATTTCATGTGGTATTTTTCATTTGGTCATCATACTTGATTCACAGCTCGTGGTGCTACATCTAAATAATGTTTATTCGATAAGAAGTCCAACCATGCTACATATGTTTTTTAGAGTTCACCTTTTAGAGAGATATTTTGACTACATTGCATATCAACACGTCCCTAGAAGTCTAAAATACATTAATAGGTGCATCATATAATTATGTTTTAGACAGGTATTTGTAACATTTTTAAATATGCAATCATCGTCACATATTGTACATGATAGTAGAATAATGTAGAAAGCATCCATAGATTAGATCTATAAATAATGTTTGAGTATTAAAAAAATTGCGTTTGAGACACATATGGCTCATGGCCTATAATATTTGAATACCTGCAAAAGACAAAATATGTCTCTAAATCCCTAGGTGACTAATCTGAATGGTGATCATGGTAACACACGGCTGCACAGGCATTCTTGTGCAGCAGTCGACTGATCTGAGGTGGCACCCCTATAGTGTATATTTGTAAATGGAATGTGATATCATCAACCCCAGTATCCAGAATAAGGTGGACCAACCCTCCACATGGTGCTCAAATTCGGCTAATGTCTCTGCCAATTTTCGATCTCCTGGGTCCTCCACCTTTGCCCCACCATCTCTAGCATGTCCCAGCTATGGCTACGCTCGTCGATGGAACGGGTACATGCCCAATGGTTTCACTAGTATGATATTTTCTTGTAAAACCAATAGTTAGTCTCTGACAATCATAAAAATAAAAATAAATGTAAAACTTAAAAAAAAAACAAAATATCCAAATGACAATGCTTTTACCTGTGTCACCCCACTACTTGTCTTCAGGAAAAAAAAGCTCTGAATCCCTATGGAAATCTTCTCCAGTGTACAAGTAGTCCTCAATCATGATCAACTACTCTCGAAACCATATAAATAAATTAGGAGTGAATGTCATCATAGGCCCTCCTCCGTGTCAATTCATGAAGTCTATCGATTGCCTCGAGTGAGGCTCTCTAGGTCTAGGTAGCTCACAGGATGTCCGTTGAGGTCGCAATAATGGTACCCTCTACAAAGAAAATGATACTACGATAGAGTCATACCCAAATTTTTTCAAATGTTTTGTGTTTTCTCTATTGAGTTGTTCCTTCAGATTGACCAAGACCCCTTCACACCAGTTGAATATCATGGGTGCCAAGAATTCTAAGGCATACTGCATTTGGGACTTGGTAGCTAAGTGTAAAGTAGCATTGTTGACCAATTAAGTAATGGTAAATAGGATTGTCCTGAGGGGAAGTTGAATAACATCATTTATATCGATTTTCCCATCCTTAGTTGCTTGAGATTGAGGCTGATGATGGATAGCTATGTAATCCCTCACTACCTCTCCACCTCTCCTGTATCAATACAACAAAATTGGTGCCCCTCTACGTGAAAGCCCTGTAAGGAAATAGATGTCTTCAACATATATAGTGACAATGCACTCTCTAATCCTGAAGTATTTTCCATATACGTCCCAAGATCTTACAAAATACTCCAGCAAATCTAACTGGGCCCTCGTGCCTAGAATCATGAAGAAATTTAGTAACCCACAATATCTTAAATCTTGCACTGTTGCTGGATCATTTGCAACAATCATATCTTGAGCCTCATGCTCCCTTTCTCTCCAACTTAAAGCCATTTTCACTCTAGTAAATATCTGCAAAATAACATGAAAAAACACATGAATTAGCAATGTGAAAAATTTTGGGAGAAAAATAACTCAAAACTCATTTTTTGGAACCCTTATTGCATCCATCATACTGTTCATTCATGCACAGAGCAACCCATCGCATTTACCTTTCTTGGTAAGTACGTTGGTTCAGACTGATCAGTATAAAATTAGTTGACTCATCACACTACCCGATATAAGAAGAGTGTGATGGGCCTAGGGTGATTTCTAAGTTCTAAAAAATCAAAAAATATTCCCAAAAAATGCATCACACAAGAAACCAAAACCATGAAAATGACGAGAAAGGATAGAACTCCTAGCTAGAATTGACGGTATTGGTAATGGTCCACCAAATTGCTTGCAATGACCTTCAAAAGACTAAAGGTAAAATCCACTCATAGCTCTCTCAAATTGATAAAATGATAATGGTAAGAAATAAAATTACTTTTTTCACTTTTATGGTCAAAATAAGTCATTATTTTAATAGTTTTTTAATGATTTTGACCTAATTTTACCATATATCATGTATTTTTAATGTTTTCATTGTGCTTTGAGAAGGTTAAATGATAAATGAAGAACACAATGCATGTTATATTTATTTAAATTATACATGTAGGTCATTTTGATGAATAAGTACACTTTTAACACTTTTTCGAGCTCGTAAAACTTACAAAAAGGAACCCCTTGGAGTCTTCTTTAAGCTCTTTTTATACTCCCAAAACATGAAAATATTTTCGAGCACTTGTATTTTCAAACTTGTTAAAGTAAATGAAAAGACATCTAACTAGTATAAGTTTAGCCCTTTTCTGGACTAGATAGACTATTTACAAAAAAGGAATACCTTAGTCAAACATGGCTAAAAGGTTCTCTTGGGTATTGTTTTACACCTTTTCGGACCCAATTGACAAGTTTACGAAAAGGAACTTGGAGTTTTCTTTTTTGCCTCTTTTTTAAACTCTCTAAATATGAAAAAGAAGTCGAGTTGTACCTTCGATGGACTCATAAAACCATTAAACAACATAGGACTTGTTAAGCATGATGAGACAAAAACACTCATGCTCGGGGTTCATTAAAAATATTCAGAGGGATTCATCCGAAGGATGAACTTATAGACCAAGCATATGTTATCCTCCTCAAGATTGTCAAAAATAAAGAGGTACTGGCCAGAAATGGTTGGGAAATCAAAGAATAAAACCTATTAATGGCAGTGAGTTACTCTTGGACATGACGCTCTTTCACTTCATCTCCGTGAATGTTTTGGGATGGCAAATTTGCTTACCTCTTTGTTGATTACACCTCATTGAAAGTATTCATAATGGGTCTTTGAGTCAATGCTGCGAACTCCATATTAGTGTTGTTGTTATGTTTAAGAGAAAGCCCACCCTTGGTTGACATCTACTACAATACCCTTAAGCCTTACTTTATGTATGTCGTTCCTGAACTAACTCTGCATCATCACATTCTGTCTCAAATATTGATACATGTTTTGTGTTTTTGATGGGGGATAAATTAGGGCCCTCCTTCTACGAGTCATTTCCTGTCAACATCAACACATTTTCCAAGAAGTTGACTTAGAAAATCCCTTCAGTGCCTTAGAGATTACATACCTCAATGGAAAGTTTGCTCGCTTTCAGTAATAAGTTCTCATCATTGGCCTTTGACCACAAGATTTTGTGTGGTGTTCAACTTCAGCACATTTATTGACACAACATAGATTTTATTGTAGTACCTTGAGGGCCATTATCCTTATCAGTGGTTCCTCTCACATTTGTTAACAACTTACATCATTGGTCAGTAATTAGATGGTGTCTACCATGTTCAACTCCAATGCATCTATTCACATGGCTAGACCCATACTATCAAGTGACGAGGTAGAAGACCCTCAATCTAGTTTCATCCACCCAGGCTGCAATTTCAGGATTCATACAAGATTACAAAGTATGATGGCTATGATCATTTAGAAAGTTATTCAAGCATGGATCCACAATCTCTCATCAGTGGACATGATTTTTATTATTTTACATGTACATGTAAATTGGCTTATATGTTGAGTATGGGTATGCCTACCTTAGTAATGATATCATGATGATTATGTATTGTAACAAACAATTGATGATCTCGACCAATCTATTCTTGATCTTGACTTGTCACATGGTAAAGAATTTTAGTCCTCAACTATTGCTTCTGAAATTTTACTTTAGGGGGGAATCTATTATAGTTTACTTTGTCACATCCAAACAAATGGCTTTGAAACTAGATCAATCAACATCCATTAACATTGCATTCATACCTTGCAAATCCAAGAACATCCACTCCCCAAAATTTCAAATAATTTTGGGTTAAACAACTCATAACCCTAATTTTTGGCCCCATCACACTTAATCTTCATGCAAACTGCACAGTTGCAAGTTGTACAGAGAGAAACTTCACCTACCAATGCATGTTTCTTTCACTGCAAGTGTAATGGCCCTTGGAATCCAGTAAAAATAAAAATTTATTTCGAATATTCTCTTTCTATAAGCTTCCCAAGTGGTTTTAACTATTTATTGTTGGATCAGATCTTGAACTCATACTCTTGAGGTCTTATCTCTTATCCCTATAAATTATCCTCCCTCTAATGTGGATCTAAGTCCTAGAATGGTAAATCCTAAATCACCTCTTTTACTCTATAAAATCATTGCCTCCCATAGAGTCTGGGTTGGATTTTGGAGACTCCTAGTTATGCCCTAATGTTGTTGCTTTGTGCTTAGGGATCCATTATCCATCCATGTGTTTGAGTTTTGATTGAAGGAGGACAAGATAGTTGGGAGAGATCTACAAGGTCAATATCTAAAATATTTGTATCTTCTCCTACATTCATTAATACAAAAAGTGATTTGTTTTTCTATACTTATGTCTCATTTATGCATACGTAGAACAATGCATTCTTGAATCATTGTTTAGAGATGTTAGTATATGTTATTTTTATGTTTTGGTTCTCTTACTTGTTTTAATTGTTTTGCAGCTTCCACCTATAGCATTTGGAGTTGGAGCTAGAGATTACAAGCAAGGAGAAGAGGAGAGCTTGCATTGGATTCTAGGTAAGTATTTCTTCCATATTCTAAACTCTCTAAGGAAAACATAATACTTTTTTCTCTGTTGTTTCTAGATCAAACCACTAGATCTAAGGAGTTTTCTTCTATCCGTAGAAGGAAATTATCCGTCAAATACCAATGATGGAGAAAATGAATTTAAGTTCATGATTCCATCATTGCAAGTATTTCTAGATCTGATAGGGGTGTTCATTGAGGTCATATATGAGCCTTTACTAACTTTTGAAGAAGTTGGCTTGATTTTGTTCGTTTCTTGAGGAATTCCATACTTATTCTACCTTTTCGTTTGATCTCTACCTATGGGAATGATCTAAATTTACTTTAGTTGATCCTCACTTTTCTTTCTTTCTTTGTGGGTGGCTGGTTGGGTCAATACTCAGCTAATATTGGATTTTGTTCCTACGTTGGTGACTAAGTGTTGGTTCCTTTAAGTATACTGACATATCTCTTAGGTTCTTCTATCTTTGATGTATTAGGACTTGATTCTTTCTTGAAAACTTCATAATAATTGATGCATGTTTTAGTAAATGGATATATTTGGATATTGGCTATATTATCCAAGATTTTATAACTCCTTTCAAATTTATCCTAATCATTTTCCTTTTCAAGATCAATTCACAAGGAAACAATCTCAACTTCTAGTTTCTCAAAATGCCTTGCCTTTTGATTCAGTTGGTTGGTCAACACTTCTTTCATTCTTCTTACTTCTTCTAAGTTTTAACAATGACACCAATTTTCTCTATTATATTAAGTTTATAATCCTTATCTTCGTATTATTGCAATAACTCCTTTTGCCTTTTATTTATTATTGTGAGTCACTTTATCTCTTGCAAGGAAAAGATAAGTTCTTTTCCAAAATATATGTTCTCATCAATATCTTCTTCCTCTGAATTGGATTTCTCTTTCTTAGTGTATTGAACCTCCATGTTCATGAGTAGAGGTTCCCTTTTGTCATTATCATATGCATATATATTACTATCTTATGATGAGCTACATGTTTCTTTTTCATGATAAGGTTTTCTTTGATCTTCATGTTCTTCTTTATCAAATATTATTTTTTGAACTTCCATATGAATACCTAATAGAAAGATTGCCTATTCTTCTACAATTATGATATAATAGTAGCTTACTTGTGGATTGCACTTTTTTGTATCTTCTTCACTTTTATCAGCTTGAGTATTCATGGTTAAGGGACCTTCTTCATCATCACTACTTACACTTATTGCATACAAACATTTGAAAGAGAAATCGAATACTTTAATAAAGTTTCGACAAAATAGTCGCTTACCTTTGCCCTTTCTTAATTCACTTGAGATAGTGTGCACAACTCTTGCATTTAATACATTTGATCTCTTTTTCTCATTAAATTATGCTTCGACGCCTAAGAAATAGTTGTATTCTTTGTTTTCATCTTCTTATATATATCCATTAATTTTCTTTTCATCCTCACTATTGTCTTGACTTGATCCCTTTTGTAGTCTCCTCTCGATTTGGGATTTGTTCTTATCTGATTCATCACTTGGGTAGTCACGGTCTTTGATATTATTTAATTCTTTGTGTACTTTTTCCTTCTAATATGAATTCTTCATTCCATATTCTGTGTGGATATCATCTCCCTCAAAATCACATTGCAACTTATCTAACATTTTTTTTGTTGTTTTGCAATATCTCATTTTATTTGCATTTGATTTTGACATTCCACTCAAAACAATTTTCATGGCTTCTATATATACTTGTTGTTCTTCCTTCCATACACTGCATATTTCCATAGATCTAGGTTCTGAGCCATTAGATGACACTTCATTCTTACCTTCCATATTGCAAAACTTAATCCATTAAATTATGGTGCTTCATTTGTATACAGTCCTTTCTAACTAACCATGGTCCCTTCAAGATCTTCCTTCCAATAATTAAATTTCTTTTGAAGACACCTTCTATGATACCAATTTTTGAATCTAAGATAATATTGAGAGGGGTGGGGAGTAGGGGTGGGGTTGAATCAATACCATACTATAATTTTTAACAATATTTAAGATCTTTAAGTTATTTCTAATAAACCACACAACAATGCCATAAATGAAACTATACACACATAGATATAGAGACATAAATATTTATGTGGAAACCCATATGGGTTAAAACCATGGAATAACTTCTTCTTTATATGTGAATGTAGGCACTAACCTACTATTACTTCAATTTACTCGCACCATTTAAAAGGAGACACCCATCCCCTAAGATTTATAAATACAAACCTGAAGGAGACATTGATCCTGTGATTTACAAGAACCAACCTGAAGGAGACACATGTCCTCTGATATTTATATCCATCAACCTAAATAATACATCAATCCCCTGATTTACATGAATCAACCTAGAGGAGAATTTGATCCCCTGGTTCACAAGCCCGAACTTGAAGGAGACTTTGATTTATAGGCATCAACTTGGTATACCTATTAGAACCCTTTTTTTATCACATTTTCAAACTAGACCCACAAGAATTCCATCTAATATTAGTCACACACACTCCTTGATATTTTGTTTGTATATGTTTTTTTCTAATCCACTTAGCTTTCTTATCTTATCTAGATAATCTGATCTCTAGATCTCTGCAATCCAATCTGAATTACTAAGAATTCACACAAGCTAACCTCCTCTTACACTTGTTGTCCTATTGCCATCACATTGGATGGTCCTCAACTATCACAGTTGATGTCTCAACAATCATACTTGTTGTCTCACTTAGAAATCATACCTGATGTGTTTACAATCACATTCATTGACATTCTGCTTTGTTGTTACACAATCACATATACATTTGTTTCCACTTTGCTTTGTTGTTACACATTATTGTTATTGTAATAGCCCTTGTGAAAATTCCATGTAAAAATATATAAATGCCACGGATGATGGGACACATATTCCAAGCTGAATGGTGGGCAGGACATCCTAGTGTGTGTTCATTTGGTTGTTTATGGCTAAGGAAATTGGAAAAGGAAATGGCTAAGGCATTAAAGAGGCAAAAAGGCATTTGTGGCACATTTATTGATGAAAATAATGGAAATTGGGAGAAAATGAAGGTGAAAGATCACAAGTTGCATGTGAGGAGGAAATTGAAGGAAAATAATGGAAAATGAAGAAAATAGAGGCCTCGTTAATAAAAAGGCTTCCGAGGATCAGTGGGCAAGACTTGGTCAGTTTAGATTTGGAGCTCTCTCATTATTATCTCTCTCACACAAACTCTTGGACACTTGGAGATTTCTTGGATCACTTTGGCATTGGAGCAAGAAATGCAAACAAGGAAATATGAAGAAAAGATCAAGCATGGAAAGGCAGGATCAAGCAGCTACAACAAGCTTCATTGTAGGTATCAACTTGCATGTGTATTTTCCTTGCTAAATTTGGTATGCATGGGATTGCATGTGTTTCTTTTCTACCATGGCATGGGTTTTGCCAGGTGTGACAGTATTTTTAGCCTAGCCTTGCCATTTCTTGATAGTTTTGATGAGATGGGTTCTCTCATGCATTTTGTGGGGGATGGACGGATTAGATCCGAAGTTGAGTGGGGTGGATTTGCTACAACCCTTGTTGCTACAAATTTGAATCGTTTTTGCGAACACAGTCACATATCTACTCATAGAATAATCATTATTTTCAAGAAGGTTATTAATCTTTGTATCACCATCACTCGATTGATAACCACATCCACTCATTTCATGAGATGGCTCTACTAATTTTTTAAAGGAAGAATATTACATAGCACCTTGCTTATTAGTTCAAAATTCTCTCCATTATAATTTTCCCCCACACATCCAATATGTTTTCTAGGTGGTAATGCTATCAAATAATTCAAGTTTGTGTTGCTACCAATGCCAACCATTGCAAGTGATGGAGGAAAACAACATTATGTCTATCCATATTTCCAACAATAGATTCTAAGTTTGCAAACTTCAAAATACTTTTTATTTCTTGAGTTTCTTTCCCATCTTGGCCCCAATCACTAGCACTCTTGAGTGCAGTGGTCCATTTTTCATGATTTGTATTCCTCCACTAAAGTTTTTGAGACACTTTCAAAACTTTGAATATTTGTAATGTAAACTTCAATTTGCTAGGGCTATATGTGAGCTAATTATAGTTATTTTTGCACCAATCCCCTATATTCTTATAAACGTACATGAGAAAAGCTAGTAGTTACGTTGATGCTAGCATTAAGATCGATCCTGGATTATTGGCTTGATTGTGGAACATATACTCTTTCTTCCTCAAATTTCTTACATGGTGGGAAAACCAGAAACTCATATGTGTTTCAAAATTTGCAACCGAACCTTTATTCTCAACTTCTCATCTCTATTTGTAGGAATTGCTATAATTATTTCAACTTTTGCAACATGACGTTGCATCTCTATTTATAGGCGACACTTTACATCATACCAACATCAATGACGAAAATTCCTTTGGCATCAATGAAAACACATGTTCAACAGAAGTTGTACATCATCATGCTAGAGCTCATAAGCACATATTGGTCTACATTAACCTATATCAATGGCCACAATACCTTTGACATTAATGATAATACATATTCGACAATATCACATTCTCAAAGTGATCCATTATTGTACACTCTTATAGAGGTGAAGTTTCCCAAGCTTCAATCTATGTTAGGAGTTCAAAAAGTTGTCATTAAGAAGGAATACGATCTAATGCCCCTTTCCTTCTACTATTGTTTCACATTTGTAAATGCTTCAAACCTATCTGATGTTCTTACGAGGGGTGTTATGATACTTAGACAATTACGAGTTAATTAACTTAAACTTAAAGTTCCTTTAGGTAAAGTGTGTTTTTTTATAATTGTTATAACTAACTAATATAATAGTTATGATTATGTTCTTTACATGAAACTATTCAAAGATTCATCTCCTTATTGATATTAAAAGCACTTGATCCATGGCTAAATACTTGATTGGTGCATGATCTCTATTTAAAAAAGCACGGGGGGGTAATTTTCTAATGATTGGTTATGAGATATTCATTTGTAAAATATTTGTCTTTTGCATTGATATATTTCTTCAAGTGGCCACATTAGTTGCAACCATGTCCTTCTATAAGGGTTTTAATCATGTAATATATTGGTGTAGTAATATTTATTTTGTTTATATGAATGGTTGCTTAAAGGTGTTTGACTTATGTGGATATACCTTGTTTATTGAATAGAAGTTACTAAATTTCATTTATTTCCTACTTACCTATTTATATACTAACAAAGGTACACTATGCATTTCCCACCCAAGCCATTACTCCTAACACGTGCTAGTTGTTTCTTTATTTACCATCTATTTTACAAATATTCCTTTTGTTAAGGATTACAAACTAGTTTGATAGGACCTCACACACTCAATCACATCATTCTTTTACTATAAAAGTACTTCAAATGTGTACTTATATCATTTTCTAAGTTTACAAACATATTTTTGTTAGTGGTAATTGTTCAAGCATGTTATTGAAATTTCCTCATAAAAATTTCATCTCTTTACTCTCTCAAGGTCGATAACTAACTATTCAACAATTAAGGTATTTCCACACATGTTGAACACTTAAGCAATTTATCACACAAATAGATCAAAGATCAGTCCACCATTGTATTACGTGTTTAAAAACCTCAAACCGGGAAATAATCCATCATTGACCCCAACCAACACAACCACTTAAGGAAATATATTAATGCAAAAAGAAAAATTATCACATAACAGTTTCTTATAATTGATCATCAACAAATGACCCTCCATTCTCTTTAAATAGATACCAATGACCAATTGGGTGTTAATTGACAAATCAATATAGTTGTTAGTAGAAATAAGAATAAAAACCGTCAAATCAAGTTATGTCTATAACATGTTGTTACTATTTGATTACGTAACTAAAAAATCATCCTAATCCATACTAAAGAAACACACTTAAACTAAATACGCATTGGACCAATTTGATCTTAAGTAACCGCTGAGTATCTAATTATCCTAACACCCCCCATTAATAAAAATTTAGGATAGAATTAAAAGATTTACAAAGATGACACAGTAAGAAGAACAAGGAGGCATTAAATCCTATCCCTATTTGATGAAAACTTCTTGAATTCCCAATATAAATCAAAGTTTGGAAAAAATCACTTTTATAAGAGACATTGTGAAATGCCCTCAACTTGATCAATTTTTAGGGAAAATAGTACTTCATGAATGTGATCTTAAAGAATCTTTACGATGAAATTCATGTGTATCTTGATGTGTTTGTTGTGTTCATGTTGAATAAGATATTTGATGAGCTTGATGGCACTCTGATTGCGACACTAAAGTGTCATCAAATGATACTACAAGAATCCAAACTTTGGAAGGATCCATTGAAGCCACAAGGCTTCTTGACTTGCATTAGTTGCTTCACAATATTATACTCTTACTAAAGAAATAGAAAAGTGTGTTTCTCATAATCCCAAGTGATGAGTCTACAATCAAGATTAAAAATATAAGCTACACTATACTTCCAATCAGCAAGGTTGTCGGCCCAATTAGAATCAGTGAGCCAATCACTAAAAAGCCCCTTATGAATTGTAATGTATCCCAAATTGAAATGTACCATAGATATACTAAAGTGTATTTTTGTTGTTTTCCAATGGATCTCATGGGATGATTGCATTTATTTGGAAAGAATATCAACATCAAAGGAAATATTAGGACAATTATGAGTTAAATATTAAAGGATACTAACTAATCAATATTGCAAAGTGGCCTATACTTCCATTGTAGTATAGGTGGTAATCCAAGTGACTCCGAAAGAAAAGGAGAATGGGTTGGTTTACAATTTTCCATGTGAAAATGGTGGAGAATGTCACATGCATACTTAGACTAGGAAAAGGACATCCATTTCTTGGTTTGAAATGCATGGAGGCCAAGGAAATAATGCACATAATTTAAGTCTTTCATTTCAAATTTCTTCATTAGGATGGATTTCACTTGGTATACAAGTTTGGGGTCATTATTGGTGGGAATAAGATCATCAATATGGGGAAAAGGTATTATGATATGGTTCTTTACTTTCTTGGTACATACATGGGGCTTAGTATGACATCTAGAAAGGCTAGTGCCAAGAAAAAAACTATCAATTTTAGCATACCAAGGTCAAGAACTTTCTTAATACCAAAGATATAATTTTTAAGGTGGAAAATATGGTTGGAATCATATTTAAGATAGCTAGGAGGTTTCTCTATGTAATTTTCCTCTTGAAAATCCCCACAAAAGAAGGCGGAATTAACATCCATCTATTAGACTTATTAGTTATGTGAGGCAACAAGGCCTAGAATAAAGTAGATGGAATTTTGGAAATGAAGACAACGGTTTCATTTAATCCCTTAAATTTGAGAAAATCTTTTATCAAATAACCAAGTGTTCTGTCTCTCAAGACCTCCATCTAATGCATACTTAATTATACACACCACTTTACATCTAACAAGTTTTTTTCCTTCTAGAAGAGATACAATACGCCAAGTATCATTCATTAAGGAATGATATTATTCATTCATTGTTTTGTCCCAATCTAGTTAGGTAGAAGCTTCTATAAATTTTTCTAGACAATGGATATTTGAGACTTGAGCAAAAATATAGAAGACTCATTGGAATTGTGAATGTGTACAATGTTTATTTATAAGATCATTAACAACATCATCTAGTGCTTCTTTTCTTATATAGATCCATTTGGAAGTGGTGGTACTGGTGCAGGTTCATGTTCAATGGATCTAACTAGAGGAAGGTGAGTAGATGGAGGTGTATTTTCATCCCCGTTCTCACCATCTAAAGAAAAAACTAGGAAGGGACCATTAATAGAAATTTCAGGAAAATAATATGTCATAAACACCAAAGATGATTTGCAGGTTGAAGATGGCATGTAAGTTGAATTAGGTTAGCATACCAAATTACACTTCCAAGTTGAAAGACTCTCATTAAACTTAACATCTCTCCTTATAATAATTTTATAGAATTAGGTTGAAAAGTCTATAACTTTTTACATCTTCAAAATATCCACTAAAAATACACTTCTCACTTTTAGTTTGTAATGATTTCCTTTTTTCATTGGGAATGTGATCCCATGCATCACTACCAAACATTAGAATTGGTTTACATATTTAATTTTATTCCATTATTGGTGTTATTATTTTAAGTCCTTTGTGTGAGTGCCATTTACTATGTGATTGACATAATTAATAACTTCTACCCGAAAATGAAGACGTAATCACTTGAGTAGGAATAATTGTTAATGACATTTGCTTCTTCATAAGAGGTCACAGGTTCAAATCCAAAAGGAGCTAGAGTATGTACACCTCTGTATACTTTAGAAGTCTAATCCCTATGGGGATATGGGTCACTTTTACCACAAACAAAGGGGTCTCATACACAAATTTGGTGTTTGGCTTGGTTGTGACCTTAAAATTTGATTATTGTTATTATTATTATTACAATTTTTCGTTTCTCACAGCAACAACATTTTGTTATGGCCTATATGGAATAATGTGTTGCATCTAAATTCCCTATCTAGTGTAGTAAATTGTAAATTTTTTATTTATATATTAGTCTCCATGATCTATTTTTAACCTATACAATTAATTTCCATGTTGTGTTTGTACAAGGGTCTTGAAGGCCACACACATGTCAAAAACGTTACTTTTAAGTTTTAATATTAAACTCAAGTGCATGAAAAGAAGCCATAAATGAAAGTTAAGAAGTATTTGCACTTAGAAAAAGGAGAAGGAAGTGGACCACACATATCACTATGATCAAGATGTAAGGGGGTAAGGCATGCTAAGAGGCATACCCATCAAAATTGTTTCAATGATGTTTGCTAAGAATACATATGTTACAAACACCATCTTTAGAAATAAGAAGAAGACTAATCACCATATTTTATTATGTAGTTGTTGTAATGAGTAGTAGTTTAGATGATTAAACCCTTCATGCCAAAGTTTTATCAACACATTACTATGAGCAATAAAAAATGATGGAAAAGATGATGAACCAAAATTTTCAAATTTGTACAACCTTGTAATATTATCAATAATTCTAGTTGTTGGGATAGGCTTAGGATCCTTTAAATCCTTGATTAAAACTTACTAAGGTGAAAACTTTATTATTTACCTTCCCCTAAATGTGTTATTTGATTAAGATGTTGTAGGAGATACATAAAACACATAAATACATCACTAAAATGACCATTATCTAGTTGAATTATTCTAGACCCTACAACACTAAGAGATCGATCATTGCCAACAAATATTCGTTCGATATTACATTCATTAAGAGAAAACACATGGATTTATCCTTAGCCATATGATAATATGCTATAGAATCAATAAACTACTCCTTAGAAGAAGAAATTTATGTTTTTCTTCTTCATCGTTTCTTCTAAGGCCTCCATATTCTTAAAACATTTAAATTTTACATAACTGTCTCATCCACAAAAGTTTGCAATGTCTCTCTTATGAATTTTTTCTTCTTTGTCACCATTGAGATGGAGGTTGACTAAAATGGTTTGAGACCTTTGTTTTTCGTGTTGTTGCAAGAGTGTTGCTCCTCTAAATGCTTGGATTTATCCTTCTAGTAGGTGACTAAGATTTTGTTATATGTACCTATAGTGTTGATAATTCCAAGATGCAAGAACTTATCTACTCTCTAATCAAAGAATAATAAAAAGATTCAAGAAAGGATGGTTTGTAATTATCCATTAATGTTTCTCTAGGGGAGTGAAAAGTAGATACAAAAATAGAAGATGCACTACCAAGCTTAGTAAAAATAGCATATATACATTAGTTGACTTTGTTTTCTATTTTATAGTCTTCAAGTAAAAGATTTGAGAGTTTTAAAGTTTTAGAAATAATTTTCAATGTAAGAGAAATCATTGGAATTTAAAGAAATCATTGGGTTTCAAGTTGGTGGGCTCAAGTCTCATTGTATTTATCAAATATGATTTCCAACTTTTTCAAAGATTCATCTAGGTTATCAATTCCTTGAAGGTGAAACCATAAATCACTAGAGATGGACATTTTGATCATTCCACATGCTTCCTCGTTTACTATGCCATTTGGCTTTCTTTGAGGCATTAATGGGAGTGGTTTCTTTTCCCAAGGTAATTTGATAAATTCCTTTATTCACTATATCCTCCATACAATATTTCCATAAGTAGTTTGAATTGGTAGGAAAACGATCAATTCGACTAGTTATATTAAAATATGTAGCTAATATGATTTCAAAAGCATAACTCACTATCTAGATGTGAAAATTTTGAACAAAAATGGAACTTAAAAAATGATATTAAAACATATTTTGGATATTAAGGTTATGCCCTTTTTAAGAAAAGCACAAAAAGTTGGCCTATGTGGTGATGGATGTACATGAGGTTCTTGAGTACAAAAATCTCCCTTTCTTCTCTAACTTTTATTTTTACTTGAAGCGGCCCATTTCTATAAAAGAGTGAGAATCATTGTTACAATGAAATTATTTTATAAATAAAAGTTGAATACCAAATATAACTTTTAAGAAAAACATTGAAGTTATTTTAATGTGATTCATTTTCTATAATTCTAGTGTATGCAATTTTAGAACACAATTATGTGATAACTTAAAATTGCATGATTTTTTTAGAAAATAAATTAATGAAAAGAAAAGCTTGAACTCATGACATCTATTTATTAAAGTAACTTTTAACAAAGTGAGTTAGCGCAAAATATATATTAAATATTTTGAAGGATGATGGAGGCTTTTATTTTGTTTTATTTTTACTCTTTTCTTCGAAATGCACCTTTTTTTTTGCCTAAAAAAATGCTTCAACATAGTTATTGATATATATTGGATCATTATATTATTTTTCATGTATCTCAATGTCATGTGTGGATTTCAAGAAGTCTTTAGAAAGTCCAAGAACCTTATCATTAGTTGAGGGTTGAGGAAGCTAAAACTTACTTCTGAGTGGCTATCAAGCTGTTTTAAATACCAAATTGGTAGGAGGAGTAGGGGTTCCATTCCATTATGTTATGTTATATTTTGTTCCATAGATGAGAAAAGCAATTGGAAGTCGGAAATTAGAGAGGAGAATAGAGGAGGTTAGGCATCTGTAGTAGCTTACAGGTCATAGGTCTAAGGAAAATCCATAGAGATTACCTCTTCTTTATACTAGCATATTTCCGTACAGAGAAAAGAGAGCAAAGTAGTCTCACCTTCTTCCTAAGTTTTATCCCCCAAGGATTTACAGGGTGAAAACCTTAGGTCTATTGTGTGTATCTCTTTGTGTGTGACTTTGTGTTTCTTTCCATTCTCTATTTCTCGCATTTCAACTTATTTTGTTCATTTAAGAAGAGAATAAATTGCTAAAGAATCTAAGATATAAAAAAAAATTAATCTTCATAGTATCAAGTTAAGTTATTTGATTAGATTTTTCATGACAAACTACTCCACTAAAATATCCACATTGGTGATAGTTCAACTTCACACAAAAACAAGCAAAATTTTAGGAAAATTAAATAGAAAACTTAACAATATTGAGCTTAGATCTTAGTTATCCTACCAGTTGTTAGGGTCCTATAATAATAGGATTCATAATTTTGAATTGGTTATGGTTAGTCTTGTAATATTGCACATACTTTTTCTTTATGCAAAATGTTTTCCCATATTAAAATTAAAAAATATAAAGAGGGTATGTCCTAAAAGAATAATAAAAAAAAAAATTGAAAAATATGAACCCCAGAAAGAGATAAAAATAGATCATGAAAGTGTGCAAATTCAAATGCCACTACTTTTTACTTCACTTTACAAAATAAGATTGTGTGAAGCTTGTCAAAAATTCCACAATCCATGATGGTCAAATAGTTTAATCTTGACCCATTCATGCTTTAAATTTCATGTTGATAGATAGAGAATAAAGATCTAGCCAAACTGTTTAAACTTCGTACATCAGTAGTTAGGTAGAGAATAATAATGAGCTCATCAATTTAATCTAAGCCATTGAAAGTTATAAGGTTAGAATTAGATAGTTTTCTTATCAAAAGAAAAGGAAATAAAGGGTCAGCAAGCTCAAATGCACCCATTGAATGAAGAGAAAATGCTAGGGTAAATAAAGGGTAGATAGAAGAAATGTTGCAAATGCATAAGGTTTCTAAGTTAAAAGCACATTCATCATGCTTAATCCTATGTTTCATGTGCAGGAGGAATTGTGAAAAAGAAAGGATATTCACCAAAGTTGGTTTACTAATTTCCCCTCATTTCACTAGACCCCCACATACTTATTTGTTAATTTCCCCTCATTATCCCTTCATTACTTGTAAAAACCCTTTCCCTTCATTTTGACCTTTTATTCCCTTGGTTTCACACATTTCCCTAGACATTACCCTTCAAAAATCATCCCCCTTCCCAAAACCCCTTTCCCTAAGTGTGAAACCCATTCCCATTACAAATACTACATTCCCCCCTTATTAATTTCCCCTTTTCCCTTTAAAAAACCCACAAAACCCCTTTTATCCTAAGTTATTTACTATACCCCCACATTATATAATTCAACTCCCCCATGTTAATATTCCTCGACACCCTTTTAACTCACCAAACCTTGGTGTATAGTTAAAACCCCCACCATATAACCCATGGTCCCACCTTTATTAACCATTTGCTTATATTAAAAATCCCAACATTATTTTGTTAATTAATTACAAATAATTGTAATTAAACCCCGGGCCCCGCCAACCACTTTCTCGACTCCGTCCGTGCAACTTCACTACGCGATATCCCTTCGATCTTCCACTCCCAGATCCAACGACGCACAGCCATATCGCGCGGATTCATCATCCAATAGTTAACGGCCCGAGAGCACATGAGATTCGCGGTTTTGGCCAAGCGTTGTTTGGCTATGTGGCGACACCAGGTTATATCGCGTGCTCATGAAAAATCTCACCCTCCTCCCAAAAGTGGTGCGATATCGCCGAAAACCACCTCCCCGCCTAAACCAAAAACTGCCCACTGTTCATTCAATAAATATCGCGCCAAAATATAACTATTATTGGTTAAAAGGCTGAAAAAGCCCCAATTGTTCTTTTCACTTGTTTTCACTGTAAACCTCTGCTAAACCAATTCTGACACCCTAAACCTTTGAGCGACCAATTTAGCCACCTTTTTCCACCTGAAGACGCTGCGGACACCAAATTGAAGCAGCAAATAGCTAATTCAAGCCTTAGTACCCTCTGTAGCTACCACAGAACCCCGTTTGCACACCAAAAACTGTCAAATTCCAGAAAGATGGTAAATATCAAATTACCAGATGAAGACACATGGGAAAAGTTAAATGACTTACTGTAAAAATGCACAGTAAAAGTGAAAAAAGCACAGTGAAATAAAAGTGACAGATCATCCAGATGAAAGAGTATTAGGTGAAAGTGTATCAGTTAAAATACAAAGTAAAAAGAACAGTCAGCGTGGAAGACAAACAACAAAGGAGAATAAATAGCAAAAGATCAAATAATAAGACAACAGAGCCTAATAAATAGGGACAGATTGTAGCAGTTGAATATCTATCTCTATCTTCTTGCATGAAGATATTTTTTTCTTAGATTAATTCCCAAGATAGTTTGGGATATTTTGTAAACTATTTTTGTATAAATACTTCATAATTTGAAGTATAGAGTGTGGATTGCTAGAAATTTCTATAGTTGTATTGATCTGTAACCTGAGGGTTCATTGTACCAATTTTTCAAGTCAGCAGACTGGACTGAGTAATAAAGAGATTGCATTATAGGATTTATATGTTGAGATACTTCAGTGAAGTATTTTATTCTATCAAATTGTTATTTTCTTAAGTGTTTCACAAACTTGCATGTTATCTAAATTGAATGAATTAACTGGAATTATGTTACAGAATTTGTTTAAGTACACTTTGTCTTGAACAATTAATCATTTTAATGTTTTCTTCTGATATCCATATTAGGGAATCCTTTATCGCTCCCTAGTTTCGATTAACCCCTACCATTTCACTCATTATCTGGTTTAAGGAACCCTTGATTTATCCTTGGATCCGATTGAAAGCCACTTCACCATCCAGCCTTAAGATCTAAATTTACTAAGCTACCTTGCCCTGTAAACACTATCTTTAGAACTTGATCCAATCCTGTTTGCTTGACACTTGACCCCATATCCCAATGGTAAAAGACATCCCTCTATCCATCTAAGTCAGTGATCCCACCACCAAATCAAAACCAAAACCCAAGTAAAATCATAACTAGCCTATAATTAATTGACTAAACAAAGTCAAATCATAAAGAGAGAGCCCTCTCTGAGCATTAGGAAGGCTAGATCCTAATCTCCAAAGTAGGTTTGTGGTTACCTCTATCATTTCTTTCACAACAACTCTAGAGAAATTTTGGAGTGATAACATATTGGCGACCATATTGGGGACTCGATCCTCAGTGTAATAAAACTTTGAGGAAATCTTAAATCTCATCTTTTGCACCTTAAGGTTATTTTAGAGTTGTTAAAAGGTTTCATAAAACAATTAAAAAATTAAAATTCTAGCTCCCAAAAGAACACACTATACCAGGGCAAATTCAGATCCAAACCCTACTACAATAGTTGATGATCCTAACAGAATTTTAAGAAAACCAAAAAAGGTAGAAACTCAAGGAAGTGGTATTCAATTAATTAAAGAAAATTCCCTCCCTAAAGAATTATCAAGTTTAGAGGATATTCAGTTTGATTTATCATTTGAGCTTTCTTTGTTTAGAACCAAATCAGAAAATTCAATTCATGAAACTATAATAGACCCTAATTTTATTCAATTCATTGAGTCAAAAAAGGTTCCTATACATCCAGATTTAGATCAACATGTTTTGGATACTTTTGATAAACTAGAAGCTTTAACCTTAACCTTGATAAGCCATATAGACGAGGCCTATCTTCAACAATCAGTTGAATTAGTTGCCTTAACTATTGCTACCCCTAAAATTTCTACAGAGTCTTCAAAAACTATAAATACAGCTTCATTTACTACCACCTCACCTATAATATCCACCACAGTTCATTCCCCTAAACCATTCATACCTCAGCTTCCTCTCCAACCAAACATCTCAAGTTCATCTAGTTCATCTACAACCATCTCAAGTCCTTCTTCAAGCACCACTACTTTGCCCCCCAGTCAAACCAAAATCTCAGCCATGGCAGACAAATATGCACCTTTGGTTTTACTAGCCCAACTACATGCCATGCCCCAAGACTATCAAAGTAAAATCTTTTTGTTTGATGCTACTGGTCAGTATACTACCCAACAACATGTGAATAAAATGACTGATTACTTTGAATTGCATGAGATTGATGAGTCTGATGTCCAAATGAGGCTATTTTCCCAAACACTAACAGGGGATGTTAAAAAATGGTTCAAAGGTTTACCTGCTAATCATATTGCAGATTTAGCTGCTTTCCATAGATTGTTTATTGATAGATGGGAAAGAAAGAAAAACCCCTTACAAATATTGTCTGAATATGATAACATTAGAAGAGCTCCTAATGAATCTGTTCAGGATTATTGTACTAGGTTCAACAGTATCTATAATGTAATCCCTGCAAATATTAAACCTCCACCAGACTTAGCACTAATCAAATTTCCTAATGGGTTTGACACTGATATGTCTTACCAATTGAGGGAAAGAAACCCTGAAACATTAGAACAGATGCAAAGTAATGTTGTTAATGTAGAAGAAAATTTATTAGCTAAGAAAGCTAGGATGAGAAATGAGAAAAGAGTTAGCATTAAAGAGGAACCATCCACTTCAGATGGTAAAATAGATAGTCTAGCTAAAAGTGTAGAAAGGATAATGGATAGATTAGAAAACATGGAAAGAAAAACTTAGTGGGAGAATCAACAAGCACCCCCAATTAGAAACCCCAATTTTAGGAAGAATCCTAATACTGGGAAAACAATAGATGTTATACCATATCAGTAGATTAGACCACCCTTCCAGGAAAACTATGTTGAGGTTTCACAAAACCATGAAGAAGGGGAGGATAGCCAGATAAATCTATTAGGAATTAAAAAAGAAGATGTTATTTTTCTTACTCAGGAAGAACAAGAAATGTACATGTTACAACAATTGAATTTAGAATCTGGAGAGTCCTTTGACTATAAACAAGGCTATGAATTTGCTATCTATGAAGCTCACAAATAGTACAACCTTAGAAGCAAAAAGAACACTGAAATTCCCACTAAGAAATCAATCCAAACTCAAACTAGAAAAATAACAAAAGCTCCTATGACCAAAGTTCTACAAATTCTCCCTAGAGAAACTCGGGAGACTCCTAGCCCAAAAATTGTAGATATAACTTCAACTTAAACTCAAACTGAAACTGTTAATCAAACTATCCCAAAAAAGAGAATTCAAACAAAACTACTGGTACACAAACTAAATTTCCAAATGCTAAAGATAAAGGTACACAGACCACATTTTCTAAGGAAGATCTCATACAATCATGCAAAACTCAATTGCCATTCAACATTAAGACTGAGATAGCCAAGTTGAAAATATCAATTCCTTTGATTGAGCTAGTGAAAAATGAATCATACAGAACACAAATCATTGAAACCTTAAACATAGGTGAAGGAGAAGATGATGTAAACCTTAATGATGATCAACCTGAGTTATTGTTTGGTCCATAAGTAAATGGAAAACATCAACAAGGCGGTATCCCTCCATTCTACATTAGCTTAATGTTCATGATAAAATCTTACATAATGCTATGTTAGATTTAGGTGCATCCCATAACTTAATGCCTAAAGAAATCATGGAGAGATTAAACATAGATATCACCAGACCATACAAGGATCTATTTTCCTTTTATTCTAGCCAAGTCAAATGCCTTGGTATGATTAAAGATTTGTGTGTGACTCTATTCCAGTTCCCAGCAAAGAGTATTGTAATGGACATAGTAGTTGTTGATATCCCACCCAAGTATGGAATGCTATTATCTCGTTCATGGGGAGAAAAATTGCAAGGATCTCTACAATTAGACATGTCATATGCCACCATATCTGTGTTTGGACAGCAAAGAAAACTTTGCAGAGAAACATTGATGAAATTCATGGTAACTAGTTCAGAAAAACCATAGAATTACCCCATATACTCCTTGCATTCTGATATGGACTCATTTATCTTGTACAATTCAGATAATGACAAAAATGAAATCACAATTGTGGAAGAGAAATACAAAGCACATAATAGTGAAAACATATTTCATGAGTCTCTATGGCACTTAGATTTTGATGGTTCTGTAAGTAGATTAGGAGGAGGTGCAAGAGTTTGGATTCACAACATGGAAAATAATCATTCTGAAGGTCATGCCTTGATATTAAACTTTAAATGCACAAACAACATGGCAGAATATGAAGCTTTAATCTTAGGACTACAAATTGTAATCAAACTTGGAGCCAAGAGAGTTTCTATCATGGGAGACTCATAATTGATTATAAAACAAATTAAAGGAGAATATTCTATGAATAATCCTAGATTTAGCCAATACAGAGAAACTGTTTTAGATCTGATTAAGGATCTTCTTGAAACTGATTTTGCTGCTATTCCTAGGAAACAGAACATGCAAGATCACAGTTTGGCTACTTTTGCTAGCACTTGCAAACTACCTTTTCAGCCCAACCATAAGTACACTACAGAAGTAAGACACAGACCTGTTATACCTGACAATCTGAAATATTGGCAGATTTTTTCACAAGATTCTCAAATCTATGATTTCATGAATTCTGAAGGAGAGTTTCAAAACTGTAACATAGAGACTGACTGTACAGTAGATAACATCATAAACAATGAGGTGGATATAAATGCTTTAGATGTAGATAAGCCCACTAAATTCACTAAAGTACAAATACATAACTTAGAAAAAGTAGAAATAGAAGAAATAATCAATGATGATTCTGAGATTTTAAGCCTTAAATTTTACTTTTTGCCTAAGGTATTAGTCCAATTAGAAGATTTGTTTGATTCAAATGATGTAGCTAGGAAACCAAAAATGGAGCCTTTAAGAGAAGACATAGAAGAATTTAACATAGGAACAGAAGAAAAATCCAATCTTATCAAAATATCCAAAGCACTACCTCTAGATGAAAAGATGAAATACAAAAATCTGTTTAAAGAGTTTCAAGATGTCTTTGCCTGGAGTTATGAAGACCTTAAGTCATATGATACCAGCATTATTCAACATAAGATACCCATCAAAGATGATCAGAAACCCTTTAAACAAAAGCTTAGGAGAATTAATCCAGTTCTTATGCCATTAATTGAAAAAGAAGTAAAAAGGATGTATGATGCACAAATCATAGCACCAATTAGATATTCAGATTGGGTCTCTAATTTGGTCACTACTAGAAAGAAAACATGAGAAATCAAACTCTGTGTTGATTTCAGGAACTTGAATAAAGTGTCATTAAAAGATAACTACCCTCTCCCAAAAATGGACCACATTCTCCAAAGGGTAGTAGGCTCATCCAGAATTTCATTGCTTGATGGATTCTCTGGATACAATCAAATCTTAGTTCAACTAGAGGATCAAGAAAAGACTGCATTTACCACTCCCTGGGGTACTTTCATGTATTTGAAAATGCCTTTTGGATTGATGAATGCTGGAGCAACATTCCAAAGAGTTTTGGACATAGCTTTTACAAAAGAAATCCATGACTTTCTAGTTGTTTACCAAGATGACATCACAGTGTTTTCCAAATCAGATAATGAACATCTAGATCACCTAAGAAGAGTTTTCATTAAATGTAGAAAATTTGGTATTTCCTTAAATCCCAAAAAGACACTCTTTGGTCTAGAAGAAGGTAAACTATTGGGTCACATAATATCAAAAGATGTAATTAGAATACATCCAGCTAGAATAGAGGCAATCCTGAACATCACTCATCCTAGAAACATCAAGGAGTTACAATCATTTTTAGGCAAAATAAATTTTCTTAGGAGATTCATTTCTAACTTATCAGAACTAATCAGAGAACTAAATAACATGACAAAAAAAGACTCAGCACTTAAGTGGACAGTAGAGGCTAAACAGTCTTTTGAGGCAATCAAAGAAGCCCTTACTAAAACACCAGTCCTCATAAGTCCTGATTTCAAAAAAGATTTTACAATTTTTTCTTTTGCTTCAGAACATACTATTGCAGCAATCTTGTTGCAAAAGAATGATTAAGGTTATGTTATGAGCAGCCTATTACATTTTTCAGCAAATCTTTGAGAGATGCTACACTAAAGTACATGTTAAGTTATGGTATGTTCTATGCTTATAACAGTTTACTTCTTTTTCTTATTATATTCCACACATTAGCAATCACATGTACATAAAGTAAAGTGCAGATAGAACATTAAACGATCGACAGAAAACAAGCCAAGACAAGAGACACAAGATGTGGCGGCTAGCCAGGGACAAACCCCACAATGTGTGTGGAAACCCTTTGATCAAATCCTATTTTATCTTCAATAATTAAGCAGAGAGAAATAGTAAAATAAATCTAATTTATATCAGCAGTAGCAAACCCTAGATCAGCAGCGTCAGCATCAGCGACTTCATCATAAAACTAGGGCAGACGATATCTCACAAACCGACCGTCAGATCGGCTTGATTCCACCACCAAAAGTTGCGGCTTCCAGAGGAGGTTCAGAAGAACCTATAGTCCAATTCATATGAGGAGATATTCTAGTCCACGTAGGTCAAACTTTACTTCTGCAGTTGCAACTTCAATTTCGACAGCTTCCGGCTTCAAACTAGGGCAGTCTATATCTTGCAAACCGTCCATAGGATTGACTTGATTCCACCACCAAAAGTTGCGGCTTTCAGAGGAGGTTCAAATGAACCTACAACACAGTTCATATGAGGATATTTTCTATTCCACATAGGTCAAACTTTACTTCTGCAGTTGCAGCTTCAGTTTCGGTAGCTTCCGGCTTCACATGTGTGAGGGAGAGACCCTTTTTTGTGCAGTAGAGAAGAGACTCTTTTCTGCGCAGTAGAGAGAGAGAGATGTGTTGAGATGAGTGAGTCCAAATGAGGAAAATTCCTCCTATATTTATATAGAACGTTGGTGTTTGAATAGATGTGACTGTTGGGCTTCTGAGCCTACATGAGTTGTAGGTCAGCTTGATAATAATTCCATAATCAAAATAAATTCATATCTCCATGAATACTTATCGGAATCGGATGATCTTTATATCAATCCTACACCTCTCGATGAGGGGAATCTAATAAAAATATTATCAGCCATGAATAAGATGACCCACATGAAGTTTTTCCCTAGTTTCCAATTTTAACACTCCCTCTCAACTAGGGAGAACTTCATCTTCAATCTGTCTATTGGTCGTTACTATTCATCCATCAAATGCATTGCCCTGTACAGCCTGACCCTTGCCTTGCTCTGCTCTATTCTGCTTATTCTGCTTTGTCTTGTTCTGCCCTGTACTGATATGTACGGCTCTGCTCTGTTATGCGTTACTCTGCATTGTTCTGTTCTACTCTGCTTTTGTCTGAATTATGAAGAAGAAGAAATGATCATGGATGTATCATGCTGACCCAAAGTCAGTCTCAGAGTATGTACCACTGGTCCTAGACCAGTCTCAACCAACTCGAAGTCAGCGTCATAGTGAGTACAACTCCAGTAGTCCCAGACCAGTATCATCCTCCATTGACTCAAAGTCAGTCTCAGAGTGCGTACCACTGGTCCTAGACTAGTCTCAACCGACCCGAAGTTAGCTTCATAGTAACTACCACTCCTACCACTGGTCCCAGACCAGTATCGCAGTCTCAGAGAGTGTACCACTAGTTCCAAACCAGTCTCAACCAACCCGAAGTCAGCGTCATAGTATGTACCACTCTCACTGGTCCCAGACCAGTACTGCACTGACATGAAGTCAGTCTCAGAGTATGTACCATTGGTCCCAGACCAGTCTCAATCAACCCGAAGTCAGTTTCATAGTATGGTACAACTCCTACCACTGGTCCCAGACCAGTATCATTGATCCCAGATCAATGGAGGTCATCCTAGTGTAGGGAGTATAGTAGATACAACGATGCATCCATCGATACTACTATGGTCCCTAACTTCATTTCCCTGCTCATTGATCAGATGAGAGGTACTTCCCATGAGTCCCAGACTACATGGGTAGGATGCCTCGACAAGAGAACTAATCAATCCTGTCCTCACAGGAGAACACATCAATCCTGCTACAATCGCCATGGAGAACACATCAATCTAGGCCGCCATGGAGAACACATCAATCCAGGCCTCACAAGAGAACACATCAATCCTGCTACAATCGCCATGGAGAACACATCAATCCAGGCCTCACAGGAGAACACATCAATCCTGCTACAATTTCCATGGAGAACACATCAATCCAGGCCTCACAAGAGAACACATCAATCCTGCTACACAGGAGAGCGAATCATCCTGTTCCACAAGAGAGCGAATCATCTTGTTCCAGTGTGCACCACCAGGGAGGGTGAGTCACCCCGTGGTCATATGCTGCTCCAGTAAGAACCACAAGCCCTCAAAGCTCCCAGAGCTCAATGAATGCAACATGCAGGACCCTTGTACAAGGGTTTCTTGATGACTCCAAGTCGTTTGGGAAAATCACAGATTAGATCTTTCCTCGGGGCTTTGACAAGGTGTATCAACTTGTACATCATCTTAATGCGATGAAACCTCCTTGCTCAACGACTTATCATATCCCAGATGATGTCTATCTGCTGGAGCAATCGATGAATACAAGATTCCTCAATAATCAAATCCCACCTCTGGTTGTCACATAGGATCATAGTGGTATCCAATGTAAATCCAAATAGCTCACTGAAGAGCTTTCGCAACCAGACTGCCTCACAGGAGGCCATGCTAGCAGCAATGTACTCTGCTTCGGCGGTGCTCAAGGCCACAGACTTCTGCTCCTTGCTCATCTAGGATATCGAAGCAGATCCCATGGAGAAACAACACCCAGAAGTGCTCTTACGGTCCTCCACATTGCCTACCCAATCAACATCTGTGTATCCAATTAGTCTCACATCTCCGACAGTGTATCTTAACCCACAAGTGATAGTGCCACGAAGATATCTCAACAGATTCTTGGCAGCAATCCAATGTATGTGGTGGGGTTCAACCATATGTTGACTCAACGTGTTGACTGCGAAGCATATATCTGGACAGGAGTTCACTGAGAACATCAATGTGAATGAGTTTATGAAACTCAGAGGCATTTCCCAAATCTGGTCCGACATCACTACCATATAACTTCTAAAATTCAAGCTCCATCAGGGTAGTTATAGGCTTGCAGTCCACCATTCTGAATCTTTCCAATGTCTTCACCACATATTTTCCTTGAGATAGGAAAGTTTCCCCTGGCTTCTGCCACACTTCAAGTCCTAGGAAATAGTGCATCAGTCCTAGGTCCTTCATTTCAAATTCAGAAGCCAACTCCCTCTTACATTTGAGAATGAGAGGGTCTGCACCTGTTAGAAAGAGGTCATCCACATACAACACCAGTATGAGAGGTTTATCATCTTCAACCTTAAAGTAAAGGTTAGGATCGGCTTCACTCCTAGTGAATCCCAGCTTCATCAAGTAGCTGTTGATCCTCTCATACCATGCTTGGGGTGCTTGCTTCAGCCCATAGAGAGCCTTCTTCAACCTGCATACATGAGATTTTCGATCATAAATCTCAAATCCTTCGGGTTGCTCCACGTATACCTCTTCTTTGATCGAGCCGTGTAAGAACACGGTCTTGACATTCATTTGATGTAGGTTCCATCCTTGTGAAGCAGCAAGGGCTATGATCGAGTGGGTGGTCGTATATCTGGCAACATGTGCAAATATCTCATCATAGTCTATACCTTCCTTCTAGGAGAAACCACGAGCAACAAAACGAGCCTTATACTTTTCGTACTTCCATCTGCTGCATGATTTATCTTGTAAAGTCATTTGGAAGTAACAATTGTCTTATCCTAAGGTCTGGGAACTACTTCCCAGACATAATTCTTCATAATAGACTCATATTCTTCAGTCATAGCATCTTTCCATACATGATGCTTGACGGCATCTGAGAATGATGAAGGCTAATTTTGTATGATCGTGCTCATGATGGTCAGGTATCCCTGATACCTATTAGGTTACTTGCTTTCATGAAAGGTTCCTTGGGGTGCAGCATGTCCTTCAGCATCATCAAGTAGCCCCCTAAGCCATGAAGGCCTCTTCCTAGAAGAGGAAGGCTCATGTGGAGGAGGATCAATCAGATCCACGGATTCTTCTACATCAGGCATTGATTCATCATCCTTTTCTTTCGGTTCCCTGGTGTCGACTTCTTGAGAGCTCCTCAAAGTTGGAAGATTGTCCACCTTGCTGAGAGCCATATCTTCATCAAAGGTGACATCATGAATAATCACGACTTCCCTTTGACCGGCTACATAGATTCTATAGCCTTTAGTATTTTCACCATAGCCCACAAAAATTGCTTTCTTTCTAGATGCACCCAAATTATTTCTTTTCTCTTTCGGAACATGAAAATATACAGGGCTTCCAAAAAATGAGAAACATCAGGTTTCTTACCGGTGAACATTTCTTCAGGAGTCTTGGAACCCAATGCTTGATGAGGGCATCGATTTTGTACATATACGGAGATGTTTGTAGTTTCAGCCCATAGAAACTTTGGAAGTCTTTGAACAGCTTCCACAATCGTACGGTTCTTCCTTTCTGCCACACCATTCTGCTTAGGAGTATGTGGTGTAGTAGTCTCCTCTTAATGCCAGCCTCAGATATGCCTGAGTGAACCAACTGTAATATATCGAAGGTCTTGCTTTGAGGGGAATGGTCCCCTTTTGAGCTTTCCTTCGACACATCCTGGACATACACCTTTCTCTGCTCAGAATTCGGGCATCCTTGTCACCTTTTGTCTTACACCGAGTAGAGATTTACAATGAAGGGGGGAAAATCTTCGATGCCAAAGTTCAGACTGAAGAGATGTGTCATAAAACATGACACCTAACGGACTTCCATCGGCCTGATATAATGAATCAACACGAAACCCAAGAGTAAAGACATCTTTAACATTATTTTTTCATATGTGTACCTTGCCATCGCTGAAGGTTACCTTGTAGCCTTTGTCTTCCATTGTTGAGATGGACACCAAGTTCTTTTTTAGGTCAGGTGCATTTAATACATCCTAGAATTTCTAGCCTTCTTGAATGGTTGTCCTCTTCCTTGATTTCCAGCATTCCTTTTACCTTTGCTATTGAATTTTCCATCCCTTTGATTGCCATCAGAGGGATTTTAATCATCGTCCCGGTGTGAGTCCTTTCTATCAGGGCACTCCCTTGCATAGTGACCTGCTTTATCGCAGATGTAACATCGTCCTTTTCTTCCACCCTTAGGTCCAGCCTTTCCTTTTGATTTAGTCTCGGAATTATTTCTTTTCTTAGCATGAGAAGAAAAGGCAGCAGGAGGACCTTTAGGCATGGGCATTTCTTTCTCTTCTACCCTTGTTTCTTCTTGAATGCATCTAGCCATTAATTCCTCGAAACCAGGAATTATATTATTGTTCAGAAGAGTAGTCCTGAACACGTACCATTTGGATGGTAATCCTCCAAGAGTCATGAGTGCCATTTCCCTATCAGTAATAGTCTCCCCAATAGATAGGAGATCGTTCCTGATCTCGGTGATTCTTAAGAAGTATGCTTGCATACTCTCATCTTTACCCTTATTGATTTCCCTTAGCTTATTTCTAAGAAACAAAACTTGATTTGCATCATTAAATTTAAATAAACTCACCAGTCTGTCGTAGATTTCCTTGGAGGTGTCCAGTTCAGAGATGTAGGCCACCAAGTTCTTGTCGATAGAGTCTCGGATGATCTTCTTTGTTTTGACTTCTCCGTTCTTCCATTTGTTCCAGGCAGCAGTGGATGCATTTGATGGAGGCTCAACAATATTACCTCTTACATGGTCCAGCACTCCTTGATCTTCTAGGGTTAGATCGATAGACATCTTCCATCCATGATAGTCACCTTTATCACGAAGCTTGTCTTCGGTAGAGTGTTGAGGACCCCATAGTTCTTTTAGGATAGCCTTGCCAATCTTATCTTCGGTGATTGCTCTTGCTCTTGCTTAGGCTTTGTCTTCACCTCACCTCTGATACCATGTTAATTTATGGTATGTTCTATGCTTATAACAGTTTACTTCTTTTTCTTATTATATTCCACAGATTAGCAATCACATGTACATAAAGTAAAGTGCAAATAGAACATTAAACGATCGACAGAAAACAAGCCAAGACAAGAGACACAAGATGTGGCGGCTAGCCAAGGACAAACCCCACAATGTGTGGGGAAACCCTTTGATCAAATCTTCTTTTATCTTCAATAATTCAGCAGAGAGAAATAGTACAATAAATCTGATTTATATCAGCAGTAGCAAACCCTAGATCAGCAGCATTAGCATCAGTGGCTTCATCATAAAACTAGGGCAGACGATATCTCACAAACCGACCATCGGATCAGCTTGATTCCACCACCAAAATTTGCGGCTTCCAGAGGAGGTTCAGATGAACCTACATTGCAGTTCAAATGAGGAGATCTTCTATTCCACGCAGGTCAAACTTTACTTCTACAGTTGTAGCTTCAGTTTCGGCAGCTTCTGGCTTCAAATTAGGGCAGTCGATATCTTGCAAACCGTCAGTCGTATTGACTTGATTCCACCACCAAGTTGTGGCTTCCAAAGGAGGTTCAGATGAACCTACAATGCAGTTCATATGAGGAGATCTTCTAGTCCACACAGGTCAAACTTTACTTCTGCAGTTGCAGCTTCAGTTTCGGCAGCTTCCGGCTTCACATGTGTGAGGGAGAGACCCTTTTCTGTGTAGTAGAGAAGAAACTCTTTTCTGTGCAGTAGAGAGAGAGAGAGAGATGTGTTGATATGAGTGAGTCCAAATGAGGAAAATTCCTCCTATATTTATACACAACGTTGGTGTTTGAATAGATGCGACTGTTGGGCTTCTGAGCCTACATGAGTTGTAGGTCAGCTTGAATAATTCCATAATCAAAACAAATTCATATCTCCATGAATACTTATCGGAATCGGATGATATCTATATCAATCCTACACCTCTCGACGAGGGGAATCTAATAAAAATATTATCAGCCATGAATAAGATGACCCACATGAAGTTTTGCTCTAGTTGCCAATTTTAACAATACAACATAATGGAAAAAAAAGCACTTGCTTTAGTGAAAGCTATTAAAGATTTTAGAGTGTACATCTTGTATTCACACATCATTGCTTATGTTCCAAATTCAGTAGTAAAGGGCATTCTGACACAGAATGGACCTGAAGGAAAGAGAGGCAAATGGATTGCCACTATTTTGGAATATGACATAGAAATAAAACCTACAAAACTTATCAAAGGCCAAGGTTTAGCTAAACTCATGGCTGAATCGAACTGTCAGGACTTAGATATAAATTTCATTGGTGCCCTAGATTATCAAGAAGAGATGACGACTCCACAGATCAGTGAACCTTTCATAGATTCACCTTGGTATGCAGATATTATATTTGTTTTACTAAACTTACAAGCTCCTCCTGGTTTATCTAGAACTAAAAGTATATTTTTGAAAATGAAATCAATGAAATATTATATCATAGATAATGATTTATTATGGAAAGATAATGGTGGCATTCTATTAAATTGTTTATTAAAAGATGAAGCTCACAAAGTTATGCAATAATTTCATGCAGGAGATTGTGGAGGACACCTATATTGGAAAACTATTGCTGATAAGATTTTAAGGACAGGTTTTTACTGGCCCACCCTTTTTGCAGATGTCAAGAAACATGTGACCTCCTATCACAAGTGCCAAATATGTGAGGAAAAAAAGAAACTCTTACCATTACCTCTCAAACCCATCTCCACATAAATACCTTTTCAACAATGGGGTTTAGACTTCATTGGGGAAATTCACCCATCCTCCTCAGCCCAACATAAATGGATTTTGATAGCCACTGATTACTTTACTAAATGGATAGAAGCCATCCCTTCTAGACAAGCCATAGACTCTGTCATCATTTCATTCCTTGAGAGCAATATCCTTTCAAGATTTGGATGCCCCCAAAAGCTCATTACTGATAATGCAGCTGCTTTCAAATCCAAGAAAATGGTAGACTTTTGTAACAGATATCACATTACCCTTGGCCATTCCACTGCCTATTACCCTCAAGGTAATGGACTTGCAAAATCTTCAAACAAAAGCCTTGTCAATATCATCAAGAAACTGCTAGAAGACAACAAGAAGACTTGGAACAAAAAGTTGGTTAATGCCTTATGGGCAGACAGATTAACTACCAAAAATCCATTGGTACATCTCCTTACCAGCTAGTATATGGAATGTGTTAGCTACCTATACCAATAGGTTTCATATTTCATGATTGGAAAATAAAAGTTCCAAATATGCTCTGCTTTGGTGATTCAAAGATCCCATATTTCCATGAGAAGACAAGGTGTGTACATAAGCTTGATATTGTCTCAATTTTGATGGATGATCCAACAGCCTAATCTGGATCATGCCATGTTTCAATTTTCTGTTGTAGAATAGAGAAAGAAGTCTGTCCAAACTGTGTAATCTTGGCAGACCAGTAGCTAGGTAGAGAAAGTAAGGTTTCCAACTGCTTAATCTGGGACCTTGGAAGCAATAAGGGTAGCTTTAGATAGAAAGTCAAAAGAAAAAGCCAAAAGAAAAGAAAAGGCAAATAAGGGTCTGCAAGTCTAAGTGCACCCTCCATGAAGAAACAAAAAATTCTAGACAAGTAGATGGGTAGGTAGATGGGGTTGCAGAAATGTAATTCATTTCAACTGAATCTTGCTGGTCTAACATAAAGGAAACATCAGTGGATAGAGAAGCTCCTCTTCTCCACCATGTTGCAGCAAAGCAAAGGGGCATGACTAACTCCCTTTTCTCCCCTTTCACTTTCATTACTAACATCCCTTCATCAGTTGTGTTCATGAAAGAGAATCCAAGTTTTATGTTGGTTCTTATTCCTTTAAAAGCCACATTTCTTGTCTAAAATTCTTTTCATTTTGATCTACTCCCTTAGCTAAGTTGTTTCTATATAAACTTAGTGATATCACTCTTCATTCACCTCTTCCATTCATATTAACCCCTAATTCTTATTATCTAAATCCCCTATGTTACCCTTTCCCTATTATTATAAACACTATGGTGTATAAACCCCAAGCATTCTATAAATATCCCTTCCCCCCTGGCATTATAGCCATATGTTCACAGTCAGGGATTAAATTGACATCTGGTCAGTTTAAGAACCCAAACCCAACCCCTCTTTCCCCTTCAGAAGTTTTCTAAACCATTAAACCCTTCATTTGCAAAAGAACCTTGTAAATAAACCCATTTTCACCCCTAACCCGCTCATTTGCAAAATTACATGAAAAAACCCACTTTTTCCTGTTTTACCCAAAGTTTGGCGCAAAAGCACGTTTTCATAAAATACATTGAAAAACAATACAAATCCGCCAAAATTCTAAAGTCCCCGCCGGGCGCAATTTCCAAAGAATATATTATTTTATTCCCGCCCCCTTCCGTATTGACCTGGCACATTAACGATCCGTCAACCGTCGAATCTGGCCTTTTTCATCCGACGGTCCACATGCATATCGGAGCGGCCCCGATGTCCGTAAGATAGCTTCCGATATTTGTCAGAGGGTGACGTCAGGCCTCTGCCACGCGTCACCCCCAAATCGCATCGGAGCGCCCTCTGACAATTCCGCTTCCGTATATAAGGCGGTGCGATATCAAACCGCTTACCGTTTCCGGTTTCTGTGAACCCTCCTTGCCAACGTCACCACCACGTCATTACCGCGTCACTGCTACATCACCGCCGCGTCAGCGCCCCCGTCCGCCACTGCTCTGACCTGTCCGCCACCTCACCATCCCCGTGGACCACTCTTAAGCCGCCACGTCGCTCGATGACGTCATGCTGACGTCATCCGACCTTGACCCCACCTGATGACGTCATGCTGACGTCATCCAAAAAGGGCGCCAATGTTCCAAAAAATCCATATTTTGGCCAAAAAACCGTGTTTTTCGTTACTTTTGCAAAAGAGACTGTTACTCCCCCTACATGCATTTTACGTCCAAACTGTCGCCAACCTGCATAAATCGACCCAAGGACCGTTGGCGCACCAAATCCACCTGCATTGTCACCATTGCCAAGCAAATTTACCAGGTATTTATCAAATTTACCTCCCCTGTGCTCGGTTGTGTCCAGAATTGTCTGAAGCAGAGCTTAAAAGAGTAAAAAGACACTGAATTCACCGGCAAATTCCCTGTGGCTAACCTCCATTTTCAACTGTTGAGTCGAAATTCACCTGCAGAGCTGTGTTTATCCAAATTTTCGCCAAACCTGCAGTCTGTCCGTGCATTCGTGGATTTAGACCCCGAAACTATAAAAATTCACCGTGGAGACACTGGAATCAGTCCTGATATTGGTTCAATAGTCCTCTGTGCAGTATTTCAAATTATTGCTGCTACAATTTACCCTCTATTCCTTGCAATTCACCTCTCTATTGCAAAAACACTCCTCTGTGTGGCTCTGTTCATTAACACCAGTTCACATACCAACACAATCCTAAAGTGACCATGGATGCACCAGTAGCTCCTGTAGCCTTGAATATTTCTCCACTAAATGCCCCTCAGAGAGAATTGGAATGGCAACCATTAGCAGACCTGGATTATCAGATATCAGAAGAAATGTTAATGCACAGCAAGTACCACATCCACTTGTTAAACGAATTGAAGATTAAACATGAGACTGGAACAGATGTATTGGGCATTTGGGATTCTTTCCTCCCTCTCTTCAAGCTCCCTCAGGTCAACCAGTTTCCTGACCTAATTCACCTATGTGCTGAATGCTACGACGCCACTCAGAGGGCTGTGATTGACCCTTCAGGCTCAGTTGTTTTCTATGTCACCCCTGAAGCCATCAGAGAGATGCTGCACTTCAAAACTGAGAAGAAATTAGTCCCTTTATCAATGGCTGATCTGATAAAGCAAGGAGCTAAATTGACAGATGCTCAGATCACCAAACTAAATCAATTGTACATTGACTCTGACACTGTGAAGTACCCTCCCATTTCTCATGTTTACCTCAACCAATTGGGCAGGGACCTTGTAGACATGATCAGTCCCATTCTGGGCTATAATTCAATTGAATTTGTTGATGAAACTGTGCTAGTGATGATGCTCATGTTTTCCCCTGGCAAGTCTCCAATCTGCTATGACTATGCCACCTACATATCTGACAAAATACATGAGCAATTGATGAAATTATCAAGATAAAGGGTGTTCAGATACACCTCCTACATCTACCACTTAATTTTGTATTATCAACATGAGAAATTTCATTTTGCTATGAAGAGAGTGGATGCACAAGGCAATCCAAGGTCAGTGGTTTATTGGTCCTCTGCCTTCCACTGCAAATCTTGTTCTCCATATACTTATTGTGAGTTTATAGACCTTTTCATCCACCCAGCCATGTCTCTGCTCATGAGCTCACCTCCTCCTAGACTAACTGATGAGATGCAGAGGATTCTTCAGCTGTCCAAGGCATACAACATTGGGGATTGGTACTATTACCAACACCACACAGTCATCAGAATATATGGGTGTGAGTTGCCCCCATACAGATTGCCCAGATATGTGCCCATGAGATTATTTTCCCTTGAATATTTCAGGCAGTTTGGGAATGCTGATATACTACATTTTTCAGGGAAAGGCAAGAAAGCACAGCTCAAAGTAAGAAACCAATTAGGCCACTTCATTTACAACAAAAGGGAGGAAGGTTGGCAAGAAGCAGACAGAATGCTAGAATCCCTTGGCCTACAGACCAGTTTCTTTTGGAAACCTTATGACCCCAATCACTTCATAACTTTAAGAAGGGTCAAATATAGGCTGTCCGGTTATGACCATGTAAGGTTGCCTCACATAGAAAAGTATGCAAATCAAATTAAGTGGAGGAGAGGAACCTTAGAGGAGGCTGCCACACAAGAAGATTTAAATCAAAGAGCAGTTAAAAATATCCAAAAGATGGCTGACTTAGAGCTTTGTGCACAGGTATTTGCTCTTACAGGCACACAAGTGGGAGCAGTTGCCTCATCCTCCACAGCACAGCAGCAAACAGCCAAAGCTACTGATCAAATCTCTAGAAAAGGCAAAGAGAAAGAGATGGAGTCAGAGCAGCCACCTCGTGAACAGGTATAGCAGCAGGAAGTGCAGCAACAACAGCAACAAGGGGGGCAGCAAGAAAAAGAACAGCCAGTGCAGCAAGAGCAAACATCACAGGCCCCAGAATCCACCGGGCAACAAGCTAAGGACACCCTGCCTCCTAGGCAGGAGACAACAGTGGAGGCCTCAGTCCTCCAAACCCCACAAAAAGAAGACATAAACAGAAAGAGGGACATAGAGACTCCCCTCACAACATCAACAAGTCATGGGGAGAAAAGACATAGAATGAATCCCCTCTCAGAGGAAGAAATGCCTATAGGGCGATCTTTGGGCATGGGCCCACCTAGCATGGAGGCATCTGCAAGTTCCTTCCAGCAGGAACAAGAGAGGACAGTGGGAGGAGAAGTTAGCTCCTCAATCCAGCAAAGAGGAGCTGAGGTGGGCATCAAGCAGCAGTTCATTGACATAAAGAAAAGGAATGAGCCCATAAGAGTAAAGCTATATAATCATTTGCTGAAAATGGCTCCCACTAACCAGCAAAGACTAATGTCCGCATTTGATGTCCAAGAGGGCAAGATGATCATGAGCCACTTCATGCCAGCCGTATTGCAGCCGCAGTCAGCTGCAGATTACATAAGGACCAACCTTGAGGTCCTTGCCAAGGACATCCACCCAATGGACAAAATCGAATTGCATAAGCAAACGGGTGAGATGGTGTATGCCTCCTTGGCAGATAAGACATTGGAGAACTACAGGCTAGAAAATAGCCTAAATAATACAGCTGCCCAACTTGAGTTGAAGAGAGCATCCTCTCAAGCAAAGGACAACAGAATCAAAGCATTGGAGGAGATAATCATAGAACTTGGGCATGATCCCAAGGACATCAAGGCTGTGCAGGCATTGTTGAAATTGAGAGATGCAAATATGGCAGCATTAAGAAAAATGGTGAAAGTCCCAGCAACCATTCACCCACAAACTGGAGAAGTTGCCCAGCTGAGACATGACCAAGATGCATCAGCTATGCTAGTGTCCCTATACAAACAACTGATCCAAACACAAGAAAAATTGGGAGAATCAGAGGCTGCACAGGCTGCATTGCAGGCAGCATTACAACAAAAAGAAGGAGGACAAATATCTCAGCCTCCTCCAGAAATAATTAACCTGGAGGAACCTCCTCAGACTACAGCTCCTCCTACTGAACAGACAGCACCATCTACATCAGCAACTGCACCAACAACAGAGCAGGCTCCAAGCCTGGATATGCAGAAGCTCAAGAATGAAATCCAAGCCCTGGAAGCCCAAATGGTAGAGCTAAATGAGGCCAGGGAGAGTCTAGCCAAGCTCAATGAAAGATATGATAAATCCAAGTAGACTGTAGCAGAAAAGGGCAGGGAAATAAAGGCCCTTAAGGATAAGATAAAGGAGCTGGAGAAGGAGCTCACACTTGACAAAGTGACAGCTGAGCTTAAGACAGTTTTATGGGCCAACATTGGCCAATCAATCACTAATCAATGGCAATACATTGAGACCATTCATGAGCAGATAGAGCTCATAGGGAAAGCACATATAGAAATCCAAAGATCAAGGGCATCTCTAGGCAATATGCCTGAGGTTGCCAATAGAATGATCAATGTGCTTAATAACAGAACAAGTGCTCAGCTGGCAGAAATAGGAATCTCCAGTAGAACTGAAACCATCCAGCTAATAAAGAGGGTCCTCACACTAAGAAACCTGGTGCAAACACTGGAAAGAAGAAGCCAGGACATGCAGACAGAGGTAAATAAGTTCATGGACAAGTTCACAGCACTACAGGGCAAAGGTCTTCCTAGCTTACCGAACAGCGCAGGGAGGCTACTTTCACATGAGCATTATGCCAAGAGGGTCAATGCATTCGATACTAATCAGATCACTGAAAGGCCCAATACCTCAGAAGAAACAGGACCAGCAACAGGACAAAGTCTCTACAACAGGGTAGAGAACTTATTCTTTATAATGAATGAAATTAAACATCTGTTTGAAGTGCCTCCAAACTTCTACAAATACACAGAGGCAGATGAGACTTTAGAGGCAATTCTGAGACATCAATTGCCCACACAGGAATGGTGGACTAAGGCGATACAGATGATATTATAGACAAGAAACCATTCACTAGGTTTTTCATCAAAAAATATAAGTTATCATGCACAGGAAAATTTTGATAAAATCAGCATGCATGGAGAAGAATGGGCTGAGCCAACTCAGCAAAACTATTCGGCCACCAAAGCAGCAGTGACAATCACAGGTGACAGGGCCGAAAAGCTACAAGAGGACAGAGCTACAAAGACACGTCATTCATCATTTATAACAGAGCGTTCAACCGACTCAATGGCCTCCAAAGGTCAAAAAAGTTTTCTGACTGCATTAAAAAGCATTTATGTTGTATTCAAAGCTGTAATAACTTCTTATCTGTTGTTCTGTACAAATTGGTGAACACATTTATTTCTCAGATGACTCAACGCCTCAGATATTTTGTATGACCACTTGTATATATTCCCCCCTCGCATAAGTTTGCAAGGGGTTGTTGTTGATTTCTCTTCTAGAGTTCTTATGTTGTAAATTTTCAGAGAATTAATACAAAGCTGATGGAATTTCCAAAGCTCTGCGTTACCTGAGGCATTGTGGTGTTTTTGCTGAATGTTACAGGATTCCTGTGTATTTCATGGTTCAATAAGTTTTCTTAAAACTCTTCGTTATGTGTTTTTGTCATCTTTTCATAGCTCATTCATGTTCTGTGTTTCATAGTTAATGGCAAGGAAAAAGAATAGTTCTAGGATTTAATCACATATTACCCTGAACTCAATCTATGCTATTATAAATGTTTTTTCTTCAGTTATAGTAATAAAGGTGTAATTCTTAATTGCAGCACCTCCACGCTATATCTTTCACAATGATTATTGTTTAAGGAATTCAAATCTACTCCTGTGCAGTATATCTCTTTCTCACACTCCCAGCTTAGTGGAAAATTCTTAATTGCTTTTCACTGGTTAAACACACTTCACCATCACAATTTCAAGTTTGTTTCATGAAGTATTTAAAAGGCCCTGTAGTTTCAGCAACTCAACTCAATATTTCAAACAACCTGTAGCCACAGACTCCATAGCCCAATGGATTAGAACTATCTGAAGATTTCCACCTTAGGTACAGAAAGATATCCCTCAACCAAAACATAAACCAAACCCTGAACTCATAACTAGCCTAAAATCTTCACAAAACAGAGACAAACCTTAAAGAGAGAGCCCTCTCTGATTGCAGTGTGGCTAGAAGCTGTAATCCAAAGATTGGTTAGTGGTTACCCCGGCCGTATTCCCTTGGGAGTCAAAGGGAACAACCTGGGTGTTAACATAATTGGCGACTCCACTGGGGAGTTCCTCAGGATTTTCTAATTTCTGTATATTTCTTTAAGCTGCTTCAGTCTATTTTCACGCTAGCTTTAAGATATACACAGTCACTCCAAAATCTTGTCTGGCCCTTGTAGACACAAAAATATTCCAAAAAACATACTCAAAAATAAGTTCAGAAGTTGGCTCCCAAGAGGAATCCGCGATACACAAGGTCAAATCCTGACCCCAATCCACCAACTGCTTTTGAAAATCCTAATACAATCCCTAAGATCATTAGGAAGTAGCAAGGACAGGAAACTCTTGCTGAGTTAAATCCTGAGACAGCCTATCCAAACCCTGTTCCAACTCCAATCAAGGTTCTATTTCGGTCTACCCTTGATCCCCCCAGTTCACCATCCACATCTCAAAGCCCTCCTTTCACACCTCCATCCACTGCACATATTCCCTTGACCAACACTCTAGTTTCTACCGTTCCCATTACCCCTGTTGTACCAGTCATTCATGTTATCCCAGTTATCCCTGTCAACCCTATAAATCCTGCAAATATGGCTAATAGATATGCACCCCTGCAGTTGCCTGCCAATGCTCCAGCTCTACCTCAGGACTACCAATCCAAGATCTCATATTTTGACTCCACTGGCCCTTTCACAGCAATTCAGCATGCCAGAAGGATGCAAGACCATTTTGAGAACTATGAAATAGATGATGACAGTGTGAGAATGAGAATCTTTATTCAGAGCCTGACAGGGGATGTAAGAACTTGGTTTAGATCACTGGCTGCAAATACCATCACAACTCCTGATGAGCTTTATCAAGCCTTTACTAACATATGGGAGAAAAAGAAAGATCCCCTGCACATACTTGGTGAATATGATACAATCAAATGAGGTCCTCAAGAGACCGTTTTGGAGTATTGTGCAAGATTCAACAACGTATATAATGCAATACCACAGAATTTAAGACCTCCTCCTGATTTAGCCTTTTACAAATTCCCTGATGGTTTTGACCCTGATATGGCATATCAGTTGAAGGAAAGAGCCCCTGAAACCCTTGAAGATGCCCAAAAGGTTGCTGTCACAGTAGAGGCTAACCTGATTGCCAAAAGAAACAGGGCAAGATTGGAAAAGAGAACCACCTTCAAAGAAGAACCCTCAGCCTTTGATCAAAAACTGGATGCAATACTCACTGGTATGAAGAGATTGGGTGATAGAGTAGAATCAGTTGAGAGAAAGTCATCATGGGAAGCACCACAAAATAACCCCATCAGGAATCCCAATTTTAGGAGAAATCAAAACCCAAACGCTGGCAAGGCCGGTGCTGATCCAGACATAAGACCTCCTTTCCAGGAAAACTATACTGAGGCATCCACTTCCAATGAGAAAACAGATGACACCCACATTAACCTGATGGGCCTGAATGATGAGCAGCAAGTTTTTCTGAGTCAAGAAGATCATAAGGATGATGACATTCAGCAATTCCAGACTAGGTCAGGTGAGTCATTTGACTTTAAACAAGGATATGACACAGCTGTTTATGAAGTCCATAAGCAATACAAGCTAAGAAGCAGAACTATAAATGTGACACAGCCTGACAAGACAAAGGACACTCCACAGCCTAAGGAAGTTATGGTCACAGAACCAAGTGACAAAACTGGTCCAATTACAGATGAGGTAACAGTTGAAGAAGTAACTCAAACATCCCCCTCAAAACAACAACCAGCAAATACAACACCCTTCCAACACAACCCAAGCAACATTTCTCAAAGGACAAGTAAGAGGGATAAGCCTCAAGATCAAAAAGAGAATCAAGAGGAGGGCATCAAGGATTCCATTGAAAAGGAAAGGGCTATTAACCAAAATACCAAGACCCTATCTGAAAGACCCTTTGACTTAGAAGCTGAAATTGGCAAATTGAAGGTAGCTATTCCTCTTTCAGAACTAGCCAAGCATGACATTTATAGACAACAAATCAAGAAGTCCCTTCAAATTACTCGTAATAAAGATAATGTTAATGTGTTGGATGACACCCCAGAATTGCTTTTCGGTCCAGAGGTCGATGGAAAGACAGCAGTTACAGGGATCTTACCTTTCTATGTCAGCCTGCATGTTCATGATAAGATACTACACAATGCAATGTTTGACTCAGGTGCCTCTCACAACTTGATGCCTAAATCAGTCATGGAAAGATTGAATCTAGACATTACAAGACCATATAAGGACCTATTCTCATTTGACTCCAGCCAAGTTAAGTGTTTAGGTCTGATAAAAGATCTATGTGTGTCCCTAGTTCAGTACCCAAATAAAACAATTCTAATGGACGTTGTAGTTGCTGATATCCCACCCAAATATGGGATGCTGTTATCAAGATCATGGGGGGCTAAACTCCAAGGTTCCCTACAATTAGACATGTCATATGCAACCATCTTAGTCTTTGGTCAACCCAAGAGGTTATATAGAGAGTCACTTATGAAATACATGGTCAGCAGTGAAGAAAAACCTCAAAAATTTCCCATATATGCTGTCCATTCTGATATAGATTCATATATCCTCTTCAATGATAATTCAGGTCTTACAAATGATGAAGAAACCAAGACACTTAAACAAGATCAGGACATTAATGAACAAGCTGTTGCTCTAGAAATAAAGCTGATCCAATCAAGTGATGAGACTGTCCTAAAAGACAAAATAAATGAAAAACCACAACTTCAACTCACAATCCCAGATCACAGAGAAGTTATTAAGTCTCCCCTAGAAAAAGAGATCCTATGGTTTCTTGAATTTGATGGGTCAGTCAACAAATTAGGGGCAGGAGCTGGAGTTTGGATACATAACAAGCAGAACAATCATGCAGAAGGTCGAGCCTATAGGCTAAATTTTAGATGCACTAATAACGTGGCAGAATATGAATCTCTTTTGCTAGGCCTCAAACTAGTAAAATTCTTACAAGCCACAAAGGTTTCAATACTAGGAGATTCAGACCTAGTTGTCCAACAAGTAAAGGGTAATTTTGTCACCAATGATAAAAGACTGAGATCTTATAGATCTGCTGCTGCTGAACTACTAAAGTCCTTCACTGAATTTCAAATTACCAAAATTCCTAGAACCCATAACCTGCATGCCCATAGTTTGGCCACATTTGCAAGCACCTGTAAACTACCCTTTGAACCTAGCCATTGCTTTACAGCTGAGGTAAAACACAGACCTTCTATCCCAAACAATGTTAAAGATTGGCAAGTATTTGAAGATGATACACAAATAAATAATTTCTTGACCTTGCAACAAGAATTTGTAGGATTAAACATTGACATTGAAGGAGAAAGTCAATCACAACTACAGAGTGAACAGAATAACAAGCCAATATCACCCAAGACAGCTCACCAAATCCTACATCCAACAATTTTTAACAAAAACAACATACAAGAAATTCAACAAACCAGTTATGAAGAAATAGCTGCTACAGAGGCTGAGATCATAGAGCTGAAAGATAATTTTCTTCCAACAGGCCTAACTCCATTAGAGGACATTTTTGACTCAAATGATATCCCTAGAAAACCAAAAAAGCAGCCCCTTAATGCTGCTATTGAGGAATGCAACATTGGAACTATTGAGAAGCCCAAAATAATAAAATTGTCTGCGTCCTTGCATCCTGATCAAAAACCTAAATACATTGACCTCTTCAAAGAGTTTCAAGATGTCTTTGCATGGGGTTATGAGGATTTAAAATCCTATGACACCTCTGTTATCCAGCATACCATCCCTCTCAAGCCTAATCAAAAGCCATTCAAGCAGAAATTGAGAAGGATCAATCCCATGCTTCTCCCTTCAATCGAAAAAGAACTGCAAAAAATGTTTAAAGCTGGCATCATAGCACCCATCAAGTTTTCTGATTGGATTTCCAATTTGGTACCTACAAGAAAGAAAACTGGTGAGATAAGACTTTGTGTTGATCTTAGAAATCTAAACCAAGTGTCCCTAAAAGACAACTATCCCTTACCTAAGATGGATCACAGTCTCCAAAGAGTGGTAGGGGCCTCAAGGATCTCATTACTTGATGGATTCTCAGGCTTTAATCAAATCCTAGTGCACCCTGATGATCAAGACAAAACTGCATTCACAACCCCATGGGGAACTTTCAAATATGTAAAAATGCCTTTCGGATTGAAAAATGCAGGGGCAACTTTTCAAAGGGCAATGGATATTGCTTTTGCCAAAGAGATTCATGACTTTCTTGTCATTTATTTGGATGACCTTACACCTTTCTCAAAATCTGACTAAGAACACTTGAAGCATTTAAGGCAGATCTTCTTAACATGTAGGAAATATGGAATTTCCTTGAATCCCAAGAAGTCTCTATTTGGTTTGGAAGAAGGTAAGCTGTTAGGGCATATCATTTCAAAGGATGGCATAAGAATTGACCCAGACAGGATACAAGCTATCTTACAAATGCCCCACCCAAGAAACATCAAAGAATTGCAAGCTTTCTTAGGGAAGATCAATTTCTTAAGAAGGTTTATCCCAAACTTAGCAGAACTGATCAGATTATTGAACAACATGCTAAAAAAGGATTCAAAAGTAAAATGGACAGTAGAAGCAAATCAAGCCTTTGAAGGTATAAAATTGGCCCTTACCCAAACCCCAGTCTTAACAAATCCCCAATTTGATAGAGAATTTATCATTTTCTCTTTTGCCTCCCAGCATACTATTGTTGCTGTTTTATTACAGAAAGATGACCAAGGAAATGAGAAACCCATTGCTTTCTTTAGTAGAGCTCTTAGAGATGCACCTCTGAAATATCAGATCATGGAGAAACAAGCTTATGCTTTGGTCAAAGCCATTAAAGACTTCAGGGTTTATATCCTTTATTCACATGTTATAGCTTATGTGCCAAGTCCCATTGTGAAGGACATACTCACTCAAGAAAACTTAGAGGGCAGAAGAGGAAAATGGATTGCCAACATTTTGGAATTTGATATTGAAATAAAACCTACAAAAATAATAAAAGGGCAAGGTTTGGCCAAACTAATGACAGAAGCAAACTTCCAAGCCTTAGACATAAATCAGCTGGACAATGAACCGGAGCTGGCGACTCCAAAGATCAATGTAGCCTTTGAACAATCTCCTTGGTATTCTGATATCTGTTATGTGTTACAAAACCTGTGTGCTCCCCCGGGATTGTCCAGAACTAAATCTAGGTTCCTAAAAATGAAAGCTTCAAGATTTTATGTTATGGATGGCAATTTGCTTTGGAAAAACCATGAGGGTATATTGTTAAACTGCCTGATTGAGAATGCGACTAACAATGTCACCAAAGAATTTCATGCAGGTGACTGTGGTGGACACTTGTATTGGAAGTCCACTTTGGATAAGATACTGAGGGCTGGTTACTATTGGCCCACTGTTTTCTCTGATGTCAAGAAATTTACCACCTCATGTCATAAATGTCAAGTGTTTGAGGGAAAGAGAAAGTTACTGCCACTTCCTTTGAGGCCTATTGCAACAGAGAGACCTTTTCAACAATGGGGCTTGGATTTCATTGGGGAAATTCACCCCTCATCTTCAGGCCAACATAGATGGATTTTAACAGTTATAGACTACTTTACTAAATGGATTGAAGCTGTTCCATGCAGACAAGCAAATGATTCCACTATCATTCAGTTCCTTGAGACTAATATTCTTTCTAGATTTGGTTGTCCTGATAAGATAATAATAGACAATGCTGCTGCCTTCAGATCTAAGAAGATGGTGAATTTCTGCCACAAATTTCACATTACCTTGGGCCATTCCACTGCATACTATCCCCAAGGAAATGGCCTTGCTGAATCATCAAATAAAATCCTGGTAAACATCATAAAGAAAGTGTTGGAAGAAAATAAAAAGAACTGGCATAAGAAGCTGGTCAATGCCTTATGGGCAGATAGACTAACAACCAAGAGATCAATTGGGATCAGCCCATATGAGTTAGTTTATGGATTAGAAGCCAAATTCTCTTCATCACTAGGGATCCCTGTCATGAAACTTCTTCAAGAAAGCCAGGCAGAACCAAATGACGTGAAAAGAAGGGTAAATCAAATTATATGTTTGCAGCAAACTAGAGACCAAGTCTATCATAGGGTTCAAGTTTTACAAGAAAAGTTAAAGAACGCCTTTGACAGAAGGTCTAAGGCTGAAGATTTCAACATAGGTGATAAAGTCCTCAAGTGGGATTCAAGAAGGGAAGATAAAGGAAAACATGGAAAATTTGATTCCCTTTGGAGAGGACCATTTGCTATTCAAGCAGTGCAAGGAAATAATACTTACTTCCTTAGGAATCTTGATGAAACTGATTTGGATGAAGGTCCTGTAAATGGCAGGATGTTGAAGCACTATTTTGACTACTATCCATAAATACAGCCTAAGTTTCCCCTGTACATATTCAGGTGTATGTTTTACTTTCTGTTAACATGTAAAAATGCAGTTTCTCAAGTTTTATTAGTTATCAGCAAAAGGAAAATAAGTTCAGAGATCTACCAAGATGGGAAGGGCACAGTTTTGAGATTTCAAAGAACAATACCCCAAGTTTTGATACAAAAAGTCAAGGGCCAAGGCATTCTGACCTGCTGTTCTTGGTCTTTCAAATGGAAAAACCATCCCCATGTGGAGCCACTGTTAGCTACCTATACCAATAGGTTTCATATTTCATGATTGGCAAATAAAAGTTCCAAATATGCTCTGCTTTGGTGATTCAAAGATCCCATATTTCCATGAGAAGACAAGGTGTGTACATAAGCTTGATATTGTCTCAATTTTGATGGATGATCCAACAGCCTAATTTGGATCATGCCATGTTTCAATTTTCTGTTGTAGAATAGAGAAAGAAGTCTGTCCAAACTGTGTAATCTTAGCAGACCAGTAGCTAGGTAGAGAAAGTAAGGTTTCCAACTGCTTAATCTGGGACCTTGGAAGCAATAAGGGTAGCTTTAGATAGAAAGTCAAAAGAAAAAGCCTAAAGAAAAGAAAAGGCACATAAGGGTCTGCAAGTCTAAGTGCACCCTCCATGAAGAAACAAAAAATGCTAAACAAGTAGATGGGTAGGTAGATGGGGTTGCAGAAATGTAATTCATTTCAACTGAATCTTGCTGGTCTAACATAAAGGAAACATCAGTGGATAGAGAAGCTCCTCTTCTCCACCATGTTGCAGCAAAGCAAAGGGGCATGAATAACTCCCTTTTCTCCCCTTTCACTTTCATTACTAACATCCCTTCATCAGTTGTGTTCATGAAAGAGAATCCAAGTTTTATGTTGGTTCTTATTCCTTTAAAAGCCACATTTCTTGTCTAAAATTCTTTTCATTTTGATCTACTCCCTTAGCTAAGTTGTTTCTATATAAACTTAGTGATATCACTCTTCATTCACCTCTTCCATTCATATTAACCCCTAATTCTTATTATCTAAATCCCCTATGTTACCCTTTCCCTATTATTATAAACACTATGTTGTATAAACCCCAAGCATTCTATAAATATCCCTTCCCCCCTGGCATTATAGCCATATGTTCACAGTCAGCAATTAAATTGACATCTCATTAGTTTAAGAACCCAAACCCAACCCCTCTTTCCCCTTCAGAAGTTTTCTAAACCATTAAACCCTTCATTTGCAAAAGAACCTTGTAAATAAACCCATTTTCACCCCTAACCCACTCATTTGCAAAATTACATGAAAAAACCCACTTTTTCCTGTTTTACCCAAAGTTTGGCGCAAAAGCACGTTTTCATAAAATACATTGAAAAACAATACAAATCCGCCAAAATTCTAAAGTCCCCGCTGGGCGCAATTTCCAAAGAATATATTATTTTATTCCCGCCCCCTTCCGTATTGACCTGGCACATTAACGATCCGTCAACCGTCGGATCTGGCCTTTTTCATCCGACGGTCCACATGCATATCGGAGCGGCCCCGACGTCTGTAAGGTAGCTTCCGATATTTGTAAGAGGGTGACATCAGGCCTCTACCACGCGTCACCCCCAAATCGCATCGGAGCGCCCTCTGACAATTCTGCTTCCGTATATAAGGCGGTGCGATATCAAACTGCTTACCGTTTCCGGTTTCTGTGAACCCTCCTTGCCAACGTCACCACCACGTCATTACCGCGTCACTGCTACATCACTGCCGTGTCAGCGCCCCCGTCCACCACTGCTCTGACCTGTCCGCCACCTCACCATCTCCGTGGACCACTCTTAAGCCGCCACGTCGCTCAATGACATCATGCTGACGTCATCCGACCTTGACCCCACCTGATGACGTCATGCTGACGTCATCCAAAAAGGGCGCCAATGTTCCAAAAAACCGTGTTTTTCGTTACTTTTGCAAAAGAGACTGTTACTCCCCCTGCATGCATTTTACGTCCAAACTATTGCCAACCTGCAGAAATCGACCCAAGGACCGTTGGCGCACCAAATCCACCTGCATTGTCACCATTGCCAAGCAAATTTACCAGGTATTTATCAAATTTACCTCCCCTGTGCTCGGTTGTGTCCAGAATTGTCTGAAGCAGAGCTTAAAAGAGTAAAAAAACACTGAATTCATCGACAAATTCCCTGTGGCTAACCTCCATTTTCAACTGTTGAGTCGAAATTCACCAACAGAGCCGTGTTTATCCAAATTTTCGCCAAACCTGCAGTCTGTCCGCGCATTCGTGGATTTAGACCCCGAAACTATAAAAATTCACCGTGGAGACACTTGAATCAGTCCTGATATTGGTTCAATAGTCCTCTGTGCAGTATTTCAAATTGTTGCTTCTACAATTTACCCTCTATTCCTTGCAATTCACCTCTCTATTGCAAAAACACTCCTCTGTGTGGCTCTGTTCATTAACACCAGTTCACATACCAACACAATCCTAAAGTGACCATGGATGCACCAGTAGCTCCTGTAGCCTTGAATATTGCTCCACTAAATGCCCCTAAGAGAGAATTGGAATGGCAACCATTAGCAGACCTGGATTATCAGATATCAGAAGAAATGCTAATGCACAGCAAGTACCACATCCACTTGTTAAACGAATTGAAGATTAAACATGAGACTGGAACAGATGTATTGGGCATTTGGGATTCTTTCCTCCCTCTCTTCAAGCTCCCTCAGGTCAACCAGTTTCCTGACCTAATTCACCTATGTACTGAATGCTACGACGCCACTCAGAGGGTTGTGATTGACCCTTCAGGCTCAGTTGTTTTCTATGTCACCCCTGAAGCCATCAGAGAGATGCTGCACTTCAAAACTGAGAAGAAATTAGTCCCTTTATCACTGGCTGATCTGATAAAGCAAGGAGCTAAATTGACAGATGCTCAGATCACCAAACTAAATCAATTGTACATTGACTCTGACACTGTGAAGTACCCTCCCATTTCTCATGTTTACCTCAACCAATTGGGCAGGGACCTTGTAGACATGATCAGTCCCATTCTGGGCTATAATTCAATTGAATTTGTTGATGAAACTGTGCTAGTGATGATGCTCATGTTTTCCCCTGGCAAGTCTCCAATCTGCTATGACTATGCCACCTACATATCTGACAAAATACATGAGCAATTGATGAACTTATCAAGAGAAAGGGTGTTCAGATACACCTCCTACATCTACCACTTAATTTTGTATTATCAACATGAGAAATTTCATTTTGCTATGAAGAGAGTGGATGCACAAGGCAATCCAAGGTCAGTGGTTTATTGGTCCTCTGCCTTCCACTGCAGATCTTGTTCTCCATATACTTATTGTGAGTTTATAGACCTTTTCATCCACCCAGCCATGTCTCTGCTCATGAGCTCACCTCCTCCTAGACTAACTGATGAGATGCAGAGGATTCTTCAGCTGTCCAAGGCATACAGCATTGGGGATTGGTACTATTACCAACACCACACAGTCATTAGAATATATGGGTGTGAGTTACCCCCATACAGATTGCCCAGATATGTGCCCATGAGATTATTTGCCCTTGAATATTTCAGGCAGTTTGGGAATGCTGATATACTACATTTTTCAGGGAAAGGCAAGAAAGCACAGCTCAAAGTAAGAAACCAATTAGGCCACTTCATTTACAACAAAAGGGAGGAAGGTTGGCAAGAAGCAGACAGAATGCTAGAATCCCTTGGCCTACACACCAGTTTCCTTTGGAAACCTTATGACCCCAATCACTTCATAACTTTAAGAAGGGTCAAATATAGGCTGTCCGGTTATGACCATGTAAGGTTGCCTCACATAGAAAAGTATGCAAATCAAATTAAGTGGAGGAGAGGAACCTTAGAGTAGGCTGCCACACAAGAAGATTTAAATCAAAGAGCAGTTAAAAATATCCAAAAGATGGCTGACTTAGAGCTTTGTGCACAGGTATTTGCTCTTACAGGCACACAAGTGGGAGCAGCTGCCTCATCCTCCACAGCACAGCAGCAAACAGCCAAAGCTACTGATCAAATCTCTAGCAAAGGCAAAGAGAAAGAGATGGAGTCAGAGCAGCCACCTCGTGAACAGGTACAGCAGCAGGAAGTGCAGCAACAACAGCCACAGGAACAACAGCAACAAGGGGGGCAGCAAGAAAAAGAACAGCCAGTGCAGCAAGAGCAAACATCACAGGCCCCAGAATCCACCGGGCAACAAGCTCAGGACACCCTGCCTCCTAGGTAGGAGACAACAGTGGAGGCCTCAGTCCTCCAAACCCCACAAAAAGAAGACATATGCAGAAAGAGGGACAGAGAGACTCCCCTCACAACATCAACAAGTCATGGGGAGAAAAGACATAGAATGAATCCCCTCTCAGAGGAAGAAATGCCTATAGGGCAATCTTTGGGCATGGGCCCACCTAGCATGGAGGCATCTGCAAGTTCCTTCCAGCAGGAACAAGAGAGGACAGTGGGAGGAGAAGTCAGCTCCTCAAGCCAGCAAAGAGGAGCTGAGGTGGGCATCAAGCAGCAGTTCATTGACATAAAGAAAAGGAATGAGCCCATAAGAGTAAAGCTATATAATCATTTGCTGAAAATGGCTCCCACTAACCAGCAAAGACTAATGTCCGCATTTGATGTCCAAGAGGGCAAGATGATCATGAGCCACTTCATGCCAGCCGTATTGCAGCCGCAGTCAGCTGCAGATTACATAAGGACCAACCTTGAGGTCCTTGCCAAGGACATCCACCCAATGGACAAAATCGAATTGCATAAGCAAACGGGTGAGATGGTGTATGCCTCCTTGGCAGATAAGACATTGGAGAACTACAGGCTAGAAAATAGCCTAAATAATACAGCTGCCCAACTTGAGTTGGAGAGAGCATCCTCTCAAGCAAAGGACAACAGAATCAAAGCATTGGAGGAGATAATCATAGAACTTGGGCATGATCCCAAGGACATCAAGGCTGTGCAGGCATTGTTGAAATTGAGAGATGCAGATATGGCAGCATTAAGAAAAATGGTGAAAGTCCCAGCAACCATTCACCCACAAACTGGAGAAGTTGCCCAGCTGAGACATGACCAAGATGCATCAGCTATGCTGGTGTCCCTATACAAACAACTGATCCAAACACAAGAAAAATTGGGAGAATCAGAGGCTGCACAGGCTGCACTGTAGGCAGCATTACAACAAAAAGAAGGAGGACAAATATCTCAGTCAAAAAAGTTTTCTGACTGCATTAAAAAGCATTTATGTTGTATTCAAAGCTGTAATAACTTCTTATCTGTTGTTCTGTACAAATTGGTGAACACATTTATTTCTCAGATGACTCAACGCCTCAGATATTTTTTATGACCACTTGTATATATTCCCCCCTCGCATAAGTTTGCAGGGGTTGTTGTTGATTTCTCTTCTAGAGTTCTTATGCTGTAAATTTTCAGAGAATTAATACAAAGCTGATGGAATTTCCAAAGCTCTGCGTTACCTGAGGCATTGTGGTGTTTTTGCTGAATGTTACAGGATTCCTGCGTATTTCATGGTTCAATAAGTTTTCTTAAAACTCTTCGTTATGTGTTTTTGTCATCTTTTCATAGCTCATTCATGTTCTGTGTTTCACAGTTAATGGCAAGGAAAAAGAATAGTTCTAGGATTTAATCACATATTACCATGAACTCAATCTATGCTATTATAAATGTTTTTTCTTCAGTTATAGTAATAAAGGTGTAATTCTTAATTGCAGCACCTCCACGCTATATCTTTCACAGTGATTATTGTTTCAGGAATTCAAATCTGCTCCTGTGCAGTATATCTCTTTCTCACACTCCCAGCTTAGTGGAAAATTCTTAATTGCTTTTCACTGGTTAAACACACTTCACCATCACAATTTCAAGTTTGTTTCATGAAGTATTTAAAAGGCCCTGTAGTTTCAGCAACTCAACTCAATATTTCAAACAACCTGTAGCCACAGACTCCATAGCCCAATGGATTAGAACTATCTGAAGATTTCCACCTTAGGTACAGAAAGATATCCCTCAACCAAAACATAAACCAAACCCTGAACTCATAACTAGCATAAAATCTTCACAAAACAGAGACAAACCTTAAAGAGAGAGCCCTCTCTGATTGCAGTGTGGCTAGAAGCTGTAATCCAAAGATTGGTTAGTGGTTACCCCGGCCGTATTCCCTTGGGAGTCAAAGGGAACAACCTGGGTGTTAACAGAATGGATGTTGTTTTTCCATCCACTTTAGGAGTATCAGTGATGAAAATGATTCAAGAGTTGCAAGTAGAACCAAATGATATCCAAAGGAGGATAAATCAAACTATATGTTTACAGCAAACTAGAGAAGAAGTCTATGTCAAATCACAAGTGATTCAAGATAAAATCAAAAATATTTTTGACCAGAAAACCAAAGCTGATGATTTTTACATAGGTGATAAAGTATTCAATGGGATTCGGTAAACATGGTAAATTTGATTTCCTATGGCAAGGCACTTACATCATTTATGGTTACAGAGGTAACAATGCATTTTTCTTGAGACAGTTAGATGGAACAGATCTACCAGGAGGACCAGTCAATGGTAGAATGATGAAGCATTACTTATCCACAGAATAACAGTAGTTCATTTTACTTTGTTGATTGTATATAACATTGCAAAGTTTAGATTGGATTGGATGGTAATGTTTTGAGGTTGAATATTGAAGAGGAGGCCCTGAGCTTTGAAAGGTGTACCATCATATGTATGAATAAAGCAGATCACGAAGGAGAAGTTACAAGGAAACCACATTCAAAGATTCAAAGGCTACTGATCTTAAATTTCTTGACATTTCACCAAGAAATGCCATCCCCGTGTGGAGCCACTGTTAGGGTCCTATAATAATAGGATTCATAATTTCTAATTGGTTATGGTTAGTCTTGTAATATTGTACACTTTTTATTTCTACAAAACGTTTTCGAATATTAAAATTAAAAAATGTAAAGAGGGTATGTCCTAAAAGAATAATCAAAGGACAAAAAGAAAGAAAAAAGATTTTTTTTTAAAAAGTGAAAAATATGAACCCCAAAAAGAGATAAAAATAGATCATGAAAGTGTGCAAATTCAAATGCCACTACTTTTTACTTTACTTTGCAAAATAAGATTGTGTGCAGCTTCTCAAAAATGCCACAATCCATGATGGTCAAATAGTTTAATCTTGATTCATTCATGTTTTAAATTTCATGGTGATAGATAGAGAATAAAGATCTAGCCAAACTGTTTAAACTTGGCAGATCAATAGTTAGGTAGAGAATAATAATGATCTCACCAATTTAATCAGAGCCATTGGAAGTTATAAGGTTAGAATTAGATAGTTTTCTTATCAAAAAAAAAGGAAAAAAAGGGTTAGCAAGCTCAAATGCACCCATTGAATGAAGAGAAAATGATAGGGTAAATAAAGGGTAGATAGAAGAAATGTTGCAAATGCACAAGGTTGCTAAGTCAAAAGCACATTCATCATGCTTAATCCTATGTTTCATGTGCAAGAGGAATTGTGAAAAAGAAAGGATATTCACCAAAGTTGGTTTACTAATTTCCCCTCATTTCACTAGACCCCCACATACTTATTTTCTAATTTCCCCTCATTATCCCTTCATTACTTGTAAAAACCCTTTCCCTTCATTTTGACCTTTTATTCCCTTGGTTTCACACATTTCCCTAGATATTACCCTTCAAAAATCATCCCCCCTTCCCAAAACCCTTTTCCTAAGTGTGAAACCCATTCCCATTACAAATACTACATTCCCCCCTTATTAATTTCCCCTTTTCCCTTTAAAAAAACCTACAAAACCCCTTTTATCCTAAGTTATTTATTATACCCCCGCATTATATAATTCAACTCCCCCACGTTAATATTCCCTGACACCCTTTTAACTCACCAAAACTTGGTGTATAGTTAAAACCCCCGCCATATAACCCATGGTCCCACCTTTATTAACCATTTTCTTATATTAAAAATCCCGACATTATTTTGTTAATTAATTACAAATCATTGTAATTAAACCCCAGGCCCCGCCAACCACTTTCCCGACTTTGTCTGTGCAACTTCACTACGTGATATCCCTCTGATCTCCCACCCCCAGATCCAACAGCGCACAGCCATATCGCGCAGATTCATCATCCAACAATTAACAGCCGGAGAGCACACGAGATTCGCAGTTTTGGCTGAGCGTTGTTTGGCTACATGGCGACACCAGGTTATATCGCGTGCTCGCAAAAAATGTCGCCCTCCTTCCAAAAGTGGTGTGATATCGCCGAAAACCACCTCCCCGCCTAAACCAAAAACTGCCCACTATTCATTCAATAAATCTCGTGCCAAAATCTAACCATTATTGGTTAAAAGGCCGAAAAAGCCCCAATTTGTTCTTTTCGTTCGTTTTCACTGTAAACCTATACTAAACCAATTCTGACACCTTGAACCTCTGAGCGACCAATTCAGTCACCTTTTGCCACCTAAAGGCGTCGTGGACACCAAATTGAAGCAACAAATAGACAGTTCAAGCCTCCGTACCCTCTGCAACTACCACAGAACCCCGTCTATGCACCAAAAACCTTCAAATTCCAGAAAGATGGTAAATATCAAATTACCAGATGCAGACACATGGGAAAAGTTAAATGACTTCCTGTAAAAATGCACAGTAAAAGTGAAAAAAGCATAGTGAAAGAAAAGTGACAGATCATCCAAATGAAAGAGTATCAAGGAAAGTGTATCAGTTAAAAAACAAAGTAAAAAGAACAGTCGGCGTGGAAGACAAACAACAAAGGAGAATAAACAACAAAAGTTCAAAGAATAAGACAACAGAGCCTAATAAGCAGGGACAGATTGCAGGAGTTGAATATCTGTCTCTATGTTCTTGCATGAAGATATTTATTTTTCCTAGATTAATTCCCAAGACAGTTTGGGATATTTTCTAAACTATTGTTATAAAAATACTTCATAATTTGAAGTATAGAGTGTGGATTGCTAGACATTTCTATAGTTGTATTGGTCTGTAACCTGAGGGTTCATTGTACCAATTTTTCAAATCAGCAGACTAGACTGAGTAATAAAGAGATTGCATACAGGATTCATGTGTTGAGCTACTTCAGTGAATTATTCTCTTTCATCAAACTATTATTTTCTTAAGTGTTTCACAAACTTGCATGTTATCTAAATGGAATGAAATAACTGGAATTATATTACATAATTTTTTTAAGTACACTCTGTCTTGAATAGTCAATCATTTTAATGTTTTCTTTTGATATCCATATTAGGGAATCCTTTATTGCTCCCTAGTTTCTATTGATTCCTACCATTTCACTCATTATCCCATTTAAGGAACCCTTAATTTCTCCTTGGATCCGATTGAAAACCACTTCACCATCTAGCTGTAAGATCTGAATTTACTTAGCTACCTTGCCCTGTAAACACTATATTTAGAACTTGATCCAGTCCTGTTTGTTTGACACTTGAATCCATAGCCCAATGGTAAAAGACATCCCTCTATCCATCTAGGTCAGTGATCCCACCACAACCCAAGTACAATCATAACTGGCCTAGAATTAATTGACTAAACAAAGTTAAATCATAAAGAGAGAGCTCTCTTTGAGCATTAGGAAGGCTAGATCCTAATCTCCAAAGTAGGTTTGTGGTTACCTCCATCATTTCTTTCACAACAACTCTAGAGAAATTTTGGAGTGATAACAACGGTGAAAATGCAAAAATTGGAAACACTTTTTGGAATTATGGTTTTATGGTTAATAAGTGTTGGGAGAATTAATATGAATAGAAAAATTTACGAAAAATCAGAACGAACTATGTGTAATACTATACTTTGCTATCTAACTTTTTTGATAGAAAAATGACTGCTAACTATGAAAATGTTGACGAATACCTAAAAAATGAAAATGTCAACAAATAAGGAAAAGTGTTACCTGTAAAATCAATGTTTTGTTTATGTGACTAATATACTAAAGGTCACATAAAATGTAGATCAAAGAGAACATGCACAAAATAAAACACTTTCTATTATATATTTGGTTTGATGAGATTGCACAAAGCACATGACAAAACACATACATAAAACAAAAAGGGTACCAAATTGAGAAATATAAATTGAAAAACTAAAATATTAATGTCATGTTAAAAAACTGAAAATAAAATTGTAATGAAACTTTATACTTTCATATATGACAAAAATAGTCGTATCTTGGGCAAATGAAAACCTTTTTGGGTGAAACAATTTTATTTTTTTTATTTTTTCTATTTTTAATAATTGAAAGCAACACTCTAATCACAATGAAAAAACCCTCTTAGCATATCAATGCTAAAAATGATATAATCCTAAATTTTTTTCATTCATGCAACACCACAAGTTCAAGATCTTGATTAATAATGGGAATAGGCCTTCACAAAGGCTCAAATACCATATTTGACAACAAAGGTATTTCCACACAACTTTAACACCTTAAGCAACTTTTATCAAAAGTAGATTAAAGATCAATACACAAGAATATTATGTACTCAAAACCATCAAAGAGGGAAACAATCCATGGCCCCACCTAATATGGCCAATTGAGACAATATGTTAACATGAAAGGAAACAAAATACAAAGGTGTTTCTCACAATCAATCATCAACAAATGACACTCCATGCTCTTTAAATACAAATCATGGATCAATTGAATGTCAAACCACAAATCAATATAGTCATTAGTATTGGGGAGAATATGAATTGTTTAATAATAAATGCATATTAAACAAGCATACGTTACTTAAAAACATGTTAAACCAAGCTAGTATTAACTATCTCCTAAATGTTTAAATATCCGAACATTTATATCCCCATCCCACTAAAATGACACAATCACAATTACACAAGGGATTTATAATTTCTTACCCTTTTCTTTTCGTTAACCTAATTAAATTAATCAAATCCCTTTTTCTTAAACTCTTTACCTTATCTTCTTCATACAAAGTTATTTATGAGCACAACCATCTCCTTAATGTAATATATAAAACCCTTATCGTCTCCTCATACTAAAAGGTCATGTCATACTGCTCCAACATCATCTCTTAGAATTACTCTTACCCAACATGCCACCTTCATGAGTTATTATTTTACATTTTACACACTCATTTTATTAGGTTAACTATTAATATTATTTCTCAATTCAAGTGATAAGTACAAGTAATAGGAATCCCACTAGGTCTGAGTCTAGTGGTCAACATGAGAATCAGATTCATTCATTGATGTAGCAATGGGAGCACACACATTTTTTTATGATGTGAAATTTCATTGACTAGTCACTTTATTGTATAATTCTCATTGCAATTGGTTTAATAGAACTACTGTTTAATTTTTTACATCACTTTCTAGAGCCCACTTAAATATTGACTACAGTTATCATTACCAATTCATTTATGATCCAGAATCCAATTTTCAAAATACAGATATAATGGCAACTTACAATCCATAATGATCTGTAAACTGTCATGGATATTCCACTATACACAATAGATCATATAAAAATAGACTAAAATCTATACTATTAGAGTTAATTTCCTTAAATTCTAGATTTATTAATCATTATTTTTTGCTTATGCATGTAACAGATAAAAAGTAGAAAATAGAGAACAATAAAATAAAATCACATACCAACCATAATGAACACAATATATGCTCTTGGAAACTCTTATGGTAGAAAACCTAGCTAGAAGGTGATGATGCTTTGCTCTTTTTTGTTTGGAATGGAAATAATGAAATAAAAATGAGAAGGAACTCTCTATGGAATCACATGATACCTATTGTTATATAGGCTACTACATAACACTAAACCCCTCTATTATTCTCTTTCACTGCCACTCCCAATTTTATTTGTTTTGTTATATAACAAGATACAATCGAATAGAATGGAACTCATTTTCCTCCTAGTGGCCCGGTTATAACACAATGTAATAGCCAAATGGGGGATAAGTTTGACTCTAACTCTCAACTAGAGTTACAACTTTGACCCTTCTAGATTATTCTTCATATTCCTTGCATGGCTAGCCCCTCTTCCATGAGTAATGGGGGTGACCTGACATCCTCTTGAATTATGTTGGTCAATTACAATAGGCCAACTTCCAGGAGGCATAACTATTGCATACAAATTGTGATTGACATCTTTCTTGCACCATTGGAAAGGTCTATGAGTGTATAATAACATCACAGGGTTTAACACTTAGATGTAAAAGTTTATCCACAAAAAACACCATTTAAAGCTCCAGAATGTTTCAAACCCTAATTCTGCAAACTAGGTCGCATAAAAAAAACTGCCCTTGTAAGATGATTCCTCCAAATTTTCCACTATGAAAATATCAAGATGAATGACAAATAATATATTGATCCTTTCATCCACGAGGTCTTGTATAGACAACGATCGAGTGCACTATTAAGGCACCCCTAAATGTTAAGTCACTAGTTCAATTACCCACCCTATTTAGGTGTTATTATTGGACATGACCATGATGTAGCCTCACCACTTCCAAGCATAGAAAAGAAAATCATAATAGCCATTTCCAGATCACATAAGCTACTAATAATCTTTTCATATAAAACATATAAAAAACCAACTTATCATTATCCTTTCAATCTTTATAAACAAAATAAATACTAAACCATGATGTAGGCTCCTATAAAATTTCTCTGCTAACACATGCAAGAATGCATCATTATAAACCAACAATTATAATTGTATAACACATATTATATTTTAGTGTTAACTAAGATGATGATCAAACACAATTTCTTTTATAGCCCATGCTATTGCAGACCCAACGTTATACTTAATTTAGGGCCTAGGATGTATCATACCCTCACTTAATTATGGATGCAACCTAGGTAAATAAAGTCCATTGCATAGTACAACTATACTGGTTTTTTTTCTTTGGTGATAGCTAGAAGGTCAAGTGTCCGCAAATCGTGATGCGGATATAAGGGCAAGTGTCAACGTTACTTCTAAATTTATATCGCAACACTCTCTTTATTATACTTGCCGAAGGTAGAGTATATTGTAATCAGTTTGAGTCAAAATGCTTTGACTCTTAATTAATTTGTAAAATTTTAAAAACTATTTCCAAAGTTTACTAAAGTTTCTGTAAAATTCAATATTAAATTTATTTATTTTGAAATTTAAAATTAATTTCTAAATTTTTAAATATTGAATTTCTATTTTCTAATTGGTTCATGTGTATAAAATGACTAATTTTATCTACATATAAATATAATTATAAAATATATATATATATATATATATATATATATATATATATATATATATATAATTCTTCTCCAACCCAACAAGTGTCATTACTAGTACACATGTCAAATCTTAATATTTATGAAAATTTGTACCAACAATTTATCAATTTTATTAGAACATCTCGCTTTGGCTGTGAATAAATGTTTGGATAGTAGACATGAAAATATGTATCAATAGTCTCATTAACTCTATTGTTCGTGCATTATGCGTTGTTGAAACACTTTAGTTATTGAGATTATACCACATGAACATCAAATCAACGATAAACTTGTTAAAAAAGGAATTTAATAATAAATTAAATTATTATTCCTTGTCAACATTAATAATGTAACGCAAACTTTATGTATAAACAAATATTTTATTTCCCTGCCATGCTACACACATCATTGGCCTAATAATAACATAAAGGCTCCTTAGCGATCACATTTAATAATGGGTCAAGAACTTTATGGATAAAATAATATTTTATTTTCCTACCAGATTCTGTACATCATGGGTTTAATGGTTACGATGAGGGTAGGATAAGTATATCATATTAATTTTCTCAATAGAGGGGTCATGTTTTAGAAATAAAGAATTTTATAGTAATATTAAATTATTATTTGGTTTCATTATAAATTTAAAATTAAATTCTGAATTCAGGCTTCTGTGATCCATATTATGAATGTTGAGAGATTTTTCAGTAAAAATCGCACAAAGAAACTATAGTTTGATGCGTTTCAAACCATCTAGTGTGGTTCATCTAAAGGACAAGATGAAGAACCGAATCATGACATTAGATTAAATAGATGAAGAGAGATATTTTTTAGCCGTTAGAATATAACAACTAGTTTTGACTAAAGAATTATCCTTTTTTTATCTCAGACTTTTGTGATCCATAATGATGTTTGAGATTCTCTCTCAAATTAATCACTTCGAATAATTTTATGTTCAAAGTTTCGAACCTACCAATAAGGTTCATCTTCAAGACCAAGATGAAAAGACACATCAACCAGAATTATTAAATAGTGATGAGATGCATCAAGTTCCAGAATTAGTCATTATGAAATTATTATTTAATCAAACTAACCTTAATGACTAATTTTTAGTCAAGAGATTATAACTATAAATTCCATGGTAAGAGATTATAAGATAATTAGATTAATATTAAAGTATTAAATATGTATAATCATAATTAACATCAATGGTTAGTTTTTGAGAAATAAAGTTTAGTTAAAGGAAGTTATTAAGAGGAATTAATTTAAAATATTATTATTAATAAGTTATATATATAAATAATAAAAAGAAAAGAAAACTAAGAAAATCACAAAGAGTAAAAAGAAATAAAGATAAAATAAATAAAAATAGAATTTAAAGGCGCAAAAAAAACAACAACTCACAAAGAACCCAACTCTTTCTTAGCTTCCAACCATCATCCCTATTGAGTTTTTGCATGTTTATCAATTTCAATGGCCTCTGTCAACTTCTTATAGTGGAAATGATCAATATTCGCAATGACTTTAGACTCTTCAATGCAGACACAATATTTAGTTTTCTCCACATGTTCAACAATAGCTGAGGAGCGGGAGTGATTATCCCTGGTGTTTGTTGCATGCTCCAGAATAGATAGAAATTAGCTGTAAATAAATAATTAATTAATTTTGTTATTATTATTATTATTTTAATAAAAAATGTCAATAATAATAAGGTCAAACTTAATTATTCTAAACAATAAAACAGAAAAATATTAATAAGAAAATGGAAAAAATAAAAATAAACAAAATAAAAATAATACGGTAAAATTTAACTATTCTAAACAATAAAACTAAAAATAGTAATAAGAAAATGAAAAAAAAAATATAAATCAAAATAATGAATTAACTCAATTTTATTATTTAAATCCAATAATAATAATAATAATATGGTAAAAAATTAAAAATAAAATAAAAGAATGAATAGTAAATAAATAAGAAATAAAGGAATAGCATAAATTTTGATTAAAAGAAATATTATAAAAACTTAGGAATACAAGGTAGGGATCCAACACCTGCTAATATTCCAACCATCATCTCTATTCAGATTGATAGGCCTCCTTTTAATTTCCAAGGCCTCCCTAAAATTACGGTGATGAAAATGATCAATCCTCACAATGGCCCTCGCCTCTTCAATGCAGATGTGATGGTTTGTCCTTTTTGCATGTTCTGCCAAAGCAAAGGAGCAGGACCTTCCATGTTTGATGTCAGCTGCATGCTTAAGAATCCTTTGATTAATTGAGTGACCAATTTCACCAATGTAGGGAGTCCCACAGGAGCAAGGGTGATCCAGGTGGATGTTGGTGGCCACCCACCTATCCCATTTGGACCCCCACAACTGTCTCTTTCAGCTTTTTAAGTTTCCTAAATTGTAGCACAGTTTACTATTTTTAGCAATTTTTCGGGTCTTGAACTGCCGGAGCCGTTTTGAGGCCCTAAACGACGTTTTTTGGGAAATATGTGGTAGTACTCAGATACATCTTTCTAACGAGCCATCGTACGCGTCAAACGAAGATCGTATGCCAAAGTTACGACCCCGAGAAATTGATGTACCAATTTACCCAAAAGAGGCCCACAATTTGGTGTTTCATATTCTAGGGTTAGGTTTTGGGATGTGAAGGGTTTTCCATTGTTTCTCAACGATAAATAGGCCTTCACGCCTCATTGTAACACAGTTCAGAACAATTCAGAGGCATGTAGCCGCCACATCTCTTCTCAGAGATAAGCTACCATCGCCCTAGCTGGTTTATTTCCATTTCTGTTTGTAAGCATATTTCAATATTTTACAGTAATGAAATGAAGTATTATTTCCATTGCATATCTGTCTTTATGGTTATCTCTGTATTTTGTTGCGTTCCTGTTTAAATCTGGATCAGTGGTATCAGAGCGGTCTGCTTTTTCTCTTTTTTTCTTTGCATGTCCCCAACGAGGTCGAGATATAAGGAGTTAGGGCTTGAACTGGTCGAACCTTTGCAAGACCAGCCTCGCAAATCCCGACGGCCTCCCATGGCGGATGAGAAGAAAGACGAGGGAGCAGGATATCCTATCAAAATCTTGCTCGAAGAAGCCCTCGAGCGACAAAGGAACACGATGATGGACAGCTTTGCCCAGATCCTTCAGCGGCTACACAGAAGTGACGCATCGACTTCTGGCAGCTACTCGGGAAATGCCACACCCTTTAAGGTACATGTTAATTTTGAAATCCCCATGTTCGAGGGTCAAATAGACGTGGATGCAGTAGATAAATGGTTAAATCTGCTAGAAGGGTATTTTTCTGTTCATGAATTTTCGAGTCGGGAAAAGATTGTTTTCGCTCTTCTCAAAGCAGCCCCCCATGTCAAGGACTGGTGGGAAACCTACTGCGAGCAGAAGGATGAAAGCACGGGCTCACTATTTTCAGCCGCACCCACTTGGGATTCATTCCGAGATGCTGTCAAGGAGCAGTACTACCCTGTCAAAAGCTATGAGGACAAATACATCAAATGGACCACACTGCGGTAGGGACGAGACCAAGATGTGCCAGAGTTCACAAACATTTTTCATACCCTTCGCACACAGTTGGGTATCAAAGATTCTGAGCTGCATCTGGTACTCAAATACTGCGGTTGCCTACACAAATACATCCAGGAAGAGATGGAGTTCTTGAACATCTCCTCACTCAGCACAGCATACCGATACGCTGTCAAAATTGAGCAAAAGTTCAAACAGAAGAAGCGAGACTTTGGATTTGCAAATCCGAAGACCAAAGGACAAAGCCAAGGTGGGGTGACCCAAGACAACCCATCAAAGCTACAAGAAAAGAACAACACCACAAAGCTGAAGAAGGACACAGGAAAGTGGTGTGAGTTCCATAAGAGTCCCACTCATAACACAAGTGAGTGTCGGACCAAGCAGTCACTGGTGGCTGAGTCGAAGGCTTCTGAATCAAATGCATGTTCCGACCCTGAGCCAGAACCCAACAAGGGGAATGGCAAAGGGAAGCAGATCATTGATGCGGATCCCAGTGCCACTGTTGCCACTGCCAAGATCTAGAAAAATGAACCCGAAAATCCAGAGGAAGGGGAGCATCTTTTCCACTCACAGATGTGGGTGAAGGGTTCGCCGCTGCAATTAATTGTCGACAGTGGTAGCCAAAAGAACCTCATTTCAGCAGAGGTCATGAAGCGGTTGGGCCTACCGACTACACCACACCCACAGCCGTACAGTATCGGGTGGCTTCATGAAGGACGAGATCTCAAAGTTCGCCAATAGGGTCGCCTTCCCTACAACATCAAGCCCTTCACAGACGAGGTATTGTGTGATGTTACACCTCTGGATGTTTGTGATGTATTACTAGGCCAACCATACTTGTGGAGGCGACATGTTGTGTATGAGTCAAGGCCTCGTGCTGTCATTATTTCTTTGAATAATTCATTATACAGGATACCAGAGGTACCCCCACCTACCGCCACATCTTTGATCACTGCTAAGAAAGGCAACAAGCTCATCTCCCAGACCAGGAAATTCATCTGTCTGGTTGACTCCCAAATTAAGGGGAAGATTGTCATCACATCCATGACCCCGGCAAAGGGTTCCTCCACGCAGCAACAGCAGCAAAGGGATACGGTCATGACAGAACACAGGAACAACTTCTCCTCACCCACAGGGGTACCACACAAGTTTCAAGTGGGCGACAAATTTTGGTTACATCTGCAGAAAGAATGCCTTACAAGAGCCCATCAGAAGCTCCGACCACTCCGACATGGTCCTTACACCAGTACCAAGGCTACGGGCAACAATGCTTTGAAGCACAGCATTCCTCCATTCCTTCACTTGCACCGAGTGTTCAATGTGGACCTTCGTCGACCATGCTTCCCACCATTTCTGGACACATCAGAGATTGCAGAACAACTCACCAGAGACCCAGCTCAACAGAAGCTTCCTCGTCTCAGGGAGGAACTCAATGCAATGGGGACCATTGCTTCCTAAGGGGGGAGGAATGATCTAGGTGGATGTTGGTGGCCACCCACCTGTCCCATTTGGACCCCCACAACTATCTCTTTCAGCTTTTTAAGTTTCCTAAATTGTAGCACAGTTTATTATTTTTAGCAGTTTTTCGGGTCCTGAACTTCCGAAGCCGTTTTGAGCCCCTAAACAACATTTTTTGGGAAATCTAGGGCAACATGGGTCCATGTTTCCTCCCAAAGTGGTAGTACTCGGATAGATCTTTCTAACGAGCTATCGTACACGTCAAACGGAGATCGTATGCCAAAGTTACGACCCCGATAAATTGATGTACCAATTTACCCAAACGGGGCCCACAATTTGGTGTTTCATCTTCTAGGGTTAGGTTTTGGGATGTGAAGGGCTTTCCATTGTTTCTCAACAATAAATAGGCCTTCACGCCTCATTGTAACATAGTTCAGAACAATTCAGAGTCATGTAGCCGCCACATCTCTTCTCAGAGATAAGCTACCATCGCCCTAGCTAGTTTATTTCCATTTCTGTTTGTAAGCATATTTCACTATTTTACAGTAATGAAATGAAGTATTATTTCCGCTGCATATCTGTCTTTATGGTTATCTCTGTATTTTATTGCGTTCCTGTTTAAATCTGGATCAAAGGGACAACATAAACACCCTTCCCATCTTTAGGATTCACAGGGTCCTTCACTGATCTTAGGGAGCTTCAGATAGTGTTTAGGGTCCTAAATGTCGAAGGAACCTTATGCTTCTTCAGGATCTTAGCAATCTTGTTTGTGGTTCCTTGGATAAACAAAAGATGCACCCCTAAAAACTGATCTTTAAGATAATTTTTAATCCTAGGACCCTTTTCAACCTTAAGGAAGGCTCTAAGACATTGACGCTTATTATAACCATTCTTATTAAAAACACTAAGGAGATGGGTTTTTTCATCATTGACGTGGTTTTGATAAGAAACTCATAACACCCTAGTGGCTAAGGTGTTGAGAACACCTAGCTTTTAAGCAGGGAAATGATGTGAATTCACATGAAGATATTGTTCGGTGTGAGTTTTCTTTCGAAAAATATGGTGGGAGAAAGAACCATCATCTCTCTTTGAAATAAGAACGTCAAGGAAAGGGAGGTTGCCATCGATTTCACATTCCATAGTAAACTTTATGGAACTAGATTGATTGTTAAGATGTTGGAAAAAGAGCTCCAACTTTTCCCGACCATGAGACCAAATGGTGCAAGTTTCATCCACAAACCTTTTCCAAATATTAGGCAAGAATAGAGCTAAGGACAAGGCCTTAGATTCAAAGTCCTCCATAAACATATTAGCCACTACTGGGGAAAGGGAAAAACCCATGGCAACTCCACAAGTTTTTTCATAAAATTCACCTTCAAAGCTGAAGGAAGTAGAAGTAAGACATATTTCAACCAAATAAGTTGTATCTAGGTCTGTAATGTGCTTGATGACTTCAATGACCTCGTTAATGGGGATATTAGTGTATAAGGAGACCACATCGAAACTCACCAAATTATCACTAGGATCCAACCTTATACCCTTTAATTCGTTGACAAACGAAGATGAATATTTGACAAAGGATTCAGTCTGACCAAAGAGGTTTTAGCTTATTGGCTAAAAACTTAGCAAGAATATAGGTCGTCCCTCCAATGGTGTTGACAATGGGACGCAAGGGAGCCCCTTCCTTATGGATCTTTGGAAGACCATAAATCCTAGGAGTGAGAGGGCTACTCTCAATCAACTTCTAGCTAACGGAGCTAACAATGCTACTAGATTTTATGGCTAGAGAAACATCCCCTTTATCAGCTTTAAGAACAACGATGTCCTTGTTATTATTCAAAGCCTTGGGAGCCTCAAACTCATGTTTTTTAAGGTTGTTCTTACAGGGGGTCTTAGCCTTTCTTAGGACAATCGCACAGTCTTGTCTAATGATATCCTTAGTAGAGTCTAGTAAGTCCCTTATCTCGAATTCAATGTCACAGATAATCTCTTCCACTAGGATTTTTCTAGGAGCAAGGGAAAAATTTAAACCTTTCTCTAAAAGACTATAAATAGGAGGATCAAAAGAAAAATGGGAAATATTAACAACTCTATTATTAAAAGGGGTGAAAGAAATTATATTTTTATTATTAATATTGTTGTTCAATAGAAAAGATATTATTATTATTATTAGAACTATAATTGTTGTTATTATTATTATTATTAATATAAAAGAGATTATTATTTTTATTATGGTTAATGTTATTAATACTAATTTCTTTGCAACGAGTGGAATGAGAACAATCCACAACGTTGGAGAACTCTGGATGCTCTGGATGAATGGATGAGAGAGGAGGAATGAGAAGCGGAATATCATAATGAAGGGAGCCACTGCACTTATCCCTTGTAGATAATCCTGTAGATTCACAAGCTCATGCAATTTACTAAAGCAAGAGGCAAGAATCTACTTCTACTCTTCACAGCGGAAGAACATAAAGATCAAGCAAAAGAATAATTGACAAGAGGAATAACATCAATGGAACATAACACAATAAATATCCAGGGAAAGATACAACTCAAAACCCCACTATATTTATTGCATTAATCAGAAATCCAAGATGATAATACAATGCTTATTTTCACAAGAACAATCCCAACACTCAGTAAAATCAATCTCCAACTCACATGAAAACTCTTGGCCAACACTTAACCAATTCTCTTACTCTCCAAGTCCCTATTTCCTTGCTCAATTCCTATGACTGATTAGTCCATCTTAAAGGGAAACTGTGCAATCCCTTCTAGGTTCAGTTCCTGATTGCATGCACCATCTTTACAACTCAGAAAATTATACAACAAATAGTACATTGTCCCTGCACTCTACTCTCAACTAGATCTTTCTCAAAATCGACATGCATGAGTTTCTGATGAGGGAATCTTTAGTTAACTGGAGTAGCACTAGTTAATGCATTAGTGCACCAACTGACTGTTAACTCACTATTAGTTCCTCAAACAATTTGGAACTAATTTAACTGGACTTAACTCAGTAAACTGAGTTAACTAATTACAACTCATACTTAACTCATCCTAGACCCCTATAATATAGGGAGAAAATATACATGACTTCAAAAAGACTTCCAACTCGAAATTCCTAAGTTAACTAAGTCATCTCACTCTAGTTAACTATTACAAGTTGTTGTGAGAATAGAATTGGATTTTAATTCTCAGTTTAATTCAAGGACAAATTAAACTGGAATTTCTGGATTCTATTTTTATCATTTATTGTTGCTATTTTCAACACTCCCTCTCTACAAGAAATGAATTCAACTCGATCCCGATCCTAAACCTTTGGAATGTTCTACATGCAACACTTCTCTCTAGCTTTGTTGCTCCAACAACTACAGAAACAAAAAACATCCAACCTAAATCAGAATGATGCCTCTATCATCAAAGTCTCTAATTGATATTGCCTCTGTCGACTGAAAACTTTGCGCTTCTGTTGATTCTGCCTTTTTGCACTATTGTCAACCCTTCTCTACACTTCTTCAGTATCTGACTACTCTAGCCTCTATCACTTTGATCTCTGACTGCATCAATCCCATTGATTCCTCCCACTACTATGTACTTTGGGCTCCCGTAGCAAGGTACGATCCATGAGATAAAACCACTCAATGGACCCTGCCCAATTTCAACCCACTTGGGACTATCACTTCACATCGCCCCACCTCACACTTGGAGGTATGGCTACATGTGATACCTCTGTCCACTTGGCTTGAAATTTCCCCTACTGAAGATCTCTACATGATTGGATGCCTCCACTCGGTCTCCTCTCAGCTTATCTAATTGTGGTTGCTCCACAATTGTCTGAGACTACTTGAGTGGATCTCTCCACTTAGTCTCCTCTCAACTTCTCTAGATGCGTCTACTCCACAACTTCCTGAAGCTGCTTCAAAGGCTTCTTTTGGGGCTGCATGTTGAGAGGTAATTTACTCTCCCTTTCAACCACCAAGTCTCTAACCTTTGCCTTGCTCCTCAAGGCTTTGCTATAATCTTGAACCTCAAGAGCATACAGGTTCTTGACCCGTGCACCGATCTATTTCACTTGTCCTGTGGTGATGTGTCTAAGGAAAACCTTTCCCTTACTAAAAACCACATCATAGCCACGGTCTTCCAATACTGCGACTAAAACAAAAATTTTCTTTAGTCCTGGAACATACATCACATATGTGATCCTGAGAGGGGAGCCAGACTCCCTCTGAAAGGTAACTGTACCAATCCCGATAGCTCTATACCTCTCGTCATCTCCAAACTCTATGCTTTGCTTGAGGTCTTTCTCCTCAAAATCACTAAAGAGATCTCTATTCCCCATCATATGGAATGAGGCACTGTTGTTAAGATACCACATGCCTCCCATGGTAGTGTCAGCCATGCATGCAATGAGAGTGAAATCAAGTTTGAATTGTGAAGTTAGAGCTTCACTTGCTCCCGCTATTGTTGGCTCCTTCTTGCTTGCTTTCTTCTGTGGGCAGTTCTTGGCATATTTCCCATTCTCGTGACAGTGAAAACACTTGACTTTCATCAAGTCCATCTTCTTTCCGCCCTCCTCGCCTTGGGACTTATTTCCCTTGGCCTTCTTTTCCTTACTCGTTAAGGCAAAATCCTCTTCCACTTCCTTGGAAGAGGTTCCATCTCTAGTGTTGCTCTTGATCTCCTCCTGCATCAAATCCGACCATAATTGTTCCCAATCTGGCAGCTTCTCCTGACCATTGAAAAATTCCTGATACCTATGCCATATTTGGGAGTCCTAGAAGAGCAAGAATCACCATAGAATCCTCGAAAACCGTGATTCCAACACTTCCAAGTTCATCACAACATTGAGTGAACTTGGTCAAGTAATTTGGAATTGAGTCGCCCGCCTCCATCTTGATTTTTCGAAGTTTATCTTTCAGTGCCAACTTCCTTTGGTCACTGTTATTCTGGAAAAGGTCCTTCAATGCTTTCCACATAGCATGTGGAGTTTCCTTCCCATGGAGACTCGAGACAATGTGGTCTCGAACTCCCTCAAGGATTATCCGCCTCGCCCTTGCCACACACTTCTTCCATTCAGCTAGATTTTGAGCATCCGATGCTGGTGGCTTAGGAATGTCCTGATCAATGAATTCCTTCAAGCCATTATCCTCCAACATAGCCTCCATCCTATCCTTCTAGGATATATAATTTGAGCTTCCATCCAAGGCATACTCGAGCCGCAAACCGTAGAACGCCATCTGTCGATCCTGAAGTATGTATTCCAAATTTGAATTTCACTTGTAGCCCAAATTTCAAAACTTCGAAATCTCCTCTAGTATATTGTTCTCAACTCCAAAACCATGTAGATAATCCTGTAGATTCACAAGCTCATGCAATTTACTAAAGCAAGAGACAAGAATCTACTTCTACTCTTTACAACGGAAGCACATAAAGATCGAGGAAAACAATAATGGACAAGAGGAAGAACATCAATGGCACATAACACAATAAATATCCATGGAAAGCCACAGCTGAAAACCCCACTATCTGTATTGCATTAATCAGAAATCCAAGATGATAATACAATGTGTGTTCTCACAAGAACAATCCCAACACTCAATAAAATCAATCTCCAACTCACAAGCAAACTCTTGGCCAACACTTAGCCAATTCTCCTACTCTCCAAATCCCTATTTCCTTGGCGCAATTCCTATGGCTGATTAGTCCATATTAAAGGGAAACCAGTGCATCCAAAACTGTGCAATCTCTTCTAGGTTCAATACCTGATTGCATGCACCATCTTTACAACTCAGAAAATTATACAACAAATGGTACATTGTCCCTGCACTCTGGTCTCAACTGGGTCTTTCTCAAAATCGACATGCATGAGTTTCTGATGAGGGAATCTTAGTTAATAGGAGTAGCACTAGTTAATGCATTAGTGCATCAACTGACTGTTAACTCACTATTAGTTCCTCAAACAGTTTGGAACTAATTTAACTAGATTTAACTCAGTAAACTGAGTTAACTAATTACAACTCATACTTAACTCATCCTGGACCCCTATAATATAGGGAGAACATATACATGACTTCAGAAAGACTTCCAACTCGAAATTCCTAAGTTAACTAAGTCAACTCACTTTAGTTAACTATTACAAGTTGATATGAGAATAGAATTCGATTTTAATTCTTAGTTTAATTCAAGGACAAATTAAACTGAAATTTCTAGATTCTATTTTTATCATTTCTTGTTGCTATTTTCAGCATCCCTTGAAGCAACTTTTGAATCGATTAAGTGATTCTGCTCACAAAGAAACCCTGAAACCTTGTTATCGTTTCACTCGGAAGGTTTGACTCCAAATTCCAAAAGAACAACGTTGTTGACCCAAGAACGCAATGTAGAGACTTGATTTCTATTAATCCTACTAACGGAAGAATAACCAGAAAAATAGGAAAAACTTTTATGGGAAGAGGATTTCTCCAAGAGTTTGAGAAATTTCTTGGAATGTTTTTCCTTCCATATTTCTTCCATGCACAGATATTTTAATGCCGAACAAGCCTCAATCTTTGTCCAAAGAGATGCGGAAATCATGAGAGAGAGCTCCAAATGTAACGAAAATAATTTTCGAGAAAGAAAATCTAGGCTTTTTCTAACCCTGCAAATCTCAGAGCGAACTAGGGCTAGACTAGCATTAAGAAATACATGTTGGTTCCTGGAATTATTAAGTTGATGTTTAATCTGAGCGAATGATGGAACAATAGATGAATCTCTACATCTTTTTAGGAATGTCAGATCTGACTTCATCTTAGAAACCTGCAAGCGTGCTCATTCGAAAAGATGAACTTTAGTTGCAATGACCCTTCCGTGCAGGGTTGTAATATTCGAATTCAGGCTTCTGTGATCTATATTATGAATGTTTAGAGATCTTTCGGTAAAACTCACATAAAGAAACTATAAGTCGATGTGTTTCGTACTATCTAGTGTGGTTCATCTTTAGGACAAGATGAAGAACTAGATCATGGCATTAGATTAAACAGATGAAGAGAGATGTTTTCTAGTCATTAGAATATAACAACTAGTTTTGACTAAAGAATTATCATTAATTAATAAACAATTTTTTTAATTAAAATAAAGTAATAGATGTACTGTAAATAAAGAAAAAAAAATAAATTTATTATTATTATTATTTTAATCAAAAAAAATTTTAATAATAAAGTCAAATAATAAATAAACAAAATAAAAATAATAAAGTCAAATTTAACTATTCTAAACAATAAAACTAAAAAAAATAATAAAAAAATGAAAAAACCAAATAAATCAAATATAAATCAAAATAGTGAATTAACTTAATTTTAGTATTTAAATCCAAAAAAATAAAATAAAATAAATAATATAAAAATAAAAATAAAAAATTTAATAGTAAATAAAAAAATATTTTATTTAAAATTAAGTCGTCTCTTCAAATCAGCAAAGGATAAAAGTGACCCTATGTTAGGTCCCAGAGTCTATGAGATTCCTTGCTCATGCGGGAAATCTTACATAGGTCAAACCAGTTGATCCTTCAAAGCTTGGTTGAAAGAGCAGATGGCTAATACCTTCCACAACTGCATTACAAAATCCGTCATTGTTGAACATGCTCATTCAACCAAACACCTTATATGTTTTGGCAAAACACAAATCTTAGATCTTGCCCCTTATCACACAACTGCATTACAAAATCCGTCATTGTTGAACATGCTCATTCAACCAAACACCTTATATGTTTTGGCAAAACACAAATCTTAGATCCTACCCCTTATCACTCCAAGCGGGTCATTAGAGAAGCCCTTGCATCCTAATAATTTTAACCGAGATGATGGATACCAGCTAAGCCACTCCTGGAAACCCACCATCCATTTCTTATCTTCTCCCTCCAATTCTCCTTAATTTTTCTTAGTTTCTTCTCATTTTTTACCGTCTTTACCCCATTTTATTTAAATTTTTACCAATCTAATTTAATCTGATTATTAATTTCCCTTCCTATTTATTCTTTTTAAGATAATTAGTTGAGACTTTCAATAGTTTTAATAAAAATTATTTTGGACCATTGTTAACCTTTTGGTCCTCTTTCCCCTCTCTTTTTCCATTTTTCTTTTATATTTTGCCATTCATTTAATTCCATATAAATCCTCCTCCCTTTAATTTTTTGAATAATCACGTCTAATCATATAAATTTAGTTTAATTTTAATTTTATAACAAATTATTCACTTCAAGGTAATTTATTCTAATTAATAACTTCCAAAATTACCTTATGACCTCCTTTTAATTCAAATTCCTTTTAGTTAAGTTTTTAATCATTATAATATTTAATTAAAAATTTTGATATTTAAAAAAAAAAAATTGAATTTTGGTCTCATCAAAAATAAATTCTAAATTCTAAAATTTTAAATTTAAATTTAATCCTTTTATCTCGATCCTATCACTTATTAAGATTTCCATTGATTTTGACTTTATCAAGGAATTTTATTCAACTTTCTTTATGGTTAGTCAAAATTTCCTCTCAATAAGCCTATATTCCATTCCCCCCAACGTCTAATTCTTCACTCTAAGGGCTAATTCTTTTATCCATTATCTATATATTCTCGTCAAGCACTCTTCCTATCATCAATTTGTTATAGGGTGAAGAGTTCATCTAAAACGTTGAACTCTTCAGACAATGCACACAAGAATCGAGAAACTCTCAAAATCAATATGTTACTGCCTCTGGAAACATACATATTATAATTATTACATCTAAATAATTTTAATTTTTTTAGAATTTTATAATACAAACTATTATATAAAAGTAATTTTAAATTTTTTAGAATTCTATAATGCAAACTTTACTTGATAATAAAGTAATTTTGAAAAATCAGAGGTAATTGTGAAGGCAAATTCATTGGGATCTTGTCCAGGTAAGATTTTTTTTTTTTTTTTTTCCCAAACTTCTAGAGATTCCGATTTTTAATTTATTTCTTTTCAGTGCAGTTAAGAACACAATAAAATATAATTAATAAATAATTATAAATATTTGAATACAATAAAATACAATTAATAAATAATTATAAATAATTGAATAGTTGTGATTCGATTTTATATTGATTTATAGAATATTATTTAAATTAAAATTACATTTGTCTCATTGTTTTGTATAAAAAGATAACGTAGCTGTTTTTTAATCACAATATCTAACTATATTTATTTTAATAATTTTTTATATTAAATATTTTTTTAATAACAATAAGATGATTAATAATTTTTTTATTTTCTAATAAATATAGATTTATTTGACATTCATTATGTGTCAAGGAAAATATTAAATTTCTCGTAAGTACAAATCTTTTTTCATATTTCACTTTAAATCAAGTTTGCATCTCAAAAGATTTGATATATATATGTATATATTTGTGTGTACTCTTTTTTTAAATGGGGGTGGCTAGTCCCCTGTAGAAGCTTTATATTAGGCCGTATGTACAATTTTTTTTACATATATATACAGCGGATCCATCACATCCAACAACATATACCGATATACTATGCCAATATACAATCATGAAGATACGTATAGGCTGCCGCGCAACATCACCATAGAGGATCGAACGCGGTCGGGGTGCGAGTAAGCCGACTGCCCCGACCGCTGAACCATGCACTCACGTGCTATTTGTGTGTGTACTCTATGTGTCTATGTTCATTGAATTTGAGCAATAAAGTAAAAACACTTTAACTATAATATTTTATTTATGCCTCACATCGTCCATTATACTTACACTTTAATTTTTATTATTCAATTTCAACATCAAAATTTATTGAAGATACTAATCACATATTCTTTTCATAGTCAAAACCCAACTTGATCTCATTTTAACTTCCATAAGGGAATATCAACATTAAAGTATATAAGATTATGTTAGGTCCCTATACTACTAGTTTAACCCCTTATTGTTATTAGCGCAACCCCCTTATTATATTGTTGTGCCCATGTAGTCCCCATATTGTTATTATTGTGCCCCATAGAAGCCCACTATTGTTATTATTGTGCCCTTACATCATTATTGTTATGTCGGCTCTCATTATATTATGACCCCTTAGACTCTTATATATAGAAAGGAGGTATTGTCATTTGTATCATCCAAGAATTGTTCATTTGTGTAATGTAAAGGAGGTTGCCCCCTCGAAAAGACTAAATTCTAAGGCGTTTATCTCTATTTTCTATCTTTTTGTGAGTTGGTTTCATAACATTTGGTATCAGAGCTTTGGATTCTAGGGTTTCACTGCCCCAAACAGGTCAGCGTGGAATTTTCGCTATAACTTTTTCGCTACAAGGTTTCAGAAGCTAAAACAAAATCCCATTTGAGCCGAGATTGTTCTGAATCTAGGGTCTGAATTTCAGATTTTCTCTCACTATAGTTTCAGAGATATGATCTGAGGAAGTTAGGGTTTATGGAAGCTCCAGAATTCCATCTCAAACAAGTCATGCTGAGATTTTCGCTATACATTTTTTCCTACGAAGGTTCAGACTTTAAAATTACAACCCATTTGATTCGAAATTGTGCTAAAGCTTGGGTCCGAATTTCAGAGCTTGTCTCGCTATATTTTTGGAGATATGATACAAGGAAGTTAGGGTTTTTGCAAGCTCCCGCATTACATCCCAAACAGGTGACCTGGGGAAAATCGTCATAACTGTTTCTCTGTGTATCAGATTGAAATCACGTAAGAAGTTAAAGAAAGAAGACGGACTGTTGTTTGTTGGGTATCAGTTTCAGAACCTAAGGTCGAAACAGTGATACATGGCACGTCATACAAGTTCGCTCTACTGAACCAGTCTATAATTAGGTCATCACGGGAGATTGGTCATAAATCTTTCTTCAGGAATCCAATTGTGACCAGACTTGCAGAGTTATAAAGAGGATACAGAGGGCTACCACAGGTCGCAATTCTAGACCTTGGAGATCTGAAATTTCAAAGATATATTAGATTCAAGATCGAGATCCTAAAATCACGGAAAAGAATGACTCGAATCAAGAAAAAAAACACCTAGTAATCAAAATTGGATGGATGATTTGAAGAATGCGATCGAAGCTAAGATAAATGATTTTATCTATGCCATGGAAGCTGATATCGATGGTATGAAAGCATATTGGAAGAAAGGCATGGAAGATTTGAAGACAAACATGGAAGGTCTTAAGGAAGGTGGGACAAGGCTACTACAAGAAAGGCCTCCTAATGGCGAAAAGGTAGTAGAGGAAACTCATGATGAGAAAAAAAGTAATGCTAATCATGATTTCATAGAATCTAATGTTGGATTGAAGACCAAGCATATTCCAAAGATAGACATGAGTAATTTTGATGGCAAGGATCCCGTAACATGGATACTACAGATGGAGAAATATTTTGATCTACATAATGTGCAAAACACACAAAAGGTACATATTGCATCTTTATATTTAGAATCGAACCATTTTTTATGGTATACAGGGCTTTGCTATGGTATAAAGGGCTTTGTTATCATAAACCACTTGTCACTTGGTCAACTTTCATGGAGGAAATGATAGCACATTATGAGGATACAAAAAGCAACATCTTCTTTACCCAATTGGTAAATCTCAAACAAAAGGGTTCAATGGCAGAGCACATTGAGGACTTCAAAAAATTGAATATAATGGTAAATTATATTTCAGAGAAGAAGAGGATTGATGTCTTCATAGGGATTTTAAAGGGTAACATTCAAAATGATATTCATCTTTGGGAACCTGATTCATTGGAGAAGGCATTCAAGTTGGCAAGAAAAATTGAAAGTGAAATTATGGCAACAAGGAAGTCTACCACTCACAACTATAAAGATGGAAGTGTTGTTTCTCCTAGCCTTCCACAACCTACAAGGTTAACACCACAACAATTGGAAGAAAAAATAGCAAAAGGACTTTGTTACAATTGTGATAGCAAATACATTAAAGGTCATAAGTGTGCTGAGAAGAAATTATTTTACATAGATTGTGAAGAGGGGGAAGAAAATGATCAAGAAATGTCAAAATACGAGGATATACACTGGGAAGCAACCCTAGAGAAAGAAGAAATCAATCCGACCATATCTTGTACTGCATTAGAAGGAATTACCACTCCTCAAACTCTCAAGATAGAAGGACATATCAAGAAGAAGAAGGTTCAAACAATGAAATATCAGGAAGAAAAGGATCAAGAAACGTCAAAAGAAGAGGATATACACCATGAACCAACCCCAAAGAAAGAAGAAATGAATCCGACCATATCTTGTAATACATTGGCAGGAATTACCACTCCTCAAACTCTCAAGATAGAAGGGCATATCAAGAAGAAAAAAGTAATAGTGTTGATTGATTCGGGTAGTACCCATAATTTTATTCATTGTAATATAGCCAAGGAATTGAATTGCTTCCTATATCGAGAACCAGAGTGTCAAGTAATGGTTGCAAATGGAGGACCCATAAATTGCTTTGGAAAGTGCCATAATATCAAGCTATCCATGAGAGAATATGTTTTGAATAGTCCAATGCTTTCCATTCCAATGGGTGGTGCAGATGTTGTACTAGGAGTCCAATGGCTACAATCTTTGGGTACAATAGCTTTTAATTTTCAAGAACTTTGCTTGAATTTTTTTTTTGGAAGGAAAGGAAGTTGAATTAAGGGGTATCAAAGGGAAACCAGGAAAGATAATTAGCTCTAACAACATGACAAAGCTTCTAAAGAAAGAACATCGGGACATAATTGCACAATTATGTTTAATAGAGGTTCCCACATCGAAATCATCTATTTCTCCAGATCTCCAAAACTTTTTGGATAATCATTCCAAGGTATTTGAGACTCCCAAAGGCCTCCCACCTATTCGTGATCTTGATCATGCTATTCATTTGATTCCAGGAAGTGTTCCTCTAAACATAAGGTCTTAGAGATATCCCTATGCCCAAAAGAGTGAAACTGAACGTATGGTTGCAAAAATGCTAGAGGCTGGTATAATTCAACCTAGTCAAAGTTCTTTCTCTGCTCTAGTAGTATTGGTGCATAAGAAGGAAGGGTCATGGCACATGTGTCCAGATTGTAGGGAGCTCAATAAGCTCACTATTAAAGATAACTTTCCCATTCCTATCATTGATGAATTATTGGATGAATTGCATGGATTAATTTACTTCACCAAGTTGGATCTTCATTCAAGATATCATCAAATCAGAATGAAGACTAAAGGCATTCCGAAAACAACATTATTGAAGAAAGATGCATTTTCATGGACTCCAGAAGCAACGAAGGCCTTTGAACATCTTAAAGAGGCAATGTACCAAGCACTGGTCTTAGCTACGCTAGACTTCACAAAAACATTTGTTCTGGAATGTGATGCCTCGGGAAATGGAATTGGTGATGTTTTAATGCAAGAAGAAAGACCCATTGCTTTCGAAAGTCGTCCAATCAAAGGAAAGTATTTACACAAAGCTATTCATGAGAAGGAAATGTTGGCAAGACTACATGCACTTGAGAAATGGAAACCTTACCTAATGAGAAAATCCCAGTTCAAATAATATTTCCATAGCTTGACGAGGTAGGAAAAATCATATTGGAACCTGAATTAGTCACAGAAACAAGAACCCAACAGCTACAAAATCGATCAATTTCAGAGTATCTCATCAAGTGGAAGAAGTTACCAACTGAAGATTCCACATGGGAGCATGAGAATTTTATACAGAAGCATCCAGAACTACTCAAGTGTTGAGGACAACACTTTTTGAAGGGGAGGGGCATGTTAGGTCCTATACTACTAGTTTAACCCCTTATTGTTATTAGTGGAACCCCCATATTATATTGTTGTGCCCATGTAGTCCCCATATTTTTATTATTGTGCCCCATAGAAGCCCACTATTGTTATTATTGTGCCTTTACATTATTACTGTTATGTCAGCTCTCATTATATTATGACCCCTTAGACTCTTGTATATTGAAAGGAGGTTCTGTCATTTGTATCATCCAAGAATTGTTCATTTGTGTAATGTAAAGGAGGTTTCCCCCTCGAAGAGGCTAAATTCTAAGACGTTTATATTTTTTTTCTATCTTTTTGTGAGCTAGTTTCATAACAGATTAACTTACAATGCTAATTAATAAATACCACTTACCAAAATTCAATAGATTTTACGCTTTCAATTGTGCTTTAATTTTTATTATTCAATCTCAACATCAAAATTAATTCAAAATACTATGCACCATATTTATTTGATAATGAAAATCTAGTTTGAACTTATTATTAATTGTTATCATGAATTTAAAATCATTTTTAGTAATAATTAAATTAACAATTTCCTTTATAACTAAGAAAAACCCTATATATGACTTGATTTTTTATTCTTTAATAAAAACTATTAAAACCATGTTATTATTGGTTTTACCCATGAGCATGTAGGTGAACATTTTAATAAATAATTATAAATAATTGAACATAAGATGTGGTTCAATTATTATTGATTCTTAAAATATTATTTAAATTAAAGTTACATTTGTCACATTGTTTTGTATAAAGGGATAATGTAGTGGCCTTTTTTAACACAATATCTAACTGAATTTATTCTAATAAAATTCATATATATATATATATATATATATATATATATTAATTAAATAACAATAAGATGTCTAATAATTTCTTTATTTTCTAATCAACATAGATCTATTTTAACCTAACATCCATTAAGTGTCAAATAAGTATTAAATTTCTTGTAAGTACAAATCTTTTTTCAAGTTTCACTTTAAATAAAGTTTGCACCTCAAAAAATTTGATATATATGTGTGTGTACACTATGTGTTAAAGTTTGCACCTCAAAAGATTTGATATGTGTGTGTGTACAATATGTGTCATCTCCGTAAACATAAAAAAAATTATACTTTCAATGAATTTGAGCAATAAAGTACAAATACTTTAATAGTTTATTTATGCCTCACATTGTCCACTACACTTGCACTTTATTTTTTCTTATTCAATCTCAACATCAAAATTGATTGAAGATACTAATCACATATTCTTTTCATAGTCAAAACCCAACTTGAACTCATTTTAACTTCCATCACAGAATCTCAACATTAAAATATATAAGATTAACTTACAAGGCTAATTAATAAATACCACTTACCAAAATTCAATATGTTTTATGTTTTCGCTTGCACTTTAATTTTTATTATTCAATCTCAACATCAACATCAACATCAAAGTTAAGTCAAAATACTAAGCAACATATTTATTTGATAATGAAAATCTAGCTTGAACTTAATTTTTTCCATAAACTTGGGAGGACTACATCTTCAACATAGATGTCCAATATATCAACTCAACGGGTGGCTTCACATCAAGGAGTGTCTTAACAACACCCAAACATGGTTTATCACATCAAGGAGTGTCTTAACAACACCCAAACATGGTTTATCCAATACCTAGCTTGAACTTATTATCACTGTTGTTATCATGAATTTAAAATCATTTTTAATAATAATTAAATTAATAGCAACCTTTATAAAAAAAACTCTATAACATGACTGGAGTTTTATCCCTTAATAGAACACCATGTTATTATCTATTCTACCCCATGAACATGTAGGTGACCATTTTAATTAATTGAATGTTCCATGCTTTTTTAATATAATAACTCTATATTATACTACCTTATAATTATTCTCTCGTGGATAGCTACTATTAATTACTTTTTACATAAGAGGTAAGTACTAAGCAACAAGACTGTATATTGCACTTGTTTGTTATGTTTTAGTTTCATTTCATTTTCTCTCTTTTTAAAATTATTTAAATTCAAGATTTCATGGCTCAACATTTTAAATAACAAAAATTAAAATTAAAGTAGTCAAATTTATAAAAGAAATAATTTTAACTATACAATTTTAAATAAAATTGTGCTTTTTTATTACTTAAAATACATTTTTAAATGTATAAATAAAATTAACACCTTAAAAAAGATTTACAATTATTTTCAAAAACATAATAAACTCAAAATTATCGTAAATCTTGAAAGCAAAAATTCCAAAACAAACTTTTTCCATTCCAGTAAATCTCATAACTCTCTGCCCACTTCTTATTAAAAGGGAAAGCCGCCTTCTTCCATCCAAATAAAATTAGCCCCGGCCGACGCTAAACTTAATCGAGAGAGGCTTACAGCGCACCATTGCCCACAGAAAACACTGCATCTCTCAGTGCTCGCATATGCAATTGCAGGTAAGATCTCTTCGCAAGGTTCAATTCCATATTTTAGAATCTGAGTAGTTATAATTCGCCTGACCTGAGTGCAAATTTTACATTTTCTGAGGAGAAGGAACATTAGCCACGACCAGATTCATTCCAACTCTTCACCAGTGGTGGATCTATTTATGTAAAAAACCCCTCCGTCGATATCTGGTAAGGAATCTTGATTGTCCACCAGGCGTACTGGCGGTCTCTGTTCAAAATCCATATCTCAGAACATACATGCTCAAGTTGGTTTGCTCGAAAAATTCAAAACCCTTTGGTCTGTCACATCATCTAAATGTGCTTTAACGAATGATCATTTCCCATGACCAAGACGATACCCCCTCTCTACGAGTCCTGTCCATTTGGGCTAGAAGCAGATTGGAATTTGGAATCTAGGAAATTCCTGGTTTCTCCCAAAGATTTCTGAATTAAGACCTCCTTTAGCTAATTGAAATCCAAGGGTTTGGGGTGAGATCATCGATCAGATAACCTCTTCTCGAGATGGAAAAATAAAACCCTTTTGAGGAGAGGGATCATCCTTCGCATATTCTACCAGATCCTTCTCCATCAAATCTCCATACTCCAGACCCTCCTGTCTATTGCCACCACTATATATATGTGTAGCCACAGAAGTGAAATGTTGTTCACCCTGAGTGGGGGAGAGATATTTGTGTCTGTTGTTTTCGTGTGTAAAATGTTAAAACAGGTATAGATATACTCACTCTGGAGAATAACTTCATATCATCTTTTTTGCATATCATAATATACATTTAGCAAGTGCCATTCCAGAACTAAATAGTAAAAACATATGCTCTTTACAGGACAAAACAGTCTATTCCAGAAGTATAAACCAGTTAAGTTAGCTACACTAAACATGATCACATAATCACATAATCCGAAAAGGCACCCAAAACTTGCATATTCAATATATCAAACAGTAGTTGGGGATCACTATGGTGCTCCTTAGATGTTGTGGCGTTGTGACCCCATCTCTGTGATTCGGTGATCAATGATATTGATGACCCTGAAGAACATCCACCCTCTTGGAGAGTTCATCTGCAACAATATTATTCTCCCTCATCGTATGATGTAGAATCAATGATATTGATGACCCTGAAGAATCAACGACCCTCTTGGAGAGTTCATCTGCAACGATATTATTCTCCTCATCGTATGATGTAGAATCAATGATATTGATGACCCTGAAGAATCAACGACCCTCTTGGAGAGTTAATCTGCAACAATATTATTCTCCCTCATCGTATGGTGTAGATAAACCTGCTGAAATTGTGATAACGCCCTCTTAGCCTCACCAATGATATCATTAAGTTCCACGGTTCTGTTTTGAAAAAACCCCTGCAACCACTCGACCAATTTGGAGTCACCAAAACCATATAGCCTTTGTAGACTCCATGTATGTGCGGGAGGGCTTGTCATGGATGATGGCCAAGCCATAATTGGGGAGTAACTAATGAAATTTATTTGATTATATTATTAGCAACATATAGATATTATCATATTCTAAGGAATCTTATGTACTTTACTCAGAAGGATTTAAATCAGATATTTATCAACAATATTGATAAATTAGTAGAATTAATCTTTTAAACTGGTTTTAATAATAATAATAATAATAATTTAATTTTAAGGTCATAGTTAAGTTAGACACCCAAAAGGGTTCAAACCAGATATCTATTGATATAGACTAGCTAAGTGTCCACCAACTTTGATGACAACTAGTGGAACTAACCCTTTAAACTGACCATATAATAATAATAATTATATCATTGGTCATGAGCAAACTAGCCATCAAATCGGTATATAAGACCACTTTGTTTTATGATGATAATGTTTTTTAACATTTTTTAGACCAACTTAAATATTTATTACCTAACAAAATAAAATGAAAAAACTTAAGAAATCAAAATCCTAAAATAATTTGTTGTTAGACAATGGTTTCAATTTAAATTTAAGTTCCACAATAAAGTCTTCAAGCCTAGGTTGCCATGTTACTTGGGAGCGGGAGCGGGAGCGGGAGCGAAAACGGGAGCGGGAGCGACCATTTTCAGAAGCTCCCGGTTTGGGAGCGAATCCCGGAGCGATTTTTTAAAAATATATATATTTTATATTTTTTAATTTTTGATACATATATGTCAACAAAAACATGTAGAATGATGAATTAGATATAAAAAACATAAAAAAGCATAGATTGAACCATATAACAACAATCATCTAGAAGTTATAATCTTCATCAACCACGTCCGCAAGTTAGTAACATAGTAACATACAACATATTGAGTTTCATGATTCATCAATCTTAAAGTTTCAAGCTTTCAAAATTCAATATATAACATTTATCATCATTGATCACCAAAGTTGTACTTGTAAGCTAAGTGTAACCATTACAACAAATAATATCTAACATGAAATGAAATGTTATAAAATGAAATGAAATGAAACAACTTTCAACTTTCATGAAGCATCATATTCATAATTCATTACTAATGAGTTATAATTGAGATATATTGTTTAAAAAAATATCATAATAAATATGAAAGAGTCAATAGTTATAAAAGCTACTAGAAACTAGAAAAGAGAAGTAAATCTATTATCTATTTCTTATGCTTGGGCCTCTTGCCACCACGAGAAATGTCTAATTTTTAGTCTTGTTGCAAAATCAGGATCTTTGTCATTAATATCACCCTCCAAGCATTAATATCCAGAGGTATCTTTGTCATTACCTTTGTATCTGTATAGGGATCTTTGTCATTAATATCACCCTCTAAGCATTAACATAAGATAGAAAAAGCATAGCATGTCAAGTCAAGATTTTGTTTGAGTGATGCGTACATTTTTAGAAGGGTCATGATAGAGGAGTTCGACAACCAATGTCACTAACATCAAGGTACATAAAGGGATTGGTACTCTTGATTAAATACGAATTCCATACCCTAATACATGACAAAATTCAATGGAAACATTGCAATCCCCCAATCCTGAAATCCTGAAAAACTGATAAGTCTGCTGGATTTTGAATGAAATCTAAAATTCTACTTTCTCCATATGAAATCCAATGAGGACGAAACCACTCTCAAACATCCTGAGTCATTTCATGGTAATGTTAAAAATTTAAGTAAAAGGATGAAAATTTAACATTACCATGAATAGCATATCAATACTAGGGCCTAGACTTGATCATTAAGCTGCCCCACTCAAAAACTATTTGTTTCTTTCAAAAAAATTTGCATTTCGAACATTACTACAAAAAAAAAAAATGCAAAAAAGGCAAAACGCTCCCAAAAAGGCAGGGAGCGAAATTTTTTTTAGGGAGCGTGCTCCCGACCCGCTCCCGAGTCGCTCCCGCCCGGAGCGCGGATTGGGAGCGGGAGCGAGGGGGGGAGGGCGCTCCCCCGCAACACTGCTAGGTTGATTATTTTGGTTTAGCATTTCATAAACCGACTCGTGATTGCAGATACCAGTATAAGAACATCTAATATTACCATATAAAAGACATTTCACAAGGACACTTTATGCAGATGAGTAAAGAGAGATTATGAATCAAAGAGTTTTGACTCGGACAAGGAGCAGGCAATTTTGGTGAAACTTGAGCCTTTGGAAGCTGAAAAAAGTTTATGAATTAAAAAGCTTTGACTCAGACAAGAATCAGGCAATTTTGGTGAAAAGTGAGCTTTTGGAAACCGACTTACAGATGGTAGCTATAAATCCCTTGCCAGGGGTGGACTGAGTTAAAAGAAAAAGAAAAAAACGACAACAGGATTGAGAATTTCTTTGTAAAGTGGATATTTTTGAATACCTAAAAGAGTATCTATTTGTATTTACTATGAAGAATGTGATTTCCATTCTTTTTTATTTAGGCTGTATTACATATTTTTTTTAAATGGTTTCTGTTCCTTTTTGTCAAATAGAGGATTTGCACTACTTTTCCTTGAAAAAGGAAAAAGAAAACCACTCAGGTTGATGTATGACATAAAAAAATTTGACTCCTAAAGATGAACAGACAAAATTTTAGATCTTTGAAAGCAGTTGTTTTGCAAGCTTTATGTGCAATCTCTCACTTAAAAGGGATTGGCGTTAATGAGATAGACAATGAGCATGTTGAGATAGCAAACTTGTTGGTGAGACGGATATTTCTGTCAGATCTCCAGCTCATTGGTCGTTCATCATTTAGGGAACATCCAGCTAATTGGGAGTACATCAATTGGAGCTTTGGGGGCTGTTTGTGAATCATATATAGAGCTCCAACAAATGGCATTGGAGCTTTCATCTTGGGGCAGCCTTGGTGAATTATATATGAAGCTCCAAATATTGCCAATTATATCAACTATCCATCTAGCAGCTAATGTTACTATTGTGTGAAGAAAACTGTTCGTTTGTTCGTAAGTAATGTACCAAGAGATGAGACCGTGAGAAGGAGAATCGGGTGTCTTCTTTATGGCTTCCTACATGGGCTAGCCATGGATATAATGAATCCTCTCCTCTCACTTCCTGGTATACGTCCTTGCCTCTTGTGTTATCTCCACTTGCATTCAATCCTCAAAATTTCCAGCAGAATGCATAAGTGATTAAATAAAGAAAGCATCATCAAGAAGCAAAGAGTGAAGGCAAAGGTGGATTATTTTGGCAATAGTAAAAGGGGCAATGCCTGTCTTTGAAATATTTTAAGGAAATTATAGATGAATTTTAAAATAAATATCAGCAGTATTTTCAATCTGTAAAATTAATGAATGAAACATCACTGGTTTTAGATGTTCTGTTTTTTCAATTAAGTGCAAGTATTCTTAAAGACAGCCATTTTAGTAGCTGGCTTCTAGCTGTTTGAAGCTCAAATACTATAAATGCTATGTAACTAAAGATTTTCATCATGAAAACCCCAGTTTGAGAGGACCTTTTGAAGCTCAAATACTATAAATGCTATGTAACTAAAGATTTTCATCATGAAAACCCCAGTTTGAGAGGACCTTTTGAAATGCCTTAAGTGTTATCCTTTTTTGCAGTCAGATTGAAAGAGAATGTTCACCTCACTATTGTAATTTGCCTGTTGAGACAAAGTGGAAAGATGATCCTTCCTTCTACCAGTAATTACGGTCAAGCCACACAGTGTGTGGAATACCTAATTGTTGTAAGCTAGTAGCTTAAATAATAAACATATTGAGGATAAAACAGCAATGTTTAAAAATTGATCAAATTAGCAAAAGTGAGATGCACATCAAGCATAGGATAATATGTGCAAAACAAACAAAATGCAGAAACTTTCTGTGAAATCTAAAATGCAAGCAACAACTAAAGTTTCCAGAGCTTAATGAAAATGGAAACAAGAATGACATGAAATATATATATAACTTTAAGCCAATAAAATAAACTTAACACTTGGATTTCAGCATTCTGAATCGATGCATGAAAACCCCAAGTGGTTTATCAGACACTGCTACATCACATATCGAAGAAAATTAGAAAATTTAAATTCAATATGACCATCGTAAAAATCACTCTAAGCATCCATGGCATATTTCACTCCAAACAAACATTTGTTTCGAGTCCATTACATTAAAATGTTTTCATAAATTTTACTATGTAACAGCAAATTTAAGCGAAAAATAAAATTATTACCTGCAGAATTACATTAATATCTGATATTCTGGCCTTGACAAGGCCTAAATTTAAGATCCCCCAACCTGCAGAATAACATTAATATCTGAAATTCTGGCCTTACTTGACAAGGCCTAAATTCAAGATCCCCCAGGAGGTGTGAGGCCACGATTTCTCCTTGGCCTTCATCAGTAACACCCTTGTCCAAGCAATCCACCCCTCCCATGACATCCTCTTGTCCCAAGTTGTACCCCACTCTAACATTAGCCTCAGCCCTGTCTCTGCTTCCTTATCTGCTTCATCATATCTCCCCTGGGAATTGTATATCTGAGTAAGAACAACACGGGGCTCTCCTATGAAAGGATTAAGCTCACAGGCTTTTGCAAGAAGGGTCTCCGCCTTCTCATGGGTCTTCTCCCCAGGGGGCATACAAACAGCTTCCCAATAGAAATCTCTGGCAGTCACCTGATCTGATGGAAATAGAACAGCTCTGCAGTGATCAAACACGGGGGATCACAAGCTCTATTTCTTCAAAACCCCTCTTCTTCTTCTCTTCTTCGTTCTTCTGATTCCTTTCTTCCCTCTGGAGCAGTTTCTCCTCCCTCACAATTACAGTATAGAGAGCTCCCATTCGAGAAATGGAATTCATCCAAAGCCCAGGCTTACCATCCCCAGGCCAGAGAGCAGTCCATGTATTCCCCTTATACGCCGTAATTCCATTGCTGTTATCAAACAGAACGTCCTGAAAACTGAATAGCTGATCAATAAAATCTGCCATGGTCATGAAGAGGAATATGGCAACCAATCTTCTGGGCACCTGAACATCCTCCCCACTTTTGATATGCTTCACTCTCACGCCTTCAGCTGGCAATACCTTCTGTATTTTTCTTCTCCATTCGGGCAGGACAAACCCTTCCAGCTTCTCCCTGAATTGGATTTTGAGAATCTCATACTTCTCATGGATTCCATCAAGCCATTTGCCAAATTTGTCCTCAATTTCCAATTTTTGGAGTTCCAAGTCTTCTGCCTCGGCTTCTTTCATGGATTTCTCTGATTCTTTCAGGGCAGAGACTAATTCTTCATCAGTAAAATGAAAGAGGAGATCATCATGGATGAGGGGCTGCCTAGGCACAATACAGAACATGTGCACAAGCTCCTCGGCAGCATCTCCGATGAGGTCTCTCACTTTCTGCCTGTCAACATTTGGCTGAAATATTGCGAGATTAACATAAGAATTAGAGTAAGAAGAATGGAATAAACCGCACCTGGCAACAGAATCAGGAGCGTTCCATAACTTGAGAACTCGATAAACATCCACAAGATGATCGAAGAAGCTGCCATGCTTGTGCCAACATTCAGAGGCTCCCACCTCTCTCAGAACGCTCATGAATTCGGGCAGCGATGGGTCGATCTCATCATATGACCCTCTCAGAAACGGCCTTGCACACTCCAACCTCGTTGCAAGCTCTGAATTCGCCATTGCTTGCTGTAGCGAAGAAGATTTATTACTACAGCAGATTGGAACTGCAAACGAAATTGATGTTTGGGTAGAGCTGAATTAAACGAGGAGGAATTAAACAGGGTTTGTTACAGGGCGTGAGAAGGATATCCAGCACTGTGCAGAAGTCAAACATTTTATGGAAAAGCAGACGTGTTTGGCGCATCGCGGTGATCAGCTTTCTCTTTTGTATTTTTAAATAAATTTTTACTTTATTGCTTGATTTCATCGTGGAATTTTGAAAAAATTATGATCAAATTTATTGTTTGTATTATTAGTTGATGAAACGGCGGCGTAGAACCATTATTCAAAAAGAAGTTTTTCTTCCATTACTTGACTTCGTCAAGGAATTTATTCATTAATTTAAGTAATTGGCATCTTTGAATTCAAACCATCATCTATCTTATTGTATTTCTTTCGTATTATATCTATTATCTATTTTTTTAGCATACCTAATCTCCTATTGTTTGTTAATTTAATAAATTAACAATGTTTTATTTTTGTTGTGGTAATTTGTAACTAGTGAACGCCACCACTGCACATTAATGAAAGGTCCTATGGTTTGAGTTTTGGTATTCTTAAAGAAGGGTCAATTTATCACTTCATTATTTTTTCTTTTAATTTAAAATCCGTTTTATAAAATATATATATATATATATTTTAAAATATGTGTTATATTAAAAAATTTAATAATATTTATCTTTTCATTAATTATAGAATTTATATTTATATAATATATATTTGAAATATATCAGTGATATATTTTCCCCAAAACGATACATTGTCGAGGAAATATCATGATATTTTTTTTTTTGAAAATATCATGATAAATATCGCAAAACGATACATTGCCAAGGAAATATCATGATATTTTCTTTTTTGAAAATATCATGATAAATATCGCCATATTTTGAAAAATATCGGCAACAATATTGCCGATAAGATGTTTTCAAGACCCTCCCGATATTTTGCGGACACTGATATTTTCAACACTGATTTATATAATATTAAATTATAAATATATAATATTATTTTTATATTTATACAAATTTAAAAATAAAATTCTTAAAATAATGAATAACAAGTTTTAAACCATAAGATAATGATAAATTTATTGTTGGTTGGTTTTTTTGCCAATTGGAGTTTCCAAGGTAAATCATGATGTGCATAGTTTATGTGTTGTTGCTGCTATGGTTATTTTCTCTCACATTATCTTTATCTCTAAAAAGAAACCTTGTAGCAATATTTGTTGATTAAATAAAGCTTCCCGGTGGTTTTTTCCATTGCTGGGTTTTCCACATAAATCTAGTGTATTATGGTAATTTTTATCTTTAGTCCTTGATTCAAGTTTATTATTGTCTTTTGTTGTTATATGGTGAACATGACTGGTATCATCACTCCAAGTTCTTGTTGCTATTGGTGTAAGCTAGGTATATTAAGTAGTAGGAGATCACTACTGTAAATTCAAAAAGTGATGTTTTATCTATTATTTCAGTAGAATAAACATATTAATATACTTCTAATAGTAGCATTGATAGGTTACTTAACTCTATGGCATCTCACCATGTAACTCCATGCAAAAACAATTATGTTGCATATGAAGTCAGTGATTATGGTAGTGTACATTTGGGAAACAATGAATCAAGATGGGAATAATATCTTGTTGAAAGGCATATCCTAGAGATGCATATGAGCTTGATATCTATGGGACAATTAGATGGTGAAGATTGCTCCACAAGCTTTGGTAAAGGTGGATGGAAAATTAGTAAAGGGTCATTGGTTATGGCTAGAGAATTTAGAAAGGAACATTATATACAATAAGGGCAACAAAATAAATATTAGATGTGGATGTTGTTGTAAAAGAAGGAAACTCAATGAATTTATGTCATAAGTGCTTGTGTCACATGAGCAAAAAGGGCCAAAAATATCCTTGTTGGCAAAAAATATGCTCCCAAGTTTGAAATTCTATGAACTTGGCCTTTGTGAGAATTGTATTTATGGTAGGCAATGAAGAGTTTCATTTATGAGAGGTGGCCATGAAAGGAAAATAAATCTATTTAGAGATGATACATTTCGATGTGTTTGGGCTAGTCAATGTTAAGTCTTTAGGAGATTCATATTCTGTCACATTGATTGACGATGCACCCAAGAAGGTTTGGGCCTCTCTCATGAAAATCAAAAGTGAAGTGTTTGTGATATTTCAAAAAATTCATGTTGCTATTGAAAGAGAGACCAATAAACTACTCAAGTGTTTGAGGACAAATAATGGTGGACATTCATTAAGGGGAATTTTAAGGTAAAAAATGGGCCTCAAAACAAGAAACAAAAAATTTACTAACAAAATCAACTTTAAAAGAACCAATAGGATTCAAGATGATGACATGATCCTTAAGGGTAAATATTTTGGATGGAATTTTTTTTTAAATATATTTTTGGCTTACCTCCATAAGCTTACTCAAAGATCAAGTGTAGACACGCATTGGATGCGAGATTAAATTCCACATCCATTGAGTACTGAATGTGCATACTTCTGAGTAGACGCATAACAAAAGAAATGAAAATGCATAAAAAGTCTTGTTCAATACATGAAACACAATTTTTTCAAATATTTTCAATTTTTTTCGATATGGGTCTACTCAAAAGTATGCACATTGGGTACTCGTTGGATGCTCATTTTAATTCTACATCCAAGGAGTGTCTACACTTAAAATTTGAGTAGACTTATAAGGAGATAATTTGAAAATACACTAAAAAAATAGTTTTTTTTTCTTTTTTTCTTTAAAAAATCATAGCTTTTTTATTATTATTTTAGCTTTTATTTTATTATTTTCTTTAGGAGGCCCATTTTAGACCTAAAAATTCCCCTAATGATTGCTCCAATGCATTCAAGGATCACTGTAATAAGTTTGACAAAAAACATGAGAAGACTATCCCTGGTACTCCTTAACATAATGGTAATGCAGAAATGATGAATCACACTATCATAAAGAAAGTGAGGAGTATGTTGTCAAATTCAGGATTGAAAATGCACTTTCGGGTAGAAGAAATAAGGACATCTTGTTACCTCATCATTCAATCACGTACTACAACCATAGATGGTGGCATTCCTAAAGAAGTTTGGATTGGTAAGAAGGTAAAGTATTCTCACCTAATTTTTTTTGGATGTGAAGCATTTGTGCATACTCCCAAAGAGCACAAAACCAAGTTAGATGATAAATCAATGGAATGTGTTTTTGGGATATGCAGATGGTGTTATTGTTTATGGGATCTAGTTAAACACAATTTTTTTAGAAGAAGGGATGTGATATTTAGTGAGTCAGAGATGTATAAAATGTATGCATGTGATATGGAGGCTAAGAGAATTGTTGACAGGTTGGTAGAACAATAAGAAAATATCCCACTATTATAAGAAACTTGGCAACGAATTCAAGAACATGATGGACAAAATTATGGATAGTAGGAAGAAGAAACCTCACAACAATTGTTACAAGAGATCCAAATAGAAAGCACACCGCCACAGTTGGTTCACAGGTCTATTAGGCCTCATAAGCACTCATAAAGGGATCCAGCCTCAAATTATATTTTGTTAAATGATGAAGGTGAGTATCATTGTTTTCAAGAGGCTTGTAATATGGAGACTAGCAAAGATTGAAATAAACCAATGGAGGAAGAATAAGACTTCTATTGGAAAACAAAAATTAAGAGTTAATAAAGCTTCCAAATGGAATAAATGCCCTAAAAGGAATGGATATACATGATTAAACATGAAGGTGAATGCAATAAGGAAATATACATAGCAAGGTTGGTGGTGAAAGGATTTATCCCAAAAGAAGGTATTTCCTTTATGGGGACGGTGTTGGACCCGCCAACATGTCAAGGGATCTCCCCGGTAAGAAGTCTCAATTAGACCTTAGACTATTTGGTGTAGGAGTCCCAGCAGTGGATCGTATGGTAATGCCTTGACTGTGATGTCGCACAGAGGCAAGTAAGATGACTCTGTTAGTAGCAAGGGTGTGACAGCTGCAGTGAGCCAAGGAAGGTGCATGAGAGGTTCTAACACATCGGGGTTGAGATGAGTGCGCCCCTTGGAAACCTGTGATAGCACGCAGTTAGGAAGGGAACACACAAGCAAAGTTGCATCACAACATGGAAGGCAAGTTAGCTAGAAATCCAAAGTGATGGTTAAACTAACAACACATTTCGGAAAGATTCATACATACATACAAAAATAGCTATACATGCATGCGTAAGGAAACAAATACATATATCATTTAGAGTAAACCAGATAGCATAGAATACAATACAACATATGCATGAAACGTGTTGGCTCTTATTATATTAAGAAGTGTAAGTCCTAGTCATACAATACATCCATGTCCAACCACTAGTTCCGACAGCGAAACGTTACAGCCACAACTGCCTGCTCCTCCAAATAGATGTACTAGCTCCGCGCAATGGAGAAGCCAAGGCTTGTTACAATACTGTCCAAGCTCTCTCCCTAATAGTCTTATCGGATGCTTGGCTGACCAAAAGCCTTTATAAAGAGTTATGAGGGACTATTTATAGCAAAGGGTGGGGTGACCCTTGACATTCCCCTTTGTGACAGTTCATCTACCCTCATGACTCTCCATCTACTCTATGACTGTTACATCCAGCTATCGACACTTGACTTACACTCGACAAGATGTTACATTACAATGCACATGTACCCATGTGAGACAAATTGGATTAAGCAAGCCATGCTAGACATCACTATGACTTAGACAACCATGGAAGTCCAACTCTTCAACATCCTTACGATAATCAACAGTGACATACTGATGCCAAGATCGGTAGTTTGCGATGATGTTCGTGTGCTCCAAGGTGACATCTTTATGGACTCTGACTCTTGCCTCCATAGCATCCGGGTACACTGCTTGGGCTCCTCTGTCCAACTCGTCTGAAAGCATGCGCATCATTGTCTTCAATGCGGCCAGACCAGCAACATACTTGTGCATGATGTCTGCACTGATGGGCAAGTTTGGGTTGGTGGCAATGCGCATCAACTTGTCGAAGTACGAGTCAAGCTCTAGTCGGACATGTGCCTTTGTCTTCGCCTGGGTGAGAGTCCCAATAGATGGGATCGCATGTGCGCGCACCACAACATCCATACTCTTGAATACACGTGGATGGGAAGCTTGTATACTAATGATGAGCTGTGGGAGCTCTTCATAGTTCTGGATCTGACTCCGGATACATGCCTTCAGCTCGACCGCACTGGCCTTCATCATCTTAGGCAAGTGAAGCGGGGCTCCCTTGTATCTCATCATCCATGTTTGCATGTAATCAACAACAACATGCAAGTTTGCCAAGATACGTGCTCTTCTAGCACATTGTTGCTACCATCCGTTGAGATGGACAACTGTCGTATGCACGGTACCAAACTTGGAGTACAACACTCGCATAACTGTGTCTTGGGACAATACTTCATCTAGTATTTCCTTCTTCAATTCAGCTCGGGCGGACGCTGTCACAAACTCTCCTCCTTGCTTGGTCGTGTGAAGTTCCTTAGCATTTTGTTCATTTTCAACTATCAAAAAGCGAACACTTGAGCTAGTGGCTTTGACATACACTCCGGTAGCATCGGCCAAGGCTGTTAGATGTTTGTGCACATTAGACACGATCACTCGTACCTCAACTTGCACAGGAGATGTATGATCATCCGGAGTCTACACTCTACGGGACTGCACAACTCTATGTTGAGACTCGTCGAATGAGATGTTGTGCATCTCTCCTTTCGGTTGATTTCCAAGGATCTCAGTGCCTCCTTGGTCACTTGAGACTTGCTCGTTTTTTGGATGTGGTGAAGAGGGTAAGTCGACATCTTAGTGGTGAGGCATAAGGTCAATGTCTTGTTCCAATTCCTGTTGCTCCATATCCATATCCAGCTGTTGAAGTGCTTGCTCTGTCTCATGAGCGAAGTCCCGCTCCTGCGATGGTTCACCCTATCTGCTTGATGCTAGCTGTTCTGATGAGTCCACTACTTGTACAGGTGTTGTTTCATCTGTTTGCACATGTTGCGCCCCCTACTGTACTTGTTTCTGTTGCATTTCCCTCTCCTGTTTGCATAAATCTTGTTCCTTCCAGAGTTTCTCCTTCTCCGTTTCCTCCATTATTCTCTTCTCCCTCTGCCTTTACGCGATTCGCTTGTCATGTTGCTGCCTCTTTGCCTCTATCGCCAAAGCTTCTTTCTCCACAAGTGGATCTTCTCGAAACTTACAGCTTTTCTCTTCCTCCATGTGATCGACAATCTTCCTCTTGCCCTTATCGCTCACTGGTATGCTTACTTCTGCTGTTGTTGTTGCTTCTGGTGCTAGTGCTCTCCAGGATGCTGCTTCATGTTGTTTCGTTAACCACTCCACAGCAAAGCCGACCATTTCATTGGGTCTGGAGAAACTGTAGCAATATCTCCATGTGTCCTCCTCTGCCAATTGAATGCCTCGTGGATCCAGTTAAACTATACTCTCATGCAGTGATCTTTCACAAGACAATGTGGGTCATACAGATTGTAACTTTGGAGGTCGAATGGATACTTCTTCATATGTTCCACTTCGACATCTGCTTGGTGAAACTCCGGATCTCGTATAACCCAATCTGCAACAGAAGAGCGGGCCAAGGTGCCTTTTTCTTCCGGTGCAGTTTAGTTTTCAATCCTACCAAGATGTGATATGCTACTTCCTGCATGACGAGTATGTCCAAGGAAAACTTTGGTAGAACATGCGGAGGCTTCTCCATGCTGAACATTCGTATGAAGGTCCCAGACGGTGAGGCATACCAATTAGCAATGTCTATCAGTGCCTCCATTGTTGCCTTCGACATGCAGGGTGGATCCTATTCGAATATCATCTTGTAAACCGGGGTGACAAAATGATCAGACAGTGGTGTGATATCTCCTCTGAAGCTGCATTTGGACAACAACTTACAACAAGTGTTCATAGCAGTCTTCGAAGGTGACCATGCCCACTTTAAGCTCGGGAATCTATCGGGCACAGATTGCATCTAAGATGTAATAGGACATGTAGATCTCTGCTTGCATACCTTCGGGCGACCGTCAACCCTTCGTTACCTTTTCCTTCAACTAATGAGCCAACATGATGACCAGTTACATGGTTTTCCTTCTCTGGCCAGTTGGTCTAGCGCGATCACCCAACTCTTTGGGAAGGTTTCTGTTCTTTCTTGGCCATACAGTCGTTATGTAAATATGACCAAGTATTGATATGCCTTTCGCGGTATCTTCATCTTGTAGATCTGGTTCGGTGTCATCCTGAATCTAGCCAGCTCCTTTACCCCATTCTTCAAAATGTCTCTGGAGTTGGCACTGCTACTGGGTAAGCTGAAGGGAGTCTCCATGATAGTCATAGGCTTCGACATCTAATACATCTTATCATAATCTTGTGCCCAGAAGGTTCAATCTTCGTCCCGCTGACACTGCTCAAGGTCATTGTCTTAGGCTCAATGTGCGAGACGATCATGTGTATCATGTCTGTGCATGGGAACGCAGGGTATCTGCATGCAATCTGGTACAAGTCGGACATGTGAATGTTCACATACACCTGGTGGTCTTCAAGGTCTTCCCAAAAAGTTCCTGCAAATGCTTCATTGACCTCTTGCCATTTCAACTTTATTTCCTTGTCTAGAAATAACTTGGTATCTTCATAGATTGGTAGACTTGAGGACATTCGCTCAACTGCTACTCCAGTTGCACTTCCGTCAGTGTCCTTTGATCCTGTTCTCTTGGAGGCCATTGATCCTGTACTACTAAGAGGCGGATGAATACTTGAAAGATTTGGAGACAAAGTGACATGCATGGCAAGAAATCTGTCAGCGAAAACCAAAGAAAATTCAGGGAATGACATAACACACACCTGGGGAATGATAGGCAAAGATTGCGCAATTTCTTCTGGGAGGATGGCTCCTAGAACTGTGAAAAAGGCAATCTGGGTTGTCTGGGAGGCAAGATGGCTACTGGATTTGCGCAATGTGCAATCCAGGGTGACTAATGACTGCTGGGATTGCGCAATGCACAATTCCAGTTGGCAATCACTGTAGGCTCAATGACTGCATTGCGCAATTTTCTGGGCTAGCAGTCACTGTCCCTCATAAATGTGCAAAGCAAGCCTGGAGGATAACTCATGGGTAGAAAAGGTGCATTTCTAGAGAGGAAGACAAATCCTTCCTTCTCCAGATTGTGTAATGTTGTCTTGGTGAGGTAGAGTCTGGGCCAAGGCTAGCCAGACTCGCCGATGGGCAACTGAAAGAAAATATGATAGTGAATGCATGGCGATACTAAGTGAAAGCATAAGTGATTGATCGTGCATGAAAACATTAAATGAAAATTCAAAAAACATAACAACATGCATGTGGGTGAAGCGAGTCGCCAAGTCGACAACTGTTTGTGCAAAACAGTTTCATGCATGCGACAATAGTGGGATAGCAACGAAAATTGAAGCGGTGCTAGTACAAGCTAGTATGCATGTAAACAACAACAACCGTTCAAAGAAATCAAGAAAACAACACTCACACAAGCGAAAACACAAAAAGCGACAGAAACGCTGAAAAAGACAAGTTGAGACCACTTACCCGTGAATAGCTTAGTCAAATGTGTCAAAGAGTCCTAGATGTGTTGTGGGATGTTAGAGCTCCAAGATCGATGTACTCTGATGCGTCGAATAAATAATTTTGAGCTCATGACGTGCATGCCACAAATCTAAGAAAAAGCGACGCTTGGAGGGAAAATTCTAAAACGAACTTTGCATGTAACCTCTAGCTGCCAAAAATAGCTCCCTAAATCAAGGGATGCTTTTTGCATGTTTCCTTTTGCTATTCTGGGAAAAGAAAGCAATGCATGCAAATCAAGTTTCCTTAGTCCCGGGTGGAACTGGTCAACCAAACTGCACATGCAAGAGGCTTCTCAACTGTTGGGAGAAAATGCGCATTTCTAGATGGGAGATGGGCTGGCTGCCCAGGAGATTTGCACAATTTCTGGGCAAAGCAGTTGACTGCTGCCCAGGATTGCGCAATTCTTGTGCTGAGCAGCCCTGCTGGGAAGAAGTGTGCAGTTTTTTGGATGAAGCCTGACTAGCAGAATTGCACAATTCTGGAGCCCAGCAGGCTGCCAGACAAAATTGCACAATTTATGGAGGGAAGGTTGGTTTCCCTCCAGAATTTCACAATTTCTTGAGGGAGCTGCTCAGGCTGCAGCTGGACCAAGTCCGAAGGAACAACCTGTGAGGGGAATGCATCAAGCTTTGATTGACAGGCTGTCTTTCTGCAAAAAAGCTGAAGCTTGTGTACTTGACGAAACAAGACAAGATGCTGTGAAAGGTTGGTGGAGAGGCTCCAAAACTAAGGAAAAATTTTGGAGGGTGGTTGTAGCCGCTGCAACACTTTACTAAAAAAAAATCACTTCTTGTTAATATGTCATCCATAAGAGTTATTCTTAGTATTATTACTACTTTAGATTTGGAATGTGAATAGATAGATGTAAATACAACCTTTCTTCATGGAGAATTGAAAGAGGAGATTTATATGGAGAAACCAAAAGGATTTAAAGTTTGAAAGGTAAATATGAAGAATAAGGACTGAAATAGGAACCCCACCAATGGTACAAGAAATTCGATTAATTTATGTTGTAGCATGGTTTTAAAATATTGGAGCTAATCATTGTGTCTATTGTAGATTTTCCTATAGATTCACAGTTCATGCAATTTACTAAAGCACGGGACAAGAATCTACTTCTACTTTCAACCAACGGAAGCCAATATATCGATGAAAACAATATGAACAAGAAGAAGACAAATCAATGGCACATAACACAATAAGTTTTCTTGGGGAAATCCACTGCTCAAAACCCTGCCTATCTGTATTGCATTAAATCATAAATATGAGTGAAGATACAAAGCTTGTTCTCACAAGAACAATTCTGCACAAGTATGCTCAACTCTCTACCTCACAAGCCTGCTATTAGCCAACACTTAGCCAATTTCCACTACCTTCCAAGCCCCTATTTCCTTGTGCAATTCCTAGGATGAATAACCTGTATTTAAAGGGAATTCATGCTTCCAAAACTGTGCAATCCAAACATAGGTCCTTCTCTGATTGCATGCATGATATTTACAACTCAGTAAATCATACAACTGATAGTACATTGTCCCTGCACTCTAGTCTCAACTGGGTCTTTCTCTGAACTGACATGCATGAGTTTCTCATGAGGGAATCTTCAGTTAACTGGAGTAACACTTTTGGATGCACCAGTGCACCAACTGACTATTAGTCCTCTATTAGTTCCACAAACAATTATAACTAATTTACTAACCATAACTCAATAAACTGAGTTAATCTAATTACAACTCAATGTAAACTCATCCTAGACCTCTAAAATTTAGGGAGAAGATATACATGACTACAGGAAGACTTCCAACTCGAAATTCCTGAGCTAATTAAGTTAATTAAACTTAATTAACTATTTACAAGTTGCTATGAGAATATAATTTTATTTTAATTCACAGTTTAATTTAAGGACAAATTAAACTGGAATTTCTTCTTGTCATCTCTCAACACTCCCTCTCACAAGAAAGGGATTATCGACTACCCCGATCATGTCTCTGTGAAACTTGAATTTACATCTTGACAATGCCTTTGTCAAAATGTCAGCATCTTGCTCCTCTGTGGGAATGTACTCTAACAACATAATCTGCCTCAATACATAATCTTTGAGATGATGATATCAGACATCAATGTGCTTGGACCTATCATGAAAAATTGGGTTTTCAAAGAGTTTGAGACAACTTTGATTATCACAATAAATCACTATCGGATCCATCTGCTGACCAAACATACCAACCAAGATCTTCCTCATCCAGATGGCCTCACAAGCTGCCTGAGTCACAACCATGTACTCTGCCTCTGCCAAACTGAGTGCAACTGATCTCTATTTCTTGTTGTACTAAGAAAGTGTCGTTGACCCAATACTGAAAATCCCTCCTTATGTGCTCTTCATGTCGGATGGACTCCCTGCCCAATCTACATCGGTGAAGCCTTGAAGTTTCACTCCCTATGTTCGTCTATACCATAATCCTCACTGAATAGTGCCCCTGAGGTATCTCAATACATGTTTTTCCGCCTTCCAATACAACTTGGTAGGCCTAACCATCGCTTGACTAAGTTGGTTAACTGCATAGCATAAATCTAGTCGCGTGTTCACTAAGTACATGAGTGAACCCAAAAGTTTCCTATAAACAATAACTTCCACTACCTCTCCTGAAGTAGCATACTCCTTCCTCTAGTTACCAGCTAGAGGAGTTTCCATATGCTTGCAGCTCTCCATGTGGAACCTCTTGAGTATCCGGTTGGCATACTTACCTTGAGACACAAACAACTCCCCGTCACCCTTCTATACTTCCATGCCCAGAAAGTAATGCATGAGCCCCAAGTCCTTCATCTCAAACTCTCTTGCAAGGTCCTCCTTGCAATATTTGATCAGCTGATCATCACCTGTCAGTATGATATCATCAACATAAAGTACAATGCTTAACAGTTTACCTTCCACCACCATGTGGTACAGGTTCACATCCACTTCACTCTTCATGAAACCCAGCCTGGTGAAGTAGTTGTCTATCCTGGTGTACCAAGCACGAGATGTTTGCTTTAGCCCATACAACGCTCTCTTGAAACAACACAAATGCAACTCACAGTCGAAGGTTTCAAAACCTTCAAGCTTCTCTATGTACACCTCTTTCTCAATCATGCCATTAAGGAAGGTTGTCTTTACATCCATCTGATGTATCTTCCACCTCATCTGCGTTGATAATACCAATATAGATCTGATCAACGAGTACCTTGCAATAGGAGCAAAGGTCTCATCATAGTCAATCCCCTCTACCTATGAAAAGCCACGAGCCACAAATCTAGCCTTATGCTTCTCCGCACTACCATCTGCAACTTTCTTTACCTTGTAAAGCCAATGGGAGCTTACCACAAACTTATCCTCCGGCCTCAGGACCACATCCCAAACACTACTACGAACTATGGAGTCATACTCCTCCACCATGGCATTAACCCAAACCGGCTGTTGCACTGCTTCTTCAAAGGAAGATGGATCTATCACAACACATCTGCTCATAAGAGCCATGTATCCAATGTACTTGTCAAGTGACCTTCTCTGTCTGCGTTGTGATGTGGGTGCTCCCACATTCTCTCTAGCATCTGACAATAATCTATCTGCCTCTCTGGTGCGCTTTCTCCCATCTCTAGAAGAATCTACCTTAGTGGATGTCTCCACTCCCGAATCCTCTAAATGTGGCTACTTCACATCAATCTGAGGCTCCTCAACCTTAGGAGCTAAAAGCTCCTCAACTGCATGTAGTTGAAGCTCCCTCTCAACGGAAACTCACATGGCCTTCTCCTCATCAAATCTGACATCCCTGCGAACTACTATCATGTTGTTGGTTGGAAAGTACACCTGATAGTTGTGAGGTGTATTAGTGTTCCCCAAAAATATCCCCAACTTCGCTGTCGGCTCAAGCGTCTTCCGTGCATCTTTGGTCGCATGGCAATATACCAATGACCCAAAAATCTTGAATTGACCAACATCTGGCTTCTTACTGGAATAAGAATCCTCTGGTGTCTTCATCCCAAGTGTCTAATGCGGGCTATGGTTCTGACCATAAACAGTTGTGTTGCATGCCTCAACCCACAAGTGTAGTGGTAGGCCTCGATCATGCAACATCTCCCTTGTTTCCCCTACTATGCTTTTGTTCTTCCTCTCGGCCACCCCATTCTATTGAGGGTTATGGGGTTCCATCAACTCCCGTTTAATCCCTTCCGTTGCACAGAAGTTATTAAACTCGTTTGAGACATACTCACCACCATTATCACTTCGTAGAGCTTTAATCTTCTTGCCCAACTCTTTCTCAAACAATGCTTTAAATTCACAAAACTTTGTGAAAGTTTGATCCATTTTCTACATGAAAAATATCCAACATTTACGAGAAAATTCATCAACAAATATAACATAATACCTGTGTTTGGCTGTGGATGTTGTCGAGAATGATCCACATGCATATGAATGGAATTGCTCTAGAATAGCCTATGTTTTATTGTCTCTGTCGTGAAAGGAAGACTTGGTGTATCTACCCAAAGTACACCCCTTGCATGTATCAACTTTCTCTAGTGTACCTTTGGGAAAACCGGTGGAGATTTGCTGCATGATCTTCAAGGCCCCATGATGCAAGTGGCCCAATCACCCGTGCCACAACTCACCAACGTCTCGGCTCTGCACCATCTCTGCTTTCATGCTCAAAGCAACACAATTATCTACCTCTAGCTTATAGAGATTCTTCACCTGAATCTCTATCTTCTTTACTTGACCTGTGGCTATGTGTCGAAGGAACACCTTTCCTTTCGAAAAGATCACATCATAGCTTCTATCCTCAAGCATGGCAACAAATACCAAGTTCTTCTTCATCCTAGGCACATACATAACATTCTTCAAGGTGAGTGGAGCCCCATGCTCCCTCTGAAAAGTAACCATGCCCAATCCAGTAGCACTATACCTCCCATCGTCACCCATCTCGATATGCATCTGGAGATCTTTCTCCTCCAGGTCACTGAATAACTCCTTGTCGCTAGTCATGTGGAATGAAACTCCACTGTCTAAGTACCATATACTTATGATATTGATGACACCATGCATGCAATGAGGGAAAAGTCCAATTCGAATTGAGAAGCCAAAACCTGACTCGCTACTCCTCCTGAGGACTTCTTCTTAGACTTCTTGAGTGGGCAATTTGTAGCAAAATGGCCTAGCTCATGACAATGAAAGCATTTCACTTTCGTCATGTCTTTCTTCTTACTTCCATGGAAATAATATGATTTGGAATGGGAAGCTTTCCCTTTCCCCTTCTTTGCCTTAATCGCTAAGGCACAGTTCTCTTCATCATTAGTCTTTGATGAAGAGCCATCCCTCGTGTTCCTCCTAAGCTCCTCCTGCATCAAATCCGACCATAGTCGTTCCCAATCTGGCAACTTCTCCCGACCATTGACAGAGTCCTGATTGCTATTCCAACTCTTTGGGAGTCCCAGACGAGCAAGACCCACCATATCATCCTCGACAAATGTGATTCCAAAACATCCAAGTTCATCATGACATTGAGTGAACTTGGTCAACTATTTTGGAATAGTCTCGCCTTTCTCCATTTTGATTTTTCAAAGTTTGCTTTTAGTGCCAATTTTCTTTTGTCACTGTTGTTCTGATACAAATACGTCAATGCTTTCCACATAGCATACGGAGTTTCCTTGCCATGGAGACTTGAGACAATGTGGTCTCGAACTCTCTAAAGGATTATCTTCCTCGCCTTCACCACACACTTCTTCCATTCGACTAGATTTTGTGCCTCCGATGTTGTTGGCTTACGAATGTCTTGATCAATAAATTCCTTCAAGCCATTTTCCTCCAACACAACCTCCACTCTGTCCTTCCAACCTATAAAATTTGAGCTTACTTCCAAGGCAATCGAGCCGCAAACCGTAGAACGCCATTTGACGATCCTGAAGTATGTATTGCAAATTCGAATTTCACTTGTAACCCAAAATACAAAACTTCGAAATCTCCTTTATTATATTGAATTCATCTTTGATACCATGTAGATTTTCGTATAGATTCACAACTCATGCAATTTACTAAAGCACAGGACAAGAATCTACTTCTACTTTCAACGAGCATAAGTAAATAGATCAATGAAAACAATACGAACAAGAAGAAAACAAATCAACGGCACATAACACAATAAGTTTTCCTAGGGAAAGCCATTGCTCAAAACCCATTCCTATTTATATTGCATTAAATAAAAAATATGAGCGAAGATACAAAGCTTGTTCACACAAGAACAATTCCGCACAATTATGCTCAACTCTCTACCTCACAAACCCGTTATTAGCCAACACTTAGCCAATTTCCACTACTTGCCAAGCCCCTATTTCCTTGCGCAATTCTTTGGATGAATAGATTGTATTTAAAGGGAATTCATGCTTCCAAAACTGCGCAATCCAAACATAGGTCATTCTTTGATTGCATGCGTGATATTTACAACTTAGTAAATCATACAACTAATAGTATATTGTCCCTACACTCTAGTCTCAACTGGGTCTTTCTCTGAACTGACATGCATGAGTTTCTCATAAGGGAATCTTCAATTAACTTGAGTAACACTTGTGGATGCACCACTGCACCAACTGATTGTTAGTCCTCTATTAGTTCTACAAACAGTTAGAACTAATTTAACTGACCATAACTCAATGAACTGAGTTAATCTAATTACAACTCAATTTAAATTCATCATGGGCCCCTAAAATTTAGGGAGAACATATACATGACTATAGAAAGATTTCCAACTTGAAATTCCTAAGCTAATTAGGTTACTTAAATTTAATTAACTATTTACAAGCTGTTATGAGAATAGAATTTGATTTTAATTCCCAATTTAATTTAAGGACAAATTAAACTGAAATTTCTTGTTTCCATTTCTCAACATCTACGTCGGGAGGTATGGCCAAGAAAAGTATATTATACTATTGTTATATATGGATGACATTCTAATTGTTGGACATGTTAAAAACATGATCAATAGGTTGAAGAAACATTTGGAAAATCAATTTGCAATGAAGGATTTGGGTCTAGCACAACAAATATTGAGATGAGGATTATCCTAAAGAAAGAACAAAAAGTTGTGGCTGTCGCAAGAAAAATATATTGAAAAATTATTGAGTAGGGTCAACATGAAGGATAACAAATTAGTTGGAACACTCCTAGCATCCCACTTCAAACTTGATGTTGGTTTGTGCACTTGTGATGAAAAGAAAAAAGAAAAAAATGAGTAAAAATCATTATGCTTCAGTAATTGGCATCTTGATGTATGTCATGGTATGTACCCAAGTAGATATTGCACATGTAGTGGGAGTAATAAATAGATTCCTTACAAATATGGACAAACAACATTCAAAAGTAGCAAAGTAGATTAAAAGATATCTCAAGAGTACTAGTGATTATTGTTTAGTTTTTGATAATAATAACAACACTATGCTTGAAAGTTATACATATATAAATATGGATGGAGATGTCGACACCAAAAAGTCCCCCACTAGTAATTAGGTCACTGCGCTCACGCAATGACATATATAGTATCCAAGTTTTGTATTATTTTTTCCATAAAAAAAAATCAAAAATTTGCTATGCGTTTCGAAAGTTTAACATTTGTTTTAAGCCATTGCGCACAAATATTTGGTTGACGTATTCCCTGCAGCCACCACCAGGGCTACAAAGGTCGAGGAATATGTCAACCCATTGGTCTTCCAAACTGCGGTCTTTTCATATGTCCAAAGGTGAGAGGATTTAGTCATTTATTCTGCTGAAATTTGTAAGCGCCGGTAGTGCGACACGAATAACACTAACTACAAGAGCCACATTCCACTGGCCACCCGCTTTCAGCCCTGCACGAGAACTTCACTGTTCTACTCGTGTCCCTTGTACCGGCACCGTCACATTTAGTTGTACTTGTGACACACTGCCATAATTAATGTATTATATTTTTGTAAGGATAAACACTAAGTTTAATGTACATTGCTACAACGACGAACCATAATGCATTTTCATTTGGCCTCATTATTCATGTTTTATGAAAAGTAATGGAGTAAGTCGTAAAGTATTTGATTGATATTTTCTAATTTGTGGGTCCATAAATTGATTTATATTACAAGCAAGTTTGTATTTAACCTGTATAGTATATCTTTGACTCATTCCAGCTCCATCTCCAATATTTATGGAAATAACCCATTTTTTATATAATACTCCAATATTCTTGGAAATAGTTGGTTTTTTTTTTAAATAGTTTTACGAATATAATTGTGTTTCAACAAAGTTTATGGAAAGAGAGGACAACCCTTTGTTGAATGATATTCACATGAAGCGAAACATGTGAAAATAAAGCACGATATTTTTTTTCTATTTGTTATAAGAAAATATATCAGACATCATTAAAAATAAAGCAATTCAGGACATTTGTTCATTCATTTATAACGTATACTCCAAATTAATATGGGGTGCGATAATTTATGAACTAGGTTCCCTCCCCCTTCACTACCTGTAATTCTACGATGCATTATGCTTCATTGGATCAACAACTTAAACAACAAAATCGACTGGAATTGGATCATCCGCTGACGTGGACTAGGGCTCAGCCTGACTCAAAGCTCAAGCTTTGGGAGAAGAAATATAGGGCACTTACTCCGCAACAAATTTTATTGATATGATAGAAATTTGGCTATTCTACAGGTGTACTTGAGCAATATAAAGCTTTTCAGGTCTCACTATATTATATTAATAAGGCTATTTGAAACCTATAATTTAACCCACTTCGTAGTAACCTTCCTTCCTGACATGGGGTCCCCTTCCATAAATTTGTTCACTTCTCTCATGTTCAGACCTTAGCCTAACTACTTTGGACCTTACCTTCTTGGCCTATCGAGGTTGTCATTGAGTTCGTTCATTTATAACGTATACTCCAAATGAATATGGGGTGAGATAATTAATTTAGTCAATAAGGTGTTTACACTTTTTAATGGAAAAGATTATTATTATTGATGTCCACATTACACACTTGTTCCATTGCACAACACTAAAATTGAATATTTTCATCCAAAATAAGCTAAACCAAGTGCATAGGTGGCAAGATTGTCATTTCAACGTGTGGTGTGAACCTTGAGGTGTACATATATGGATATGAATGAGTTATATATGTATACCACATCTTAAATACAAGAGTAGATGTACATACCATATCTAAGACATATGAATAGTTGTATATACAATATTTCAAATGAATATTATAACTTAAAAAATAAATTTTAAAATATAATATATAAATATAAATATTAAAAATGGAATAAATAAAATTTAGTTTTTTATTTGAAATTTGACTAGTAATAAAATAGAATAATTATTATTTGTTTCCTCCATTTTACATTGCTAAAATATATGGAAGTGGTACTTAAGATATGAAATATTATTAAAATGTTTTAAAGTACACTTTAGAAACATTTTGTTTAAAAATCAAAACATAACAATGTGCTTTTAACAATTACATGTGGCATTGCAATAATGTAGATGAAACTAATAGCATCTTAGGATAATTTATGATCTTTCTAGTTGGAAATTTGAATATACATTATTAGCTTTTCACAATAGATTTAAAAAAAAAAACTAGGTGGTGACAAATTATGTCCAAAAAAGCAAAGGAAATGACATTGCCGCAATGTGGCTCTTGTTTATATACTTTTGAAGGTGCAATATTGTCTTGGGTATCTAGATTGTAGAAAGTAGTAGCCCTATCCATAACAAAAGCATAATACATTGATGCAATAGAAGCATGGAAATAGATCTTGTGTATGCAATGATTCTTTGGAGAGATGGGAAAAACAAGAAAAATATGTGTTGCATTGTGACAAACAAAGCACCATTCATTTATAAAAAACCTAACATATCATTATAAGACAAAGAACATTGATTTGAGATATCATTGGATTTGTCAAGTGCTAGATGATGGGATGCTACAATTGGAGAAATTACGCTGAAAATAATCCAACTAAAATGTTAAAAAATATTTTTCCAAGGGATAAGTAAGAGTTTTGCATAACCTTGGTTGGGTTGATGCAAACGTGATGAAAGACATCTTGGGAAATGATCAACAACAAAGAGATATAAAACATTCACTGAATATTCTATTTGGTCTCAAGTGGGAGATTTTTAGATGTGAAACCAAATCAAATCAAATTAAAATATATAATATTTTGACTTCTTCATGCTTGTTGAATGTTATGAAAGGAGTTAAATGAGTTATAGTTCTTTGGACACATGATATTCATAATCCATAGTATTGTAACAAATCCTATTTAGAGGCTAAGAATAATCTACCGTAAAGTGGACGCGTGTGAGTGAGAAGTGAGCGGATGTATGTATTTTTTGTTTGTTGATTAAATAAAGCTCTAATCCTTTCCCATGGGTTCTTTCATTGTTGGGTTTTCTATGTAATATGGTGTATTGTGCTAATTTTTATATTTACCCTTGAATTATTTTTAAGTTTATTGTTATCCTTTGTTGTTTATTATTAACAATGATTTTAGATACCAATATAAGAACATATAATATTTTGTATAAAGGACATTTTACAAGCTTACTTTGTCAAGATGAGTGATGAGAACTTCTAAATTACAGAGTTTTGACTCAAACAAGGAGTAGGAAATTTTGGTGAAAAGTGAGCCTTTGGAATCTGACTTACAAATCGTAGCTATAAATCCCTAGCTAGTGGTTGCAGTGAGGTTAAAAGGAAAAAAGAGAAAAACAAGATGATTGAGTATTTCTTTGTAGAGTGGATATTTCTGAATACTTAAGAGTATCTATTTATACTCTATTACGTACATTTGAAGTATGTGATTTACATTCTTTTTTATTTGCAATGTTCCACGAGGATGCGTCATTGGGGGTGCACTACTCACATTTCCCATGCTCCCAGGATGAGGGGATGCCCAGGAAAGTGTTTTCCCACATCCCCCTTTTGGGGAAACTCGAGGAGACGTAAGAGGGGACATTTCCCCAATGTGGGGATGCGTTTTCCCAAAAGTGGTGCTTGTGGGCATTCCCCCCTCAAAAAGGGCTAGGCATACTGCTTGAAAATAAAAATTTATGAGTGGCGAAGCCTAATATTCAACCTTAGGGTATTACTAATGCTATGCAATTAATGGGAATATCAAATTCTCTTTTATCTTTCATTTTCTTCCTTTTACTTAAATTTTTAACATTACTATTAATTGTTTCAAGAGATTTGAGAGTGGTTCCAACCTCATTGGAATTTATATGCAACAAGTAAAAGTTTAGATACAACTGAAAACCCAAGAGAGTTAACAGTTTTCAAGATTTTAGGATTGTGGGGATTGCAACACTACCATTGGATTTTACCATGTATGAGAGTATTAAACCAGCATTTAATCAAGAGCACCAAGCCCTCTATGTACCTCAATGTTAGCGCATTGATTGTTGAACTCCTCTATCATGACCTTGTTGAAATGTGGCAACAAGAATATTCCAATTTTAATTTGTCCTTCAATTAAAATTGAGAATTAAAATTCGAATTTAGTCTCACCAACTGCTTGGAAAATAATTAATTAATTCATCTTGAGTTAATTAGTTGGAGAAATTCAAGCTAGAAGTTTTTGTGAAGTCATGCAACAGTTATCCCTTTGATTAAGGAAATTATCCCTTAGTTAAGGAGATAAGGATGAGTTGTATTTGAGTTGTAATTAGTTAGCTCAGTTAACTAAGTTAAGTCCAGTTAAATTAGTTCCAAATAGTTTGAGGAACTAATTATGAGTTCAGTCAGTTAATGCATGCATGCATGAAACTAGTGTACTCCAGATAACTGAATATTCTCTCATAAATAACTCATGCATGTCAGTTCAGACAAAGACCCAGTTGAGATTAAAGGTAGGGACAGTGTACTATCAGTTGCAAGAATTTTCCTATAAGAAAATCTCTTGCATGCAGAAGGAATTCATTCCTTGAGATTTGCGCAGTTTTACAGTGTGTTGGAGCAGTGTGTGAGATCAGTGTCACACAAGGTTACAACTGGAACACCTAGGGAAAACAACGCAAGGAAATAGGAGGCTTGGAGGGCAGAGGAGAAGGTATATGAGTTGTCTAGTCTGTCTATGAGCAGTGTGAGGGATTGTACTGAGAGCTGGATAGCTGTGAGAGCTAAAGCTGTGTGTAATCCTGAGATATTTCCACTTGTATGATAATATAAATAGCGGGGTTTTTAGCTGAGGCTTTCCCCAAAGTATTCTTCTGTGTTTCATGTGTATTGATTCTTCTTCTCTGTTATATGTGTTCTGTTTGATCTTGCTCAAATCGATTAAGCTTCCGCAAGTTTGATTGTAGAAGTAGATTAAGTATTTTGCTTTAGTATATTGCATAATCAAGTTAATCTACAGTGAGAATTTCTACAGACATTCGTAAAATTATACATATATAACTCAAACAAAATATGGATTTGGCATGTTAAGCTTTTTCTAACTCATTTTAATGATTATAGGGTGACATTGATGATGAAGATTCCAATATAGGCAATGATTTTGATGTTATGCATGTTTTTGTTGTAGCATAAATTTTTTGGACCATATTGGCCATCTAAAGCCTCTTTGCCAACGTATTTTGGTTCAAAGAAGGATTGCATTCATTGCTATTTTGTTTGTATGCACTCATACTTGCTATATATATGAGAAACTTTACATATTTTTGTATAATGGTTTGGATTCATATGGATGCCGATGAATATTTATGCATTTTTCCCCCAAAATTAGAATATTTATGTATTTTTTGGTCAATCAGTCCCAGTTTGGGGTCGATCGATTTGATGATCATTTTGGTTATGATAATATTGATTCAATGTGCATTGTTCATTTTTAGTTTTAACTTTCGATTCTTGACTCTAGATATTAATGAATTTGAACTTAGTCTTTGACTTGTCTTTTTTTACTATTTTTGTGTTAGAGTACATTGTCTATTTGCCTTGTTCTTCATAGAATGCGATTCTTGACTCTAGATATTAATAACTTTAAACTTAGTCTTTGACTTCTCTTTTTTCACTATTTTTGTGTTAGAGTACATTGTCTATTGTTAGAAAACATCAAACCAATTATATATTCATAAATTGAGCAGCTCTCAGGTGAGGGCTTCACCTGGAGACTGCCTCTGCTGCAGAATGCTCTACATCATTTCATTACACACATGAATATATATAACTTACACTCAAATAGGGAAGTTAGAACAACCTCCAAAAGAATAGGAACTAAATCCTAATCAAAGGCATACACTCAACTAATGAACTAACTCCCTCCTAAAATATATTTCTCCATTATCTTCAACACTCCCCCTTAATGGAGAAAGGGTTCACTAGTACTCCTAACATTTCCCTAAACAATTCAAACTTGATTCTACCGAGAGGCTTAGTGAAAATATTAGCAGCATTTTCACATGTATTACAATATTCAATATGAATTTCTTTTGACTGAACTTTCTCCCCGACAAAATGAAACTATGTATCTATGTGCTTTGTGTTTCTATGAAAGACTAGATTACTTGCAAGTTTGATAGAGCTCTAGTTGTTGCATTTCATAATTGTTGCAACCTTTTGTTCTTCTTCAGCATCATAGAGAAGTCTCCTCAACCAAACTGCTTCACAATTTGCTGCACACATTGCTTGATACTCAGCTTCTGTTGAAGACAAGGATACTGTGTTCTTCTTTTCGCTGATCCATGTAATGACCCCAGACCCAATGTTGAATGCATAACCTGTTATGAATCGTTGGTCATCTAGATTTTCGGCCTAGTTAGAGTCTGAAAATCCTGTCAATTTAACATTAAACGAATCAGTATAAATAATACCAAAGTCTAAGATTCCTTGCAGATACCTTAAGACGCCTTTCACTGCAACCCAATGACTCTCAAGAGGCTTTGACATGAATTGGCTCAATACATTGACTACATAAGCCAAATCCGGCCTAGTTGTAGTCAAGTAGATTAGACTCCCAACCAACTGTCTATACAATGTTGCATCTGCCTCCTTAGAACCATCATCATTCTGAAGTTTGGTATTCTGCTGTAAAGGCACTGCTGCAGCTTTGCACTGATCCATTCTAAACTTTTTCAGTAAACTCTTGACATACTTACCCTGTGACAGAAAAGTCTGGCCAGAATCCCTCCAGACTTCTAGACCCAAACAATAGTGTAGCTCTCCAAGGTATTTCATCTCAAAAACCTGTGACATCTGCTCTTTGATTTCTTTAATGAGTTCATCTGCATTTCCTGTAATGATAAGATCATCTACATATAAAGAAATCAAAACAATTCGCCCCTCTTTGTCAAACACAGTATACAAATTAGGGTCATTCTTGCTTCTTTTATAACTATGATGTAGGAAAAATGAATCAATTTTGTCATACCATGACTTGGGTACCTGTTTTAGTCCATACAGTGTTTTCTTCAATCTATAAACTAAATGTTCTTCCCCCTGTTTAACAAACCCCTCAGGTTGCACTAAATACACTTCTTCTTTTAATTCACCATTTAAAAATGCATATTTCACATCTAGCTGGTGTATCGTCCAATGATGTTTGGTAGCTAAAGCAATTAACATTCTAATTATGTTTAATTTAGCTACAAGGGCGAAGGTTTCCTCATAGTCTATACCTTCTTTCTGCGAGTACCCCTTTGCAACCAGCCTAGCTTTATATTTATCTATACTCCCATCTGCTTTAAATTTAGGCTTGTATAGCCATTTACAACCTATGGGTTGTTTTCCTTCAGGTAATTCAACTAGATCCCAGGTTTTGTTTTTAAGTATTGATTCATATTCCTCTTCCATGGCTGCCCTCCATTCACTATATTGACTAGCTTCTTTATAACTAGAGGGTTCAACAACATTTAACATACTAGTTATAAAAGCATTCTCCCTATATCTTGCTGGCAATTGAGTTTGCCTACTTGATCTCCTGAGTGGTGGTGTGGCCTCAAATCTATTTTGATCTCCCCTCTACGGACTAGTTTCAAACCTAATTTGATCAACCACTTCTTCTTTCTCCTGCTGTTGTTGCTGCTCACTGACCCCTGTTTCATCACCTTCTTCTAACAGTAAAGGCACATGCCATTCTTCATCACTCTGAACAGGGTTCCCATCATCTACCTATTCATGGAATACCACATCTCTGCTTGCAAACACCTTGTGAGTAGAAGGATTAAACAACTTATAAGCCTTAAACTCACTGCAGTATCCAATAAAAGTACACTTAATGGCTTTTGAATCTAACTTCTTCCTATCTTCTTTCGGGACATGAGCAAAATCCTTACATCCAAAGAATCTAAGATGACTTACTGCAGGCTTGAAGCCAAACAATGCTTCGAAATGAGTTTTATAATCCAAACACTTAGTAGGACTCCTATTCTTAAGATACACTACAGTGTTTACAACTTTTGCCCAAAAACCATTGGTCGGATTCTTACTTTTCAACATACTGCGGGCACACTCCACGAGGGTTCTGTTTTGATTTCCACAACCTTGTTTTGCTGAGGAGTGTAAGGTGTTGTGAACTACTGCTATATTCTGTGTTCTTTGCAGTATTTGATGAAGTCACCCTTCTTGAATTCTCCACCTTGGTCTGAGCGAAGAATTTTGATGAACTTTCCTGTTTGCTTCTCAATCATACTTCTGAATTGCTTGAAGTATTCAAAAGCATGACTTTTCTGCCTGAGGAAATACACCCAGGTGAACCTTGTACATTCATCAACAAAAATAAGAAAATAGTAGGCCCCTCCTAACGACCTTGTCTGCATTGGCCCACATAGATCAGTGTGTACAAGTTCAAGTATATCCCTCTGCTTCCTATCAACAATAGCAGGAAATTCATCTCTATGTAATTTACCAAGGGCACATGCTTCATAGTCAACATGCATACTCTTCAAAATAGGAAGACCATTCACCATACCTTTTTTATGAAGAAGTAGTAGGTCACTGAAATTTATATGCCCAAATCTCTGATGCCATAGATTCTCTATAGACATGGCTGATGATGCCAACACTTGATGTGACACACTCTTGACATCCAGTTTATACAATCCTCCTACACGTACACCTGTTGCAATGGACTTCATTCGATCCAACAAGTCTTTAATTACACAATAAGATTTAAAGAACTCTACCTTAAGATCCTGATCTGTTATTCTAGATACAGAAATCAAGGTTTTTTTTTTAATCCCTGGTATATACATAACATAATGAATACACCTAATGTTTCCATCAAGTAGTACGACAAGGACATCACCATATCCCTTGATTTCATACCCTTTATCGTCTCTAAGGTAGACCTTCGTACTAATGCTAGATTCTTTGAAATTTTTAAACCATTGCCTCTTACCTGTCATATGGGAGGAGGCTCCTGATTCCACGAACCAAATTTCTGCTTCATCCTCCTTAGTTGAAAGTGCAGGACGAGATACGAATAATCTGATATTCAAATTTTGATTTGCATTAGCCAGATGACCTGCATGCTTCTTGTGTCTCTGTTGACCTTCATCAAACTTCTTCTTCTGACAATGTTTAGCTATATGACCAACTCTATCGCAATAAAAACATTTTGGTCCTGAATCACTTCTGTTTGAAGACATACCTTGAGATGGAGGTGGCTTTCTTTGTGGGGTTCCTCTGCTTTTGTGTGCTGCATTTGTCTTTCCTCTGAAGGGCTTCTTCTTTGCCATTAGGGCAAGATCTGAGCTCTAGGGTTTCAGGGTCATCCGCCTTTCCTCCTCTTGCATTAGGATCCCTATCAATTCTTCAAACTTGGGGGCTTTTTCTCTCGCATTCAACCCAGTGATGAACATCTGATAGTCGTCAGTCATACCATTCATGGTAATCGTGACCAAATCAGTATCTAATACTGTTTCGCCAATGTCACCTAGCTTATTCTTAAGCTCCTTGATACGAGAGTTGAATGCTGCTACTGATTCATTCTCCTCCATTTTAATGGAAAGAATCTTGCTCTTTAAAAACAATGGTCAATTTGTGTTCTTGATCTCGTACAAGTCTTTGAGAGTTGTTCAGATGTCTGTTGCAGATTTACATTCTCGAATATGGGAAATAATGCAATATTTCACAGACAATTTGAGCAGTTCTTTTGCCTTATTCTCCCTCTTTTTCCAGTCCTGGATTGTTGCTGTTGTCCCACCTGTAGCTAGAGACAACTTCAACTCATCACCGGTTGCAATCGCCCATGTGTTCCGCCCCTCCAACCAAGTTTGTGACTTAAATTTCCAATTAGAATAATTGGATCCGTCGAGCTTATTATTCTCGTTCACATAAGCCTCCACTATCTGATTGTTCATCTTGACAGATCTCCCTCAATAAATAAAAAATTGACCTCCAGCCATTTAAAATACAGATCTATTTCTGGATCTGACGAGCAATCTAAAAAAAATAAGTCCTCTCTCAATAAAAACCAACTTCTCCGATTAAATACCAAAAAACCAAATTCTTCTTTGTTTATTTTTTAAATGGCAACCCTTATTAGTCCCTGCCTGGGACTATAGCGTTTGATAGAACATTGACTGCCTATTAATCTAGTGTTGACTTTTTAAAATTATATGCCCATCGATCTTTTAACATAAGACGATAATATATTTCATTTATATAATAAAAATAAACACCTTTTATTTTAAACATGATTGGGTGATCGGGTTTGAGCTCTTATTGCCGAGACTTTGATACGGGACTTTGGATAAATGGGTAAAAGAGCTTTTATAAACAACTCTCATTAATCATGCATTCTCCCATTTTCAATGCATATCCAAAGTTTTCTCCAAGGTTGAATACATATCCAATGTTTTTGCACCATTCATTTTTCACATTTATTGAATGGTTGCAGAACATTCTGTATTGGAAACAAACTTTTATCTAAAGTTTGAAAAACCTCATGCATAGAAACTTTGGATAAAGTTATTACAATGGTATTACACCGAATAATTCATTTTTGGCAATTTTCTGACAAATGGCATTCGTACCTTTTCCACCTTACTCTGTGTCAGTGTTTGTGTGTCGCTTCATGCCTTTCATGCCTCGTGTCGCTTCATGCCTTTCATGCCTCTCACCGCTTCAACCTACATCTATTCCTCTATGTACAGAGGACACAATGATGGAGAACTTCTATTCCTCTGCCTACAGAGGACACTGATGGAGAGATGATACAATGACAGAGAACCTAAGAACCTGCAATCAATGATGCAGAACCTGTGATGTGTAAATTTAGAGCTGTAATTTCAAACCTGTGATGGGTAATTTTAAAGCCGCAACTTCAAACCTGTGATGTGTAATTTTAACGCAGCAACTTCAAGGTGAATTTAACATAATCTTACTCGAAAACTCAACAGAAAATGCATCCATATTTTTTTTAGCTTAACGCATCCATTTTTTTTGCTTTAACTGTCTATTTTATGTTGCAATTTTTTGTGCTTTAACTGTGTCCATTTTATGTTTCATTGCAAACGATACTAATTCATCATCTTTTTTTGTTCTTTAACTGTGTCATTTTTTGTGCTTTAACTGCATACATTTTATGTTGCATTGTAGATGATATTAATGAAGTTCAAATGGAAAAGTAGAGGCTCAACGTTATTTGTTGTGCAATATTTCTTTAAAAAATCTAATATGTTTTATGGTAATCTTGAATTTGACAGAGATTGATATATTATTTCAATTTCAATCGGCCTCGTCACTTCTGCAGTACACAACATTCAAACTCCAGCGAAACTTGTAGGAACCTAACTCACAGAGCATTCAAACTCCACCAAACGTTGTACAGAATAACAATGAAAAGAAAAGAAGACGACAATGAAAGACTGAAGAAGACGACAATGAAAGACTGCCATTCTCGACGAGGATTTCAGAGTCTTTCACACATGGCTTCTCGATACCTCTGATATCATGAAACACGACAATCACAGGGTAAGCATGCGCCGAGCGGTTCTTTATTTGTATATTTTAGAAAATATGAATTATGAGAAGAAGTTTGTTTATCAAGCACAGGAAGGCACACATAATGAGGACCACCACCACCATGATGGAAAAATTGAAGCTCGGGTGGGCATTATAAGTCTGGTTTTCACTGGCCCAATTTACTACAGTTCGGGCTCCTCTAGCAGATGAGTATTTTAAACTTATTTCCACAAATCATAATCTGGAGGTGAGATAAGTTGATTATCAGCTATTTCATGTCATTTACTTGAAATTATATCTATGATGCATATAATATTAGGAGAAAATTATATCATAGACGTATGTGTGACTGGCTAACAAAAGATATAAATGTTGGTAGAGAATTATAGTAGCCACAATTAATGCCAAAATCATAGTCGACAAATGTCAATGTTCATATTCTAATAAATATTAGAATAATACCTTGTCACTAATGTTGGCTAGCACTTGTTGGCACTTGTCACTTCCCATAATTTCTTGATGCCAGATATTGTCCACACGTCTTCACACTACTTTGCCTTATATCACGCCGCCTCTAACTGCATCCTGCATCTACGGATTCCAATTCCTACCTCTTCTTGCCGCTACTTCTTCCTGGAAAAATAATATTTCATTCACAGGAGGAAATTAAAAAATTGGATGTCTGTTCTGATTATTTGTTGATTATCTATTGCAAATTATATTTATTCTGATTATCTAGTGCATACTGTGTATGCATACTGCAGTAAATCAAAAACTCAAAAAATGGTGGAAGATGGAAGCGGTGAATCATTCATATCTCTGGTGCACACTGTGTATGCGTACGGTAGTAAATTCAAAAAATTGTGGAAGATGGAAGCAGTGAATCATTGGGGAAAGCTCCATACCCCGTTTTCCTATTTGCTGGTCTTTACCAACCAAAATACGTCATGGGAGCTTGAAGTCGACTTTCATCTCTAAGGAACAATCCGAACCAAATCCAACTTACCGAGATGGTGGTAGAGGGAGGTCAAGATCGATATGGGAAGACAGTAGATATCTGTTCCGGTTGGACAAGGGAGGGACGGGGAACAGGAGGTTGATATCTGGCATTGATTTCACCATTCAGGGCCCCTCCGCACGCACTATCTTAAGAACTGTATGAATTAAGTCGTCTATTGTATAGCTGAAAACAAGTCTCTTGAATCTTACTCATTTGGAGTCTCTGGCTTGAGTTGTCTATTGTGTCTGATCTGATATATGCTCTCTGAAAACCCACAGAGGAAATCAGAACATGGACTATGAATTGCCTTTGAGTGTCTCTGCTTTGTGATGTCCATTGTGCATGTTCGGTGTTGGCAAGGAGTGTCTCTGCTTCGGGTTGTCCATCATGCATGTTCGGTGTTTTGTGTTTTCCATCATGCATGTTCGGTGGTTGCAAGGTAAACAAGTGGTAAGACTGTGGGCCAGTAGGATCAAACAAGTCTTAAAATTGTGCGCCCATAGGGTCAGACTAGAGGTTCTTTTTTTTCATGATGCCCTCTTAAACATTCCAAGGGAACTGGGGTTTCGTTCATTAACCTTTTGTCCGCAATAACAAAATTACAATGGGGTTTTCATTCATTTAACCTTAGACTTACGAAGCAATATGTATTTTTTTATTATTTATTTACTTATTTTTGTGTGGGGAGAATTTGGACATTTGATTTTAGTTTATGCTATTTTTATCACTGCAGATTATACAAGAGCAATGGAGCAACCTCACAAGGCCCATAGAGCCCGTCAGTCTGGACCATCCTAGAGGAAAAAAGTGAATACAGACAAGAAGAAGCGTGGACTATCCAATGATAGGCATAATCCAAAGGTTGGCTCAGTCGTTATACTTTGCCACCTTATCTATATTTTCAAAGTAGACCATAGTTCAATTCGTTGTTTTGTTGAATATCTGCTTTGAGAATAAGTGTTTGAGTGTTTTCACATTAGATTAGGAAGGTGTAGGCATATGTCATCAAGGCTGGAAGTTTGTTCGATCTAATTGTCAAGTTAGCAATTTTCAAACACTGATCAGTAGGTTAATTACCATGTAGTTGTTCAATATGTGTGCACTGAAATTTTCTCGTCATCCTTATAGGCTTTTTCATGCGAATGGCAAGTTTATCAATATTTTTTTGACAAATTCTAATCATCCTGCAAGTACTTTACAAACCTCATGAGGTCTCTCAAAGAAGAACGAAAAATCTATTACAGAATGTTGCGAAAATTTGCACTAAGATCAATAAAATATTTTCTTCTTGATCTACCCATTGGAAAATGACAAAGGTCCAGTCTCGACAAAGGCCCACATTTGTATTTGTGGTTTGATATGAGCATTCTCCTCAAAGATGAATAAGATGGTGATTCCAATGTTTTCCTATTTCCTTAGAATTAAGCTCTGTTTTGTGGATACGCCAGCTTATGCCTCCAATGAAGCTGACAAAGCCTTAATCAGATCATCTGATGGTGATTCCAATGTTTTCCTATTTCCTTAGAATTAAGCTCTGTTTTGTGGATACGCCAGCTTATGCCTCCAATGAAGCTGACAAAGCCTTAATCAGATCATCTAACAATGACATAGCTGACTTAATTTAGTAATTTGATTATAACATACTAGTTAGGCACAGTGACTCTGATTTATTGACAACATGGTGGCAAACTGAATATATTGACAGAACGTATGATTATGTATTCCAAGACTCCGGATCCCTGTAACTATTCAAAGATTCCCAAAATTCAATGGGAGTGACATTTTTTTGCAAACTTGGTACTACCATAGTATTAGTTAGGATTTTTGTTAACTCGAATATTGTAATTTGAAAGGTTTTTTTCCAATTTACTCTTCATTTCTTCCCGATACAAAATTGTGATGGTTTAGCAGCTATGATGATTTGTTATGGCCATTTTGGGTAGAACTAAGGGTAAAATTATTTCTTTGTTCCCGAATGGTTTAGTAGCTATGATGATTTGCTATGGCGATTTTGTGTAGAAAAAAAGATAAAATCATTTCTTTGTTTCCAAAAATAATTGGCATGGTTGTTAACTTCTTTTGAAGAGAGTAGAAAATCTGGTGCTTTCTCAATTCCTTAGTTAACTACTAAAGAGTTTGATTCTTGAGATGAAGAATGTCATTTACGTTCTTTCCAGTTATAATTGATTTTAGCATGATTGTCCTCATTTGATGAAATAACTCAGTCTTTACTAAAACTTCCTTTACCATAGTTGAATTGCACCAACTAATAAACAACTAATAAATAGCTAGAATTAAACAATTTGTTGCAGTTAGTGCTTTGGATGGACTCTACAGATACCATCTATTTTTCAAAAACAACAATGATCACACACTTGCAACAGCTGTGATACACACTGTGTCAACCCAGGAGAATTTCTTTTCGGATAATTTGCTAATTTTGCAGTAATTATATGGGCAGGGACTACCCCTGCGTGCAGATCTCGTTTCTTTAAAAAAATAAAAATAAAAAAATTGACTCCCTTATTTCATATTCACCCACTAATTTAAAATAAAATAAAATATTGTAACCCCAATAATTAAAAAAAATAAAAATAAAATAATAATGAGGCCTTTTCCTGCTTTCGGCCTCCCAACACTGTGAGGCAAAGAGGTATTTTTTCTTCAATTTTTGTCTACGTCATCGGTTCGTCGAGCACTAAATTCGCACAAGAATAAGAATGAGCAGCCTAGGAGGATATCAGCAAACTGTGCGATTCTGAACAAGAAGCTTTTTGAATGCGTAATTGGATACCTGGAGGACCCTCTGGATCAAAGCATGGTTTGCTCTCATGCGCAAGAACGTTACCATAGCGTTCTGTTACGCTATTGTCCCTTCCGATCTCAATTCTTCGCACAGTACCTCATTGGTATTTCCGGAATTACCACATAGTTTTCCGTTGCAGCAAATGAATGCACCCACCCAGGAGCAGGGCCGCCTCTGCAATCCACCACACCACACGCGAGCTCCTCCGGTCGGCCTCCCAGCGGCCTCCACGCTGGTCGATTGACCACGATCTCCACGTCACTGCACACCGGTCAGCTCGCTGTTCAGCCACCGATCCGCAGCCTTCGGGCTGATTCAACGCCCTCCGAGCATCAAGACCACAGTCAACGGATCCTCTCATTTCCTGGTGTACATCCTTGCTTCTTGTGTTATCTCCACTTGCATTCAATTCTCAAAATTACCAAATTACCAGCGGAATGCATAGAAGTGATTAAATAAAGAAAGCATCATCAAGAAGCAAAGGGTGAAGGCAAAGGTGATTATTTAGACAATAGGAAAAGGGGCAATGCCTGTCTTTGAAACATTTTAAGGAAATTATAGGTGAATTTCAAAATAAATATCAGCAATATTTTCAATCAGTAAAATTAATGAATGAATCATCACTGGTTTTAGATGTTCTATTTTTTCAATCAAGTGCAGTTATTCTTAAAGACAGCCATTTTAGTAGCTGGCTTCTAGCTGTTTGAAGCTCAAATACTATAAAACCTATGTAACTAAAGATTTTCATCTTGAAAGCCCCAGTTTGAGAGGCCCTATTGAACTGCCTTAAATGTTATCCTTTTTTGCAGTCAGATTGAAAGAGAATGTTCACCTCACTATTGTAATTTGCTTGTTGAGATAAAGTGGAAGGATGATCCTTCCTTTTACCAGTAATTATGGGTAAGCCACAGTGTGGAATACCTAGTTGTTGTAAGCTAGTAGCTTAAATAATAAACCTATTGAGGATAAAACAGCAATGCTTAAAATTTGATAAAATTAGCAAAATTGAGGCGCATATCAAGCATGGGATAATATGTGCAAAACAAACAAAATGTTGAAACTTTCTGTGAAATCTAGAATGCAAGCAACAACTAAAGTTTCCAGAGCTAAATGAAAATGGAAACAAGAATGACATGAAATATATATATATATAACTTTAAGCCAATAAAATAAACTTAACACTCGGATTTCAGCATGCTGAATCGATGCATGAAAAACCCAAGTGGTTTATCAGACACTGCTACATCACATATCGAAGAAAATTAAAAAATTTAAAGTCAACATGACCATCGTAAATATCACTCTAAGCATCCATGGCATATTTCACTCCAAACAAACATGAATGTTTTATTTCGAGTCCATTACATCAAAATGTTTTCATAAATTTTACTATGTAACAGCAAATTTAAGCGAAAAATAAAATTATAACCTGCAGAATTACATTAATATCTGATATTCTGGCCTTGACAAGGCCTAAATTTAAGATCCCCCAACCTGCAGAATAACATTAATCTCTGAAATTCTGGCCTTACTTGACAAGGCCTAAATTCAAGATCCCCCAGGAGGTGTGAGGCCATGATTTCTCCTTGGCCTTCATCAGTAACACCCTTGTCCAAGCAATCCACCCCTCCCATGACATCCTCTTGTCCCAAGCTGTACCCCACTCTAACATTAGCCTCAGCCCTTCTCTGCTTCATCATATCTCCCCTGGGAATTGTATATCTGAGCAAGAACAACACGGGGCTCTCCTATGAAAGGATTAATCTCACAGGATTTTGCAAGAAGGGTCTCAGCCTTCTTATGGGTCTTCTCCCCAGGGGGCATACAAACAGCTTCCCAATAGAAATCTCTGGCAGTCACCTGATCTGATGGAAATAGAACAGCTCTGCAGTGATCAAACACAGGGGGGATCACAAGCTCTATTTCTTCAAAAACCCTCTTCTTCTTCTCTTCTTCGTTCTTTTGATTCCTTTCTTCCCTCTGGAACAGTTCCTCCTCCCTCACAATTACAGTATAGAGAGGCCCCATTCGAGAAATGGAATTCATCCAAAGCCCAGGCTTACCATCCCCAGGCCAGAGAGCAGTCCATGTATTCCCCTCATACGCCGTAATTCCATTGCTGTTATCAAACAGACGTCCTGAAAACTGAATAGCTGATCAATAAAATCTGCCATGGTCATGAAGAGGAATATGGCAACCAATCTTCTGGGCACCTGAACATCCTCCCCACTTTTGATATGCTTCACTCTCACACCTTCAGCTGGCAATACCTTCTGTATTTTTCTTCTCATTCGGGCAGGACAAACCCTTCCAGCTTCTCCCTGAATTGGATTTTGAGAATCTCATACTTCTCATGGATTCCATCAAGCCATTTGCCATTTTTGTCCTCAATTTCCAATCTTTGGAGCTCCAAGTCTTCTGCCTCGGCTTCTTTCATGGATTTCTCTGATTCTTTGAGGGCAGAGACTAATTCTTCATCAGTAAAATGAAAGAGGAGATCATCATGGATGAGGGGCTGCCTAGGCACAATACAGAACATGTGCACAAGCTCTTCGGCAGCATCTCCGATGAGGTCTCTCACTTTCTGCCTGTCAACATTTGGCTGAAATATTGCGAGATTAACATAGGAATTAGAGTAAGAAGAATGGAATAAACCGCACCTGGCAACAGAATCAGGAGCGTTCCATAATTTGAGAATTCGATAAACATCCACAAGATGATCGAAGAAGCTGCCATGCTTGTGCCAGCACTCAGAGGCTCCCACCTCTCTCAGAACGCTCATGAATTCGGGCAGCGATGGGTCGATCTCATCATACGCCCCTCTCAGAAACGGCCTTGCACGCTCCAACCTCGTTGCAAGCTCTGAATTCCCCATTGCTTGCTGTCGCGAAGAAGAATTATTACTACAGCAGGTTGGAACTGCAAATGAAATTGACGTTTGGGTAGAGCTCAATTAAACGAGGAGGAATTTAGAGAGCAGGGTTTGTTACAGATCGTGAGAAGGATATCCAATCACTGCAGAAGTCAAACATCTTATCGAAAAGCAGAAGTGTTTGGTGCATGGCGGCGATCAGCTTTCTTCTTTGTATTTTAAAATATTTTTTAACTTGATTTCAGCGTGGATTTTTGAAAAAATTATGATCAAATTTCTTGTTTGTATTATTAGTTGCTGATAGGTATAACCATTATTCAAAACTAACTTTTTCTTCCTTTACTTGACTTTACCGCGGAATTTCTTCATTAATTTAAGTAATTGGCATCTTTGAATTCAAACCATCATCTATTAATTTTGTTTTTAGCATGCTTAATCTCCTATTGTTTGTTAATTTATTAAAGTAACAGTGTTTTATTTTTGCTGTGGAACTGGTGAACGCCACCACGGGACATTAATGAAAGGTCCTATGGTTTGCGTTTTGGTCTTCTTAAAGAAGGGTCAATTTATCATTTCATTATTTTTTATTTTAATTTAAAAGTTTAAAATCTATATATATATATATTTTAAAATATTTGTTATATTAATTTTTTTAATAATATTTAAATTTTTATTAATCATACGATTTATGTTCATATAATATATATTTATATAATATTAAATTATAAATATATAATATTGTTTTTTTATTTATATAAATTTAAAAATAAAATTCATAAGATAATGAATAACAATTTTTAAGCTATAAGATAATGATAGATCTATATTGTTGTTTGATTTTAGCTAATTGGGATTTACCAAGGTAAATCATGATGTGCATAATTTATGTATTGTTGTTATTGCTATGATTATTTTCTCACATTGTCTTTAGTCCTAAAAAGAAACCTTGTAGCAACATTTGTTGATTAAATAAAGCTCTAGCCTTTTCCCCGTGGTTTTTCCCCGTGTTTGGTTTTCCACATAAATCTAGTGTATTATGGTGTAAGTTTATTATTGTCTTTTGTTGTTATATGGTGAACATGATTGGTATCATCATTGCAAGTTCTTGTTGCTATTGGTGTAAGCTAGGTGTAATAAGTAGTAGGAGACCACCACTGTAACTTCAAAAAATGATATTTTATTTATTATTTTAGTAGAAGAAACATATTAATATAGTTCTAATAGTAGCATTGATAGGTTACTTAACTCTAGGGCATCTCACCATTGTAACTCCATGCAAAAACAATTATGTTGCATATGAGGTTAGTGATTATGGTAGTGTACATTTGGGAAACAATGAATCCAGATGAAGGATGGGAACAATATCTTATTGAAACAAGTTAGGCATATCCTAGAGATGCATATGAGCTTAATCTTTATGGGACAATTACATGGTGAAGATTGCTCCACAAGCTTTGGTAAAGGTGGATGGAAAATTAGTAAAAGGTCATTGGTCATGGCTAGAGGATTCAAGAAAGGAATATTATATACAATAAGGGCAACAACATAAATATTAGATGTGGATGTTGTTGTAAAAGAGGGAGACTCAATGAATTTATTTCATAAGTGTTGTGTCACATGAGCGAAAAGGGCCAAAAAAATCCTTGTTGGCAAAAAATATGCTCCCAAGTTTGAATTTCTATGAGCTTGGCCTTTGTGAGAATTGTATATATGGTGGAAAATGAAGAGTTTCATTTATGAGAGGTGGCAATGAAAGGAAAATAAATCTATTTAGAATTGATACATTCTGATGTGTTTGGGCTAGTCAATGTTAAGTCTTTAGGAGGGGTTTCATATGTTGTCACATTCATTGACGATGCACCCAGGAAGCTTTGGGCCTATCTCAAGAAAAGCAAAGGTGAGGTGTTTGCTATATTTCAATTATTCATGTTGTTACTAAAAGAGAGACCAATAAACTACTCAAGTGTTTGAGGATAAATAATGGTAGAGAGTCATAAGGGGAATTTTAAGGTAAAAAACGGGCCTCAAAAAAAGAAACAAAAAATGTAATACCAAAATCAACTTTAAAAGAACCAATAGGATTCAAGATGATGACATCATCCTTAGGGGTAAATATTTTGGTTGATTTTTTTTTAAATGTATTTTTGACTTACCTCCATAGGCTTACTCAAAGGTCAAGTGTAGACGCCCATTGGATGCGAGATTAAATTCCACATCCATTGAGTACCTAATGTGCGTGCTTCTGAGTAGACAAACATTGAAAAAAATGAAAATGCATGAAAACATTCTTGATCAATATATGAAACACACTTTTTTCATGTATTTTCAATTTTTTTTCGATGTGGGTCTACTCAAAAGTATGCACATTGGGTACTCATTGGATGTTCATTTTAATTCAACATTCAATGGGTGTCTACACTTAAAAATTGAGTAAACCATTAAGGAGTTAAGTCAAAAATATAATAAAAAAATAGTTTCTTTTCTTTTTCTTTAAAAAGTCATAACTCTTATTTTATTATTTTAGCCCTTATTTTATTATTTTCTTTAGGAGGTCCATTTTAGGCCTCAAAATTCCCCTAATGATTGCTCCAATGCATTCAAGGATTACTGTAATAGGTTTGGCAAAAACATGAGAAGATTATCCCTGGTACTCCTTAACAGAATGGTAATGTAGAAACAATGAATCACACAATCATAAAGAAGGTGAGGAGTATGTTGTCAAATTCTAGATTGGAAATGCACTTTTGGGTAGAAGCAACAAGGGCATCTTGTTACCTCATCAATCAATCACCTACTCCAACCCTAGATGGTGGCATTCCTAAAGGAGTTTGGACTGGTAAGAAGGTAAAGTATTTTCACCTAGTTGTTTTTTGATGTGAAGCATTTGTGCATACTCCCAAAGAGCACAGAACCAAGTTACATGATAAATCAATGAAATGTGTTTTCCTGGGATATGAAAATCGTGTTATTGTTAATGAGATCCAGTTAAACACAATTTTTTTAGAAAAAGGGATGTGATATTTAATGAGTCAAAGATGTATAAAATGTCTACATGTGATATGGAGGTCAAGAGAATTGTTGACAAGTTGGTAGAACAATAAGAAAATATCCCACCATTGTAAGAAATTGGGTAGCGAATTCAAGAACATGATAGATCACAAGTGGAAAAGTATGGATAGTAGGAAAAAGAAACCTCACAGCAATTGTTACATGAGATCCAAATAAAAAACATACCACCACAGTTGGTACATAGGTCTATTAGGCCTTGTTGTCGCACAAAGTTTCAAGGCACCACGACAACACTCAGAGTAAGGGTTGTCACTCTAATCCTTACTCACTATGTTTAGACTCTCTCCTAGACAAGTCAAGGGGGGTAGTCCCTAAGGTGAATGGATGAAGAGAGTCTGTGGAACACATGCTCTAGGAGATTTTAAGGATGAACAACTTGATGAATGACTTCCTATTTGAAGATAAATCCTCCAACGGCTAGTTTGAGTGATCCTCGTCAAAGCAATCTCGACCATTGATGAAGATTAAAATTTCTTTTAATCTCATTCATCGAAAAATTTAAATATTTGGAGAAATTTGAAAATTTTAATTAAATGCATTTTAATTAACTCAAAAATAATTTTTTTGAGTTAATTTCGCTAAAAAATTGACTTTGACTTAACCCCCAGGGATCAAAGGTTTAAAATTTAGCAAAAAAATTAAATTACCTTAGTCTTGGGACCTTTTAAAATTTAATTTTTAAGGACCGACGAATTTTGCCTTTGGAGAATTTAAATTTACCTAAGACCTAGAATTAATTAAATTTTATGGCTTAGGACTTTAATTAATTTTTGGCTAGAAAATTTAATTAATTAACCTATGAGGAGATAAATTATTTTTCCAACCATTAAGACACTTTACATCACGATTTTCATATTTTTTACATCATAAGGGGGAAAACCCATTTGTAATAGACCCTCACAGACTACCCATTTCTACGACACAAATATAATCTAGTAGACCAAAAAATTTGTAATAAAATAACCTAACCAAATAGTTAGGATTATTCTCAAATTACTTTTACATAGACTCGATCTAGAACACTACGACTCGCCTAAGATCCTAGCGGCAAAATCCATTCCAACTTTGGGGTAAGACTAGAGGAAAACTCTGTCGACCATCTGAGAATGGATCGGTGAGACAAAAAATCTTCCAGAATGTAGATTGTCACCAGAAAAGTAGGTTTACCTAGGTCTTTACATACATGACATAGATTTTTTGAGATTATTTACATCATATACATGAAGAATTAGTTTACATTATAACATCTTTGAAATCAGGATGATGATGATTGCTAAACGGAACGGACACATTGATCAGGTGCTATCCCTTTTGCGAAAAAAAGGGGGTGTACTACTATGGGTCGTTGACACGTAGTGGTCAACATCTGGCTCTACCTGGGGACACGTTGCTGCACCAGAGGAATGTGAGAATCCAAAATTTGCATCAATGCAACACATAAGATAACATAAGTAGCGTTCATCCAAAAATCATCATATAATATTAAGCACAAGAAAGTTATAAGCTCTTCATTTATTAACTATCCTAATAACATGAAAAACATAAATCTGACATAAATATAAAATGAAATGTTGAAATGAAAGGGTGTATGGTTAAGAATACAATACAAAGGATGCCCAATGGCATCAAATGTCCTCTCTGAAGTAAAATTTGAGCATTTGGCCATTCACGAGTAAATCCAGTGGTTCGACCTCTAATGTGCTCAAATGGAATGAGTTGGGTCCAACAATGCCATCACCAACAATGCCTCGAATGATGTATGGTCCCAGCCACAAACTATCAAATTTATTATGCTTTCCTGGTTTTTTATTCTTTCGATCCCACAACAAGACCATATCTCCAACCTGCAAAGATCTAGGACGAGAATTTTTGTCAAATCTTTTCTTGATGTTAGATTGATTCTTATACATATTATCAAAAATCTTCCTACGAGTTTCATCCAACTCTACAAGTTGATCAATTCTATTATAGACAACAGTTTTATCGTTAGTGAAGTGTTGAAGGAGTTGGTAAGCTAGCAATTTAAGGTGCACTAGCAAAGTTGCATCCAGGCCATAGACTAATTCAAAGGGAGTTTTACCAGTGGCCTTCTTTTTTGTCATCCTATCTTCCCACAAAGCATACTTGATTTTACTGTCCCAAGATTGCTTGTTATCTCCCACTATTTTCTTGATAATGGTTATAAGATTTTTATTACTTGATTCAGCTAGGCCAGTACCTTAAGGATAACAGTTAGATGAATGAGATAACACAATGCCATACATGAAACAGAAAGATGAAAGTTCCATATAACTGAAAGCCTTAGCATTGTCAGTAGTGATCATGGCACGTACACCAAATCTAGTAATTATTTGATTTTCAAGAAAGTAGATAATAACCTTTTCAGTGGAATTCTTAGCTAAAATGGATTCTACCCATTTTGTAAAATAATCAGTCGCAGTCAAAATCCATGAGTAGCCATTGCTATAATTTTCATGAAATTTCCCTATGAAATTTAGACCTCAATGTTAAAAAGGAGCCTCAACAACCATAGGTTGAAGGGGTAGGGCAGCTAGCTTCTGCTTCCCAGTGAATATTTGACAGGACTGACAACTTCTAAAAAAATTGTGCACATCAGTAAAAATTGAAGGTTTGTAATATCTAGCTCTAAGGATTTTGTGGGCGGTAGTTCTAGTAGCATAATGCCCTCCACAAAATCCAGAGTGAAACTTGGAAATGAACCTTTTAGACTCAATTCCATCAACATGTCTAAGTATAATGCCCTCTGGATTTCGCCACCCTAGGATATCCTTCATGATGCAATACTTAGAAGCCTTTAATCTAAGAGCCCTTCTTTTATGAGCAACTAAATGGGTAGGACATGTAAGATTCAATAGGTAAAATATAATATCCTTTTACCATTCATGCTCACCTAACCTCTGCAGCTTAGGTGAAGATGAATTGTTAAGACAGATCAAACCAAGAGCTTTCTCGTTATTTTTAATTAACATCTCGGCTAAACCCTGACCTTTGACCAACTTGGTGGGTTTAATTTCTAAATCATATTCTTGAATTTTCGTTACCCACGTAGCACGAGTCCCTAAGCGATCAATTTGAGTTAATATATCTTTGACAGCGAAATGTGGGATGTAAGCTATGAATTTGGAATATCCCACATATGTCCTAAAATGCTTAAGAGATTTAACTAAGGCATAAGCTTGCTTTTCCATGGTAGTATAATTGAACTCAGAATTTTGAAGCGCTCTACTCATGAAAGCAATAGGTTGTTCTTGCCCATCCTTATTTTTCTGAAGTAAGACACCAACAATGGTATCCTCAGAAGCAAAAGAGAAAATCATGAAATCCTTGGAATAATTGGGACTGATTAAAACAAGAGCCTTGGCTATAACATTCTTTATTTCTTAAAAAGCCTTTCTACTGTCTTCTTTCCATAGAAAATTTGTGTCCTTTTTTAAAGGACTTTGAATATGCTTTGCTAATACTTCATAATTCAGAATAAATCTTCTAAGGAAATTTATTTTTCCTAGGAAGGACTGGAGGTATTTTAGGTTATGGGACAGAGGAATATTTTGAATTGCCTCAACCCTTTTAGGATCAGTCTTGATTCCATCCTTTGAAATTATGTGACCAAGTAACTTCCCTTCAGTTACCCCAAAGATAGATTTAGCAGGATTTAAGGAAATGCCAAACTCCCTACATTTGTCAAAAACTTGCCTAAGATGACTTATATGATTAATACAATTTTTAGAAAAAAACAGTAAGGTCATCTTGATATATTTCAATGAATTTTCCAATTAAACCCTTAAAAGCGTAGTCCATGGCCCTTTGGAAAGTAGCCCCAGCATTTGTTAAACCGAAAGGCATTCTTATGTATTCAAATGTTCCCCATGGTGTGGTGAAAGTCATTTTATGTTGATTCTCCTTTTTTACCCAAACTTGATTATATCCGGAAAAACCATCTAACAATGACATCATCCCGAATCACATCACTCTTTGCAACATGGTCTCCATATTAGGCAAAGGGTAATTATCCTTTTTACAAGCTAAATTAAGGTTTTTGAAATCGACGCACACTCTGAATGTACGTTCTTTTTCCTAACGATCACCAAATTTGAGCACCATGTAGAATGCCTAGTTTGAGCAATAATGCCAGCAACAAGCATCTTTGTGAGCTCATTTTTTATTAGGTTCTCAGTATTTCACTCAAAAATCAAAGTTCTTAGAATGGCTCAAAACTTGAATGACCACATCCGTCTCGAAAAAACAATCCTAGTGCAACTTGTTTCGTCGAAAATTGAGTTTGTATGAGGAATTTATTGTGTTCTGATCGCTTTGCTAAATAGGCGAAATTTGAAAAAAATTGCCCAGTCACTGCACAGTTAGCAGTCTATACTGCTGACGTGGCAAGTGACTAGGCAGGGTCAAAGGTGGTCAACATCAAATTACAGTTCGCTAAGTGTCTGCGTGTTATTAGGTTACACATGTGGTGATGTGGCACAATGTGATTGGTTTGTTTTTGGTCCAATGAAAGAATGCCACGTGGCACCTCCCAACGGCCTAGACAATCTCGACAATGGAGCAAAATTTTGGGTGGAGGTCAGGTCAAACCCACGACCTCTACTATACATTCCACAAGCCTTAACCGCCTCCACTACTAGGTGTTTCTTACCCCATAAGGTTTCCACATTCATTTAAAGTTTAGTGATGTTGGAACAGGTGTTAGGAGGGCTAGCCCTCCGCATGTGATTGCAATAACACACAACACAGTTACAGTTTATGTTACCTTGGCGGACAATCCAACACACCAACATTGCAACGGTCTCCGCCATGTGAACACGACTGTTGTAACACCAAATGGTTAGCACTTCCGACGAACCATCACCTCGGTAGTTAATGCGATATTAACACCATATGTGAACACTACACTGTAACTGTCGGGTTTATGGTTAACAAAACCACGGGGTTAACACTAATTGCGGGTTATTGTTAATTAATCCAGATTAGTTTAATTAAGCCTGAGTTTAAAACGACAGAAGTTTGACGGTGCCACTAATTTCAGGCCTGCCTCCACATTTAGCGGCTCTAATTGGAGTTATTCCAGAATTAGAGGAGTTTTTCTAGGAAAAGACTGTCTTAGTCATAGAGAAGGAAATTTTCAACCAAATGGAGCTCAGGAAGAGGTGTTATTGGCTAATTTGGACAATATGAACACATTGGTGCAGGTATCAAGAGGCATAGAGCTTTGTAAAACAACATTTTTCCATTTTGAGCTAATATAGAGGCCCAAGCCATGGAAGCTTAACTAAGGAGATGTAGCCCAGGAGGGGTGAACTCCTTCATCAAAACACTATGTTAAAGTGCCTCTTTGATGGTTTGTTGTACTTTGAATTTCTGTTGTTCAATACTTGTTTTTGAAGCTATTTTGCTCATGAATGTCATTTTCAACTTAAGGATATTTACATGTTTACATACACAAACAACTAAGGAAACCACAGTACAAGAAGAAATAAGCAAGCACATGTTTAGAAATATGGAATTGATATTAGCACAACAAAAGCTAACAATAAAAAATAGATCAAGTTGGTATCAGAGCAAGGTTTAATTGCTTGATTTTGTGCAATTATGGTTTTAATGGTTGCAAAATTGTGATTCTTACAAGGTTAAAGTTGCAGAAAGGAGAAGGGAAGCTATTGGTTACAACTCCTGAGGTAATGCCCAGAAGAAGGAGAGCCACAACGCCACAATCTCCACCACCCAAAGTTCGAATTCCAGCTACACTTGAAACTCCTCAAGTTTTGCCTTCAACTGAGATTGAAGAGGTACAAGTAGTACCAGTTTCTGAGCCTGAATCCACAGCCATTATGTATGGAGAAAGAGAGCCTGAAGGTCCTTCTTCAGAAGAGGAAGAATTCAAGAAATATTTTTTCACTTTAACTGAGATGGTTCAAGTACTCTATGAAGAGAGGAACACTAGAATGGTTAGAGAGAGTTCTAAACCTCCACATGGAGAAGGAAGCTCAGAGGATAAAAAAGATGAGAATCCTTATCATCTTCCTCATCATCTTCATCATCTCACACAACATCTTCTTCCACTACCACCACTGAAACTACCCATACTCATTCAAAAACCCCAAAAGGAAAGACTCCCTTACTTAAATTGGACATTAAGTTTGAACTTCCCATGTACAATGGAGAGGTGAATGCAGAAAAGTTGGACAATTGGTTTCAACAGTTGGAGGTATACTACATAATTCATAACCTTCAAGAAGATGACTTAAAGATCCAATTGGCTTCATTGAGGCTAAAAGGAGCAACATTAGTTTGGTGAGAAGAAAAGACAAGAGGAAATGTGAATCCATGGTAAGATATCCATTACTTGGGTTGAATTTGTTTCTGCAATTAAAAGATAGTTTTATCCTTTAGCCTATATGAAAAAAGCCATTATGAGTTGGCAGAATTTTAGGCAGCTCAAAGGCCAAACAGTTTAAGATTATACATAGGAGTTTAGGAAAAGGGCTTTATTGTTAGGAGTAAATTTTAATTCCTAAGATATAATGCTGAAATATATTGGGGGTTTACATTCCTATTTGAAACATACTATCCTTATGTTCAATCCAAGCAATTTGGATGAGGTATGTGTGCAAGCAATGCACCTTGAAGCAAGGGGAAAGAACATCCAGGAAGAGAGTAGTAAGAGGAAGCCATTCAAGGGTAAGGAGAAAGAGAAGGGTGGAAAATGGAAGGGAAAGAAAAATGCAAGTGTGAAGAAAGAAGGGGAGAAAACCATATGCCAACATTGTTCCAAAGCTGGGCATGATGAAGCCCACTGCTGGAAATTGCATCCCGAATTAAGGCCTAAGAAACAAACCAATAGGGGAAAACAAAAGATGACCGCTACCACACAACATGACCTTGGTTCAGATTCTGGTGATGAGACCAAGATTTCAGCCATGATCACAAAAGGGAAAGAAACTATTGCAAGCACTAGTTCCTCACATAGTCAAAAAAATACTCCAAATGAAGAGTCAAGAATAGAGTTGTTTCATGTAAGAGTGATTTCAAATCATACAAATATTGATGCATTATTTGATAGTGGGTCACAATCAAACTTGATTTCAGAAAATTTGGTTAAAAAACTAAACCTTGAAACTGTACCTCATCATAAGCCATATCCATTGGGTTGGATAGTTAACAATGCAAACTTACAGGTTACAAGGAAGTATTTATTCAAGTTCGCCATTACTGAAAAGTTCATTGATGAAGTTGAGTTAGATGTAGTTCCACTTGACATCTCAGGAATCATTTTGGGTAGTCCTTATTTGTATGATAGGAAAGAAGTATTAGATCACCATGACAACAAATACATATTGCTCAAGAATGGGGTGGAGTACATTGCGAGAGCCCATCGCAAAAAGCTAAACATTTATTTGGTTAATGTAGGGCAGATGAAGAGACTAGTAAATGCAAGTAAAAATCTTGTGCTTCTTATGATCAAGAAAAATAATGATATTGATTAAGAATCTTTTGAAGGTTGTGATGATAAATTGAAATTTGATTTGTTTGATGTGGCAAGAAAGCATGGCGAGATGTTTCAGGAACTGAAGGGGTTACCTCCCAAGAGGGGAATTCAACATGAGATTCAGTTGCAACAGGATGTTCCACTTCCAAACATTGGCATGTATCGCATGTCGATTATGGAGAGCATGGAAATCAAAAAGAAAATTCAAGAATTGCTGAACAAAGCTATCATATGCCCATCTACTTCGCCATGTGGTTTGCCCATTGTCTTGGTGCCAAAGAAGGATGGAACTTGGCACATGTTTGTGGATTTTCGTGCACTAAACAAAATAATGGTAAAGAATCGTTATCCACTCCCAAGAATTGATGATTTTCTTGATCATTTGAGGTATGCAAAGTACTTCACTAAGTTAAACTTACGAAGTGGTTATCATCAAGTTAGGATAGCTAAAGAAGACATTTGGGAAACCACATTTAAAACTAAACAAGGATTGTTTGAGTGGCTTGTTATGCCTTTCGGTCTTACAAATGCTTTAACTACTTTCATGAGGGTAATGAATGATGTATTGATACCATTTTTATATGATTTTGTCATTGTCTACTTAGATTATATTCTCATATTCAGCAAGTCAAGAGATGAACATGTCATGTATGTCAACAAAGTACATGATGTCTTGAGAAAAGAACAATTGTTTTTAAAGATGTCGAAGTGTGAATTTGGAAAGAATCCTTTAGTGTATTTGGGACACATTGTTGGAGGAGATTAGCTGAAGATTGACCTCTCTAAGGTTGAGGTCATTCTGAATTGGCCCAAGCCCAATACAGTTACAGAGGTAAGAAGCTTTTTAGGGGCAACACAATATTGGAGAAAGTTTATTGCTAATTTTTCTGCCATTGCAGCTCCATTACATGCATTGACAAGTGTCAATAAAGTCTTCCATTGGGGAGATGTACAACAGAAATCATTTGATGCTTTCAAGCAAAAGATAAGTTCAGCACCAATATTGGCTCTTCTGGATCTTAGACAACCATTCGAAATTCAAAGGGATGCAAGAGATTGCGCCATGGGAGAAGTTCTATTGCAGCATGGTAAGCCCATTTCATTTCATTCTGAAATTTTTAATGGAGATGTAACTAACTATCCCACCTATGACAAAGAACTTTACGCATTGGTACAAAGTGTTAAGAAATGGAAGTAGTATTTGATGGGGAAGGAGACCATCATCCATACAAACCATCAACCATTGCAGTATTTACAGTCACAGTCAAAGTTGCAGCAGTCACAACATTTCAAATGGGTGGGTTTTCTACAACAATTTCATTTGGTTACCAGGTATTAAAATGGAATCTACAATAAGGTAGATGATATGCTTTTAAAACCTATTTTAAATTCATCTGTTATACTCAAGCATAATTATGTTTTGCATGAAAGTTACATAGAACAATATGCAAATGATAGTGACTTTCAAGAAGTATATGCAAGCTTGAGTCAAGGAAATCAAATTGAAGAGTTGGATTATCATGTACATAACAATTTGTTGTATCACTTGGGCAAGTTGTGTATTCCACAGGGAGAAAGAAACAATATCATAAGGGAGGTGCATAGTTCATTGATTGTTGGACACTTTGGTGTAGGCAAGATAGTAGCAAATCTTCAAAGGTATTGTTATTGGCCATGCATGTTGGATAATGTTTCTCGTTTCATTAGAGGATGTTCTTTATGTGCTACAAGTAAGCCTAACAATAGGAAACTTGGTTTATACACTCCACTTCCGGTACCTTCACGTCCATGGGAGAGTATCTCAATGGATTTTGTAGGCAAGATAGTAGCGAATCTTCAAAGGTATTGCTATTGGCCACACATGTTGGATAATGTTTCTCGTTTCATAAGAGGATGTTCTTTATGTGCTACAAGTAAGCCTAGCAATAGGAAACTTGGTTTATACACTCCACTTTCGGTACCTTCTCGTCCATGGGAGAGTATCTCAAAGGATTTTGTAGGAGGTCTTCCATTGTCGAGGAAAGGTCATGATTACTTGTATGTAGTTGTAGAAAAGTTTAGCAAGATGTGCATACTAACACCATGTAAAAATAAAATTACAGCTAAACAAACAACTCAGCTTTTCTTCCAAAACATTTGGGTTCATTTTGGTCTTCCTACTTATATTGTAAGTGATCGAGATTCTTGATTTGTTGGGAATTTTTTGTCAAATTTGTGGGACATGATGGACACAAAGTTGAAGAAGAGTACAATCTTTCATCCAAAAACAGATGGACAAACCGAGGTGGTCAACAAAACAGTCATTCATATTCTTAGAGGATATTGCAGCAAACATCCAAAGTTATGGGATGAACAGTTGCATTACATACAACATGCATACAACAAGGCAAAGCATTCTTCCACAAACACATCGCCATTTGAGGCATGTTATGGGTACTTGCCAAGATCGCCATTGGACTTCATCTTTGAGAAAGATGTCGCCATGGATGGTCATAGTGACATCAATAAGGCAAGAAAGTTCATAGAGAAAATTCAGTTGATACATCATACACTGCAGGAACAACTTGAGAAAATTTGGAGAAGCTACAAGGCAAGCCATGACAAACACCGGATTGATCATAAATTTCAAGTTGGCGACGAAGTTTGGTTATATATTAGCAAAGAGAGACTTCAAGGAGAAGGTAAAAATCTTAAACCAATCTGCTATGGTCCTTTTAAAATTCTAGAAAAGATTAGTAATAATGCTTTTAAGCTTGATTTACCTCCTTATATGCAAATATACTCTGTTGTTAATGTTGAGAATTTGAGATTATTTGAGCCTCCTTTAATTGATGATCAAGGAGAGCATGTTCAGCTGCCATCAATAGATTATTTCTCGCCAGAATATCTAGATGAGCTTCAGCAAGATCTCACACTTGACAAAAGAATCAAGACTTCAAAAATAGGGGATGTTGAATACCTAAGAGTGGGACTCAAGGGACAAAAGCCTTCTAAAGCCAAATGGTTGCAGATTGAGAAGGTGAGGGAGATGTACCCTCACGTGCTGAACAATTGATAGTATCTTTTGGGGTCCAAAAGGCTTCTAGTGGGGAGGAATGATTAGGTGCATAATATTTCGCTCAGAAATAAAAGTTCTCACAATGGCTCAAAACGTGAATGACTGCGTCCGTCTCGGAAAAACGATCCTAACGAAACCCCTTTCGCCAAAAACTGAGTTCGTATGAGAAAGTTATTGTGTTCTGATTACTTTGCTAAATAAGTGAAATTTGCAAAAAAAAATGCCCAGTCACTGCATAGTTTACAGTTTGTACTACTGACATGGCAAGTGACTAGGTAGGGTCAAAGGTGGTCAACATCAAAATACAATTCGCCAAGTGTCAGCTTGTTATTGGGTTACACAGGTGGTGATGTGGCACAATGTGATTGGTTTGTTTTTGGTCCAATGAAAGAATGCCACGTGGCAAGCCCAGAGGCTGACACGTGGCACCCCCCAATGGCCTAGACAGTCTCGACAGTGGAGAAAAAATTTGGGTGGAGGTCAGGTTGAACCCGTGACCTCCGCTATACATTCCACAAGCCTTAATCGCCTCCACTACCGGGTGTTTCTTACCCCATACAATTTCCGCATTCATTTAAAGTTTAGTGATGTTGGAATAGACAATTAGGAGGGCAAGCCCGAAGGCCAGCCCTCTGCATGTGATCGCAACAATACATAATGGGGTTACAATTTATGTTACCTCGGAGGATAGTCCAACACACCAACTCTGCAATGGTCTCCACCATGTGAACACGACTTTTGTAACACCAAACAATTAGCACTTCCGACGAACCATCACCTCGACGGTTAATGCGATATTAACACCATATGTGAACACTACATTGTAACCATCGGATTTATGGTTAACAAAACCGTGGGGTTAACACTAATCGTGGGTTATTGTTAATTAATCCGGATTAATATAATTAAGCCCAAGTTTAAAACGATGGAAGTTTGGCAGTGCCACTAATTTTGGGCCCGCCTCCACATTTAGCGGCTCTAACTGGAGTTATTCCAGAATTAGAGGAGTTTTTCTAGGAAAAGACTCCCTGAGTCATAGATAAGGAAATTTTCGACCAAATGGAGCTCAGAAAGAGGTGTTCTTGGCTAATTTGGACATTCTGAACATATTGCTGTAGGTATCGGGAGCCGTAGAACTTTGTAAAATAACATTTTTCCATTTTGAGCTAATATCGAGGCCCAAGCCATTGTAGCTGGACCAAGGAGATGTAGCCTAGGAGGGGTGAACTCCTTCATCAAAACACTGTGTTAAAGTGTCTCTTTGATGGTTTGTTGTGCTTTGAATGTATTCTGTTCAATACTTGTTTTTGAAGCTATTTTTCTCATGAATGACATTTTCAACTTAAGGAAATTTACTTGTTTACATACACAAACAACTAAGGAAACCACAATACAAGAAGCAATAAGCAAGCACATGTTTAGAAATCTGTAATTGATATTAGCACAACAAAAGCTAACAATAAAAAATAGATCACTTTTGGACTAAGGGGGCCAATTTAGGATTTCTTTGTCTAAGTTTATGACGAAATGGCTTAGCATTTTCATCCTTTAAGGGAATATTATGTTCCATAACATCTTCCCTATAACCTTTTAATTCATTGTAAGAAAAAGCTAAAACATCCTTATACTCGTGAAGCAAATTTATTAATTTCTTTCTATCATCTTCATTAGTACCCTTACCAATTTTAATAATTCTAGGATATTTAGATGTACCAATGTTTACTTCAACAAACTCTTCAGGATCAATTTTATTTTCCTCTTTCTTCTTAACAACATTATGCCGATCAAAGTGTTTCTCAAGGGCAACAAAATTACAAGGATTAGGATTTAAAATATCTTCATCGATATCAAGTCCATCCTTGTAATTTACTTGAAAACCCTGAAACTCATCCAAATTGTCTAAGAAAAGAATGATCTGTCTTTCATCATCAAAGACTTGCCAATGCTCAGATTTATCTGGGACAAAAGGTCTAAAAACAATTTCCATCTTAATTTTATCTTCAAATAAATTATCAGATAATTGCATGGTGGAAGAAGCAACAACTAACTCATCGACAAACTATTTTGTTCCCTTGGGATAGTATCAAGGTTAATGGCATCAAAATACTCCATGGTATCCCACACAACATTCCTATAATTTTTTAATCTTTGATTTTTACATGTGAATTTATTTTTAATTTGCATTATAACCATATCAAAATCACCCCTGATACTTAGCAATTTAACTTTTAAAGCTTTTTCCATTTCAATACCCAACAACAAGGCTTCATATTCAACCACATTGTTGGTCGCTTCAAATTCTAACCGATAGGCAAATTTGAAAATATGACCAAGGGGAGATTTTAAGACAACCCTCGCACCTTTACCATGCCTAGATGCTGCACCATCAAAGTATAAATACCAAACCTTATCTTTTAAATTACCCACTTTTTCTTCAACCTTGGCCTCCAAGGGAATGATAGAATTAGACAGGATAACATGATTCCCTAGGCTAGGTTGTTCACTTATGATTTCATTGTGGGGACTTTTAGGATCTTCCACATGGAATCTCCCTTCAATTTCTCTGTTTAACTTAAGATACCTTTGACCATTAGGGGAATGAATCATAGAATATTACCAGTTCATTTGTATGATTCCTCCTAAATTAGAGGCTCATTTCCTAGACAACAATATACCCCAAGCATGAGGCACATCAACCACAACTATGTCCATGAAAATCATGATATCAGCGTAGACAGACAAATGGACTTGTAAGTCCTTAATCAACCCATGAACTTCAATTTTCTTCGAATCCATGGCACATATGTTCTAGTACGACCTATATATCCTTAAGTTAAGCTGCTCCATGACTCTCTTAGTCATCACACAAGCGGAAGCACCACAATCAACCATGCAGTGATATAAGCAATAATTGTTTATAAGCAAAGTAATGAAAAATAAAGAGTGCTCTTTATTATCAGAATCCATACTTTGCAAGTATATTGGAGCATCTTGATAGAAAGCCTCGGGAGGTTCCTCTTGAGTTGACTTTACCTGGGTGCTACTAATATAATTCAATAACTTAGTCCTTTGGGAGGGGATCTTTACTATTTCAGTGACAGGGACCACAACTTTATAGTTATTAAACCAACCTCCTAAATCAATATCCCAGAAGCTGATCCAAAGTTAAGACTTCGAGAATTAACCAGATTATCGTTTTGATTTCTCCTTTGATAATTTAACCGCTTATCGTTAGTGATTTCAAGGACTCGCTCATGCAGAGGTTTCTCACCAAAGAGCTTAACTAAGACATCAGTTTCTTGACCAAAATTATTGATACTATATGAAGATGTGAAAGGTCTGACGGATTGACTATTTCCCTTGACCTCTTCCCAATTTTCCTGCGATAAACGATATTCTTTACCAACCACATTTATCTGGTTGCTTGTCCCAAGCATCTCATGATGCATGATTCTCTTAATAATAGGACAAGTGGCTTCTTCATGAAGCTCATCACATGCTCTATAATAAGGCGGGGTCTCCTCCACAAGATTATTTGTTTCAAGAGGGTGAGGAGGCCTCTGCTCACTAGATTGACCTTTCTTTTGCCAATTATTTCGATTATGATTATTATTATTATTCTGACCCCTAGGTTGATGCATTTGAGCTCTTTCCATTTGAATCAACCTAGACTATAATGTAGTTATCTCCTTAGCATGATCAACGATCATCCTAGCTTGATTTAACTCCATATTTTCTAACTTCTTAGGCAATTTTTGCATAAGTTCTTCTTCATATTCCTTTTCTTTTCCTTTAGGTTCTTTAAATTTAACAATAGATCTATCAAACCTAGGAATTTCAGATTTTCCAGAAGCCTTCTTATCTTTTTCCAACTCTTCAGCTGTGATTTGACAAGCCTTGTAGTCACCAGGCTTGGACCTTCTTAGTTCATAAGAAGTGTCAGTATTGAAAGCATCAAGATAGTATTCTAGAAGCATTTTCTTAGTTGGTTTGTAATCAATAGATATTTATTTAAGCATACCATTAAACCTTTTATTAAATTCTTCACACGTCTCATCTTCTTTCTTTTTAATGACGCTAATGGCTTTTGTTAGATAGTATTCTAGAAGCATTTTCTCAGTTGGTTTGTAATCAATAGTTATTTATTTAAGCATACCATTAAACCTTTTATTAAATTCTTCACACGTCTCATTTTCTTTCTTTTTAATGATGCTAATGGCTTTTGCTAGAAATCGATATTTTTTCTTATCTCCAAATTTCTCTCTAAAATCATTAAGGAGGGAATCATATGAATAAATGTTATTATCCGGCCTATCCCTAAACCAATTCATAACATCCTACTCAAGGGCCAAGACAAAGCATTTCATTTGCACATCCTCATAATTTTGAGCCCGAGAGAATTTAGCCCACCAAGTCTGAAAATCATATAAATTATTTTTAACAGTGATTGCATTATTTCCTTGGAAAACTGGTAGCTTGTCTAGACCATTATTAGGAAGGTTATGAGGATAACCCTGGATGTTAGCAAAGTTAAGAGGCTCATAGATATCCCTGATGTCTGCAATGAGAGGATTCAAGAAGAGTGAATGGATGTCATAGAGAGCTTCCTGGCCAAGATTGTCAAGGAGTGTATGAGAAGAGAGCTTGTGTAACCTAGCTCTGAGAGCCCTTTCAGGATCCATAGAAGATTTAGACAAGCTGCTTGGGTTCCTCCTAGTACATGCCCCTGTAGAAGATGAAGGAAGTGGAGTTGCCACCCGAACATAAATCTAACTTAGACACAGAAGATGATATGATGAAAATGAAATGAAGATGAATGGATGAAGATGAAAGGATCAAATGATGAGAAGAGATTGAGAGGACCAAGGACAAAAAAATCTATCCCCGACAACGACACCACAAAATGTTGTCGCACAAAGTGTCTAGGCATCGGGACAATGCTCAGAGTAAGGGCTCTCATTCTAATCCTTAATCACTCTGTTTAGACTCTCTCCTAGACAAGTCAAGGGGATAGTCCCTAAGGTGAATGGATGAAGATAGTCTGTGGAACACAGGCTCTAGGTGATTTTAAGGATGAACAACTTGATTAATGACTTCTTATTTAAAGATAAATCGTGCAAAGTCTAGTTCGAGTGATCCTCGTCAAAGCAATCTCGACCGTTGATGAAGATTATTTTTTTTTTTAATCTCATTCATCAAAATATTTAAATATTTGGGGAAATTCGAAATTTTAATTAAATGCATTTTAATTAACTCAAAAATAATTTTTTTGAGTTAATTTCCCAAAGAAATTAACTTTGACTTAACCACCAGGGATCAAAGGTTTAAAATTTAGCAAAATAATTAATTTACCTTAGTTCCGGGACATTTTAAAATTTAATTTTTAAGGATCGACGAATTTTGCCTTTGGAGAATTTAAATTTACCAAAGACCTAGAATTAATTAAATTTCTGGCTTAGGATTTTAATTAAGTTTTGGCCAGAAAATTTAATTAATTAACGTATGAGGGGATAAATTATTTTTCCAACCCTCAAGACACTTTACATCTTGATTTTCATATTTTTTACATCATAAGGGAGAAAACCCATTTGTAATAGACCCTCACAGACTACCCATTTATGCGACACAAATATAATCTAGCAAATCAAACAATTTGTAATAAAATAAACTAACCAAATAGTTAGGATTATTCCCAAATCACTTTTACATAGACTCGATCTAGAACACTAGGACTCGCCTAAGATCCTAGCGACAAAATCCATTCTAGCTTTGGGGTAAAACTGGAGGAAAACTCTACTGACCATCCGAGAATGGATCGGTGAGACAAAAAACCTTCCAGAATGTAGATCGTCACCAGAAAAGTAGGTTTACCTAGGTCATTACATACATGACATGGATTTGCTAGGATTCTTTACATCATATACATGAAGAAGGGGTTTACATTATAACATCTTGGAAATTAGGTTGATGATGATAGTTGAATGGAACAGACACATCGATCAGGCGCTATCCCTTTTGCGAAAAAAAACAGGGGTACTCCTATGGGTCGTTGACATGTAGTGGTCAACATGCCTCATAAGCACTAACAAAGGGATACACTCTCAAATTATATTTTGTTAACTGATTAAGGTGAGCCTCATTGTTTTGAGGAGGCTTGTAATGTGGAGACTAGCAAAGATTGGAATACAACAATAGAGGAAGAATTGGACTTCCTATTGGAAAACAAAAATTGAAAGTTAGTAAAGCTTCCAAATGGAAGAAATGCCCTAAAAGGAATGGGTATATATGATTAAACATGAAGGTGAAGGAAAGAAGGAAAGATACAAAGCAAGGTTGGTGGTGAAAGAGTTTATTTTAAAAGAAGGTATTGTCGTTACTAAAAAAGTTTTGCTTGTTGTTAAGATGTCATCCATAAGAGTTATTCTTAGTCTTATTGCTACTTTAGATTTGGAATGTGATTAGATAGATGTAGATGCAACCTTCCTTCACAGAAAATTCAAAGAGGAGATTTACATGGAGAAACCAAAAGGATTTAAAGTTTGAAAAGTAAACTAAACCTAGTTTGTAGGTTGAAGAAGAGCCTCTATGGAATGAAACAATAACTCCACCAATGGTACAAGAAATTCGATTCATTTATGTTTTAGCATGGTTTTAAAAGATTGGAGTGAATCATTGTCTCTACATCGCGAGGTATGTCCAAGAAAAGTATATTATACTATTGTTATATGTGGATGGCATGCTAATTGTTGGACATGCTAAAAACATGATCAATAGGTTGACGAAAGATTTGGAAAATCAATTTGCGATGAAGGATTTGGGTCTAGCACAACAAATATTGAGATGGGGATTATGCTACAGAAAGAACAAGGAGTTGTGGTTGTCACAAGAAAAATATATTGAGAAGGTATTGAGTAGGGTCAACATGAACAATACAAACTAGTTGGAACACCCCTAGTATCCCACTTTAAATTCAGTGTTGGTTTGTGCCCTTGTGATGAAAATAAGAAAGAAAAAAGAGTAAAAATCCTTATGATACAATAGTTGGCAGTTTGATGTATGACATGGTATGTACCTAACTAGATATTGCACATGTAGTGGGAGTAGTAAATAGATTCCTTGCAAATCTGGACAAACAACATTGGGAAGTAGTGAAGTGGATTTGTTTTAAACCATTATGTATATATATTTGGCTGACGTATTCCCCACCGCCACCACCTAGGCTACAAAGGTTGAGGAATACATTAACCCATTGGCCTTCCAAACTGCAGTCTTGTCATACGTCTGAAGGTGAGAGGATTTAGACATTTATTTTGCAGAAATATGGAAGAGACGAAAATGTGACACAAATAATACTAATTACAAGAGCCATGTTCCACTGGCCACCCGCTTTCAGCCCTACATAAGAACTTCACTGTTATGTTGGTGTCCCTCGTACCGTCACTGTCACGTCCAGTTGTACCTGTGAAAGGTGACCATAGTTAATGTATTATATTATTGTAAGGATAAACAATAAGTTTAATGTACATTGTGACAACCACAAGGCATTTTCATTTGACCTCATTATTCAAGATTTATGAAAAATAATGGAGAGTAAGTCGTAAAGTCTTTGATTGACATTTTCTAATTTGTGGGTCCATAAATTGATTTATATTGCAACTAAGTCTGCATGTAACATGTATAGTATATCCTTGACTCATTCGAGCTACATCTCCAATATTTATGGAAATAACCAATTTTTTATATAATACTCCAATATTCTTGGAAATAATTGGTTTTTTTGTTTAAATAGTTTTATGAATATAATTGTGTTTCAATAAAGTTTATGGAAAGAGAGGACCACCCTTTGTTGAATGATATCCACATGAAGCGAAACATGGGAAAATAAAGCACGATATCTTTTTCTATTTGTTATAAGAAAATATATCAAACACCATTAAAAATAAAGTAATTCAAGACATTTGTTCATTCATTTATAACGTATGCTCCAAATTAATATGGGGTGCGATAATTTATGAATTAGGTTCCCTCCCCCTTCACTACTTGTAATTCTATGGTGCATTGTGATTCATTGGATCAACACTTAACAAAAAAATCGACTGGAATTGGATCATCTGTTGACGTGGACTAGGGATCATCTTGATGCAAAGCTCAGGATTTGGGAGAAGAAATATAGGGAACTTACTACACAATAGATTTTATTGATAGGATAGAAATTTGGCTAGTATATAGGTGTGCTTAAGCAATATGAAGTTTTTCGGGTCTCACTATATTATATTAATAAGTCAATTTTAAACCTATTATTTAAGCCACTTCCTAGTAACCTTCCTTCTGGACATGGGATCCTTCCATCAATTTGTTCACTTCCCTCTTGTTCAGACCTTAGCCTAACTACTTTGGGCCTTACCTCCTTGGCCTAGCAGGGTTGTTATTGAGTCCATTAATTTATAACGTATACTCCAAATAAATATGGGGTGAGATAATTAATTTAGTACATAAAAAGTGTAAACACTTTTTGATGGAAAAGATTATTATTATTGATGTCAACATTACACACGTGTTCCATTGGACAACACTGAAATTGAATATTTTCATCCAAAATAAGCTAAACCAAGCAAGGATGTCATTTCAAGTTGTGGTGTGAACCTTAGGTGTGCGTATATGGATATGAATGAGTTATATATGTATACCACATCTTAAATAGAAGATTAGATGTACATACCATATCTCAGAGATATGAATAGTTGTATATAAAATATTTCAAATGAATATTATAACTTTAATTTTTTTAAATACAATATATAAATTTAAATTTAAATATAAATATTAAAAGTGGAATAAATAAAATTTAGTTTTTTATTTGAAATTTGACTTTTGATAAAATAGAATAATTTTTATTTGTTTTCTTTATTTTACATTACTAAAATATATGTAAGTGATACTTAAGATATGAAAACATTATTAAAATGTTCTAAAGTAAACTTTAGAAACATTTTGTTTAAAAATTAAAACATAACAATGTGCTTTTAACAATTACATGTGGCGTTGCAGTAATGTAAATGAAGTTAATAACCTCTTAGGATAATTTCTGATCTTTCTAGTTGGAAATTTTAATAATTTTTTTTAGCTTTTCACAATAGATTTTTGAAAATAAAAACCAAGTGGTGGCAATGTCTGAATAAGGAAAGGCAGTGACATTGCCACCACGTGGCTCTTGTTTATATACTTTTGAAGGTGCAGTGTTGTCTTGGGTATCCAGATTGTAGAAAGTAGTGACCCTCTCCATAACAAAGGCATAATACATAGTTGCAATAGAAGTCCAGAAATAGTTATTGTGTATGCAATGATTCTTTTGAGAGATAGGAAAAACAAGAAAGATATGTGTTGCATCGCGATAGACAAAACATCATTCATTTATAAAAAAACCTAGCATATCATTCTAAGACAAAGCACATTGATCTGAGATATCATTGGATTAATGCTAGATGATGGGATGCTACAATTGGAGAAAATACACTGAAAATAATCCAACTGATATGTTAACAAATATTTTTCCAAGGGATAAGTAAGAGTTTTTCATAACCTTGGCTGGGTTGATGCAAACATGATGAAAGGAATCTTGGGAAATGATTAGTAGCAAAGAGACATAAAATATTCACTAAAGCTTCTATTTGGTCTCAAGTGGGATATTTTTAGATGTGAAACTGTTGACGCAACAAATTTTTGCTATGCCAACAAGGGGAACTAACCCAATCACAGACCCCAATTAGATCCACTTTCGTTTGGAGTGGCTAGTTCCAACAGGTTTTAAAGGATCCCGTAAATTGTTATAGATGTTGAAAGTTTGCTTCTTTGGGGGAGACTTCAATTAAACCAACAAAAGAAACAACTAACCTATATGTATCAAATCCTATCTACACTAATTCTAACTACTTATGTTAGTCCTAACTATTCTAATCTATCCTGCAGGAGCATAACAAAAAGAGTTTAAACATCATATATAGATTCCAAGTCCAAATGAATCAATTATTGGCTCACAAATGATCAAGGTTGTATTAAATCTTAATTGCAATCTAATTACCCATACAAGAATACACATTCCTTTCCATACAAATAAAACTTGCAACTAATGTTTAATAAGGTTTTGAATCAGCAACCTTTCATGAATTAACCATGGTAACAAATTATATTTGAATAACCAAGACTAGTCATGAACTGTCTGTTATCAATATGAACAAAACAAAACACATTTATAATTATGCCAGCAACAACACCCTAATTCTAAACACATGAACGAAGAAGAAAATAAATCTGAAAAGGCTCCTTCCTGACCCAAACAGTGTTCTTTATTAGCACAATAAGTTAAAAGTTGTTCTCTAAAAAAAAAGTACTCCCTCCATCTCCGGGGGTAATACTTATGCAAGAAGAAACTAACCCTCTGTATCCCCCTGACACTCCATCTTCCTGGCTTATTCAATATACAAATTAAAATATATGGATGTAGAATGGTTCGTCAAACTGCCAACACATTGAGGATACATTTGCTGAGGTGTTTTTAATTTCTCGGGGAAATGAAAGGATGTCGACTAAAAGAGCGTGACTGTGTGTAGTCTCTTTACCCCTGTATGGAGTGAACATTATTCCCTATTATTCCCTGAAGGAAACTGAAGACTTTGCGCTCATCATCCCACATATGACATGATTTAAGGTGTGTTTGGAGGTGATAACATCTTGATGGATCAACATTGTCATGAGTGCTTCTTCTTGACATAAATCGTGCCTCCATTATGCACTATGGCGGTTCGTATCCCTTTCTTGCAGAGTATGTCTTTTTGCAATATCGAGATCGGTGATGCAGAGGCGTTGTCTTGATATAAATCGCATTTATCTGTTACCAGGTCCACTCGAACTCGCCTGTAGAAATAATTCATATTATCTATGATTATGAGAAATATGCCAAACACGCCCACAAACAAACCTTGTATTCAGCCACAGTTTCTATTTAATCTCACAAACAGAGCAACTATAATTATTAGGCCATTGAACCTATTGTAACATGTATTCTCGTTGCCCATAATATTCATTGTTATTCAAGGATCGCTATGACAATGCTTCAAAAGTAGACCATTCACTCTATTGGATTTTTTTTTAAAACTCGGACCACAACACTTTACTGGAATACATGGGAATACACAGGAAAACCCGCAGCCCAACCATAAGGCCGGACTTCAAATACTATACACTCGGATCTATAATCATCGTCGGGTTTGCTCATCGCATCACGCCTTATGTATAAGCCTCGGGCTCCGCCGATTGCGATTTGCGATAGGTCGAACCCGAACTATTTATGTGCTGCGTTTAATAATCCCGTCGGGTCTACTCATCACATTGCACCTTATGTATAAGCCTTGGGCTCCGCCAATTGCGATTTGCGATAGGCCGGACCTAAAATATATATGTGTTGTGGTTAATAATCCCGTCGGGTCCGCTCATCGCATCGTACCTTATGTATAAGCCTTGGGCTCCGCCGATTGTGATTTGCGATAGGCCGGACCCGATATATATATATGCTACGGTTAATAAGCTCGGCGGGTCCGCCATATCGCACCACGTCTTATGTATAGGCTTGAACTCTACTGATTGCGATTTGCGATTAGGGAAGCGGACCCGAAAAAGATATGTGTTATGTTTAATAATCCCGGCGGGTCCGGTGTATCGTGGTGCGCTTTATGTATCAACATTGAAAGGATGTCGATTAAAAGAGCGTGACTGTGTGTAGTCTCTTTGCCCCTGTATGGAGCGAACATTATTCCCTATTATTCCCTGAAGGAAACTGAAGACTTTGCGCTCATCATCCCACATATGGCATGATTTAAGGTGTGTTTGGAGGTGATAACATCTTGATGGATCAACACTGTCATGAGTGCTTCTTCTTGACATAAATCGTGCCTCCATTATGCACTATGGCGGTTCGTATCCCTTTCTTGCAGAGTATGTCTTTTTGCAATATCGAGATTGGTGGTGCAGAGGCGTTGTCTTGATATAAATCGCATTTATCTGTTACCAGGTCCACTCGAACTCGCCTGCAGAAATAGTTCATATTAGCTATGATTATGAGAAATATGCCAAACACGCCCACAAACAAACCTTGTATTCAGCCACGGTTTCTATTTAATCTCACAAACAGAGCAACTATAATTATTAGGCCATTGAACCTGTTGTAACATGTATTCTCGTTGCCCATAATATTCATTGTTATTCAAGGATCGCTTTGACAATGCTTCAAAAGTAGACCATTCACTCTATTGGATTTTTTTTTAAAACTCGGACCACAACACTTTACTGGAATACATGGGAATACACAGGAAAACCCGCAGCCCAACCATAAGGCCGGACTTCAAATACTATACACTCAGATCTGTAATCATCGTCGGGTTTGCTCATCGCATCACACCTTATGTATAAGCCTCGGGCTTCACTGATTGCGATTTGCGATAGGTCGAACCCGAACTATTTATGTGTTGCGTTTAATAATCCCGTCGGGTCTACTCATCACATTGCACCTTATGTATAAGCCTTGGGCTCCGCCAATTGCGATTTGTGATAGGCTGGACCTAAAATATATATGTGTTGTGGTTAATAATCCCGTCGGGTCCGCTCATCGCATCGTACCTTATGTATAAGCCTTGGGCTCCGCCGATTGTGATTTGCGATAGGCCATACCCGAAATATATATATGCTACGGTTAATAATCTCGGCAGGTCCGCCATATCGCACCACGTCTTATGTATAGGCTTGAACTCTACTGATTGCGATTTGCGATTTGCGATTAGGGAAGCGGACCCGAAAAAGATATGTGTTATGTTTAATAATCCTGGCGGGTCTGGTGTATCGTGGTGCGCTTTATGTATCAACATTGAAAGGGCCGATTGTGATAAGTGGTGAAGGCATGCATCGAGAGATGTTTAAAGACCGAGGAAGCGCCAAAACGGGAAGTTATGCGTATTTGTATAATATTTCTATTATCAAAGCATTGATATAGAAATAAGGACACGATAGAAGGTTTTGAGGGTTGAGTCCATATACACCCATAGTAAAGAGTGCGGGTTGGTTATATGTGTGGGCATAGAGCACCATGAAGGTTTATGAGGATTGAAAAAGTCCCGATGAAGGATATGAATGAAGGGCTAGACTGGATTATAAATGAATCATGCCGCAGATGTTTATTTAGGGGGTCTTAACCATTACGAATTGAAGATTTGACTCGGCAAAGAGTTAAAATCCCTGGGATAAAAATAGATCATTCGAAAAGTTATCATTCGGAGAAATGAAAGATCAAACTTCTAGGGGACCCATTCAAATTTGCTATCAGAGCAAGTTTTAATAGGGTGGTGGTTGTGGCCACAATAAATGGCGAACCGCTGGGCGAAACAATTATCTCTGTTACCAAATAAACCTTGGATCAATAGAACATCAGGGTGTTAAGATAAACTTGAAATGCAAATTGTATAGACAGATAGGCATGGGTTCCACTTCAGCATTAATCGCTTCAAGCGGGATAAAGACAAATAGCTTCTACTTACTAATAAGGATATGACAGGCATTCTCCAATGGTAGTATTATGGGATTTATTGACCTTCCTTTACCTATTTTCTACTTTCAAAATCCTTTCGGGGCCATCACCGGTCTGTCAATACCTATTTAGGTGTGTACCTCAGCTCTTTATCGCTCATCAAACTTGATGTAGATATGTTTATCTACACTTTATGTAAGAAATTTTTTAGTGCTATACTTTCGTATGATCGAATGGGGCACAGTCATGGATCATGCCATATTTTTAAACCACTTAAGCAAGGTTGGGCTTGCTGTGTCAACCGGTACTCTGAGTCCAGCAACAGTCCCTACTCCAACCGACTTCCCAAAAAACCTGTCATTCCAGATTGGCACAAGGACTTGACATTTCATTTTCTTTTAAATAAGTCCTTCCAGTTTCAGGCACAAGGACTAGAGCATAATTGGATTTGCCACAGGATAAATGATAGTGAGCTTAGCCCATGAAAGGAGGTTTACAGTGAGCTTAGCCCATGCCAGTCCAGCTGTGGTTACACATTTTTCGTTTTATAAAGATTCCCCTACATGCTTCAGGTATCCAGGTTATCAACAGATCCTACCTAGTTCCCAATAGAGGCCAATGAGTGGCTTTGATTTGAATTTCACCGCTGATTTTCCAGTTCTCATAGGCTCATTGAAAGTTTGCTTGATTTGCAGGGTAATGATGAATTTAGGATTGGCAAACTCATCAGTAGGTTACTGAGGGAGGCAAAAGCTGAAGGTGGGGAATGAGGGCAATCTGAAGAGAGTTATAAAGGTGAAAACGAGACTGAAAGACCAAAATCAATTGGATAAAAAGGGATGAAATTCAAAACAGAAGGAAAATGAACTTTGCGAAAAAACAAGAACGGACAGGACAGAAATATAACTTAAGCTAACAGCAAAAATAAAATGAATCCTAACCTACCTAGGAGGTAAGCACCATGTGGTGGCTACTGGAAGTATCTCTTAAGATGTTGGCCATTAACAGGAAGTTTTTCGGTGTCTCCCTGTAAAGTTTTCAATCTGTAAGTTGCTTGACCATTTTTTTCCTCAACTTGGAACGGGCTCAGCCATAAGTGTTGGAATTTCATGTGCTTACCTTTTGTCTCACTCAGCTTGTCCCATTTCAAAACTAGCTCTCCTACTTGGTAATCTTTATCTCCTACTAGATGACGATCAAACCATCTCTTCACAATCATTTGGTGATTTCTAAATTTATTTCTGGCTTTATCTCTCAATTCCTCCAACCTCACTAGTTGGTTGATCCTTTTTTGAAGTAAGGATGAAGGGGTCCCTCTCGAAGCTTGGGAGAGCTGTAAAGAGGGAAGGGTAACGTTAGGAGGCAAGATGACTTCCTGTCCATAGACGAGGAAGTATGGGGAGTTTCCTAATGCTACTTTTGGGGTGACCCTATCGGCCCAAAGGGCGTTTGTTAGAGCGTTGTGCCAATTCATCTGATTGTCGGCTACAGATTTACGGATTATGCAGAGGAGGTTTTTATTTGAGGACTCTACAACTCCATTTCCCTGGGGGTAATAGCTTGATGCATACCTTATGCAAATTGATTTATCGATAACAAATTCAGTCAATTTTAGTGATGAAAAGTAAGAAGCATTATCAAATATGAGAGCGTCAGGGATGCCAAACCTGTTGATAATAAATTTCTCAATAAAATATATTACCTCGTCTTCGTTAACCTTCTGAAGTGGGATGGCTTTGGTCCATCTGGTGAAGTAGTCAGTTGCCGTGAGTATATACTTATGTTGCTGTGAAGAGTTTGGAGTGATCTCACCTATGACATCAAGGCCCCATTGCTAGAACGGGCGATAAATTATAACGGGGCCTAAGGGGAATGACTAGCTTTCTTTCTTGTCCTGTGGCAGTTTGACATACCTTGCATTTCCGAGCGTAGGCATGTGAGTCTCTGAACACTGTGGGCCAATAATATCCAGCTCTTAATATTTTGTGAGTAGTAGTCTCTCCTCCATAGTGACCACCTGCTGGGCCGTCGTGCATTTCTTTCAAGACATGATCAGTATCATCCTTTTCCCACCTCAGCCAGACTCCATCATAATTTTTTCTGTATAATGTGTCATTGGCCAGGTGATACTGATTAGATTTCAATCTGAGCGCTCTCCTTCGTGATGCATCCATGTGCTCAAGACATGATCCTCGTGTTAAATAAAAGCGTATGTCGTAGTACCATGACTCAGGGTCCAAAAGGACTTCCGACGTTTCGCGTTCACACATCAGCGTCTCATTAATCCATAGGGGCTCCTCCCTGAATTCTACTTGTGCATTCTGTATGTTCTGTGGTTTTGGTTCTTTGGATGCCCCTTCTTTATCCGCCAAAGCTTCTACCGCGAGCTCACACAATCCCTGCCCTCAAATTACCTTCGCCGGCTTAATATCGAGGTCGTATTCTTGAAGGGTGGTTATCCAATTCCCTCTCCGTTCACCCATTTCTTTATGCACGAAGAGGGCTCTTACAGCAGGGTGGGGAACGATTACTTTAGTCTTGGCCTTTAATAAATAAGGGTGGAAATGTTTTACAGCTTTAAAAACCACAAAACCTTGTTTTTCCACGTCTAGGTAGTTTAGTTCTACTCCCTGAAGATTAGAGCTCATATAAGAAATAGGGACTTCATTGGCATCATCATTTTTTTGGGTGAGGATTAAGGCATATGAAACATCAGAAGCGAAAGTGTACAAGAAGAATTCCTTTTCGAAATTGGGGCTGACCAACGCAGGAGCTTCTGTGATGGCCTCCTTAATTCGCTGAAATGATTTATTAGCTTCATCGCTCCACCTATACACATCTTTCTTCATCATTAGTTGCATGGAACACACTATTTTTGCGAAACCTGAAACGAATTTCCTAACAAAATTAATTTTCCCGAAGAAAGATTGCATGGCCTTTTTATTTGCAGGGGGTTGTATTCTCATGATGGTCTCTATTCTTTTAGGATCAATAACAATCCCTTCTTTAGAGAGGATATGACCTAGTAGTTTTCCTTCCGTAACTGTGAAGGCGCTTTTCTTGGGATTCAACGATATTCCGTATCTTCGGCATCTTTCAAAAATTTGTTTCAGGTGATAAATATGATCCCTTTTGCGATACAAATACACAGTAATGTCATCCATGTACACTACTACTGATCTGTTAATCAATCCTCGGAAAGCTATGTCCATAGTTCTCTAAAATGTGGCGCTTGCATTAATAAGTCCAAACGACATTTTACAGTGTGCATAAGTGCCCCATTTAGTGTTGAAGGTTGTCTTAAGCTGATCTTCATTCGATAATAACAATTGATTATATCCCGAAAAACCATCCAATAGGGATAACATTTTAGACCCAGAAATGCACTAAAGAATGTGTTCCATAGAAGGGACATGATAGTTATCTTTCTGTGATGCTTTGTTCAAGTTTCTGAAATCGATACATAACCTGATGTCTCCATTTTTCTTTCTTACTGGCACGAGATTGGCTACCCAGTGGGTGTGCCTGACAGGAAAAATGATTTTGGCGTCCAACATTTTGTTTAATTCTTTCTTCACCAACGGTTCCAGGCTTGGATGCATCTTGCGAAGCTTTTGTTGGTATGGCCTAGCATCCTTCTCCAATGGAATCACATGTTGCATAACGCTGGTATCGAAGGTTTTTAAGTCGCCATATGTCCATGCAAAGACGTCCTTGTACTCTTTAAACAACTTAACAAATGTAGCCTTTTCTCGTGGAGAGCATCCCAAGCCCAAATTAACAATTTTTGGGTCTTCTTTGGTTCCAAGGTTGACTGATTCATACTTCATGGATGAGCTATGCGTTTTGCAGTTAGTCGGCTTCTTAAATTTATCATGCAGGTCATACAAGTGCTCCATCTTGACAAATGACTTGGGAATTATATTGGACTGATCTTTTTCCTCATCTTCACTCTCATTCATAAGCCTATCATGCTCTTTTTCATCAATGAGTGCATTTTTGAATGTCTTCTCACAATGCAGGAACTCAAGGATTTGCTTGTCACCTTTGAATACCTGCCAATTTGAGATGTTATCAGGTACGGATGGTCTGAAAATTAATTCAACATAATATTTATTCTTGTTTAATCTAAGGTCAGGCAAAAGTTTTGAAGCCATAATAGCCATCAGATCGACATCTCGGTTTTTCCCTCGAGGTATGTATGTGATACTAAAAGAATCAAAATTGTCAATTAAGCTCCATACCTCATATTGGTATCTTACCAGGTGTGGCGAATTGCAATGTATCCTTTTCCTTACCTGGTCCACAATTATCTGTGAGTCACCAAAAACTTTAAAATTTTTTACCTTCATATCAATGGCTTTCTTCAGGCCCTGCAGCAAGCCTTCGTATTCTGTCGTGTTGTTGGTGCACGTGAACTCCAACTGGCTAGCCATCAGATGTTGGTTCCCTTGCGGGTCAATGAGAATGCTCCCAGCACCTGCACCTTCAAGGTAGTTAGAGCCATCAAAGTAGAGTGTCCAGAAAATAGAATCTAATGTTACATTAAATGAACTGCTTCCTACGAAATTGGTTCTATCATCTACTATATTACAGGGTGGCTCATCAATTGGACTACGGGGGAGAGCTTCCAACTATGCGTTTGTCACAGTTTCTTCAACTGTCTCTACATGGAATTCTCCAAAACATGTTTCGATGGCATAAAAGTTGAAAATATAATTCCCAAGGATAGAGTTGGTAAACATTACAGGTTCATTGGGACCGTTTAGTTCCATCACCACATACTTCATGTATCTTTCTCGATCAACTCTCAGCATATCACCTTTTCCCTTCTGAGGCAGCAAGAGATGGGACCAATCAGTTGAGAAATATCCATTCAGTTTTGCTGACCAGCCCCTACTAAGTAGCATTCCATAAGCCTCAGGTATGTCGACTACCACTCTGTCAATGACTTGTGTGCACTATGGTTTGGTAGCCATTCGAATCAACACATCTTTCAATTCCCCAATTACTTTCACATTCATTCAATCCAATTGCATAATTCGAGTTCCAGTTTTCTCGGGTATCGCATGAAGTCTTTTAGCAACAACGTAAGGCATAATAGTGGACAAGGCACCAGAGTCTACCAGGCAATTGTATACGTTCATGTTGAAGATTTCAAATGTGATAAGGAAAGGTGGAGTCATGGATTTTGATTTCCTTCCTATCATGACTGCACCAACATCTTGGGGCATTCGATTTATTTTTGACAGAGTGGCTTCCATGGCTGGTGGTGTTTGGGATGTATTGGAGGTACTAATGGGTCTGGACACCGAAGTTTTGGTTTGACTACTTGGATTGGTGGGAGATTTGCAATTCCATTCATTCATAGCTTTCAAAAGAAGATCTCTTTGCTGCATTAACTTTAACAAATTGAAGTATGTGATATTAGTTCGAGATTTCTTAAGATCATCCACAATGTTGTCATCAATGTTATAAACAGGGTAGGGCAGAGTAAACATACCGGTTTTGTCGTTCTTAGGTGGGAGTTTACCATTTTGAGTCACCTTCATTGCTGTTGAAGATGTGTTATCTTTTTGTGGATAGTTCACAACTGGAGTACTCTTGGAATCACCACTAGGTCTACCCTTCTCAACAGTAACTTTAGGAGTGGATGCCTTCAAAGGGCGAACATCTTTCTTTGTCTAGTCTACAGGGTTCATCACGCTCGCAAGGGGACCTTTACTTCGTGTGTGGATTTCATTAGTGTGGTTTTCTGCCATAGTATCTCTTTCGTTGTCATCGTTGTCATTTGTATAAAAATCCCACAGTACATTGATTTGAGATTCTTCATCCAAGGGCTCTTCTACTTGGTACTCTTCCTCATCTTCTTGTTTTGGCTCCAGCTCTACTATAGGTTCTTCTTTTTTAAGGAGCGATCCGATAAGAGCTAGCTCTTCCATATTTAAATTCCCTTCATTGGGTGGAGCAGGCAATGCAAGTTGACCATGACCACCTTCTGTCTTCTTACGATAGAAAGGTTTGAAGGATTTTCTGTTGTTATAATCTCCTCCATTCCCATCTGTACTCTCTCCAGAATTCCTTTTCATATCGATGACTGTGTTTGTCAATTTCTTAATGATCTGATGCAAACCTTCCACATCTGTGGTGTCCTTTTCTTTGACCTCAGCCACTTTGTTATCACTCCCATTATTTTTCTTGGATGATTGAGAGGCTTTTTTTCCTTCGGTCGTATGATGACATGTCGTGAGACTGATCATTTCATTCTCGAATTTTATTGCTTCATCGATAGCACCTTGTAAGTTTTGTGCGTTACTTCTCTTGACCCACATCGCAGTAGGGATAGGGAGAGCAATGATGTAGAATTCCATGAGCACCTCATCAGTAGGTCTAGCGTTAGCCAGGATTTTGTTGAACAAAGTGTTGAACCAGATGTTAAAATCCTTGACCTTTTCTTTGGCTTCCATTTTTAAATGGGATAGTTCTAAAACTAAGGCTGCGGGTGTTTTGTCATTGCCAAACTTGTCTAAGAAGGCTTGCTGAAAGGCACCCCATGAGGTGATCGATCCTATTCTCAAGCTAAAGTACCATGTGGAAGCCATACCAATCAGAGTAAAAGGGAACAAGCGACATACCACATCCTCATCGGCTACCCCCAACATGCACACGGCTAGGAAGAAAGAGTGAATATGGTTATCAGCAGTGTCTCCCTGCTCAGGGTCAAATTTAGGCAATACTCTTTCTACGTTCTTGGGTAAGGCATGCTGCTGCCCAGGTACCACTACGACATCCTATGCAAGCTAGGGATGGAGTGCTCCCGGAGGAGGTGGGGGTTGATTCCCACTCAGAGGAGGCGGTAGAGGTTGATTCCCACCTAGAGGGGGCAGTAGAGGTGGATTTCCCACCTGGAGGGGGAATGTTAGCCATATAATGGATAGGGAGGTTCTGGTTGAAGGTTTCTTCGAGGCGTTATTTGTTAGGATTTTCCAAATCAAGCCAGGGATTACCTTTAGAAGGGGGATCCTCTGGAATTTCTTCCCAAGGAGTGTCGATACTTTGCAAAGACTCTAGCACAATATCTTTAAGAGAAGGGGTTGCAAATGTCTCTTCACTTATGTGATAGATCCTTGGATTTCTTTTAGCCGTCGGAGGTAAAGACTGAAAGATGGGGAGCTATGATAGGGAACAAGCGTAAGGACGAGTACGTACTTTGACTGGTTGTTCTTGAGTGATAGGGTACTCCCACAATATCTCTTCCTTGGGTGACCCAAACACGGGACTTAGAGGGATCTCTGTTTCTTCGAAATGAGGCTTTTCCAAATGGGAGGAAGGATCTTTTCGGCCTTTATGATCCATGCATTAATCTTTTCAAATCCATTCACGACATTTATTGATGAAATCATAAAAAGCTGTGGACGGTGGTTCAGGCCCTCCTTCTAGCAACAATTTGTTGACGCGACAAATTTTCGCTATGCCAACAAGGGGAACTAACCCAATCGCAGACCCCAATTAGATCCGCTTTCGTTTGGAGTGGCTAGTTCCAACGGGTTTTAAAGGATCCCGTAAACTGTTATAGATGTTGAAAGATTGTGTCTTGGGAGAAGACTTCAATTAAATCAACAAAAGAAACAACTAACCTATATGTATCAAATCCTATCTACACTAATTCTAACTACTTATGCTAGTCCTAACTATTCTAATCTATCATGTAGGAGCATAACAAAAAGAGGTTAAACATCATATATAAATTCCAAGTCCAAATGAATCAATTACTAGTTCATAGATGATCAAGGCTGTATTAAATCTTAATTGCAATCTAATTACCCATACAGGAATACACATTCCTTTCCATACAAATAAAAATTGCAACTGATGTTTAACAAGGTTTCGAATCAGTAACCTTTCATGAATTAACCATGGTAACAAATTATATTTGAATAACCAAGACTAGTCATGAAATGTCTGTTATCAATATGCACAAAACAAAACACATTTATATTTATGCCAGCAACAACACCCTGATTCTAAACACATGAACGAAGAGGAAAATAAATCTGAAAAGGCTTCTTCTTGACCAAAACAGTGTTCTTTATTAGCACAATAATTCAAAAGTTGTTCTCTAAAAAAAAGGTCCTCCCTCCATCTCCGAGGGTAATACTTATGCAGGAAGAAATTGATCCTCCGTATCCCCCTGACCCTACATCTTCCTTGCTTATTCAATATACAAATTAAAATATACAAATGTAGAATGGTCCATCAAACTGTGGACACATTGAGGCTACATTTGTTGGGGTGTTTTTATTTTCTCGGGGAAATGAAAGGATGTCGATTAAAAGAGCGTGACTGCATGTCATCTCTTTGCCTTGTATGGAGCGGACGTTATTCCCTATTATTTCCTGAAGGAAACTGAAGACTTTGCACTCATCATCCCACATATGGCATGATTTAAGGTGTATTTGGAGGTAATAACATCTTGATGGATCAACGCTGTCATGAGTGCTTCTTCTTGACATAAAGCATGCCTCCATTATGCACTATGGCAGTTCAGATCCCTTTCTTGCATAGTATATCTTTTTGCATTATCGACATCGATGGTGCAAAGGTGTCATCTTGATATAAATCGCATTTATCCGTTACCGGGTCCACTCGAGCTCGCCTGCAGAAATAGTTCATATTAGCTATGATTATGAGAAATATGTCAAACATGCCCACAAACAAACCTTGCATTCAGCCACAGTTTCTATTTAATCTCGCAAACAGAGCAACTATAATTATTAAGCCATGAAACATGTTGTAACATGTATTCTCGTTGCCCATAATATTCATTATTATTCAAGGATCTCTTTGACAATGCTTGAAAAGTGGACCATTCACTCTATTGGATTTTATTTTAAAAACCCGGACCACAACACTTTACCAGAATACATGGGAATACACGGGAAAACCCGTAGCCGAACCATAAGGCTGGACTTCAAATACTATACACCTGGATCTCTAATCATCGTTGGGTCCGCTCATCGCATCGCGCCTTATGTATAAGCCTTGGGCTCCGCCGATTGCGATTTGCGATAGGTCGGACCTGAACCATATATGTGCTGCGGTTAATAATCCCATCGGGTCCGTTCATCGCATCACACCTTATGTATAAGCCTTGGGCTCCGCCAATTGCGATTTGCGATAGGTCAGACCCAAAATATATATGTGCTGTGGTTAATAATCGCGTCGGGTCCACTCATTGCGTCGTGCCTTATGTATAAGCCTTGGCTTCGCCGATTGAATTTGCGATAGGCTAGACTCGAAATATATATATGCTACAATTAATAATCCCGACGGGTCCACCATATCGCACCGCGCCTTATGTATAGGCCTGAAATCTGCTGATTGCGATTTGCGATTGGGGAAGCGGACTTGAAAAAGATATGTGTTATGTTTAATAATCCCGGCGGGTCCAGTGTATCACGGTGCACTTTCTATATCAACGTTGAAAGGACCGATTGCGATAAGTGGTGAAGGCATGCATCGAGAGATGTGTAAAGACCGAGGAAGCACGAAAAGGGGAAGTTATGCATATTTGTATAGTATTTCTATTATCAAAGCATTGATATAGAAATAAGAACGCGATAGAAGGTTTAGAGGGTTGAGTCCACATACACCCATAGTAAAGAGTGGGGGTTGGTTATATGTGTGCGCATAGAGCACCATGAAGGTTTATGAGGATTGAAAAGGTCACGATGAAGGATATGAATGAAGGGCTAGACTGGGTTATAAATGAATCATGCCATAGAGGTTTATTTAGGGGGTCTTAACCATTAAGAATTGAAGATTTGACTCGGAAAAGAGTTAAAATCCTTGGGATAAAAACAGATCATTTGGAGAGTTATCATTCGGAGAAATGAAAGATCAAACTTCTAGGGGACCCATTCAAATTTGCTACCAGAGTAGGTTTTAATAGGGTGGTGGTTGTGGCCACAAGAGAAACCAAATTAAATCAAATAAAAATATATAATATTTTGACTTCTTCATGCTTGATGATATGAAAGGAGTTAAACGAGTTATAGTTCTTTGCGCACATTAAATTGATAATCCATGGTATTGTAACAAATCCTATTTAGAGACTAAGAATCATCTATTGTAAAGTGGATGTGTGTGAGCGAGACTTGAGTGGATGTATGCATTTTTCATTTGTTGATTAAATAAAGCTCTAATCCTTTCCCGTGGTTTTTTCCATTGTTGGGGTTTCCATGCAAATATGGTGTATTGTGCTAAATTTTATCTTTACCCTTGATTTATTTTGAAGTTTGTAGTTGTCTTATGTTGTTTTATTAATAACAATGACTTTATATACCAATATAAGAACATATACTATTGCTATATAAAGGACATTTTGCAAGCATACTTTGTCAAGAGGAATGATGAGAAATTTTGAATTACAGAGTTTTGACTCAAACAAGGAGTAGGAAATTTTGGTGAAAAGTGAGCCTTTGGACACTGACTTACAAATGGTAGCTATAAATCCCTAGCTAGTGGTTGGACTAAGGTTAAAACAAAAAACGAGAAAAACAACAAGATTGAGTATTTATTTCTAAAGTGGATATTTTTGAATACTTAAGAGTATCTTTTATACTCTATTACGTATATTTGAAGAATGTGATTTCCATTCTTTTTTATTTGCAGTGTTCCACGAGGATGCCTCGTTGGGGGCGCACTCCTCACATTTACCATGCTCCTAGGATGAGGGGATGCCTAGGAAAACATTTTCTCACGTCCCCCTTTTGGGGAAACTTGAGGAGATGCAAGGGAGAGCATTTCCCCAATGTGAGGATGTGTTTTCCCAAAAGTGGTGTTTGTGGGCATTTCCCCCTCAAAAAGGGCTAGGCATACTGTTTGAAAATAAAAAAATTATGAGTTGAGAAGCCTAATATTCAACCCTAGGGCCTTATTAAAGCTATGCAATTAATGAGAATATCAAATTCTCTTTTATCTTTCATTTTCTTCCTTTTACTTAAATTTTTAACATTACTATTAATTGTTTCAAAAAGTTTGATAGTGGTTCCAACCTCATTGGCTTTTATATGCAACAAGTAAAATTTTAGATAAAACTCAAAACCCAACAAACTTAACAATTTTCAAAATTTTAGGATTGCGGGCATTGCAACATTACCATTGGATTCTAGCATGTATCGTAGTATGAAACTAGCGTTTAATCAAGAGCACCAAGCCCGCTATGTACCTCAATGTTACTGCCATTGATTGTTGAACTCCTCTATCATGAGCTTAGTAAAATTATACATATATAACTCAAACAAAATATGGATTTGACATGTTAACCTTTTTACTAACTCATTTTAATGCTTATAGGGTGACATTGATGATGAGGATCCCAATATAGGCAATGATTTTGATGATATGCACATATTTGTTGTAGCATAATTTTTTTGGGCTATAGTGGCCATCTAGAGCCTCTTTGCCAACATATTTTGGTTCAAAGAAAGATGGCATCCAGTGCTATTTTGTTTGTATGCACTCATACTTGCTATATATATGAGAAACCTTACATATTTTTGTATAATGGTTGGGATTCATATGGGTGCCAATGAATATTTATGCATTTTTTCCAAATTTAGAATATTTATGTATTTTTTGGTCAATCGGTTCTTTTATTCTGGTTCGTTTTGATTCCCAATTTTGGTGTCGATCGATTCGATGATCAATTTGGTTATGATAATATTGATTCAATGTGCATTGTTCATTTTTAGTTTTAAATTTCTACTCTAGATATTAAGGCTGAGCCTATGCTCAACCCATTATGAGAGAAACATGTTTATTTGTATTGTATTGTATAGAATGAGATTTCTGTTAACTTTTTGTTTTAAATTTTTTTTTTTTTTTCTTCGGCTAGGCCACATTAACGCTAAGGCTAACCCATTTATTGGATGGAAGAAGAATGATCAATCCACAATGGGATGCCCTTGGAGAAGTTTAATTCCCCAAAATAGCTTCATCCTCAGCCCCTCCCATGAGATTTACACCTATGACCCTAGGAGTAAACCCCACCCCAACCAACTGATATCTAGACCTAGAGATTGCAATATTTTTCATTAAAAAGAAAAATAAAAACCCAGCCAGGCGGTAGAACACCATCATTTTTGACCAGTAACTAACTCATGTCCTGACGTATGGCATCAAGAAATCCGACTCTTGAACCGACAAAATTTGAGAAGTTTGAAAGCAGTTCTTTTGCAACGTTTAAGTGCAAGCCTTCACTTGAAATGGATTGGAAAGATTTAAGTGCATTGATGAAATAGACAATGATGATGGTGAGATAGCAAGCTTGTTGGCGAGACAGATATTTCTGTAAATATACAGCTCATTGGTAGTTCATCATTTGGAGAACATCCAGCTCATCATTTGGAGCTTTGGGGGCTGCTGGTGAATCATATATAGAGCTCCAACAAATGTCATTGGAGCTTTTGTCTTGGGGCAGCCTTTTTGAATCATATATCAAGCTCCCAATATTGCCAGTTATATTAACTAATCTAGCAGCTAATGTTGCTATTTTGTGAACAAAAGTGCTCGTTTGTAAGTGATGTATCAAGAGATGAGACCGTGAGAAGGAAAATCTGGTGTCTTCTTAGTGGCTTCCTCCACGGTCTATAATGTTGTATATAATGGTATATTTCATCAATCCTCTCCTCCCATTTCCTGGTATACATCCTTGCCTGTTGTGTTATCTCTACTTGTATTCAATGCTCAAAATTTCCAGCAGAATGCATAAGAAGTGATTAAATAAAGAAATCATCATCAAGAAGCAAAGTGTGAAGGCAATGGTGGATTATATACGCAATAGGAAAAGTGGCAATGCCCGTCTTTGAAATTTTTTAACGAAATTATAGATGAATTTCAAAATAAATATCAGCAGTATTTTCAATCTGTAAAATTAATGAATGAACATCACTGGTTTTAGATGTTCTGTTTTTTCAATTAAGTGCAGTTATTCTTATGAGACAGCCATCTTAGTAGCTGGCTTCTAGCTGTTTGAAGCTCAAATACTATAAATGCTATGTAACTAAAGATTTTCATCTTGAAATCCCCAGTTTGAGAGGCCCTTTTGAACGGCCTTAAATGCTATCCTTTTTTGCAGTCAGATTGAAAGAGAATGTTCTGCTCACTATTGTAATTTGCTTGTTGAGATAAAGTGGAAGGATGATCTCCCTTCTACCAGTAATTATGGGTAAGCCACACAGTATGTGGAATACCTAGTTGTTGTAAGCTAGTAGCTTAAATAATAAACCTATTGAGGATAAAACAGCAATGATTAAAAAGTGATAAAATTAGCAAAAGTGAGGTGCATATCAAGCATGGGATAATATGTGCAAAACAAACAAAATGTTGAAACTTTCTGTGAAATCTAAAATGCAAGCAACAACTAAAGTTTCCAGAGCTAATATATATATATATATATAACTTTAAGCCAATAAAATAAACTTAACACTTGGATTTCAGCCTGCTGAATCGATGCATGAAAAACCCAAGTGGTTTATCAGACACTGCTACATCACATATGGAAGAAAATTAGAAAATGTAAATTCAATATGACCATCGTAAATATCACTCTAAGCATGCATGGCATATTTCACTCCAAACAAACATGAATGTTTTGTTTCGAGTCCATTACATCAAAATGTTTTCATAAATTTTACTATGCAACAGCAAATTTAAGCGACAAATAAAATTATAACCTGCAGAATTACCTTAATATCTGATATTCTGGCCTTACTTGACAAGGCCTAAATTTAAGATCCCCTAACCTGCAGAAGAACATTAATATCTGAAATTCTGGCCTTACTTGACAAGGCCTAAATTCAAGATCCCCCAGGAGGTGTGAGGCCACGATTTCTCCTTGGCCTTCATCAGTAACACCCTTGTCCAAGCAATCCACCCCTCCCATGACATCCTCTTGTCCCAAGTTGTACCCCACTCTAACATTAGCCTCAGCCCTGTCTCTGCTTCCTTCTCTGCTTCATCATATCTCCCCTGGGAATTGTATATCTGAGCAAGAACAACTCGGGGCTCTCCTATGAAAGGATTAAGCTCGCAGGTTTTTGCAAGAAGGGTCTCAGCCTTCTCATGGGTCTTCTCCCCAGGGGGCATGCAAACAGCTTCCCAGTATAAATCTCTGGCAGTCACCTGATCTGATGGAAATAGAACAACTCTGCAGTGATCAAACACAGGGGGGATCACAAGCTCTATTTCTTCAAAACCCCTCTTCTTCTCTTCTTCGTTCTTTTTTTTCCCTTCTTCCCTCTGGAACAATTTCTCCTCCCTTACAATCACAGTATAGAGAGCCCCCATCCGAGAAACGCAATTCATCCAAAGCCCAGGCTTACCATCCCCAGGCCAGAGAGCAGTCCATGTATTCCCAGCATACGCCGTAATTCCATTTCTGTTATCAAACAAAACGTCCTGAAAACTGAACCGCTGATCAATAATATCCGCCATGGTCATGAAGAGGAATATGGCAACCAATCTTCGTGGCACCTCAACATCCTCCCCACTTCTGATATGCTTCACTCTCACGCCATCAGTAGGCAATACCTTCTGTATTTTTCTTCGCCATTCAGGCAGGATAAAGCCTTCCAACTTCTCCTTGAAATGAGTTTTGTGAACCTCGAAATTGTCATGGATTCTATCAAGCGAATCACCATTTTTCTCCTCTAATTTCAATTTCTTCAGCTCTAGATCTTCTGCCTCAGTTTCTTTTATGGTTTTCTCTGATTCTTGGAGGGCAGAGACTAGTTCTTCATCAGTGAAATGGAAGAGCAGATTGTCATGGATGAGAAGCTGTCTGGGCACAATACAGAACATGTGCACAAGCTCTTCGGCAGCATCTCCGATGAAGTCTCTCACTTTCTGCCTGTCAACATTTGGCTGAAATATTGCGAGATTAACATAAGAATTAGAGTAAGCAGAATGGAATAAACCGCACCTGGCAACAGAGTCAGGAGCGTTCCATAGCTTGAGAATTCGATAAACATCCAAAAGATGATCGAAGAAGCTGCCATGCTTGTGCCAGCACTCAGAGGTTCCCACCTGTCTCAGTACGCTCATGAATTCGGGCAGCCATGGATCGACCTCATCATACGCTCCTCTCAGAAATGGCCTTGCACGCTCCAACCTCACTGGAAGCTCCAAATTCGCCATTGCTTGCTGTAGCGAAAAAGAATTGTTACTGCAGAGGATTGCGCCTGCAAAGTTGGGTAGAGGTGAATTGAACAAGGAGGAATTTAGAGAACAGATTGGATTAGTTACAGGGCCTGAGAAGGATATACCTGCACTGTGCAGGCGTCGAACATTTTATGCAAAAGCAGACGTGTTTGGAGAATGGCGGCGATCAGATTTTTCTTTGTACGAGGAAAGGCGTTGTCTACAGAGGCCCCAATTTCACTTAGAGGGTTATTTTGGGTTGGAATCTGTTTATTTGACGGGGAAGTGTTTGAATTATTTTTTTGGGATGGAAATAGTTTTAGCAAAATTTTGGGGTTTAACAGAGTTCTAAAAATTTTACCAAATTTTATCGAAATCTTGTGGAATTTTATTCTTTGATTTCAAAACAAAATTACAAAAGAATTATGGCTACAAAATGCTTCAAATTTCAGTGGAGTATATCTTACAATAACTACCTAACAAAAAAACAAAATTTGCCACATATTGATTCGCGTGGACGAGAAGAGGAAGGATGTTTCTCTATTTCTCGTCGAGCCCTCCCTGCCTCCTGAAGTTTCAGCCACCAACTAGTGTCTTGGCCCCAGTTAGCTGGTTGATCTGGCCACAGTTTTCGCTGTCTAGAAACCACAATTACACCAACCAAACACAGTCCGGAGAGAAGAGCGAACTTGTGTTCCTGTTACGCCATTGAAGAGTTGAACAACGTAAATGAATAACCTCGACAGGACTTGCCAAATTCGCTGCCAGAGTCCTCTGTTTGGCCGATCGAATTGGGATCCCAATTTGGCAAGGCTTATCGTGGTTTCGTCATTTTAAATGGCATATTTTTGATCCCACATGCGACCCACTGGTGTGGAACATAACTCTTCATGAATAACCTTAGCACAAATTTGATCCTCTCTTTGAGACTTGAAACTAGTCTGCACTTTGTCCTTTGCCGTGTGTGATTTCGAGGAGCATGATGTGAAAGTACCAATTGCATCCATCATCCGTTGGTCCCCCACTTTTGTTTTGACATTGAATTCCTTGGCCCCACCCCTTCTGAATTATGGATTCCTTAATTAGCAAGGATTGAATCATTAGGGTTATGGAAGATTCCACCGTCCCAACATCTCATTCATTTCTAATTGCCCACCCTAAAGTTGGCATGGTTTGTTGGCAGTTTTGTTCTCTTTGGTATTTTTACTTTTGAGGATGCGAAAGTGTTATTTTTTAAGGGATATCCTCCCAGATCTGTTTTGTTCTTTTCAGTAGATTCTCCATGTGCTTGTTTTTGGGCAAAGTTCCTTTGAATAAATGTTGGTTAATGATGAACGAATTTCCTAATATTTTGATGTTTGTTACTCATGAGTTTTTGGTTAATATAACTTTTTGTAACAATCTATACATTTCGGAGTTGTCTATAATGCGACTTTTTGGAGATTCCGGTGACGGAATCCGGCGGAAGAAATTGAGGTTAAATCTTGATTTGTTGCAGTTAAAATGGTTTTTTAACTGCATATTTGGATTCAGCACCCTGAAAAAACCCCTTGGACGCTTTCATTGTGCAGAAACTAGCTATCAAACTTGCGATTCTAATAAATTCCTGCCAGATTTCGACTGGAAAAACCCGCCGGAAAAGCTTTCAAAAAGTCGCATTATAGACAACTGCATACATTTCTACTTCATTATGTGTCTTTTGACCCAATCTCTATGCATATAACTTAACTAAGTTTCTTTTAGGGTTATATAGAACCCCTCACCATCATGCCATGCCACCCCTGGTTTTTTTATGCTCCATTGAAATGAAGTATCCAACTTGCCTGGATCTTCGTCTTCCATTTTTGAAGTGCCTACTCAATTAATCTTAATTTCCATCTGGCATCTGTCTGTAGTTCTTGTCTTTCAATTATTGTGATGCTTAGATCTATTAACTTGTTGAGCCATTCTTCTTCTAGTGGGTCTATATGTTGGAAAATCAGAAAGACAGAAATATTTTCTTATGATAATTACTTGTGATATTCTTGTGTTCTTATGAACTTTCTTATGTTCTTCTTTTATCTTTGTTTCTTTAATCAATTATCAAATACAAAACATGAAGATCGAGGACATTAGCTGTAGGTGGAAAGCCAGAGAAAACCCCCTATCTATGGGAAAACCCAGTCAAGAACTCTTCCTTCAATAGATTTATATGACATTGAGACAACCAAGACCCTAGACCAACAAACCTTCCTTCTCCACCAACTCAGCCCTTCCTTCCTGTAAGTGTCAACCCTTCAAAGTGCAGCTTCAATCCAAAACTTCGACTTTGATGTAGTTTCACAACTTCGACCTTGATGCAACAACTTCACACCATCGACCTTGATGCAACAACTTCCCAACTTCGACCTTGATGCAACAGATTCACATCTTTGACCTTGATGCAACAACTTCAGCCCAACAACATCCAAAAACTTCGATCCAGTTTACTGCAACTGCAGCAGAATTTTTGACCCCAGCTTCAGAACTTTGATCCTGTAATACAGAGAGAATTTCATTCCCAACTTCAACTCAATAACTTCACATGTGTGAGAGAAAGGTAACCCAAAAACTCGATTTCCTTCTTCCAACTTCTTTCCTTCTTCTCCAACAACTTCACATCTTTTATTGCAACGAGTTTACTGCACTTTTTACTGTAAATCGAACTTGATGAGAGAGTGTTCCAAAGAAAGTCAAGTTTCTCCAATAAACAGGCTTCTAGTGAGGTGGAATTACCCCGTTTGAGGCCGACTTGGTGGAGGAGGCCTAAATGACTTATTTGACTCAATAATAATTATTTTTACATGATAGAAAAGCCCAAGAAGGGTCTCACAAAATGGACAAGGACTCTAATGATTTAATATAAAACCTAGAAATCCTCAATGGGGACTTTGACCTATAAAATGATGACCCAAGCATGAAACCCTTGCTTTAATAAGTCATAATAATAATAATAATAATTTCTTTTTTCTTTCTTTTGATAAATACATTTCATTATGACTCAAGGACAATTGTGAAGACCGAACCTAGTTACATTTTTCAACACTTCCTCTTAACTAGGGAGGTATTCATAATTACATGTATCTGTAGAGGTACATGGAAGATCTCAAAATGACCTACGAAGAGTTTAAGCACTCACGGTGCCATGAACTAGATTCTTGAACAGGGAAATCTATTCGAGTTGGACTAAGATGGACTAAAGCTTTTAGCGACTTTAGGTACCATCAGGCTTACTTGCTAATCATCAACCCAAAGAACTAGGTGTGTAATGCAAGGCTAGAGCTCTATGACCAATGCCACCCTCCCTACTTCAGGAACTAGACATCAACATATAGGCTGATTAGATGTCCTCCCAGGAAATGTGTATTACACACAAAGCCTCAACACTACCAATTATTCAAATCGGTAACAAATCCCTCCCGATCAAACAAATTGATGGCATGATGACTATTGTATGGCATTATAACTGATGTGTTGTCCTTGATGACAACCTACTTAATGAGTTGTCTTTTGATGGAAACCAACTTGATACAAATGTTAACAAGATGTGTCTACATATGTGATAGAGAGTTTGGACAAAGGGATACCAGTTCAGAGGCAGAGGAATGGAAAATATGAAATTTCAAGAAGTATACGTGGGTTTTGTTAAGAAAAGCGGCGTACACACATGGGTATGAAGAAGGAAAGGCACGTACAGTTTCTACACCATGGTATTCTAAATACCAAGGGTCTTTACCATGGTATTGATTTGTGGTATTGAACCCATCAACATATATTTGATCCCGTCTAAGAATACCATCGACATTAGTATGGTTTTGATCTGTAATATTGGATAAGGGCTAAGCTATATAAGGAGATGAAGATCAAAGTGGTAGATTGTGTGCAAGTGATGAATATTTTATGAATAATTAGATCTGAAGCAAATATGCATGTAATGGGTTGTTAATGTTTTGCTTGATCTGAAACTAAGTATGCACTTGGGAATTTGATGATGGATCAGATCCAATAGATTTGAGATGACAATCTTGATTATGAGGTGATTTGATCTGTGCTGATAATGTCTTGACACATGATTTTTTTGTGTATGCCGAGATCTGGGTATGTCTAAAGTTCTATGATGCAGCGAAGGTTTGTTCCAGTAATTATAGATCTATATGCGGGTTTACAACCCGAAAGGCGCGTGTATACACAGGTTTGATGTTTGTAATTCACGTATATATTCTGATCTATACGTGGGTTTGTTTCCTGAAAAGCGCATACACACACAGGTTTGTTTTAAGGAAAGCGCATACAAAAACTAGGGTTTTTGATGAAAAGGATAATCAGTCTTGCTATGTTTCTGCTTTCTATCAATGAAGTCTTTCTTGATGTTTTGAGCTTAACAGTAATGCTTAAAAGATGAATTGACTGATTGAAGAATGCTGAAGATACTTATTGTTTGTGATTTAAGTTCAATTAAGGTTCTGTGATTATTTCAGAATGATGCAATGGATCTATGTATGATTCAGTATTTGTTTCAGAGTGATAGTGGTTCGGTTTTTAGGATTCTGTGGTTCACTTTCAGGTTTCAGTGGTTTAAGATCTGTACGCGGGTATTCTTTATGAAAAGCGTGTACACACATGGGTTTTCTATTGTGAAGTAGCGTATATATTTTGATATATGGTTTATCAAGCTTTGTAGTAACAAAATCTTGTCTCTGTGTTGTGCAGTATATTGGTTGGTATTTTGGTTACAGTGATCTGACTATTCTGGTTGTTTAAGTTTGGGTTTCGGTTGACTGGTAGAGTTTTGGTTGATTCGGTTGATTCAATGATTGGGTTAGAGATTGATTTTTCAAATAATGATTGAGTGGTTTGTTGCAGTAACCGGTTTCATCTTTGATAATTGGTTTTGGGATTAAATGATGGTAGTGGGTCTAGTCTGAAAATTTGATGAAACATGGATTACAGTTGTGATGTGTTGTATTAGGTGGATCTAATATGAAAATTTATGAAATGTGATCCCCGGATGTGCTAAAGGTTGGAGCCGTCAGTGAGGAAGTTGAAGCTTCCTTCTAGTGGTAGCTAGTAAATCGGATCAGGGGGTTGGAGGCCCCTTCCCGCGGGTGTCGACAAACGAGATCAGGGGGTTGAAGCTCCCTTCTAGTGAGTTTTGGAGAACAAGAGAAGGTTGTAGCCTTCTACAGGTGGGTGCCTACGTGCTGGTATGAGTCTGCACTAGTACAAAATTGTAAGAAGTGTTTCTTCATAATAATAAAAAAGACAAAGACGACAACAACGATGGTTTTTTACCACATTGGGTTTCCACCTTAAATCTTGGTATTCATGTGTGATGGTTTATTTTGTTCTTACTGCACATGGTTACTGTTTATTTGATGCTTAATGAAGTACTAATGCAATGGCTCTAGATAAACTGAAGATGAATTAACTGAAAAAATATGTGTTATTAGATATATGCTAGTTGTACGAATATAAATCATGTACGCATGCGGGTTCCCTTCAATAAAGTCACATACAAAAGTCAGGAAATGAAATTGAAAAACTTAATGGTTTGGAAACATTGATTCACCCCCCCAGTATTATTCCCAGCAATTGGTGTCAGAGTAGGTCCTTTGTCAGAAGCTTGATCACTTGAAGGAGATCCTTCAAGATGAGTAGTCACGAAGGAGTATTTTCTATGAGTCCTCCTATATTTAATGGAACTAACAATGTCTTTTGGAAAGTTAGGATGAGAGCATACTTGCAGGCACTACGAGCTGATGTATGGGAAATCGTTGAAAGTGGATATCGATATCTAGCCTTTATTCCTTCAGATACTATAGGAAATAAACAGTATGAAACCATTGCAAAAGATGTAAATGCCATCTTGGGAATTCTGGCTGAATCTGAGTTTGTGAAGGTAATGCAGATGAACACAAAAAAGGAATGTGGGATAATATTATCAAAAGTTATGAGGGTGACACCAAGGTAAAAAGTGATAAACTCCAAACATTCAGAATGCAATATGAGACATTGAAAATGCATGATGATGAAAGCATGGCAACATTTTTTCTTAGAGTAGATGAAATTGTTAATTCCATGAGAAATCTTGGTGAAGAAATAAAATATGATACTATTGTTGAAAATATTTTGAGATCTTTGACTCCGAAATTTAACTCCAAAGTCTCCGTTATTGAAGAAATGTAGGATCTGAAGAGTCTCACACTTGATCATCTCCATGGAATAGTGACAAAATTCGAGATGAGTAAAGGTGGTCCTTCAAACATAAGAGAACGAACCTTCAAAGCTATTGCAAAAGGAAAAGAAAAGGAAGAATCAGGTTATGTATCAAAAGAAGAGGCAAACTTCGTAAAGAAACTTCAAGTAGGTACTGAAAGATTTAGAGGTAAGCTTCCCTTCAAATGTCTGGCTTGTGGTAGAGTTGGTCATTATGCTGTTAAGTGTCCCTATCAAGAAAATCATGAGAAAGAAAAATAAGCTGCAAAAATAAATAGGAAGGGGTTTGAAAACAAGAGAAGTTTTTATGCACATGAAGATAACGATGGTCTTTCAAATGGCGAAGAAGGAAATTTTGATCAAGATTGTCATTTACTTATGACATTTGAAGATAAAAGTAGTAATGAGTTTGATGGCCTAGAAGAAAAGAGTATTTTTATTGAAACCCTTGATAGGAATATATTAGATGCAGTGACAGTTATAGATGTTAGCGAATATTCAAGTTTGGGAGCAACTCGATTTCTACTAATCAAGAATGAAGAAGACAAAGCATCATCCGATATGGGTTTTTGTTCAAAATGTGATGATGAAAGAGAAACCACTGAGCTTGCACTTATGGGTAAAAGTGAAAATAAGCACTCTAAAGAGAAAACAAATTCAAAAATGCTGTCTCTAGAACCAACAGATCAAGGAAAGTCAGAATCAATGGATAATGCAGATGTGCCTATGCTGAGAAAAGATACTTATCAACAATGGAAATAAAATATGAAGTATAATCTAACGAATCTCGATGTCTAACATCTAGTATGTAATGGTTTCACCAAGTTTCCTCCATCAGACAAGGAAGTGAAAAAGAACAGTAAGGTTTTGAGTAACATTTTTTGTAGCATATCTTATTCAACATTGAATAAGGTTATGAATTATACATCTACAAAGCAAGTATTGGATAAGCTACAATCAATCCATGAAGAAGAATCCTCATCAAGGAAACTACCAGGTAATCCCTTCCCTAACAATGTGTCCAAAATGTTAGATGGAGTTGCTGATTCAAAAGAAGATAGATTAGAAGAAATTTTCGATCTTAGAACAAAACTTGATCTTTCTTTGAAAATGATTGTTAATCTTGAAGATGAGTTACAGGCTTATGTTGGTATGGTATCTAAACAAAATTGTGAAGGTCTTGAAGCTGAGATCATATATCTAAGAGAAGATCTTGAAAATTCAGATACGCAGAATGAAGAACTACTTCACACATTTGAAGAACAATAAAATGGGCTGAAAGAAGAGATTCTCAAATTAAAGAAGCAAGTGAAGGAAGGAAGAAGGGTTGAAGAAGTTTTGAAGAAGCAGTATCTAGAAGTGGAAAATAAATATCAGGTTGAGGTAAACATCCTAAAAGGTAAACTAGAAGAAAAAGATAAACATTTGCGATTTCAAGATAGTACTAAGATTTTGGTTAATATTTTTAGTAATCAAAGGGCTCCCACCATCAAGTCTGGTCTTGGTTTTCATGAAACTATTAAAGGAGAATCTAGTTCACAAGCTGAGGCAAGGAAGTCTAATGCAAAATCTGAAATGCTCAACAAAGAGATAAGAAGTCAACCTAATCAACAAAAGAAAGTGAATCTTCAAAGGAAATCATTTACTCCTAACTATAGAAAGGTTAATCAATTCTCTCCTCTAGTCAATAATGTTGAATATCCTATATGGTATAATTATGGACATGTTGCAACCAATTACAGAAGTATATTATCTCAAGCTAATAACCGCCTCTCAGAAAGATCATCAACTTCTAGGTAATTTAAGGGATATTTTTTTCTTGCAATGAATATGGTCACAAAGCTATTGATTGCTTCACAAGGAATATGAAACATAAGTATTATGATTTCTCTATGCATATAAGATGTTATGCTTGTAACAAGTTTGGGCATGTAGCAAAAGAATGCAGGAACAAGTCTATGGATCGCCGCATACAACATGGTAAGAAACAAGATAAGAATATTGATGTCAGAAGACCTAAAAACAATGGATCCACCAACATTTATCATAACAAGAAAAAATAATAAGAACAGATAAGGTGTGGTCTTAGACTTTTCTCATTTGAATAATATGATGGATGGTACATAGATAGAGGATGTTCACATCACATGAAAGGAGATAAGAGTAAGATGGAGTCTCTCAAGAAAAATCAATATGATAATGTTATTATTGGAACTAATGTTCCAACAAAAGTTTTGTGAAAGGGTAAAGCGATAATTAATAAACATAGAGGAGAAAGTGATGCTTTACTAGTTCAAGGGCTAAACCATAATATTCTAAGTGTAGATCAAATTGTAGATAAAGGAAATATAATTGTGTTTACATCAAACAAGTGCAAGGTTATGCATGAAGAAACTCAAAAATTCATAGCAAGAGGATATAGAAACCCAAACAAATTATATGTTCTTGAAGAATGGAATTCTCGTAGATATGAGGATTCAGACTCAGAGTAAAAGAAGATGGTGCCCATTGTAGTCCATTATTACGAAAAGAATACTTCTGACAGTGACTGCAGAAGTAACGCGAGGTACTTTACCTCATAAGAACATACGTTTATTATCAGGTCCTCAAGGGAGTAATACATGTTTTTTCTTGATAACGATTCCCATGATTTTTTTTGATATTCATGTTTTTTATGCTATTGACAGAGCATTTGGTGTAATAACAGTAAACAAGAACATTCTGTACATGCACTAGGGGAACTGAAGTTGTGAAATTCAGTATTTCACTTTCTGTACGCAGAACCTATGAAGACAAGTTGCGTGTATATGCAAGTTCTGAACTGAAAAATCATGTATATCTTGGTATGATGAAGAAACAATGTGACAAACTCAGGAAAAGGATCTAATATGCTTCAATCAATTATTGTTTGATTTTTTTGTTTTGATGGTTGACGATTACAGTTTGCTGATGCTATTTAGAAGTGGTTTTGGATTTTTTTTATGAGCTATTGATACCTTGATGGATGACTGATTGATGAAGATACTCTGATGTCCTAACTGATGGATGAGTTAATGTGATAAGATCTAATAGTGGACAACTTGCACAGGTTTAGGGGGAGCATTTTCTATGCTTCTAATAATTCATTGTTGGCATTATGTTTGCTTTAGAATTACTAGATACATAATGTTGAAGTTATTGATTAATGATGAAGAAGTGCACGTTGCTATCTATATTTCTTCTAAAATTCTTATGGTGTAGATTCTACATAATATATGATGGTTTCTAAAGGCTATCTTGGTCTTGGTACCTCACTATATAGGTCTTTGGTCTTGGTTATACATGTCATATCTATCATTTGATGTAAAGGTCATGTAAAGACCTATGATGTAATCATTGTTAAATTCTGTCATGTATGGACTATTGTGGTCAAGTATTTTTGGGCATATGATGTAATTTGTAACCCCACTTTGATTGGGTGGTTGAATTCAAATATGTAAACCCATTACAATTGGGTGATTGATTTAAGTTTGACTCCTTGGTGATAAGGAAAGTCATATGCAACTGAGTCATAGAGTCATGTATTTTATTGTACATTCTTTAGAAATTTTAGCATGTGCTCAGGGGGAGCATGGTCAATGTTCATACTCAACAATTTAGATCTACAACACTTAAGAGAAAAGATTTCATTCAATATTGGTCATCCCTTTTCCCTTGGTGTTCAACTTGATGTGTTTTACAGGTATCTACAGGTGATGGTGACCAAACACCAAAGTGGTTGCCATCAAGTCCAAAGGGGGATATTGCTGGAATTATGACTAATGTATGACATTATGACTTGTATGTGTTGTTCTTGATAAGGAGTTGTCCTTTGATGGAAAAAAACTTGATATAAATGTCAACAGGATGTGTCTACATATGTGACAGAGAGTTTGGACAAAGAGATACCAGTGGGTTATGTTAAGAAAAGCCACGTACACACGTGGGTATGAAGAAGGAAATGCGCGTACAGTTTTTGCACCATGGTATTCTAAACACCATGGGTCTTTACCATGGTATTGAATTGTGCTATTGAGCCCAAAAACAGATATTTGATCCCATATAAGAATACCATCAACATTAGTATGGTTTTGACCTGTGGTATTGGAGGTATTGGATAAGTGATAATCTATATAAGGAGATGAAGATTAGAATGGTAGATTGTGTGCAAGTGATGAATATTTTATGAATAGTTAGATCTGACGAAAATATGCATGTAATGGGCTTTTAATGTTTTTCTTGATATAAAACTAAGTATACACCTGAGAATTTGATGATGGATCAGATCTAATAGATCTGAGATGACAATATTGATTATAAGTTGATTTAATATGTGCTGATAGTGCCTTGATGAATGCTTTTTATATGTATGCCGAGATATGGGTATGTCTGAAGTTCTGTGATGCAATGATGGTTTGTGCATGTTATTAAAGATATGTACACGAGTTTTACAACCTAAAAGGCGCATGTACCTGCAAGTTTGATACTAGTAAGTTGTGTATATATTCTGATCTATATGTGCATTCATTTCCTAAAAAGCACGTATGCACATGGGTTTGTTTTGAGGAAAACACGTACAAAAACTATGGTTTTTTATGAAACAGATAATCAATCTTGCTTTGTTTCTGCTGTCTATCAATGAAGTCTTGTTTGATGTTCTGAGCTTAAAAATAATGTTTAAAAGATTAATTCACTGATTGATGAATGATGAATATAATTGATGTTTGTGATTGAAACTCAGTTAAGGTTTCGTGATTGTTTTAGAATGATGTAGTGGATCTATGTATGATTCAATATTTTCTTCAGAGTGACAATGGTTTAGTTTTCAGGATTCAATGGTTCACTTTCAAGTTTCAATGGTTTAAGATCTGTACATGGGTACGCTTTATGAAAAGCATGCACACACTGGTTTTCTACTATAAAGTAGCATATACATTTTGATATATGGTTGATCAGGGTTTGCAATAACAAAATCTAGTTTCTGTGTTGTGCAGTATGTTGATTGGTATTCTGGTTATAGTGATCTGACTATTTTGGTTGTTTAATTTTGGGTTTTAGTTGATTGGTTGAGTTTTGGTTGATTCGGTTTATTCAGTGATTAGGTCAGAGATTGGTTGTTTCAGATAATGATTGAGTGTTTTGTTGCAATAATTAGTTTCAACTTTGATAATTGGTTTTGGGCTTAAATGATGGTAGTGGGTCCAGTCTGAAAATTTGATGAAACGTGGCCTACAGTTGTGATGTGTTGTATCAGGTGGATCTAGTATGGAAATTTATGAAACATGGTCCCCGAAGGTGTTGAAGGTTAAAGCCTTCAATGAGGAAGTTGAAGCTTCCTTCTAGTGATAGTTGGTACATCAGATTAGGGGGTTGGATCTCCCTTCCTGTGGGTCCCATTAAACGAGATCAGGGGGTTGAAGTTCCCTTCCAGTGGATGCTTGAGAACAAGAGAAGGTTGTAGCCTTCTGTAGGTGGGTTCCTGCGTGCTGGCATGAGTCTGTGCAAGTACAATATTGTAAGAATTTTTTCTTAGTAATAAAAAGAAGACAAAGACGACAACAACGGTGGTTTTTTCACACATTGGGTTTCCACCTTAAATCTTGATGTTCATGTGTGATGATTTTTTTTGTTCTTACTACATATGGTTATTGTTTATTTAATGCTTAATGAATTATTGATGCACTGGCTTAAGATAAACATAAGATGAATTAAATGAAAAAATATGTTTTACTAGATATATGTTTGTTGTATGAATAACAATCAAATACACATGCAGGTTCCCTTCTGTTGTAGCTCCCAGAGACAACCTCAGATTGCTTACAAGACCAGTGCCTAGGCACATATAGACTTGGAGTGTCTCAAATTATTCTTAGTAAAGGGAGACCTCGCTTATATTCTATATGTATATATAATGGGTTGGTTCATTCACCTAAAGGAGTAAGACATGAATTTTTGGTACTTTTCATACATACGAATCTCAGAAATATGCATAAAATAGTGGAGGCCGAGTAGTTCAAGGAGTTACAATTTAATAAGCTTTTGTAGAGCATATGAGAGAGGATAAGGAGAAAGAGCAACTCATCATATGGAGCTTACAACATCAAGAATTCTACGCTTAACACATAGAGCTTGCAGTTTTAAGAATTCATATACTTATTTGATTTATAGGTAGATATAATGGACAACAGAGAGTCGGGGTATTATGATTCATGGAGCGCTACTATTAAAGATATATTCTCAATGACCTATATAGGCATATGCATTAACAATGTCGATACAAATGAATCTATGGTGAAGTTACATGCACATGCATTAACATATCAATACCAATGAATCTGTTGGGAAGTTTGAAATATTTCTAGGAGCTATGATTACATGAATTCAGAGAAGAAACATGAACATAAATGGGTTTAAATAGAGGAATAACATACTGTAATACTTGAAGGGGGAATCACCATTGTTTCCTTGATATTCTAAAAGATCTGTATCATAAAGCCATACAGTTGAAAATTACATGTAGAGTTTTCTTTTGAATTTCTGAACCTTTTTTAAGTCTTGCTTCCTCCTATTTATCAGGAGAGGAGGAGCATTGAAAATTCATTACATCAAAAATATTTTCAATTGAGTCTTAGCTGTCAGATTGACTAGCCGTCTCGGCTAGGGATGGCTTTGTGGCTCAAAAATATTACAAGATTAATTGCCTCATTGAAAGGAGGAAAATTGCATGACATCAAATAAGTAAACAATCAGAAAGAAGAATTAATAAGCTATCTCTATGCCCATCCTTGTAATTTCTTTTGCTTCAGGTTGCAATGGGCTCATCGTATGGTATCTTGTGCTGCTTACCCAGCTCCCGTCATTTCTGCCTTTATTGCTTGAACCTTTCATTATTTAAAGCTCGGAGTGTGCACCATCAACTCGATGCTGCAGTACTAAAACAAAATACCATTGGGGGGTACTTCATCTCTCTCTATTATGGGAAACCATGTCTAATAATTAAATTCTCCCGAGCTACCAAGTCTCTTTCCACTCCTGTCAGCACTGACCTTGATTCCGCGTCACAATGGGCCTTTCTGAATCATCCCATACCGGTTTTGAATGCACCACCTGTTTCCCTTAAAGCCACAATTGCCGACCCATCACGCCTTTAAAGCCATGTCCTGCACTATCGGCACCCTGATATACCTAGTGATGCTCTCTTGGTGGCAATATGGAGGACTTTCTCATGTTGCCCTTTTACTGTAAAAAAATGCTGCGAAACAGACGAGTCCCGATCCCTCTTAGCCCCTTTCACTTTAGCCCCTTTTCGTAACTTTCTTCATATGACTAGGGGCTAGAACCAGGGGCTTATCCCGAAGGTGCTAGAGCCCTTTAAGGCCTTCCCGGGGCCTTTTTCCTTTAATATATGAAATCTCGCATACCGATGATTACCACTGTTGGCCCTTTATATTTCCTATTGACATTGCGATTGCCGATTTGCGGGACTGGGCCCACCTGGGGTATCACAATCACAACATGGGAGAGGGAGAGACCCATCCACTTATTTTCATAGCGAGGGTCGACAGTCCGGACACGAACTCCTTATAAGGTAGAACACATGAAATATCGCATCCAAAAGGATCCCCTGCATATCCCAATTGCAAGCCTGGAGGGACTACGGTGGAGGAGGAAAATTTTCTTTTTACGACCGTCGATTGTGGGATTGATGGCATCATCAATCCCATGTGACACCTCCTGAGTGGTGACACGTGTCACATGGAAATGCCCCCATAGGACCCTTGAAAACGCTGAATCTACAGGCCACGTGTGCTCTGTACTGCCACATCATGCTGACATCAGTGGCCATGTCGTTTATAAGGACCAATGGTAGTCCACCATGTGGCCCCCCTTGGTTTTTCTTTGAATTCCTTTGTTAAATGAAATCGACGCTCCCCGATGATTTAACACTACATCAATGATTTTTTGTTTCGTAGTCTTTTAACCCCGGTCCTTGACCCAGATTGCCAATTTCCAATGTTGCGGGAAGTACGATATGTGGGAGATTTAATATCCTTCCACGTGGCCCCCTAGAGGAGAGAAAAAGGGGGTCTGTGTGCCCTTGGTTTTTTAGTGATTTTCTTTGTAAATCGGCCTCTGCCTTCCCAGACACTTTAACACTATCAGCGTATTTCACCCGTAATTCCTTAAGGATGGCCCATCGGGCTCACCGATTTCCAATTTGCCGGTATTGTGGGGGTGTGCAGGATGCGGGATTCAGGACTGCGGGATGCAGGTCTGAAGGATGCCTGATATGCGGGACTTCAGGACCTGCCCATCGTCAATCGCCGATTTGCTATGCCTAGGGCCTTCCGATAAGCTCTTCCTTTTCATTTTAGAGACAACAACACGCTTGATCTTCAACAGGCCAAACCTTCTGATCTAGAAGTCCATTTTGGGACTTCCATATACCGTTGGAAAGCTCGTTCCAAGAACTATGCAATGGAGAGGGTCTGATTTGACTTTGAGTGTTTCTGTGGCCTGGAAGATGGCTTCAAGCTTCACTGCTCTTTCTTACCCTTTTCACAGCTGAAAACACATTGACCAGTGAGTGACAACATTGGCTCCTACTGGGGACAATACCTTGTTGGAAAGGTTCTTAGAACCTGCAGACCAGTAGCTTTCCTTCCATTGGGTATGGATTCATTTTTAAACAAACTATAATTCTGTGCAAATGTATTTTTCAATATAAACTAAAAATTACATATAACAATTACAACACACACACACCGATATTTACAATGGGTGTGAGACAAGTACCTATAGTTTTGGAAATAAAGTTTGAGAAACAGACCATTTACCGATAGTTCCAGAGATTCACCATCTAGATTATCAAGTATGTATGTGTTATTTCCTCTTTCTTTTGCAATCTTGAAAGGTCCGAGCCATAGCAGGTCAAATTTTCCATGTTTGCATTTGTCTTTCCATCAACGTCCCAGTGGAGAACCGAATCCCTTGATTGAAGCAGTCGATCCTTAGCCTTCTTGTCAAACAGGGATTTCATCTTTTGCTGGTAATTTTACAATTTTCCCCCACCTTTTCTCTATTCTCATGAAGCTTGACCAATTTATTTATCCTTCGCATTAAGGAACTTAGCTCTTCATTTGCTTCTTATAATAAACTTGCCACCGACATTGGTAATTGGATCGAGAGGATTGCAGCCTTACCATACACTAGCTCAAAAGGTGATTTCCCCGTGGATCATTTAGGTGTTACCCGGTTGGCCCATAGGGAAAAATTCAGTTGGGAGTCCCAGTTTCTCTGATTTTCGGCGATGGTCTTTTTCAACACCCTTACGACAATTTTGTTGGAGGACTCAACCAAGCCATTACCTTGAGGATAATAGGTAGTGGAGTGCTCGATGATGATATTGAACTTATGGCAGAAGCTGGTGAACTTGGCAGATTTGAAGACCTGAGCATTATCAGTGATAATTTTGGAGGGACAACCAAAACGAGACAATATGTTCTCCTCCATAAATTTGATTACCACTGTGTCTATAGCATTTCTAGTTGGGATGGCCTCTACCCACTTGGTGAAGTAATCCATGGCCGTCAATATCCACTTGTGTTGGCCATTGGATGGTGGGTTTATTTCTCCTATGAAATCAAATCCCCACTTCTCGAAAGGTTCTTCCACATGTATTGAAATCAGGGGGAGAGGAGAATTTTTTTTCCTCTCAGCAAACACTTGGCACTTTTGGCATGACTTGACCTAGGAATGAACATTCTGAAACAATGTAGGCCAATAGAACCCTACCTTAAGAATAGTATGTGCCATGGTATTCCAGTTGAAGTGTCCTCCACAAAATCCTCCATGAAAATCTTATATCACCTTATGGGTTTCACCCTCCACCAAACATAACAACAATACCCCCGTCGGGTCCTTCCAGTAGAGTAGGCCATTGGATATGATATATTTATGCACTTGCAACCTCAGGGCTTGGTATTTGGATTTATCTACCCCCAACGGGCACCTTAGGAATAAGAGATAATGAACAATGTTCTTATACCAGGGAGATCCCTCATATTTGGCATAGATTTTCTGCTTAGATGTCCTAATCCTGCTCTGATGATCCTTGGGTTTTCCCTCCTCTATGATCAGGTTTATCCGTAGAGCTTGATAATTGGATTAAGATTAAACCTTGGCCAACCCCTAGCCTTTAATGAGCTTGGTAGGCTTTATTTCTAGCTCATATTCTTGTATTTTTGCTATCCACCTACCCCTCTTTCCTTCACTGTCTCCTTGCACCAGGATGTCCTTGACTGCTGTCTTTGGGACAAACATTGTGATTTCCAATTGCAACACATACATATGAAATTCCTTCAGAGCCTTGACTAGTGCATAGGCTTGTTTCTCCAATATATTATATTTTAGCTCGACATCCCTGAGGACTTGGCTGAAGAAGGAAATGGGTTGTTCATAACCCTCTTTATTTTTCTGTAGCAGCACTGGAACAATAGTATGTGGGGAGGAAAAATAAAAGATGTAGAAAGGCATTGAATAGTTAGGGCTGAATAGTACCGCATCCTCAGCCAAAGCTTCTTTAATTATGATGAAAAAATCTCTTAGGGCAGAGCTCCACCTGACTTCATTTTCCTTCTTAAGCATGTCCATAATACCCTTGACATTTTCTGAGTAGTTGGGTATGAAACTCCTCAAGAAATTTATTCTCCCCAGGAAGGCTTGAACCTCTTTCTTATTCCTGGGCAGGGGAATATGGCTGATGTCTTTGACTCATTCACGATCGAGATTTACTCCTTCATGTGCTACTATGTGTCCAAGTAGCTTCCCCTCATTCATGGCGAACTGAGATTTCTTAGGATTCAGAGAGAGACGATACCTTCTGCATTTTTTAAAGGTGAGCTTTAAGTGGAGGATGTGCTCTTCATTAGTCTTAGAAAGTATTGTGATATCAGCTAAATAAACCACCACAAATTTGTCTTTCTCCCCTACGAAAGCTATGTCCATGGCTCTCTGAAATGTCACCCTCCATGGCTCCCCGAGAGTAGTTTCTAGAGCTACTTGTGTTGCTGCCATAAGAACCTCTCCTGTAATGTGACTTGATACACAACATGAAGTTGTTTCTTGCCAAAAGGAATAGGTAAATCAACGGTTTAGTAAGATTAAAACCAAGTATGCCCCATATATATATATATATATATATATATATATATATATATATATATATATATATATATATATATATATGATAATTTAAAAACAATATATTTATTATATTTAGAAAATATTATCACATACACCCACCTTATCTAGACTAAGAGAAGTTTGAGAATAATCAAATATGCTTGTGTTGCCAAATTCTCTTCCACACAACAAGTTGTAGCGAAAAGATCTATTCAATAATCCATCACAATTACATGTAAAAAGAGTAAAGCCTTCCTATATGAAACATATAAATAAAATGAAAACTCCTGGGAAAATATTGAAGTGTCACCACCAAGGTGTTTATGCAAAGTCAGACACCTTGTGCAAGTTTATGCAAAGTACAAAAACTACTAAAATAATGTTAAGAGAATGAATGCAGGAAAACTTACTGAGATCTAAATAAAAATAAAATAAAATTATATATATATAATTTAATAATGAATTTAAATAATAACCAATAAATTTTTAAAATTTAAAACTTCAAACTTGTTATACATAAATTAATAATAACCTGAAACACCCAACTTATCTAAACTAACGTAAAAGAAGTGTTGCATACAATAAGTGATGGGAATTAGAGTGGAGCAAATCATAGTTCAGAGACAACATAATACAAAACTTGGAAGCAAGAAGACATTAAATTGAAGGAGAAGAGCAATCACACTTCACATTACATGGAAAGCCTTGCCTTGCTTACATCTCAGGTTGATGCAAATTACAAATGTATAGCTAATGGGCAGAGCTCTATATTTTTTTACATGTGTTTTTCATGAATGTAGAGTGAAAGTAGAAGTCAATGGACGGTGGGTAGTTAGCGACAATCGACATGGTAGGTTGTGGCATTGATAGTTGGCATTGGTGTAGGCGGTGTCTGTGAGGATGTCATCATAGGTGGTGACGACGTCTTTGTTAGCTTCACATCTAACATTCTCCCACTTGAAGCTAAATGAAGAGTCATGAATCAAGTCACATCGAGTCCTAGCATGACTCTACGTAACTCATGATTATTTCTTGGTAGAATATTAGTGAGCATATCAACAGGGTTCTTATCTGTATGAATATTTTCCAAGGATAATTATCCTTCCTCCAACACATGCCACATCCAATGGTACCTTAAGTCAATGTGCTTGGATTTTGAGTGAAATGTTGGGATTTTTCACTAAGTGAATGACACTTTTACTGTCACAATATAGAACATACTTGCCCTACTTTATTCCTATCTCTCCTAGGGATCACTACATCAACAAAATATCTTTACAAGCTTCTATTGCAGCTATGTACTTTGCCTCTGTTGTAGAGAGAGCTACTATTCTTTATAGCCTTGACACCCAAGATACCGTTGCGCCTACAAATGTATACAAATAACCTATAGTGGAGTTTCTGGTGTCCATATCTCTAGCCATATATGCATTTATAAATCATTCAAGCACAGTGTCATTATGATCAAAACATAAACAATAATGACTAGGACCCTTGAGATACCTCAAAATTCATTTTACTGCCTACAAAAGTTTTTTTCCTGGACTGGCAAGGCACCTGCTCACTTCTCCCACTGAATATGTAATGTCTGGTTGTGTACATACCATGGCATACATCAAGCTGCCAACTTCTGAAGCATAAGGAATATTGGGCATTTCTTCTTTCTCCTTGTCACCACTAGGTCATAACTCAGTACTCAACTTGAAGTTGGATGCAAGGGGTGTACCAATTGGTTTGGAATCCTTCATATTAAACTTGTCAAACACCTTCTTGATATATTTTTCTTGTGATAACCACAACCATTTTTTTTCCTATCACGCATAATCCTCATGCCCAATATTTGTTGAGTTAGACCCAAATCCTTCATTGCAAATTCTCTTCCCAAAACTTTGTTCAACCTATCAATCATATTCTTATCATTCCCAACAATCAACATGTCATTGACATATAGCAATAATATTATATACTTTCCTTGATCATACCTCTTTATATAGGCATAATGGTCAGCTTCCAACCCGTGAAAACCACGTTCCAACATGAATGAATCAAATTTATTATACCATTGTTGTGGTGCAAGTTTCAAACCATAGAGGATCTTCTTCAACTTACAAACTAGGTCTTCTTTGCCCTTTTCTATGAAGCCTTATGGCTGCCCCATATAAATTTATTCCTCTAATTCACCATGAAGGAAAGCCATTTTTACATCTAACTATTCACATTCTAAGTTTGTAGCAGAAACAAGACCAATAATGACTCTGATGGAAGACATTTTGACAACATATGAGAAAATCTCAGTGATGCCAACATCTTCTTTATGGGAAAATCCCTTCACCACCAACCTTTCTTTACGCCTCTCCTTCTTTGCATCACCTTCATGGTTAATCCTATATACCCATTTGTTTTGTAAGGCCTTTCTAGCTTTTGGGAACTTTACCAATTCCCAAGTTTTATTTCCCAATAAAGAGTTTATTTCTTCCTCCATTGCTTCTTCCATTACTTTGCTCAACTTTACAAGCCTCTTGAAAACAATTAGGCTCACCTTCATTAGTTAATAGGATGTAGTTTGAAGGAAGATACTTTGTGAAGACTTGTGAGGTCTAGAAGATCTACGAACTCGTTGTGGTGGTGGATTATTAGGTTGAATATTCTATAAAGGTTACTATAAGATTCATTCTTCTTTATGTTAGTCATTTTCCACTTTGTTTCCTTCCTGCTCTTGAATTTGTTGTCCATTTTCTTGCATTGGTGGGATGTTTTCTTGTTGTTCTTCAAACTTGCCAATAACTTTCTTGACCTCCAACTCACCTACAAGCCTATTAAACATTTTTGACTCATTAAATATAACATCCCTACTTCTAATAACTTTATGTTTGACGAGATCCCATAGACGATAACCAAATTTTTCATCCACATATCCCAGCAAAATGCATTTCATAGATTTATCATCTAGCTTAGTTCTATCGTCTTTGGGAATATGTACAAATGCTTCACATCCAGATATTTTCAAATGAGAATAATTAAAATTCTTAATAATCCAAAATTCTTCAGGAATGACACCATCCAAGGTTGTAGTAGGAGATCGATAATATAACAAGTTGTCCTTACTGCTTCTGCCCAAAAATGCATCTCCAAACTAGAATTTGACAACATACACCTCACTTTATCTATAATGGTTTGATTCATCCTTTCTGCAACACCATTCTATTGAGGAGTACTAGGAATATTCTTCTCATGCTTTATGCAAAACTTATTATAGTATTCCTTGAATTCTTTTGAGCAATATTCTCCACCATTATTTGTTCTTAGGCACTTGAGAAATTTGTTAGTTTCTCTTTCAACAAAAAGATGGATTTTTTGTAATTTTTCAAGCACTTCACTTTAACTTTTTAGAGGGTAGGCCCAAACCTTCCTGGACACATCATCAATAAATGTTACAAAATATGATGCTCCTCTTAATGACTTAATCTTAACAGGACCAAACACATATGAGTGTATAAAGAAATTCTTCTTTTTTTATTCTTTCTTTCATGGCCACCTCCAAGAAATGGAACCCTTCTTTGTCTACCATATATACAATTCTCACAAAGATCAAGATTATAGGATTTCAAACCTTGAAGTAAATTTTTACCAACAAGGATTTTGAAGCCCTTCTTGCTTGTGTGACCCAAGCGCTTATGCCACAGATTTTTTGAATTTCCTTCTTTTGTGAAAACAACCAAATATGATTTTCCTATCATTACCTTCAATGTATATAATGTTTCTGTCTTGGGTCCACTGGCCATGACCAATGCTCCTTTACTAATTTTCCAACCTCATTTTCGAAATCTTGTGTAATAACCTTCATCATTCAGCCATCCCACAAATATCAAACTTATGCGCATTTTTAGTACATTCCTGACCTGTTTCAACAATATATCTTGTCCATATTTCATCTTGATATGGACATCTCGCACTCCAAAAATACTAGAAAAATGATTGTTTCCCAAACATAATCTACGATAATCACTAGGATTATATAAAACAAAAATATCTTTGCATGGGGTTACATGGTGAGATGCCTCAGAGTCAAGGATCCAATCAAAGCTACTGCTATATGCATACCAACATGCATCCTCTAGTGAAGTAGTAATAATACATCACCATCTGTGACTACAACATTAGTCTCATCTTCATTTGTGTTGGATGACTTGTGATTTTACTAGTCAGTTTCTGATCCTTTTGTCCTTTCTTCAAGACTCAACACTATTTCTTCATGTGCCCTGGTTTACCACAGTGAAAGAAAATGAGCTTGCCCCTCTTTGATTTTGATCAAACTCTCGATCTTGAATGCGCTTTTTGGCCTCGATCAATTCTCAAACCACGATCAATTAGAGCTAGAGCTTTTCCTCCCCGGTTTTCCATAATTAACTTGCGTCACAATTCCTCATTCATTAAACTGTTGTTAACATCATCAAACTTCAAGGTCCTTGTAGGTGTTGAAGTGCTCATAGCTACTATTAAGTTTTCCTAGCTATCTGGAATATACCACATTAACAAGATAACTCTAATTTCATCATCTAGAATGATTTTAATTGAGGCAAGCTAACTATTAATAATATTGAATTCATTCAAGTGCTAAAAAACTGAAGAACCCTCCTTCATATTGAGATTATAAATATTCTTCATAAAGAACACTTTGTTTTATGTCGTATTCTTCTCATATAGATCATGGAGCTTCTTCCATAATCATTTTGTTGTCGTTTCTCTAGACACATTGAAATACACATTCTTTGCCAGATATTGGTGAATTGTAGCAATCACCTTTCTATCTAGCTTATTCAATTCTTCATTTTTCATTATTGAGGGTTTCTTGCCATACCTTCACTCAGAAAATATTGATATTTTAAAATCAGAATATCCTACATCTGTGATTTCCATAGGGAAAAATTAGCCTCGCTCAACTTCTCCATGTCAGTTAATGCTATTGTCTCCATTCTCAATAAAATTCACGGCCAAAAATCAAACTCCACTTAGAAAATAAATCTTTAATTATTACACATTTAAAAAAAAAGAAGGCCAAAATCCATATCCTTTAAAAGTTTCACCATCTAACAAGTGATGACCTTTCCCTTTAAAAAAGAATAATTAAATTAAAAGTTAATCTATTTCACCATAATGATAAAATATATACAACATATAACTTCCTTTTTATCTTTTAATTTAACTAGAGTTTTCTTTCAAAAGAGCATCAAATGGAACTTTAACTAAAATGTGGATGACCCCTATTGTAGTAATAACTTAAAGACCACTTCATGCCTATTGATGGGCTTCCAAATTAGAGATAAATTAAGGCCCATCTAACCTTTCATAGGAACATGAAGGCTATCTAAACCTATCCTTTTACACTTAATAATTTTTTTTATCTTTAATATTTTCATTAGGAAGGTTTATGGATAATTGCATACTTGTGCCTAATATTATTTATTTTTGTAGAATATTGTGAGAATATTGGGCAGATTATGGAGATTTGGAGGAGGAGATCAATTAGGGACTTTCTCCCTACTACAGGAGGATCAATATTGGATAATAAATCAAGAAGTTATTATGAAATTATTTCACAAATTCTGGAGCTCCAATGATTGAGAAAATCTAAGAATGTGTTCCCTGTCATTTAATGCATATTCCTAGTGTTGGGAACCAGATCCACTATTTAAGGGATTTTGGAGGGGAAAAATTCCTCCTTTCATGGGGAATGCTTCCTAATCATTTTGTGTAAGTACCAAGTCAAATTTTCTTCTAGGGGTTGATTTTTATTAGTCTTGTTTTGAAGAGAACTCGTATTTTTGCAGCTCCACTTTCATTTCTTGCAGGGATGTAATTGTATTGATGGAAATAATGAAGATTGGTTCCATGTTCAACTTCTAAATATTGGTATCCTTCATAGGACTCTGAGTTTACTTGGGCTTGGCCATCCCAGGAGCCTCGGAGCCCTTTTTTATCATTTACTTTTCTTCCTTTCACTTCTTATTCGCATGCATCTCTTGTTCTTGTATTTTTCTATTTCTGCATTTAGTATTGATGATTCGCTGTTGTAGGATTGGGTTAAATGGTTGAAGTATTTTGCAGGATCAAACGAATTATTTCATCCTTTGAAAAAATTTGAAAGGTCATAGTAATCATTGAGCTACTTGGATTAATTTTCTTATTCCCAAATTTAAATGTCTGGAAGTCCCTTGTGGAGAATAGTAGTAAATTTCGGCTATTTTTTAGAACATGCTAAAAATATTCAATAGAGTTGATTGCACTTGCATTAGATCACAAAAAAATTCCTGTTAATAAAATTTTTTATGCCATTGTATTCACACTTTCTTAGGTTAGGCATTTGATAGATTAACTAGCTCACTAGTTCTCGAATTTCTAATTTTTAGACTAGTATTTTTCTGTTATTTTTTAGCATGTGTTAATAGGGATATTTTTGAGTGATTCCACTTGTAATGGAGATCTAAGACATCCTACAAAATCAAAAAATTCGTCCCATCCAATATAGATTTAATTTTCTTGATCATTCGGTGAATTATATCTTCCTGTAGCAAACCTATTTCCTGTAGCAGATTCATGTAACACTCTTCCAACATGTATATATGTGTCCATATTTTCTCAAAAAGGTTGGTTTTCTTCCCTTAGGGTTGAATCATGACCCATAGGCTATAAATAAATGGTTGAGGATGAATAAACACCACTTAGGGCTTTCCTTTTTACCCGTGCAAAACATCTCAACAATTTGGGTTAATTGACATATTTATGAATTGGATAAAAGAATAATGATTTTCTTGATTGCCACATCCAATAAACTATGTTAATGGATATAAACTATTTGAAATGTAATGATTGATATTTATTTCATGATATTTACTTTATGCAATTAGAATATGTTTTTTTTCCTTGTATTTTCTTTCTTGCAATAGGTTAAGGTTTCCATTTTGAGAATTTTCATTTTTGCAATTAGTTTAGGATCTTATTTCATTACATTCACTCCATTATATAATGAAAATAAAGGAAGGACAAATTGTATGCTGCACATATAGTGCTAATACCTCTTAAGTTTGTACGAAACCTGGGTTGAAAATTAAAGTTGGTAGCCTTGGGAGTTGCAACATTCTTGTTGCAATAGTGAGGCTCATCACTTTTTGGCGCCATTGTCGGGGATGTGTCAAAGTATGCATTGTTTTATTCCCTAGTTGTTTCATTTATTTTTACTTCTGAAAAAACAAAAAAATCGCATTAGGCATCTTTCACTTCAAGAACAGAAAATTGCATTGCATTAGCATTCTTATTCAAAAATATTCTCCAACACCAAACCCCCCATTTTATCATGTGGTGTAGTAAGAGCCACATCATCATTCATTTTTGTAGGTAGAAGAAGAAGAGGTGACAGAGAAGGTAGAATAAATGGATGGATATGATGACAATGAAGAATATCCTCTTGGATTTCCCATTCAAGATATTGATGTTAGTGTGCACATGAAGAACATCCCTCCATATTTTCTTCCAAACTTTCATGGTCTAAGGTCAGAGGATCCATAAACCTTTCTCTTTGAATTTGAAATTGTTTGTAGATCTTATGGTTACTTATTAAACACTCAAAAATTGAGATTATTTCCGGAAACATTGAAGGATAGAGCTCTTAAATGGTTCATGAGTTTAGGGGCTAATTCAATAAGATCATGGAATGATATGCAAAAGATATTTCTAGGAAAATCTAAAGATCATGATCTTAAAGAAGAAATATTTAGAATGAATAAAAAGGAATATGAAAGCCTTTAAGATCTAATAGAGAAGTTCATGTATAATGTTAAGAGGGAAAAACTACATCATTTAGGATCTGACACACTAAAAACCCTCTTACTTAGAATAATTAGGGATCACTGGATTGATCTCCTTGATCCCATGAGTAGAGGTGATGTATACCAATTATCATTTGAAGAAATTTGTGGAACATGCAAACACATATCAAGAGGAAGAGCCAGAGTAAGTCAAGCAACATCAAGATTGGTAAGTCAAACTAATCTTGGAAATTTGCTTGATAACTTTAAAACATAAATTATTGAGCTACTTGGATTAGTTTTCTTATTCCCAAATTTAAATGTTTGGAAGTCCATTGTGGAAAATAGTAGTAAATTTCGGCTATTTTTTAGAACATGCTAACAATATTCAATAGAGTTGATTGCACTTGCATTAGATCCCAAAAAATTTCTAGTTAATAAAAAAATTTATGCCATTGTATTCACACTTTCTTAGGTTAGGCATTTGATAGATTAACTAGCTCACTAGTTCTCGAATTTCTAATTTTTAGACTAGTATTTTTCTGCTATTTTTTAGCATGTGTTAATGGGGGTATTTTTAAGTGATTCCACTTGTAATGGAGATCTAAGACATCCTAATAAATAAAAAATTTGTCCCATCCAATATAGATTTAATTTTCTTGGTCATTCGGTGAATTATATCTTCCTATAGCAAACCTGTTTCCTGTAGTAGATTCATGTAGCATTGTTGGTACCATTCCATTACCATATTTTTCTTCTAGAAACACCATCATTTGTCTACCTTTTTCCTCCATAGACCCCTTATATTCCTTGAAATTGATTAATTAATAGCATTATAGTTGTTAGTTTGCATTAAAGTTAATTTATGAATTTTTATGTTAGAAATTAAGAATTTTCAAAAAAAGATTACAGGAAGTCATAACATCCTGTAAATGGTTTATCATCTGACACATGGCATGACAGGCAAGCCAAAGCAATGGATAGGAATGAAACCTGGAATGTACAAGCATGGTGAAAAATTGATTCTACAGCAAATCAAAAGCTCCTGGTTATGCGGTCCACGCTGGTCAAACCCCAGTGTTTTGGTTACAAAGGCAGTAAAAGCCATGGTTTCCCAAACCGGTTTCATTTTGTTTTCATTTTGGAAATCGGTTTAGATTAGAAATGACCAAAAATCATTCCTTTGTAAAAGCAGAAACAACTGCTTAATGAATGTACATTCGATTCAGATAGGGACAGGCAGATAAAGACTGTGTATTATTTTGTTTTCAAGAACAGTTACAGTTACGATTATTATCTCTGTACATCGTTTGAGAACAGAACTTTTGTATGTGATTGCAATCTACAGCACTTGAATATAGTCACGGTTTTACTCCAGCAGTGTTTATGCGTTAATACTCTCGTTGCTTGAGTTTACTTCAGTGTACCATTGAAACGTGGACGGGCCCTGCGTGGATTGGTATACTGTTAATTTCATTTCCTTAGTAGTTTTTGAATTTGAATAGAACACATAGTGTTTAATGTTATTTCCATGCTTATGATTTTGTCGATTTGATTGGAAATTCTCACAAATGGTATTTATGGTGATAGCTTGAAGATTTCATCGTTAAGATCATTGAACCATATCTTGTAAGAGATTTGATCCATCGTTATATTTTGAAGCATCTCCATAGACTCTGTTTTTCATGCATTTAAATTTTAGTGTGCTTTTGATTTTTCATGAATGCTCAAGTGTTAACTAGACAGAGCTTTTGTGCATAGCATCCTTGTAAGGGGATTAAAATCTCAGTCTAGTAATACGCTGTATCCTTAGGACAGTTAGATAAGTTAGGTGATCTGAGTGTTAAGGTGAGGGGAAGCATATCTTAACCTTCTGGAAAGAAGTACTGCAACCTATCACAATAAACACTTAGTTAGGAATCCTTTATGTCTATAGACTGTAGACACATGCCTTGAAGTTTATTGACCCTGGTTGATAATAAATCTAGTCTAATCTAGCACCCTAGATTGGCCACTACATTTTGGCACCATTGCCGGGGAGGCATAGTTAGAGGGTTTCGAAAAAAATCAAAATATAATTTTTTTTAAATAAACAAAAACAAGAAAAAATATAGATTTAATTTTAATTCATCATTTTAGAAGTCATGTTTACTTATGCCTAGATCTAGAGATAATAAAGGTAGATTCATAAAGACCCCCATCCAAAAACTAACCTACCATCAGGAGCAGACCCTTTAGGAAAAGTTGAACACGCAATATTAGCTGAGGAAGTCACCATACAAAAATTAGAGGATAAACAAAAATCAGGGCAAAGACTCATACTCATCGAGAGGAAAATTCTATTAGCAGACAAATCACAGAAGAAACATTTCCTTGAATCCTCTATAAAAGGAGAAAGTAGCACCGTAACTCAACAATATTTCCTTGAAATTCTCTTTGAAACATGTGACATTGAACAAGAAATTAAGTCAACAGAGGAACCTATCAAAATGGCTAAAGAAGGACATGGCTCAGAGAGAGGACCACCAAATCAAGGTCAAGAGGAAGAGTCAACCTTTAAATTTCCTATCCAAGAACCAGAAGAGGATGACGAAATAAAAATGAAAAACATACCCCCATCCGTGCTACCAAACTTTTATGGCATGGCTTCAGAAGACCCAGATTCATTCTTGTTTGAGTTTGACATTTTATGTCGAACATATGGTTACACAGATGATGCCCATAGGCTTAGACTCTTCCTAGCAACATTAAAAGCATCAGCATTAAGATGGTTCATGGAGCTTGGTGAACATGCGATAACTGATTGGGATGGCATGAGAAGAATATTCCTAAAGAAATACCAACCTTATTGTAGATCGAAAGATTCCAAAGATGATATCTTTAGGATGAACCAACAAGAGGATGAAAATTTAGAGGAGTACTTAGAGTGGTTTGTTTACAATTTACAAAAAATCAAAACACAGAACCATGCCTCTTGATCTAATTCGAACAATATTTTTGAAGGGCATTCGAGAGGAATACTTATATGATATTAATTTGATGGGCAAAGGTGATATTTCCACTTTACCTTTTGAAGAAATTGCTGAGTTATGTGAAAAGTATTCTAGGAGCAAAGCCAAAATTGGAAAAAGAACCATATCATCCAAAGCCACAAAACCTGCTTCAGCAAGTGTCACAAGGGCTGAAATAGGAAACCTGTTAGGGGAATTCAGAACAGATCTATTAAATACCTTAGGAAACCAAATTGACACTCTAAAAGCTAAGAAGAGACAAGAAGAGGAAGATCAAATGATGGCTATCTTTTGCCCAAAATGTCGGAAGAAACATGCCTTAAAAGACCGCCCATTAGAAAACATTCAAGTTTGTGCCTTTTGTACTGAAAATCATGATATATTTCATTGCTATAAAGTCAAGGTTTTGCAGAATTGTAATGTGGCAGAAAACACAGATATGGAAAATGTGTATTACATGGGCGCAAAGAGACCATGGCAACCAAAACCAACACCTCAAGGTATGTTCCCAAACCAGAATTTGCAATTTCCTGTACATGATCAGATGTATGCTCAGAATTCATGGAATGTACCCATGCCATGGCAGCACCAAAATTACCCACAACAACAATGGAGACCATCTCAGCAATACTCTCAACAATATCACTCATATTCTCAACCATACCAACCATATTCGTAGCCATATCAACAATATCATCAGCCATATTCGCCATATCCTCAACCATATCAGCAATATCCTTAGTAGCAAGTTGTTTACCCACATCAACCTCAACCCGCTCAACAAGCATTGCCTGCTCCTCCACCAATAAAACCACCACAATTACAACTTCCATCAAACTCACAACCTCCCAGACCTACTCAAATCCCTGCTCAACTGTACCAAATCCAAATAACAAAGAAGAGAGACCAACCTACAATGTAGATGAGGGAACTTCATATCCCACATTACCCTTGCAAAATATCAATTTGAGGTTTGGTAAGGTACTTCACAAAGAATCTCCAACAACTGATAAACAAGAAGAAAACGAAGAAAATGAAAATGAAACTTCAATTCAAAGGAAACAAAATGATGACATCAAAAATAAACAAATGCAACCGTTGCATCCACCACCTTTTCCAGACCGTTTGGTCCAAACAAAACTTCCCATGTCTATACCACAGTTTGATGTTTTAGGTGAGCTAAAGAATGTCTATATAAAAATTACACTACTACAAGCCATAAAAGACATTCCCATATATACTAAAGCCATCAAGTAACTGTGCCTTAAAAAGCCTACTAGGAAAAGAGTTGATCCACAAACCATTCATGTTATTGGACATTTATCTGGCCTTATGAAAAACACCATTTCAATGGAAAAGTATGTTGATCCTGGTATTCCCAGTCACTACAATCATTAACAACATACATATTCCAAACACCTTAATTGATCTTGGGTCCGCAATAAATGTGATGACTCTTGAAACCATGAAAACACTCCAGCTCACAAATTTACAGCACACAACAATTATTCTAGAACTCGCTGATAGGTCTAAAGTGATTCCTAAAGGAATTTTGGAGGACATAATTGTTCCACTGGACTCTTGGGAGTATCTAGTGGAATTTTTAGTTCTTCAACCAAAATCCAATTTAGGAGGACACCCTATCATCCTTGGTAGACCATGGTTAGCAACTGCTGATGTATTCATAGGATGTCGATCGGGTAATATGATCATTTCACGAGGAACTGAAAGAAAACAACTCACTCTTTACCCATCAGCACAATCACCAGCAGTAGCACACAATTTATGGCTTGACGATAAATACAATGACAAAGAAGAAGTTCAATCTGTTTCTAGCATCAACCAAATCTATGATTTTCAAGAACATAATAATGATGATTTGGTAGAATTGTTCCTTTCTCAACATGATGTTTCCGAAAATTTGAGAAATGACCAATACCATGCTGCAGATGAACTTTTGGCACAAAATTTTCAAGAAACATGCACCATTCAATCTTTGCAAACAACATTTCAAGACATTTTTCCTATCCAATCTATCACAAACACACAAAGCAAGACCATAGAGATCAGTCCAGGAAAAACTTTGAATATTGGTACTCACCTAGACTCATCTCAGGAGGAAAAATTGATTCAATTATTGAGAAAAATACTAGAAAGCATTTGCTTGGGACTACACCGATATGCACGGGATTCACCCTAAACATGCACTCACCATATTTATATCGATAGTAATATCAAACCAGTGAGGCAACCGCAGAGACGAATGAACCCCATGCTTCAGGATATTGTTAGAGAGGAATTACAAAAACTGTTGAAAGTAAATTTTATCTATCCTATCTCTGACAGTCAGTGGGTATCCCCATTGGTAGTAGTGCCCAAGAAAAATGGTAAGTGGTGGATTTGTGTTGATTATAGACAATTAAACAAAGCAACCCTCAAAGATTATTTCCCACTACCATTTATTGACCAAGTGCTAGACACGTTAGCTGGGAAATCATCATTCTATTTTCTTGATGGTTTCAGTGGCTACAACCAGATCAGGATAGCCTTAGAGGACTAGGACAAAACCACTTTTACTTGTCCCTGGGGCACTTATGCTTATAATGTTTTTCCATTTGGACTTTGCAATGCTCCAACTACATTTCAAAGGGCGGTATTAGCTATTTTTGTTGATTTAGTTCATGATTGTGTTGAAGTTTACATGGATGATTTTTCAGTGTATGGTGATTCATTTGAGCATGCATTAGAGAATCTTGAAAAAGTTTTGAAGAGATGTATTGAAGCTAATCTTTCCCTGAGCAATGAAAAGTGTTTTATGATGTTAAATGAGGGGATAGTATTAGGCCACTATATTTCTTTTCAAGGCATTAAAGTTGATCCATCGAAAATCCAGATCATTGTCAATTTGCCAATTCCGAAGACTCAAAAAGAGGTAAGAAGTTTCCTTGGGTATGCAAGCTATTACAGAAGGTTTATTGAACATTTTAGTAGAATAGCTTCACCTCTGTTTAAACTTCTAGCAAAATATACACCTTTCAGCTGGAATGAGAATTGTCAGCAAGCATTTGAAACACTCAAAGAAAAGTTATCAACCACACCAGTCTTAAAAGGACCTAACTGGAACCTACCATTTCACATCTTTACAGATGCATCTGATACTGCAGTAGGTGCCTCATTAGGCCAAAAAGAGGAATCTTGTCATTATGCCATCTATTTCATTAGCAAAAATCTAACACCTGCAGAATTAAACTACACAATCACAGAAAAAGAAATGCTTTCCATCATACATGCTGTGAATAAATTCCGACATTATATAACTGGTTATGAGGTTTTTGTACATACTGACCATTCTGCCATTAAGCATTTAATGAATAAACCAGTAAATAGTGGCAGAGTTACCAGATGGTTGCTATTGTTACAGGAATTTAACATCACAGTATTAGATAGACCAGGTAAGGAGAATCAGGTGGCAGATTTTCTTTCTAGACTGCAAAATCAAGGTGAGGTTGTTCCGGTTGAAGATTCTTTTCTAGATGAAAATTTATTTGCAATTTCAATAGTGAATCCTTGGTATGCTGACTTGGCCAATTATTTGTCCACAGGAAAAACACCTCCATACTTTACTCCAAAGGAAAAGAAGAGGCTAGTCAAAAAAAGTGCTCGATACTCATGGATTAATGGCGATTTATTTTACACTGGTTATGATATGATTATTAGACGATGTGTAAGAAATGATGAGATAATTGATATTTTAAAATCTTGCCATAATGAACTGTGTGGTGGGCATTTTGCAGCTAAATGAACAACATTCAAGATTCTTAGTCTTGGGTACTACTGGCCATCTATTTTTAAGGATTCCAAGAAGTACGTGAAGAGTTGTGATAGCTGTCAAAGAATGGGTAGGCCAACAGCTACAGATGAGATGCCACTTTAGCCTCAAGTACAGCTAGAGCCATTTGAAAAATGGGCTCTAGATTTCATAGGACCCATTAATACAACTTCCAATGGTAAGAAGTACATCTTAGTATGTACTGATTACGTAACAAAATGGGCTGAAGCCAAAGCACTAGTCCGAGCAACTGAACAAACAGTGGTAAACTTCCTTTTTGAAGAGATTTTTGTAAGTTATGGAGTACCAAGGGAGATAGTGACTGATCAAGGTACTCAGTTTACTTCAAATTTAGTTAAGGACATCACAAAAAAATATCAAATCAAGCACAGAAGAAGTACACCTTACCACCCATAGGCCAATAGCCAGGTGGAATCCACAAATAAAATTTTGGAAGGAATTATCACTAAGACCGTAGCAATGAATAGAAATAATTGGGAAGAGAAGCTCAAAGATGAACTCTGGGCTTATAGAATCACGTGGAAGAATACTACAGGATTTACACCATATCAGTTGGTGTATGGCAAAGAGGTAATGCTTCCTATTGAGTTTCAAATACATACTTTTAAAATGGATGCAGATTTGGGAATTGATCTTAATGAAGCACAACAAGAAAGAATTCAACAGTTGAACCAGCTGGATGAAATGAGGCAGCAAGCAGAGGAGACAACACTCCTCATGCAAAAACAAAGGAAGCAGTGGCATGATGCACATATCAAGAAGAAACAATTCAAAGAAGGAGACTGGGCTTTACTCTTTGATTCTAAATTCAGAGATCATAAAGCCAAATTTACCACACATTGGATGGGCCCATACGAAATCATTCAAGTTTATGACAATGGATTAGTCAAGCTCATTACCATTGATGGAGAAGGCCACCCCTTTATTGTCAATGGCCATCGCTTGAAACTTTACCATAGGCCCATCAGCAAGCAAAATTTTCTTCAAATTGTATCTCAACAAAGGGAGGTTGAGATATTGCAACCTTCAGTTGCAGTATCTCTGCCTTAGTTCATTTCATTTCAATTTAGAAATTTAAAAGAAATTAAAAAGAAATTAAAAAAAAAATTAATTAAAAAAAATAAAATAAATAAAATAATGGTTTAGATGTGAAAACCAGACTCTGGCACACTCTAACCCAGAATTCTTACTTGAAAACTAATTCGTTGGCTGGTAAGAATTCCTTTTCTTTTTGTTTCCTATTTGATTCATCGATTGAATAATGACTTGAGGACAAGTCACAGCTTTAGTGGGGGAGAAGCATCAACATTTTTGTTCTTATCTCATCTCCTCATTGTAAATTCTTAAAGAGTTTGTTTCAACACTTCAGATTTCAATAAAGAAGTTGTTTTTGTCTTTGTTCTAATCAGAGGGACCTGTTTAAAGCACTATGCAGTGGGACCTGTTCTGTTCAGAAGACCATGTTACCAGCACCAACATTAGAGGGACCTGTTCAGCAAACATAAAAGGGACCTGTTAGAGACTGCTATCTCAAGTTACTTCAGCAAAGCTTCAACAAAGTTTCAACAGAGATTCAAAGGTTGCTTGTCACTGAGGCTCCATCAAACACCAAAGATCAAGGAACCTGCACACATAAATTTCTTTTCCAGATTTCAAAGAAGCTGCACAAACATTCTCCAGATCTCAGAGGGACCTGTTGCATCCAAATTCATTTTAGAGGGACCTGTTATGGACAACAAAGATTAGACATATCTGAACAAAAAAAGACCAGTCCTACCTATGCATGCCAACTCAACTCTTGATCAACCAATAAAAGTGTAATGTATTATTGTAATTTTTTATTTTTAACATTTAAATTATTAGATTACTTTAGTGATTAAATGTGATGACTATGACTGCTTATGATCAATTTCAAAAACACCCACATATCCATCACCCTCGTCATATTCCTAATTCCTATCATTTCCCAACACTCTAGCCTATCCCCATACTCCTCCTCCTATGATTTTTAAATCCTCTATTATACCACCCTCCCAGCCTTGTTATTAACCCCTTATCGGCCATCAAACTTTACTATCGGTTCAACATCTCCTTATTCGGCCAAGTACCAATGAGCAAGGGATAGGTGGTGAACTATTGGAAAGCCAAATGTTATACGGTTTCATTCATTGTTTTTGAATCGGCTAAGCTATAACATGATTGTTCGACCAAGTCAACTCATGCAAACAACTATCTGTTATTATACTCCAGTACTCCATACATGATTACAACGTTTTCATGATGATATTCATACAACCCAGTATAGTTACTCCTCTATCATAGAAATATGAATACGCTCTGTTATTATTATAGTGAATTGGGTCAAGTCGGTTGTTAAAGCTCCATTTCATTCTTAGTTGTAAAAAGGGCGTTCCATACTAAGAAATTCAAGTGCTGTGATTTCAAAAACAAAGGCCGAGAACAGAAAGTGCTACGAAAGGAAAGCACAGTAATCGGGCTCACAAGTTTCCACCTCCGCCATAATTCAAGGACAGTCACCCGGTCACTGCTTAAGCTATTGAAGGAGCTGATCTCAAAGAACAGAGGGCGCCACCAGGTCAGTTGTGTGGAGCGAAAAGCAGAGGTAACAAACCAAAACACCCTTTTTAAATTAGTAAGCATAAACGAAGAGGGTTAGAGCATGAGTTTCTCTGTCAAAATGAATAATAGAGTAGAGCCAAACACATTTGATAGTTCTTAGTACCACGATGACTGCATTGCAATTTTAAAAGAAAAACAATGGCTACCATTCTTGGAGAAGTTTGATGGGAGCAATGAGGAAGTAACTAAACAATTTACCTTTACATTTAATGGGGAGAAAGCATTGATATGCAATTTCTCATTTAGGGTCTCAGAAGACACCATAGCACAATCCTTGGGGATCAGCCCAGAAGGAGAAAAATACTTCAAAACAAAACAATTCAAAGAAAAATCATGGACCCAATTCATATCGAGGTCAAGGATTTCATCTGTTAACTGGAAGAACGGTATCCCTAGGAGTTGGCTGATGCATCCATGGGTCGAAATGGTGGATATCATCCAAAAATTTGTTACATGTGAGGGTCGTTACAACATAGTCTTTTTATACCACATCAAACTCCTGTTACATTTAAAAGGGCAGTGCGCCATTAGTTTACCATATTTCCTCTTGCAGAGCTTGACTAAGATGTCAAAAACTATCCAAAAGAAAAAGGGTAATGAAGATAAAAGGTTATGTCATTTTGGGTTAATTAAAATTCTCATTGAATTTGAATTACAGAGAAGGGGAAAAACGTGGAAGGAATTTCTGGCTGCCAATCAAATCAAATATGAAGAGGATGAGCAAGAACAACAAGAGCACTCAGGATGTATGCTTGACATTGATGAAGAGATCCCTGTGTGCAAATCAAGTAATGTCCCTCCACCCATTAGTAGTGTGAGGACGAGAAAGATGAGACAAGAGGATGCCCAAAAAATGGAGCAAGATAAAATTTTCACTACATATACAAGAAGATCTAGGAGAGCACAAAAGACCCAGCCACAAGAATATCAACCAGAATCAAATGCACATGCACCGATGGACATCAAGAGCAGTGCTCACTCACAGCCTGGACCAGAAGTTGAAATGGAGTTTGAGAGCAACAATAGGCAAGGAAAAGAGTCACCACCTGCAATTAAGAAACAAAGGAGGCTAGAAAAGCAAATTGAAAAGTTAAAAGAAGAACTGATGGAGGCCAACATGCTGGAGAAAGTCATCAAGAAAGAGAATGAAATGATGAGAGCACAGAGTAAAGAGACTCAACAGAAAAATGAGAAGTTGAAGGAGCAAATCAAAGAACTCGAGGCTGAACAAACTGACATTTGCAAGTGGGCAACCAAATGGTATACCCAAAAGGAAGCCCTCAAGGAGAAATACAAGAGTTTGAAACATGAGCTCCACATTCAGAAAGATGCCCAAGCTAAGAAGAACATAGATGCATTGTTGAACGCAGCAGAGGTACAGGCAGGGACAGATCTTAGAGGCAACACATCGGGATTAGCATGAGGACATGCTAATTCATTGAGCTTGGGGGAGATGTTGGTACCATTCCATTACCATCTTTTTCTTCTAGAAACACCATCATTTGTCTACCTTTTTCCTCCATAGACCCCTTATATTCCTTGAAATTGATTAATTAATAGCATTATAGTTGTTAGTTTGCATTAAAGTTAATTTATGAATTTTATGTTAGAAATTAGGAATTTTCAATAAAAAGATTACAGGAAGTCATAAAATCCTGTAAATGGTTTATCATTTGACACGTGGCATGACAGGCAAGCCAAAGAAATGGATAGGAACGAAACTTGGAATGTAAAAGCATGGTTAAAAATTGATTCTACAACAAATCAAAAGCTCCTGGTTATGCGGTCCGCGCTGGTCAAACCCCAGCATTTTGGTTACAAAGGCAGTAAAAGCCATGGTTTCCCAAACCGGTTTCGTTTTCTTTTCTTTTTGGAAATCGGTTTAGATTAGAAATGACCAAAAATCATTCCTTTGTAAAAGCAGAAACAACTGCTTAATGAATGTACATTCGATTCAGATAGGGACGGCAGAGAAAGATTGTGTATTATTTTATTTTCAAGAACAGTTACGGTTACGATTATTATATCTGTACATCGTTTGAGAACGTAACTTTTGTATGTGATTGCAATCTACAACACCTGAATATAGTCACGGTTTTATTCCAGCATTGTTTATGCGTTAATACTCTCGTTGCTTGAGTTTACTTCAGTGTACCATTGAAACGTGGACGGGCCCTGCGTGGATTCGTATACTGTTAATTTCATTTCCTTAAGAGTTTTTGAATTTGAATAGAGCGCATAGTGTTTAATGTTATTTCCATGCTTATGATTTTGTCGATTTGATTGGAAATTCTCACAAATGGTATTTATGGTGATAGCTTGAAGATTTCATCGTTAAGATCATTGAACCATATCTTGTAAGAGATTTGATCCATCGTTATATTTTGAAGCATCTCCATAGACTCTGTTTTTCATGCATTTAAATTTTAGTGTGCTTTTGATTGCTTTTGATTTTTCATGAATGCTCAAGTGTTAACTAGACAAAGCTTTTGTGCATAGCATCCTTGTAAGGGGATTAAAATCTCAGTCTAGTAATACGCTGTATCCTTAGGACACTTAGATAAGTTAGGTGATCTGAGTGTTAAGGTGAGGGGAAGCATATCTTAACCTTCTGTAAAGAAGTACTGCAACCTATCACAATAAACACTTAGTTAGGAATCCTTTATGTCTATAGACTGTAGACACATGCCTTGAAGTTTACTGACCCTGGTTGATAATAAATCTAGTCTAATCTAGCACCCTAGATTGGCCACTACAAGCACTCTTCCAGAATGTATATACATGTCCATATTTTCTCAAAAAGGTTGGTTTTTTTCCCTTAGGGTTGAATCATGACCATAGGCTATAAATAAATGGTTGAGGAGGAATAAACACCACTTAGGGCTTTCCTTTTTACCCGTGCAAAACATCTCAACAATTTGGGTTAATGGACATATTTATGAATTGGATAAAACAATAATGATTTTTTTGATTGCCACATCCAATAAAATATGTCAATGGATATAAACTATTTGAAATGTAATGATTGATATTTATTTCATGATATTTACTTTATGCAATTAGAATAGGTTTTCTTTCCTTGTATTTTCTTTCTTGCAATAGGTTAAGGTTTCCATTTCGAGCATTTTCATTTCTGCAATTAGTTTAGGATCTGATTTCATTACATTCATTCCATTATATAATGAAAACAAAGGAAGGACAATTGTATGCTGCACATGTAGTGCTGATACCTCTTAAGTTTGTACGAAACCTGGGTTGATAATTAAAGTTGGTAGCCTTGGGAGTTGCAACATTCTTGTTGCAATAGTGAGGCTCATCACTTTTTGGTGCCATTGTCGGGGATGTGTCAAAGTATGCATTGTTTTATTCCCTAGTTGTTTCATTTATTTTTACTTTTGAAAAAATAAAAAAATCGCATTAGGCATCTTTCATTTCAAGAAACTTTGTCAAATCTATCTTCAAACCTTCCATGCCTTTATTTAAATCATCTATCTTAGCTTCCATGCCATCCATCTTAGCTTCCACGCCATCCATCTTAGCTTCCACGCCATACATCTTAGCTTCTACATCTTTCTTAAACCATCCATATTAGCTTCTGTTACTTTTTGTGCGAGTGAAATTTGTTGCACTTGGTCTCATAATTTTGATATATCATGTTGCATTTCTTCATCTTCTTCATGAGTCATGCCAGAGATTTTAGGTTGCTTACTAGTTGTTTCCATTTTCTTTCTTAGGGGCATCAATTACCGATAATAATGCTTCACTATGCCCTTTGAGTTCCTTCAAACTAATTTTTCAAACCAAGCTTATGCGAAAAAAAAAGAAGAACTACACACTTTTTTTTTACTTTATAGGAGCTCGATATTGAATTTAATGTATCTCTATAATTTTGGATCTCCAAGGTCTGAAATGTCTTCCTGTGGTAACCCTCTGAGTAATCTTTCTTAGCCTGCAAGTCTGATCAAGATTGGATTCTCCAATGAAGAGTTATGCCAAATCTTCCACGATGACCTGAGTATAGACTAGTTCAGTAGAGCGAGCTTGTACGACGTGCCACGGGTCACTGTTTCAACCTTAGGTTCTGAAAATAATACCAAAAAACACTACAGTCCATCTTCTTTCTGTTACTTCTTACAAAATTCAATCTGATGCTCAAAGCGAAAGTTATGATGATTTTCCCAAAGTCACCTGTTTGGAATGTAATTCAGGGGTCTGCAAAAACCCTAACTTCCTCAGATTATACCTACGGAAATATAGCGAGACAAGATCTAAAATTATGGCCTGAGGTGCAGACCAATTCCATCTCAAATGGTTTTTTTTTTAGCTTCTGAAACTTTGTAGCGAAAAATTTATAGCAAACATGCCATGATGACCTATTTGGAGCAGCGAAACCCTAGAATCCATAACTCTGATACCAAATGTTATAAAACTAGCTCACAGATGTTGGGTTGTGTTATATTCTTTCCACATAGTTAATAGGGGGTTTGAAGGGCACCCATAACCCCACTTTATGGGGTCTGGGGCAGCGCCCCAAAAAATTTTGGTTTTGGACCATATGTTAGGTTGGGCGGACCCACCTATGGTTTTGTGCATGATTTTCGCACATGTTTTTTGGCCGCGATGGTTTTCGGTCCATGGTATTGGACGCGATGGTTTTCGGTCCATGGTATTGGATGCTTCGGCATGTATAAATATTTATTGTAACATTGAAAGGAACATAATGAAAAATCAAGCTGGTAGTCCCAGTTTTGGGATCCTGGGAAAAATCTTTGTGCATATGTGTTTTATGGGTTATGCTCTCGCATTGTTTATTTTATTTGTTTAAGAATTCGTATGCAGGTAATTTCTGTACAGGGTTAAAACCTACATTTGGTATCAGAGCTGTTTTTGCTTCAAGGGGACGCCTTTGTTGCTGAGGGGTTTCGCTCGGGCCTGTGGTAGACCCTGTTCAGTGGGAGATCTGCGAGATCGATTCTGGTGGTGAAAGAAGATGGCGAGCAGTGGAAAGATAGAGATTGAGAAGTTCAATGGTCAGAATTTTGAGTTGTGGAAACTCAAGATGGAGGATCTGTTGGTGGATAAAGATCAGTGGATTGCGGTAGATCCGGGTACTAAACCATCGGGAGTGACCGATGAAGAATGGAAGAAGTTGGGTCGGAAGGCAGAGAGCACAATACGATTGTGTGTCACGGATTCAGTATTGATGAATGTATCAGGGGAAGCTATGGCAAAGGCTTTGTGGGTCAAGTTAGGGACTTTGTATCAATCTAAGTCTCTGGTGAATAAACTGTTCCTGCGGAAAAAGCTGTATAACCTGAGGATGAAAGATGGAGACTCGGTGACAGAGCATCTGAATGCGTTTAATACTGTGGTAAGTCAGTTATTATCTGTTGATATTAAAATTTTAGATGAAGATAAGTGCATCAGTCTGTTGTGTTCTCTACCAGATTCATGGGATAGTCTGGTTATTGCAATAGGTAGCAATGCAATTGATTTGCAGTTTGATGAAATAGTCTCAGCCTTGCTGACGGAGGAGATGAGACGGAAAAATATGGACAACCAGAATGGTGATGCCTTGTCTGTACGAGGATGGTCCCAGAACAGAAACAAAAATAAGTCATTGAGTGGGAGACCTAAATCTAGAGGGAGATCTAAATCTCCAGGAAAACCTATAAAGGTGGTGTGCTGGAAATGCGGAAAGGAAGGGCACTTCAGAAGGGATTGTAAATCTAAAGCTCCTGATAAAGGAAAGGGATCTGATGATGCTACTTCTACAGAGGCGAAAACCACCTCAGATGAAGGTGGGGATGTGTACTTGGCTTCTTCAAGTACACATGTAGATCATGAGGCATGGTTGATTGACTCAGGTGCATCCTTTCACTTCACTCCCCATAGAGAGTGGTTCTGCGAGTATGAGAAATACGATGGTGGTGCTGTCTTCTTAGGAGATGATAGGAAGGCTAGAATCATTGGTCGGGGAAAAGTAAAGTTGAAGTTGCAAGGTGGAAGCGTTAGAACACTTCCGGGTGTTCTACATATTCCTGCATTGGCCAGAAATCTGATTTCTGTAAGCAAGTGGGATGATGCAGGTGTAAAGACGGTGTTCAAGAAAGATACCTGCAAGATGGTTCGAGGAGCACTGATATTAATGCGGGGAGTTCGGATTGGAACTCTGTACAAGCTGCAAGGTAGCACTATTGTTGATGGGTGCAATAGTTCTATGGTTCCTGAAAATGGAGTAGAGAATCTAGTGGTCTCTGGAGAGAAGACCATGTTGTGGCATCAAAGGCTTGGACATATTGGAGAGAAGGGCCTTCGAATACTTCATGGTAAAGGTATGGTAGAAGGTATGAATAATAGCTCTCTGGATTTTGATTTCTGTGAAAATTGTGTATACGGGAAGCAAAATCGGGTGAGTTTCCCCTCTGGTGGTAAGAGGACGAAACAGATATTAGAGCTTGTGCACAGTGATGTGTTTGGACCTGTGAAGGTTCCATCACTGGGTAAGTCTGTGTACTATGTATCATTCATAGATGACTTCTCAAGGAATACATGGATATATTTTCTTAAGAAGAAATTTGAAGTCTTTGACAGGTTTAAAGAATTTAAGGCTCTGGTGGAAAATCAGACAGAGAAGAAGATAAAGGTGCTGAGGACAGATAATGGTGGAGAATTTTGCAGCAAGGAATTTGAAGAATTTTGTAAGAAGTGTGGTATAGCACGACAGAAGACTACTCCATATACACCTCAGCAAAATGGAGTCGCAGAAAGAATGAACAAGACGTTGATGGAAAGGGCAAGAAGCATGCTCAGTGGTGCCGGGTTAGGACAAGAATTCTGGGCAGAGGCGGCGGATACTTCATGTTACCTGATCAACAGATCACCTTCATCAGCGTTGGAGGATAAGACTCCACAAGAAGTATGGACTGGTAAGAAACCCTCTCTTTCACATCTAAGGGTATTTGGATGTGATGCATATGTACATGTTCCAAAGGAGAAACGAACCAAGTTGGATAGTAAATTTGAAAAGTGCATCTTTATTGGGTATAAGGATGGTTTAAAGGGTTATAAGCTTTGGAACCCAGTCACACGGAAGGTTGTGTACAACCGAGATGTGTTGTTCAGAGAGGTAAAAGATGTTATTCAACATGAAGTCCAACGAAAGGAAACTGAGAAGATAGAGTTTGAGCCAAAGGAGGAAGAATCAGACTCTGCAGTAGAGGAGGAATCAGAAGATGAAGAGCCACAAACTCTGGCTGTGAGAAGATCAGTTCGAGAAAGAAGGCAGCGAGAAAGGTATAGTCCATCTGCTTTCAGTTCAAATTTTGCTTTGTCTGTTACTGATTCAGAGGATGGAAAACTCTGGAAAGAGGCCATGGTCGATGAAATGGCATCTTTGCACAAAAATGAGGCTTGGGATCTGGTGGAGTTGCCGGCTGGAAGGAAACCCATTGGCAGCAAATGGGTGTTCAAGAAGAAGACAAATGCAGAAGGAAAGGTGGAGAAATACAAAGCTTGGTTGGTAGCAAAAGGTTATTCCCAGGTGCCGGGAATTGATTTTGGTGATATTTTTTCTCCTGTTGCCAAGGTAACTTCTATTAGATTACTTTTATCTGTTGCTGCTGCTTTTGATTTTGAGGTAGAACAGATGGATGTGAAGACAACATTTCTTCACGGGGATTTGGAAGAGGAAATCTACATAAAGCAACCTGAAGGCTTTGCAGTGAAGGGTAAGAAAGAACTGGTATGCAAGTTAAAGAAGTCTCTGTATGGGTTAAAACAGTCACCAAGGATGTGGTATCAGAAATTTGATACATTTATACGGGGACTTGGCTTCACCAGAAGCAAAGCAGATCATTGTGTGTATTTTAAATTAATTGGTGACCGTATTATTTATCTGGTCTTGTATGTGGATGATATGTTGCTGGTTGGAAATGACAAAGAAATTATCCAGGATTTGAAGACCCAATTGTCCTCCAAATTCGACATGAAAGATCTTGGTGCTGCAAACTATATTTTGGGCATGGAAATTAAAAGAGATCGGTCAAAGTGGAAGCTCTGGTTAAACTAGAGGAAGTATGTCGAGACAATACTCCAAAGGTTTAATATGCAGGATAGTAAACCGGTGAAGGTTCTTATTCCTGTAGGTGTGAGGTTATCTGCTGAACAGTGTCCCAAGACACAAGAAGAGGAAGAGGACATGTCCCGTGTTCCATATGCAAGTGCAGTGGGTAGCCTGATGTATGCAATGGTCTGTACTAGACCAGACATTTCACATGCAGTGGGAGTATTGAGCAGGTTTATGTTAAAACCTGGGAAGGAGCACTGGACAACAGTGAAGCGGGTTTTCAGGTATTTGCGTGGCACTAGTGATTATGGTTTGTGCTACCAAGGAAGACCAGGATTGGACAAAGTGTTGGATATTCATGGCTTTGTTGATGCAGACTGGGCTGGAGATCTGGATCAGAGAAGATCTACAAGTGGGTATGTGTTTAACCTATTTGGAGGTGCAGTCAGTTGGATGAGTAAGAAACAATCTGTAGTGGCACTATCAACTACAGAGGCAGAATACATGGTAGCCACTCATGCAAGCAAGGAAGCAGTTTGGTTGCAGAGATTGTGTTCAAGTATGGGGTTAGTACAGGGAGCTATAAGAATAGACTGTGACAACCAAAGTGCAATTTTCTTGGCAAAGAACCCTGCTTATCATTCAAAGACAAAGCACATTGATGTTCAGTATCACTTTGTGAGGGATATGATAGAAGACAGAAAGGTGTTGCTGGTAAAGGTGGACACTTTGAAGAATACTGCAGATGCATTGAAAAAATCTGTGAGCTCTGAGAAGTTCTCTTTGTGTAGAGAAGCAATGGGAATCTCAGGGCTGAAAAAATGACTAAGCTATCCTGTGGAAAGAAAACAACAAGTGGGAGATTGTTGGGTTGTGTTATATTCTTTCCACGTAGTTAATAGGGGGTTTGAAGGGCACCCGTAACCCCACTTTATGGGGTCCGGGGCAGCGCCCTGGAAAATTTTGGTTTTGGACCATATATTAGGTTGGGCGGACCCACCTATGGTTTTGTGCATGATTTTTGCACATGTTTTTTGGACGCGATGGTTTTCGGTCCATGGTATTGGATGCTTCGGCATGTTATTGTAACATTGAAAGGAACATAATGAAAAATCAAGCTGGTAGTCCCGGTTTTGGGATCCAGGGAAAAATCTTTGTGCATATGTGTTTTATGGGTTATGCTCTCGCATTGTTTATTTTCTTTGTTTAAGAATTCGTATGCAGGTAATTTCTGTACAGGGTTAAAACCTACAACAGAAAGATAGAAAAGATATATCAATGCCTTAGAAATAAGCCTCTTCAAGGGGGTCACAATATAACCAAAGTCGACCTAACAATAATAATATAAAGGTGCAAAAATAACAATAGTGGGATTCTATGGGGAACAATAATAACAATATGGGGACTATAAGGGCACAAACATAACAATAAGTGATACAAAAGCAATAGTAATGGGGGAATCACTAATATTATAGGGACCTAACATTTACCAAGATGACAATGGAGCAAGTCAATTTCCAATGCAGCTATGTTGCGTAGCTCCAAGAGGACCATGGTAGCTTATTCAATCGGATATGATGCAAGAGTCTAATTCACAATTTCAAGCTTATGCACATCCATCTCAAAGTAATAGGAATACACCCTTTCCTTAGCAACCTTGGCTATCTCAACCCCAAAACCAATCTTGGCAACAAGGTTGGAAAGGAACTTATGGGATTCATCCATAATATCCTAAATATTTTCCTCAATATACTCCATACCCAAATCCATTCTATCCCTACCATTCACCTCCACCACAACCACAACCCCAACCACATCAATCTCAAATATATATTCCCACTCAACTACCTGTACCACCATTTCCAAATCCACACAAGGAAGTAGCTCAACCCACTTACAATGTTGAGGCACAACACTTCCAAACATCTCCTCTTGATCTCAATGGTATTCATCTTAGCTCAAGAAGAACATTGCAAAAAAGAGATTATCTTGATGTCATTGAAGGACAATATTAAGAAAAAAGAAGATTCAAATGAGAATACCAAAGAATCATGGGTTGCACTTGATGAAGAGCAGACATCAAAATTAGAGATTGAGAAAGTTCCTTCATGTTTACCATCAGATCCTCCATGTGTTCAAGAGAATAATTAGCAAAAAGAAGTAGATCTGAACTTCATGGAAGAAGAATACATCCAAGATGATCCAAATCAACAAGTGGACCAGGGGCATCAAAACTATATTGAAATATGGTTCTAGACAATCAATAATTTGTAGCCACACACTCTTCTTCAACAATTCTTGATTTCATCTCAATCAAATAATTTGGTCTCTGAAATTCAGGTACATGTCAAAGCATATATTTCAAGCCTACACATCAGTTTATATGTCATATTGATGTGCACATGGCTCCATTGGAAGTATTCTTATACTTGAAAGAGATTTTGTTTTTCAAGTAGAGTAGGATAGAAAAAAAATTGGAAAATAAGAGAAAAAAAAAATCTTAGGTGAAAACCTGCTTTGAGGCGCCTGAGATTGACATATTCATTGAAAAACCCCGTGAGGCGATCAATGGGTTGGGAAAAAGAGAAAAAAGAGAAAAATAAAATATCCTAGATGAAAACCACCTTTAAGGTGCCTAAGCAGACCTACTAGTTGAAAACCTCATTGAGGTAGCTAGTAGGCCTAGAAGAAAAAAAAAGAAAAAATAGTAAAAAATATTTGCTTAATGTATGTCTTTGTCATGAATGCAGGCACTCTCCAACCTCTGCAAACAACAAAAACAAGTTAGCCACCAAAAGAAAAGTTGATCAAAAGCCTAGTGAAAGGAAGCCAAACTTGGATTTTCTCCTCCTTTGCTTAGATTCTATAGAAGGACCAAGGCCATGCTAATCCATCACCCTCATCTATTTCCACCATCCACTCATCATTCCCATGCTTTAACCACTCATTTTCCTGACTGTCCTAAAATGCTACAAGAAGGATCTGTTTTTCTATAGGAAGTAAAAATACACAGAGAAAAAATATATTTTTGGCATATATTGAAATCATGCATCCATTTGCCAAGTTGTTTTAGGGGGAGATGCATATGGATGACAATAACATGCCCAAACAATTTCAACAAATTCTGTTGTACACTTTTCGAGCAATTGACCTTCATCACCCACAACCATTTTTAAATTTTATTGATATTCGTGCATCCATTTACCAAGTTTTTTCATGGGGAGATACATATGGATGATGGTAACATGCCTAAGAAATTTCAGCAAATTCCAGCACACAGTTTATGTGAAATGGACCCCCATCACCTACAACCATTTTTAAGTTTTCTCAAGATTTGTGAATCCATTGGCCAAGATTATTTTATGGAGAGGTGCATAAGGATGATGGCAACATGCTCAGAAAATTTCAGGTCAATCCAGCATACGATTTGGGAGATATGGGCAAAATAAATCTGCTACAAGTTTGCTACAGGATGTTGCTACAAGATTCCCTGTACTGTTACAGGATGTCCTAAATTGCTATAGGAAGTTGGCTGAGGGGTTTTGGAAGAAAAGAATGGTGAGATGAAGTGTTGGAAGGGTGTATGATAGTTGTGAAAGGTGTGGGGAAGGTGGACATCACCCATGGCCAAGCCAAACACTCCAAGAAGATCAGATTTAACTAAGACAACTTGCTAACGGTAACTGGAATACAGAGGTTTAGAATGTGGGATGGCATCCATCAACTCTAAAAATAATATATTGAACACTAGAAAGAGGTCTACACAAAAAAACGATTACATCAGTCACAAAAATCATCATGTTATGAAGACATATGCATCAAAAAACAAAGGAAGTCAACACCTCTAAAATCATCATGTTATGAAGCTCAACAACATCATTTTAGCCAAGGATGTGAAGCAACAACACCAACAACACCAACAACAACAAAAAACCTAGGAGACCTCCAGATTCAAGGTTATCAGCAATAGGACCTCTAGTATATTATCACATGCAGCTTCAAGATCATTAGCAACAGCTTCAGGACCACCAAAGGAAACTTCAACATTCATATCAACAGCCTCAGTATCACTTGCAAGAACACATCAAGGGTAAGGATCAGGTATGCAATCCTTTAAACCTTTATTACGAACTTATTTTAGCTTGAAAAACATTACAATGTATGAAGGAAAAGGTTTTTATAGCCAAGATTAGTAGCAAAGAAACCTCAACCTTATCTAGTAATTAACTGCACTTTTCCACTAAGACACCTGCACATGGGGGAAAGGATAAGAAAAAAGTGAAAAGGACTTGAGAAAGTGGGATGTAATAATTTAGTCATGATGGAAGATAAGGAGTGTGAAGGGGTAGGTGAGGGCTAACCCAGTTAACTCAAAGCACTTTGAATTTATTTTGCATGCAATAAAAAAATAGAGAAAAGTTGAAAAAAGAGAAAAAATAATGGAAAAAATGAAAAAATAAGAAAGAAAAATAAAAGAAATAAAAGGTGCAACCACCACCTCTTGGCATGCAAAATTTAGTTTCTACAGGATTCAGGTTGTGTGTAGCTCATTACAGTTGAAGAACCACCTGAGGGAAAGAAGCAGCCTCAACCTACAATAGGGCTTCCTTGGGAAACTGAGATAGAAAAATCTAGTAGCAAGAAGAGCAACATAAATAACATCAAATAGACCAAAAAAAAAACATGAAACATGTCAGCAGACATCAAGAATAACAAGGTGAGTAGGATGATTAGGTTTCTCAAAGGATGAGAAACAATTTCAACAAGAGGGTATGATGGGCCTCCAAATCAGACATAAATTTAGGCACATATAACATTTCTTAGGCACATGAAGGCTATAATAAACCTCTCCTTCTACACTTAATAATGTTTTTTAGCTTTAATATGTTCATTAGAAAGATTTATGGATGATTATTTATCTTTGTAGAATATTGTGAGTATATTGGGCAAATCATAAAGATTTGGAGGAGGAGATAATTTAGGGACTTTCTCCCTACTGCAGGAGGATCAATATTTGATAATAAATCAAAAATATATTTGGAAATTGTTACATAGATTCTGGAGCTCAAATGATTGAGAAAATCTAGGAATGTGTCCCCTGTCATTTAATGCAAATTCCTAGTGTTAGGAAACAAATCCACTATTTGAGGGATTTTGGAGGGGAAAGATTCATAATTTCATGGGAAATGCTTTCTAGTAATTTTGTATAAGTACCAAGTCGAATTTTCCTCTAGGGGTTGATTTTTATTAGTCTTCTTGTGGAGAGAACTCGTATTTTTGCAGCTCCATTTTCATTTCTTGCAGGGATGTAATTGTATTAATGGAAATAATGAAGATTGGTGCCATGTTAAGCTTCTAAATCTTGGTCTCCTTCATAGGACTTCGATTTTCCTTGGGCTTGGCCATCCCAGGAGCCTCAGAGCCCTTTTGTGTCATTTATTTTTCTTCCTTTCACATCTTATGCACATGCATCTGTTGTTCTTGTGTTCTTCTATTTCTGCATGTAATATTGATGATTTCTTGTTTAAGGATTAGGTTAAATGGTTGAAGTAAGTTCCTTTTTAGGATAAAAAGCATTATTTCATCATTTGAACAAATTTGGAAGGTCATAGCAATCATTGAGTTACTTGGATTAGTTTGCTTATTCCCAAATCTAAATTTCCGGAAGTCCCTTGTGGAAAATAGTAGTAAATTTATGCTATTTTTTAGAACATGCTAATGAGCTTCAATTGAGTCAATTCCACTTACATTAGATCAAAAAAACATTCCAGCTAATAAAAATTTTTACCCCATTGAATTCTCACTTGATTAGGTTAGGAAATTCATAGATTAACTAGCTTACTAGTTCTTGAATTTCTAGATTTTAGACTAGTATTTTTCTGCTATTTTTTAGCATGTGTTAATAGGGGTATTTTTGAGTGTTTTCACTTGGAATGGGGACTGAAGACATCATAGTCAATTAAAAAATTTGTCCCATACAAATTGGATTTGATTTTCTTGTTCATTCGGTGAATTATATCTTCGTGTAGGAAACCTATTTCCTATAGCAGATTCCTGTAGCACTCTTCCAACATGTATATACATGTCTAGATTTTCTCAAAAACATTGATTTTTGTCCCTTAGGGTTGAATCATGACCCCTAGTGTCTAAATAAAATTTTGAGGAGGAATAAACACCACTTAGGGCTTGCCTTTTTACCCTTTAAAAACATCTCAAGAATTTGAGTTAATGGACAAATTCATGAATTGGATAATACAATAATGACCTTTTTGATTTCCACATCCAATGAACTCTGTTAATGGATCTAAACTATTTGAAATGTAATGATCGATATTTATTTTATGCAATTAGAATAAGTTTTATTTCCTTGTATTTTATTTCTTGTAATAGGTTAAGGTTTCCATTTCGAGCATTTCCATTTCTGCAATTGGTTTAGGATCTGATTTCTTTACATTCACTCCATTACATCATGACAGCGAAGGCAGGACACATTGTATGCTGCACATATAGTGCCAATATCTCTTAAGTTTGTACTAACCTGGGGTTGATAATTAAAGTTGGTAACCTTGGGAGTTGCAACATTCTTCTTGCAATACTAAGGCTCAGCACCTATGTCCAAAAATAACATATTCAAACCAAAAATACTCATGACACAAAAAGCATCCAATTCCTTTACACTAATGTTTCCATATCATACCTCATAAGCACATATTTCATTAAATTTTGAATTTTTCTATTACAAGGCCTTCAACAACATTTATTCTTTTGTACATCATGATATTTATTTAATTTAACATAAAATAATTCTAGTAATTTCAAACCAATTAGAGATCATGAATAGTCAAACATGGGGTTGTTATGTACAATAGTATCAATACACAATAGGAGTGTGAAATCAAACTCTTTGAAGAAATTTATTTAAGCTAAATCATATTAGTATGTCTAACATCCAATACATATATTATAGTTATGGATAACAGACTATATTCCTTAATGTTTGAATTTTGTCTTTGAGGACTCTAACCCCCTTTCCCACAACCTACATGGGATTTGTTGATTGATTGATGGTGATGTGAAGATATTACTGTAAATGGAAAGGATGTGTATCCCTTGCATTGCATTGAAACTAGTCTACTAAAAACTTAGTAAAATTCTTTTGTGCTCAATTTCCTACGGTCCCTTCGTGCCTTTATGAAGCACTAGTGAGGGGGTGATCCTTCATCTTCATAGCATCCGAGAATCCACTATAAAAGTTAGGAATTATTGATCTAGGCATTTCAAGAAGGTTTGGCACAATTGGTTTATCTCCACTCAAAGCCAAGTACATCAAATGAGATTTGTTAAATGGGTATTCAAGTCATTCCATTGTGATGGACAATGTCACAAATTCAAGTAAACAAGAATTAGTGGTCTTCTTGTAAGTAGTGGAGGCAAGGGTTTTCAAAGATTAGTGTAGTTGATGGCAGTGTGGATATTGTTCTCTCCTTGTCAACATTGTCAAAAACAATAATAATATTGACGTAATAGCGCCAACTAGTTGTATGGAAAACCATTATTAAACATTACTTTCACTAAGAGGAGAAAATTATAAGAATTTTTAATGGGGAAGAAACAACTGTGAAACATAACTATGGATTTTAGTTAAATTTATATAAGTCACCGTGTTCTTTAATTATTAATTATTTAATGTAAATACAAATAAATTATCGTTAAGATATTGATTTTGAAGATTAAATATGTATTAAAGGCATTCATCTATGACACTTGATTTTTCATGTAGTCTAAATAAACCACTTAAAGCTCATTATCAGTTAATTCTAATTAGTTTTGTAAATGATATATCTTTAGTTATGTTAAAGCTTTATTTCAAAAATAAATCATATTTATAAACTTATATCAATACATATAACTAAATGGAATTCAATAAATAGTTTCTAAGTCTTGTTGGATTCTATTAGATTATTTTAATTACAAATAGTTTATTTAAGAATTGGAATTTACAAAATGTTAATGTTGATGGGAAAATCAATGCAAAAAGTTTAAATACAACCATTTTTGATCCATCTCTTTAATGAGTCTAGGTTGTCCACTTAACACATTGCTAATTAATTATTCCATGTCTTATTAAGAAGAGAATTTTGTTTTACATAAAGTTTTGTTTCAAAACAATACAATATGACATTAATACACTCTTAATAAATTACTTGATAGACAAATAAATGTCAATAAATGGATTCCTTATTAAGTTATATGAGACATGATTGCATATAAAAATAGTTTATTTAAGAATAAATAAAAAAAATTATGGATTAAAAGTCGAATGCCCTACAATTTAACTAGTATTCACCTGAGCCGTCACCCATTAGCCTAAATAGTCCACTTAGTACTTATTGTCATGAAATTATAAGACTTATTTGTGGAAGAAATGCATCATAGTATATGGCTATTATATATCACATTTATACACTCATATTAATGGATATAACCAAGTACAAGTCAATAATGCAATTCTGGCTTGAATGATATGATATAGTTTATTTAAAATACAAATTTACAAAAAATTAACTTTAAATAATTAAATTAGATGCCTTATAGTTCAAAACTTTCAAAGACATAATTCATCTATGATAACATCTAATCAAACCTTGATAGTCCACTTAGCAATCATTATCATTAATTATATATATATTTTAAGAGATGTAAAATTATTTACAAAAGATTTTTATCTCAAAAATTACATATCACATTTATGCACTCATATTAATGCATTTTATATGCAAACAATGAATAAGTGACTTTGTGCCTTGTTTATTTTCAATATGATATGATTGCAGTTACAACATTAATTGATTTAAGCATATAAATTTATGAAAATTATGGATTGAGAAATCACATATATTATGCTTCAAAAAATTCAAATCATTCACCTATGACACATTTCCCATTAGTTTTAATAGTGTATAATGCATTGTGAATAGTGCACATAGCATTGATCAAGTAAATTATTATAATTTCTTTAGTAAGAATTGCACCTTTGTTTGCAAGGAGTTCTATTCCAAAATCTATATTTCAAATTTATATATGATTATTGATGCATATAAGTAAATAGAAGTCATTAAAAATAACATGCCTCGATGGTTCATGTAAGATAATTTGAATGGAAAATAATTCATTTAAGAACACACACACACACACACCCACATCTTAGAAAAAAAATCAATATAGCAAAGTCATTGCAAAAACAATTATAAATAATAATAAATATACATATTAATATAATTAGAAATTCCCATATATTTCAAAAAATATAAAATCATACAAATTGATTCAACAAAAACTATATCCAAAATGTATTGAAAAATTGGAATGTACTTTTCAACAAATTTATAAAGGAAATTATCTCCATCCACTACAATGAAGTACATGTTCTATTGAATGTTCAAATGTACTCATGTTTTTGTTTGATATGATGAAGTGTCTTAAAAAAGTGAATAAAACTTGCATAAACCAAGTATCTTGCTCTTTTCCTGTATAGTCTTTTATCAATATGTGGTTTGATCGATATACGATGAATTGAGAAGAATGATTTGTTGTATCTATTAGAAATACATTGGATTCTTCATAATTATCACCATATTGGCACCACACATCAGTCAATGTTTTCTCATAAAATTGTCTTGTTCTCACTACTTCCAATTTTGCCTGCAAATGGCAATGAGACATGTCCCATGCAAATTTAAAGTCTTATATCAATATTTGATTTTTCAAGTACTTTTAGGATGTATTTGTCAGTGAAATTTAATGTCCATATTGCGACATCATAATTTTTTAAGCAATATTTTAATACTTATGACTAGAAAGGACTTAAAAAATAGGACCTATCACCAAACTGCCAATCTAGTTCTCTTTGAATATGAAAATTTCGTTCATATTTGGTGTATGATTGGAAGAATGCTCCTTCCATTTCAAATATCCAAAACATATTTTGACTTGTAATAATGCCCATTTTCATCTGCATTGCAACCACATGTATTATATTAACATATCTCCACTTCAACACTTCATTGCTTAAGGACATAAAAACCCACCATTTTAAAAACAATGTTAATATTTATTAGGAATTATTTCCATTTTTATACAAATGGAATTTCACATTGAGTTCATACTAATTAGAAAATACAAATACAATGGCCTCATTAAAGCGAAAAAACTAATGATATGTTTACTTTATACATACAACCTAATACCTTTATTTAATTTGCATGGAATAAAATTCTTATAAGAATGCATTGACCCACCATTTAAATCATTGATTTTAAGAGCTATAATGATTTATTTAATTGCAATTGAAAAATATAATTACAATGGCCTAATGCAAGTAAACAAACTAATTATATATTAATTTCCACATACAATATAATACAATTTTTTAATTTCAAACCTAATTAATTATATGTTAATTTCTAGAGTCTATATCTTAGTTGATTTTGGTGCTTCTTTTAGTACTAACTATATGTTTATTGTTGGTTCTACATATAACCTATTATATTTTTTCAACTTATATGGAATAAAAAAAGGCTATAAGAAGGCAATGGGCCATCCTTCACATTACTAATTTCTAAGAGATATAATGATAACTTAGACCACAATTGAAACAAATAATTGTAATGATCTAATTCAAACAAATAGACCAATTATCTATTAATTTTTACATACAATTTAATCCATTGTAAAAAAAAATATAGCATGGGAAATTTTGATATGAAAACATTAAATGACCATTCAAATCAATAATTGTTATCAACACAATATCTCACCAAAAATAAAGAAATAAAAACATTTTTTTTAGTAATGACAAACCAAATCAACACTTTGTTTATTAGTGTTGTGAATAATAATTCATGATGTCATACATATAATAGCATGAAATAGACATTGATCATCTTAAGGTACTTCTAAATGTAATTGAACATCCTTCAAAGCAGCTTGCACATTTGTAGACTTGTTGAGTTTATGTAACATTCTCCATAGCTCATCGATCAACCAATTATCCTCTTGATTTGTTCCAATGAATGGAGGGGAAAGAATCACATTTTCTTTGGGATTCTCTTTCACTCTCTCAAGTGAAAAATCCACTATAATAGTATTGGTTGAATCATATTGTATATGCATTTCCCACACTTTATTCAATAATTTAGCATGTATAACTTTGGTTGGATTGTCAATGACCTTATGTCCCTTTTGTGGTTTACAGTATGAAGCAGTTCACATAAACACAAGTTGATCTTGTAATGTTTCTGAAACCAACTTTTTTAGAACTCTTGTTATACTTTGTTTCAAAGATTTCATCTAAATTGCAATGTAAAGAGATTCATTCTTGAAACAAATTTCAATTTTTTTTTTTGCATGTGGATGAATCCAAAATAAAGTTTTCTCTATTGCGTAATCTGCATCAATTACCATTTTCTCAATATGCCCTTTGTTTGTTGCTTCATCATCGATGTTGTGATAAAAAATGCCCTTTAGTTTAAAAATAACTATTTCTTTTCAATTATTTTGGTTGCAACACAATGACAAATAATCTAGTGAAACCATTTTATTCATGTTACAAAAATTACTAAAAAAATTGTTGAAACAATACACTTACCTTGAGTGGTTTTTTCACTATTTATAGATGAAACAATAATTTATTTTATCATCTTCATAGAACCTAGAGTAAACATATTAAACCTTGAATCAAATACCAATAGTACTTCTTATTATCAAATTATGTAATATAATATATATTCAATACAAAATTGGCAAAAGAAAAACATTAGTAATGCAACCTTTAAAAAGAAACACACGCACACACACACACACACACCTTTAACATTATTTTGATTCTTACTTTTGTCCTTTTTATTTGTTCCTATAATAAAAATTTGCAACGTTATGGTAGTCAAAAGCATTAAAATTTGAAGAATAATAAGATAAAAAAGAAGACAAGTTATAAGTATTTGATATGACATTATATTCATATTTGTAACTTTTCACCTCATCATCATCTTTGTTACCTTTATTTGTCTCTAAATTAAACATATAAAATATTTTGAATTGTGAAAATGAATAAAATCATTAAATAATAAGGAAAACAGGTGGACAAATTATAAGTACCTGATATTATATTTTGTCCTTGATTAAAGCTTTGTTTCACATTCATTTGATCAATGCCTTTTTTCTCCTTTCTTGTCGCTATAATAAACATAAAAAATTCATTAAATAACTATACAAAAAACAAATCATCTTTAATCATCCATATAATATTTTGGTCTTGACTGTAGTTTTGTGGGACATTCCCTTGGTCACTATATTCATTCTCTTTATTTCCAACTATAATTAACATATGAAATGCTATGAATCACGATAATAAAAATAATATTTAGAAAAAAAGGATAGAGTTACAATGATTAATACCCATTTCTATATCGATCATTCCATGGTCATTATCTTGATTAATTTCATTCTTCTCATAATTCCCTATAATAGACATCCAAAAATGTCATGAATATGGAAATTAAATAAATTCAAAAAGTTACAAGAGAAACAACCAAACAAATTATGTACCTGGTATGATAACTTCCTCTCCTCCTTCTCCTCTTGTTTCCATCTCTAAACGTTTTTCAACATCATAAGCACTATATTGATTATTTTTTTTCTTCGCACTTACATCATTCTCTGTTTTAGAATCTCCATCATTAGTCATTTTAGTAAACCCTTTGACAATTAATAAATCTGAACAAAATAGTATCCAATGTATTATAAGAGAAACAAGAAGTGAATTGTAGTACCTGAATTTTCCAAGAAGTTATTGGATCCTTGATTTGATAGTTGAAAATATTTGTAATTATTCAACATGATTTTCCTTTGTGATTATGTTTGCACAACACATGCAATTCTTCTTCCATATGTAAAACAAGCCTTGATTAAATTTGTCACGACATAAAGAGAAATAACCACTTTTGCATCACTACGTTGTTGGTGCTTTTCCAATAAATCGATTGAGGAATAATAATCTCTCTCATTTTCATCAAACATGTCTTCAAATGTGTGAGAGTATTTTGAAGCCTCCAAAAGTTTTAATTTTGAAGTATATATAAATGTATAGTAAAAACTATATCATAACTATAACTATTTTGGGTCTTATATTCATAAATGGCACTAATCATTTTATAGTTGAACTTGGAGCTCTTTATGGAAATTTCCAAACACTGGAATACATCATCACAAAACCAAAGTTATACTAAGATAACTGTAGTAAAGTCATTCAACTCAATTTTTTCGATAAGAAATCGAAAAAAATCAATATAATATCCCTTGTGGAATGGTTCTTTTTTCAATGCCAGTGTATCCATAAAAACAAGGTTAGTATGTAAAACCAGTTGTAACTAACATGGAAAAGAGTACAAAAGAGTTGAAAAAAGACCAGGGCCCCAAAAATTACAACCAAATTCAAAATTGTTGTTAGCCATTTGAACACTTGTGATCCATTTATCATTCTGTTAAGGACTCCACCTGCTTTTTGAGAAAGGAAGTATATCTTTGTATCATGTGTTCCTTTTACATAAGTAGAACCCTCCACCGTGTTGCAAAAATTGGAAAATATGACATCGTTAATTTCATAATCCTTAAGAATGTTGAATGTGATAAGAGTTATTTCATTCAATTTCTCATCATGACTTTGACAATATTTAACCATTGCATCCAATATTTTTCTGATGGTTTTCAATTTAGAACAATAATATTTTACTTTTATGGCATTTGTTGGATGATTAGGTGGAATAGAAAACCAAATAGCTCCACCCAATATCTTATCTGCTACTGAAGCAATTGATTCTATGGTTAATGCCTAAAGGAGGCAAAGAGTAGCCACTGTCAAACTGTGTAGACTATTTCTCTTGTAGTTATCAAAATTAGGCTGGCTTGGAGAACACTTTAATGTGCCTAGTTGGTAACTGTTAAAAACAATATCCCATTTATCCAAAATAGGTTGATCAAGATATAAGAGAATTTTTTTATCAGAAATATTTATAATTGGACAATTGAAGAAGGAGCATAAAATTTCATCATCGACCTAATTAAATAATAAATATAAACTAATAAGAATTCAATGTAGAAATGAAACTAAATAAGGTGTTATAAACTAATGAGAATTCATTATAAATATGAGAAAATATGACTTATATTATCAGATTTAGTCACTTATATAAAATAAAAAGAGATACAATAATAAAATGTTAAATGTAAAAATAATGAAAATTACATACCTTGTCTTCAATTTTCTTAAAACATGTAATCCTCTTTTTCTTTAATTTGTGATTGACAATTAAGAAATGTCTTGCAGAGCACACAATCAATAAATGGAGTTTTAAGAATACCTTATTTGTAGAATTTAGTTGACAACAAATGTGTATCAGCTTAGTGGGTTCAATTGATGGATGCAAGGATTGAGCATTATGTTTTTTATATTTTTGTTTCGCCTTCATAGTTACTTTATATTTAGGATTTGTTAAAATTTATTTCGCTGCTTGAATGGTGTGTTGACCATCAACTATCGAAAAATTGTTATTCTTAGCATTTAGATCTGTCTCACTTATAATTTTGATAGAGGTGACCAATGAATTAGACTCATTGATGTCAAATGGAATCATAAGAGCACTAGGCAATGAGGTTTAAAATTTCTCTATGAATGATGTCATTAATACTTGAACATTTAAATCATCTTGTGATCTCAATTTAAACACTTTGGGGGCTTATGTACATCTTTCGACAACCACTTTTCTACTAAAGGAGCTTGAAAATAGATAACAATGCTTGAAGGCTTCCTGATTTTCATCACATTGATTTGCAAGCTTTGTTGTCTCAAATTCAACTTTCCTAGCTTTTTGAAATTATGTAATAGGTTTGAAATCACTTTCTCTTATGTTCTCCTGCAAATTAGATAAATGTACTCTTCTTAAAGAAATTGATTGAGAATCGAGTTTATCATCTGGTATTTGATTAAGAAGTTTACCTTTTTTTTTGTAAATGAAGAAGTACATATGATGTTTTTTTACATGTTACATAGTGATATCTCAGAATAGTGGCTATGCTTTTTAAAAGACATGCACAACTATTTAGTCCAGATTTAGTGAAGCTCTCATAGTTATCCAAATTGAATGTTGAATTATTTATCGTATTTGGTGAATCAGTACTTGAAGATTCAATCAAGTCTAGTCTAAATTTTGTATACTCCACCTGACAATAAATTATTTTTACCTCATTTTATTTAATCACCTCCACTTGAAAGTCAATGTCATTTTCATTTCAAGCATAAAAATTAGTAAATGTTCCTAATATATATAGTTCGTTTCCATATATGGATCCAAATATATACATATCGGGAAACATATACATGGGAGCTTCTATTTGGACATACCAATCTTGCACAAACACATATTTATTAGAGATGTATTGCAATTTTTAATCATTTCAAAAGTAGGAGTAGATTGTGTTATTGATACTTCCATTTGAGTAGAATAAATTTTCTTTTTCTTAAGTGATGGTTGTAACATTTCATTTGCTTGGGGGCCAACCATTTCTGCAAACAACAACAAAAAAATATTTGCTTGAATCAAAATGAATTTATAATTTCAAATATTGTCACATAATGTTCTTTTAAATTTTGACAAACCAATTAATATAACCATTTCTAAGAGAGTATACAAAAAATATAAAACCACCATACCAGTTGAAGGAGGCATCGTTTGTATATCACTTGTTTTTTGTTTTCTCTTCACTACTTTACTTCGAATTTCAGGCACACCAGATTCCACAGTTTCTAGATTTTTTTTTTTGGTTATGGAAGACATGAAATGCCAAATATTATTAAAAAACCTTATAATACATTATTTCCATTTACATGGACAATAATAAATGAGTACATATGTTATGCAGCCTTACTATATGACACCAAAAGTTATCACCTAGCTAAAATTGCTAGGAAAAGGAAAATACCCATGTTAGTATGGGTTGTCCTCATTAAAAGCCCACTCCTAAGGCTATTTCCATGGGTTTTTGTGTGAAATTGGGGTTGTAATGTGGAAAATTCATGCTAACATTGTGTATTTCAATTTTCCTAGCAATTTTGGCTAGGTGATTGATCTGGATTTAAACAGGAATGCAAAAAATTATAGATATAACCATAAATACAAAGATGCAATAGAAATAACACTTCATTTCATTACTATCAAATACTAAAATATGCTTACAAACATAATGAAAATAAGACTAGCTCGGGTGATGGTAGCTTATCTCTGAGAAGAGATGTGGCGACTACATGCCTCAGAACTGTGTTTCAATGAGGCTCAAAGGCCTATTTATTAGTGAGAAAAAATGGAAAACCATAAACATCCAAAAACCTAACCCTAGGAAATGAAGCACCAAAACTACAGGCCCCATTTGTGTAAATTGGTACATCAACTTCCCAGGATCGTAACTTTGGCATACGATCTCCGATTGGCTATCATAATACCTTGTTTCAAAGATCTCGAAAGAGGGTCAAAAAAAAGTGGAAAGCTAATTTAGGACATTTCCAATCTCTTCGTTTTCCCTAAAAATACTGTTTAGGGCCTAAAAACGGCTCCGAAAGTTCAAGACCCGAAAAACTGCCAAAAATAGTCAACTGTGCTACAATTAAGGAAACTGAAAAACTAAAAGAGTAGTCTTGGGAGTCCATGTGGAATAGGCAGATGGCCACCAATATCCACCTGGATCATTCCTTCCCCCTTAGGAAGCAATGATCCCCATTTCGTTGAGTTCCTCCATGAGATGAGGAAACTTCTGTTGAACTTGGTCCTTGGTGAGCTACTTGCCCTGGTGAAGGAGTTGGCCTTCTTTGAAAACTTGATATAGTTGGATCCTTTACTGTCAGGTGTTCCTGATCTGCGTGTCCATGATTCGATCAATTGTGGCTTGTTCCATGCAATCTGGATTTAACTCTATAGGTGTGAGATGTTTTGCAATGTTTGATGTGTCTAGAAAAGGTGGGAAGTATGGTTGAAGGCGGTCCACATTGAACACTGGGTGTAGGCCAAGGAATGGGGGAATGCTGTGCTCAAATGCATTGTCTCCCACCGCCTTGGTAATGGTGTAAGGACCATATCAGAGTGGTCTGAGTTTCCGATAGGCTACGGTAAGGCATTCCTTTTGCAAATGCAACCAAACTTTGTCACCCACCTGAAACTTGTGTGGCACGCAATGTTGATCATGTTGCTGCTTGTACTTGGCATTTGATTTCTCTAGAATGTCGTGGACCTGCTAGTAGATATGTTGGATGTGCTCAATGAAGTTGTTTGCCTTATCGATTTTGGACTGGACATGAGACAAATCTGCATGAGTAGCTGCAAATGGCATGTCCACATCATTGGGACATAGTGGCAGGAATCCCAAGCCCACTTGAAAAGGACTGTGGCCAGTCGAGCTATGGAAAGCCTGGTTATAACTGTGCTAGACATAGGGGAGGCTCGCATCCCATGTGCATGGATGCTTTAAGTTATACATGCACAAAATGTGTACGATCATCCTGTTGACGACCTCTCTTTGGCCATTAGTTGGGGATGGAAAGCTGTGGACTTAGTGAGTTTGGTGTCCAACATCGACTAGAGACTGGACCAAAATGTACTGAGGAACCTGCTATCCTAATCTGAGATGATAGATTGTGGGATCCCAAAGTGTACCCACACTCGTTCAAAGAAGATTTTAGCAGTGGCTTTCGCAGTGATATTCTTCTTGCAGGACACCATAATGGCCATCTTTGAGAATTTATTGACGACTACAAATACGTAGTCGTTGCTATGTTTAGTAGAAGGAAGGTCCGACATGTAATCCATGGAGATGGATTCCCAAGGTCGACTAGGGGTAGACAATGGAGTATAGAGGCCTTGCTTCTTGATGGTCGGTTTGGAAATGGCACAGGCAGTGCAGGACCTAATGTACTTCGCAACATCCTGTTGAAGATTCAACCAACTGAAATATTTTTGTAGTACTGCCACTGTTTTCTCGACCCCGAAATGCCTAGCGGCCCGACTATAGTGCGCTTCCCAAATCATCTTGGCACGCTCTCTTGAAGGAACACAAAGGTGTCCCAGGTGGCATAATAGGGCATCCTAGAGGTGAAAATCTAGAACTTTCTAACCCTCCAAGAGCATCTGGTATGTGTGGTTGAATTCTGGGTCGCTTTTGTAGAGAAGTGGCCAATCAGAAGTATCGTGCCCACAAGAGTTGAGCACAGTGGTTAACGCCATGATCAGTGGTCGACTGAGGCAATCTAGACCATTATTGGTGCTACCCTTCTTATACTTGATATTCAAATGGAATTGTTGCAGGTATGTGGACCACTTATGATGGCGATCATTCTACAACTTCCCTTGTGTCTGTATGAATTGCAGGGGTCAGTGGTCTGTGTGGATGACCATTTCCTTCCCCAAAATGTAATGCTTCCATTGTCGGAAAGCTTGCACAATGGAATACATCTCTTTGTCATAAGTGGGATGCTTTCGGACTATGTCTGAAAGTGTCTCATTGTGTATGCCACCGAATGCCCCTGTTGATTAAGGACTGCCTCAATAGCATAGTCAGAGGCATTTGTCTCGATCTCAAATGGTTGTTGCAAATAATACTGAGAGGGGGTGTGAATCAGTATTATCAGATCAAGAATTTTTCTTTTTGATAATCAAATTTATATACGCTACTTCAGAGAGGGAAAATAGCGTGTACACGCAACTGTCTTTCAAGCAATGAGGGTTTATGCAGTAAACTTATGATTCAGTTAATTCATCATATGTTGATCTTTAATCAGTGCATCAGTACTTCATCAATCATTAAACAATAACCATGTGTAGTATAAACATAATAAACCACTACACATAGGCAACACACATGAACACTAAGATTTAAGGTGGAAACCTAATGTGGGTGAAAACTACCTGCTACTATCGTCTCTGTCTTCTTTTAATAATAAGAAAATCTGTTGACAATCTTGTACTAGTGCAGACTCATACCAGTACGCAGGATTCTACCTGTAGAAGGTTACGACCTTCTCTCGTTCTCTAGCTTCTACTGGAAGAGAACTACAACCCCCTAGCTATTGTACTAGTGCGTACGTGCTAGCTTACAAAAAACTCCACTCTTCCACTAGGGACCACATTTCTTGAATTTTCAGACTGGATGCTCTTGGCACATATCAAGACCTATGAAGACCTTAATTCATCAATAACCCATCAGAAATTTAGAAACTCAAACTTCATCAACCAGCATGTAGTTAATTTGAAACAATCAGATCACTGTCATCAAAATACTGTGTTGAACCCAGAAACTTGTATCAACATTCAGGACCAACTAAAACCTCAAAAATTCATGTGTTAGACTGTATACGCTACTTCAATGAAGAAAAATTTGCGTGTATACGCTACTTCCTTCAGCCCAACCTGTGTATACCTCTAAAGATTTTGAATCGTAAAATCTCTGAATCACAAAATGTACCAATCAGCAATGTACTGAACATCTACTGCCAACTTATAGAACTTTACACAAGCAGGCAACAGAAAACATTTCTTCTCACTTATACAGTCAATCAAATATCAACCTCCTTATGCATTCAAATTTTCATTTAGATCTAAGAAGACTTCATTGACAGACAACCGTAAAATAGTAGCAGCAGTAAATCAGCGATATTGATATGATATATTAGTCATCTCTGAACATCAAGCCTTTCTTTTGTATACGCTACTTGAAAGAACAGAGCCTGTGTAGAGATCTGTAAATATTGACTCAGAACTTTGCTGCAATTCCAGACTTTAGACAAACCCATATCATGATGGATAACCAAAAACATCAGATCTAGCATCAACCAATATCAGATCATTCAAGAATAAGTCATTTCAAGTCTCATGATTCTAATCCAATATTGAACTTAAGGTGCATATAAATATTTCAGATCTAGTCCTAAACATAACCCTGCAACATAAAATATACTTCAGATAGAAGTATTCCTTAGAATCTTATTCACTTGCGCATTTGGCCTTATGATCCTCTCTTCTTTATATATTTTTTGGCCTTTCTCAATACCATGGACCTGTAGAAATTTCTCTTTAGATCAGCTAACTTTGATACCATGTAGAAATTTTGACTATAGATTAACCTGATAATGCAATATAACTAAAGAAAAATACTTTAATCTACTTCTACAATCAAACTTATGGAAGCTTAATAGATTTGATCAAGATCAAGCGAAACACATATAACTAGAAGAATAATCAATGCACATGAAACACAAAAGAATACTTAGGGAAAAGCCTCAGCTAAAAACCCCATTATTTGTATTATCATACAAGGTGGAAATACATCAAGATTACACAAAGCTTTAGCTCTCACTGCTAGTCAGCTCTCAATACAATCCTCTTGGATGCTCTCAGGAAAACAAGGCTTCTCACAAACCTTCTCCTCAACCCTCCAAGCCTCCTATTTCCTTGTGCAGTTTCTCTAGGTGATCCTCCTGTTACCAAGTGTAGCACTGATCACTCACACTGATCTCACACCCTGTAAAACTACATAATCCTTAAGGAACCTTGTTCCTTCTGCATGGATGAGTTTCCTTTATAGGAAAACTCATGCAACTGATAGTACATTGACCCTGTCTTTAATCTAAACTGGGTCTTTCTCATAATAGAAATGCATGAGTTAATGATGAGGGAATCTTCAGTTATCTAGAGTATACTTGTTGAGTGCATGCATGCATCAACTGACTGATAACTCACAATTAGTTCCTAAAACAACTTTGAACTAATTTAACTTGATTTAACTGAGTAAACTGAGCTAACTAATTAAAAATAAAATATAACTCAATCTTATCTCCTTAATTAAGGGATAATCTCCTTAATTTAAGGGATAATCTCCTTAATTTAAGGGATAATTGTTGCATGAATTCAGAAAGAATTCTAACTTGAATTTCTCCAACTAATTAATCCATAATGAATTAATTAATTATTTTTCAAGCAGTTGGTGAGACTAAATTCAAATTTTAATTCACAATTTTAATTCAAGGATAAATTAAAATTAGAATATTCTGGGTTCTATTTTTATCATTTCTTGTTGCTATTTTCAACACTCCCTCTCAACAAGAAAGGAATTCAACTCGATCCCGATCCCGAACCTTTGGAATGTTCTGCATGCAACACTCCTCTCTTGTGTTGTTGCTCCAACATCTCCAGAAACAAAAAAAATCCAACCTGAATTAGTATTTTTCATCAAAGTCTCTGACTACTATTTCCTTTGTTGACTGAAAAACTCTGCACTTCCACTGACTCACCCTTTCTGCACTATTGCCAATCCTTCTCTGAGCTCTTCAGTATCTGACTACTCTAGCCTCTGTCACTTTGATCTCTAACTGCATCAATCCCATTGATTCCTCCCGCTACTCTGTACTTTGGGATCCTGTAGCAAGGTATGATCCATGAGATAAAACCTCTCAAGGGACCCTACCCAATTTCAGCCTTCTTGGGACTATCACTTCACATTGCCCACCTCACACCTGGAGGTATGGCTGCATGTGATCCCTCTACTGACTCTAATTGTGGCTCCTCCACAATTGTTTGAGACTTCTTATGGGATTGCATGTTGAGAGGTAATTTACTCTCCCTCTCAACCACCAAGTCTCTAACATTTGCCTTGCTCCTCAAGGCTTTGTATGCATCTTGAACCTCAAGAGCATACAAGTTCTTAACTCATGAACTGATCTGTTTCACTTTTATCGTTGTGATGTGTCTAAGGAAAACCTTTCCCTTACTGAAGACAACATCATAGCCTTTGTCCTTGTTACCGGGAAAAGTGTCAATTTAGAACTGCTCTATCCCACTAAGGTGTGATAGCTGCCTTAGAAACAAACAGAGAAAACTACTTTTGTATTTCCTTTATGAACTATAGATAGAGAGGAATGGCAAGAACCAACCTGTGTCTTGCGCTAATCCTTTGATTCAATCCCTCTCTTCTTTGACAACTTCCAACTACCTGCTCCCTTACTTGCTCAGCTTCACCAAGTACCTGTAAGATCACAGAAGAAGAACACTATACAAAGACAGGGATCTATATTCATAAACAACTTAGGATCAGATTTAAGTTAACCATACAAATGTAACAAGCATCAATGATACAAAAGCATGGAGGAAAAACTCAAATAGTTTTTATTGATAAACAAGAAGATCCAGGAGGAGTTACAACCGATGGTTCCTGACCCAGTATCAATCTCCCAACAAAGAAGCCCCTCTTCACCTCCAACAAAGCATAGATCACCCAATACTCTGATGTTTGTCTCAAAACCAACATCAATTCCTTACAATGTGCAAAATTCCAGCCTCTGGATATCTGGGATGAGGGATCCATATATAGATATGTGTAAGGAGGATGAGTCAGCTTGTGATTTGATTAGTGTCTTCTCTCTGTCAGTTCTTGCTTCCACTTGGAGACTGAAGGCCTCTTACTCATCCTTGGCCGAATTCAGTGAGGAAAGTGTCATAGGAGAAGATTCTGGAAGCTTCCATTGTCTCTCCACCTCGCGGAATGACACTGCCATTTGTCATTTCTCGCCCAACGCACCCTCATAGTGCATTTAGGTGCGTTGCAATGCACCTAGCCAGTGTATTCAGGTGCTATGCAACGCACCTAGCCAGTGGAGCAGTTGAAATGATCATGTTTTGACTTATTCTGAGCAGTTTCTGGTGGAGAACTTCTGGGAGAAGCTGTAATTTGTTGACCTTGTTCCTTTAGGGGTTAGAACAACACTTTTAGGGACTTAGGAACCCTTGGTTTATGGACATTTCATGCTTGGAGTTGTAAGGCACAAAAATGTCAATAACAGTTGCCCCCTAAAGTATGAGGTCGTTAATCGGGTGAAATGCTTTATTATGAGGATCCGAAGTTCTTTCAATGCTGGGAGGAGACCTGTAATAAGATACAATACAATACATTATCTTCATACTGTTTTTCATGATCTAGCTGAGGCGGGCATTCCCATGCTCAACTTTATAAATTCATTTTCATGTACATAGGACAGACAATCGTCTGATTGTAGACTGATGATTCTGATAGAGCCATCATCCTTTTGGTAGGGTGATTATCTGTGCTGCAATGTTGTACATTTAATGTCTTTATTTCCCTGGTATATATCGCAGCCCAGATGGATGAAACTAGATCCGAGGTCTTCAATCTCGTTCAATCTTCACTCGAAGTACAAGTCAATCCATGTGAGAAATGTTCTGAAGTCGAACATGGAAAGACATCGCTTGATTACCAGTCAATGATGTAAACTGTTAACAAGCGCGAGAGGAATCAACGATAATGATAATGATCCTCAAGGTACTACAGTACAATTCGTGTGGTGTGAATAAAGGACTTGGCATTGAACACGACGCAAAATCTTTCGGTCGAAGGTCATTGATGTAAACCTGTCGCCGGAAGTGAGAAACTTGCCATTGAGGCATGCAAGCTTCAAAGTACTGAATGGGGTGTTCCTAGACCAACTTCTTGGATAATGAGCTGATGTCGACAAGAAGTGATCCGTCACAGGAGGGCCTTAATGAATCCCACATCAATGACATGGAACGGAGCAAATGATTTTGATGGAGATGAAAACGATCTGATGATATACGGTTCAGGGTGGCGGTCATGAAAGAATGGAGTATAATGTATGGTAGCGGGTGGGACACAGGTGGCCTCTCTGGATGACTTCTCTTGAACATGTCGGCGACACTGATGTGATGGATTGGTAGCATTAACCCCAAATGTGGATGGTATGGTGTGACCATGGTGCTGTGACCGGTGAATGAAACAACCCAACCCGACTCAGACACGGAGTGGAAGTGTCATGTTCAAGAGCGACTTGCTACCAATAAAGATTCTTTGAGTTTTCTTCCCAATTTTTCCCCAGTCATTGCTGACCAGTACCTCTTTATTTTTGTCAAGCTTGAGGAAGATAACATATGCTTGTTCTATAATTTGCCCTTCGGGCAAACCCATCGCTATGTTTTAACGAGCCTAGCGATAGTGAAACTCGTTCTCGTCTAAAGACAAGTTTGTCGCTATTAATCTTTTTAACGAGTTTAACGACAAAGATAACTCGGTCCTTTTCATTTTTAGAGAGTCTGAAAAGGTATGTAAAGGTAACTCCAAAATTCCTTTTTCGTCATCTAATCCCTTAAGCCCGAAAAAGTATAAAACAATACAGAAGGGATGAATTTTCGATAGTTTTAACGAGCCGAACAAAACAAGCGCTCGATCTTTTTGTGCAATAATCCCTCAGGTCCAAAAAGATTAAAATCTAGATGAGGGATAACACTTCCTATCCCTTTAACGAGTTGGAAGGCCAAGGACTCGACAATCTTTTCATATTTTACGAGTCAGTTGAAAAGAGCTTAAATAAGACTCGTCTTTTGAGGAACGAGTGATAAAACGGGTAGCAACTGATTCTAGGTAAGGTTTGGAATTTTCCAATCACGGCAGTGTCACAAGGATGGCTAGTGAAATCACTCTTCGCAGCTGTTCCTCAAAATGGGTAAAAAATCAAGTGGAGGTGAATGATCGGCCAATGAAAAAGTGGAGGTGACGGTGCAAACACGACCAAGGATTTAATGGCTGAATTACTTCATTCACAGTGGTTATTTACCGGGGAATAGGTCATTTTTTAACGAGCTTAAACGCGGGTGGAAAGATTTTCTCGGTGCGGGTTTATTTTTTAACGAGCTTGAACCTTGCGGTAACACTGCTTGATTAATCCAGTCGTATGATAAGAGTGTCTCACATAAAAACGGCAACTTTTAGAGTTTTGCCCCACATCCTTTCTTTATGCAAGTTAGGAGATGACCAATCCTACGAGTTTAAAGGGTTAGAGGTCCTAAAAATTTTTAAAAAATAAATAGTCGCTCTTTGCTTGCACTCCAAAAGGTTTGCATGCCCCCAGGTATAAAACAAAGTTTCAAAGTTACCCTCTTTTCGAGCTGACAAAACATTCGTTTTATCAGGAAGGGTATACCTCTTACAGGTTACCCAAAGATTGTTCTATTCACAGCACAAACAAAACACTTCTTCGGCGATGTCTACCGAGATAAACACAGGTGAGTGAAGGAGGCTACTCCACTCACATAACTTTGACAAGAGAATCTTGTTCTAGAATAACCCCCTCTTCCAATCACGGACGGGGGTACAGACTAGTCATATTCTCCAGCGGAAACCTACCTTATACCCGAAGTTTTCCTGCCGAAGCAGACCAGGATGCATGCCCCCTGGGTTTCCGTCATATCCCTCCGAATTACTCGCGCTCATCGGGAGGACGGACTGGAGATTGAGACATTTCTTGCATGAAAAGACCATTCAGGGATGGTATATGACTATTTGCTATGCGTGATTCGGGAAATGAAAGTTGGTCTACGAGCTTGACCACTCTTCCTTCATGCAGAAAACACATTACTCTAAAGAGTGAGGAGACAATTGCTTCCATGCAATAAATATAGTCTCATCCAAGGAGTAGATTGTAATCCAGGGGTCCTTGAACTACCATTACGTTCATGCGAACTGTCTTCCTTCTCAATGTTATGGGCACATCGGGAAGGATCCCTAAAGGCCGACTAGTTCCTTTATCAAAGCCTGTCAGATTTCTCATCTCAGGCAAAAGCGATGGTGAACCAAGCGCTTTCCAAGCAGTTGAGGAAAGGATACTCACAGAAGCCCCCTCATCTATGATGGTACCAGCCATAACCATTCTATATATTTGAACGATAATTCAGAATGGTACGCTTGCTTGTAAACAGGGTCTGCATAGTTGATTCCAGTCGAAGGAGACAACTAGGTTGCTTGGAGGTGAGACCGAATAGACGGCCGGGTACGGCTCTGACGAACTTCCTTCCTGCGGTAAAGGAACGGGTAAATTGCCCCCATGTTCGTCAGAGTCTATGTTTATGAAGAGAATTTGGACGGTGTCATCCTTGTTCTCTTCAGTGACTGTATCATCTGAAGATGAAACCTCTGAAGGCAAGACCGGGTCAACTACCACCTCGACCTTGACTTTCGTCTGGTATGGATCCAGATGGTTTATCTTCAATGATAGGTGCTTCAGCCGACCACCTGAGCGGGCCAGCCGGATTTTCAACTAGTGACGGACTCGGCAAGAGTTTTTTATATCCAGGGGGAAGTCGCAACGGTGAAACCGGACGATCATCCAAAACTCTTTTAGCTTCGTCTAAGAAGGGACAACGGTGGACAGCATGATCGCCTTCGCACAGTTTCCAAGGAAATCTACATTTCGTTTTTTGTCCTGGGGCTTCACTTTCACTAGTTGATGGTGTGCTTTCAACATGATCATCAGGGGTTGACGACACCGGGTTATGCAAACGAGGAGACCAGTCCCTTAATATCCGAGGGATGCAAGGACAATCTCTGTGAAAGTGGTCTCCTTTGCAAATGACACATGGCGATTTAGGCTTGGTCGGTGCAGTGTGTGGATTTTTGTTAGACGACACTCATTTTCCCCCATTTGCCTTTGGCTCCTTCTTCTTCTTCTCTTTCTTCTTCTTTTCCTTCTTCTCCTTAGGAACTTGACTTTTGGCTTTACCAGCCCCATCAAGTGAAGAGGAAGGAGGAGAGGAAGAATTAGAGGAAGTAAAAGGCTGGTGGGCAACTCTGGATTCGTCTAATTGCTGATTCGATTGTTCAGGAATAGTGGTGTTCTGAACGACAGAGGTTGAGAAGAGCCATACTGGAAAACCAATTGTCAGCCCTGGAAGCGACAATGTGGCCATATGGGGCGCACCAACATCTCCCCAAGAGGAGAAGGGACTAGGATTTCCTCCAAGGGGAATTCCTTGGTTGGTAGACTCCATTTTCTCAACCCAAGATCAACGTAGGAAAGGGTAATGAATATTCCATTTAAAATAAATTTTTATACGCTTTGACACAACTTGTTTTTTCATTTTTAAGAGTCGAGAAAAAACAAAAGATGACTCTAGTCTCCTTCGATTTTTAATGAGCCTGAAGTGACAAGTGCTCAGATGGACCTTTTCCGTTAAGGAGTCTGAAAAGGAACGAAAGGGACTGCTTTGGAGGTCTAGGTAGAGGGAGTACCAAACCAATCGCAAAACTACAGAATACTTTTTACGGTACGGCAGTCAATCTTCCCGAATGCTGTGTTCAGTGCATTGTGATTGATAGGGCGGCAGACACGGCTTCCTATGGATAAAGGATTTAAGCCTATAGGGGTCTCCCAAAATATACTCGACGGTACGTGGGAACACAAGTCCGTACTGGCACTTATCGTCTCAAAGTGGAGGAATCACCCAACCATCAGTGAGAACAACAGTTACCAGGTTTTATGACACCAGAATACGTCTCTAGCGTAGACCTCTAAATGTTGTGCGTTAAGTTCCAAAGTGTTGTTAGATTCATTGAATTTATTTTAAGTTGATCTTGCTTATGAAGTTTTCATTTTGGGTTCACCACGAGATGTAGATGTAATTCCTAAAATGCAATCTAAAGATGATAAACAAACTTTTATCTCTTTTCTGCAATGAAAATCCTAGCTACTAGAGGAAAAGAAAGACACAATCTTTTCACAAAGACCAAAGAGCACACTTTAAATGCACTTTCCTAAATCAAGCCAAATAGACTGTCTATATGCAAATGCACATGCATGTATTTGTTTTCGAATTTCTTAGTATTGATGCTAAAAATAAAGTTGATGTACAAATCAGAATTTGCTTTCAAGCGAAAAACAAAAACAAGCTTCTTTTCGAAATCAAAAGATAGAGACGATTACGACACTTTATGATTTTGAAATGAATACTCGTTTTGACACTAGAAAATCACAAATTCAGACCAAAGGCAATAGTAAAAGTATAATCGACCATCAAAAACAACCAAACTTCCTCCTATGATTGAAATCGACACTTGCGATAGATCTAAATCAAAGGATGACAGTACGAATATTCTACTTTTGCAATGGAAAATTGTAAACGACTCAACAAACACACAAAAACATCTACAGTTCTTTTGTACAAAGGAGGCGGAATAACAGTAAGGAAAAGGGGTTTTAAACAGACATCTACTGATCACAGGCTGCAAAATTCAGAGACAAAACTGGAAAGAATGAAGGACAAGAACCTCAGCTGCACAGGGCTAGTCTGATCAGCGCACCTGTAACACACAGAAATTGCATTGCAGCGCAGGTTGCCCTTTCGGGAAGTGCGTTGAAATGCAGGATCTCTTAACAGTACCTGCGCTGGGCCAGAAACGAGAATCTGTCCGGGTTCTGGGTCACAGTTTGCAGTTTAGTCTTTGGTTTTTGGCCGAGTAAAAGCAATCAGTAATGCACAATCAGGGGTAGATCTAAGGAGGGTCTAAGAGCTATCACAAGGGCAATCAGATAGTCTGTGAATCAGCTGTTCAAATCATAAACAGATCCAGTGAATGGATTGAAGCAGCAGATGTCTACTTTGCATTTGTTATGGCAAATGCAGTTTGAATGCCACTTATAAGTTTATGAAACAAACAACAAGAGATACACAAACAAACTAATTAGACAATCGTCCCCAGTGGAGTTGCCATTTTGTTACCAGGAAAAGTGTCAATTTAGAACTGCTCTATCCCACTAAGGTGTGACAGCTGCCTTAGAAACAAACAGAGAAAACTACTTTTGTATTTCCTTTATGAACTATAGATAGAGAGGAATAGAAAGAACCAACCTGTGTCTTGCACTAATCCTTTGATTCAATCCCTCTCTTCTTTGACAGCTTCCAGCTACCTGCTTCCTTACTTGATCAGCTTCACCAAGTACCTGTAAGATCACAGAAGAAGAACACTATACAAAGACATGGATCTATATTCATAAACAACTTAGGATCAGATTTAAGTTAACCATACAAATGTAACAAGCATCAATGATACAAAAGCATGGAGGAAAAACTCAAATAGTTTTTATTGATAAACAAGAAGATCCAAGAGGAGTTACAACCGATGGTTCCTGACCCAGCATCAACCTCCTAGCAAAGAAGCCCCTCTTCACCTCCAACAAAGCATAGATCACCCAATACTCTGATGTTTGTCTCAAAACCAACAACAATTCCTTACAATGTGCAAAATTCCAGCCTCTGGATCTCTAGGATGAGGGATCCATATATAGATATGTGTAAGGAGGATGAGTCAGCTTGTGATTTGATTAGTGTCTTCTCTCTGTCATTTCTTGCTTCCACTTGGAGACTGAAGGCCTCTTACTCATCCTTGGTCGAATTCAGTGAGGCAAGTGTCATAGGAGAAGATTCTGGAAGCTTCCATTGTCTCTCCACCTCGCGGAATGACACTGCCATTTGTCATTTCTCGCCCAACGCACCCTCATAGTGCATTTAGGTGTGTTGTAATGCACCTAGCCAGTGTATTCAGGTGCTATGCAACGCACCTAGCCAGTGGAGCAGTTGAAATGATCCTGTTTTGACTTATTCTGAGCAGTTTCTGGTGGAGAACTTCTGGGAGAGGCTGTAATTTGTTGACCTTGTTCCTTTAGGGGTTAGAACAACACTTTTATGGACTTAGGAGCCCTTGGTTTATGGACATTTCATGCTTGGAGTTGTAAGGCACAAAAATGTCTATAACAGTCCTCTAGCATCGCGACTGATACCAATTTCTTCAATCCAGGCACATACTTCACATTTGTCAAGGTGATATGAGTTCCATGTTCCCTTTGAAAAGAAACCATGCCCACTCCTGAAAAACTATACCTTTCATCGTCACCCATATCTATGCACATCTTGAGGTATTTTTCCTCCAAGGTACTGAATAAACTTTTATTGCCGATCATGTGGAATGAGGCTCCACTGTCAAAATACGAACCACAACCCATCATCGATGACACCATGCATACGATGAGATAAAGTCCATTTCAAACTGAGAGGCTAATGTCTCACCTTTTGATCCTTCCAAGGATCCCTTCTTGGACTTTTTTGATGGGCAATTAGTTGCATAATGTCCCATCTCATGACAATTAAAGCATCTCACTTTAGACTTGTCAACCTTCTTCCCTCCATGAGAAGAATTTGATTCGGAATGGGATGCCTTCCCCTTCCCTTTCCTTGCCTTACTTGCTAATGCCAAATTTTCTTCATCATCATTCTTTGATGGAGAACCATCTCGTGTGTTCCTCCTGATCTCCTCCTGCATGATATCCGACCACAGCCGTTCCCAATCCGACAGTTTCTCCCTTCCATTCACATAGTCCTGGTAGCTATTCCAGCTCTTTGGAAGGCGGACGAGAGCAAGGTTCACCATATCTTCATCAACAATAGTTATTCCCACACTTCCAAGCTCATCTCTACAGGTGGTGAGCTTGTTTAGATATGTGGAAATAGTATAGGCGTTCTCCATCTTGATTCTTTGAAGCTTATCCTTGAGTGCCAATTTCCTCTAGTTGCTATTGTTCTGGTAGAGGTCCTTCAATGTCTTCCACATTGAATATGGAGTATCCTTCCCATGGAGACTCGAGAAAATATGGTCTCTAATTCCCTCAAGGATGATCTGTCTTGCCCTCGCCACACACTTCTTCCACTCAGTGAACTCTTGTGCATTAGTTGAAGCTGGCTTTGGGATTTCTCAATCAATGAAATCCTTCAAGTCGTTGTCTTCTAATACAACATCCATGCAATATTTCCACGCTATGTAATTCGAGCTGCCATCCAAGGCATACTCGAGTCTCAAGCTATAGAACGCCATTGACCAACTTGAAGTATGAGATGAATTCGATTTGTACTTGCAACCCTGAACTTCAAACTTCGAATTCTCTTCTTAGTATACTGTTCACAGCTCTGATAAACTTGGCTCTGATACCATGTAGAAATTTCTCTTTAGATCAGCTAGCTCTGATACCATGTAGAAATTTTGACTATAGATTAACCTAATAATGCAATATAAATAAAGAAAAATACTTTAATATAATTCTACAATCAAACATGCGGAATCTTAATAGATTTGAGCAAGATCAAGTGGAACACATATAACCAGAAGAAGAATCAATGCACATGAAACATAGAAGAATACTTAGGGGAAAGCCTCAAATAAAAACCCCACTATCTGTATTATCATACAAGGTGGAAATACATCAAGATTACACAAAGCTTTAACTCTCACAACTAGCCAACTCTCAGTACAATCGTCCTGGATGATCTCAGGAAAACAAGGCTTCTCACAAACCTTCTCCTCAGCCCTCCAAACCTCCTATTTCCTTGTGCAGTTTCTCTAGGTGATCCTCCTGTTACCAAGTGTAACACTGATCACTCACACTGATCTCACACCCTGTAAAACTGTGCAATCCTTAAGGAACCTTGTTCCTTCTGCATGGATGAGTTTCCTTTATAGAAAAACTCATGCTACTAATAGTACATTGTCCCTGTCTTTAATCTCAACTGGGTCTTTCTTAGAATATACATGCATGAGTTAATGATGAGGGAATCTTTAGTTATGTGGAGTACACTTGTTGAGTGCACACATGCATCAACTAACTGATAACTCACAATTAGTTCCTCAAACAGTTTGGAACTAATTTAATTGGACTTAACTCAGTAAATTGAGCTAACTAATTACAACTCAAATATAACTCAATCTTATCTCCTTAATTAAGGGATAATCTCCTTAATTTGAGGGATAACTGTTGCATGACTTCATAAAGACTTCTAACTTGAATTTCTCCAACTAATTAATCCATAATGAATTAATTAATTATTTTTCAAGCCACTGGTGAGACTAAATTCGAATTTTAATTCAAGGATAAATTAAAATTGGAATATTCTGGATTCTATTTTTATCATTTCTTGTTGTTATTTTCAACAGGACCAAATCCACTTAGGACCAATACCTTGGATCAAATACCCCGGACTAAATACCAAGGGTCAATATCATGGCCCAAAGATACCTTGGACCAAATACCTTAGACCAAAACCATGGTTTTCAACATGTACGCGATTTTCCTTCTATGGGAGTGTGTGTGTACATTATATGCTATTTCTGTTCTAAGTACCTACGTGTATACACTGCTTGGACTAAGTGAACCTGCGTGTATCTCTTAAATAGCTCTTACATCATCTTCTTCCTTAAACTTCTTTATTCTGATCAATAGACCTTAGTTCCATCTTCCTAATCCTTTGTACCACTGCCCTATTGCCTCTGAATATTCTTGTTAGCCTCTTATCAAAACTGAGTTGACCTATAGAATTCCCATCAAGGACAATACTTGTATCATAATGCCAACAATCTCCCCCTTTGGACTTGATGGAAACCATGATGGTGTTGACTACTGCAAGCTATAAAGACTGTTATAGATACCATACAACACCAAAATACCAAAATACTCTCCCCCTTTGACATAAAGGGCAAAGGGCAGGCCACTCTACTCTCCTCCTTTGCATGATGCTATCGATACTCCCCTTGAGTACATGACGAGTCTGCAGAGAGATGATTCAATATAATAACATGATACTATAACCCAACAAAGTGAGTATGACCTCCCTATGACCACAAACTCATACATACATCAATCACCCAACCAAGTGGGGATACACGATATTTGACTCATCTGCCCAACCAAGTGGGGATACACCATATTTGACTCATATGCCCAACCAAGTGGGGATATAACAAAGTTTATACATGACAAAAATACAAAAATTATTACATCATCCATCCCAAGGATATTGGGGAAATAAATTACATCATATGACCAATAGAACTCATTGAAATATATACCATGACAGAAGAAGTTATACCACACTAATGACTGATGCAACTAAGAAATAGCTGAGTTCAACAATCATAATGCCAACAATGTGGAATGTGAACGCTCCCCTTGAACCTGTGCTACCATTGGTTTTTTGTTAGAAAAACATATACATGCTTTCAACCAAGGCCACCCGCATGTACCCACGCATATACTACATGAAACCAGTGTGTAGTAAACTTCATTCGAAAAATTGGATTTAAGAATAGGATGATGCAGCAACAGCTCCCAGATTTTGTCTAGGATATTCAAATGTTTCTCTGGGTAGTCGTTTAGTGAATATATCAGCAACCTGTTCTTTGGAGGGGACACACTACAATTTGACCTTTTGTTCAAGCACCTGTTCTCGTAGAAAATGGTACTTGATGGGTATGTGATTGGCCTTGGAGTGCATGACTGGATTCTTTGAAATATTGATGGAACTTATATTATCACATATAATGGCGATGGGTGGAGTACATGTGATCTGAATGTCTTGCAAAGTTTGCATCATCCAAAGTAGTTGTGTGCAGCAAGATGCAACAACCACATATTCTGCTTCAGCTGTAGGTAAAGAAATTGAACTTTGTTTCTTGCTGAACCAAGACACTAACCTGGAACCCATATAGAATGCACCACCACTAGTGCTTTTTCTATCATCAACACTTCCCACCCAATCTGCATCTATATATACATGAATAATAAGATCTACATCTCTAGGATACCATAGTCCAAAGTCCTGAGTTCCTTGAAGATATTTGAAAATTATTTTGACTGCCTGAAGGTGTGATTCCTTTGGATTTGCTTGGAATCTTCCAACTATTCCTACTGCATGCATGATGTCAGGTCGGGTACCTGCTAGATAAAGCAATCTGCCAATCATGGATATGTAAGTTGGTTTATGTACCGCTGTTGATTCATCATTTTAGCTGAGACTGCATCCATCTTTAGTTTGCTGAACTTGCAGACCAAGAAAATAGGTAAGTTCACCAAGCAAGGACATTTCAAATTCTTGCTGCATTATTGAAGCAAAATTCTGACTCATGGATTCTTCATTGCTACCAAAAATGATATCATCAACATAAACAATAATAATTAGCAATTTATCATTTTCAATATTTGTATATAAATTGCTATCTACAGAACCTTTTGTAAAACCTTGTTGGTGTAGATATTTGTCAAGGCGGTAATACCAAGCCCTTGGAGCCTGTTTCAGACCATAGAGAGCCTTTTTGAGTCTGCATACAAGTTTTGCATCATTTCCAAGAATGAATCCTTATAGCTGTTCAATATAAACTTCTTCTTCTAAATCTCCATTAAGGAAGGCTGATTTTACATCCATTTGGTATACTTTGAATTTCCAAAAACTGGAAAGAAGAAGAAACATTCTTATGGCTTCAAGTCTGGCAACAAGTGCAAAAGTTTCTTCAAAATCTATACCTTCTTGTTGAGCATACCATTTACAAACAAGTTTGGCCTTGTTTCTAATGACTTCTCCATTTTCATTCAACTTGTTCTTGAATATCCATTTAGTTCCTATAATATTTTTATCATGAGGTCTAGGAACTGATGCCCAAGTGTCATTCTTTTCAATTTTCTCAAGTTCTTCATCCATGGCCTTGACCCAACATTCATCTTTGCATGCTTCATTTACATTTTGAGGTTCGATGGAGGAAAGTAATGCCAGATAGCTTGAGGTCCTTGTAATAGTTCTTCTTGTCTATACACTAGCCTCCCTTTCTCCTAAAATTTGAGTTTCTGGATGATTTTTCTGAACATACCTAGACAGAGTCTTTTCTTTTACCATTATATCTTCTTCTGTTGCTTCATTGGTTTCTTCTTCAATATAATTTTGATTTGATGTGGGAAAGCAATCCCCATCTTCCTCATTGTCATAATCTTCTGTTGATCTTATCTATTTTGGATTTGTGCATGCTTCATTAACTACAACATCAATGCTTTCAACAATTTTCCCAAGTCTTTTATTATAACATTTATATCCTTTACTTATGGAAGAATAACCAAGAAGGATCCCTTCATCTACTCTGGGTTCAAACTTACCAAGTTTTTCATTAGTCCTTTAATAAAACATTTGCTTCAAAAAATTTTAAAGTATTTTGTAGTAGGAGTCTTACCATACCAAAATTCATGTGGAGTTTGAGTGCTATTTACTTGAACATTTGCTTTGTTGAGAATAATCATGGTAGCGAATGCAGCTTCACCCAAAAAGGTTGCAAGAGTTCTAGAGTCATCTAATATGGCTTAAGCCATCTGTTGAACTATTCTCTTCATCCTTTCTACTACACCATTTTGCTGAGGTGTTCTTGCAGTGGAGAATTACCTTTTTATTTCATGTTGTTCACAAAATTCAAAGAATTTATCCGATATAAATTCCCCTCCTTGATCAGATCTGAGGCATTTGATTTTTCGATCTGATTCATTTTCAACCAAAGCTTTGAAGGCTTGGAACTTTTCAAATGCTTCATTTTTATGCTTTAGAAGACCTGTCCAACACATTTTGGAAAAATCATCAATGAATAAAATAAAGTATTCTTCTCCACGAGGTGACTTTTTCCTTGTTGGTCCACATAAATCAATATGGATAAGTTCAAGAAGCTTATTAGCTGACCCTTCTTTTTCCATGAAGTGAACTCTGGTTTGCTTATCGATTTGACATGGTTTGCATATTGTATTTTCTGGGATGCTGATATCTGGAAGATCACGAACAACCTTGAGTCTGCATGATTTTCTTATTTGAGAAAAGCTTAGATGTCCCAATCTTCTATGCCACAACCAGTTTTCATCATTTTTGCTTAGATATCACTGTCATTGTCCTACTTTGAGTATGTATAAGTTGTTTGGAGTTCTTGTACCTTTGATCATGGTATCTCCTGTATCAAGCTCATGAACAACATGTCCGTTTGATTAAAACACCACTTCATTTCCTTGATCACACATTTGACTGAAACTCAACAAGTTATGCTTTAAACCATCTACATACATAACATTTCCAGCTTTAACCTTTTCTTTCAAGAAAACAGAACCTTTACCTTTTATGACAGCTGGAGTGTCCTTTCCAAATGAGACATTCTTTTCCTTTTCTAAGGCATTACATTAGTGAAGTTTCTCTTTGTCACCTGTCATATGTTTGGAGCATCCACTGTTGATGTACCACTTATTTTCTTGTCCTTATGCACACAAGGCTATACCACATCTTTCTGTTTGAGATTATTTCATTCTCCATATCTTGGGATTTAATGGCGTTTGCTCCTTTTGAGGTGTTTTCTGAAATTTTCTCCTACATTCAGATTCTTCATGACCAAAGTTGTTTTAAATTGAGCATTCTATTTCATTTTCAAGAGGATAAAAGTTATTATAGGAACTTCTCTTGATCCCTATTACATTCCTTTGATTTCGTGCTTCTCTAGTCATGATGGTTTTTCAATCAACGCATTGAGCATCTTTGTGCCTAAAATTATGACATGAAAAACATTGCCCCTTAAAGAAGTTTCTGCGACTATCGAATCTATTTACCTGTTGATTGTAGTTTCTATTGATATTCATCTTTGGAGCAAATTGAGTATGATTTTCTTGAGGTTGGTTGTGGCTTCTATTGATATTCATCCTTGGAGCAAATTGAGTATGATTTACCTGGTGATCAACTTTATGCCTTTGCTAACGATTGTCATATTGTTCACTGGTCTTTTCTGCATGAAGATAGCTTTTGGTGGAGGTTGACAACTTCTGTGATTGAGTTGCTTCTTCAGAATATCCAAGACTTGTCTTTATCAGAGGAGAACACTGAACTTTGATAATTTCATTTAAAGTTTCTGATCATTTAGCAAATCTAAGATTGAGAGATTTTGTTTTCTCAAGATCTTTTCTTAGACCCACAATTTCACATTCTAGTTTTTCATTGTGTTTTTCTTCTTCAGAAATTGGGTATGTCAAGGTATCTATAATCATATTCATTTCTTCTAAACATATTTTGAGTTTAGAGACTTCTTCATGAAAGTTTTCCTCTTCTAAATCATCCCAAAAATCATCATTATAATAAGCCATGAGAAGTCTGTAATCTTGACTAGTTTCATCTTCATCACTATTAGATAAACCATTGCTATCTTCATGAGTATAGTAACTCCTTCTATTCACAACTTGTTTCCTATTCCCTTTCGCATATTCCTTTCCTTTTTCATATTTATCTTTATGAGGACATCTGGTAGCATAATGACCGACTCTACCACAAGCAAAGCATTTGAAAGGTAGATTACGTCTGAACCTTCCAGAACACCATTGAAGCTTCTTGACAAAATTTACCTCATCTTCTTCTTCTGAAATGCGTCCTGATTCATTGTGTTCTTCCTTTTCTTTTCCTTTTTTTGAAGCTTTAAATGCGGCTTCTCTCATATCTGATGGACCTCCTTTTCTCATCTCAAAAGCAGTAAGGATTCCGTGAAGCTATGTCATAGTGATATTCTGCAGATCCCATTTTTCTTCTATGGCAGACACTTTTGATTCAAATTTAGTAGACAAGGATCTCAAAATTTTCTCAACTAAGTTAACTCCTTTATTTCTTCACCCAAATTATTCATAAAATTAACAACCTCATCTATACGTAAGAAGTAACTAGCTATATTCTCATCACTATGCATCTTAAGAGTTTCATACTGAATTTTGAGAGTTTTAAGCTTAACACATCTTACCTGAGAGTCTCCTTCGTAGCTCTAAACGATTTTGTCCCATATATCTTTGGATAATTTGAGCTGCATGACTTTGACAAACTCTGATTGTGACAAAATTCCCAATAAAGTATTGACTACTTTGGCATTGGTTTCATATTGATTTTTACCTGCTGTGTCTGTAGGAATTGTTGTTGGAAATTTATATCCTCCTTCCACAATTTCTCAGACATCTGTTCCAAGAGATTGTAGATAGGCTATGGTTCTTATTTTCCAATAAACAAAGTTGCTCCCATCGAAGATTGGCAGTCTGATGGATCCCATGCTTTCGTGATTATTCATCTTGATGGATCTTCCTTCAAGTGATCAAGCTTCTTTTGAAGAACTTGGCTCTGATACCAATTGTTGGAAATAATACTGAGAGGGGGGGGGGGGGGCGAAACAATATTATCAAATCAAGAATTTTTATTTTTCATAATTAGATTTATATACACTACTTCATAGAGGGGAACTAGCGTGTACACACAACTGTCTTTCAGGAAACCAACGTTTATGCAGTAAACTTATGATTCAATTAATTCATCATATGTTGATCTTTAATTTGTGCATCAGTACTTCATCAATCATTAAACAGTAACCATGTGCAGTATAAACATAATAAACCATTACACATAAGAAACACACATGAACACCAATATTTAAGTTGGAAACCCAATGTGGGTGAAAACCACTTGCTGCTGTTGTCTCTATCTTCTTTTAGTAATAAGAAAATCTATTTACAATCTTGTACTGGTGCAGACTCCTACCAGTACGTAGGCTTCTACCTGCAGAAGGTTACAACCTTCTCTCATTCTCCAGCTTCTACTGGAAGGGAGCTACAACCCCATAGCTCTTGTACTAGCCAATACATTTACTAGTATGTAGGTGCTAGCCTACAAAAAACAACCACTCTTCCACCAAGGACTACGTTTCATGAATTTTCAGACTGGATGTTCCTGGCACATATCAAGACATATGAAGACATTGACTCGTCAATAACCCATCAGAAATTTAGAAACTCAAACTTCATCAACAACATGTAGTTAATTTGAAACAATTAGATCATTGTCATCAAAATACTGTGCTAAACCCAGAAACCTGTATCAACATTCAGAACCAACTGAAACCTCAAAAATTCATGTGTTAGACTGTATACGCTACTTCAATGAAGAAAAACCTACGTGTATATGCTACTTCCTTCAGCCCAACCTGTGTATACCTTTAAAGATTCTGAATCATAAAATATCTGAATCAGAAACTGTACCAACTAGCAATGTACTGAACATCTAATGTCAACTTACAGAACTTTACACAGGCAGGCAATAGAAAACACTTCTTCTCACTTATACAATCAATCAAATATCAACCTCCTTATGCATTCAGATTTACATTCAGATCTTAGAAGACTTCATTGACAGACAACAGTAAAATAACAACAACAATAAATCAACAATACTAATCTGATAGATCAGTCATCTCTGAACATCAAGCCTTTCTTTTGTATACGCTACTTGAAAGAACAAAACTTGCGTGTATACACTCTTTTGCCGAGATGAACCTCCATACATATCTGCAAATATTGACTTAGAACTTTGCTACAATTATAGACTTCAGACAAACCCAGATCATGATAGATAACGCAAAACATCATATCTAGCCTTAACCAATATCAGATCATTCAAGAATAAGTCATTTCAGGTTTCATGATCCTGATCCAATATTGAACTCAAGGTGCACATAAATATTTCAGATCTAGTCCCAAACATAACCCTGCAACATAAAATATACTTTAGATAGAAGTATTCCTTAGAATCTTATTCACTTGCATATCTGGCCTTATGATCCTCTCTTCTTTATATAGATTTTTGCCTTTCTCAATACCATGGACCGAATCCACTTAGGATCAATACCTTGGATCAAATACCATGGACTGAATACCTTAGACTAGATACCTAGGGTCAATATCATGGTCCAAAGATACCTTGGACCAAATACCTCAACCAAAACCATGGTTTTCAACATGTATGAGCTTTGCCTTCTGTGGGAGTGCGTGTGTACATTATACGCTATTTCTATTCTGAATACCTGCGTGCATACGCTGCTTCGACTAAGTGAACCTATGTGTATCTCTTAAACTACTCTTACATCATCTTCTTCCTTCAAATTCTTTATTCTGATCAATAGATCTTAGTTCCATCTTCCTGATCCTTTGTACCACTTCCATATTGCCTCTGAATATTCCTATTAACCTCTTATCAAAACTGAGTTGAGCTATAGAGTTTCCATCAAGGACAATACTTGTATGATAATGCCAACACAAGTTTGGTAATGTGAGAACTGGTGCAGAGCAGAGGTGATGTTTCAACTCTTTGAATGCCTTTTGTTGAGTTTCATACCAAAATAATTTTGCTTTCGCTCCTCCCTTGGTGACTTGACTCAAGGGCCAAGTGATATGAGAGAATCCCAACACGAACCTACAATAGAAATTGGCAAGACCTAGAAAGCTGCAGAGCTCTGGCAAAGTGGTTGGAGCCGGCCAATCCCAGATGACTTGGATCTTGGTTGGATCCACATGCACCCCCATTCATCAATAATGTATCCTAGATACTGAACCTGGGTCATGCCAAAAGTGCAATTCTCTAAACTGGCACATAGTTTTGTGTTGCCGCAATGTTTGGAGAACTTGTCGGATGTGGTGGAGTTGCTCTTCCCAACTCTAGGTGAAGATCAGGATGTCATACAAGTATACCACTGCAAATGAGTGGGTGAATGGCTGCAAGATGTCATCCATCAGCCTCATGAAGGTTGCAGGAGAATTTGTCAACTCAAAATGCATAACCAAGCATTCGAGAAGGCCCTCCTTGGCTTTGAAGGCAGTATTCTGCACATCAGAGGGTTTGATTGGTACTTGGTGATATCCTGACTTCAAGTTGATCCTGCTAAAATATTTTCCCCTTTTAGTTGGTCGAGAAGGTCATCAATCCATGGGATCAGGTACCTATTTCAGGCAACGATCTTGTTCAACGACCGATAGTCAATACAGAGTCTCCAAGTACCATCCTTCTTCTATACCAACATGATCGGGCTCCCACGGGCTGATGAAATTAGCTAGATGTGACCTTTCTATAGCAGCTCCTGAATCTGCCTCTTTATTTCGTCGTTCTCCAGAATAGAACACTGACAGATTGGTCCATTGGGTGGTGGAGCACTTGGGGTCATATTGATGGAGTGCTTGACCTGACAGTGCAGAGGAACCCCTGCAGGGGAGGTGAAGATGTCCTTATACTCCTCCATGACCTTAACCATATGTTGTTGTTGTGAGGAGGGGCCCTATCTGGAGGTCGTGGACACCGTCTTCTTCTTTCCCTGAGGGCATGTCGTGAGGAAAACAAATTTCCTGGTTTTGGAAATTAGCTTACTGCATTGTTTTGCAGTAACCAAAGAGATGGCGGTAGGCGGTGCTACCTTCGGTATCCTGTACAACTTATTTCCCAAAGTAACAATAACAACACGAGTCCTTGAATCATACACAACATGTGGCTTCCATAAGTATGGTTGGCCTAATAATACATCACAAACATCAAAAGGAGCAACATCACATAATACCTCATCCGTGAAGGGTTTGATGCTATACGGGAGGCGACACTGCTGGCTCACGCGAAGATCCCGTCCTTAGTAAAGCCACCCGATGGTGTATGGTTGTGGATGTGATGTGGTCAGTAAGCCCAGCCACATCACAAACTCTGCCGAAATGAGGTTCTTTTGGCTCCTGTTGTCGACAATGAACTGTAGCGGGGAACCCTTTACCCACATCTAAGAGTGGAAGAGGCACTCCTCCTCCTATAGATCTTTAGGTTCCTCCTTCTGGATATTCATGGTGGCAATGACGGTGTTGGGCTCTGCATCGATAATCTTCTTCCCTTTGTCATTTGCCTTGTCGAGTTCTGACGCAGAGTCAGAACATGCATCTGATTCTGAAGCCTTTAGCTCGACCACCAGTGACTGCTTGGCCCGACACTCACTTGTGTTGTGAGTGGAGCTCTTATGGAACTCACACCACTTTCCATGTCCTTCTTTGACTTCATGGTGATGTTATTTTCTTGTGGCTTTGACAGGTCGTCTTGGGCCACCCCGCCTTGGCTTTTTCCTTTGTTCTGTGGTTTGGGCATACCTTTCCCTTTCTTCGGATTCATGGATCCAAAGTCTCGCTTCTTCTGTTTAAAAATTTTGCTCGATCTTGACAGCATATTGGTATGCCGTGTCGAGTGAGGAGATGCTCAGGAACTCCATCTAACCTGTAGGCAGCCGTGGTACTTGAGAACCAAATGGTTCTTAGAATCCTTGATACCTAACTTCGTTCGAAGGGTATGAAAAACATTTGTAAACTCCAGTACATCTTGGTCCCTTCCCTATTGCAGCATTTTCCACTTTATGTATTTATCCTCATAGCTCCCGATAGGGTAGTACTGCTCCTTGATGGTATCTCGGAATGAGTTCCAAGTGAGTTCGTACTTTCATCCTTCTACTCACAGTAGGTTTCCCACCAGTCCTTGACGTGGGGCTTGCTTTGAGAAGTGCAAAAGTGACCTTTTCCCGGCTAGAAAAATAACTTGTACCTTGAAGGGTGTGGCACTTCAAGAGTAGTTGTCGAAAGTAGATGTGTCACCCTTGGGTAGTCGCTGAAGGATTTGGACAAAGTTGTCCATCATCGCGTTCTTTTGTCACTCGAGGGCTTCTTCGTGCAAGATTTTGATAGGATCTCCTACCCCTTGTCTTTATTTTCATTCACCATGGGAGGCCGTCAGAATTTGTGAGGCTAGTCTTGCAAAGGTTCGACCAGTTCAAGCCCTAACTCCTTATATCCCAACCTCGTTGGAGACGTGCAAAGAAAAACAGAGAAAGAGCAGACTTCTTTGATACCACTGATCCAGATTTAAACAGGAACAAAACAAATTACAGATATAACCATAAATGCAAAGATGCAGTAGAAATAACACTTCATTTCATTAATATCAAATACTGAAATATGCTTACAAACAGAATGGAAATAAGACTAGCTCAGGTGATGGTATATTATCTGTAAGAAGAGATGTGGTGGATACATGCCTCAGAACTATGTTACAATGAGGCTTAAAGGCCTATTTATTATTGAGAAACAATGGTGTTATCACTCAGGTTGTCCTTAAGCTTTGGAAAAGGATACGGCCGAGGCAACCACAGACCAACTTTGGACTGCAGGTTCTAGCCAACCTGCAATCAGAGAGGGCTCTCTCTTTTAGATTTAGATTTGTTTGAAAAGGATATTAGGCTAGGTCTCGAGTTCAGAGGGTTTTTGTTTTGTTTTTGGTGGGAAAATTGATGTTTTCAGACAGAGAGGCAAGGCATAGTCTGGAAGTTTCAAACCATTGGGCATGGAGTTGAGGAGGAGAACTGCTGGTGCATTTCTTTGATCACAAGAGAGGGAAAGTGGAGCAAGATAGCTAAGCATGAAACAACATTCCAGGTTAAAATGATGGGAAAAATTTTAAGTGATGAGAGGCAGTTAAGAATCTCTCAACTAGCTTAACAGAGGAGGTAATAGAGCGCTACCTAGTGGCAGTAAAGAATCCCTAGATAATTGGCAAACACAGGTGAATTGGGGTAAACATGAGCCAGGAGGAATTCATATTCATAACCAATTCAATCATAGGAAAACATAAAGAAATAGCAGAAATTGAGCATAGAGAGTATTTAAACTAATTCTAGGCTATTCTTTCTTTCTGCTATTTAGATAGTGGTAAAAAATAAACAGAGGTGAGATGCACTTATTGCTTCAGGCTGCAGCACAAGAATTCCATCTTCATATCTCCAAAAACTTTCATTTACATCAGACAGTTTGCTCTCCAAGCTTTCAGCAATCTTTGATTATAGAAAAAACTCAGGTATACAATGCGAGTCTCGGGTGAAAATTCTTAATCAACCAACCCTTGAAACAATGTAGAGGGCGGTATATATAGGGAAAAACTATCTACAGAGTTCCTTTATTACATCTTGACCTAATCAGGTCATAAAGAAAAATGACTACTTAACCTAATCCTATCCAGAAATAAATGCAAAAAATATCTCGGGCTGCGCTTAGGGCCGCCGTATCAAAACTGAATAAATGATGCTGTCCTTGGTGGCTTGATGCAGTGTTTTCTGAAAGAAATGTGTATGGGTTTCTGCATCTCTGTTTTCTATCTGCATTTAAAGCTTTGATTGTGATTTGAGGGCAAGGATGGGCTTATGCCTCTTGATTTGACTTTCTGGGGGGGGGGCTCATCAATGTTCAGGTGCTTCGAGCTCCTAAAAATCTTCGGCTGATACTCTTTGGCTTCTATTCTTCCTCTGATACTCTTTGGCTTCTATTCTTCCTCTGATACTCTTTGGCAATGAACAAATGCTTTACTGACGTGCTGTGTGTTAAATCATCATTTAATGGCCGCTGTTCGGCCTCTGTTTTCTTCAAAACTATTTTCTGGTCCTCCCGGCAAGCTTCATGAAGAAAAATGGGTCATTCGGCGCCTTTCGGGCTTGCTGGGGGCCGCAGAATGAAAAGATTCCCCACTCAGGCCCAAAAAATCTAGCGATGAGCGATTTGCGCTAGGCGCAAATCGCTCATCAAAAACTACCTCAGAATCTGATTCCGGGGCTCCAAAGTGCGATTTTTGCCCTTCGCGCCAAAAAAGTGATGATGACATCAGTATGACGTGACGTTGTACGACGGGTGACGTCAGCGATGATGTCAACATGATGATGTGGCAGGATGATGTCATCATGTACAGATGGTGATGTGGAATGAAACGTGGCAAGGGGCCACGCAGGCAGATGACTCGACATGTGACTGGGCAGAGGGGGTGACGTAAGCGGTGACTGTGCAGGGGGGTGACATAAGCGGTGACTGTGCAGGGGGGTGACGTAAGCAGTGACGTCACCGGGCAGGAGGCGGTAAGTGGTTTTGTGGCACACCACCTTTGGGGGGGGGAGCGGTTTTGTCAGAGGGGGCTCCGCCATAGCCCAGGTGTTACAGGGAAAAGTGTCTATTTAGAACTGCTCTATCCCACTAAGGTGTGACAGCTGCCTTAGAAACAAACAAAGAAAAACTACTTTTGTATTTCCTTTATGAACTATAGATAGAGAGGAATAGAAAGGACCAACCTGTATCTTGCGCTAATCCTTTGATCCAATCCCTCTCTTCTTTGATAGTCTCCAGTTACCTGCTCCCTTACTTGCCCAGCTTCACCAAGTGCCTGTAAGATCACAGAAGAAGAACACTATACAAAGACATGGATCTATATTCATAAGCAACTTAGGATCAGATTTAAGTTAACCATACAAATGTAATAAGCATCAATGATACAAAAGCATGGAGGAAACTCAAATAGTTTTTATTGATAAACAAGAAAAGATCCAGGAGGAGTTACAACTGGTGGTTCCTGACCCAACATCAAACTCCCAGCAAAGAAGCCCCTCTTCACCTCAAACAAAGCATAGATCACCCAATACTCTGATGTTTGTCTCAAAAACCAACAACAATTCCTTACAATATGAAAAATTCCAGCCTCTGGATCTATGAGATGAGGGATCAATATATAGATATGTGTAAGGAGGATGAGTCAGCTTGTGATTTGATTAATGACTTCTCTCTGGCATTTCTTGCTTCCACTTGGAGACTGAAGGCCTCTTACTCATCCTTGGTCGAATTCAGTGAGGCAAGTGTATCAGGAGAAGATTCTGGAAGCTTCCATTGTCTCTCCACCTCGCGGAATGACACTGCCATTTGTCATTTCTCGCCCATCGCACCCCACAGAAGGGAGTTTTGAAATGCAACGCACCCTCACAGTGTATTTAGGTGCAATGCAACGCACCTAGCCAGTGGAGCAGCTGAAATGATCCTGTTTTGACTTATTCTGAGCAGTTTCTAGTGGAGAACTTCTGGGAGAAGCTGTAATCTGTTGACCTTGTTCCTTTAGGGGTTAGAAAAAAACTTTTAGGGACTTAGGAGCCCTTGGTTTATGGACATTTCATGCTTGGAGTTGTAGGGCACAAAAATGTCTATAACAGTTTCCCCCTAAAGTATGAGGCCGTTAACCTTTTTGGTGTCGGGTGAAATGCCTTATTATGAGGATCCGAAGTTCTTTCAATGCTGGGAGGAGACCTATAATAAGATACAATACAATACATTATCTTCATACTTTTTTCATGATCTAGTTGAGGCGGGCATTCACATGCTTAGTTTTATAAATTCATTTTCATGTACATAGGACAGACAATCATCTGAGGGTAGACTGATGATTCTGATAGAGCCATCATCCTTTTGGTAGGATGATTATTTGTGCTGCAATGTTGTACATTTGATGTCTTTATTTCCCTGAATATATATCGCAGCTCGGATGGATGAAACTAGATCCGGGGTCTTCAATCTCGTCCGATCTTTACTCGAAGTACAAGTCGATCCATGTGAGAAATGTTTTTAAGTCGAACATGGAAAGACATCACTTGATTACCAGTCAATGATGTAAACTGTTAACAAGCGTGAGAGGAATCAGCGATAATGATAATGATCCTCAAGGTACTGCAGTACAATCCACGTGGTGTGAATAAAGGACTTGGCGTCGAACACCACGCAAATTCTTTCGGTCGAAGGTCATTGATGTAAACCTGTCGCCGGAAGTGAGAAACTTGCCATTGAGGCATGCAAGCTTCAAAGTACTGAATGGGGTGTTCCTAGATCAACTTCTTGGATAATGAGCTGATGTCGACAAGAAGTGATCCGTCACGGGAGGGCCTTAATGAATCCCACATCAATGACACGGAACAGAGCAAATGATTTTGATGGAGGTGAAAATGATCTGATGATATAATGTTCAGGGTGGCGGTCATGAAAGAATGGAGTATAATGTATGGTAGTGGGTGAGACACATGTGACTTCTCTGGATGACTTCTCTTGAACATATCGGTGACACTGATGCAATGGATTGGTAGCATTAACCCCAAATTTGGATGGTATGGCGTGACCATGGCGATGTGACCGGTGAATGAAACAACCCAACCCGACTCGGACACGGAGTGGAAGTGTCATGTTCAAGAGCGACTTGCTACCAATAAAGATTCTTTGAGTTTTCTTCCCAATTTTTCCCCAGTCATTGCTGACCAGTACCTCTTTATTTTTGTCAAGCTTGAGGAGGATAACATATGCTTGTTCTATAATTTTCCCTTCGGGAAAACCCATCGCTATGTTTTAATGAGCCTAGCGATAGTGAAACTCGTTGTCGTCTAAAGACAAGTTTGTCGCTATTAATCTTTTTAACGAGTTTAACGACAAAGATAACTCGGCCCTTTTCAATTTTAGAGAGTCTGAAAAGGAACGTAAAGGTAACTCCAAAATTCTTTTTTCGTCATCTAATCCCTTGAGTCCGAAAAAGTATAAAACAATACAAAAGGGATGAATTTTCGATAGTTTTAACGAGCCGAACAAAACAAGCGCTCGATCTTTTTGTGCAATAATCCCTCAGGTCCAAAAAGATTAAAATCTAGATGAGGGATAGCACTTCCTGTCCCTTTAACGAGCTGGAAGGCCAAGGACTCGGCAATCTTTTCATATTTTACGAGTCAGTTGAAAAGAGCTTAAAGGAGACTCGTCTTTTGAGGAACGAGTAATAAAACGGGTAGCAGCTGATTCCAGGTAAGGTTTGGAATTTTCCAATCACCGCAGTGTCACAAGGATGGCTAATGAAATCACTCTTCGCAGCTGTTCCTCAAAATGGGTAAACAATCTAATGGAGGTGAATGATCGGCCAATGAAAAAGTGGAGGTGACGATGCAAACACGACCAAGGCTTTAATGGCTGAAGTACTACATTCATTGTGGTTATTTACCGGGGAATAGTTTAGTTTTTAACGAGCTTAAACGCGGGTGGAAACATTTGCTCATGTCTTATGTTTATTTTTTAACGAGCTTGAACTACGTGCTAAAATTGCTCGATGCGGGTTTATTTTTTAACGAGCTTGAAACTTGCGGTAACACTGCTCGGTTAATCTAGTCGTATGATAAGAATGTCTCATATAAAAACGAAAAATTTTAGAGTTTTGCCCCACATCCTTTCTTTATGCAAGTTAGGAAACGACCAATCCTACGGGTTTAAAGGGTTAGAGGTCCTAAAAATTTAAAAAATAAATAGTCGCTCTTCGCTTGCATTCCAAAAGGTTTGCATGCCCCCAGGTATAAAACAGAGTTTCAAGGTTACCCCTTCTTTAGTCCATTAAAACATTTGTTTTACCGAGAGAGGCCTACCTCTTACAGGTTACCCAAAGATTGTTCTATTCACAGCGCAAACAAAACACTTCTTCGGCGATGTCTACCGAGATAAACAAAGGTGAGCGGCGGTGCTCGCCAGCTCACATAACTTTGACAAGAGAATCTTGTTCTAGAATAACCCCCTCTTCCAATCACGAACGGGGGTACAAACTAGTCATATTCTCTCGTGGAAACCTACCCTATACCCGAAGTTTTCCTGCCGAAGCAGACCAGGGTGCATGCCCCCGGGTTTCAGTCATATCCCTCCGAATTACTCGCGCTCATCGAGAGGACGGACTAGAGATTGAGACATTTCTTGCGTGAAAAGACCATTTAGGGATGGTATATGACTATTTTCTCTGTATGATCCGGGGAATGAAAGCTGGTCCACGAGCTTGACCACTCTTCCTTCGTGCGGAAAACACATTACTCTAAAGAGTGAGGAGACAATTGCTCCCATGCAATAAATATAGTCTCGTCCAAGGAGTAGATTGTAATCCAAGGGTCCTTGAACTACCATTACATTCATGTGAACAACTTTCCCTCTCAATGTTATGGGCACATCGGGAAGGATCCCTAACGGTCGACTGGTTCCTTTATCAAAGCCTGTCAGATTTCTCATCTCAGGCAAAAGTGATGGCGAACCAAGCGCTTTCCAAGCAATTGAGGAAAGGATACTCACAGAACCCCCCTCATCTATGATGGTACCAGCCATAACCATTCTATATATTTGAACGATAATTCAGAATGGTACACTAGCTGGTAAACGGGGTCTGCCTAGTTGATTCCAGTCAAAGGAGACAACTAGGTTGCTTGGAGGTGGGATCGAATAGACGGCCGGGTACGGCTCTGACGAACTTCCTTCCTGCGGTAAAGGAACGGGTAAATTGCCCCCATGTTCGTCGGAGTCTGTGTTTATGAAGAGAATTTGGACGGTGTCATCCTTGTTCTCTTCAGTGACTATATCATCTGAAGATGGAACTTCTGAAGGCAAAACCAGGTCAACTGCCGCCTCGACCTTTTGACTTTCTTCTGGTGTGGATTCAGATGGTTCATCTTCAATGACAGATGCTTCGGCCGACCACCTGAGCGGGTCAGCCGGATTTTCAACTAGTGACAGACTCGGCAAGAGTTTTTTATATTCAGGAGGAAGTCGTAATGGTGATACCGGACGATCATCCAAAACTCTTTTAGCTTCGTCTAAGAAGGGACAACGGTGGACGGCATGATCGCCTTCGCATAGTTTACAAGGTAATCTACATTTCCCTTTTTGTCCTGGGGCTTCACTTTCATTAGTTGACGGTGTGCTTTCAACATGATCATCAGAGGTTGACGACATCGGGTTGTGCAAACGAGGAGACCAGTCCCTTAAGATCCGAGGGATGCAAAGACAATCTCTGTGAAAGTGGTCTCCTTTGCAAATGACACATGGCGATTTAGGCCTGGTCGGTGCAGTGTGTGGATTTTCGTTAGGCGACACTCGTTTGCCCCCATTTGCTTTTGGCTCCTTCTTCTTCTTCTCTTTCTTCTTCTTTTCCTTCTTCTCCTTAGGAACTTGACTTTTGGCTTTACCAGCCCTGACAAGCGAAGAGGAAGGAGGAGAGGAAGAATTAGAGGAAGTAGAAGGTTGGTGGGTAACTCTGGATTCATCTAATTGCTGATTCGATTGTTCAGGAATAGTGGTGTTCTGAACGACAGAGGTCGAGAAGAGCCATACAGGAAAACCAATTTTCAGTCCTGGAAGCGACAATGTGGCCATATGGGGTGCACCAACATCTCCCCAAGAGGAGAAGGGACTAGGATTTCCTCCAAGGGGAATTCCTTGGTTGGTAGACTCCATTTTCTCAACCCAAGATCAACGTAGGAAAGGGGTAATGAATATTCCGTTTAAAATAAATTTTTATATGCTTTGACACAACTTGTTTTTTCAGGTTTTAAGAGTCGAGAAAAAACAAAAGATGACTCTAGTCGCCTTCGATTTTTAATGAGCCTGAAGTGACAAGTGCTCAGATGGACCTTTTCCGTTAAGGAGTCTGAAAAGGAACGAAAGGGACTGCTCTGGAGGTCTAGGTAGAGGGAGTACCAAACCAATCGCAAAACTGCAGAATACTTTTTACGGTACGGCAGTCAATCTTCCCGAATGCTGTGTTCAGTGCATTGTGATCGATAGGGCGGCAGACACGGCTTCCTATGGATAAAGGATTTAAGCCTATAGGGGTCTCCCAAAATATACTCGACGGTACGTGGGAACACAAGTCCGTACTGGCACTTATCGTCTCAAAGTGGAGGAATCACCCAACCATCAGTGAGAACAATAGTTACCAGGTTTTACGACGCCGAAATACGTCTCTAGCGTAGACCTCTAAATGTTGTGCGTTAAGTTCCAAAGTGTTGTTAGATTCATTGAATTTATTTTAAGTTGATCTTGCTTATGAAGTTTGCCTTTTGGGTTCACCACGAGATGTAGATGTAATTCCTAAAATGCAATCTAAAGATGATAAACAAACTTTTATCTCTTTTGTGCAGTGAAAATCCTAGCTACTAGGGGAAAAGAAAGACACAATCTTTTCACAAAGAGCAAAGAGCACACCGTAAATGCACTTTCCTAAATCAAGCGAAACAGACTGTCTATATGCAAATGCACATGCATGTATTTTTTTTCGACTTTCTTAGTATTGATGCTAAAAAGAAAGTTGATGTACAAATCTGAATTTCTTTTCAAGCGACAAATATAAACAAGCTCTTTTTCGAAATCAAAAACAGAGATGATTACGACACCTTGCGATTTTGAAATGAACACTTGTTCTTGACACTAGAAAATCACAAATTCAGACCAAAGGCAATAGTAACAGTATAATCGACCATCAACAACAATCAAACTTTCTCCTATGATCGAAATCGACACTTGCGACAGATTCAAATAAAAGGACGACAGTACGACTATTCTACTTTTGCAATGAAAACTATAAACGACTCAACAAACACACAAAAACATCTACAGTTCTTTTGTACAAAGGAGGCGGAATAACAACAAGGAAAAGGGGTTTTAAACAGACATATACTGATCACAGGCAGCAAAATTCAGAGATAGAACTGGAAAGAATGAAGCACAAGAACCACAGCTGCACAGGGCTAGTCTGATCAGCGCACCTGTAACACAGAGAATCTGAAATGCAGCGCAGGTTGCCCTTTCGGGAAGTGCGCTGAAATTCAGGATCTCTTAACAGTACCTGCATTGGGCCAGAAACGAGAATCTGTCCGGGTTTCGGGTCACAGTTTGCAGTTCAGTCTTTGGTTTTTGGCCGAGTAAAAGCAATCAGTAATGCACAATCAGGGGTAGATCTAAGGAGGGTCTAAGAGCTATCACAAGGGCAATCAGATAGTTTGTGAATCAGTTGTTTAAATCATAAACAGATCCAGTGAATGGATTGAAGTAGCGGTTGTCTACTTTGCATTTGTTATGGCAAATGCAGTTCGAAAGCTACTTATAAGTTTATGAAACAAACAACAAAGAGATACACAAAAAAACTAATTAGACATTCCCCAGCGGAGTCACCATTTTGTTATAGGGAAAAGTGTCTATTTAGAGCTGCTCTATCCCACTAAGGTGTGACAGCTGCCTTAGAAACAAACAGAGAAAAACTACTTTTGTATTTCCTTTATGAACTATAGATAGAGAGGAATAGAAAGGACCAACCTGTATCTTGCGCTAATCCTTTGATCCAATCCCTCTCTTCTTTGATAGTCTCCAGTTACCTGCTCCCTTACTTGCCCAGCTTCACCAAGTACCTGTAAGATCACAGAAGAAGAACACTATACAAAGACATGGATCTATATTCATAAAAAACTTAGGATCAGATTTAAGTTAACCATACAAATGTAATAAGCATCAATGATACAAAAGCATGGAGGAAACTCAAATAGTTTTTATTGATAAACAAGAAAAGATCCAGGAGGAGTTACAACTGGTGGTTCCTGACCCAACATCAACCTCCCAACAAAGAAGCCCCTCTTCACCTCAAACAAAGCATAGATCACCCAATACTCTGATGTTTGTCTCAAAAACCAACAGCAATTCCTTACAATATGCAAAATTCCAGCCTCTGGATCTCTGAGATGAGGGATCCATATATAGATATGTGTAAGGAGGATGAGTCAGCTTGTGATTTGATTAGTGTCTTTTCTCTGTCAATTCTTGTTTCCACTTGGAGACTGAAGGCCTCTTACTCATCCTTGGTCGAATTCAGTGAGGCAAGTGTATCAGGAGAAGATTCTGGAAGCTTCCATTGTCTCTCCACCTCGCGGAATGACACTGCCATTTGTCATTTCTCGCCCATCGCACCCCATAGAAGGGACTTTTGAAATGCAATGCACCCTCACAGTGTATTTAGGTGCAATGCAACGCACCTAGCCAGTGGAGCAGCTGAAATGATCCTGTTTTGACTTATTTTGAGCAGTTTCTGGTGGAGAACTTCTGGGAGAAGCTGTAATCTGTTGACCTTGTTCCTTTAGGGGTTAGAACAACACTTTTAGGGACTTAGGAGCCCTTGGTTTATGGACATTTCATGCTTGGAGTTGTAGGGCACAAAAATGTCTATAACACCAGGAGCTGACGCGTGGCGGGAGGTACGACAGTGATACCGCCCATCTCCCGAACGGTAAAGCTCGAGCGTTTTGGAGATGGGACGGCCCGCCCACCGTCGATCTGCGAGGCGGACGATCCAACAGCTGGCGGCCAAGATAATACGGCGGGGGGATATGGGCGGAGAATATACAGAGAATATTCCCTTTTTAATATGCACGCAGGTGGGTCTAAACAATGGTTTATGCGGGTTACGGGGGTTAGATGGGTTTAATACATACGGGTCAATGTATTTGTGCACAAAACTTTGTTTTAGGGGCGGAAAAGGGGGTTTTTGAGGGTTTAGGGCTAGGGGAGAGGTTATTAATCTGACCAGGTGTCAGATTAATCCCTTTTAAGACACGGATGGGCTAAAAACAGCCCCAGATGGACCATTTTTTCCCGGACTTATAAAAATATGGCTATATTGCTAGGGAGGGGATATTCACATAGGGGAATTTTATATACAAAGTTTTAGTAGGGGAAGGGGGAAGACTGATAGGGAATTATATAATACTGTTAGTAGTTAATATGACGGTGATCAACAAGCGCTAAGGTCAGGGACCTTAGGCTATTTTGGGGAAAAGACCTTGAAAAGAAATAAAAATCCTTGAGTGAAGCAGATCTTCACCAAGGCAACTGATATGGATGATGATGAATCTAAGAGGAATCAAGCAGATCTTGACCTCTTTGGGAAGTTAGTAAGGGACTTGGGGAATTAGAAGAAGGGGGGAGTTAGTTATGTCCACCTTTGAGCTCCTTTGCATGAACACTGCCTGCACTGTGATCTGTAAAAATATAACACTTTGTACCACAAAATTGATCACAAATTATCATTCTGCAACCACACAGCTACCTACCCAGCCTACTCTCCTAACATTTTTTCTTCTTTTTGGTTTGGGTGCACTTAGACTTGCAAACCCAGATTTACAATTTTTTCTTTTGAATTTTTCCTATCTAAATCTACACTTATTTCTGCCAGGGCCCAGATTAAGCAGTTGGGTCCCTTTGATTCTCTACCTATCTACAGATCTGCCAAGATTAAACTGTTTGGACAGATATCATTCTCTATATTCTAAAACAGGAAATTGAAACCTAGGGAGACCAAGATTAAACTGTTTGGACCTCCCTTAAATGAAAACTCTTCAAAACTGGAACAACTCATCAAAAATTGGAATCAGCAGTGGCATTTGGACTAGTACACTTCATGGCTTTCTTCTTTGGTCTCTTCTGGAAATATGGAACACTGCAGCTTGCAAAGTATGACATATTTGGCATGTGAAAATGTCAATCATGAAAAATGATACCCTGTTGCAACAGGAGGCTAACAAATGGAAAACCCTAAACATCCAAAAACTTAACCCTAAAAGATTAAGTGCCAAAACTGTGGTCCCCGTTTGGGTAAATTGGTACATCAACTTCCCGAGGTCATAACTTTGGTATACGATCTCCGTTTGGCTATCATAATACCTCGTTTCGAAGATCTCGAAGAGAAGGCTGAAAGAAAACTAAGTAACTAGTTTGGGACATTTTTGGTCTCTCCATTTTCCCAAAAAAACGTCGTTTAGTGACTCAAAACGTCTCCAAAAGTTCAAGACCCGAAAAACTACCAAAAATAGTAAAGTGTGTTACAATTAAGGAAACCGAAAAACTGAAAGAGAGTGTTGGAGTTCCAAGTGGAATAGGCAGGTGGGTCGCCAATATCCACCTGGATCAGTGATCATTCAATTATATATCAAAATTCATTAAGCCTTAAATTACATACTAGAATATTGTTTAATTATTTGAAAATGAGCATAAAATATATTTGAAAATGTCATACTAACTATAGGAGACTTGCATTGTGTCATATTGGAATTCACGTTTTTCCTTGATGCCTTTTTTTGGAATCTCACTTGTACTGTAGTTCTTAGCATCTAGAAACATTTTAAAAAATATATAACGATAATTTAAAATAAATTTAAAAATATAATGAATTAATCTTTTATAACATAGCATTTCATACATATGCACAAAATCAAAGCAGTTCAAACCATATGCAAGCTTGCTGCAAGAATAAGGATAGCACAAAATTTGTTAATCAACAACCATTTATTAGCATAATGTCTAACCATTGTAACAAAGTATAAACTAATTTTAAAATTGTCATACCATTTAAATATTTTGGTGTCATGTTTCTTGAACTTCCTTTTTCCTTGGATGCTTCCTTTGAATTCTCACTAGCTTCATAGTCCATGGTTTCTAAAAATAAAGTAAAAAACTATTATCACAGTTTCAAATTATTGAAGAAAATATAAATTTATAAATTCTATAACTACTCACATCATTATGTGTAACAAAATGAACAAGAACAACAACAATTGTAGAACTCAAATTAATAGCTAATCATGGTGTTGATTAGAAAAAGGGCATCCTCAAATAACTTAGTATGTTCTTTTAATTGTGACTATATGAAAGCTAGCACCTACTAGCTTTCCTTCTAGCATGATCATAAGCATATTTCCAAAAGACATTACACTGTGAATAAATAAAAATAATTGTAGAGACTACAACAACATCATATTTATACAAAATTTATCTTTAGTCATGTATATTCTTATTTTTCTTTAGAAACCATAAAAGCAAAACACAATGAAAGAACATTAACTTGCCGATCATTAGATTTTCTTCTAGATGTTCGTCTAGCACAAAGACAAACACATAACAACATTGCAAGGTGAAATAAATATAGAATGTGATAGAATTACTTCTAGTAGAAACACAAGCATATTGCCAACAAGAATGTTGCAAAGAAAAGGAAATATATTGCATCCTAGATTTCTTTCTATTAGAAACACATGGATATTGCCAATAAAAACATTGTGTGGTGAAAGAAATCTAGCACATACTAATTATTTTTAGCACAAACACATGCATATTTCCAAGAAAAACATTGCAAACCAAAAGAAATATAGCACAAGCTAGATTTCATTCTAGCACAAACACAAGCATATTGTCATTAAAAATATTGCAAGGAAAAGGAAATGTAACACATGCTAGAATCCCTTCTATCTCATACAAGAAGTTTTCCAACAAAAACATTGCATTGTAAGTAAATCTAGTGCATGATAAATTTCCTTCTAGCAGAAACAAGAACACATTGTCAATAAAAAAATTGCAATAATAATATTTCCTCGGACATCTCCATGCTTATGAAATTTGGTCTTGCCTTTTAGAGACAATCAGGTTTTAGTTCATGCCTACATGAACTATTGTTACAATATAACAAATGTTAAACACTCAAATGATTAGAAGTCCCTTCATATGGAATATGTGGTCTAAGAATGCGATACAGTACAAACATAAACATGATGCCAACAATAACATTGCATTGTGAAAAAAAACATTCTATATTACCCTCTATCACAAGCACATTGCTAATAAAAACATTGCAAGGTGAAATAAATCTATCGTACGTTAAATTTCATTTTAGCATAAAAGCAAACACATAACAACATTGTACGACGAAATAAAGCTAGAATATGCTAGAAATACTTTTAGTAAAAATACAAACACGTTTCCAATGACAATATTGGAAAGAAAATTAAATGTTTCCCATGCTAGATTTATTTTTAGTACAGACACAAGCACATTGCCAATAAAAACATTGTATGGGGAAAGAAATTTAAGCATGCCACATATCGTTCTAGAATAAAAGAAAAACCCATATCAACATTGGTAGGTGAAAGAAATCTAACATGTACTAGATTTACTTCTAGCACAAACATGGGCATATTACCAATAACATCATTGTAAGGCAAAAGGAATCTAGCACCCACAAGATTTTCTACTAGCAAAAACAAGCACATTGCAAATAATAACATTGTAAGGTGAAATAAATCTAATGCGTGCTATATTTCATTCTATCATAAACACAAGAACATAACAAAATTGCAAGGTGTTAGAGATCTAGTATATGCTAAATTTACTTCTATCACAAACACAGGCATACTATCAACAACAACACTGCAAGAAAAAAAGAAATCTAGTGCATGCTAAATTTTCTTCTAGCATAGACAGAGGCACATTGAGAAATAAAGACAATGCAAGGTGTTTGATTTACTTCTAGCAAAAATAACTATATTTTCAAAAATAATATTGCATTGTGAAAAAAATAACACGTACTAGATTTCCTTCTAGTACAAATTCACAAACAAATTGCCAACCAAAATATTACTATACTCAACAAATCTAACATAGGCTAGATTTCCTCCTATCAAAAACACAAACATGTTGCAAATAATAGCATTACAAGGTGGAGTAAATATAATGCATACTAGATTTCCTTATAATGCAAACATAATCACATAACAACATTGTAGGGCGAGAATAAATTATTTTGCATTATATTTACTTCTAACACAAACATATAAATATTTCCAATGACAACATTACAGGACAAAAAAAATCTTGCACATACTAGATTTCATTTTAGCCCAAACAAAAAACATGTTAGAAATAACATGTGTTAGATTTCCTTTTAGTAGAAACACAAGCATATAGCAACATTGTAGAGTGAAAAATCTAGCAAGTGCCAGATTTACGTCTACCACAAATACAAGCATGTTCCAAGAACAACATTGTAGAGTATAATGAATCTAGCCTGTGATGAATTTTCTTCCAACACAAACATAAAAACATTTCAACTTGAAAGAAATATAATGCATGTTATATTTCCTTCTAGCACAAACACAAGCACATAACAACATTGTAGGACTAAAGAAGTCTAGTGCATGCTAGATTCATTTCTATCACAAACACAAGCACATTGCAAGCTGAAGGAAATATAACACATGCTAGATTCCTTCTAGCACAAGGAATCACATTTCTAACACCACCATTGCACTGTGAAATAAATCTAGTGCATGCAATATTTCCTTCTAGCCCAAAGATAAGCACATCGCCAATAACAACATTGCAAGGTGAAATAAATCTAATGTGTGTTATATTTCCTTCTAGTATAAATACAAGTAGAAAAAAACATTGTAAGGTGAAATAATTCTAGTGCATGCTAGATTTACTTTTAGCACAAACACAACCATGTTGACAACAACAACATTATAGGGCAAGAAAATCTAGTGCATGCTAGATTTCCTTCTAGCACAAACACAAGCACATTAAAGGATGAAATAAATATAACCGATGCTAGATTTCTTTCTAGAACAAACACAAGAACATAGCAACACTGTAGGGCTAAAGAAATATAGCAACACTAAATTTACTTCTAGCAAAAACTGAAGCATATTTCCAATAAAAACATTGCAATAAAATAAATCTAGCATGTGCAAAATTTCCTTCTAACAAAATCACATGCAAATTTTCAATAACAACATTGCAAGGTCAAATAATTCTAACATATTTCCTTCTAGCACAAACAACCAAATTTCCAACCAGAACATTGCATTGTGAAAGAAATCTAGTGCATGCTAAATTTCCTTCTAGCTCAAGCACAAGCACATAAAAATAATGTAAGGTCAAAAAAGTCTAGCATGTGTTATATTTACTTTTAGCAAAACACAAGCCTATTTCCAACAACAAAATTATCAAGTAAACAAAATCTAACACATGCTAGATTTCATTTTATGATAAACACAAGTGAATTTCTAATAACAACATCGTAAGATGAAAGAAATCTAATGAGTGCTATATTTCGTTTAGCACAAATAAGCACATAACAACATTATAGCTTCAAACAAATCTAGTGCTTGTTATACTTACATCTAACAAAAACATAAGCATGTTTCCAACAACACTGCAGGGAAAAACAAATGTAGAATGTGCTAGATTTTCGTTTAGCACAACCACAAGCGCATAACAAAATTGTAAGATTAAAGAAATTCAAAACATGTTGATCAGGTGCTCATGTCCTAAGTGTCGTAAAATGCTCAAAATTTAAAGTGCTTATAACTGGTTCAAATTTGAATGACTGGAAAGTGCTCGTCTTCCCAATTCCGGTGCCGCAAACGGTTCGAAAAACGGTCTCCGTATGAGGAATTTATGGCAAAAAGAAGAATTTGTCCATAACATTAGAAATTTTAATTTTTCAAAAAAAAAAAAGGAATATTCTGCCTGGCACGAAATCCGAGGCAACCACCAAACATTAAATGTAACTGCAGTTAAGTTTGCGGAATTTTGGCAGGAGCGCCAAATTTGGCGGAGCTAACTGGAGTTAACTAAAGTTAGCTGGAGTTTTTCTAGGGACAAACTGGAGAAACTTTAAATAGCCATAACTTTGGCTAGGAAAGTGGGTTTTGGACGAATTTTTTTAAGAGCAGTTGAATTCCATGAGGGAAGAGAATAAGTTTCTTTCTAACCAATTGCAGGAAATGGAAGGCCAACTTCATATTGCAAACATGAAGCTGGAAAGGATGCATGAGTTGGAGACACAACTCCTTGTTGCCAAACAAGCCTTAGCCAAGTATCAGCTTGAAGAAGAGGTAAACAATTCTAGTTTGTCTTCAAATTCTGATAAGAATGTTTATGTTGGTTCTTTTGAGAAACATACCAGAGGCATAGGGTCCAAGTTGATGTCCAAAATGGGATATGAAGGAAAAGGATTGGGCAAACATGCACAGGGTATAGTTGAGCCAATAATGGTTGAGGTAAGGCCTAAGAATTTGGGTCTTGGCTATGGACAATCTTGTGGAGAAAGTTCCAAAGCAGCCATGAAGGCAATTGAAACAGTTCCTAGAAGGAGTTTCATTTCAGGTTCTTTATCTCAAGGTTGTATCCTTGAGGAATGCAATAGTTTGAAACAGACCTTGCAGGAAGAAGGTGTGCATAAGCATGCACTTGAACAAGGAAGTGGTGAAAGATCTAAAGCCATTGCAAGGATTCATGGTGTTCCAAAAGGAGCTTCTTCTTCGTTTGATTCACCTCCTCATGAAGGTAATGAAGGTGAAAGGGAAAGGTATAAATCTGATTTCAATCATATTTCCTTTGATCATGTAAAGCATGGAAAATTTCCACATAAGCATTGGAAAAGAATTGCATGTTCTTTTTGTGGTTTGTTTAACCATAGTGTTTCTAGATGTTGGAAAAGAATGGCAACATACAGGAAAATTTTGAAGGAAAGGAGGCAATAAGCCAAAGTTCCATTGAACAATGCAAATCATGCTATCAAGAAGATGAACCTGTGTTGCACTTATTGCACCCTTAAACAAGTACATTCCATTTTCAGATCAGATTGGAGCTGTTTGGGGGCTATGTTCATCCGTTTTTGGTGATTCAAAAGCCTATGTCTGCTATTTTTGACCTTCTGAGTCTAATGGCAGAGGTTTCAGAACCAATTGAGGTCATCTTCACCTCGAAATTCTCCATGCAAGTTTAAAGGTCCACCAGGGCCAATTGGGGAAAGTACTGTATAAGGTACAAAATTCACTGTTTAGTGTACGAAGGTCATTTCTGAAGGTTTTCAGCATTCTGAATCCATTTCTACAGCTCGTTTTTCCTTTTGAGACATTCTTCTCACTGTTTAGCTTCAGGGAAGCTTTCAGGGCCACCAGGGGCATTTCAGGGATTGAGCTGTTTAGGGGCTCTGTTCATCCGTTTTTGGTGATTCAAAAGCCTACGTCTGCTATTTTCGACCTTCTGAGTCTAATGGAAGAGGTTTCAGAACCAATTGAGGTCATCTTCACCTCAAAATTCTCCATGAAAGTTTAAAGGGCCACCAGGGCCAATTGGGGAAAGTACTGTATAAGGTACAAAATTCACTGTTTAGTGTTCGGGAAAGAGCATGTTTGGCTAATTCCTATCTTCTGATTCTGTATTTACAGTCAGATCTATCCTTTGAGACACCCATATTCTTGTATTAGCCTTTGTAGCAATTTTAATACAAGAGGACAAGCTTAGTTGGAGAGGTTTGGTCCAACAGATGTAGCCCAGAGTGGGGGTGAACTGCTTTATCATTTTGATGTCTTTATTTGCTGAGGATGATATGATAAACAAAACTGATATAAAGTATTAAACAACAAATAAATATAACTTGCATACACACATAATCACTTATTCAGCTACAGAAAGTTACTTGTCTTATTCTGCAAGACCTTAACCTTCAAGTATGTGTATGTCAAAGACTTCTAAGTGTTTACTTTGTTATTTCTTTAGGCAGAGCCTGTAGAGGGCCAGGTAGCCTCTGGAACTCATCCTCTTTTTAGAGGTGACATGTCCAGTGAATGCCCCTACAGTCTATCTCTGTATAAGAAATAAGAAGTTTATACATTTTTAGAGGTCATTTGGAGTGTCTAGCTCACAGTTGAAATTATTGGAAATGGATACCTTGCACCCTTAAACAAGTACATTCAGTTTATAGATCAGATGGTATCATAGCACTAGGTTTGCTTGACTGACATCACTAGCTTGATTTTGTAGCTTGAAAGGTGTCTTAAGCAGTGTTGAAGATTGACTGCTTTACTACTTGTTGTTTGAGTTTGCTGAAGCTCTTTTGTTCATTTGTATAATGACAATTTCCATAAGTGAGTTCTCAAAATCGTCCTCCTTCACAAGATTCTTTGATGAAGGCTTGAAGCAAGAATTTTTCATCATGATGAATATGGTGAGAGAAATGTATGAGGATGAAAAGAAAGAGCTCTAGACTTCAAGAGTAGTTGAATTCCATGAGGGAAGAGAATCAGTTGCTTTCTAACCAATTGCAGGAAATGGAAGGCCAACTTCATATTGAAAACATGAAGCTGGAAAGGATGCATGAGTTGGAGACACAACTCCTTGTTTCCAAAGAAGCCTTAGCCAAGTATCAGCTTGAAGAAGAGGTAAACAATTCTAGTTTGTCTTCAAATTCTGATAAGAATGTTTATGTTGGTTATTTTGAGAAACATACCAGAGGCATAGGGTCCAAGTTGATGTCCAAAATGGGATATGAAGGAAAAGGATTTGGCAAACATGCACAGGGTATAGTTGAGCCAATAATGGTTGAGGTAAGGCCTAAGAATTTAGGTCTTGGCTATGGACAATCTTCTGGAGAAAGTTCCAAAGCAGCCATGAAGGCAATTGAAACAATTCCTAGAAGGAGTTTCATTTCAAGTTCTTTATCTCAAGGTTGTATCCTTGAGGAATGCAATAGTTTGAAACAGACCTTGCAGGAAGAAGGTGTGCATAAGCATGCACTTGAACAAGGAAGTGGTGAAAGCTCTAAAGCCATTGCAAGGATTCATGGTGTTCCAAAAGGAGCTTCTTCTTCGTTTGATTCACCTGCTCATGAAGGTAATGAAGGTGAAAGGGAAAGGTATAAATCTGATTTCAATCATATTTCCTTTGATCATGTAAAGCATGGAAAATTTCCACATAAGCATTGGAAAAGAATTGCATGTTCTTTTTGTGGTTTGTTTAACCATAGTGTTTCTAGACGTTGGAAAAGAATGGCAACATACAGGAAACTTTTGAAGGAAAGGAGGCAAGAAGCCAAAGTTCCATTGAACAATGCAAATCATGCTATCAAGAAGATGAACCTGTGTTGCACTTATTGCCATAAGCAAGGACATTTTGTTGAAAGGTGTTGGACTCTGAAGCCAACAATGCTTCCACGAAAATTGAAGAAATGGGAGAAAGAGTATGGCAAGAATGGGAAGGAAGTTTCCATCATTGATATGTGTCAGGATGATACGCATGTTAATATTGATGTGCAGTTAAAGGAAGCGCCTTTGAAATGGATTGGTAAGAAATGGTTAGAATTCTTATCCAATTAAAGTGGCATGTATTTTGATTGAATGCATTTCTTTGTTAAGGGAATGCAAGTTGCAGGAAGGAAAAGCTGAGTATGAGACTCACTCTATTGTAGTGGAAGTTATATTCATTTCAGCTTTGAAAGTACATGTACATGTGATTGAGGATCTTGTACTTATGATTGTACTTAAGAGAAAGTTGAAGGATAAACTGCATGCATGAGAATGATATGCATGAGCACATGGATCATGATGATTTCCTTGTATTTTAAACATGTATGTGTGATTAACTTGAAGGGTTGATTACTTTGTTTTTAACCAGGCATGTAATGTAATATTGACTTGGAAAAAGTTAATGTGATCTCCAAGATTGTAAAGAGGAGAAAGGATGAAGTGTTTCATCTTTGTAAAAGCCTTCTCATTTGGGAGGCAGCTTTTATTCTGGAGCGGAGGTGCCATGGATGGGCATCGTGACAGCTGGCAAGCCCACATGTTCAGGAGAATATTTCAGCTCATATATCAGAAAGTTTCATTGCCGGTTTTTGCAAACTTTCAGTTTGTCTGGTGAACAAGCTTGGTCGGGATTCGACGAATACTTGGTTTATGCAGCAACATTCGCCATGACGACAGTTGATAAGGCAGGACATTTTGGCATCAGTATGCTCTTTTGGCTGAATGGAAGAGGATATTTCTGTTCCTCAAGTGCTGTATAGTTCAGTTCAGAGATTCAGTGAGATTTTGGGGACCAAAAGCCTTCTCATTTGGGAAGTGTGATCAGGTGCTCATGTCCTAAGTGTCGTAAAATGCTCAAAATTTAAAGTTATTAGAACTAATTCAAAGTTGAATTATTAGAAAGTGCTCATCTTCCCGATTTCGACGCCACAAACGATTCGAAAAACAGTCCCCGTATGAGGAAGTTATTGCAAAAAGAAGAATTTGTCCATAACATTAGAAATTTTAATTTTTCAAAAAAAAATTAAAAAAGGAATATTCCGCCTAGCACGAAATCCGAGGCAACCACCAAACATTAAATGTAACTGCAGTTAAGTTGGCGGAATTTTGGTAGGAGCGCCAAATTTGGCGGACTCACCATAATTGGCGGAGCTAACTGGAGTTAACTAAAGTTAGCTGGAGTTTTTCTAGGGACAAACTGGAGAAACTTTAAATAGCCATAACTTTGGCTAGGAAAGTGGGTTTTGAACGAATTTTGTTTGATTTTGGATATTTTTGACCTTCTGAAGCCATTGGTGCAGGTCTTACAGCTATCTGAGGTCATTTGCAGGTGTTTTTGCTTCGTGGAAGTTCCAGGAGCCACTAGGGCCAAACCAGTTTGGGAGATGCATTGGGAATTTTGCAGCCAGTGAATGTGGAACGAAGGCCATTTCTGAAGTTTTTCAGCATTCTGAATCCATTTCTACAGCTCATTTTTCCTTCTGAGACATTCTTCTCACTGTTTAGCTTCAGGGAAGCTTTCAGGGCCACTAGGGCCATTTCAGGGATTGAGCTGTTTGGGGGCTCTTCTCATCCGTTTTTGGTGATTCAAAAGCCTATGTCTGCTATTTCTGACCTTCTGAGTCTAATGGCAGAGGTTTCAAAACCAATTGAGGTCACATTCACCTCGAAATTGTCCATGCAAGTTTAAAGGGCCACTAGGGCCAATTGGGGAAAGTATTGTATAAGGTACAAAATTCACTGTTTAGTGTTTGGGAAAGAGCGTGTTTGGCTAATTCCTATCTTCTGATTCTGTATTTACAGTCAGATCTGTCCTTTGAGACACCCATATTCTTGTATTAGCCTTTGTAGCAATTTTAATACAAGATGACAAGCCTAGTTGGAGAGGTTTGGTCCAGCAGATGTAGCCCAAAGGGGGTGTGAACTGCTTTATCATTTTGATGTCTTTATTTGCTGAAGATGATATGCTAAACAAAACTGATATAAAGTATTAAACAACAAATAAATATAACTTGCATACACACATAACCACTTATTCAGCTACACAAAGTTACTTGTCTTATTCCGCAAGACCTTAACCTTCAAGTATGTGTATGTCAAAGACTTCTAAGTGTTTACTTTGTTATTTCTTTAGGAAGAGCCTGTAGAGGGCCAGGTAGCCTCTGGAACTCATCCTCTTTCTAGAGGTGACATGTCCGGTGAATGCCCCTACAGTCTATCTCTGTATAAGAAATAAGAAGTTTATACATTTTTAGAGGTCATTTGGAGTGTCTAGCTCACAGTTGAAATTATTGGAAATGGATACCTTGCACCCTTAAACAAGTACATTCCATTTACAGATCACATGTTATATTTAATTTTAACACAACCACAAGTATATTGCCAACAACAACATTTCAAGGTAAAATAGTTTTAGCACGGGATAGATTTTCTTCTATCGCAAATATAAACACCTTATCAATAACAAAATTGCAAGGTACAATAAATCTAACGTGTGCTAGATTTTCTTCTAGCACAAATACAAGAGCATAACAACATTGCATGCTAAAATAATTCTAGCACATGTTAGATTTACTTCTAGAAAAAAACACACATATTGTGAACAACAATATTATAGGCCAAAGGAAGTCTACCACATGCTTGATTTTCCTTTATCAGAAATAGAAAAGAAATTTCCAATAACAACATTGCAAGGTGAAAGAAATCTAACATATGCTAGATTTACTTTTAGCACAGACACAAACATATTACCAAAAAAAGTATTGCAAATAAAAAAAATTCTAGTGCATGCTACATTTTATTCTATCACAAACACAAATACATTGCCAACAGTAACATTACAAGGTGAAGGAAATGTAACACATGGTAATCTATTTCTGGCACAAACAACCAAATTTCCAATAACAACATCACATTTTGGAAGAAATATAGCACAATCTAGGTTTCCTTTTAGCACAAACATAAGCACTATCAATAAGAATATCACAAGGTGAAAAAATTTAACAAGTGTTAGATTTTCTTCTAGCACAAACATAATCACATAACAACATTGCATAAATTCAAAAATCAAGCACATGTTAGATTTATTTTTGCACAAGCACAAACACATTGCTGATAACACCATTTCAAGGTGAAGGAAATCTAACCCATGATATATTTTCCTATAGAAAAAACTCAAGCAAATAAAAACATGGTAGGGTGAAAGAAATCTAGCTCGTGTTAGATTTACTTTTAACACAAACACAAGTATAATGCCAACACCAATATTGTAGGGAAAAAAAATCTACTATGTGCTAGATTTTCTTCTATAATATATACAAGCACATTTTCAATAGAAACATTACAAGGTGAAAGAAATCTAGCATGTGTTAGATTTACTTTTAGGAGAAAGACACACATATTTCCAACAACAAAGGTGCATGCCAAAGAAAACTTTCACCTATTAAATCTTCTTTTAGCACAAACACAAACATATTGGCAATAATAACATTACAAAGGGAAGGAAATATAATGTGTGCGGCACTTTCTTTTAGCACAAACAACTAATTTGCCAATAACAATATTGAATTGTGGAAAAAACATACTGCGTGCTAGGCTTCATTCTAGCACAAACACAAGCACACTATCAATAATGACATTTCAAGGTGAAAAAAATTTGATATTTGCTCACAAAAAAGAACATAAGAATGTTTCGGGGTGACATAAATATAACGCATGCTATAGTTACATCTAGAACAAACACAAACATACCACCAACAGGTATACACCCAAAAAAGAAATGGAGCAATTCTAGATTCCCTTTTAGCTTAAACACAAGCACGTTGCTAATAACAATATTCAAGGTGAATGAACTATAACTTTTGTTATATTTCATTCTAATATAAACAAAAGAACATGACAACATTTTACAGTGAAAGAAATCTATTGTGCCAAATTTAATTTTGGCACAAACACAAGCTTGTTGCCAACAACAAAATTGTAGGGAAAAACAAATCTAGTTCATACTAGATTTTCTTCCAGCAAAAATACAAGCATATTGCAAGATGAAAGAATCTAAGGTGTGCTAGATTTATTTTTAGCACAAACAAAAGTATATAACAACATTGTATGGTTAAAGAAATATGCCACATGCTAGATTTACTTCTAGCCGAAACAAAAACATATTTCTAGCAAGAACATTACAAGGGAAAATAAATCTAGGGCAGTCAAACACAAGCACATTGGAAACAACAACATTTCAAGATGAAAGAAATATAACATATGAAAGATTTGCTTCTAGCACAAATACAAGAACATAGCATTGCATGGTGAAAGAAATCTATCATTTGTTAGATTTACTTCTAATATCGCAAACAAAAGAATATTGCTAACAATAATATTGCAAGGCAAAGAAGTTTACTGTGTGCTATATTTTCTTCTATAACAAAAGCACAATGTCAATAAAAACATTGCAAAGTGGAAGAAATATAACTTGTTTTATATTTACTTCTACTACAAACAAAAGCATGTTGCGAAGAACAACATTGTAAGCCAAAAGAAATCTAGCACATGTTAGATTTACTTGTAGCAAAAACAAAAGGACGTTGCCAATAATAACATTGCATGATGAAGGAAATCTAACGTGTGCTAGGTTTTATTCAAGTGTAAATAACAAAATTGTCAATAACAACATTGGGTTTTGAAAGAAATCTAGCACATTCTAAATTTCCTTATAACATAAACACAAGCACATTATCAATAAAAAAGTTGCAAGTTCAAAGAAATCTAACACACGCTAAATTTGATTATAGCATAAACACAAGCACATAAAAAAATTGTTGGGTGAAAAAAATCTAGTGCGTGCTAGATTTAATTCTAGCACAAACACAAACACATTTCAAACAACAACATTGTAGGGAAAAAGAAATCTAGCACATGCTAGATTTCCTTCTAACACAAACATAGGGGCATTTCCAAAACAATATTGCAAAGTGACATAAATCTAGTGCATGCTAAATTTCCTTCTAGCGCAAACACAAACACATAAAAATATTGTAGAGTGAAAAAAAAACTAATGTATGCTAGATTTACTTTATTGCAAAGACAATAATGTTGCCAACAACAACAATGCATGGAAAAATAAATATAGTGGATTCTAGATTTTATTCTAGCACAACCGCAAGCACATCAAAACATTGTAGGCTTAAATAAATCTAATGCATGCTAATTTTACTTATAGCACAGACACAAACATATTACTAACAATAATATTACAGGGTAAACGAAATCTAGCACCCGCTAGATTTCATTTTAGTACAAACACATCCATGTTACTAACAACAATATTACAAGGTGAAAGAAATCTAATGTGTGCTATATTTCCTTTTAGCACAAATAGAATCACATAACAACATTGGAGAGAGATAAATCTAGCACATGCTAGATTTACTTTTAGCACAAACACAAGCATATTGCCAAGAACAATATTTAATGGCAAAAAAAATCTATAGCATGTTAAATTTACTTCTATCACAAGCCATAACACATTTCTAAAAACAACATTGCAAGGTGAAAGAAATGTAATATGTGCTAGATTCACTTCTAGCAAAAACACAAGTCTATTCCAATAACAACATTATAGGCCAATGAAATCTAATATATGTTATCCTTCTAGAAGAAACACAAGCACATTGCTAATAACAACATTGCAAGGTGAAGGAAATCTAATTCATGCTATATTTCCTTATAGTACAAAGAACCAAATTATCAATAACATTGCATTGTGAATGAAATCTAGCTCATGTGCTAGATCTCCTTTTAGGACACATGCAAGCACAATCATGTTGTCAATAAAAACATTGGAAGGTGATTCATCTAGACATTGTCAATAAAAACATTGTATAATTGATTCATCTAGTTCAATAAATTTACAATTAAACCATTCATTCATCATCATTTTAAACCCAATCATATAATGAAACATCCATAACTCCTTATTGTAATATTGATAAAATAGTTGAGTCATTTGTAAGCAACTCCCTCAAGTAATAAATATTATGTCTCAATAGTTAACGAAATGAGACATTTAAAAATATGTATCTAATATTTCCTAAATTGATCATCAATAAAAGTGAGTTTTTGGTGCCTCCCTTGAATGTAACCTCTAATTTCATCTCATTAGACATCATTATCATATAAGAATGAATCAAATCAAGAATCCTTTATTCAGTTAAATAAAAAAAATCTCTTATGCTTCACAAAGACAATTCTCAAAGAATTGTAAAGATTAATTCACACCTTTATTGAAGCCTTTAATGGTCCCCTTATTACTTAATTTTTATAACCAATGTTCACCAAAATTCCCAAACAAGTGATGTCAAATTATAAGGCTAGGTGATTATAAAGTTTCTCCCTTGGAATATTTATTGGTTATCATTCAAAAAAATAGTGACACTCAACTTATTTAGTGTACCAATACATGTCCATATTTCTAAGATAAAAGCACCATAAACCAAAGTGCACAAACTTCCTAAGAATGTTATAGCAACCCCTACATTAGTGATTTGACTCACAAAGATAAGATTCATTTATTGCATAAAACATGCCTTTCATTAGGAACAATACTTGTTCTTCCAACCTCAGATTTGTTCATTATAGAAATTCCTATATAATGATTAGACTCACAATGGTACGATTCATTTATTGCATAAAACATGCCTTTCCTTAAGAACAGTCCTTGTTTTTCCGTCCTTGGATTTGACCATTACTAATCCAATAAATAAAACATTGTAGCCAAAATTAAAACTAGATAACACTGTGACAACATGTTTTTCCTCATTGTGCGCATGAGCTACCCTAAATTAGTGATTTGACTCACAAAGATAAGATTCATTTATTGCATAAAACATGCCTTTCATTAGGAACAATACTTGTTCTTCCAACCTCGGATTTGTTCATTATAGAAATTCCTATATAATGATTAGACTCACAAAGTTACGATTCATTTATTGCATAAAACATGCCTTTCCTTAAGAACAATCCTTGTTTTTCCATCCTTGGATTTGACCATTACTAATCCAATAAATAAAACATTGTAGCCAAAAGTAAAACCAAATAACACTGTGACAACATGTTTTTCCTCATTGTGCGTAGGAGCTAAGACAACCAACTATTGGACAAAAAGCGCCCAAGAGATAAGACATACGACTATCGAACAACAAGTCACAAGTCAATGCCAAGCCTAGCACCCAGGATAAGACCAAGTTCCAAGTCATAAGGGGAGCGTTGATGAGGGAATATGCACCATGCATCAACTACGACGTGAAAGAGCGGTGAATATAAAGATCATAGGGATATTTCACTCCATCGATGTGGTAATAATCTCAGTTAAAAAGATAACACGCAAGATGGTTTTCAAACCCTAACGAGCCAAATTTCACAACTTCATTTGTTTCTCGAGTGTATTGTTATGAATATGATTGGATCGTAGGCCAAATGGATGAGACATTTTTTTGTTTTCAAAATCATTGTGGCAAAGGAGTTATCGATCTAAAGGGTAATATCAAAACATATAAGGAATCTCTGTTTGTAAGATGCATCATTGACTGAAGAGTTGGAGGATGCCTCTCTTTACAGGAAATCCTGCATCGTTGACTGGAGCTGGAGGATGCATCAAAGATATTCAAATTTTATATATTGATGATTTGTTGGTTCATGCAAAGATGAGTTAGGGTGTTTTAAATGAAGCATTGGGCTCATGGTCTGTGTTGAGGACTTGTAATGGTTTATTTTAGTTATTCAAGTTTTTATATGGAAATCACGTTTTTATGATATGTTGGTAATACACATACTTAGGAATTTCTCTGTGTTTTTAATGGCATTTTTGAGTATTGAATATGGAAAGAAGCACCAGTAAGTAAATCATAAACAGAGGTATGAAAAAATTCATGAGATCTAGGAATTACATTGTTTAATTCTTGATGAAATTTCATTGGTAGATACTGATTTTATTTGTTGATGATTCTCCTATTATTATTTCCTTTCCTACTTCATGCATAAACCATTCATCCATTGCAGTAGAAAATTCAAATTTTGGATTTCTGAGGAACTAATCTATGTAAAAACCTCCTATGTACATTTCCCGTGCATAACCATGCTCTTTACTGTCTTTGCACAGGGATTTTCTCTCATCATTGAAAATTTCAATAAGAACCCATCGTAAAAACACAAGTCACTACTCTTTCAAGTACCATGATGGTATGTTAGTTAGCCCTTCATTTTTTGCTAACCTCTGCACATATTCTGCCTCCTTTTGCATATTATCCTTCACCCTTTGACATGCACCTTCATCTCAACCAACCTTGGGGATTGAAAATGGCCATGTACATGTCACATGCCTGAGATGGATCATGACATATTCTTGATAGTAATTCAATTGGCAGAAGTAGCAGTAATGTCTTGATCACCGAGAGTTCTTTTGTTGTTTTCCTTGGTGTATGCTCTATAAGATCAAAGAGTTCATACATGTTAGTTGCTTCTTCCATACTGTCATCTCAAGAGAGGAAAGCTACTATTGTTAAGAGGAAAGATAAGACTCCTTGTTCCGCTACTAGAACAACTCATACTGATATCACAGAGGAGAAAGATAATATTTCTTGCTTGCTTTCTAAGGGAATAATACAACTTCTTTTATAAGAGATTCAAATTAATGGTCTAGGTGACTAGACCATATAAAGGAGGTTTCCTCTTATCCAGTATAACTAACAAAGAAGCCGAAAATATTATACTAAGAAAGCCTCATACAATACACACACCATACAAAGGCTTCATGATAAAATCTAACCGATCAAAGAAATGCCTATATGAAAGCTAATACAGTAGACGAAAACTACTAATACCTGGAACAAGCCTATACTCAAGCCAATAACTGCTAAGACCAATAGCTCAGACCTAGAGAAAACAAGAAAGCTAATACTGATTGATAGACTGATACTGAGAAAATATAGAACAACTCATACTGATATCAGAAAGGAAAGCTCATACTGAGATCGAGGTCAAACATTAGCTCACTGATAGTTAAACTGAGACAACAAGCCTTTTGCTAAAGGACTTCAACTTAGCAAGGTATTTCAAAAGATTGGTTTGCCTGATAATCCCATTGCCATCTAACAATAGCTTCCCAATGACTTAGGTAGCTAAGAGTTGAGAAGAAAAAGGAATTGACACTAGCTTGATCACCTCCTCCTCTTTTGAACTGCATAACAGTGGAAAATCAACCTGGAAAAATAAAGCTAGTAATGGTAAAATCAAGCCACTAGTGGAAAAATAATTTGTTGCAGATAAGGTTGTTGGCATGTTTTCACTTAACAAGACAATTTCTTCCAACATGCCCATGAGAACTTGTTCATTCCCTTGCTTTCCAGCTGCATTCCAAAGTTGTACAACTAAAGCATTCATTTTTTTCTTAACTTTTAAAAGACTCAGAAGACTAGTGCTAAAAAACATTTCCTTGCCCCTAATATAATATTCAATTGTGAATTAGTCCAACCATTTATAAGGCAAGAATTCCATGTATTAGACTCGTGGAGCCATCTAAATATGCAATTGCATGTTTAAGACTGATAAAATTCAACTTCAAACAAATGAGATAGTACAGAGATTTGTAGGACTTTCAAATATTACATTGAAGAAAGAAAAAAGTGAAAAAATCCTGCAAAGGCCCTAAAAGATGATCTTGTACAAGTTTGATGTCTGTGCCTTGCCTAATAGATGCGAAATATAAGCACTGGGTGCTCACATGCACTAGTGGCTTGCTGAAACAAAATAGAAGGATATGCACTATGGTACATTACCTTCAGACTGTGGTTCAAAAACTAAGATAATAATAAGGGTAGAGGATCCAATATTAATTCCTCAAACCATCCGACCATGAGCCACCTTGATTCTGTGGCAAAAAAGTAAAATTGCATCGCAAAGAGCAGTCTGTCCCTGAAAAGAAAATTGCAGATTTTTATCCCAGTATAGGGCAAAAACAGGGGGACTTTTCTTTCCCATTACTAGTACACTTGCTTGAGAGTGAAAAATAGTAGGAAGATATGAAAAACATGCAACATACTTCTCCATAAATATTTCTCTGGGGGCAGGATACTAACAAATAAAGGATTATTGCTTGACTATGTACTTGGATAAGAAGTAGTTTCCAAATGAAGCGTCCACTGCGGATGCTCCAAAAGTGCAAAAAAAGGTACAATAGAAGATGTGAATTTGTAGGCAGTTCGAGAGTCCACACTTTGTTTACTTTGTCATAAAATTCCCCTCTTCCCTCAAACTCGTACTTATTCACACATTTTCCTTCTGCAAGTTCTTTAATCCATTGTACTGTGTAATCTGCACGAACACTGCTCTGGGGTAACAACCCCTTAACCCACTTTCCTTTCATCAATGCACGTAGCCTCTGAAGCTCAGTCACGATATCCAAACATTATTGAATAAGAGGATTGAAAGGTTTCTCTTTCAGAGGTTGAAGGCCCAACAAAGATGGTTGTGGAGTAGGAGGAGCATCTCGTGCTTGTATGAGAGTAACACACAACTGATGAATAACTCCATCCTCATCAAGGGTAAATGTTGTCTGACACTCATTAGCAACATTATCAGATGAAGCAGCAGAAGAGACTCCAAAATTTGGTACATTACTACCTACTTGTTTTATGGTGATAGAAATCCCAAGCTTTGTTGTCGCTTGCATGACCTGGATATGACTGGCTTCAATTTTTTAAACAAGAGGGTTCATCAATATGAGGGTAAACACCTAAGTTTTGAAAGACTTCCATGGATTGTTCCAATGACATTGGAGGGGGGAAGTCGTCGTCTCCCTTTTTAGGTGGTGTACTAAAATTTTGTGAGCTTGAACACATCTTAACTGTCCGAAGGGAGGTGTTTCTTGGAGTGCTAGAGAAAGATCTTGAATTTGGAACAAGACTTGGAGTGATGCCACCTATTCCATGAAGGCTTGGTGATGGCATTGTAAGACCTTGGTTTGAAGGTGTTGTTTCCTTTGATGCAGAACCTGCCATTTTCTATTCCACATCTTCCAGAAACTCTTCAAGCTTTTCTTCTGTCGATATTTCCTCCTTTGTAAGACTAGGCCTTGGTTTAGACCATGGTGTTGAAAATTTCCTGTCACAAGGAGATGTGTTTTGGTCTGGTACTTGCGATCCTAAAAGAGATGGAGTACCTTGAGATCTTGGCAATCTATTTACAACTGGAGTAGTGAATGGGGAAGTGTTACTGACACCCACATCTCACCTTTCCAATCTAGACCATTGAAATTGACCAGGCCCGAGTGCATGAGAACGTTTAGAAGCCAATTAATGTACACGTGCCAATAGAGATGAGGGGGATGGAGTTGATGATTTCTTTGATATTTTTGGCTGTTGTATACAACCAATATTTGAAGGGGACTTTGTATTTCCCTACTCAATATTCCTCTTCCGTAACCCTAGAAGTTCTTGTTGATGTTATGTGAAACTAGATGTTGGTGTAGGTTTGTTTGGTGTTGATCTTGTTGATGAATCTCTAGGAGGGGTTTGAAAAACATCAAAACCATTTGAATCTGCCATTCACTGCAATGAAACTTCTTTTAAGAGAGCCAAAATACCTTCCAGGAACACCAACCCTACTATTATCTGTAGCACCTTGACAATCCCATAAGCAATGTATTGTAGCATGCCTACAACTACTATCAATTCAAAAACTATTTGTTCCCATACAAAAAGGCCCAACATAGCGACTGCAGAAGCAAGACATACGGTGAGAATGATAGAAAAGGAAAACATGGAGGGTCGAAGACTTCTGGCTGATAATGCAGAGGAAATGGTCGGGTTCACACAGACTGAAAACTTCGATTGATTTTTTGGTGAGCTTTTGGGATTCGCCGTGGCTCTGGTAGTTTGGAACTCTAAATTAAATCATATGGTGTTTGTGTTAATACCGATTCTAAATGGATTAGGAAGAGGATGAGGAAATGGTGAAGATGAGCATCCCTATCATTACCATGCCATGCCCCTTCCTGACTGATTCTTTGACAATATCTTGACTACCATAGCTATTTCCACTTGGATATCCTGAAAAGAAAGTCCTGCAGATACTAGTCTTGAAAGTACCCGTGGTTTGAAGTGTTCAATAAGGTCTTCTCGGTTGTTCATAACAACTTACTTCAAGCATCTTCTCAAAGCAGTAATGACAAACAAGTATTTTCTCTTGCTTCTGGCTGTATACCATCTTGATTGTCACAATTTCCATCATCCAGTATAGAATCAAGGTGTAGTTCAAGATAATCATGAAGCACATCAAGGTATAAGTGTGTGAATAGCAAGTTGTAGTAGCGTTGATCAATTTCCTGGAATTGATAGAAAGAGAACATAGACAGAGGATTGAAATCATTGATAATTTGCCTAAAATAAGTTTTGAATCCGTGTGAGGTTAACTTGAGATCGTGCCCATCTTAACTGATGAGAAAAGGATGGATTGTTGTTGCAAATGAACACCGCCCATCATCCCCAAAATTTCTTTAATCCGAGGTTAAGTATTACTATTTCCCATATGTAATGTGTACTACAACCTTTCAATAATCTCAATGGCATACGATACTAATACCCAACTGGGTCACCTACTTAAATTCAATACTGACCGAGGCTTGAGCATTATCAACATCTCATAATACTCAAAACCCATACAAAATATTCAGAAAAAAATCGTTGAGACTTAGTCTGAATTGGATTCGGTAGTTGGGAATCCATAATTGCAGATCATCATGGGAAACAACTTTCAAATCTGACAATAACTAATTGGTATATTGTTAAAAAAAATTCATAATTAAACATGTTACCAGATATTTGTTGTCAAGGGAGATCCACTAAACACAGTTTTTTTTCATAACTAATAAAACCTCTGTTGCATTCGACCTTTTCTGCATGGGGTGAGAAAACGTGCCAATATTATTTGTGATAGGTGTTTGAAATTATTCTTTGAGGATTTGGGCAGATTTGATCAGACCTGTGATTTTTGTCAAGGGTCAAGGAATATGTAGGGAAAAGGACATGAGAGTGCGGAGAAAAGAGGATATTAAATGGACATGGAAGAAACTGTTTAAAAAAAATGCACGAAGGTAATCAAAATTGCATTCAGAAGTAGGAAAAAATAGAATACAAAACCGAAAGAAAGCGTACCTGTATTTTACATGAACTCTGAAACTTCCAGAGGAGAAGAATCTGAATCAAAAACATGTGCTGTGTGTCTTGTGAATTTGAACATTTGTCAAAATCTTGTGCAAATTAGACAAAATCGTGCCTTGTGAATTTGTAAAAGTGATGTAAATGAAAAATCTAAAATTTAGAAAAATTATGTGTACTTTCTATTTAAGAAAAAATTGGTGTTTGGAATGGATTTGCAAGTAAAAGATCCATGTGCATGTAATGAAAAATCTAAAATTTAAAGAAATTATGTGTACTTTCTATTTATTTATTTATTTCAATTAAGCAATTTATTAGTTATTAAAAAATTAAAAGTAGAGATTTTGAGAATTTATTAGCTTAAAAAAAATTTAAAAGTAAAGATTTTGGGTTTATATTTAATCCCTTTGTGTTGATACTTATGTTCTCATTTTTTAAAATGTGAATATAATATTGAACATATTTTTTCATTTTATGATCTAATCACGTATTGAATTGGTCTTGTTTCTTAAGACATTCACTTGAAGCAAGGCATTAGCAAGTTTATGAGCTTAAAAAATAGATTACTAGAAGATTATCTTCCAAAGAAAAACCAACATCCATACCATGCTTCTTGTCAAACACGTGGCAAGCATTTTCCCACATGCCACCATTATAAAATGGCCTATCAACTTCCACGGGAGCCTACCTAGTCAATTGGCTATTATATCGACTATTGACCTCTTGGGAAATATCACATTAGTTTAAATCTTTCTTACTTGGTCTTCACATAACACAACAATGGGTCATCAATTAACAAAGTTACCTTTCCATCATCTACCTCATCCATCTATTGGATCACTGTGGCCCTATCCCCTGAGGACACTTAATTCTTTATACATATTAATTGTCTCAATATTGGACACCTAACATACAAACGAGATTATAGCTTGAAGCCCTAATGTCTTGATACCTTATATCTCGAAAGGCCAATGGTTAGGATATCAAGCCAGTGGGCCTTTGTGAAGAGGCTAAAGAGTGTCATTGGTACTAATTAGTTGATACCTTAACATCCAAAAGCCCAACATCCACTTCGTTGTTATCTGGTTGCCACCTTGCCATCACCTTGTGTTGGCATTATGATACAGGTGTTTTCCTTGATGGCAACTCTCTCAGATGATAGTTCATAGTGCAACAGGTTAAAAACAAAGGATTACAGATCAGACTCCAAAGAATGAAGAAAGAGAGGTATATGCTAGTTCACTTTGTCCAAGAAGCGTATACACGTGGGTTAACAGAATAAAAGTAGCATATAACGTATACACACACTTTCACAGGAGGAAAAGCGCGTACATGTTGGAAAACCAAGTATTTGATCCAAGGTATTGGTCCAAGGTATTTGGTCTAAGGTATTAACCCTAGGTATTTGGTCCAAGGTATTGGTCCTAAGTGGTTTTGGTCCAAGGTATTGAGAAAGGCCTAAGAGTATATAAGGAGGAGAAGATCATTAGGCTAGAGGAGCAAGCAATAAGATTCTAAGGAATACTTATATCTGAAGTCTATTTTATGTTGCAGGGTTATGTTTGGGACTAGATCTGAAATATTCATGTGCACGTTGAGTTCAATATTGGATCAGGAATCATGAGACTTGAAATGACTTATTCTTGAATGATTTGATATTGGGTGAGACTAGATATGATGTTTTGCACCTGTTCTATTTGTTATCTATCATGATCTGGGTTTGTTTGAAGTCTAGAATTGCAACAAAGTTCTAAGTCAATATTTGTAGATTTGTATGCAGGTTCGTCTCAGCCAAAGAGTGTATACACGCAGGTTCTGTTCTTTCAAGTAGCGTATACAAAAGAAAAAATTACTTTCAGATTTGATTGATCTATCTGATAAAATTATGTTATTTTACTGCTATTTGTCAATGAAGTCTTCTTAGATATGAATGTAAAACTGAATGCATAAGGAGGCTGGCATTTGATTGATTGATTGTATAAGTGAGAAGAAGTGATCTTTGTCCCCGCCTGTGTAAAGCTCTAAAAGTTGACAGTAGATATTCAGAATATTGATAGTTGGTACGAACTTGATTCAAAAGTTTATGTTTGTAGTAATTTTGAAGGTATGCGCAAGTTCATTTAATGGAAGTAGCATATACACATAGTTTGGGTGCAACCAAGTAGAGTATACACTCTAGTGCATGATTTTTGAGGTTATCACTGGTTCTGAATGATGATGCAGGGTTCGGGGTTCAACACAGTGTTCTGGTGTCAGTGATATGATTGTTCAGATTATCTGAATATTGGTTGATGCAGTTTAAGTTTAAAAGTTATGATGGGTCCAGTGTGACAATTTGATGAAATGTGGCCTTCAGATTGTGGTGTTGTGATCCAGGAGTATCCAGTGTGAAAATTCATGAAATGTGGTCATTGGTGGAAGAGTGGAGTTTTTCTCTAGGCTGGTGTTACCGGGAAAAGTGTCTATTTAGAACTGCTCTATCCCACTAAGGTGTGACAGCTGCCTTAGAAACAAACAGAGAAAAATACTTTTGTATTTCCTTTATGAACTATAAATAAAGAGGAATAGGAAGAACCAACCTGTGTCTTGCGCTAGTCCCTTGATCCAATCTCTCTCCTCTTTGACAGCTTCCAGCTACCTGCTCCCTTACTTGCTCAGCTTCACCAAGTACCTGTAAGATCACAGAAGAAGACAACTATACAAAGACATGGATTTATATTCATAAATAACTTAGGATCAGATTTAAGTTAACCATACAAATGTAACAAGCATCAATGATACAAAAGCATGGAGGAGAAACTCAAATAGTTTTTATTGATATACAAGAAGATCCAGGAGGAGTTACAACCGATGATTCCTGACCCAGCATCAACCTCCCAGCAAAGAAGCCCCTCTTCACCTCCAACAAAGCATAGATCACCCAATTCTCTGATATGTGTCTCAAAATCAACAACAATTCCTTACAATGTGCAAAATTCCAGCCTCTGGATCTCTGGGATGAGGGATCCATATATAGATGTATGCAAGGAGGATGAGTCAGCTTATGATTTGATTAGTGGCTTCTCTCTGTCAGTTCTTGCTTCCACTTGGAGATTGAAGGCCTCTTACTCATCCTTGGTTGAATTCAGTGAGGCAAGTGTCATAGGAGAAGATTATGGAAGCTTCCATTGTCTCTCCACCTCGCGGAATGACACTGGCATTTGTCATTTCCCGCTCAACGCACCCTGGTAGTGCATTTAGGTGCGTTGCAACGCACCTAGCTAGTGGATTTAGGTGCTATGCAACGCACTTAGCTAGTGGAGCAGCTGAAATGATCCTGTTTTGACTTATTCTGAGCAGTTTTTGGTGGAGAACTTCTGGGAGAAGCTGTAATTTGTTGACCTTGTTCCTTTAGGGGGTGGAACAACACTTTTAGGGACTTAGGAGCCCTTGGTTTATGGACATTTCATGCTTAGAGCTGTAAGGCACAAAAATGTCTATAACAGTTGCCCCCTAAAGTATGAGGCCGTTTATCGGGTGAAATGCTTTATTATGAGGATCCGAAGTTCTTTCAATGCTGGGAGGAGACCTGTAATAAGATACAATACAATACATTATCTTCATACTGTTTTCATGATCTAGTTGAGGCGGGCATTCCCATGCTCAGCTTTATAAATTGATTTTCATGTACATAGGATAGACAATCGTCTGATGGTAGACTGATGATTCTGATAGAGCCATCATCCTTTTGGTAGGATGATTATCTGTGCTGCAATGCTGTACATTTTAATGTCTTTATTTTCCTGAATATATATCGCAGCCCGGATGGATGAAACTAGATTCAGGGTCTTCAATCTTGTTCAATCTTCACTCGAAGTACAAGTCGATCCATGTGAGAAATGTTTTGAAGTCGAACATGGAAGGACATCGCTTGATTACCAGTCAATGATGTAAATTGTTAACAAGCGCGAGAGGAATCACCGATAATGATAATGATCCTCAAGGTACTGCAGTACAATTCACGTGGTGTGAATAAAGGACTTGGCGTCGAACACCACACAAAATCTTTCGGTCAAAGGTCATTGATGTAAACCTATCGCCGGAAGTGAGAAACTTGCCATTGAGGCATGCAAGCTTCAAAGTACTGAATGGGGTGTTCCTAGACCAACTTCTTGGATAATGAGCTGATGTCGACAAGAAGTGATCCGTCATAGGAGGGCCTTAATGAATCCCACATCAATGACACGGAACGGAGCAAATGATTTTGATGGAGGTGAAAACGATCTGATGATATATGGTTCAGGGTGGCGGTCATGAAAGAATGGAGTATAATGTATGGTAGTGGGTGGGACACAGGTGGCCTTTCTGGATGACTTCTCTTGAACATGTCGGCGACACTGATGTGATGGATTGGTAGCATTAACCCCAAATGTGGATGGTATGGCGTGACCATGGCGATGTGACCGGTGAATGAAACAACCCAACCCGACTCGGGCATGGAGTAGAAGTGTCATGTTCAAGAGCGACTTGCTACCAATAAAGATTCTTTGAGTTTTCTTCCCAATTTTTCCCCAGTCATTGCTGACCAGTACCTCTTTATTTTTGTCAAGCTTGAGGAGGATAACATATGCTTGTTCTATAATTTGCCCTTCGGGTAAACCCATCGCTATGTTTTAATGAGCCTAGCGATAGTGAAACTCGTTCTCGTCTAAAGACAAGTTTGTCACTATTAACCTTTTTAACGAGTTTAACGACAAAGATAACTCGGTCCTTTTCATTTTTAGAGAGTCTAAAAAGGCATGTAAAGGTAACTCCAAAATTCCTTTTTCATCATCTAATCCCTTAAGTCCAAAAAAGTATAAAACAATACAGAATGGATTAATTTTCGATAGCTTTAACGAGCCGAACAAAACAAGCGCTCGATCTTTTTGTGCAATAATCCCTCAGGTCCAAAAAGATTAAAATCTAGAGGAGGGATAACACTTCCTGTCCCTTTAATGAGCTGGAAGGCCAAGGACTCGACAATCTTTTCATATTTTACGAGTCAGTTGAAAAGAGCTTAAAGAAGACTCGTCTTTTGAGGAACGAGTGATAAAATGGGTAGCAGCTGATTCCAGGTAAGGCTTGGAATTTTCCAATCATGGCAGTGTCACAAGGATGGCTAGTGAAATCACTCTTCGCAGCTGTTCCTCAAAATGGGTAAACAATCAAATGGAGGTGAATGATCGACCAATGAAAAAGTGGAGGTGACGGTGCAAACGCGACCAAGGCTTTAATGGCTGAAGTACTACATTCACGGTGGTTACTTACCAGGGAATAGTTCATTTTTTAACGAGCTTAAACGCGGGTGGAAACATTTGCTCGGACCGGGTTTATTTTTTAACGAGATTGAACCTCGCGGTAACATTGCTCGATTAAATGGTCTTTACCATAAATAGCTTTGTCCTTCCAAAGATCGTATTGTATTTTCAACTGCTTCATCAAACTAGTCAGAAATGAACAATATTTGCTTGAAAACGAGTTTAAAACGCTTAATATTTTACTTTGAACTACGTAAAAGTAATTAAAAAGTGTTTTTACCTCTCATTTTACCATTTCATTTGAACTTGGTTTGTTGGAGCTTTGGAGGTGCTTTTCCCCCTCGATTTTCATCAATTGATTTCGGGAGATTCTGTGGACGATTCTCGGTGCCGTCTGGACAAGGTAGGAGCTAAACCTGAGCTCTTTCATTTCATGGTTTCCATTTTGCATTTTGAGCTTGATTCCTAGCTTTTCTGAGCCCCTGGGGTTTGAGGAACTCATTCTTCCATCAACACACCCCCAGTGTATCGAAACCTGCGTTGAATGCTGGCCTGTCTGAAGGCTATCTGGCTTTCAACGCACCTAGAACACTGCTGCAGGTGCGTTGGGTGCAAAAAGGGAATTTGAAGCACAATTTTTGATGGAATTTTTGCCTGTTTCTTACCAAAATCAGGATCTAACTCCTCTCTTGTTTGTTTTTCAGAGATCTTTGGAGTAAGATGACCCTTACATGGCGAGAACGTGAGCATGAAGAAGAGGACATGATTGCCCTACATGATCCAGTTACAGTGAATGCGCTGTAGAATTGTGGCTTGCTGAAGTTCTTCCGCATTTCTAGCATGAGACAGCAGATCAACTTACTGCAGTATTTGCTCGATGCTTGGGATCCTATTAATCAAGTTTTCCAGATTAGGGGCAAATCTATCCCCTTGACTGCAGTAGACATCTATTTCTTGACTGGCTTGTCGAGGCGGGGTGCCCCCATCTCTTTTTCAGGTTCGGCTCAAGGAGGTGATTCTGTGAGAGATTATGTCCGCCGGTATTGCAGAGTAGGATCTCAGCCGAGTAAAGACGGCAAGATCATCATCCGTGATGTCACTGACAGGTCCCTTAGGACTATTCTGTTTACTTTTGGTAGGATGGCCGGTAGTGCGTCTCTTCATGTAGCCAACCGATCTTATATGCAGCATGCCTTGGAATGCCTCCAACCGAAGGTGTTCAACTAGTGCGACGCAGTACTTCTTGTGATGAAAGAACAGTTGACCAAGATAAAGAACGGGAGGTTGAAGAAATTTGGGTATGGTTCTATTTTGACCGCCTTTGCCTTGGAGAAGATACCACTGATGCAGCCGCAGTACATTGCACTCGATTTACCTTCTCCTACTGAACCACGTATGCAGAGATGGGTTGACCATATGTCTAGGCATGATGGCCAGTCTCAAATTTCATTTTCTGATACCTTCTTCAAGTGGTTTGATTGTCAGGAGATGGTTTATTCTAAGTATCCATACGCTGGCATGGACTTCCGGGGTGATCCAGACTTAGTACTGCCGGATGGCGAGTAGTGGGGCGCCATTGGTAAAATCTCTGACCATATTGCTGTTTACCGTTTTTGTTCATAATGTCCTTGTGCTTTATTCTATCAAGACTTTAATCAAACTCGTGTACATGCAGATGTTGTTCCCGTTTGTCCAATAGTTCGCCTGAGAGTACCAGCTGTTGCCCCAGCAGGAGAGGCCGTCGGAAGGGCTATTCTTCGTGACCTCGATGTGGCCGAGACTCTCACAGCTTTGTAGGAGCAGGTTGAGGGCCTCATTCTCGGTATACCAGATGTGAGGACTGATGAGCTACCTTTGCGGTTACAGCGGCATACTACTGGTGTGCCCAGACGATGGACTCGTCTCCTACGCATGATCGCACATGCTGTGACTTGCTATCACGAGCATCATTAGACTAGGGTGCCCCCTAGCATTTTGTGTTTTTGGGTCGCTTGACCGATTTTGTCTTGGTTACAGAACATTATGTGTAAACCATAAACAGCTATATATATTTTTGATTTTCGGGGTTTTATTTTGGTTGAGCTACATGATCCACATGCAAAACATTGATGATTTGTTTCTTTTTATAAATGTTGCAAATGTCTATCTAACACATAGTTTGCTAATGAGTCGGTTAATGTGTTTAAGTTTATGGAACTATATTGATATTGAATAAGATCAAATTGTCTTTCCAAAATCTTAACCCTTAGGAATAGGCGATAAATAGCTGGGTTTTGGACGGAATATATACCATTGAGTTGTAGTATTACGAGTTGTGAGTCTAGCTTGACAATTAGTCGGCGTATACCATGAGTGCTGGCATCAGAGAGAAGTTCTATCAACGCGCTATACTCAGCGATGTTATTCATTGATCGACCAATACATACACCTCTGAAACTTACTAACTCACTGCTTGGATCAAAAATGGCCAAGGCTGCGGAGGACAGGTTCTGTGAACTACGACTCGCCCCATCGGCATATCCAACACATGGCTCCAATAAGTTTGACATCTGCAATAAATGTAAAAGTGGATTACTCGACCAAAACAAACACTTTAGCGAAAACAAAAATATAAAAAAAGCATACTGGTTACCATTACGCATAGTAACGCTTGAGGTACAACCCATTACGAGGTTGCGCCAGTGGAATTCCGTCATAATCCATTAACTTGTAGGCTCCCTTTGCTAACACTCGTTTAACAATATAGGGGCCCATCCATAAAGACTTAAATTTCCCTGCTCCCAATTTATCGGATTCTTGGTCGTAAAGCAAGACCAAGTCACCTTCTGAGAAGACACGGGGTTTGACATTTTTGTCGAACTACGCCTTGACTCATTTCTTATGGGCTTTGTTAGCCAAAGCGGTGTCACGACGGGTTTCATCCAATTGGATTAATTCCAAGAAACGAGCCTCTTCTTCTGAAGTTCCGGGGAGGAGATCAATTGCAAGTTTGAGAGATGAGATTTCACACTGGACCGGTAAGACTGCTTCCAGGTCATATACCAGTTGGAAGGGTGTGAACCCGGTTAAATTCCTTACCGATGTTCGGTAAGCCCACAAAGCCGAGTACAGGATTAGGTGCCATCTTCTTTTGTGAACTCCGATCATCCTTTGCAGCATGCGTTTCAGGACCTTGTTGATCGCTTCAACTTGTCTGTTGGCTTGCGGATAATATGGAGTAGAGTTGTCATGAGACAACCCTAGTTTGGTAGCTAATTCGACTATCATGTGATTGCGAAAATGCGATCCATGATATGTGACTATAGCCTGTGGTACGCCGAATCTGGCGACTACATGATTGAAAAAGAAGAGGGCAGCTATTTCACCAGTATTATCTAATGTAGGCATCGCCTCGGCCCATTTGGTAAAATAGTCAACTGCGACTATGATATACCCATGCCCCCTGGTCGAGGTGGGGTTACATGTCATGAAATCGATGCCCCATTTGGTGAATGGCCCAACAGCAACTATTGGCTATAGAGGTGCGGGTGGTCTTCTGGTTTTGCTATCAAAAATTTGACAAGCATGGCAACTTCTGACTGCTGTTATGCAATCTTTGAACATTGTTGGCCAGAAGTATCCTGCTCGTAAATTTTTTTGTGCTGTAGCACATCCAGATTGATGCCCCCCACATGCACCTGAATGACACTCATTCAGGAATTTTTCGGCCTCCTCATGGGTGAGACACCTTCTCAGAACTGTATCGATACCACGATGGTAAAGTGTATCACCGACGATCATGTAGTCTTTTGCTTGGTATCGTATACGTTTTTGTTCAGAGTGGGAGGTGTTTGGCCTAAATTTTTGGGTTTGGAGATAAATGATTATATCCCCATACCACTCATTGCTTGTAGCTATCAGAAACAAACTTTCATCCACGATTGATTCTTCGGATGTTTCATCATTGGACGACGATGGGAGATCGCATAATAATTCTGCGAAAACTAGAGCTTTCTTTGACTTGGATTTTAAAAATTCCAGATCAAACTCTTGTAGGATTGCTATCCATTTTGAATATTTTCCCCCCAGTAACTGTCGCGACAATATATAAGTCATGGGGTTGCAATCTGACAGAATGGTAGTTTTCCGAAAGAGGACATAGTGTCGAAATCTTTGTATCGCTTGAACAGCCACAAGCACTAGTTTTTCAACATAAGAATATTTTCTTTCTGTATCATTTAAGTTCTTACATAAATAATATATAGGATGCTCAATTCCATCGACTTCTTGAACTAAAACCATTGCGATGGTCGTATCTGCTGCAGCCAGATACAGGTTAAAATCTCTTTGATAATCAATGGCGTACATTAATGATGCTTTTATTAGGGAATCTTTTAAAGCATCAAAGGAAGCTTGCGCAACCTGATCCCAGACAAAGGGTACCTCCTTTTTCAAGAGACGTGTATAACCTTTAGCAAGTTTGGCATAATTTGGAATGAACCTCCTCAAAAAGTTTGCTTTCCCTTGGAGTTTCTGAATCTTAAGCAAATTCGAAGGTGGAGGCAAATTTATGATTGCCTGGACCTTACACGGGTCGAGACGAATCCCATCCTTGGAGACTACAAAGCCAAGTAAACGACCAGAACTGACGCAAAATACACATTTGTGCGGATTGAGTCGTATCTTGTAGTGTCGGCAACGTAGAAATATCGCTCTTAAATGCTGCGGATGATCAGTCCGCTTTCGCGAATGAGCCGGAAGGTCGTCGAGGTATGGTTGAATGATGTTTTTGATGTCATGGAAGGCATAATTCATTGCCCTCTGAAACGTTGCCCCTACGTTCTTTAAACCAAAGGGTAATTTTCGATATGCGAATGTGCCCCACGGACAAATAAATGCAGTCTTTGACTGGTCCTGTGGGCGGATATTTATTTGATTATACCCGGAGAATCCATTCATGAATGAAAAGATTTCGCATCCGGCGCATTCATCAATAATTTGGTCAATGAAAGGTGTAGGGTAGTTGTCTTTTGGACAAGCTTGATTTACATCCCTATAATTGACGCACACTCTAATTGTCCCCTGTTTTTTCATAACAGGGACAATATTCGATACCCAATCGGTTAGAGGAATCGGGTAGATGAAACCAACATGGAGAAGTTTTTCAACTTCTGCCTTAATGGTAGCGGCTTTCTTGGGGTGCACCTGCCTTAGCCGTTTTCGTACTGGTTTGACATCTGGATGCATCTTAATTTCGTGTTCAACGATACTCGAGTCAATGCCTGGCGTTTCACTATATGACCAAGCAAAGACATCTCTGAATTCGCGAAAAAGAGCGTTATATATTTCCAGTTTTGAAGGAGAACAACATTTTCCAACATAAATATTCTCTACAACATCTGTTTTGGTCGAGATATTTATAGCTATAGTCTCTTCAATGTTGGATAAGTTTCGCTTGAAATCCACCGTATTTACAGTATTTGACAGAAAATCAAAGACTGAAGGATGATAAAGGTCATTTTGAGTATCTTCTCCACAATCCGGAAGAAGAGAATGATGGTGGGAATCATTCCATGGTGCTCCTTCAATTACCATAGATTGGATAATTCCTTCGTCGGTGTCATGCACTCGCGACCAAGGATCTGAAGGAGTACCATATTCTCTAGACCTATCTATCCAAACGCTTGATGAGCATTGATTTGGGTTTGTCTCCCATGCTAGGAACATTGATTGCTATAATATTTCCATTGGGCTTGGGGGCAAAACCACTGCATGATCCATGTTGATATCGTTTTCTGAGATCTTTATAGAAGATATCATGTTGCAGGTTCCTATCGACGCTACCTCCGCCAGATTGATTGGAGGTGGAAGAACGAAAGTTCCCATTAGTATAGGATCTTTTAGTAGGCCTACTCCGATATTCTGAAGTGAATGGGGGCTTCCATGGATCATGGGAATGCTTCTAGTAACTTGAGAACCATTGGGGAGGAAGTTTTGTTGATCGACGATTGTAATCCCTCCTTGAAAGGGAAATGCAATCTTTCTAAAATAGGTCGACACAACAGCTACCATGGCATATATCCACGGTCGTCCTAGTAGGATGTTGTAATCAAGATTCCCATCGATGACTTCAACATCTATTTCTACTGTTTTCCCTCCTAGTTCAACTTTCAAGTTACTTAGGATACCATATGGGGTATATGTCCTTCCGTCGAATGCTTTTAATGTCGCCGCAGACCGTGACAAGGTTGGATATCCTAAAGTTTTCCAGAAACTCATTGACATAGTACATATAGATGCCCCCTCATCAATAATTGTTCGATGAACAGTTTTGTTGAGGGCTTTCACTTGAACAAGGAAAGCTAGTTGAGCCGGTAATTGAGGATTGTATCCTTTGTGGTCGAAGGATACAAGATTGGAATCCTTTGGATCAATCCCACCAATGGCCGATAATAAAGCCTGCCTTTGGGATGGGAAATTTTGTAGTACTTCAAGAGTCGACATAGCGGATGGCGATTGGGCCAAATCTTCCACTATGTTATAATGCTGTGCTGCTCTAGCGCGGGGATTAAATGTCGACTTGTGTACTACTCCCTTCGGTTTTATCGTCAATTCAGGGATGGTGGGTGGTACAACTTCTGTCAAAGTTGTTGTCGAACTACTTGGTTGATCTTTATCCTTGTTGTTCGACAGCTGTGGATTCCCATAATCTTTGTTCCTTGTCGATATCAAAGCATCATTTTGCTGTTTTGAAACTGACAACATTAGCACTTGAGACGGGGAAGCATTTCCACTTTCAACCAGATTTGTTCCTAGATTTGGAAACGGATCAGTTAACACTGCGGAGGTTTTTGAATTCTTGAAGAATTTTTTAACCTCAGCTCTGTGTGGACAATCTAATGTCCGATGATCCTCGTCGCATATAAAGCATGGAAATCTTGGTTTCCTATTTCCAGGAGGGTTTGAAGAAGATTTTTCAGGTGACGATTCCCCCTATTTCTTCTTCTTCCCTTTGCCCTTTTTCTTTCTCTCTGGTTGTTTGGTTTCTTTGCCTTTATCTGTCGATACGGCATTTACTTCCGAAGCAAGAAGCTCGTCTTTTGCATTTTGACCTGAAATCTTATGGGCCTTTTTGGATGTAGCCTTTGTCGATTTCGTGTCTATCGTGCCAATCACGCCATCGCCGGCATGAGAGTCATTGTTCAATTTAGGAGGAGGAGGAATTGAGAATTCTGGTCTAGGGGCGTTAGGTTTTTTGTCATAGAGCGTGCCGGACTGAGTGTAAATCAAGTCCAGGTATTGTGCACGAGCGATAACTTGATCTTCTGTTATGACTCCCCCCTTTGCCACATCTTCCGTAATGGAAGGCAGTAATGACTTAATAAACCATTCAGCTAAGAGCTGATCGGGGACGTACGTTTTTACCATCCTACGACGACGTCGCCACTCATGTATATGATCAGATATGTGAGTGTTCGTTGTCTATTTGAAGTTAGTAAGAAGTTCTGTTCCCGTTTCGTACCTTATTGGTAATTGAAAATGGGTTAAAAAGGTTGTGGCTAAGGTACTGAAGTTGTCGAACGAAGCTCTAGGCAGTTCAATGTACCATTTTGCCGCTGGACCCGTTAACGTCCTCTGAAAGAGGCGAAGTCTTATCGAATCATCATTTAGGGTGTTTGATGAACACCATAGATGAAAGGTCATCACGTGATTCGATGGATCTTCACCCGAATTTCCATTAAATTTAGGAATATCTGATGGAAGTTTATGCGGAATCTTTGGCCACCAAGGGGCGTAAGCAATTGGATCGTTTGTTAACCGATTTAAATTAGGTAACTCTAAGGTTGCCACGAAGGGTAACTATTGATTCAGGTTAGGTGAAGCATACCTAGGATACGATGGAATTGCCTGAGCAGTTGGTCTTTGCATACCGGAATAATGCATTTGATGCTGGTATGTTTGGTAAGGTTGGTGGACTTGACCATTGTAAAATGGTTGATTTGACCGTTTTGAATGTGCGGTTGTCCACTGTTCGCAAAGATTTGCTGCTCAGAACCTTGGTATACTTGTTGGAATTGCGGTTGTTGGTATTGCACCAGCCATGGTTGTGAAGCCATGTGCTGTTGCCCGATACTAACCGTTTGACCAAGGTGAGGGGTAATTGTACCTGTCTAGACCTATGTTGCCCCACTAGTCGGCGATTGTGGTTGAGTCGCAGGGTCAAGGGGCTGTTGCATTACAACCTAAGAAACCTAAGGTTGGCATACAACAGGTAGTGCTTGAACTTGCGACACCGTCACAATAGCTGGCGTAGTCGGGATGTTCGACATAGGTACACATTGTTGCATTGAATACAAAACTCTTGGTTTTTGAGGTAGTATAGGTACCCAACCACTTGAGGTAATTCCAGTATAACCTGAATGCTGTTGTGAACTCCCGTATGGATATCCTCCCAGAGGGGATAATGAAAGGGTATACTGCCCCCCATACGGTGGTAATCTATAACTCAAGGGAATTGTTTGCCCTTGTGGACCGGACTACCCAAATTGACCTCCAAATGGATCAATTTGTTGAGACTCAACATAAGATTTTCCGGATATTATTCCGGATGAACAAACAGGAACGGACCAGACTGTTGAAATAGCCCTTGAGTGGGCTCCTTCTAGCGGTTGAGAGCTAGTCGGGATAGATGGTATGTCAGCAAACATTGTCGGAGTGATAGCAGGGAGTTTTGCCGTTGCTGTGTCAGATGACACAGTCCTAGATGTTGACGATTGTTCAGACATTTGTAGTCTATCCAAAAGATTACCTAGCGATTCTACAGGAGCTTCAGTTTGTGGTAGACTAACTTCTGATGTCGAAGGATATAGAGTGATCCCGACTCCAAAGTGCGTTGGAGTACTCGTTTGAGGATCTTCTATAATTTCTTCTATTGCAATCAGACCAGGTGGAAGGGGAAGACCGTCAGGTCCGTAAAATATTTCTGGTGCCGAAGAAGGTGTGAAATCAGCGGCGATAGATGTTTGAAGAGTAAGACTCTCCGAACCGGTTGTAGATGGAATTGGTTCGGTAACACAAGTGTTTATTCTCAAACTAGGATCAGTACCACTGTCCTTTTGTGGCTGTTGAACTTCTTCTGTAGAGGCAGGGATTCTAGAAATGTTTGGAGTAACCGGAGTCTCTGATGTCGTTGGAACACTTGTTCTAACTTTGATAGGAGATTTGGAACCGGTTAAATGAGTTCGCTTTGTCCGTACTGGTTTCGATTTCGGAGAAAAAGACGGATGACTCGTAAGCCTCCGCGAACGACGAGGTTTCAATTGACTTTCTTCCACGATTGTGGATTACTCGATCAACTAAATTAAAGGGAAGGTATGTTTCCGAATTAAATGAATTTTAGACACTTTTGACACAACTTGTTTTTTCAGTTTTTAAGAGTCGAGAAAAAACAAAAGATGACTCTAGTCTCCTTCGATTTTTAATGAGCCTGAAGTGACAAGTGCTCAGATGGACCTTTTTCGTTAAAGAGTCTGAAAAGGAACGAAAGGGACTGCTCTGGAGGTCTAGGTAGAGGGAGTACCAAACCAATCGCAAAACTGCAGAATACTTTTTACGGTACGGCAATCAATCTTCCCGAATGCTGTGTTCAGTGCATTGCGATCAGTAGGGCGGCCGACACGGCTTCCTATGGATAAAGGATTTAAGCCTATAGGGGTCTCCCAAAATATACTCGACGGTACATGGGAGCACAAGTCCGTACTGGAACTTATCGTCTCAAAGTGGAGGAATCACCCAACCATCAGTGAGGACAACAGTTACCAGGCTTTACGACGCCGGAATACGTCTCTAGACTAGACCTCTAAATGTTGTGTGTTAAGTTCCAAAGCGTTGTTAGATTCATTGAATTTATTTTAAGTTGATCTTTCTTATAAAGTTTGCCTTTTGGGTTCACCACGAGATGTAGATGTAATTCCTAAAATGCAATCTAAAGATGATAAACAAACTTTTATCTCTTTTCGGCAATGAAAATCCTAGCTACTAGGGGAAAAGAAAGACACAATCTTTTCACAAAGAGCAAAGAGCACACTGTAAATGCACTTACAAACTGTCTATATGCAAATGCACATGCATGTATTTGTTTTTCACTTTCTTAGTATTGATGCTAAAAAGAAAGTTGATGTACAAATTTGAATTTGCTTTCAAGCGACAAACATAAACAAGCTTCTTTTCGAAATCAAAAGGTAGAGATGATTACGACACTTTATGATTTTGAAATAAATACTCGTTTTGACACTAGAAAGTCACAAATTCAAACCAAAGGCAATAGTAAAAGAATAATCAACCATCAACAGCAAATAAACTTTCTCCTATGATCAAAATCGACACTTGCGACAGATCTAAATCAAAGGACGACAGTACGACTATTCTACTTTTGCAATGGAAAACTGTAAACAACTCAACAAACACACAAAAACATCTACAGTTCTTTTGTACAAATGAGGCGGAATATCAGTAAGGAAAAGGGGTTTGAAACAGTCATATACTGATCACAGGCTGCAAAAATTCAAAGACAAAACTGGAAAGAATGAAGCACAAGAACCTCAGCTGCACAGGGCTAGGCTAATCAGCGCACCTGTTACACAGAGAAACTGCATTGTGGCGCAGGTTGCCCTTTCGGGAAGTGTGTTGAAATGCAGAACCTCTTCACAGTGCTTGCGCTGGGGCAGAAATGAGAATTCTATCCTGGTTTTGGGTCACAGTTTGCAGTTTAGTCTTTGGTTTTTGGCTGAGTAAAAGCAATCAGTAATGCACAATCAGGGGTAGATCTAAGGAGGGTCTAAGAACTATCACAAGGGCAATCAGATAGTCTATGAATCAACTGTTCAAATCATAAACAGATCCAGTGAATGGATTGAAGCAGTAGATGTCTACTTTGCATTTGTTGTGACAAATGCAGTTCGATTTCTACTTATAAGTTTATGAAACAAACAACAAGAGATACACAAACAAACTAATTATACATTCGTCCCCAGTGGAGTCACCATTTTGTTACCGGGAAAAGTGTCTATTTAGAACTGCTCTATCCCACTAAGGTGTGACAGCTGCCTTAGAAACAAACAGAGAAAACTACTTTTGTATTTCCTTTATGAACTATAAATAAAGAGGAATAGGAAGAACCAACCTGTGTCTTGCGCTAGTCCCTTGATCCAATCTCTCTCCTCTTTGACAGCTTCCAACTACCTGCTCCCTTACTTGCCCAGCTTCACCAAGTACCTGTAAGATCACAGAAGAAGACAACTATACAAAGACATGGATTTATATTCATAAATAACTTAGGATCAGATTTAAGTTAACCATACAAATGTAACAAGCATCAATGATACAAAAGCATGGAGGAGAAACTCAAATAGTTTTTATTGATATACAAGCAGATCTAGGAGGAGTTACAACCGATGATTCCTGACCCAGCATCAACCTCCCAGCAAAGAAGCCCCTCTTCACCTTCAACAAAGCATAGATCACCCAATTCTCTGATATGTGTCTCAAAACCAACAACAATTCCTTACAATGTGCAAAATTCCAGCCTCTGGATCTCTGGGATGAGGGATCCATATATAGATGTATGCAAGGAGGATGAGTCAGCTTATGATTTGATTAGTGGCTTCTCTCTATCAGTTCTTGCTTCCACTTGGAGACTGAAGGCCTCTTACTCATCCTTGGTCGAATTCAGTGAGGCAAGTGTCATAGGAGAAGATTCTGGAAGCTTCCATTGTCTCTCCACCTCGCGGAATGACACTGCCATTTGTCATTTCCTGCTCAACGCACCCTGGTAGTGCATTTAGGTGCGTTGAAACGCACCTAGCTAGTGGATTTAGGTGCTATGCAACACACTTAGCTAGTGGAGTAGCTGAAATGATCCTGTTTTGACTTATTCTGAGCAGTTTCTGGTGGAGAACGTCTGGGAGAAGCTGTAATTTGTCGACCTTGTTCCTTTAGGGGGTGGAACAACACTTTTAGGGACTTAGGAGCCCTTGGTTTATGGACATTTCATGATTAGAGCTGTAAGGCACAAAAATGTCTATAACAGCTGGAACCTATGTACTAGTAAACATATTGGCTTGTACAAGAGCTAGGGGGTTGTATCTCCCTTCCAGTCGAAACTGGAGAACAAGAAAAGTTTGTAACCTTCTGCAGGTAGAAGCCTGTGTACTGGTATGAGTCTGCACCATTACAAGATTGTAAATATATTTTCTTATTATTAAAAGAAGACAGAGATGACAATAGCAGGTGGTTTTTACCCACATTAGGTTTCCAACTTGCATCTTGGTGTTCATGTGTGTTGCTCATGTGTGATGCTTTATTCTTGTTTTACTGCATTGTCTAATAAATATCTGATATACTGCTTTAAGATCAACACATGATAAATTGTCTAAATCACAAGTTCTCTGGATATACGTTGGTTTCCTTAATCACAATCGCGTGTACATGCTAGTTCACTTCACTGAAGTAGCGTATATAAATATATTTGGGAAATAAAATTATTGATCAGATAATACTGATTCACCCCCCTTTGAGCATTATTTCCAACAATTGGTATCAGAGCAAGTCCTTCAGAGGAATCTTGATCGCTTGAAGGGAGATCCATCAACATGAATAATCAAGAAAGCATGGGATCCATCAGACCACCAATCTTTGATGGGAGCAACTTTGTTTATTGGAAAATAAGAACCACAACCTATCTACAATCGCTTGAAATGGATGTATGGGAAATTTTGGAAGGAGGATATACATTTCCAACAACAATTCCTACATATGTGGTAGGTAAAAAGCAATATGAAATCAATGCCAAAACTATCAATACTTTATTGGGAAGTCTGTCACAATTAGAGTTTGTCAAAGTCATGCAGCTCAAGTTAACCAAATAAATATGGGACAAAATCATTTTGAGCTACGAAGGAGACTCTCAGGTAAAACGTGCTAAGCTTCAAACTCTCAGAATTCAGTATTAAGATGCATAATGATGAAAGTATAGCTAGTTACTTCTTACGTATAGATGAGGTTGTTAATTGCATGAAAAATCTGGGTGAAGAAATAAAGGAAGTTACCTTAGTTGAGAAAGTTTTAAGATATTTATATGCTAAATTTGAATCAGAAGTGTCTTCCATAGAAGAAAAACAGGATTTGCAGAATATCACTATGACACAACTTCACGAAATTTTAACTTCCTTTGAGATGAAAAAAGGAGGACCATCAGATATGAGAGAAGCCACATTTAAAGCCTCAGCGAAAGGAAAGGAAGAACATAATGAATCAGGACATATTTAAGAAGAAGAAGAAGAGGTAAACTTTGTCAAGTAGCTTCAACGGGGTTCTGGAAGGTTTAGAGGTAAGCTACCCTTCAAATGCTTTGCTTCTGGCAAAGTCAGTCATTATGCTGCCATATGTACTCATAAAGATAAATATGAAAAAGGAAAGAAATATGCAAAAGGGAATAGAAAACTAGTTGTGAATAAAAGGAGTTACTATACTCATGAAGATAGTGATGGTTTATCTAATAGTGATGAAGATGAAAATGGACAAGATTACAGACTTTTCATGGCTTATGATAGCAATGATTTTTGGGATAGTTTAGAAGAGGATAGTGATGGTTTATCTAATAGTGTTGATTATAGACTTCTCATGGCTTATGACGATGATAATTTTTGGGATGCTTTAGAAGAGGAAGACCTTCATGGAGAAATCTCTAAACTCAAAATCTGTAGAAAAAAAGAATATGATTATAGATACCTTGACATACAAACTTGCTGAAAAGGAAAAACACAATGAAAAACTAGAATGTGAAATTGTGGGTGTAAGAAAGGATCTTAAGAAAACGAAATCTCTCAATCTTAGATTTGTTAAAGGATCAGAAACTTTAAATGAAATTATCAAAGTTCAGTGTTCTCCTCTGATAAAGACAGGTCTAGGATATACTGAAGAAGCATATCAATCATAGAAGCCGTCAATCTCCACCAAAAGCTATCTTGATGCAGCAAAGACCAGTGAAAAGTATGACAATTGTCAGTAAAGGCATAAAGCTGATCACCAAGTAAATCATACTCAATTTACTCCAAGAATGAATAGAAGCCACAACCAACCTCAGGCAAATCATACTCAATTTTCTCCAAAGATGAATATCAATAGAAACTATAATCACCAGGTTAATAGATTCGATAGTCACAGGAACTTCTTTAATGGGCAATGTTTTTCATGTCATAATTTTGGGCACAAAGCTTCTCAATGTGTTGCTTACAAAACCATCATGACTAGAGAAGCACAAAATCAAAGGAATGTAATAGGAATCAAGAGAATTTGCTATAATAAATTTTCTCCTCTTGAAAATGAAATAGAATGCTCAATCTATAACAACTTTTGTCATGAAGAATCTGAATGCATGAGAAAATTTCGGCAAAGATCTCAAAAGGAGAAAATGCCATTAAATCCCAAGACATGGAAAAGGAAAGAATCTCAAACAGAAAGATGTGGTATAGCCTTGTATGCAGAAGGACAAGAAAATTAGTGGTACATCGACAGTGGATGCTCCAAACATATGACAAGTGACAAAGAGAAACTTCACTCATGTAATGCATTAGAAAAGGAAAAGAATGTCTCATTTGGAAATGACACTCCAGCTGTCATAAAAGGTAAAGGTTCTATTTTCTTGAAAGAAAAGGTTAAAGATGGAAATGTTATGTATGTAGATGGTTTAAAGCATAACATGTTGAGTGTTAGCCAAATGTGTGATCAAGGAAATGAAGTGGTGTTTCGATCAAACGAATGTGTTGTTCATGAGCTTGATACAGGAGATATTGTGATCAAAGGTATAATAACTCCAAACAACTTATACATACTCAAAGGGGGACAACAACAGTGCTATCTAAGCAAAAATGATGAAAACTGGCTGTGGCATAGAAGATTGGGACATTTAAGCTTTTCTCAAATAAGAAAAACATGCAGACTCAAGGTTGTTCGTGATCTTCTAGATATCAACATCCCAGAAAATACAATATGCAAACCATGTCAAATCGATAAGCAAACCAGAGTTCACTTCATGGAAAAAGAAGGGTCAGCTAGTAAGCCTCTTGAACTTCTCCATACTGATTTATGTGGACCATCAAGGGAAAGATCACCTCGTGGAGAAGAATACTTTATTTTGTTCATTGATGATTTTTCCAGAATGTGTTGGATAGGTCTTCTAAAGCATAAAGATGAAGCATTTGAAAAGTTCCAAGCCTTCAAAGCCTTGGTTGAAAATGAATCATATCGAAAAATCAAATGCCTCAGATCTGATCGAGGAGGGGAATTTACATCGGATGAATTCTTTGACTTCTGTGAACAACATGGAATAAAAAGGAAATTCTCCACCGCAAGGACTCCTCAGCAAAATGGCGTGGTAGAAAGAATGAAAAGAACAATTCAACAAATGGCTCGAGCTATGCTAGATGAATATGGAACTCTTGCAACCTTCTGGAGTGAAGCTGCATTCGTTGTCGTGACTATTCTCAACAAAGCAAATGTTTGGGTAAATAGCACTCAAACTCCACATGAACTTTGGTATGGTAAGACTCCTACTGTAAAATACTTTAAAGTCTTTGGAAGCAAATGTTTTATCAAAAGGACTAATGAAAAACTTGGTAAGTTTGAACCCAGAGCAGATGAAGGTATTCTTCTTGGTTATTCTTCCAGAAGTAAAGGATATAAATGTTATAATAAAAGACTTGGGAAAATTGTTGAAAGCATTGATGTTGTAGTTGATGAAGCATGCAAAAATCCAAAACAGATAAAAACAAAAGATTATGACAATGAAGAAGATGGGGATTATTTTCCCACATTAAATCAAAATCATATTGAAGAAGAAACCAATGAAGCACTAGAAGAAGAGATAATGGTAGAAGAAAAGACTTTATCCAAGTATGTTCAAAAAAATCATCTAGAAACTCAAATTTTAGGGGAAAAAGAGGTAGGTGTACAAACAAGAAGAACCATTACAGGGACCTCAAGCTATCTAGCATTACTATCCTCCACTGAACCTCAAAATGTAAATGAAGCATGAAAGATGAATGTTGTGTCAAGGCCATGGATGAAGAACTTGAGCAAATTGAAAAGAATGATACTTGGGAATTAGTTCCTAGACCTCATGATAAAAATATTATAGGAACTAAATGGATATTCAAAAACAAACTGAATGAGAATGGAGAAGTCATTAGAAACAAGGGAAAACTTGTTTGTAAAGGGTATGCTCAACAAGAATGTATAGATTTTGAAGAAACTTTTGCACCTGTTGCCAGACTTGAAGCCATAAGGATGTTTCTTGCTCTTTCTAGCTTTCAGAAATTCAAAGTATATCAAATGGATGTAAAATCAGGTTTCCTTAATGGAGATTTAGAAGAAGAAGTTTATATTGAACAGTGAGAAGGATTCATTCTTGGAAATGATGAAAAACTTGTATGCAGACTCAAAAAGGCTCTCTATGGTCTGAAACAAGCTCTAAGGGCTTGGTATTACCGCCTTGAAAAATATCTACACCAACAAGATTTTAGAAAAGGTTCAGTGGATAGCAATCTATATACAAAGATTGAAACTGATAAATTGCTAATTATTGTTGTTTATGTTGATGATATTAGTTTTGGTAGCAATGAAGAATCCACGAGTCAGAATTTTTCTTCAGTAATGCAGCAAGAATTTGAAATGTCCTTGCTTGGTGAACTTACCTATTTTCTTGGTCTACAAGTTCAACAAAATAAAGATGGTATTTTTCTTTCACAAACCAAATATCTCAAACAGATCTTGAAAATGTACAGAATGGAAGATTCTAAACCTGTATGTACCCCAGTGGTAATAGGATGCGGTCTAAGCTTAAATGATGAATTAGCAGCAGTACATCAACCAACTTACAAATCCATGATTGGTAGTCTGCTTTATCTAACGGGTACCCGACCTGACATCATGCATGCAATAGGAATAGTTGTAAGATTCCAAGCAAATCCAAAGGAATCACACCTTTAGGAAGTCAAAAATTTTTTCAAATATCTTCAAGGAACTGAGGACTTTGGTTTATGGTATCCTAGAGATGCAGATCTTACTCTTCATGCATATACATATGCAGATTGGGCAGGAAGTGTTGATGATAGAAAAAGAACTAGTGGTGGTGCATTCTATATGGGTTCCAGGTTAGTGTCTTGGTTCAGAAAGAAACAAAGTTTAATTGCTTTATCAATAGCTGAAGCAAAATATGTGGCTGCTGCATCTTGCTACACACAACTACTTTGGATGATGCAAACTTTGCAAGACATTCAGATCACATGCACTCCACCCATCTCCATTCTATGTGATAATATAAGTGCCATCAGTATTTCAAAGAATCCAGTCATGCACTCCAAGACCAGGCACATACCCATCAAGTACCATTTTTTACGAGAATAAGTGCTTGAACAAAAGGTCAAATTGGAGTATGTTCCCTCCAAAGAACAGGTTGCTGATATATTCACTAAACCACCGCCGAGAGAAACATTTAAATATCTCAGACAAAAACTGGGAGTAGTTGTTGCATCATCCTGCTGTTAAAATCCAGTTTTTCATAAAAAGGTTATTATACGCAGGTTTCATGAATTATAGTCACGTATACACGTGGGTTTCTGTGGGCGAAGGAGCATATATGTTTTTTCAGTCAAGAAAAACAGTGGGGCAGATTCTGAAATGGGTGGTCTATCTGTTGTTGATTATTACGGTCTATCGATATGCTGTGTTCTTTAATTTTTATCTCACTGACAAAGACGCCTTGATCATTGACTTGTTAACAATGCATAGGTAGCATAGGTTCAGGGGGAGCATTAGCCTTCACACGCATTCTTCATTGTAGGCATTATGGTTGCTGAGTCCAGCTATGGCTTCAGATATTTATACCATTTGTTGCTTAAGTCATGTAAAGGTCTAGGGTGTGATATGTCTTCTAATACATTTGAATGAGTCCTATTGGACAAATGATGTAATTTGTATCTGCACTTTGCATGGGATGGATGATGTAGTATTTCTGTCATGTATAAACAATTGGTATATCCCCACTTGGTTGGATGGATGAGTCAAATTTGGTATATCCCCACTTGGTTGGGAGATGGATTTATGTATGTATCTTTGGGGATAGGAAGGTCATACTCACATAGTTGAGTTATAGAGTCATGTTATTCTTTTGGAAAATATTTTTGCATAATTCAACATGTACTCAGGGGGAGCATGGATAGCATAATGTATGTCAAAGGGGGAGAATATCTTGGTCCGCCCTTTTCCATTGATGTCAAAGGGGGAGAGTGTCTTGGTGTTGTTGTTGCCATCAGGTCCAAAGGGGGAGATTGTTGGCATTATGATACAGGTGTTGTCCTTGATGGAAACTCTCTCAGATAACAGTTCACAGTGCAGTAGGCTAACAACAAAGGATTACAGATCAAACTCCAAAGAATGAAGAAAGAAAGGTATACGCTAGTTCACTTTGTCCAAGAAGCATATACACGCGGGTTAACAGAAAAAAAGTAACGTATAATGTATACACACACTTTCACAGGAGGAAAAGCATGTACATGTTGGAAAACCAATTATTTGATCCAAGTTATTTTGATCCAAGGTATTGGTCCAAGGTATTTGGTCCGAGGTATTTGCTCCAAGGTATTGACCCTAGGTATTTGGTCCAAGGTATTGGTCCTAGGTGGTTTTTGTCAAAGGTATTGAGAAAGGCCTAAGAGTATATAAGGAGGAGAAGATCATTAGGCCAGAGGAGCAAGCAATAAGATTCTAAGGAATACTTCTATCTGAAGTATATTTTATGTTGCAGGGTTATGTTTGGGACTAGATCTGAAGTATTCATGTTCACCTTGAGTTCAATATTGGATTAGGAATCATGAGACTTGAAATGACTTATTCTTGAATGATCTGATATTGGGAGAGACTAGATTTGATGTTTTGCGCCTGTTCTATTTGTTATCTATAATGAGCTGGGTTTGTCTGAAGTCTAGAATTGCAGCAAACTTCTGAGTCAATATTTACAGATCTGTACGCAGGTTCGTCTCAACTAAAGAGCGTATACACACAGGTTTGGTTCTTTCAAGTAGCGTATACAAAATAAAAGATTCTTTTTAGATCTGATTGATCTATCTGATAAAATTTTGTTATTTTACTGCTATCTGTCAGTGAAGTCTTCTTAGATCTGAATGTGAAACTGAATGCATAAGGAGGTTGGCATTTGTGATTGTATAAGTGAGAAGAAGTGATCTCTTTCCCTGCCTGTGTAAAGCTCTAAAAGTTGACAGTAGATATTCAGAATATTGATAGTTGGTATAGACTTGATTCAAAAGTTTAAGTTTGGAGAAGTTTTGAAGGTATACGCAGGTTCATTTAACGGAAGTAGCGTATACACACAGTTTGGGTGCAGCCAAGTAGCGTATACACTCTAATGCATGATTTTTGAGGTTACAACTAGTTTTGAATGATGATGTAGGGTTCTAGGTTCAGCAAAGTGTTATGGTGCTAGTGATCTGATTGTTTAGATTATCTGAATATTGGTTGATGCAGTTTAAGTTTAAAAGTTATGATGGGTCTGGTGTGTAAATTTGATGAAACGTGGCCTTCATATTGTGGTGTTGTGATCCAAGAGTATCCAGTATGAAAATTCATGAAACGTGGTCCCTCGTGGAAGAGTGGAGTTTTTCTTTAGGCTGGCACCTATGTACTAGGAAACCTATTTTCTAGTACAAGAGCTAGGGGGTTGTAGCTTCCTTCCAGTAGAAATTGGAGAATAAGAGAAGGTTGTAACCTTCTGTAGGTAGAAGCCTGCGTAATGGTATGAGTCTGCACCATTACAAGATTGTAAACAAATTTTCTTATTATTAAAAGAAGACGGAATCGACATCAACAGGTGGTTTTTACCCACATTGGGTTTCCACCTTACATCTTGGTGTTCATGTGTGTTGCTTATGTGTGATGTTGTATTCTGCTTTTACTGCACTGTCTAATAGATCTCTGATATACTTCTTTAAGATCAACACATGATAAATTGTCTAAATCACAAGTTCTATGGATATACGCTAGTTTCCTTAATCACAATCGCATGTACATGCTAGTTCACTTCACTGAAGTAGCGTATATAAATCTGTTTGGGAAAAAAATTATTGATAAGATAACACTGATTCACCCCCCTCTCAGTATTATTTCCAACACCTTGGTGCCGAGTAAACCCTCCATTACCATGTCAACATGCCACATCACTTGCCACATTGGCATGCCTTGTCAGCTAGACCCACATTGATGCTGCATCATAATGAGATGTTAGAATGTCAAATAACTGCCACAAAATTGACATGTGATATCCTCGGGTCCACATCAACTCACCACATCATTACTCTAACAATATCAAGGTTTCTTGTTGGTGACTAGTGTCCTACTTACTGTTGTCTAGTACCCAATATTGTGACATATTGATAGGGCTATGTTCCAACAACTAATACATTGAATTAGCATTGGTTGAGCTTGAGGTGTCCTTAATATTGTTAGCTCGACATCTGGCCTTTCAATGGACTCAAGTCCCCAATCATCAAGTGGCAGTCCTTGAACCCTTTATCTCCATTAACTAATGGATAATGTAGGATTTGCTAATATTGGCGACATGTTTGATAATACATTTAGGTTAGTTGGGGCTTCTCAGGAAATTAGGTGACAGGGAGAACTATTTTATATCATTATAAACCATAGGTATATAGATGTTGTATGGGTGCCAATGTGAGGTTTTTCCCAACAAGGATGCTTTTTGTTAGGGCCTTGGACATCATCTAAGGAGAAACACCATTACCATCCTAGGGCCTACAAGTGGTTTTTAAGGCTTAGTAATAATATAGAATATGCACATGGTACAAAACCACCACCCAATGCCTCTAAGGTGAATAGTTGGCCTAGTGGTGCTCATGGAGATCATCTAGGGTGTTATCACCACAAAATTGATCATCTAGCCTTAATTTACTAGATGGATCGAAGTACACCATGTAAGACCAATTTTACCATAGTAAAATTGGTTTCACTGCGAGAAATTACTTAATAAACCACATTTGTTAAGTAATTTATAATTAAACACATGAATAATAATTAAATAATTCAAATGAGGCTTCTGTGATCCATATTAAATTTTTGAGACAGGTTTTCGGGGGTAATCACATCAAAACTCATTTGTTGACACGTTTCGAATTAACAAGTGTGGTTCATCGTCAGGACAAGATGAGGAACCAGATCCAAGCATAGCTTAAATAGAGAGAGATCCTTCAAACGGTTAGAAGGAAACAACTATAATTGACCACAGGGATAGGGCAACAACTATATTTGATTGGTCCAAGAGTTAGTTAATTCATTAATTAATTTGTTGGATACAATCATTTTAATTCATATGAACCTAAATGAATCTAATATAGAATATTTTTAACCTAGGAACTATAATCAAATATTTATTAGTTTTCCAAAATTAACCATATTTAATTCATATGGACCTAAATAGATCTAAAATATTTTGATTACCCTAATTGGCTTTACTAATAAAAAGAATAAATAATATAGTATATTATGTTTATTCTAATTAGTTAATTAATAAGTTAATTTTATTACTAAACCTATTTTTATTTAACCAAATATGAATAATTAATATTAAAAATAATAAACTCAAGATAATTCCATCCTATGGGGTACTATGGTATTGACTAGAATAAATATATAAGTAAAGGATTATTACTTACTAAATAGATTTGTTAAATTTATTTAGTCAAATTAGAATATATTAAAGGAACGTTAAGGAATAGAATAAATAATATAGTATATTATGTTTATTCTATAGTTAATTAACAGGTTAATTTTATTATTAAACCTATTTTTATTTAACCAAATATGAATAATTAATATTAAAAATATATAAACTCATGATAATCAACTAGAATAAAAATAAAGGATTATTAATTATTAAATAAATTCGTTAACTATTTTAGTCAAATTAGAATATATTAAGGGAATGTTAAGGAATACACCTAGATGATAATCAATTAATTAGTTAATTTGCTATCTAAAATACATGATTATAATTATAAACACATTTATTTTATATCAAATTAAAAAATATACTAAAATTAAAGAACTACACGTCAATCATACGGGAGGCTTTTTTATTATCCACTAAAAAAAAAGGGCCACGAGAAATAAAAAACAACAAAACAATAAAACGGGAAATCCACTCGATCAAGAAGACGAGGGAAAAAAGTAGAAAGGAAACAAAAGGAAGAAGAAAAAAAAGAGAGGCGGGGGGTGGGTGGGGTAAGAGGAAAGGGTAGGGATCCAACAGCTGCTAAACTTCCATCCATCATCCCTATTGAGATTTCTCGGCCTCCTTTTGATTTCTATGGCCTCCCTAAACTTTCGATGATGAAAATGAGCAATCTTAGCAATAACCTTAGCCTCCTCAATACATATATGATGCTTAGTCTTCTCTGCGTGCTCAGCCAAGGCTGAAGTCTGGGTCCTCCCATGCTTGATGTCAGCTGCGTGCTCATGAATCCTCTGATTAATAGAGCACCCAGTTTCACCAACATAGGGGGTCCCACACGAACAGGGAATAACATAAACACCTTTCATGTCCTTGGGGTCAACCAGGTCTTTAATAGATCTAAGGGAGCTATGAATGGTGTTGAGGGGTTTGAAGGTAGAGGGAACATTATGCCTCCTGAGGATTCTCGAAATCCTTTCAGTGCTCCCCTGAATGAAAGGGAGATGCACCCTACGGCTCGATCTACGAGGTCTTTTTTAACCTTGGGACCTTTGCCAGCTTTGAGGAAGGCTTTCAGACCTTGGTGCCTACTATAACCATTATTAACAAAAATGTTAAGAATATTGGCTTTCTCTTTATCAAGGTTCTCTTCATCAAACATTCTCAGTGCACAAGTAGCAAGCGTGTTGAGAACACCCCATTTTTGAGCATGGAAATGGTGAGAGTTTGCATGAAGATACTGCTCAGTATGAGTTTTCTTTCGAAATACCTGGTGGGAGAAAGAACCATCATCCTTCTTCGAAATGAGAACATCAAGGAAAGGTAGGCACCCATCAACTTCCTTCTCCATAGTAAACTTTATGGAGGAAGATTGATTGTTGAGATGTTGAAAAAATAGATCTAACTCATCATGGCCATGAGGCCAGATGACACCAGTATCATCCACAAATATTTTCCATAGCTTAGGCAGGAGACAGGCTGATGCCAAAGCCTTGGATTCAAAGTCCTCCATAAAAATATTAGCAACAACAGGGGACAAGGGGGAGCCCATGGCCACCCCACATGTCTGCTCATAGAATTCCCCTTCAAAGAAGAAAAAGTAGAGGTAAGACAAATCTCTACTAAATGAGTGGTATTAGGGTCAGTGAGGTGATTGATGACCTCAATGGCCTCCTTTATAGGAATGCAAGTGTAAAGAGAGACCACATCAAAACTAACAAGAATGTCCCCAGGATCACACTTTATGCCCTTTAACTCATTGACAAATGAAGAAGAGTCTTTGACGAAGGACTCTGTAAGCCCAACAAGGGGTTTAAGCTTCAAGGCAAGATATTTTTCTAGGAGGTAGGTGGGCCCTCCTATGGTGTTGACAATAGGTCTCAGGGGGGCCCCGTCCTTGTGGATCTTTGGAAGCCCATAGATCCTAGGAGTGATGGGGCTACTCTCAATAAGTTTGTGACTGAAGGAACCCACAATGTTGCTAGACTTAATGGCTAGAGAAACATTCCTAGAAATCCTTTTTAGGGGATTCTTACTAAGTGTTTTATAGATTCCACTATTGCAAAGATGATCCAACATCTTCTTACGATAATCCTCTTTGTCGAGGATGACAGAAGCCCCACCTTTATCAGCTTTTAGAATGACTATGTCCTTGTTTTGGTTCAAGGATCTAAGGGCATCAAATTCACCCTTACTAAGATTGTTCTTAGGGGGCTTCGCCTTCCTGAGGACGACAACACAATCTTGCCTAATAGTGTCCTTGATGTTATCAGGCAAGCCCCTAATTCCAAACTCCACGTCACACATAATGTCTTCCACAGGGATTTTTCTAGGCGCGATGGCAAAGTTTAATCCCTTCTCAAGAAGACTGAAAACAAAATCAGGGAAAGAAAATTTAGAAAAATTGACAACTCTACTACTACTACTACTATTATTATCTACATTCCAATTATTAATAATCTTGTAATTAATATTATTATATTTATTACTATTATTAATATTGATACTATCAATCATATTATTATTATATTTATTATTATTACTAATAGAACTATCACTCATTTTTAAATCAATATTATTATTATGGTTGTTCCTATTATTCAAATAAATAATGGTCTTATTTTTATCACTCTTATTAATATTATTGTATGTAATAGAATTATTACGATATGTATTGCATTTCCTATCAATAAAATTCGGATTATTACAAAACAAATCAATATTCATATAACTATCATTATTAGCTACGGCCCTTAACTTATTTAAATGCATATTACGTTTAATGTTAGTCAACTTAGGATCACCAGGGTTCTCATTCAAAGAACAGATCCCTTGGAATCCATGCTCAGGGGGGTTAGACCAAAATCGATACCACCATTAGCGCCAGGAACATGGGTTGAATGAAGGGCTGGAGACCCGTTAGTAGAGTGCCAATATGAGGGGAGGAAAAGAGAAGAAGTCGTGATCGAGACTTCGGACATGAGAGGGATGGCCGAAGCAATGGATCTACAATGATTGGCTTTGCTTTCGAAGGGAAGGGAATCAGAAACAATGGAACCTTAAGGTTTGGCTTTGCCGATGCGGGGATAAGAATCCACCATTGGAGTAGAACCGGGCTCGGAAACACCAGTCACATCAATGGAGGGGCTGTCTAAAATAGAAGACGGTTGGAAAGTGAGACAAGAGGAACTAGGCCAGGGGGAAACATATTACCTGACAGCGGTCCGCGTTCCATGCTGGGACAAGGCGGAAAAGAAAGTGAAGGGCCAGAGATCAGATGGAAGAACCCCGGTGAGCAAGCATCCTCTCCGGAAGTAGATGAAATACACTCATCGGTACGTGGACAGTCTGAAGGAGGATCACCACTAACCCAGGATCGAAGAGCAACAACCTAACGGACAGAAACCGGACTATTGGACGACCGATCCACTGAGGAAAAAAAATCCCCAATAACTTTCTTGGACAACCTGAGAAACTTGGAACACTGCTTCTGCCTCCAAATATCTTCCATCCGCTGAGATTTAAGAGCTGAACAAGCATCAACCCTTGACCACAGGGTTGTTGAAATTATGCCAGAAAGTTCCAGATGTAAAGAAAGAAGATGCCGAGAAAGTTGATCTAGAACTCTTCTAACCCTGCAAATCTCAGACCTCAACAAGGCTAAACTGGCCTTCATAAAGACATGTTGGTTCCTAGGAATATTAAGGCGACGATTAATATGGGAAAAAATCGAAATGATGGAAGAATCTCTACACCTCTTAAGGAATGCCAGATTTGGCTTCATCTTCAAACCCTGCAAGCATGCCCGTTCAAAATAATGAACCTTAGTTGCAGTGGCCATGTAATTATTGAATTGAGGCTTCTGTGATCCATATTCAATTTTTGAGATAGGTTTTCGGTGATAATCACATCAAAATTCATTTGTCGACATGTTTCGAACCAACAAGTGTGGTTCACTATCAGGAAAAAATGAAGAACTAGATCCAGGATAGCTTAAATAGATTGAGATCCTTCAAATGGTTAGAACAAAACAACTATAATTGACCGCATGGATAGGGTAACAACTATATTTGACTGGTCCAATATGAATAAAAAATGATTATATCTAACAAATTAATTAATGAATTAACTAACTCTTGGACCGGTCAAATATAGTTGTTGCCCTGTCTTTGTGGGTAATTATCGCTGTTTCGTTCTAACCGTTTGAAGGATCCCTCTCTATATAAGCTATCCCTGGATCTCGTTCTTCATCTTGTCCTGAGGATGGACCACACTTGTTGGTTCGAAATGTTTCGACAAATGAATTTTGATGTGATTGTCGCCGAAAACTTGTCTAAAAACTAATTAAATAAATCACTATTTATTTAATTATCTTTTAAGAATAATTAATTAAACCATTGTTTAATTAATATTCCTTGTCATATTTCACCCAGTGATGAAAAATAAACAGATAAATTATTAATTATCTTATTTTTCTCTAGGAATAATTAATTAATCACTAATTAACTATCATTCCTTGTCAAGATTGGCTAAATCACTTAGGAATAATTAAATAAATCATTGTTTGTTTATTATTCCTTAACCATATTTCTTGAGATGATAAATAAATCACTTATTTATTTATTATATCTAAATAGAAGTTTAAATAGTTTTTCCCTCCTAACCAAATATAATAAAATATTCCAAGTGGTTATTTCTAGAATGGGGTTAATAATATTTTATTATTTCTCATTATTCAAGGATAACCTAATATTTTGTTATAAATAGGAGGGTTTTCCATTCATTATTCACTTTTGTTCATTTTCATTGTTGCACTCACTATTGCTGCTCTGATTATTATCACTGTCGTACGCCATTTTTCTTTTCCATTTGAGTTCTCATTGAACTCAAACATTTTATTTGTTGGGTTTACACATTATAGAGGAGAGAGACTCTACAAAAGATGAAGACGTATGTTGGGAACGGGATCACCCAAGGACAGTTTTGGGGCCAAAAGCCCATGTTTTGGGTCGAAATTTGGAATAGAATTGTAAAGTCTCGGCATTTTGCGGTCTCGGAGCGCGAAGGTGTCATGAGTCATAAAGGGTTGTCCACCCTTATTTTTGTAAAGTAAAGTCAGCTGTAAAAGATCTACCCATGGTCCATGGACCATGGAATTATATCAAAAGAGCTGAGTAAGTAAGCTCTAAGTAGTTTTGAAGAGTTCAGATAAGTCTTAGAGAGTCATAGCTTTGAAGGAAGGAGTATAAGTTTCGGGTCGTAGCACAGGTAGAGGCTCTGCCGTTGAGTGTGTAGAGCCCTAGGGTGGAAGTCCACAGTTGAGTGAGTGGACCCCTGCAGCTGTGTGCACAGGGCGGATAGAGTCTGTAATCACTTGAAGATATCAATAAAGATAAGTATTTTGCAAATTTTGTGTATTTGCTCCATTTAATGCATCTTGTCATGTTGGGTATCAATTTCATTTATAATTCATATGTGATGCACGAATGTGTGTAATTACGTTGGATAACTAAATGCAAATAAGGATATCTGTTTACACAGTGCTAACTATGATTATTTAATAAGATAAGTAAGATTCTTAAGATAACCTGACAATCTATGCAATACGCTACCTTAGTAGCGTGAAAGTACCTAAACCACAGGTTAGGGCTGCGCGAAGGCCAATCGTACCCCTTCGCGGAGTTACTGAAGGGTGGAGTAAAAGGTTAGATAGACAGAGCCCTAGAACTTAACGACTTGTGCAAAGGCAGGAATAAGAGGAATAACCTGACATCACAACTATCTCAGGGTGCAGAAACTTGGTTCGAGCATCCCCCCATACCACTTTGGGCGAGACTTCGGTCCGCGCTCCACGGGCTAATGCCGAAAGGGCCAATATGTAGGGATTTGTTTGGGTAATTAATGCTAAACCTGGGTCAGGCCCCAACAAGCTAACAAATGGTTTCGCTGTTGGGACCAGAATCTGCATAAGAGATGTGTGATGTCATATCACTGGAATCCAACTAAGAAAGAGATCAGAGATTGGTTGGATAGGAAGATCCACGAATTCACAGTGCAGGAGAACAGAAGTCCACGATTGACAAAGGAATAATGGTTGGATAGGTATCTATATACAGAAATACATGAGATATTTTTATGTTCCTTTTTGGTTGAGCTATATAAGTGGATCACGAAGCTAGCAGATAGGCAAGGAAGGTGGAAACTTGACAGTCCTATTGTTTGGACCCTAAAGCTGGTATAGAGATTGAAAGCATCCGAGGATAAGATCTCCTGCACTATAGATCATTGGCTCGATCGCGTCATAGGAGGATTTGTGACTGAATTCATGGTCAATACCTCAGTCAGCTACAACGAGGCGGAGCGATGCTTTTTCAAAGGACCACGAGGTAAGTACTTGAAATGTTTGAATACCTGGATTAAAATGTTATTGTTCAAAAAGAGGGTTATGCAACTACCTTGATGTGTGGGCTACACAAAGCGGAAAAAACTACAGGAACGAAGGGACAAATGGTCCTGAATATAGTCCATTAATTTCAGCTCCATGAGGTGACGAAGAGGGAATAACGTAGGCTTCTCTGCGAAGTGCTATTCAGTTAATAATATAAGGATTCCTGCGACTACCACCTCCACCCACTCCACCTCCAACTTCACTAGCATCACCTGCGACTCCACTCGTACCACGTCCACCTCCACCGCAGTTTAGTATGGGAAATTCAGTAAAGCTGCCTTTGTTCAAAGGCTTGGGAAATGAGGACCTGGACCAGTTTTGGTTCGTGGTGAAAGCTGTATGGAAATCTTAGGGCGTTACAAATGATCACATGAAGAAGGAAACACTGGTTAGTGCTCTATACGATCGCGCACTAACCTGGTATATCAAGTACTCTAATGATAACCCAAATGTTGGAGTGGCAGAGATCCAGATAACACTGAATAAATAATTCAGTAGGCCTAAATCTGAGGCACAGTCGATTGTAGGGTTCAAGGAAATCATGATGCAACGAGGCGAGACCCCTTGGGAACTAGATTAGAGGTTGAAGTTTACAATTTGTGAAGCTAATATGAACCTGACAGACAGACAACACCGCGAATGGTTCGTGGCTTCGCTCCTGCCACACCTAAGGGTTACACTGTCACAACAGAAGATAATGGCTCAGGCAAAGGCCTTGGAGATTGCAATGAGATTGCATGAAACACCGATGTAAGATCCAAATCCGGGGGTTCAACAGATCCATGTGCAGTTGAAAAATATTTGCCTTGACATGCAAAGTTTGAAGCAGGATAAAACAATTTGACTAGAGGTGCGCAAGGAGGTATGGTTTCTGGAATGCAAGGGTCAGGGGCATGAAAAAGACCATTGCCGAGTCTTTGTGAGCTACATTGCAGGAGGAGGTTCGATGCCTTTGAGGTCGGAGGCTCAGGCAAGACCAAGTGTAGGGCTTGCATTGTGGTGCGTTAAATGTTAGGTAGCAGGGAAACATGCCACGGATAATTGTCATTTGTTGCAGAAGTTTGTACGGACACCACAAAAACTGTTCTGCAGCTTTTGTAGGTCGGTCGGACATTATAAGTGTAATTGTGGAAGCTATGAATTGATGATGGATAGAGCTTCCACCTATAGGGTATAGGCAGAAACACGGCCCCTAAGCATAGCGTAGGGATGATGCGGATAGGATTTTAGGGGCGCAGATGAGGAGGAAGCAGAGGAGGACCTGACAAAGGTTAGGGGCAACTGATTTGCTATAATTGCGGAGGACCAGGACACTATGCCCGCTATTACACTAACTGAACATGTCCACCATGCAAGTATTGCACTCTGTTTGATCATGAAACAGAAGATTGTCCTACTCTGATAGCAAGGATACGTGACAAAGGGGCGCTACCACCTCAGATGACTCAGAACCTGCCGATGATGAGGTCTAAGTCGAGTGAAGAGGATCCGAACATAAATATAGTGCTTTGAAATGGAATCACAAGAAGAGATGATAAGGGGAAACAACTAGAGGAAAACACATGGGTTTGCAAAGCTCCGACGAAGGATACTGAGTTCGATTTGGAGTGCACATGTGAACCATTCATGGAGACGAAGAAGAGCTTCGCTGAGGCCTCCACCTCAGGGAGCAAGGATAAGCCTGATCAGGAGATGGACCTTTCTATGCTTACAACCTTCCTGGAGACCTGCATGAAGTTACTGTACAATAGCAAGGCTGTGAATGGGCTACAAGAGCTTATAAAAAGATGCGCTGGAAACACTCCGGGTGAGCCACGCGTAGTACGAAAGATTGGTAAGCATAAAACAAGGACGGGATGGGAGATGAGACTGATTGCACAAATAGGAGAGTATAAGATGGGTTAGGTTATCTTGGACCTAGGGTCAGACGTGAATGTCATACCAAAAAAAACTTGGGAACAGATGGGGAGACCCATGCTGCAGTGGTCTCCAATTGAGCTAAGGGTGGCGACTCAGCAGAAGATCATCCCCATGGGGCGGCTACAAGGGGTGACTATAGATATTGAAAGTGCGAGTGCGCTCGCTGACTTTGAACTAATAGAAATTGTGGATGATAGCAACCCCTATGTTGTGCTCCTTGGAATTGATTGGGCCACTGATATGAACTGGGTAATCAACCTAAAGCAGTGAAAGATGATATTTGAAAAGAAATCGCTCCGCGTAATAGTATCCCTAGATCCTGCTAAGGGATCACGCTATATTGAACCAGACCGTGATTATGAGAGCGATGACAATCTGAACTGTATCTATAAGGTAACAACGTGAGACCAAGATTGGGTGAATCCAACATCGGATGGATGAATTACATTTGATTGCGAGAGTTCCTGCACCTTGGACTCTGATGAAGAATTAAAGTGCTGGCATAATTGGTTACATGAAGTACCTACACTGAGCTGTAACATGATGACCTGATCGCTGCACTGTGTGTCGTCAGAGCTAAGAAATTTTCCCACTTTTGATGGCCTGAATGATGTATATATCTTTTTGGATGCATTTGAGAGGAAGGTACCCAAAAAGTGGCACTTCTAGGTGTTGGACTGGGCACTGCGAGCAACGCTCGCAAGGTGGTGAGGTATGCACAAGGGAAGCTTTGATGATTGGCACGAATGTAGGAGGATGATGAAAACATGCTTTGGGAAGCTGAAGGTGCGAATAACAGACAAATATGATGGGCAGGATGGTCCGCGTGCACACTTGGCCAAATGGGATCAGGCTTATGGAAAGAAGCCCCAACCTGAATGGGTGCACTTGTTCTGTCACACCTTGGATGTTGTCCCAATGAACTGGTATGTAGAAATAGAGCTCTTCCAGGGTACAGGTGAATGGGATATTCTACTCGAAGGATTCATAATGACATTTAGCTTTGAAGACGGGTTTGACTATATTGACAAGGTGCTACAAGAGGTGAAAGCAACAATGTTTAGGATACCACAGGTGTTATACAACAAAATGAACTCCTCATAAGCTCCGATGGGAAATACATGATGGCTGAAGCAATGACCAAGTTCACAAGCCTTGTTTCCAAGCTAACACTACCTATACATTGACAAAATTCTTTATAAAGCTTCTCTACAAGCCTAAGGGAGCGTTAGTGACCCTAGTAACTCATTACTTCAGGGACAACATTAGTGAACCCTAATGAGGATCTAAGGGTCAAAGGAGCGAATTGAATAAGAAATAACCCTCCTAAATCTACTCAGAAAAGCAAGGAAACAACAAAGTTCGACCTATTTGAGGTATTTCTAATCTTAATGAAGAAGGCAAATGGGAAAGAGCTCAAAAGAATGGCAGCATCATTGCTTTTACCTAAGGAAACTCATGGAGAAAATTTGCAACCCTAACCTTGAATGCTACATAAGCAGAGCTAGGGTTGTTGGGAAAGAGGTTAGATCATTTGAAAGGATAGCTTACTTGATTGTCAAGCAGAGTCTCAGACCTAAGCATAAGAAGTTGGTAATAAGGGGGAGAGAGAGAGAGAGAGGAGATGGAGGAGTAAGGGAAGGCTGATGCAACTGATGGTTGTAATCATTCTTTCTATATTAATATAGAACTATAGTTTTACTATGTACTTCGTGGTGTTGGTACTATAATTCATTTATTTGTTTGTTCAAGGCCTTTTAGCATGAGTAGCTTAGTTATGTGAAACTAGATGTCTTTTGTATATTCATGCATTAATTGTCAAGGTTTTATGTTGTGATTACTCTTGTCTCTTCTATGTGCAGGACTTGATCTGGAGCTGGCTCAGGGGACTTCCACCTAGATGCATAACACTCTCCAGAAAATCTACACGGAGACTCGAGGTAATGAAGTTGTTTTTCTTTGATAGTTAGTTATTGAGTATGGACATGCATATAGCTTTGTGACAGTTGCAGATAATCTTACAGTCTGCTAAGGGTCCCGAGAAGACCCTTAAGGGTTTCTTCATTCTCCATACACTGTGCATTTAATCCTATAGCAATAGGATCCTTGGACCTGATTTAGACTGAGTGGTCTACTCGGCTGAGTCACGCGCTAGAATGCTGTAATGTGACTACTGAAGAAGAGGATGAGGATCTGCAAAAGAGTAACATCCCTGAAATAGAAGGTCATCGCGAGGTTGAAGGACCATAGATTAAGAATCCTGATATAACTACACCATTGAAAATGAAACAGGTAAACATTGGCATGGAGATAGAGCCCAAATTCATGAAGATTGGAGATTATTGGGATGATGCGACGGTAGATAAGGTCACTGAATTGCTCCATGAATACTAGGATTTATTCCCTACCAATTTTACAAATCTAAAAGGGATAATTGGGGACCAAGGTGTGATGAAGATCACGTTGAAGCCTAACGTGAAGTCGGTTAAGCAAAGACCTTACCATTTCAATCCAAAGTATAAGGAGGAGGTCCACTTAGAGCTAGACAAGATGCTCGCGGCAGGCATCATTGAGGCTGTGGAAGAATCTGACTGGGTAAGCCCAATGGTGTTACAGGAGAAGAAGCAGAAGGATGAAATAAGGATATGTGTGGATCTCAGAAAGTTGAATGACACTTGTGTGCATGATCCTTTCCCGACTCCATTCATGGATGAAGTGTTGGACAATGTAGGTGGCCGGGAAGCATATTCCTTCATTGATGGGTTCTTTGGGTACCATCAGATGAAAATTGCGCCGAAGGATAGGTGCAAGACAACCTTCAAGACTGAGTGGGGTTGTTTCTAGTACAATTTAATGTCGTTTGGGTTGAAGAATGCACCTGTGATTTTCTCGCACGTAGTCGTCACTGTGTTCAAGGAATTTATTCATAAGTTCTTGGAAGTATACTTTGATGACTGGACTATGTTTGGGCTCATGAAACGCCATCACCAGTCTACACCTGATGCTACATACTTGTTGAAGATACCAGATCGCGCTCAATCTAAAGAAGTGTATGTTTTGTGTTCCTTTTGGAACCCTGTTGGGTCATGTGGTTTGGAGACAGGGATTGATGGAAGATCTCATGAAGATCACGGTGATATTAAACTTGAAAGTGCCAAGGAGTGTGAAACAGCTCCGTGCTACCCTAGGACACATAGGATATTACCGAAAGTTCATCAAAGGCTATGCCCAGATCACCACGCCTATGGAGAAGTTGTTAAAGAAGGATGTCACGTTCTCCTGGAACGAGGACTGTAAGAAGAGCATGGATGTATTGAAAGAAAAGATGGTCACCGCATTGGTTTTAGTCTTCCCGGATTGGAAGGAGTTTCATGTACATGTCGACACTTCTGTATAGCACTGGGAACAGTATTGACACAGGATGGTGGAGGAGACTTGGACCATCCTATTGCATTTGCAAGTAGAAGGTTATCCAAGGCATAGAAGAAATATTCCACCACTGAGCACGAAGGGTTAGCTATGGTATATACGCTCCAAAAGTTTAGACACTACTTGCTGGGAGGCGATTTTAAGATGTATATGGACCACTCCACACTGAAGTACTTGGTCAATAAGCCTGTGTTGGGGGGGGGAGAATCTGTAGGTGACTGTTACTATTCCAGGAATATGACTTTGAAGTTATTGTGAAGCCTGGACGACTAAATGCGGGACCAGATCATCTGTCACGCATTAAAACATGGGAAGAGCCCACTAACTTGGAGGAGGGACTGCCTGATGCACAACTATTTGTAGTGCATGTTGTGGATGGTCATTTGGAGGATATAATACACTTCCAAATGACAGGAACTGCCCTAGAGGGATACATTGTCTAGCAGAAGATGGAGTTAGTGGTGCGTGCGACAAATTTTTCTGTCATTGCTAGGCATTTTCACATAATGGGGTCTGATGAGATATTGCAATGATATGTACCCGAGTTCAAAAGAAGTAGTATCCTCATGGAATCTCATGGGGGTGCCGCAGGAGGACATTATGCAGGGAGAGAGACCATGCAGAAGATCCTACGTACAGAGTTGTGGTGGCCAAAACTCCATCAGGATTCAAAAGCTTATTGAAAAACATGTGATGTGTGTCAAAGGACTGGTAGGCCATCGTGGAGGGATGAGATGCCTTTGAATCCACAGATGACATTAAAACCCTTTGAGAAATGGACAATATATTTTGTGGGACCCATTCAACCCCAAGGAAAGACGGGAGTGAGGTACATTATCACCGCGACAGAGTATTTGACTCGTTGGGTGGAGGCACAACTTGTGAAGGATTGCACAGGTGTGATTTCCGCAAAGTTCCTCTTTGAGTATGTACTGACGTGATTTGGCTATCCAAATATTTTGATGAGTGATCGCGGTACGCACTTTCTGAATGAGACAATCAGTGTGCTGATGGAGGAATTTCAGGTATATCACCAGAAGAGCACGCCTTATCACCCGCAGGCTAACGAGACGATGGAAGCATTCAATAAAGTGCTGGAGAACACACTGAACAAGGTTTTCAATGTTCAATGAAGTGATTGGGACCTACACATACCTGCAATACTATGGGCTTATCAAACGACATGCAAGAAGTTGACTGGACAAACTTATTTTAGTCTTGTCTATGGTGTTGAAGCAGTAATGCCTATGGAATATATTGTGCCTAGTTTGTGCATAATGGAACTCACATGTATGACGGATCGCAGAGCCCTGGAGGAGAGGCTCGTGCAACTGGTTGAGCTTGAGAAAGAGATATTTCTAGCTGGATTTCACCAATAGGTCCAGAAGTAGCGAGAAAAAGAATGGCATGATCGACACATTAAGCTACGCATCTTTAAGGTAAATGACTTGGTTTTTTTATATGACAAGAAGTTTGATAAATTTCTAGGGAAGTTCAGGATGCACTGGTTAGGGCCCTATGTCATTAAGGAGATTACCAATGGAGGAGTAGTTTAGTTGGTCAAATTGAATGGAGAACCCTTCCCAGGAAAGGTGAATGGCAGTCGCTTGAAGCCATACACCGGTGCTCTGGCCATGTGACTAGATGAAGGTAGCATAGCCTTAACGCTTTAGGCAGCTGAAAGGAGGTGTGGGACTATAAACTACATTTCCCAGGTTGGGGAGCTACATGATTGGAGGATTGTGTGAAGCAAGGAAGTGTCACAGGGTTCGTGACAACGTGAAGGGAGCTGCGCTACCCAGGGAGAAATCGCGCAGGTTGGCTAGAAACTGATTGTTAAAGTCACTATTCATGATTTGACAGTAGAAATGTAGCCAAATGGAGCGGGCGACCGACATTTAAGACGAAACTTATGCCTCATATCCTTGAAAATTTGCCGCTAATCCAGCATTAATGAACCGAATTTGGGGGGGAATGGTCGGATTTGAATTCAAAATTCCCTATAAATTACTGGTGGCTGTCCAGTGAAAAACACTTGGAATTTTGAGAATTTAGTTGTTGAGCTCTTAGGCACACATGAACCGAGAATTATTCGAGGATTTGAAAGTAACTCCAGCATTTGTAAACTTACCAGAGATGTCGTGAGCACTGTTGGAAAGTGTTATGTTGGCACCCACAGAAGCTATAGATACTGAAGTAGAGGAGTTGGTGCTGGAAGTTGAAATGGAGGTAGAAGTAGCTACTCCAGAGGTGGCTGAGGTATTAGCCGAAGTCCCTAAATCATCGAGAACCCCGAGACCAAAGCCCACCCCAACCAAGGAGACCACGAAGGATAAAAAGGGCAAGTAGCCTACAATAACGGTGCACGCATCGCTAAGAAGAAACCCACTAAATCCCATTGCACAGGAGAAGGGAAAAGCCATAAATTTGGAGCCGGAGGAGGAAGAAATTGAAGACATCCTGATGGTTGAGGAGGATGTAGAAGTCGAAGTGGAGGAGGTTAAAGCCCAGGGTGATGACCCTATCACTCGGTTGCCTGAGTATGTCCCTCTGTGCAAGGGCAAGATCAAGGTGTCAAAAGACACCGATGAGAGCAAGAACCCCTTGCAAACCCCTCTGCTGCTGGATGAGATTTCTTTCGAAGGACCGTACTTGGCATGGGTGCTGCTGCTAAAACTTGAGGACTGAGACTTGGCTGATCACGAGAAGTTCCCACACTTGGCGACTAAGTAGCTGATGCGTTGTATCATCGATACAAACATCGAAATAATTGCATTGGAGCCACGAAGGTGGCTTAGAGGAGTAGACAAGGTAGGGTTGCTCAACCTGCTTTGGGTTCCCCACTACAATTGTACCCCAGTGATAGTATTGGTCGTCAAGCAATTGCTATGATTGGTGCATGATGGGTGTCTATGGCTGGAGGAACCAATACCCATCATTGATAGGTTGATCCATAGGATCATGTGATTTCCTTACACAGGAGAGAATCCAGCCATGATATTTGGTGGAAAATATGGTGAATGGGCCCTCGCGGTACCCATGAAAGAAAAGTTTAAGCTGGTGAAGAAGCCGCGTGAATATGCCATATCCAACATTTGTGACCCTGTTGTAAAGGTAGCTAGGCAGATTTTAGCAAGGAAAGTGATGAGGAAGTGTCGCACCAATGAGGTGCCAGCGCCTATTGTCGCGCTAGTAGCCAAGTGCGCTGAAGGAGTCCAGTTTAACTAGTTAGACTACCTTCACGGTGAGTTCCTAGCAAACTATCATGAAGTGCAGGAGCTTAGGAAGCCATTCCAACACGCGTGGTTCTTGCTGTCAATTGGGCTGTTAGCGTGGGAGCTGCCAGAGGATAGTTAATTCCCTTCAGTTGTGCTAGACCTACCAGAAGCAACGAAGTACGTTTCGCTGTGGGTGACCAAGGACGCGCAATGAATCAAGGACAACAAGATATTTTGGATCTTGAAGGAGATAAACATCTGCATGGCCATCAATCGTAAACTACAGTTTTCACCTACAGTGTACGCCAACCTGAAGGGCTATGCAATGTTTAAAGCATACTTTAACCATGTTTCCATTAGGGCATGGAAGGACCCTGCATAGAAATGGTACGACTTGCCTTACTTGGCAACGGATGATGCCATTGATGCAATACTTGATTAATGGCCGACAGAGTGGTGCGCTACAACAGACTTGGCAGTGGGAAGAAGCAAGTCTGCCACATAGAGAAAGAAGGAGGCGGCCAATCTTAATATGACACAGCTGGACGAAAAGCGAAAGAAGGAGGCTGCTGACAAGGTCCAGGCGGAGTGCAATTCCGTGCAGCAAAAAGCGAAGCAGACAGGTGGGATAGAGCGAGGCTTTGACAAAGGTGCGAGTTCGCCTTCACCTGAGACAAAGGAGGAGATAGACAAGAAGACATAACAGCATGGAGCGGATCCTTAGGAGACATTCACCCACATCAAGTGCCCAAGGGAGTAGGAGAAAGGAGGGTCTAGGAAGAAATTAAAGGCTACCAAGACATCACTAGACCCTATCACGCTGATAGAGGGTGATCTACATGACATCGGTGACATGGTGCAGGATGTCACCTCAGAGGCCCTGCAACAGTTTGAGTAGCAACAATAGATAATCTTGGGGGCTATCCAGACAGGTTTACAAGAGTTGCAGACCCGCGCATCTCAGGCTGGCACGATGTCCACTAGCCTTGCTATCAGTACTTTAGAGGCCGCCGAGATGCTACGCGTGAAGGCCTTTATTGTGATAGTGTTGCTTGATGGAGCACTGACCATGGAGAACAAAGATGACAGGCCCACTCGCAACACCCTAAAGGGATTAGGGTTTAATATGGCAGCGCTCCCTGGTGAAGTGCTCCACCTCTTGTAGGATGGAGTGATTGCAGAGTTGAGGGACCATAAGCACCGCGCCCTCCCGGTGATCAGTGAACAACGGATCAACAACGAGCAAATGGAACTACAACGAGACTCTGCCATCGTCGATGTGATCGAGGCGACTAATCAGAACAAGTGCATTATGCAGGTCATCGAGGAGGCATGCCGAATGGTCCCAGAGTTGTCCATTCCTAAGGAGGAGCTATTCGAGGTGTGCATCCACAAGGTGGCTACAGGGGTGCGTGACACTCGTACTAAGATGGTGAGGGTTCAATTGGATTTGAACTTGCATATCACAAATTTACAGTTGAAGGCCCAACCTTCAACTCCACTTCAAGTGAAGGAGAAACTGGAAATCGATGTCACAGAAGCAGTAGCGGTGGTTGACAGTGCAGTAGTAGACTGCACGCAACTTTTTGAGCAGTTGTTTGAGGTTCTGACAAGCTTGTAGGAGGACCCCAATGTACAATGACTAGAGACGGAATTGTGTGAGCTACATCAGCACTATGATGAGGTTAGGGGCACAACGTGAATCGTCGCGCTGACACAAACACTAATAAATATGTAGGAGGCCAAGCAGCTAAAAGAATAGGTGGATGTAGTGTTACAAAAGGAACCGGTGCTGAAGGCACGACCGAAGACCTGGCTGGATGAAGCTTACATGGTGACAGGCTCTATTGAAGGAAATCTTGCGACTCTACAAGAAACACAACAAAAGCTTCAGGCCAACAATTCAGGATTAGTGACTGAGAAGATGGTCGAAGACACAAAGTAGGTGGCAGCTTAGTGCACTGCTAAGGTTGCAGTCATATGAGTCGAGCTAGAAGGTCTTCGCACCCGCCGAGTGACTCGAGGGCAAGTCACTATGTATGTGTTGGGGGCCTGCTGGGAAAAGTATCCCCTAAGGATAGTTTTGGGGCTAAACGCCCATGTTTTGGGTCGAAATTTGGAATAAAATTGTAAAGTCTCTGCATTTTGCAGTCACAGAGCACAAAGGTGTCATGAGTCATAAAGGGTTGTCTGCCCTTATTTTTGTAAAGGAAAGTCAGCTGGAAAAGATCTACCATGGTTCGTGGACCATGGTATTGTATAAAAAGAGCTAAGTAAGTAAGCACTAAGTAGTTTTGAAGAGTTCAGATAAGTCTTAGAGAGTCATAGCTTTGAAGGAATGAGTCTATGTTTCGGGTCGTAGCATAGGTAGAGGCTTTGCAACTGAGTGTGCATAAGCCTAGGGTGGAAGTCCGCAGCTGAGTGCGTGGACCCCTAAAACTGTGTTAACAGGGTGGATAGAGTCTATAATCACTTGAAGATACCAATAAATAGAAGTATTCGACAAATTATGTGTCTTTGTTTCGATTAATGCATCTTGTCATATTGTGTATGAATTTCATTTATAATGCTTATGTGATGTGTGAATGTGTGTAATTACATTGGATAACTGAACACAAGTAAGGATATCTATTTACATGATGCTAACAATGATTATTTAATAAGATAAGTAAGATTCTTAAGATAACTTGACAATCTGTGCAATATGCTGCCTTAACAGCGCGAAAGTACCTAAACCACAGGTTAGGGCTACGTGAAGGCCAATTGTACCCCTTCGTGGAGGTACTGAAGGTGTTGTAGAGGTAAATCCTCTATGCGGACAGAGATGATCCCTACTAGCCCAGACCGGGTCTAGCACAATCACACAACGCTATCACGCAAGTTCCTAATTGCAAATAAAAGTAGATGGTGAGAACCTACTTGGATTTCAACGCTAGTGTTCGTCGAAGAGATGTTGCCTTCATTCCTTTGCTTTGGCCGGTCACGATCCACACGATCTCCGTGATTGGACACCTGCACATGCAAAGAACAACACGAAAACAAGCGTAAAATCTAGTAGATGCAATTATATATCAGTCAGAAAAGATATAACTCAACATCAAACATGAAACAATGAGAGTGGAACCATAATGATAGTCATATATTATTAATAAATAACAGAGAAGAGTACAACCAAAGTTCTGACGTTGAATCCTTCTCAAGAGGGTCTAGCTAGCAAGTCTCTTAAGCATTCACCCTTGGAGGTAGATCTCCCAAGACAAAAAACTCTCTCTCACACAAGTTTACACAAGAAAGAAACACTTCATAACCTTCCTTAAGCTCTCTAGCAATCCCACACTTGTCACACAAACTACCTATCAAATTCACACACTAGCAGCAGCACTCTAAGCACTATCAATTCCAAACTATCCAAACTATCCAAACTAGCTGCTCATGGCAATGGTAGAGGCTTAAGTAGGAGAAGGAGTCTCCATGAATGGTGGGAGGATGAGCTTATCTCCAAGGAAGGTGGCTCAAATGACGAAACAGACATGCTAGAGAAGGGAGGGCGACATTTACAAGGCCAACAACCAGATCTGGAGTCATCTGGAAGGCCGGATGTTAGAACAAACTCGCCCAAACTGGATTAGCGCGGGTCCATAACTGCACTGGGGCGCTGACATTGCAGCTGAATAACAAAGAAGGTCATGTCAGCGCGATCAGATATGAATAACAAACGCGCTGGCTCATGAAATTCGACCAGCGCGGAAAACTCGTGTGCTTCCGCGCTGGCAGCGCATTCCGTCTGTTGTGGAGCGCCCGTCAGCGCGTTTATCTTGACAACAGTCGTGCTGATAGCAAATCTTTGGCAAAGTGGGTCATTTGGCAACATTAGAGAGCATGAGCATGATTAACTTGGACTCATGACACAGTAGGAAGACTGACAGGGAGATAGTGACAAATTACTATGTAATAGATGCCCCCTAAAGCATGAAGCCTGAGAGAGTGGGACGGGTGAAATGCTTTACAAAACTCGTTGAACTGGAACACCACCAGGAAGAACCCACACGTATGTACAACTGATATCTTTGATAATCAATTACATGTAGTCCAAGCATGGGCGCAGCCATCCAAAAGACATACGAAGGAGGTATGTGGTATGGACGCAGCCACCCAGCTAAAGAGACCATGATGATAATAAAGGTATGGTCGCAACCATCCATGAAGACTCAGGTATGGGCGCAGCCATCCATCAATGAGTCATGTAATGATCATAATAATCCAGAAAATCGCAACCTGGATTGCAACAGACAAAATCCAGGGTCTTGCGCTCCATCCCGACCCGAACAAAGTACAAGTCCAAGCATGCGAATACATGAGCTGAAGTCGAACATGCATGAAGATCGTTTGATTACCAGTCAATAATGAAAATTGTTAACAGACGCGAGAGGTACCACCAATAATGACAATGGTCCTCAAGGTACTATAGGTACAATCTACGGCGTGTGAATCAATGAGCTGGCATCAAATACCCGTAGAATCATTCGATCGGAGGCCAATGATGAAAACCTCACGTCGAACACGAAGAACCTGCCATTGAGGCATGCAGGCTCTAAGGCACTTGAAGGGAGTCTCTAAGTCACCTTCCTAGATAATGAGCTGAAGTCGACAGGAAGTGACCTTGATCGAAGGTGGGCCATAATGTTTCCCACATCATCGACACGAGACAGAGAAGGATAAGATATGTTGTGTGAGGTATCAGAGGAGGGTTGAGTATTCGTGCAGAGGTCAACTTCTCTTGAACATATCGGCGGCACGATAGTGGACTTGGCAGTATTGATATTCAAATGATCAAGGGTCATGGTGACAAGTCAATGAGCAGATGAGAAGTCAAGCAGGGAAACCCAAACCCACGGAGGCCAGTGTAAAACAAGATGAGAGGTCCCCACCCAGACACGAATGCAGACTAGTGCCATGTTTAAGAGCGAGATACTGCCGACACGACAATAATTATGGATCCATTTTCTCCACCATTGCTGGCGAGTACCCCAGTTATTTTTAACAAGCTTGATGGTGATAGCATGTGAATATGGGAGTTGAAGGTATTGACCGGTAGAATCATAATAAAAGAATGGACCCTGCGCATTCGGATCCTGAACAGCTTGTCCAGAGGCATCATATGGCCCCCCTCCTGGAACGGGACCAGAAGAGGGTGGAGCACTTTGTGCAGGGTGGACAACTCTAGGCGAGAGTGCCGGCTGGCCATTACTCACTTGACCGTGAGGGGGACCAACACCAGTGTTCAAGGCTGAAGACGCTGTTACGGCACTAACAACCGGAGTTGAATGTGCTACACAAATAGTTGGATTCGTCGGAACTGAAGTGACAGGTGTAGTGTGGACTTGTGAAACAAAAGATCCCGTGGTGGGAGTGATATGGGGATCCCACATGGTCGAAGCAGGGGTCCTGGCACTTACCCTATCCCTCAACGACTGATAGCGTGGGGGGAGCAGAGAAGTAGCTGGGATGGGAGTGTCGATATTCGACAACACAGGTGTCTCACTCACTCTAGGAGATGTCTCATCCATGTGAGAGGTAGACATTGGAGACGAAACACTAGGGGGGGTAAAAGGAATATCGTCCTCGTCAGGCTCCCAGATGGGGTTCCAATGAATTTCGTAACCTTTGTCGTCCGGAGCGCGAGAGTTGATCGGTTGGATACTCGGGATAGCAGGAAGAGTATCACTTACAACCGGTACCTCAGGAGCAGTGTAGGACGGAGACCCTTGCTCACTTTGAATGGGAGTCGACGGTTCAGCCAGGATGACAAACTTCGAACAAAACCTAAGGGAATCTAACGATAAAGGACCCTACTCAAACTAACACACACAGGATCTAACCAGGTAATGTTTATCATGGCGAAATGAATTTTAAGACGCAAAGACACAACTTGACCTTTTCATGTTTTAAGAGTCGAGAAAAGGACAAAAAGGTGACTCTAGTCGCCTTCGAATGTTTTGTGAGCCTGAAGTGACAAACTGCTCAAGTGAGCCTTTTCTTTTAAGGAGTCTGAAAAGGATCAAAAGTGACTACTCTGGAGAGACTAGGCAAAGGGTTTACCAAACAAATCCGTAAAACTGCATATACACCTTGGCAGCCATATGAAAACCAAGGACTTCCCGTACAGTAGTCAATCTTCCCGAATGCTGTGTTCGGTGCGTTACGGCTTGTAAGGCGGCATACACGGCTTCTTGTGGATAAAGGATGATAACCTAGTGGGGTCTCCCCTATATACGCGATGGTACGTGGGAGCTCAAATCCATGCTAGACCACTATCGAGTCACAAAAGGAGGAATCACCCAACTGTAGTGTGAAACAACAGTGACTAGGTTTAACGACGCTGGAGCACGTCTTTAGCCTAGACCTCTAATCAGTGAGCATTATGTTTCAATGCGTTTTTAAGTTCATTCAGTTCATTTTATGGTTGATCTTTGATTAAGTTTCAATTTCCAGGTCCTACCGTATGTAATCTCTCATAATTTCCTGAATGCAAACTATATGCCAAAGAATATCATTTCGTTCGATGAATACTAACTACGAGAGAGTTAAGGATTTTTCAAACAAAATGACCACAAACAAACAAGAACTACTCTAATGCAGCTAATGACAAATAAACGAAACTTTTCTTTGTTTTAAATCGCTTAATCAATGAAAAGCTTCTAATTTCAATTAACTAATTCAACGCAAAAGAGATTGTTCGTTTTCTTTTCAATGGCAAAGTGCACTAAACAAACTTTTGAGAAATAATAACAAACAAATGTGAAAAGAACCGGTTGACCCCAAACAACCGTAATCCGTGTCCGGGTAGTGAGAAGTAATCGAAACAATGCAAAGACTGGTTCAATAACAATCACCTAAACAACCAGGCAAAAGCAAGCAAAGAGGAAGGTTTTCGCAAAACCAAAAGGCAAGCAGTAAACGAATCTTTGTGAGCGAGTAACCAAACAAAACCAATCCAACGAAATCGGGATGATAACACCAGGTCACAAGACACAAAAACAAGATCCGCCCAACAAGACTTCCCAAGAAAGTGCTTCAATCTTCAGACAATAGAAATCAAGTCATAAACCAAGTGAAAAGAGCAGGGGATAGCCAAACCAACAGGCTCAGGAGGCAGAATTGAAGAAATTCAATTCTACAGGTATCAGCGCGGGTGATACACAGCAACAAAGCACTGATCAGAAACCACGCGTAGCAACAAAGCGCTGTCAGCGCGGAAGTACACGGCTTAACCACGCTGGTTCGATTTTTAGAACCGTCACGACTGTTCAGTGTATAAACGCGATGATCACGAAGTCAAAGAAACAACTATGCGATGTCAGCGCGACTGTTTTATTATAAACCGCGCTGAAGCTAAAAAACAGGCACAATCAAGCCAAAAGCTCCCAAACCAAGGTAATCACTCTTTAGACAATCAAGGCACCTCCCAGACTGAACCAGGAAATCCAAAAATAGAGAACTAATCCCCAATCTTTGAAAAGAGAGAAAAAATCAAACTCAAGGACAAAAAATGAACACAAAAAGACAAAAGCCAGCTCCAAGCTGTTCAGTTTGTAAACCAAACCGGAGATGGACTGAAGTGGCTTTGATCTACTTCGCTAATGCAGAGCAATAGCATTTCGAAGGCTACGTGGCCGTGCTTCAAGCTCCGTCCAAAGTTTATAAATCAAACAATAAGGTAAAGAAACTCCCCAGTATGGTCGCCAAATTGTTGTAGAGGTAAATCCTCTCTGCGGACAGAGACGATCCCTACTAGCCCAGACCGGGTCTAGCAACAATCACACAATGCTATCACACAAGTTCCTAATTGCAAATAAAAGTAGATGGTGAGAACCTACTTGGATTCCAACGCTAGTGTTCGTCGAAGAGATGTTGCCTTCGTTCCTTTGCTTTGGCCGGTCACGATCCACACGATCTCCATGATTGGACACCTGCACATGCAAAGAACAACATGAAAACAAGCGTAAAATCTAGTAGATGCAATTATATATTAGTCAGAAAATATATAACTCAACATCAAACATGAAACAATGAGAGTGGAACCATAATGATAGTCATCTATTATTAATAAATAACAGAGAAGAGTACAACCAAAGTTCTGACGTCGAATCCTTCTCAAGAGGGTCCAGCCAGCAAGTCTCTTAAGCATTCACCCTTGGAGGTAGATCTCCCAAGACAAAAAACTCTCTCTCACACAAGTTTACACAAGAAAGAAACACTTCATAACCTTCCTTAAGCTCTCTAGCAATCCCACACTTGTCACACCAACTACCTATCAAATTCACACACTAGCAGCAGCACTCTAAGCACTATCAATTCCAAACTATCCAAACTATCCAAACTAGCTGCTCATGGCAATGGTAGAGGCTTAAGTAGGAGAAGGAGTCTCCATGAATGGTGGGAGGATGAGCTTACCTCCAAGGAAGGTGGCTCAAATGACAAAACAGACATGCCAGAGAAGGGAGGGCGACATTTACAAGGCCAACAACCAGGTCTGGAGTCATCTGGAAGGTCGGCTGTTAGAAAAAACTCGCCCAAACTGGATCAGTGCGGGTCCATAACTGCACTGGGGCGCTGACATCGCAGCTTAATAACAAAGAAGGTCATGTCAGCGCGATCAGATATGAATAACAGACGCGCTGGAGAAAACTCATGTGCTTCCGCGCTGGCAGTGCATTCCGTCTGTTGTGGAGCGCCCGTCAGCGCGTTTATCTTGACAACAGCCGCGCTGATAGCAAATCTTTGGGAAATTGGGTCATTTGGCAACATTAGAGAGCATGAGCATGATTAACTTGGACTCATGACACAGTAGGAAGACTGACAGGGAGACAGTGACAAATTACTGTGTAACAAAAGGGCGAAGTAAAGGGTTAGACAGGCAGAGCCCTAGAACTTAATGACCTGTGTGAAAGCAGGAATAAGAGGAATAACCCGACATCACATCCATCTCAGGGCGCGGAAACTTGGTTCCAGCATCCCCCCATACTGCTTCAGGTGAGACTTTAGTCTGCGCTCCATGGGCTGATGCCGAAAGGGCCAGTAGTGTATGGATTTGTTTGGCTAATTAATGCTAAACTTGGGTCAGGACTCAATAAGCCAACAGCCAAGAAACCATCCCATAGAGGGTGACTGGTAGCATTCATTTGTTCCCTTCACAAGTGTTTCTTAATAAAATATATTCTTTATATATTTGGTTTCCATTGGATTACTGGAGTTACCTGCATTTATTACTATTTCATTTTGTTGTTTAACTATGATTGTGGCATAGATCAGGGCTTTGGCAGGTTTTTTTTCTATCATTTTATGCATATCTACAATGTTTAGCAGCCATTTATATTGTCGAGACTGTTTGTCATCCACAGTCTTAGGTGATTTCTTTTCATACACATATGAGAAGAAAACACTATAACAAAATTTGCGACTCTGATGGGTTTTTACTTTTGATCCAGAAACTGGGGTGACCTTTAGTTTTTAGCTTAGGGTTTCTTATTCTTTCAGTCTCTTAATGTTGTTTACTAGCATTCTAACCCTAGATCTGTCAAATTTCTAACTTTCATAAGCTTTCTAGTCTTTTTTGTAGGTCACAGGAAATAGCCACGACAGAGACGACCAAATTTTTTGAGTCTTGCTGACCGGGAATCAAGAAGAAGAAATTGCACTTTTATACCCCAAAAGTGCAATCTGGAGGTCTAGAGTGCACCTTCTGGCCCAAAAAGTGCGATCTCCCAGGAATCAGGTCAGTACTTGCGATTTTTAAGGTTTTTGGGATTTTTTTAGATCTATTTCTGGGTTTTTCCGAGAGCTGTCTATTGGGTCCACTGACCATTTTCTTATCACAATTAGGCCTTGATCTACTCTTTTTTCTCGTCGAAGTGGAATTCAGCCCTTTAGGGATTCTAGTACCCTTCCACCTTTATAGGAGGAGTTTAGCTGAGTAAGAAGTCTGAATTTCTGCAACGCTTTCAACCATATTTTCAAAACCTGTACCTTCCTATTTTAGATCTTCAAAGATAGGTTGTTTCCATCCAAAGTTTCATTTTAAATTTTGTTTGGTCATTTTCCTTAGGGTCCCATTTGTTGCCCTAGGTTTCACACCCATCCGCCTATCTTTTTGCAACGATTTCCCCCCCTGGTTTCTTGCTGTTGCTCCACCACTTTCCAGCAGCATAGTGTCATTTGATCCTAGTCACACCAATGCTTAGATCTCTTGGCCCTTTTTTTAGTGTGTTTTTAGTTGATTTCGCCACCAACCAACACAATGTTTGGAAACCGAGTTTGGGTGGGGTTTAGTTAATTGATTTCCTGTTCATTTTCTGTTTTTAATTTCAGTCTATTTCAACAATATTTTTTCTTTTTTCAAACATGATCTGGGCTTAATTAATAAACACACTTGCACACAAAGGCACACCTTAAGTGAAGGGCACTTGGTTTACACCACCAAGCCAAGACTTAACTTAATTAATTTATCTCCCCACATAGAGACAAAAACATCTGGTTGATCTCCCTTCACCATTTCCGTGTCACTTCTGTCTTGCCACCATTGTGCCACCTAGGCATTTGTCGCAAAGACTCTTAAGCCTTCATCCCCAGTTTCTTCTTGGGCATATTACTCCCCCCTGTTGGGTTCGAGTTTATAGTTCCCCGAGTCCCCATACTGCCTCCTCTTTTGGTTCATTTGATTCCTCATTTGATTCCGATCCTCCTTCACCATATATCGTCACCATGTTTTCACCCACTGCTGGTGCAGGAACCCAACCTGATGTTGGCTACGATTCTACCCCGACGGTCACATCTAGTGGAACCATCTCAGGAACTGTTCTGACAACTCCCATGCTACCTTTTATGGCTGGGTTAAGCCTGTCAGATTTTAGCCAGTTGATAAATGACCTTATACACTACAATGCTTGTTGACCAGCTATGCCGACTAAGCTTCCCTCTAACATCCCCAAGTTTGAGGGTAATTTTGGAGAGGACCCCAGCAATCATGTCTGCTCCTTCCATATGTGGTTTTCATCCAATTCCATCACCGATGACTCCATTCATCTTCGATTGTTCCAACACATGTTCAATGGAGATGTTTCAAAATGGTATGTATACTAGCCCACCATCTCTCATCCCATTTTCGCGACACTTGCTAAAGCGTTCCTCTCATATTTTCAGTTACCTCTCCGATATGACATTGGTACAGACCTCTTGACCGCATTTCATCAGTCCTCTGCCACTCGTCTTTCCGATCATGTGAAAGAATGGCATAGAAGGAGAAGAACATGTCACGCCCCACCCTTCGAAGACCATGTCTACCTCAATTGGCTTCTTAGGAGCCTTTTATTTCCCATTGCCAAAGATGTTGCATGTCATTTTCCTTAGAAAGAGGAAGAGGCTCTGCAAACCGCTCTGAGATATGACTTGATTTATGTGCAATCCATTTATGTCTATGCCATCATTCTAGACCTCCCCCGTCCTAGAGGTGCCAATGCACCGGGGGCATCTCATGCTGCCGACGGTATCGTTGGATCCATTTCACATCATTCACCATATACTTAGCAAAGTTATGACTATTCACAGGGGGCACCAGTTCCTCCAACACTGATTCCCCTAATACTAGCAACATGTTTTCAAGACCAACTAATATTCAACCTATCTACCAAACAGTTTCCCCTCCACCATATTATCCCTATGCATAGACGAGCAATCTAGCCCCTCAGGCATTAGCACTGTAGCCTCCCACGCATCCTCCACCCTAGCAGCCACAACCCCCTTAGGGTCAAGTTTTTGCATAGTAGAGTGCGACCATTCCCCCAAATTCGAAGGAAAAGAATAAAGGGAAAGGTAATAAGGGTAACCAGGGTAATCAAGCTAATCAACCTAGCAAACCCCATGGGAACCAACCTAACACCAACAACGAGCAACAGAGTAGTCAACCCAAGAAGAACAATGCTATTTGTATGAACAAGCCTTGTGCATGTTGTGGTGTACATGGCCATTATACACATGAGTGTCCTCTCTTACCCCAGATGCGCCAAATGTGGGAAGCTCAAGTAGCTTCTAGAGGTCAACCACCCATCCAACAATTGCCTCAGAATCCTGTGCCATTTCAACTGATAATGCTTACAAATCCTTTTTCATAGCAAATATTTGTTTTTTCTTAACCTCAGCTAGGTCAGGCATCCCATCCCCCCCAACCTTCTAGTCTCGGTGACTACCAAATCCTCATGATGAATTCTAATGAGGTTAATACCTTTGATATCAACCTACAAACTCGGTCGCATCAATATTGCAAGCCATTGACTTTGTCTACCACTGAGTCCAAAACCAAAGAATCTACTGAGCCTCTTATGATACCAAATAGTCCGTTACAGATCCCTCAACCTTGAGTTGAGTCAATTCCTAAGATCCCAAAGGGACCATTATAATGTAACACGACTTCTAGCCAAGTTGCCCATACATATAGTATAGTAGATGACTTGGCACAATCACCTGATACCATGTTGATGTTCGAATTCTTCCAGTCATGCCCATCTCAAAAGAAATCTCTACTAACTGTTTTGGGTGTAGTAGATCCTTTTGAAAATCGTTTGATTGTCTTCCTAGTTGATACATTAGAACATCCTCCATTACCTTCATACATTGCTTTCCAGATACCAGTCTGAGTCTTTAAGGCCATCATCTCCTGATGCATTATTGATGAAGGTGCATTATTGATGAGCTGTCCCCATCCACCATCACTTTGCGTGCTTGGGACGATCACTCCTCTGAGCCTCTTGGAATGTAACACAATTTTCCCGTGACTCTTGCAGGCAAGAATATTCATATAAACCTTAAGGTTATTGATGCCCTTTATATTACAACATTCTTGTGGGTCGTAGTTACACATATGCCATGTCAGCCGTCGCATCTGCTATTTTCTGCAAGATGTGGTTCCCCCATGAAGGGAAGATTTTCACCATCGATCAGTTGACATAGTACGAGCCGTAATCCTTGACCTCCCCTGAGTCCATTATCTCATCGATGTCTGACAAGCAGTATTCTACCCCTCTCACCGGCGTCTCACCTAGAGTCTACAAAGATTCCTCATTATTAGGTTCTTTCCCCGGTCCTCCTCCTCCCATCTTTGAGCTTAGCTCTTTGAGTGTTTGCATGTTACAAGTGTCATGGGCTGCTCACAAGTAGTCTGGTACATCTGATCAACATCTAGCTCCTCATCACCCTGATGTTACCATCTTAGCCAAACCATCTGGATCCACCCCCTAGGACCTCCTACGTTTGTGGGTTCCTCTCCTATGTTCCCACCAGGAACTTTTCCTCCAAGTCTCAACCATCTAGGATTTGTTCGGCCAGGACATTACCCTACAAGCCATATACCTTTCTTGTGTCCTCCTCCAGGAATATTTTCTATCACTGTCATGAGTTTAGGGATCCAAGTATGGTACACTAACCCCCTGTAAACACTCCACTTGGTTAGCTAAGACCTTATCATGCTTTGACCCTGGTTAAATTGGTCCCTACAGCCCTTGTCGACTCTCTAGTTCGACCATAAACTCAATAGAAACCCACTCCTATTACGAAAGCATCCAAACAGGGGGGCAAGGCCAAGAAGAAAGACCCTAAGGAAAAGGCTTCCAAAACTCCTTCAGGCCCCAAAGCCCCAAATATATCACCTTCATGTGCTTTGTGTAAAGTTGTTGGGCACGCTGCCAGTAATTTTCCTTAACTCCCTCATATCAAACCTTTTGTTCATGAAACATTCCCTGAGTCAAATATCCCTGAGGTCTAAGTTACCTTACTAGGTCTAGCCAAGAAACTCATAACGTTATGCACAAATCACTCTTTTGCCTTGTGCGATCATCAAGGTCACTATTCCATTATTTCCCTCATCTTGACGAATTTTGCCATTTCCTTGAGGCGCTTTGTGAATACGAGACCACTCGTAGTGGATCACCTACTCCTCTACCTATGGATTCTGGTACCACTAGTAAACCAGAACAAGGGGAATTTGATCCCACCATCATGATACCTCCCCCTCGATGTCGAGAGTACGGACTCCATGGGCCATATCCTTTACTTGTCGTCATCCTTGAGTTCCTTGCAGGAAAACCTTTCTGAGGTTTCTTCCTACGCTTCTATCAAACCTATTTCGATAGAATCCCAGGTCTCAACATCCGTAGACATTCCATCTACTATCTCGCCATCTACCATTCCAGATGATGCATATGTGAACCTTCTTTCTCAGGATGATGCACCAGCTACAACTTCTGCATCATGTAGTTAGTCTTCTTCCAATGCACCAATATTCCACTCTAATGAGGACATCATGGAAGCTATGTCTACCCTTGATTTCCCTTGGGATGATATGAACCATCATGCATACTTCCTGCAACAGTAGGTTCATGACCAATATGCCGTGGAATCAAAAGACTTCATCCATGGTGAAGTCGATTGGTTTCAAAATCCCATCCCTCCCCCAGATGGTTTTGAAGATAAACATTTCAACATTAGAATTAACATTTCAGATAATCCAGGGGTTGAAGAAAACATTACCTTGGGGGAACAGTGCACCTTGGAAGAAATTGAAGCTTACACCAAGCTCTTCAAATCATTCCTTGATGTTTTTGCCTGGTCTTACTCTGAGATGCCCAAAATTGATCCTACCATTGTTGAACACCATATCGACACATGGCCCGATGCCACCCCTGTCCATCAAAAGTTGAGACCCATACACCCTTCTCGTTGTGAGGCCATAAAAGATGAGATCAACAAGCTCAAGCAGGATGATTTCATCTATCAGAATGAGTATACCACATGGGTATCCAACCCAGTTCCTATTCTCAAGAAGCAAGGCACCATTCGTGTCTACATGAATTTTAATGACCTAAATAAAGCTTGTCCCAAAGACAACTTTCCTACACCCTTTATTGACCAAATCATTGATGAGTATGCAGGCCACTAGGCTGTATCATCTATGGATGGATTCTCTAGGTACAACCAGATCAGTATCTATCATGCCGATCACTTAAAGATTGCGTTCATTAGTCCGTGGGGAACATTTGCATATAGGGTCATGCCATTTAGCTTAAAGAATGCCAGAGCCACATTTCAGCGGACCATGTCATACTATTTTCATGGCTTGACACACCTTATCCTTGCTTACCTTGATGATATCCCTCCTTGTTCGAGGTCTTGGGCGCAACATATTCATGATTCGCGCACCATTTTTATCTGATGTTGCAAGTATAACATTTGTCTTAATCAATTCAAATGTGTCTTTTGTATTCCTATCAGCCCTCTATTAGGTTTCATTGTGTCAAAAGATGGTATCAATCTTGATCCCCTGAAATTTCAAGCCATTATTGAGCTACCACCTCCTTGTATCTTGCACTAATTACAAAGCCTTCAAGGCAAGGCCAACTTCCTTTGCAGGTTCATGCTTGACGATGCGACCACCACGCATGGGTTTCTTAGACTCCTTCGCTCAACCATTCCATTTTTTTGGGATGATAATGCTCAACAATATTTTGTTTCCCTGAAGCATGATCTCACTTCCGCTCTCTTGATCAGTCCCCCTAACGTCACCAAGGATTTCATCCTGTATATCTCAGCTTCTGCCTATTCGATTGTTGGGGTCCTTATTCAAGACGATGATTATCAAAATGAGCACGTTATCTACTATATCAGTAAGAATCTTATAGGTCCCCCTATGAACTACTCTCACGAAGAGAATTTGGTGCTGACTGTCGTGTTTTCCGTCCAAAAGCTTCGTCACTATATCCTTACACGTACCACTATGGTCGTAACAAACTCCAACCCCATGACCTTCCTATTGAGTCAACGGATCATCAATGGGAAGTATGCACGTTGGATCATCATCCTCTAGGAATTTGATCTTGAGTTTGTTATGCCTAAGAGTAAGAAAGGTTTAGCCCTCACTGAACTCATTTCTAATCTACCCACTGGTGCACGTGATCCATCGGTTAATGACGAGCTCCTAGATGAACACTTGTTCGTCATCACTTTGGATGATCCTTGGTACGGAGATATTCTCACATATTTGTGAACCCAAAAATTCACCCCCCATCTTACTCGTGATGATCGACGACGAATTCGATACTAGGCCCCTTGCTACCTTCTCATCGATGATGATATTTATCGTTGCGGTGTGGATTTTATCCTTCGTCATTGTCTCACCCATCCAGAAGTAGAGAAAGCGCTGAACGCCTGCCATAGTGGCGCTTGTGGTGGTCATCTCTCCGGTATGGCCACTACCCAAAAAGACATGCGTGCTAGTTACTTTTGGCCTTCTCTCTTCAGTGATTGCATTGAGGCAGTCAAACACTACCCCAATTAAAAAAAAAAATTCCCCAGAGGAAATATCCCCACTGGCTCCCCTCCATCCTGTCATCATAGCTGGTCCTTTCTGTAAATGGGCCATTGATTTTATGGAGTGTTGACCACCATTTGTTAATAACCATAAGTATATTATCATGGCAGTTGACTATTTTACCAAATGGGCTGAGGCCATGCCAATGTTCAATAACACGATGGCTATTGTAGACCTTTTATTTTTTAAGCATGTTATCGCTTGATTCAAGGTTCCGAAATAATTGGTCTCGGACCGTGGACGCCATTATGAAGATGAGGTATGGCATGTGTTATCCTCACTATTGGGCTTCCAACACTAGTATTCATCATATTATTACCCCCAATGTAATGAACATGTTGAAGCAGTCAAAAAGATTCTCAAAACATTGCTTTAGTGGATGGTGAATAAGCACAATACGAACTGGCACCTTATGCTCTTCCCATATTTGTGGGCCTATAGAACTTCTGTAAAAAATGCCACCAGGTTCACTACTTTCCACCTTCTTTTTGGTGAGGAGGCAATCTTACCAATAAAGTGCGAGATCCCTTCTCTTCATCTAGTTTTCGAACTTCTCCCTAACACCCAACCATTATAACAAAGACTTTTCATGCTTAAACGCACCTCTGAAGACTGTCGTGTTGCTTTTCAAACCATTGAAGTGGCAAAAAAGCGAACCAAAGCCCAGTATGGCCAAAAATTCAACTCTCGTGCCTTTCATGAAGGTGACCTTGTTCTGGTGTATGACCAGGCCCATGATACCCTTGGACATGGGAAGTTCAAATCATTATGGCTAGGACCTTACATCATTCGTAAGGACTTAGGCAAAGGGGCATATCTCTTGCAGGATTTTGAGGGCCAACTCCTTCCTAATCCTCGTAATGCACTCTATCTTAAGAAATTTTACCCATAACATCTCCCATTGATTTGCATGTATATATTTCTGTCATGCATTTAGGTAGGTTGCATCATTTCATTTGATGATTTGACACTTCACTCGAAAGCTATTTTTTCGAGAAGGGTCACTTCGTCGCCTCTAAAAATCAAATTTCTTCATAAATTGACACTTGTATTTTGAGGACCACCTCCCCTTAATGCTTTTCGTCTCATGTGTCGATTTTCATCATGAGTAACCATCATTTACTCATGATTTCATGGTCCCCACCTGGCCTATTCTGTGTGGCAGCATCATCGAGCCACCCTTGTTCAGAGCATCTGGGATGAGTCACCTTTGCATCCATGGAGTCTGTTTCACATCCCATTAAATCATGTGACAGTATTCCATCCATATTTGCATATTTTTCATCCTGTGTTTCCCATTTTGGGGTGTAGTCATATTGTCCCCCATCCCCTTCGGAGTTGAGTCAGTCGCTTCCAGGTCAACCATTTACTTTATGCTCTCACAAGGGAAGTAATCTATTTGTCCCTCAGTCCCATTTTATCCATTTTCCATGGTGTCAGTCTATCAATCACATTACTATTTTCCCTCATGCCTAAGCTGAGGATCCTCATTACCTCACCTATCGTAGGCCCTATTCTATCGACATTAGCTCATTTGTTCCAACATAATGGCCTATAGGGTAGTGTATCTTGTTTCCAGCTTCCATCCTTGTTCGATACCTTGGATCGAGTATAGGGACTCATTGTTTCCCTTTGACTTGGTTGTTTAATGCCCCTGATTCATACACTTGATGATCCAATGATGTAACAGATTGTACTAGCGATTTCCAGGTGTGTGTGAGACGTTTCAGCCCTCATGAGGGGGTGGCCTTTCAAGTAGCCCCCCACATGCCTGAATGCCTTCATGTTATGCTACAACCTCAGATGCAGTTCTGTAGATTTTATGGGTTTAGTTCCTACTGATCGTAGTGTTCATAGCATGCATGTCTCCTTTAGATGATCCATTCCGTTTTGCATAGCCCTTCCCTGTTCAACAGGGTTTTTTCGGTTGTTCTACCCTCCCTCCCAGCCATTTTTTGAGGGAAGGGCCATTATATCTCATGTAATCAGATGATATTCTATTCGATCCTAGCTCATTTTTTTTTCCAGGTGCATTATGTATATGAGACACATTGTATTATTTTATGGCTCAGTTATGCTAGTGTGTCATGTACCATTCAACATGTACTTCATTGCTTAGTTTTATGTTTTTGGGCGCATCATTATTTTTGTACTAAGTTATCTCGGCGGGTATAGGTATGCCTCCCCCGCCTCATTGAGATACAGTACCACAACATAAAAGGAGACCTACATTAGTCTCGCCCCCTCTGTCATTATCCTCTTTTGCTTCAGCTCTATTGTCCTCTCTCTCTCTCTCTCTCCGACTCCACTTTGTTGTCTAGTGATTGTGTCTTTACAACATACTTCAGTGATACATTGTGCTCGTAACACTCGTACGTTAGGGGAAAATCAGTTATCACCAAAAAAATGATCATCTAGCATTAATTTACTAGATGGATCGAAGTACACCATGTAAGGCCAATTTTACCATAGTAAAATTGCTTTCACTGCGAGAAATTACTTAATAAACCACATTTGTTAAGTAATTTATATTTAAACCCATGAATAATAATTAAATAAATCACTATTTATTTAATTATTTTCTAGGAATAATTAATTAAACCATTGTTTAATTAATAATCATTGCCATATTTGACCCAGTTATGAAAAATAAACAAATAAATTTTTAATTATCTCATTTTTTTCTTGGAATGATTAATTAGTCACTAATTAATTAGTATTCCTTTTCAAGTTTGACTAAATCCCTTAGGAATAATTAAATAAATCATTATTTGTTTATTATTCCTTAACCATATTTCTTGAGATGATAAATAAATCATTTATTTATTTATTATTTATAAATAGAAGTTTAAATACTTTTTCCCTCCTAACCAATTATAATAAAATATTCCAAGTGCTTATTTCTAGAATGGAGTTAATAATATTTTATTATTGCTCATTATTCAAGGATAACCTAATATTTTGTTATAAATAGGAGGGTTTTCCATTCATTATTCACTTTTGATAGTTTTCATTTTTGCACTCACTATTGTAGCTTTGATTATTATCATTGTCGCACACCATTTTTCTTTTCCATTTGAGTTCTCACTGAACTCAAACATTTTATTTTTTGGGTTTACACATTATAGAGGAGAGAGACTCTACAAAAGTTGAAGACATTTGAGGATAGCCAAGAACCCATCCCATAGAGGGGCACTGGTAACCTTTATTTGTTCCCTTCACAGGTGTTGTTTAATAAAATATATTCTTTGTATATCTGGTTTCCATTGGATTACTGGAGTTACCCACATTTATTACTATTTCATTTTGTTGTTTAACTATGATTGTGACATAGATCAGGGATTTGGAAGGTTTTGTTTCTATCATTTGCCACAAATCTATAATGTTTAACAACCATTTATATTGTTGAGACTATTTGTCATCCACAGTATTAGGTGTTTTCTTTTCGTACACACATGAGAAGAAGACACTATAACACAAGGGACAGCTCTTAGGTCCTTGAACATTGTTCAAGGATGAAAAATAGTCCCTGAGGGCTCAAAAGAGGCGTAACATAATGTTCATGGTCCATGTATAAGTTCCCAAGCCACTTCAATACAACCCCTACAAAGCAAATATTTTCCCTACATATGATGTATGGACAATGTTTAATATTTTCCTTTAGTGCCTAATCCCTATTGACTGCTTGATCCCGGTGGATATTAGTGGTCACCCACCTATTCCACCTAGACCCCCGAGTCAGTTTCATTTGTTTCCTTGTTCATTTCAGCATTTACTATTTTTAGCAGTTTTTTTTGGGGTTTGCGGTAGGCCTATAGCCATATGCAAGGGCCTGTGGTGAAACCTGTAGTACTCAGAGAGACCTTTCCAACAAGGTATTGTATGCACCAAACGAAGATAATATGACCACGTTATGACCCGAGGAAGTTGGCTGCCCAACTAACGCCAACGAGACCCACAAACTCTTGGTGTTACATCTACTGGGGTTAGGGTTTTGGTTGTTTATGGTTTTCTCATGTTTTCAAATAATAAATATTCCCTTGAGCCTCATTGTAACATAGTTCAAAGTCATGTAGCCACCACATCTCTTCTCAAAGATAAGCTACCATCGCCCGAGCTATCTTATTTCAATTCTGTTTGTAGGCATAGTTCAATATTTTCTATTAATGAAATGAAGTGTTTTTCTGCTGCATCTCTATGTTTATCATTATATCTGTAATTTTTTGCATTCCTATTTAAGTTGGGATCACTACTACTATAGATTTTGGAATATATAGCATGAAAAAGCATTCAAAATTTTTCATGTTATATGTTGAAGCCTATTGCTACACTTTTTATCTTTCAACCTCTATTATTATATCAATATATAGTTGTCTCATATAAAACCTCAAGCCATAGGCTTTGTAACACCCTTCAAATAATCTTTACTCTCATTTATTAAATATTTTGTATTTGCACTTTTCAACTCCAGTCGCAAAGAAATAATAAATCTAGTTAACAATGAGTAAAATTCATCAAAAGTGCTACCTAAAGTCGTGGTTAGTTTATCTATTAGAGATGATGAAACTATTTATTAAATTAAATATATCAATATGTGACATAGTAATCATGATCATTTATGGGAATTATTACCTATAATTATTCATATGATACATAAGTTTGGTTCAATTACAAGAATAGAGGGGAGGAAGGCTTGAAAGAGAACATCAAGGAGGAAAGAGTGAAGGCCAACCCTGGGAGAAAACTTAGGTTGTCCCTAGGATCCAAGGGGGAGGAAGTGATTCATGGGAGCACACTAAATCACAAAAACACAATAAGAGATAGGCAAGGAACTAGAAAAAGTAGTTTCATCCCCGAGGAGGGATGGCCCTACTATGAGGTTGTAGGAGCTTGTCCGATAGTCTCTAGCAAACTAGATTGAAGTGGAAGATCAAGAGCACTCTTTTGTGCATGACACAAGGGAGAAAAAGAGGCTTAAGATTATGATATTCGAAGATTTTCTTGAATGTGTGGAGTGTTGAGAGGTTTGTCATTGATGTCAAAGCAAGGGCCATTGATGAATTGGAAGTAACCCTTGATAGGTTGCATGTCTCAAGAGCCTTCTTGAGAAATTTTCAAGTCTTCTTAAAATAATTCTTCCAAAGAATTCCCTATCCCCTAAAGTTGACTATAATCCCTTGCCTAAAATAATTCAGGATCACACAGTGTGCTTAGCAAAATATTCGAGGCTCTCATAATGTGAGAAAATAATTGCGTAGCAAAAATGCAATAGAGAGGAATAGTGTAAACATATTTGTAAATCAATAAATAATAAACATATGTATGCCTATGTGTTGATTGTATGCATATGGTATCATAGTGTCAAAGATGTGTATGGTGAACTATTATATGTGGGTATTTGATTCGACCTTGTGAAGGCAGATGAGCATTAGTCATCATGGTTGATCACATGACTTAAAGTCAAGTGTCCCTGAAACACTTTGTACCTTACATGTGTCATCTAAATTCTTTTCATAGAAGATGACAATTGAGGTAGTGAACACATTATCTGATGATGGTTAGATGTCATTGTCTAAGCATGGATTGGAGGATGTCACTATTTGTATAAAGTCTTTGTCAAATTAAATAAACTAGATATAATTTTCAAATAGTCTATGTTAAATAGACATGGGCATCTTGAGTGTAAAATCTTCCCTGCTTTTACAAGAGGTTTCTATGGTAGACATCTTGAAGGAAGGATTTTGAAGTATTTTGATAAAGCTTTTTTTTAGGTATAGTTAAAGGCTTGAACCTAAGAGGATCAGTGTCCTCATATTCACTAGGTTGGTTCTTGGATTGGTCTAACAGGCTTGGTGTCCTCATTTAAGGTTGGGCCTCAAAGAATTAAAGAACTTATATTACAAGTTGGATCCTATATTTATAAATGAGGATCAGAGTCCTCACCATATTTAATAAAGTTATTTTTTTTGTTTTACTTCTTATGTTCCAGATTAACTTTTTAACTGGAATAATATAACAATTGTAAGAAATATCGATTCACCCCCCTCTCAATTGTTAGATGAAAGTAATATGGAGAGGGTGGGGATGGGGTGAATCAGTATTACAAAATTACAAATTATTTCTGCAAATAAAAACTTATTCAGAAAATTACTTAAGAAAAATATAGCAAGATATAACACATGAAAAACACAAACAATCATCACATGTAGACACTTGAATTTTAGGTGGAAAAACCCCCCTCCAGGGAAAAAAACCACCGAAATTTTTGCTTCTTCTTCTATTTTCTATTGCTTCAAAAATATTCTCATTACATTACATTAGATAGAACCCACTAGCACTGGAGCACCCACCCCTTGATTGAAATGAGAAATGTTTGCCACAACCAACTTAGATCACGCACTCCTACAATAGACAAATAATATGCACTAAGCTTGAAGCTTCTACTCCAAGTACAAACAATTATGCTATGATATGATTCAGAAATGAATATGGTGTTGCAAAATCAAAACATGCAACAAGAATTCACACTCATGCAACCACAAATCCACACACCAATTGAGAGAACAAAACTCTCTCTACACACCCTTCAAACTGAATTTCAAATTTTTCATCCAACGCTCAAATGTTGTTGAAGATTAATCTCTGAAACACTCTGCAACTTTGAAATTTGAACTCACTACAAAACTCACTTGAAGTGCTCTTGCAACACATGCACAATCACTCACTCACACTCTCTCTTTCGAACCAACAACTGAGCTTCTTTCCTTCTCATTTTATAGAATCTGGAGATGGTTAAGTCAATTAATAATTTAGATGATGGAGCTCACACAAAACCTATTCACACGCTTCAGAATTGATTGAGAATGGAATCTTGACCATATCAAACCACTCCATCCACTAGTCCTTTTGATAATTTCAAATTTAATCACTTTCTTGAGGCCCCCACAATTCATCTTGACTTTTTCTAGAAGATTTTGAAAATAAACTCCGCTAATCAACAATTTAATTCTAAGAGTGGGTGAGAAACCCAAAGAGAGTTCTCTATTTTGCCTTAGACACATGCACAACACTAGACAAAAACATCTCTAGACACTCCCAAAGTAACTACGAGCCAGTGTCTATACAGCTCTGGACGCTCCCACGACCTTTCATCCATGCGTCTGGGACTTTTCTCCCTCAGATGCTCCCATGGTAACTTCCAACCAATGTCTATAAATCTTCAGATGCTCCCATAACCTTTCATCCTTGCATCTTTACTATTTTAGATGCTCTGATGAGCCTCCATCCATGTGTCTAGGGGAGAGGATGTCTTCAAATAAAAAATCCAACCCTCAAGCTGGCAATAGAGCTTACGAGAATGAAGGGACCTGTAAACCATCCCTTCAAACTTAAATTGACATCAGGAACCCATCTGTAAGACATCATCAAGACATCACACACACACCATCAACTATATTTCTAGAAACGTTAGCTCAGCTTCAGATGAGGCCTTGTTACCTCATGAAACCACTCCTACAGACCTTCTGGGGCTTATTCCAGCATGTTACAATAGCATGACAACCTTTAAAAAATATAAAACCAATGCAAGACTTGACATATAGACTCATGAGTACATGACTTCAACGGGTGACATCAATGGCAACACAAATAGGCCAATAAAATCCCCCTTTTCCAATGATGTCAACTTGTATCTTCTGAAAATAAATATGACATTTACATACATCAATATGAAGCTGACCACATACATAACTCACTCTTTCTCCCCTTTTGACATCAATGGCAAGGGGTTTTACATGGAAAGAAAAATTACATAACACCAATGTGATTCATGGCCAAAAATGAAGAACTCCCCTTGAAGAGGTACAACCACAACTCCCCCCTGAGTTTCTGAACATTCCCCTCCTGAATATATATGATACCACACCATCTTGAAAAAGAAATAGTCATGAAGGAGAAACCCATCTCAAAATGAAGCTAGAAGAAGCAAGCAAACAATTCACAGTGCCTTGACAATATATGGAAATAATCAATCAACACCCATTCTTCAGATTTTGCAGCGGAAATTTCTCTTGATGGAAGCCATATGACATCAAATTACTCCATTAAAAACTCCTCAATACCTTAGAAAAGTCATAACACCCATCTGCTCTCTAAGATATTCAAATTTCTCTCTTGGAAGTGGCTTGGTGAAGATATCTTCAATTTGTTAATTTGAAGCAATATATTCCAACTTCACAACTTTGTTGACCACTTGTTCTCTTAGAAAATGATATTTTATTGGTATGTTCTTGGTCTTGGAATGAAGAACTAGATTCTTGGAGATACTTATTGCACTTGTGTTGTCTACCATGATAGGAAGAGGCTCTTCAAATTCAACATGCATGTCTTGAAAAGTTTTCTTCATGCATAATATACGTGTACAACAAGTGGATCCTTCTATATATTCTGATTCATCTATGGAAAAAGAGATAGAGGTTTGTTCCTTTCTTTCCCAAGAAACCAAAAAATCACCCAAAAAATGAGTTTCTCTTGAAGTACTTTTCCTATCATCAACACTACCAGCCCAATCAACATTAGTAAAAGTAATAAAATTGAAATTTTTACCTTTGGGATACCATAATCCATAGTCAAGAGTGCCTTGAAGGTACTTGAAGATCCTCTTTACAAAATTAAGATGAGACACCTTGGGATTAACATGAAATCTAGAGAGAAATCCTATAGCTTGCATGATATACAGCCTAGAAGCAGTTAGATATAATAAGCTTCAAATCATGGAACAATATATGTGTTATATGGAATTTATACCTATGGATAAGTACATCTTCCCTAAGTGGGTAGTTACACTCAAAACAATAGGAAGAAAGTGGTTTAAGCTTTTCCTATAATAGATAGATGAGATGAATGAACTTACTTGTGATATTTCACTTCCTTTGATCTCCTTTGAATTGCTCCTGTCGCTCCCACTCGAACTGAATTCACCCAATTGGTACCTGTCAACATAAACAAAAGACAACAACGATCAAAGAATATGATCTATCTACTATAAATAAATGGAATTGACAACATTTAAACATATATGCATCATAAATATGAACAAGAATATGGGAAAAGGAACAAACAACTTTATTGATGTAGAAGGAGGAGTTACACCCAATACGGTTCAATCCTGTGTCACTCATCTAGCTTTGTCCAAACCCTCATCACACCAATAGCACATCAATCCAGCAGCATAACATTACTTGACAATGAACTCAAATCTCAAACCAACAGTATTTCTCTACAATCTCCAAATTCCAGCCCCTGATCACTATGATGAGTGGTCAATTTATAGATAAATGCAAGTGGTTATGTCATAAATTGGGCATTGAATGGTTTTCAAAAATTGAAGTTAGTTTCCATGGAGAAAGGGATGAGAGGATAAAGGGATAATTGATCCATAGCCTATCCAAAGTTGACCTCATAGGATGAGATAAGAGCTGGGCATCCTTCTAGAATGCTCTAGAATCAAGGAATATTCCCAGAATCCTATGTCAATTTCACTCATTCTCACCCAACACAGGTCAAAGTGGGACTAAGTGTACTGCAGTAAAGGCCTGAATTGCCTTCTTGCTCTGTAGCGCAGTTATCCTTGACCAAGGCTGTGCTAGTGTCCCAAGGATGCATTTCAGCAGGGTTTCAAGTTAGGAAACTTTCATGGATGGAAGCATTCAATTTGATGACTTGTCTAGGGCATGTAACAACTGAATTAGGGTTTGATGAGCCCTAATTGTACTGATCTAATTGTCAAGGGTGATGTGCCCAAATAGACCTGTAATGGTTTCCCCCTAAAACATGAAGTCAAAAATGATAATGTCGAGTGATATGCTTTATGATGTGATGAGGAGGATATGAAGCGGATGGTGACCCGCATCGATTACAATAATATCATGATATCTTTGAATTTTTTATGAATTGCTGAGGGAAGGCCTGCCCATGCTCAACATATAAAATTTTCATTACATGTACATAAATCAAATAGTCATCTACAGATATAGACCCATGATAGGATGACCATCTGTGTAAAGCCATCATATGGATGATTTAGTACTCTCTTGAATTCATATCCCAGATGGATGAAATTAGATCCAGGGTCTTCTATCTCGTTCAATCGTTCACTCAAGTATGAGTCTAACCATGTGAAAATGTGATCTGAAGTTGAACATGGGAAGACACCGTCTGATTATTAGCCAATGATGTAAGCTATTAAGAGACGCGAGACCAATAATGATAATGAAGCTCAAGGTACTATAATACATTTTGTATGGTGTGAATATATGTTTTGTTCTCGAACACCATACAAAGTATTTCGGTCAAAGGCCTGTGATGTCAACCTATCGCTGGAAGCGAGAAACTTGCCATTGATGTATGCAAGCCTCAAGGTACTGGAAGGGTGTTTCTAAGTCAAGTTCTTGGATAATGTGCTGATGTTGACAGGAAGCGACTCATTGCAGGAGGGCCTTGATGTATCCCCCATCAACGACATGAAACGAGTGTAATGATTTTGAAGATTGAATGTGACTGACGACACAATGTTCAGGAAAATGAAGGTTTTTGATTATTGCAAAGGATGAAATTTACTGAGTGACTTCTCTTGAACATGTCGGCGACACTGAATGAATTGACAACATTGACCCAAAACCAAAGTGATGGATGGTGTGATAGACCTTAGGTATGATAACCATCAAGAAGATAACCGAACCCAAATAGTCATAGAGACTAAGTGGAAGTGTCATGTTCTAGAGTGGCTTGCTACCATAAAGTGATTTATCCCTTTTCCCATTTTCCCTGGTCATTTCTGACCAATACCTCTTTATTTTTTAACAAGCTTGAGGAGGATAACATATGCTTGCGGTATAATTCCACCCTTCGGGTGAATCCATCAATATGTGATGTTTTAAGGAGTTTAGCAAGGTGAAACTCGGTCTTGTCATGATGGACAAGTTTGTCACTATTTGATGTTTTAACGAGTTTAACAACAATGAGAACTTGGTCCTTTTCATGTTTAGAGATTTTGAAAAGGGACAAAAAGAAAACTCCACAAGTTCTTTTTCGTAAATTTGTCTCTCAAGTCCAAAAAAGTGTAAAATAATACAAGAGAGAACCTATTGACCATGTTCGACCAACGTATTCCTTTTTCGTAAATAATCTATCTTAGTCCAGAAAAGGGTTAAACTTATACTAAGTAGATGTCATTTCCAATCCGTTTACGAGTTGAAAAGGAAAAGCGCTCGAAAATATTTTCATATTTCGAGAGTCTGAAAAAAGCTTAAAGAGGACTACAGGGGGGTTCCCTTTTTGATGTTTAATAGAGTTCGAAAAAGAGATAAAATTATGCTCTATGGTAAAAAGTACAATTCACGATCATGCACATCAAATTCAATATGTCAGCTATAAACCTGCTCAAAGAGCCACCAAACGGATTAAGCATACCTGTTTCATTGGTAAAAATAGGTAAAAACTATAATTTATTCATTTAATGAACATGAAATAACCATAAAACAAGAATTTACCAAGTCATTTTTACCACTTGATATTTACCATTTAGTTTTGTGCTATGAACCAGTTTTTACCTTGAACTTCAGTAGCTATTTGCAGGAGATTCTGTGGATCATTCTTCGGGCCGTCTGGACCAGGTAGGAGAGATACCTTTTCTCTTTCATTTAAGGTCACTCTTTTTCAGTTTCAAGAATTTTTTTTAGGGTTTTGGGGTCCCTAGGTAAAATATACCTCACCCTGGGATCAACGCAGCTCAATGCATCGAAAACTATGCTATAGTGTAGTCAAGTAGAAGGGTACCTGCTCTGCAACACACTATCTCAAGACCAGGGTTGTGCTGAGCGCAATTTAGGAATTTGTTTCATCAGTTTTACCGAAAATCTCTTCATTTTTTTGCATGAAATGGATCCTAACTAAGCTTATGGTTTGATTTCAGACTTTGATCAGATCAAAATGACTATTACTTGGTGTGAAATAGAACATGAAGAACAATATATGGTTGCCCTAAATGATCCTGGTACCATTGAGGCCCTCAGAGATTGTGGGTTACTCAAATATTTCAGGTTATCTAGGATGAGGCAACAATTAGAACTATTGCAGTTCTTGGTTCATTCATGGGATCCAGCAGAACATGCTTTTCATATAGGGGGCAAAGTTCTCCTTATATTGATTGATGATAGTTACTTCCTTACAAGATTGTCGAGACGTGGTGCCCCCATTTTTCTTTCAAGTTCTTCCCGTGGGGGTGAATCAGTGAGGGACTACATTTAACAATTCTGTCAGCCAGGTACATAGCCTAGCAAATATGGGAAGATAAACATTGAGGATGTTCGTGATTTTCCCTTGCGAACAATCCTCTTCACTATCACAAAGTTGGTGGGTAGTGCGACACTTCATCTGGTGAATAGATCATACATGCAGTATGCGCTTGAGTATCTTGAGCCAACTATATTCAACTGGTGTGAGGCAATACTTTCTTCGATGAAAGAGCAACTGACCAAAGTAAAGAGCGGCAAGACAAAATTTTTTGGCTATGGTTCGATCTTGATTGCTTTTACTTTGGAGAGAATTCCATTGATGCAACCTCAGCATGTGTCACTGAGTTTAACTGGTCCTAGAGATCCACAGATGCAGAGATGGGTTGAGTTGATGGCTAGACATGTTGGTCAGTCATCAATCTCATTTCCTCCTACATTCTTCAGTTGGCTCCATCGACAACACATTGTCATCGAGGAGCATCCATATGCAGGGATGGATTTTCATGGAGATCCAGATTTGAGATTACCAGTGGGTGCTCAATGGGGTGCTATAGGTAAACTGTTTTGACCATGTGTTTTTAATTTTTTGATTTTTTACATTTTTTGTGTTTTTTGATGTTTCCAAGACTAAACTAAAAATGTTCCCATGCATACAGATGTTGGCATTGTTCGACCAATGGGTTATCAACAAGAGGCGGGTGAGCTAGCACGAAGAAATGTCGAAAGAGTAGTTCTCCATGATTTGGATCTAACCGAGACACTCGCGGAGCTATAGGATCATATAGAGGGGATAACCCTCAGTATACCAGATGTCCGGATTGAGGAGTTACCGATGAGGCTACAACGCCATGCTACTGGTGTACGTAGCTATTGGATCAGGCTATTGTGTATGATAGCTTAGGTAGTGACCTATTATCATGAGCATCATTAGTTCATGAGGATGATTTACTGCATGCATTTTGAGTTTTGAGGTTAGATGACCAACATGTCTTGGACACAAATTTTTGTAGAAACTTTAAACATCTATCTATTTTACTTTCAGTGTTTTTATATGGTTATGTGTAATCATATTCAACTATTGATGTGAATTGAAAATTTACTTTTTTACATGTGTTGTAAATATCTGTTTAACACATAGTTTGCTAAAGAATCAGTCAATGTGTTAAAGTTCTTGGAAATGTGTTGATATTGAATGTAATTAAAATTTCTTTCCAAGAGACGAACTCTAAGGAACATACGATAAATAGTTGGATTTCAGACAATATAAACGTTTGTAAGTTACAGTACTACGAGTTGTGAGTCTAGCATAATGATGATTCGGCGAATGCCAAGCGAAATGACATCAGAGAGGAGTTCGATCAATGCACTATACTCAACGATATTTTTCATAGAACGAGCAATACAAATACCTTGAAAACTCACTAAATCACCAATTGGAGCGAATATGGCCCATGTTGCAGAAGATAGGTTCTGCATACTACGACTAGCATCATTGGCATAACCAACAAATAGTTCCAAATATTTCAACATCTGCAACAAATGCAATCGGTTTACCAAGCACATAAAAAACTCTAAAAGTCACACTATGACACAGAGGCAATCAAAGCATATCTACAATATTTTTTACTACGCACAATCAAGCATAGTAAAGTTTAAGATATAACCCCTTTCAAGGCTGCGACAATGGAATTCCATCATAATCAACCAACTTGTAAGCGCTTTTTGCCAAAACACATTTGACAATATAGGGGCCCATCCATAGTGGTTCAAATTTTCCTACTCCTAATTTATCAACTTCCTGATCATAAAGAAAGACCATGTCTCCTTCTGAGAATATGCAAGGCTTGAAATTGCGGTCATATTGCGCCTTAATTATTTTCTTATGTGCTTTGTTGGATAATGCGGCTTCACGATGTGTTTCAGCTAGATGGATGAGTTCTAAGAAATGTGCTTTCTCATTAGAAGTGTCAGGTAACGAGTCAATTGCGAGTTTTAATGATGAAATTTCACATTGTATTGGCAAGATTACTACTAGACCATACACCAACTGAAAAGGTGTGAATCTAGTTGCATTTCTTACCGAGGTTCGGTAAGCCCACAAATCTGAGTACAGGATCAAATGCCAGCTTCGTTTGTGAACTCCTATCATTCGTTGAAGCATTTGCTTAAGGATTTTGTTGATGGCTTCAACTTGTCCATTAGCCTATGGATAATAAGGAGTAGAACGATCATGTGAAAGTCCTAACTTGGCAGTTAATTTAGTCATCATGTGATTGCGAAAATGCGAACATGATCTGTAGCTATAGCTTGTGGTACACCAAACCATGCAACCACGTGGCTGAAGAAAAAAAGTGCAGCCATCTCATCGCTGTTGTTTAATGTAGGAATTGCCTTGACTCATTTCGTAAAATATTCCATGGTGAAAATAATATACCCATGCCCCCCGGTCGAGGGAGGGTTACATGTCATGAAATCAATGCCCCATTTCAAATGGTCCAACAACAATGACAATATGTAGTGGTGCAGTTGGTAATCGAGTTTTACGGTCAAATATCTGGCATGTATGACAACGTCTAATAATAGTAATGCAATCATTAAATATGGTAGGCCAGGAGTAACCAACATGAAGAATCTTCTATGCGGTAGCATAACCAGATAAATGTCCACCACAAGCACCAGAATGGAAATCATTCAGAACTTTCTTAGCTTCCTCATGTGTGAGGCACCTTTGTAAAATCATATTGATACCACGATGGTAAAGGGTGTTGCCAATGATCAGATAATATTTGGCTTGATATCAAATACATCGTTGTTGCGAGTGAGAGGTATCAGGCCGGAAAGTTTGGGTTTGGAGATAGATCAGTATATCTCCATGCCAAGGGTTAGATGACGAGATCAGAAACAAAGACTCATCCAAAATTGATGGTTTTGTTGTTGATTCGATGGCAGTAGAGGGAAGGTCGCAAAGAAGCTTAACAAAAACTAGAGATTTCTTTGACTTGGATTTGATGAATTCCAAATCAAATTCCTGCAAAATGATGATGCATTTCAAATATTTGACCCCAACAATTGACGTGACAAAATGTATGTCATAGGGTTGCAATCCGAAATGATAGTGGTCTTTCGGAGCAGGATATAGTGGCAAAATCTATGTACAATTTGAATGGTAGCCAAAGCTAGCTTCTCAATGTAAGAATACTTAACTTCCATATCATTGAGATTATGACTCAAATAGTAGATCGGATGTTCAATTCCATCTTCTTCTTGGACTAAAACCATAGCAATGGTTGTATCTGTAGTGGAGAGATAGAGGAAATAATCATTTTGATAATTAGGGGAATACATTAATGATGCTCGGATCAAGGTATCTTTGAGAGAATCAAAGGAAGCTTGCACAACCTGATCCCAATGGAAGGGAATTCCCAATTTCAAAAGATAAGTAAATCCTTTAGCCATTTCAACATAGTTGGGAATGAATCTCCTTATAAATTTAGCCTTCCCTTGGAGTCTTTGTAATTGAAGTAAATTGGAAGGTGGAGGTAGATCAAGAATTGCCTTAACCTTCAAAGGGTTGAGTCGAATTCCTTCTTTAGACACTATGAAACCAAGCAAACGACTAGAACCAACACAAACAACACATTTATGTGGATTGAGTATAATTTTGTAGTGTTGGCACCGTAAAAATATGGCTCTCAAATGTTGCGGTTGATAAAGTTGTTTCCGTGAATGAGCAGGTAAATCATCTAGATAGGGTTGAACAATGTGTTTGATGTCGTGGAAGGCATAATTCATTGCCCTCTGAAAAGTTTCCCCATCGTTCTTCAAACAAAAAGGGAGTTTCATATATGTGAATGTGCCCCAGGGACAAATAAAGGCAGTTTATATTGGTCTTTTGGGCGAATATTGATCTGATTATAGCTGGAAATGCCATCCATAAATGAAAATATTTCACATACGACACATTCATCAATTATCTGGTCAATAAAGGGAGTAGGATAGTTATCTTTTGGACAGGCATGATTAACATCCCTATAATCAATGCACACTTGTATTGTTCCAAGTTTCTTCATGATATGAGCAAGATTGGAAACCCAATTGGTAAGAGGAATGGGGTATATGAAACCAGCATGAATTTTTTTTTTCAATTTCTTCATTTATGGCAATAGCCTTCTTTGGATGAATAGGACGGAGGCACTGTTGTATTTGCTTGACATCACGATACATTTTAATCTCATGTTCAACTATACTAGAATCAATACCTAGCATTTCCTCATATGACCAAGACAATATATCATGGAATTCACGAAAAATAGCATGGTAAGTTTCAAGTTCCAATGGAGAACAAGATTTGCCAACACGGATGTTTTCTACAATTCTAGGTTTGGTCAAGATATCAATAGAAATGGTTTTTTCGATATTTGATAAGTTTCATTCGGAATCGACTGTGTCTATAAGTATAGTATTTGAAAGGAAATCAATGATTGAAGGGTGATTTATCTCATTTGGAATATCTTCTATGTGATCTGGAAGATGGGATCAATGATGATACTCTGCCCATGGTTCTTCTACCATCATTGATTGGATGATTCCTTCATCATTAGGAAATGTACGTGAAAAGGGATTAGAGGAAGTGCCATATTCTAACGAACGATCAAACCATACAATTGGTGATGATGGATTTGGATTTTCCACACAAGCCAAAAAGATTGATTGTTATGCGAGCTCAATGGGGCTTAGAGGCATCGTTTCATTATGCATATCATCTTTAGAATTACTGGAAATCTTCCATGAGTCAGATGAAGTGGAAGATATCATGTTACAGGTCTCAACTTTTCCAACTTCCACCATTTGTGATGGTGACAATAGCGAAAAAGTTCCTATTCGGGTAGAATCTTTGAAGAGACCTACTCCAACATTCTGAAGAGATAGCAGGGGTCCATGAACTAACGTTTCACTTCCAGTTGCCTGTGAACTAGAGGCAAAGAAGGCGAGTTGATCAATTACTGTGATTCCGCCTTTATGAGGGAAAGTGATCATACGAAAGTATGTAGAAACCACAACAACCAAAGCGTAAACCCACGGTCTTCCTAGTAAAATGTTGTAGTCAAGGGGTCCGTCAATGACCTCAACTTCAACAGTTACATTTTTTTCCCCTAGTTCTATCTATAGGTTACTTAAAATTCCACAAGGTGTATAAGTGTGACCATCAAAATCTTTTAACATTGTGGGTGATCGTGACAGAGGAAATGAGCCAAGTTTTTTCCAGCAATTCATTGACATGATACAATTAGATGCACCCTTGTCAACAATGGTTCAGTGAGCGAGTTTATTCAAAGAATTTACTTGGATCAATAATGCTAACTTTGCTAGTAATTGTGGTGCATAATCCGCATGGTTAAAAACCACAAGATTGGAATCCGTTGGATCAGTTCCACCAATTTCTGACAATAAATCTTACTTTTGGGAGGGACAATTTTGAAGCACCTAAAGAGTCAACATAGCAGAAGGTGATTGAGGAAAATCTTCTACTTTGTTGTAATTTTTCACTGCTCAAGCTCGAGGTTTGAATGTAGATTTATGAACAACTCCCTTAGGTGGTTTTATTGTTAAATCTAGTGCAATGGGTGGTGGAATGGAGTCAAACGAATTTGAAGTCAAAGCATTGGGTTGATCTGTAGCCTGCTTATTCAACGAAGATGATGGATTACTGTAATATTTACTTCGTGTAGTCACCAAAACATCATTATTAGGCTTAGTGACGGATAACATATGCACTTGTGAAGTGGAAGCATGATCCCTGCTCATCCTTCCTAGTCTACACCCCCTCCTTGGTCCTATGCACCTCAGTATTAGTCCCAGCCAATCAACCAATCATTTCAACCTTACATTCAGCCACAACATCAGTGGAATACCCCACCCCAGGGGTGGAGGACCTAATTCAACAATGTTCGATCCCTATTGCCTCCACCACCTACCCAACCACAATTCCTGCACTTTGCTCCACCTAAGCAACCCCATATGCCTTCCCAACCAAATCCAAACCCAAGCAATAGGCAGGATCAACAAGGATACAGTGGAGAGACATCATACCTAGCTTATGTTGTAGAAATCTAGGAGATCAACCTAAGATCTGGGAGAATTCTCCCATATAACCAACCTCCCTTTCCACATAGGGAGGTTGAGGAAGAAAGAGAGGAAAGAAACCTTAAATAAAATCAACCCTTTCCTAAAATATTAGCCCAACCACTCCAACCTACCTAGAAGAACTAAACTTCTGGGAGAATTGAAGAATCTATGTGTAAATATCCTCCTTCTCCAGGCAATCAAATATGTTCCTATCTACAATAAGTTGATTAAGGAGAAGTGATTCAAGCATCCAGGAAGAAGAAAAAGGGATGTCCCTACCATTAATGTCATTGGGCAGTTATTTGACTTAATGTTGGGGCAGGTAATAAGTCCAAAATACTTAGACCCTAGAAGCCCTGTAGTAGATGTGCACATCAATGGCGCCATTGTCCCACACACTTTGATTGATCTTGGGGTTACCATTAATGTGATAACCAAGGACACCATGCTCAAGCTTAACCTCCAAGGGTCATTAAGGAAGACCACAACAATTCTACAATTTGCAGACCATTCCGCAGTCACCCCTGAGGGAATTGTGGAGGATGTGATGGTCTCCATTGACTCCTGGGAGTACCCTGCAGATTTTCTAGTTCTCCAGCCTAAGGCTAAGCTTACTAGTTACACTCTCATCCTTGGCAGGCCATGGTTGGGCACAATTGATGCCTACATTAGCTGCAGAGCTAGGAATATAACCATCAAGAATGGGCATTTGTCCAAACAGTTAGTCTTATACCCTCCTTCCCAACCCTCCTTAGAACATGATTTACCTTTATGGTTGGAGGAGGAGGAAGAAGATGAGCTTTATTATGCCCAACTTTATGCTTTGGAAGTAATCATAGGAGGAGGACAACAAGAGCATGATGACTTAATTGAACACCTGCTCCAAAGTCCAACTCCTAGTTCATTACCATTAGAAGAAGAAGTAAAGGAAACATTGAATAATCATTAAAATTGACTTATGCTTGGCCAATTCCAACCCACTCCGAGTCAAAACCATAGAATTTGACCCAGAGAAAACTTTGAAAATCAACCCATCTCTGTTTGCTCTTGAAAATGGAAAGATATGCAATATGTTGAAAGAAAACCTAGAAGCCTTCGCTTGGAACTACAAGGAAATGAAGAGAGTACACCCCTCAGTGTGTACTCACCACATATACATTAAGGAAGGTTGTAAGCCAGTCAGGCAACCACAAAGGAGGATGAATCCAGCCCTTAAAGACATAGTCAAAGAAGAACTACAAAAACTGTTAGACGCAGGGTTCATTTACCCTATCTCTGACAGTGAGTGGGTTCTCATTTAGTGTTAGTCCCCAAGAAGAATGGTAAGTGGAGGATTTGTGTCGATTATATGGAGTTGAACAAAACCACAAAGAAGGATCATTTTCCCCTACCCTTTATTGGCCAAGTGCTAGATGGCCTAGCAGGGAAGAAGTTCCTTTCTTTCCTAGATGGATTCAGTGGGTACACCCAAATCCAAATCTACCCAGAAGACCAGGATAAAACCACATTCACCTATCCTTGGGGTACTTTGGCCTATAGGGTCCTTCATTTTGGCTTATGCAATTCTCCTACCACTTTCTAGAGAGTAGTCTTGAGTAATTTTGCTCAATTAGTACATGATGCTGTAGAGATCTATATGGATGATTTTACACCTTATGTTTGTGATTTTCAAGAATCCCTAACTAACCTAGGCAAAGTATTACACAAATTCATTGAAATGAACTTGTCTCTCAATCCAGAAAAAAGTGAATTCTTAGTGACTGAAGGGATTGTGCTAGTCATGCCATATCTCAGCAAGGACTGCAGGTGGACCCAAACAAAACAGCCATCATCCAAAGGGTCCCACCTCCATAAAATTAGAGAGATGTCAAGATTTTCTTAGGGTTAGCTAGATACTACAGAAGGTTCATAAAGGAATTCAGCAAGTTGGCCTCTCCTTTGTTTGGGTTGTTGGCAAAATATTCTGCATTTATATGGTCAAACAGATGTCAAGAGGCCTTAGACATTCTAAAGGGGAAGCTAACCACTGAACCGATTCTCAGAGGCCCAAAATGGGCCCTCCCATTTCATATTCATGCTGATGCCTCACACAAAGCCATAGGAGTAGCCTTAGTAGTAGAGGAGAAATTTCCCTACGCCATCTATTTTACCAATAAAAACTGTCAAAGGCTGAGTTAAATTATATTGTGACTGAAAAAGAACTCCTGGTTGTGCATTCATTGAACAAGTTTAGGCATTACATTACAGGCTATTAGACATTTGTGCATATTGATCATGCTACAATTAAATATTTAATGAACAAACCAAATGTAAATGCTAGAATCATAAGATGGTTACTTTTATTACAAAAGTTTGATCTAACTATTTTTGATAAGCTTGGTAAGGAGAATGTCGTTGCTGCCTTTCTATCTAGGATGAATCTGACTGTAGGTGATGAAGGAATGGTGGATGATCAGTTACCAGATGAGCATTTGTTTTGTATTTCAGTTCTCTCTGTTATAGACATTTTTGTGCCTTACAATATTAAGCATGAAATGTCCATAATCTAAGGGATCCAAAGTCCCTAAATGAGTTGTTCCTACCCCTAAAGGAACAAGGTCAACCAATGACAGCTTCTCCCAGAAGTTCTCCGCCAAAAACCACTCAGAAATGGTCAAATCAGGATCAATTCAGGAGCTCCACTAGCTGTCTGCGCTGAAATGCAAAGTCTGCACTGGCTACCTACACTGCAACGCAGGTAGAAGCACTACCAGGGTGCACTGAGTGGGAATTGACAAATGGAAAGTTCAGTCAACGAGGTGTAAAGACCCTGGAAGCTTCCAGAAACTTCCTCAATGACACTTGCCTCAGTGAATTCGACCAAGTGATGAGTAAGAGGTTCACAACCTCAAAGTGGAAGCAAGAAATGACAGAGAGAAGCCACAAGTCAAAACATGAGCTGACTCATCCTCTCTGCTCACATCTATATATGGATCTCTCACCCAGAGGTTCAGGAGGCTGGAATTTTGTATTTGCAGAGAATTGCTGTTGGTTTGAGATTGAGATTAGTACATTGGGTGATTTATGCTTTGTTGGAGGAGAGGAAGGGATTCTTTTGTTGGGAGGTAGATGCTAGATCGGGCCTCATTTGGTTGTATCTCCTCTTGAACCTTGTTTATCATATCAATAAAGCTACTTGAGTTTCTCCTATATGCTTGTATTTCAATGATGTGTTGTTGTATTTGCATATTTAGTTTATATCTGATCCTAAACTAGTTATGAATGTGAATCTATATCTTTCGTGTAGTCTTCTGCTCTTGTGATCTTGCAGGAACCGTTTGAAGCTGGACCAGTGAAAGAGCAGGAAGCGGGAAGCGAACGAAAGAGAGAGAGAGAGTGGATCGACAAACTAGCAGAAGACACTGGTTAGTTACATCTTTCTTCCTCTATTTGCATCTCATAAAGAAGAATACTCAGATAGCTTTCCTTGTTTGTTGCTAAGGCACTATCACCTCTTAGAGTGGGATAGGGGCATTCCGTATTGGATACTTTTCCCAACAACAAATTGGCGACTCCGATGGGGAGAGTATCTTGTTAGTTTATTTGTGTTTCTATTGCTATTCATTTCATAAACTCAAGAGTGCCGAATCGAACTGAATTTGCGATTTACAAATGCAAAGTAGAGATCAGCTACTCTAGCCCTCTCACTGGGCCTGTTTATGATCTGAGAAGCTGATCCACAAGTGCTCTAATAGCCCTTTGTGATAGATCTTAGTCCTCCTATAAATTATCCTCCTACTTGTACCTAATTGATAGCTTTTATCCGGCCAAAAACTGTAGAAAAAACTGCAAACCGAAACTGAGAACCTAGAAACAACTCTCGTTTCTGCTTCAGCGCAGACTCTGTGAAGAGGTTCTGCATTTCAACGCAGGTCCCATGAAGGCTACCTGCGCTGAATTTCAAAACCTCTATGTTAGGAGTGCGCTGATCAGTCTTTGCCTTGTGCAGCTGTGGTTCCCTGCTTCCTTTTGCTCAGTTTTCATCTCTGTTTTTGCAGCCTGTTATCAGTCAGTGTACCTATCTGAAACCCCTTTTCTTTGCCTCAATTCCGCCTCAGTTATATAAAGAAACTGTATTTGTTCTTTTTGTATTTGTTACATCATTTTCAGTTTCCCATTACGAAAGTAAACTAGTCATACTGTCGCCCCTAGATCTAAACCTGTCGTAAGTGTCGTTTTGATCTTAGGAGTGAGTTTGTTTGCTGTTCACAGTTGATTTAACTTTTACTTTTGTATTTTGGTTTGAATTTATGCATTTCAAAGTGTCGTAGTCGTCTTTTTGATTTTGAAAAAGGAACTTGTTTGTGTTATCACTTGAAATCGAATTCAAATTTATATAACAACTTTATTTTTAGGCATCAATATTAAGAAAGCGAAAACAAATACATGCATATGTGCATTTGCATTTTGACAGTTTGTATGTTGATTTAGGGAAGAGTGCATTACTGTGTGCTCTATGCTCTTTGAGAAAAAATGGTGTCTTTCTTTTCCCCTTGTAGCTAGGATTTTCATTGTTGAAAAGATATAAAGCTTGCTTATCATCTTTAGACTGCATTTAGGAATTGTATCATACATCTCGTGGTGATCCAAAAAGGAAAACTTCTAAGAAAGATCAACCTAAAATAAATTGAATGAACTTAACAACGCTTTGTAACATAACGCACAACATAGAGGTCTAGGCTAGAGACGTGTTCCGGCGTCGTAAAACCTGGTCACTGGTCGCCTCACTGATGGTTGGGTGATTCCTCCTGAGAGACGATTAGTACCAGTACGGATTGTGCTCCCACGTACCATCGCGTATATATTGGGAGACCCCTATAGGAATATAACCTTTATCCTTAGGAAGCCGTGTCGGCTGCCCTACTAATCACAATGCACTGAACACAACATTCAGGAAGATCGACCGCCCGTACCCTAAAAAGTATTCTGTGGTTTTGCGAAAAGTTTGGCACACCCTCTACCTAGAACTCCAGAGCAGTTCCTTTTGGCCTTTTTCAGACTCTATAACAGAAAAAGTCCATCCGAGCATTTGTCACTTCGGGCTCGTTAAAACATCGAAGGAGACTAGAGTCATCTTTAGCTTTTTCTCGACTCTTTAAAAGTGAAAAAGCAAGTTGTGTCTAAAGCGTCTAAAAATTCATTTAATTCGGAAACACATTTTCCCCTTTTGTATTTTGGTTGATCGAGTAATCCGCAATCGTGGAAGAAAGTCAATTGAAACCCCGTCGTTCGCGGAGGCTTATGAGTCAACTGTCTTTGTCTCCAGAATCGAAAACAGTACGGACAAAGTGAACTCGTTTAACCGGTTCGAAATCTCCTATCAAAGTTAGAACAAGTGTTCCAACAACATCCGAGATTCCGGTTACTCCAAACATTTATGGGACCCCTGCCTCTATAGTAGAAGTTCAACAGCCACAGAGGGACAGTGATACTGATCCTAGTCTGAGAGAAAATACTTGTGTTACTGAACCAGTTCCATCCGCAACCGGTTCAGAGAGTCTTGCTCCTCAAACATCTGTCGCTGTCGATTCAACCCCTTCTTCGGCACCAGAAATATTTTACGGACCTGACGGTCTTCCCCTTCCACTTGGTTTGATTGCGATAGAAGAAATTGTAGAAGATCCACAAGCAAGTACTCCAACACATTTTGGAGTCGGGGTCACTCTATTTCCTTCGACATCAGAAGTTAGTCTACCACCAGTGGAAGTTCCTGTAGAATCGCTAGGCAATCTATTGGATAGACTCAAAATGTCTGAACAACCGTCAACATCTAGGACTGTGTCGAACGACACAGCGACAGCAGAACTCCCTGTCGTCACTCTGACAATGTTTGCCAGCGTACCATCTATCCCGACTAGCTCACAACTGCTAGAAGGAGTCCATCCAGGGACTATTTCGACAGTGTGGTCCGTTCCTGTTTGTTCTTCCGGAATAATATCCGAAAACTCTTATGTTGAGACTCGACAAATTGATCTGTTTGGAGTTCAATTTGGGCCATCCAGTCCCCAAGGGAAATCAATCCCCTTGAGTTCCGGGTTACCACCTATGGGGGGCAGTATGGCCTTTCATTACCCCCTCCGGGAGGATATCCATACGGGAGTTCTCAACAGTATTCAGGTTATACTGGAGTTATGACAAGTGGTTGGGTACCTATGCTACCCCAACAACCAAGAGTTGTGTATTCTATGCAACAATGTGTACCTATGTCGAACATCCCGACAACACCAGCTATTGTAACAGTGTCACAAGTTCAAACGATGCCTGTTGTATGTCAACCTCAGATTTCTCAGGTTGTAATGAAACAGCCCTTTGACCCTGTGACTCAACCACAATCGCCAACTAGTGGGGCGACACTGGTCCAAACGGGTACAATTACCCCACATCTTGGTCCGACGATTAGTATAGCACAACAGAGCATGGCTTCACAACCGTGGCTGGTGCAATACCAACAACCACAATTCCAACAAGTGTACCAAGGTTCTGAGCAGCAGATCTTTGCGAACAGTGGACAACCGTATATTCAAAACGGTCAAAATCAACCACTTTACAGTGGTCAAGTCCACCAACCGTATCAGTCATACCAACATCAATTACATTATGCTGGTATGCAAAGGCCAACTGCTCAGGCAATTCCATCGTACCCTGGGTATGCTTCACCTAACCTGAATCAATAGTTACCATTCGTGGCAACTTTAGAGTTACCCGATTTACACCGGTTAACAAACGATCCAATTTCTTACGCCCCTTGGTGGCCAGCGATTCCTCACAAACTTCCATTGGACATTCCTAAATTTAATGGAAATCCAGGTGAAGACCCATCGAATCACGTGATGACATTTCATCTGTGGTGTTCATCAAACACCCTAAACGATGATTCGATAAGGCTTCGCCTTTTTCAGAGGACGTTAACGGGTCCAGCGAAAAAATGGTATATTGAATTACCTAGAGCTTCGTTCGACAATTTCAGCACCTTAGCCACGAATTTCTTAACCCATTTTCAATTACCAATAAGGTATGAAACGGGAACCGAAATCTTAACCAACTTCAAACAGACAATGGCCACTCACATATCTGATCATATACATGAGTGGCGACGTCGTCGTAGGATGGTAAAGACGTACGTTCCCGATCAGCTATTAGTTGAATGGTTTATCAAGTCGTTACTTCTTTCCATAACGGAAGACGTGACGAAAGGTGGAGTCGTAACAGAAGAGCAAGTCATCGCTCGTGCGCAATATCTAGACTTGGTCTATACTCAGTCTGGCATGCTCTACGACAAAATACCTGATGCCCCTAGACCGGAATTCTCAATTCCTCCTCCTCCTAAATCAAATAATGACTCTCATGCCGGCGATGGCGTGATTGGCAAGACAAACGCGAAATCGACAAAGGCTTCGTCTAAGAAAGCCCGTAAGACTTCAGATCAAAATGCAAAGGACGAAATTCTTGCTTCGGAAGTAAATGTCGTATCAGCAGATAAAGGCAAAGAAACCAAACAACTAGGAAGCAAGAAGAAGCAAAACAAAGGGAAGAAGAAGAAATAGGGTGAGTCATCTCCTGAAAAAACTCCTTCAAACCCTCCTGGAAATAGGAAACCAAAAAATCCATGTCAGATATGTGATGAGGATCATTGGACCTCGCAATGTCCATACAAAACTGAGCTTAAAAGATTCTTTAAGAGTTCGCAAACCTCAGCTGTGTTAACTGATCCGTTTCCAAATCCAAGTACAAATCTGGTTGATAGTGGAAATGCTTCCCCGTCGCAAGTGCTAATGTTGTCGATTTCCAAGCAACAAAATGATTCTTTGATTTCGACAAGGAACAAAGATTACGGGAATCCGTAGCTGTCGAATGACAAAGGTAAAGATCAACCAAGTAGTTCGACAACAACTTCGACAGAAGTTGTACCACCCATCATTCCTGAATTAACAATAAAACCGCCAAAGGGAGTAGTACACAAGTCGACATTTAATCCTCGCGCTAGAGCAGCGCAGCATTATAACATAGTGGAAGATTTGGCACAATCGCCATCCGCTATGTCGACTCTTGAAGTACTAAAAAATTGTCCATCCCAAAGGCAGGCTTTGTTATCGGCCATTGGTGGGGTTGATCCTAAGGATTCCAATCTTGTATCCTTCGACCACAAAGGATACGATCCTCAGTTACCAACTCAACTAGCTTTCCTTATTCAAGTGAAAGCCCTCAACAAAACTGTTCACCGAACGATTATTGATGAGGGGGCATCCACATGTATTATGTCGATGAGTTTCTGGAAAACTTTAGGATCTCCATCCCTGTCGCGATCTTCAACGACATTAAAAGCATTCGATGGAAGGACATATACACCATATGGTATCCTAAATAAATTGAAGGTTGAACTAGGGTGAAAAACAGTAGAAATAGATGTTGAAGTCATCGATGGGAATCTTGATTACAATATCCTACTAGGAAGACCATGGATCTATGCCATGGCAGCTGTTGTGTCGACCTATTTTAGAAAGATCGCATTCCCATTTCAAGGGGGGATTACGATCGTCGACCAACAAAACTTCCTACCCAATGGTTCACAAGTTACAGGAAGCATTCCCATGATCCATGGAAGCCCCCATTCGCTTCAGAATATCGGAGTAGGCCTACTGAAAGATCCTATATTAATGGGAACTTTCACTCTTCCACCTCCAATTGGTTTGGCAGAAGTATCGTCGATAGGTACCTGCAATATGATATCTTCCACGAAGATCTCAGAAGATGATATCAACATGGATCATGCAATGGTTTTGCCCCCAAGCCCAATAGAAATATTGTAGCAATCAATGTTTCTGGCATGGGAGGCAAACCCAAATCAGCGCTCATCAAGCATTTGGGTAGATAGGTCTAGGGAATATGGTACCCCTTTAGATCCTTGGTCGAGAGTGCATGGAACCAACGAAGGAATTCTACAATCAATGTTGATTGAGGGGGCACCATGGAATGATTACCACCATCGTTCCCTTCTTCCAGATTATGAAAAAGATACTCAAGATGACCTTTATCACCCTTCAGTTTTTCAATTCCTATCAAATAATGTAAATACGGTGGATTCCGAGCGAAACTTATCCAATATTGAAGAGACTATAGCCATAAATATCTCGACTAAAACAAATGTTGTAGAGAATATTTATGTCGGCAAAGGTTGTTCACCTTCAGAACTGGAAATATATAACGGTCTTTTTCGTGAGTTCAGAGATGTCTTTGCTTGGTCATATGATGAAATGCCAGGCATTGACTCGAGTATCGTTGAACATGAAATCAAGATGTATCCAGATGTCAAACCGGTAAGACAACGGCTCAGGCAGGTGCACCCCAAGAAAGCCACTGCCATTAAGGCAAAAGTTGAAAAACTTCTCCATGCTAGTTTCATCTACCCGGTTCCTCTAACCGATTGGGTATCGAATATTGTCCCTGTTATGAAGAAACAAGGGACAATTAGAGTGTGTGTCGATTATAGGGATGTAAACCAAGCTTGTCCAAAAGACAAATATCCTACACCCTTCATTGACTAGATAATTGATGAATGCGCCAGATGTGAAATCTTTTCATTCATGGATGGATTTTCCGGGTATAATCAAATAAATATCTGCCCACAGGACCAGTCAAAGACTGCATTCATTTGTCCGTGGGGCACATTCGCATATCGAAAATTACCCTTTGGTTTAAAGAACGCAGGGGCGGCGTTTCAGAGGGCAATGAATTATGCCTTCCATGACATCAAGAACATCGTTCGACCATACCTCGACGACCTTCCGGCTCATTCGCGAAAGCGGACTGATCATCCGTAGCATTTGAGAGCGATATTTCTACGTTGCCAACACTACAAGATAAGACTCAATCAGTTCTTGTCGTTTACTTGGCTTTGTAGTCTCCAAGGATGGGATTCGTCTCGACCCTTGCAAGGTTCAGGCAATCATCAATTTGCCTCCACCTTCGAATTTGCTTTAGATTCAGAAACTCCAAGGGAAAGCAAACTTTCTGAGGAGGTTCATTCCAAATTACGCAGAACTTGCTAAAGGTTATACGCGTCTTTTGAAAAAAGAGGTACCCTTCGTTTAGGATCAGGTTGCGCAAGCTTCCTTTGATGCTTTAAAGGATTCCTTAATAAAAGCATCATTAATGTATGCCCCCGTTTATCAAAGAGATTTTAACCTGTATCTAGCTACAACAGATACAACCATCGCAATGGTTTTAGTACAAGAAGTCGACGAAATAGAACACCCTATATATTATTTAAGTAGAAACTTAAATGATACAGAAAGCAAATATTCTTATGTTGAAAAACTAGCGCTTGCAGCTGTTCAAGCGATTCAAAGGTTTCGACATTATGTACTCTTTCGGAAAACTACCATTCTGTCAGATTGCAACCCCATTACTTATATATTGTTGCGACAGTTGCTGGGGGGCAAATATTCAAAATGGATAGCGATCCTTCAAGAGTTTGATCTGGAATTTGTAAAATCCAAATCAAAGAAAGCTCTAGTTTTCGCAGAATTATTGTGCGATCTCCCATCGTCGTCCAACGATGAAACATCCGAAGAATCAATCGTGGATGAAAATTTGTTTCTGATATCTACAAGAAATGAGTGGTATGGAGATATAATAATTTATCTCCAAACCCAAAAGTTTAGGCCTGACACCTCACACTCTGAACAAAAACGTATACGATACCAAGCAAAAGACTACATGATCGTCGGTGATACGCTTTACCGTCGTGGTATCGATACAGTTCTAAGGAGGTGCCTCACCCATGAAGAGGCTAAAAAAGCCCTGAATGAGTGTCATTCAGGCACGTGTGGAGGGCATCAATCTGGATATGCAACAGCACAAAAAATATTACGAGCAGGATACTTCTGGCCAACAATGTTCAAAGATTGCATAACCGCAGTCAGAAGTTGCCATGCTTGTCAAATTTTTGATAGCAAAACCAGAAGACCACCCGCACCTTTACAGCCAATAGTTGCTGTTGGGCCTTTCACCAAATGGGGCATCGATTTCATGACATGTAACCCCACCTCGACTCGGGGGCATGGGTATATTATAGTCACCGTTGACTATTTTACCAAATGGGCCGAGGCGATGCCTACATTAGATAACACTGGTGAAACAGCTGCCCTTTTCTTTTTCAATGATGTAGTCACCAGGTTCAGCGTACCACAGGCCATAGTTACAGATCATGGGTCGCATTTTCGCAATCACATGATGGTTGAATTAGCTGCCAAGCTAGGGCTATCTCACGACAGCTCTACCCCGTATTATCCGCAAGCCAACGGACAAGTTGAAGCGATCAACAAGGTCCTGAAGCGTATGTTGCAAAGGATGATCGGAGTTCACAAAAGAAGGTGGCATCTAATCCTGTACTCAGCCTTGTGGGCTTACCGAACATCAGTAAGGAATGCGACTGGGTTCACACCTTTCCAGCTAGTGTATGGCCTGGAAGCAGTCTTACCAGTCCAGTGCGAAATTTCGTCTCTTAAACTCGTAATCGATCTCCTCCCCGGAACTTCAGAAGAAGAGGCCCGTTTCTTGGAATTAATCCAATTGGATGAAACCTGTTGTGATGCCGCCTTGGCTAACGAAGCCCATAAGAAACGAGTCAAGGCGCAGTTCGACAAAAATGTCAAACCCCGTGTCTTCTCAGAAGGTGACTTGGTCTTGCTTTACGACCAAGAATCCGATAAATTGGGAGCAGGTAAATTTAATTCTTTATGGATGGGCCCCTATATTGTTAAATGAGTGTTAGCAAAAGGAGCCTACGAGTTAATGGAGTATGACAGAATTCCACTGGCGCAACCTCGCAATGGGTTGTACCTCAAGCGTTACTATGCTTAAATAGTAACCAATATGCTTTTGTTGTATTTTGTTTTTGCTAAAGTGGTTGTTTTGGTTGAGTAATCCACCTTTTTAAATTTATTGCAGATGTCGAACCTTTTGGAGACATGTGTGGGATATGCCGACGGAGCGAGTTGTAGTTCGTGGAACCTGTCCTCCGCAGCCTGGGCCATTTTTGATCCAAGCGGCGAGTTAGTAAGTTTCAGAGGTGTATGTATTGGTCAATCAACAAATAACATCGCTGAATATAGCGCGTTGATAGAACTGCTCTCTGATTCCATCACCCATGGTATACGCCGACTAATCGTCAGGCTAGACTCACAACTCGTAATACTACAGCTCAATGGTATATATTCTGTCCGCAACCCAGCTATTTATCGCATGTTCCTAAGGGTTAAGATTTTGGAAAGACAATTTGATTTAATTCAATACCAACATATTTCCAGAAACTTAAACACATTAACCGACTCATTAGCAAACTATGTGTTAGATAGACATTTGCGACATTTATAAAAAGGAACACATCATCAATGTTGTACATATGGATCATATAACTCAACCAGAATAAAACCCCGAAAATCAAAATATATATATAAGCTGTTTATGGTTTACATATAATGTTCTGTAACCAAGACAAAATCGGTCGCATGACCCGAAAACTCAAAATGCTGGGGGGCACCCTAGTCTAGTGATGCTCATGATAGCACGTCACGGCCTGTGCGATCATGCGTAAGAGACAAGTCCATCGTCTAGGCACACCAGTAGTATGTCGCTGGAACTGTAGAGGTAACTCGTCGATCCTCACATCCGGAATGCCGAGAGTAAGGCTCTCAACCTGCTCCTGCACAGCTGTGAGGGTCTCGGCCACATCAAGGTCACGAAGGATAACCCTCCCGGCAGTCTCTCCTGCTGGGGCAACGGCTGGCGCTCTCGGGCGAACTGCTGGACGAACAGGACCAACATCTGCATGCACACATGAGTTTGATTAAAAGTCTTGATAGAATAAAGCACAAGGACATTATAAATAAAAATAGTAAACAGTAATATGGTCGAAGATCTTACCAATAGCACCCCATTGCTCGCCGTCCGGCAGTACCAAATCCGGATCACCCCGGAAGTCCATACCAACATATGGATACTCGGAATAGACCATCTCCTGACGCTCGAACCAGCTGAAGAAGGTATTAGAGAAAGAAATCTGAGATTGATCGGCATGCCTAGACATGTGATCAACCCATCTCTGCATGCGTGGTTCAGTGGGAGAAGGCAAGTCGAGTGCAATGTACTGTGGCTGCATCAGTGGTATCTTCTCCAAAGCAAAGGCGGTCAAAATAGAACCAAATCCAAAGTTCTTCAACTTCCTGTCCTTTACCTTGGTCAACTGACTTTTCATCTGAAGAAGTACTGCATCACACCAGTTGAATATTTTTGGTTGGAGGCATTCCAAGGCATGCTGCACATAAGATCTGTTGGCGACGTGAAGAGATGCACTACCGGCCATCCTACCAATAGTATATAGAATAGACCTGAGAGACCTGTCAGCAACCTCACGGATAACGATCTTTCCGTCTTTACTCGGCTGAGATCCTTCCCTGCAATACTGGCAGACATAATCTCTCACGGAATCACTCCCTCGGGCCGAACCTGACAAAGAAATGGGGGCACCCCGCCTTGACAACCTAGTCAAGAAGTAAATGTCTACCGTGGTCAAGGGGATAGATTTGCCCCTAATCTGGAATACTTGGTTGATAGGATCCCAAGCATCGAGCATATACTGCAGTAGGGAGATCTGCTGTCTCATACTAGAGATACGAAAGAACTTCAGCAAGCCACAGTTCCGCAGCGTGTTCACCGTGACAGGATCATGTAGGGCAATCATGTCCTCTTCTTCATGTTCTCGTTCTCGCCATGTAAGGTTCATTTTGCTCAAATAATCTCTGAAAACAAACATGAGATGAGTTAGTTCCTGGATTTGATGAGAAACTGGCAAAATTTTCATCAAAAACTGTGCCACAAAACTCTTTTTCTGCGCCCAGCGCAACTAGCCAGTGTTCCACCTGCATTGAAGGTCAAATTGCCTTCATATAGCTTGACATTCAGCGCAGGTTTCGAGTGAACTAGGTGCGCTGATGGCAGAGCGACCCAATCAAACCCCAGGGGCTCAGAAAAACAGGAAAACAAGCACAGAATGCAGAAAGGAAACCATGAAATGAAAGAGCTCGAGTTTAGCTCCTACCTGGTCCAGACGGCGCTGAAAATCGTCCACAGAATCTCCCGGAATCAGCTGATGAAAATCAAGGGGGAAGAGGCACCTCCAAAGCTCCAACAAACCAAGTTCAAATGAAATGGTAAAATGAGAGGTAAAAACACTTTTTAATTGCTTTTTACGTAGTTCAAAGCGAAATATTAGGGTTTTAATCTCATTTTCAAACAAATGTTATTCATTTCTAACTAGTTTGATGTAGCAATTGAGGATACAGTACTATCTTTGAAAAGGGCAAAGCTAGTTATGGTAAAAAATCAAAAGTAGACCATATAATCGAGCAGTTTTATCGTATAGTTCATGCTCGTTAAAAAATAAACATAAAATCGAGCAGTTTTAACACATAGTTCATGCTCGTTAAAAAATAAACATAAGATCGAGCAAGTGTTTCGACCCGTGTTTAAGCTCGTTAAAAAATGAACTACCCGGTAAATAACCTCTGCGAATGTAAATTATCAGCCACTAAAGCCTTGGTCGTGTTTGCACCGTCACCTCCACTTTTCCATTGGCCGATCATTCACCTCCATTTGATTGTTTACCCATTTTTAGGAACAGCTGCGAAGAGTGATTTCGCTAAGCCATCCTTGTGACACTGCCATGATTGGAAAATTCCAAACCGTTCCCTGGAATCAACTGCTACCCGTTTTATCACTCGTTCCTCAAAAGACGAGTCTTCTTTAAGCTCTTTTCATCTGACTCGTAAAAAATGAAAAGATTGCCGAGTTTTGGCCTTCCAGCTCGTTAAAGCAACCGGAAGTGCTATCCCTCCTCTAGATTTTAATCTTTTTGGACCTGAGGGATTATTGCACAAAAAGATCGAGCGCTTGTTTTGTTCGGCTCGTTAAAACTATCGAAAACTCATCCCTTCTGTATTGTTTTATACTTTTTCGGACTTAAGGGATTAGATGACGAAAAAGGGACTTTGGAGTTATCTTTACGTAACTTTTTAGACTCTCTAAAAATGAAAAGGGACCGAGTTATCTTTGTCGTTAAACTCGTTAAAAAACATTAATAGCGACAAACTTGTCTTTAGACGAGAACGAGTTTCACTATCGCTAGGCTCGTTAAAACATAGCGATGGGTTTGCCCGAAGGGCAAATTATAGAACAAGCATATGTTATCCTCCTCAAGCTTGACAAAAATAAAGAGGTACTGGTCAGAAATGACTAGGGAAAAATTGGGAGAAACTCAAAGAACTTTTATTGGTAGCAAGTCGCTCTTGAACATGACACTTCCGCTCCGTGCCTGAGTCGGGTTGGGTTGTTTCATTCACCGGTCACATCGCCATGGTCTCGCCAATACAATCCATCTTTGGGGTAAATACTACCGATCCATCACACAAGTTTCACCGATATGTTCAAGAGAAGTCATTCAGAGGAGTCAACCATGTCCCATCCACTACCATACATTGTCCTTCATCCTTTCATGACCGCCACCCTGAACCATATATCATCATATCGTTTTCACCTCCATTAAAATCATTTGCTCCGTTCCATGTCATTGATGTGGGATACATTAAGGCCCTCCTTTGACGGATCGCTTCTTGTCGACATCAGCTCGTTATCCAAGAAGTTGGTCTAGGAACACCCCCCTTCAGTACTTTTAAGCTTGCATGCCTCAATGGCAAGTTTCTCACTTCCGGCGACAGGTATACATCAATGACCTTCGACCGAAAGATTTTGCGTGGTGTTCGACGCCAAGTCCTTTATTCACACCACGTGAATTGTACTGCAGTACCTTGAGGTTCATTATCATTATCGGTGATTCCTCTCGCGCTTGTTAACAGTTTACATCATTGACTGGTAATCAAGCGATGTCTTTCCATGTTCGACTTCAGAACATTTCTCACATGGATCGACTTGTACTTAGAGTGAAAATCGAACGAGATTGAAGACCCCGGATCTAGTTTCATCCATCCGGGCTGCGATATATATTTAGGAAAGATAAATACATTGACATGTACATCATTGCAGCAAATAATCATCCTACCAAAAAGGATAATGATTTCATCAAAATCATCAGTCTACCATCAGACGATTGTCTGTTCTATGTACAGAAAAATGAATTTATAAAGCTGAGCATGGGAATGCCCGCCTCAGCTAGATTATGAAAGCAGTATGAAAAATGATGTATTGTATTGTATCTTATTACAGGTCTCCTCCCAGCATTAAAAGAACTTCGGATCCTCCTAATAAAGCATTTCACCCGATAAACGGCCTCATACTTTAGGGGGCAACTGTTATAGACATTTTTGTGCCTTACAGTATTAAGCATGAAATGTCCATAATCCAAGGGATCCAAAGTCCCTAAATGAGTTGTTCCTACCCCTAAAGGAACAAGGTCAACCAATGACAGCTTCTCCCAGAAGTTCTCCGCCAAAAACCACTCAGAAATGGTCAAATCAGGATCAATTCAGGAGCTCCACTAGCTATCTGCGCTGAAATGCAAAGTTTGCACTGGCTACCTGCACTGCAACGCAGGTAGAAGCACTACCAGGGTGTGCTGAGCGGGAATTGACAAATGGCAAGTTCATTCAACGAGGTGTAAAGACCCTGGAAGCTTCCAGAATCTTCCTCAATGACACTTGCCTCAGTGAATTTGACCAAGTGATGAGTAAGAGGTTCACAACCTCCAAGTGGAAGCAAGAACTGACAGAGAGAAGTCGCAAGTCAAAACATGAGCTGACTCATCCTCTCTGCTCACATCTATATATGGATCTCTCACCCAGAGGTTTAGGAGGCTGGAATTTTGTATTTGCAGAGAATTGTTGTTGGTTTGAGATTGAGATTAGTACATTGGGTGATTTATGCTTTGTTGGAGGAGAGGAAGGGATTCTTTTGCTGGGAGGTAGATGCTGGATCGGGCCTCATTTGGTTGTATCTCCTCTTGAACCTTGTTTATCATATCAATAAAGCTACTTGAGTTTCTCCTATATGCTTGTATTTCAATGATGTGTTGTTGTATTTGCATATTTAGTTTATATCTAATCCTAAACTAGTTATGAATGTGAATCTATATCTTTCGTGTAGTCTTCTACTCTTGTGATCTTGCAGGAACCGTTTGAAGCTGGACCAGTGAAAGAGCAGGCAGTGGGAAGCAAACGAAAGAGAGAGAGAGAGAGTGGATCGACAAACTAGCGGAAGACACCGGTTAGTTACATATTTCTTCCTCTATTTGCATCTCATAAAGAAGAATACTCAGATAGCTTTCCTTGTTTGTTGCTAAGGCACTATCACCTCTTAGAGTGGGATAGGGGCATTCCGTATTGGATACTTTTCCCAACAACACTCTCCCCATGGTTTTCTGATATAGAAAACTATTTGGTATCAGCATGGTTCCCACCAAATCCACCCTCTAGAGAAAAGAGCAAGATAATTAGGAAAAGTGCCCCCTTCACCTAGATTGGGGGAAATCTATTCAAACTTGGCCCAGATCAGATCTTAAGAAGGTATGTCAGGGAAGAGGAATTTTCTGACATCCTTCTAACCTGTCATGATGGGCCTTGTGGAGGTCACTTTCCAGCAAAGAAGACAACATTCAAAGTGCTGCAAGTAGGCTATTATTGGCCTACTCTTCATCAAGATGTGAAAAAGTACATTAGTCAGTGTGATCGGTGCCAGAGGATGGGAAATCATACTCCAAGAGATGAAATGCCCCTACAACCTCAAGTGACTTTCAAGCCATTTGACAAGTGGGGCATGGACTTCATTAGGCCTACCAATCCTCCTTCAAAGCAAAATAGCACATTATTGTGTGCACCGATTACTTGACTAAGTGGGCTGAAACCAAGGCAATTAAGGCAATAACAAAAGAGAAGGTGGTTGAGTTCCTAAGGGAGAATATATTCTATGAATTTGGGTACCCTAGAGAGCTAGTCACAGACCAAGGCAGCCAGTTTAATTCCAACATGATTGAAGAACTACTCAAGCATTACAAAAGCAAGCATACGACCTCCACTCCTTATCATCCACAAGCTAATGGGAAAGTGGAGGTTACCATCAGAACACTAGAGAACATCCTAACCAAGGTACTGAATAGCAACAGAAAGTATTGGGTAGAACTAGTTGAGGCCACCTAGGCCTGTAATATGACATGGAAGACCACCATTAGATTTACACCTTATGAGCTAGTCTATGGGAAAAAGGTTTTGTTGTCCATTGAATTTGAATATAATACATTGAGAATGGTAGCCCAACTAGATTTGGATCTCAGTCATGCACAGAAAGAAAGATTGTTCCATTTGAATGACTTGGATGAATTTAGAATGTCTGCCTCCCCCATACAGAGATAGTTCAACTTCAGAGAAAAATCTGGCATGACAAGCATATTAAGGAGAAGAAATTTCAAGGAGGCTGGGAATTGTTATATGACTCCAGGTATAAAGACTTCAAGGGCAAGATAAGGATAAGATGGCTCAAACCTTATGTGGTGGAAAGATGCCATGACAATGGTTTAGTGTAGATCAGAACTATAAATGAAGAATCCATTCCATTACTAGTTAATGGATGCAGATTGAAAATGTACAAGAGGCCTTTATCTAAACAATAGTTCATTGATAGTATCAATAAGATAGTGATGATGGTGGAGCAAGTTTCAGCTCCTCCCTTTGAAAAAAGAAATAAAACAAAATAAGGATTCAGGTGAAAACCTCCATGAGGCGCCTGAGTCCCATATTTGGGTTGAAAACCTCCATGAGGCGACCCAAGGATGAGAAAAATGGAAAGAAAAAGAAGATCCCTGGGTGGAAATCTTCCTTGAGGCTCCCAGGGCAAATATCTAGGGTGAAAACCTCTCTGAGGCAGCCTAGGTGTTTTAAAATATATATATATATAGATATATATATATATATATATATAATAATAATAAGAGGAAAAAAACATAATTGTTATTTGCAGGAGGATGAGAAAGACAATCAGGGAGAAAAGAGAAGATCCAAAGGGAGCCCTACCTCACATATGTTTATCTCCTCCACTCCTTACCATGCATCCCCCCATAAATTCCATTGTTTTTCACTTCATTGCTCTAATTCAAGTGAAAATTGTGTTTTCTACAGGATCCCCTGACTGGTAGATTGGTTAGATCCCCAAAATTCATTCTAGACATGTTCTAACCCTTCACCTCATCCATTACCATGATCCATGCATCCATGCACACTCCTACTCCCTTTGTCCATTCAACAACATCAAATTTGTAGTCATAGACACCATCAACAAACAACAAAGGAGAAAGAAATATGACCATACAATAGCAGCAGTAGCATCGGATCTGTAGTCAAGAAACCATCAACAGACAGTAGAGGAGGAAGAAGAATGAACATTAGCAGAACCTCTGATATTTGACAACTACAGCATGGCATTAAGGCCACAGGTAAGTATCCTACTCACTCACTCATATGCATCATTTGATCAAAAGTTGTAAAGGTTAAGAGGTAGTTGGTTTGTAAGTGAAAAGGTGGCCAGTTTCCTCTAGAAAGCTAGTGGATTGCATATACAGGAAACTCCATTTTTTTTCAAATAATTTTCTTATTTCCTCCTCAAAACTCACAAGCAAGATGATCATCAAGTATATCTCATGTGAGGGTAGATACAATGTTGTTTAGGGCTACCATTTTAGAGAGCTTGTATAATTAAGATTTGGGGTAGAAACACCAGTTCACCAAAGACTCAACATACCCTATTTGCTAATGTAATCACTCCTAGACTCCAGCAGCAAAGAAATGATAGGAAATTCCCAACCGCTAGTTCAACATGGGTTGACTAGAATCAACATTGAGAATTCCCTCCAAAACCTCTAGATCCCTATAACATGGTCATTCTTCCGAGACTTACCAGCAGAGGATAACATCAAAACCCTCATCTATGATGTTAGTCCTTCTGTCAGTAAAGAGGAGGTAAGAAAAGAAGAAGATATCGAGCTAGATGGGGATGAGATGGATGAAGAAGGAACTAATACAAAGGATGATGTTGAAACAGAGAGGAAGAAGGCATTGAAATAGAATGGGAAGAACACAAGGAGGAGTCACCTAGGGTGTCTCCAGAGGTACCTAAGTAGAAGGCAACAACTACCATCACTGCTCTCAGCACACCAGTCAAGAAAAAATGGAAAAGAAGGGGGTGAACCCCTCTACATTTCAAAACAAGAAAGAGCAACAAAAAACAAAAGAGCTAAGTGGATTCAGCGATAGAGAAGTAGCTTAACAATCATATCCCATGGCCCTAATCAGAAACCATAATCTAATTGCAAATGATCCTCAGCTGGCACTAGATATCTTGCTTCCCAAGAGCAAGTAATTTCACATTTTGGGGACATGTTTAGGCTGCCAAGAAATGATAATATACATGCTTGCATAAGGAGATGGAAAACAATGCCACATAGCATGAAGATCAGACAATATCAGTGGGAAGAAGTAGAAAGGAAAGCAGGCTTCTATAAACAAGAGGTAGAGACCACAACAGAAGCATCAGATGTCAGAGAGGCTACCAAAGCCACTAAGTTGCTCAGAGAATGAGAAACACTTTCAGTAGGGGGGTGATGATGAGACCCGTCATTGAGTAATTATATGGGCCTTAATTGACCTTAATTCACCTTCTAACTTAGTCAAACCAACTATTCTCACAACTTATTGCATACTTTTGATTATATTTTGTTTATGAGATGAGTAGAGTTGGATATTTTGCTTTGTGGTCTAATGTGCATGTAATGCAAGAATAAAGGCTAAAATCAAAGAAAATGCAGGGATAAAGGATAAAAGCAAGGAAATATGGTAAATACCTTGGTAAAAGATTGAATGGGACAAGGGAGAGGAATTACAGGAGGCAAATCCTCCATCAGCTAAAAGTACAAACAACCCCCCTTCTAAAAGGCAGCCAAGCAAGTGAAGGTGCAAACAGCCAAATCAAGAGCACTAGAAGGTAGCCAAGCAAGTGAGAGTGGAAAATGATCCAAATCATGTGTACTACACGGCAGCCAAGCAAGTGAAATTATGAGTTTATCTTGAGTTGGGAGCCAAGCCTCCCTACTAGAAGGTAACCGAGCTAGTGAAAGGGACAACACGAGTTTATCATTCAATTGGGAGTTGTACCTCCCTAATTTTGAAGGAAGTCATTAGAAACTTCAGATGTATGAGTAGAAAGGCTTATGCCCTCAAATTTTTTTAGTGACCGAGAGTTAGGAAGAGTTAGCAAGAATTCAGACTTCGCACTTTAGAACTCTACTTTGTTTCCAGGCTGCAAGTCTTGTAACAATTTTTATTTATAACGAAGATGAGTTTTGTTTTGAGCCAGCACTAAGTTAACTCAGAGGGCTAAAGCTCTTGGGTTAGGGCCTGACCCTAACATCTGAAGCTCCTCTTTATTATATTGTTATGCTAGCATAGATTCCTGTTTTCTATTCATTTGCTTAATTAGATACATTTTCATTACAGCAGTAGTACAGATTCGTGGTTTCTTGTTCATTTACATAAGTAGTTCATTTGCATTACAACACTAGCATAGCTTCATGGTTTAGTTTTTTATTTTCTTAAATAGCTACATTTCCATTACAGAGGTTTATTGTTTAATTGTTCATTTGCTTAGATAGTTGCAGTCATATTATAGTGTAGAGTAGATTAGTTGTGTTTCATTTTTCTTCATGTATGCTTTCATTCAATTAGCAAGTTAGCAAAGAAAGGTTCCATAAGGTTTTCGGCGGGTGTATCAACCTCACTTCCTCCCTCTGGGACCATGACGTGAGGAAGAAACCCTGCAACAACCCCAAAAACATAGAATTTCAGTTTTGCATGGAGTTTGTTGTTTGATGCAGTTACATGGTTCATTTCTTGGTCATTCATTCATTTCCTAGTCATCTGTTCCTTCACCCTCTATCTAGGACCTCACTCACATGGCCATTCTCCTTCAGATTGAAATGCTTAAGCAGACGCTGTTAATTCATGTTTGAATGATTTTTACCCGTAGATTACCTTACAGAGAAAAACCCGACCAATCACTGCCCAATTCATTTTCAACGCTGACTTTATGCACTTTAAATCCCCACCGATGATCTACCTTGTTTGATCTGACGACTATCGTGCGATATCATGTGGATTTCTATGCAATCATTATCTGCTTGAGGGCATGCAATAAGAGTGGTTTCCCTGTGCTATGTGTCGCCCAGGGAGGCTAATCGCGTAAAATTTTAGAAAACTGCTTATAGCTTTGAGGGCATATGATAAACAACTTACCACCCTCTAAACCCGCTCCGCCATTTCCGCATGTTTTCTTCTCCTGATTTAATTTCCACCATCAATCTGTCTCTTGATCTAACGACTGTCGCTTCACCTAATCGCCAACTATCTTGGCCAATCTCCACCATTGATCAGACCCGCCTGATCTAACGGATGTCGCGTAATCTCACGCAGACACTTGCATGACTGTTATCTGACCAAGATTATGCGAGAAAAGTGGTTTTCTCATGCTATGTGTCACTCGGTAAGGCTAATCGCGTGAAATCTCAAAATACAGCTTATGGTTTTGAGGGCACGCGAAATACAACTTACCACCTCCGCAAACCTGCTACCATTTCCACACATTTCTTTTGCCCATGATCTAATCTCTGCCATCCATATGCCAATTAACCCTATCCGTCCATCTCTTGACTTAGCCTCTGCGATATAATCTCAATCGTCCATCTCCTGTTAACCTTGTTCGTTCATCTATTCACTCAACTGCCACAACATAATCTCCACCGTTCATCCTGTTAGTTAACCATGTTCACCCATCTATCTACGTACCCTCCTGCGATCCAATCTCAGCCATTCATTTACCTACCTGATCCAATGACTCTTATGCATCATTGCTCATTACGTCCTCTTTTGACCAATTTTGATCTCTAACTGCTCTTCTGCTTAAACACAAACTTAGCTTAGTTTCCTTTGCTTGCCCCTTAGTCTAGTTTTGATGATTTTTACTTATGCAACTTAGATAACAACATTAGATTAGTGTTATTTTAGCAATTATGCTTCACATAGCTGTTTAGATGGTTAGTTAGGGTCTGGTGTGAGTTAGCATTACAAGTTTTTTTCTTCATTATTGTAGTAGAGTAGCTCTCCCTTATAATAGATTTGCTCTTCTTCCATCAAAATCAAGCTTATTCTGACCCTATAGAAGTCTGGCTTGGAACCCCCAGGGTCCCTTGCCAGATGAGTAGTGACAATAGGTGGTACCTTCACTTCTACTTGTGCATATAGCATTATCACCTCCAAGTTTGTATGAACCCCGGGCTGATAAGTAAAGCTTGTAGCCCTAGGAGTTGCAACATTCTCGCTGCAATACCTAGGCTCATCACACACTGCCTCCATATTCACCTCTGCCGCATACACCTTCACCTACACCATTGCCACCTCTACCACCATTCAATATGGCAAACTCAGTAAAGCTACATGTGTTCAAGGGCTTGGGAAATGAAGATCCAGACTAGTTTTAGTTCGTCGCAGAGGTTGTATGGGAAGCTCAGGGTATCACAAATGATCAAATGAAGAAAGCAATGTTGGTTAGTGCTTTGTAGGGTTGTGTGCTAACGTGGTACATTAAGTACTGTATTGATAACCCGACGTCCGTGTTGGCAGATATCTAGACTGCTGAATAAGTTATTCAGTAGACCTAAGTCTGAAGCACAATCACTTGTGGGATTCAAAGAGATCATGATGAAGCTTGGTGAGAGACCCTAGGATCTGGATCAGAGATTGAAGTGTACAATCCATGAATCTAACATGAATATGACTAATGGGAAGCACTGTGGATGGTTTGTGTCTTCGTTCCTACCTCATCTAATGGTTGCGCTATCATAGCAAAAGATTGGGACCCAGGCAGAAGCCCTGGAAATTGCGATGAGATTGCATGAGACACCGATGCAAGATGTGAATATGGGAGTTCAGCAGATCCATGCGCAGTTGTAGAACCTTTTCCTAGAAATGCAGAGTCTGAAGAAAGATAGAACAACTCGACCTGAGGTGCGCGAAGAATTTTGGTGCCTAAAGTGCAAAAGCCAGGGGCATGACAAAGATCACTGTCTAGTTTTTACAAATTATGTTGCAGCAGGGAGACCAATACCTTTGAGGCTAGAATCTCTAGTAGGGCCAAGTAAAGGGCCCGTGCTATGGTGTGTTTTCTGTCAGGTAGCTGGGAAAAATGTGAAAAACAATTTCCATTTACTGCAAAAATTCGTACAGACACCACAACAATTCTTCTACAACTTCTGTCAATCAATGGATTATTATGTGCGCAATCTTCATAGTTATGAATTAATGATGGATAGAACACCTACATATAGCATGCAGGCAGAAGCCTAGCCTCTGGTCCAAGTCGTTGGGGGAGCGCGAGGTGAGTATAAGGAGCGCGGACGAGGATGAGGTGGAGGATGACCTGGTAGAGGTTGGGATTAGGTAATTTGTTACAACTATGGGGGACCAGGACACTACACGCAAGACTGCCCGAATTCAACGCGTTTTTCATGCCGCTATTATACTCAATTTTACCACACAACAGAAGATTGCCCGATATTGCTATCTAAGATACATGAAAAGGGGGTGCAGCCTCAGCAGCCAACTCAGAACCTGAAGATGATGAGCGTCAAGCCTCGCGAGGAAGATCCTAAGGTAAATATTATGTTGCGGAGTGGAATGATGACTGGTGAAATTAAGGGAAGAAGCCTGAAGAAGGTGAGTGGGTCCACAAAGCACCAAAAAAAGAGACCAGGTTTAATCTAGAATGCGCAAGAGAAACATTTATGGAATTGAAGAAAAGCTTCGCTGAGGCCTCTACCTCAAGAAGTCAAGAGAATCTGGCTAAATAAATGGACCCCTCCATGATTAACACTTTCTTAGATACCTATATGAAGTTGCTACGTGATAGTAAGGCTGTGAAGGGACTACAAGAACTAATCAATAGGTGTGTTGGGAAGGAAAATGCTACTAACAGACTACGCGTAGTTAGGAAGATTGGAAGGTATAAGGAAAGAATGGGGCGTGAGATGAGGCTCACTCCATAGATAAGAGAATATGAGATGGATCAAGTTATTCTTGATCTGGGGTCGGATGCAATTTTTTTTCCCGAAAGAAACATGGGAGAGCCTGGGGAGACCTATGCTACAGTGGTCTTTGATTCAGTTGAGGATGGAAAATCAGAAGAAAAACATCCCCATGGGAAGATTGGAGGGAGTAACGGTTGATGTTGGTGTGATGGGGCCTGACCCAGGTTCGGAGTTAATTAGCCAAACAAATCCCTACACTACTGGTCCTTTTGGCATCAACCCGTGGTGAGTAGACTCAAGTCTCACCTGAAGCAGTATGGGGGGATGCTGGAACCAAGTTTCCGTACCCTTGAGATGTCCGGTGTGTCGATTTAGTCCAACTCTGCCTACCTTCACGCAGGTCACTTTGTGTATTGTTCTAACTTGTGAGACCCTCGCGATTTGATTGTCTTTCGCGAAACCCTAACCAGGACTGAAATGCTTTCACGCTACTAAGGAATCGATCTATGCTATTTCCAAAAGTTATGCCACATATCTTACTTATCTTCTTACACATGTTAGTTAACTTCGCGTAAATAGATACTTTATCTAACATTAACTTAATCTACAAAGTTATGTATGTTCGCGCATCATATAAACAATAGAAATGCAATTTATACCCAATATATTCAATGCAGAAAACAGGAAATAATTACACATAATTGATATGAAAACTTCTCTTTATTAATGCTCCACTGGTTATAGAGTCAACTCACCTTGTGCACTTAGCTACAGGGGTCCGCGCATTCAGTTGCGGACTACTAGGCCTCTATGCACTCAATTGCAGAGCCTTCTCCTAATATACAACTCAAAGACTCAACTTTACACTTACATCTTCTGCTATGCTTCTATTCCATGATCATTACTTGCATTAGATGTCTCAAATACTTAGAGTCTCACTCTATTTATACAATCCCATAGTCCGCGGACCATGGGTAGATCTCTAAAGATGACATTACACTACAAAATTGAGGGTGGACAACCCTATGACTCATTTACAATTTCATGCTCCACGCCCACAAAATGCAGAGTCTTTACATTAGATTTACAATTTTTAGCCAAAATTTGGGCTTTAAGCCCCAAAAATATCCTTGGGGGATCTCGCGCCTAACATGCCCCCAACACAAACATTGTGACTCGCCCTCGAGTCATTCTATCGGTGCGGAGGTCTTTGCGTGGAGAACTCCCAACTCTACCTGGACTACTGCAAGATCGGTAGCGCACTGAGCAATTGCCTATTGCACTTCCTGGACATGTTGTTTAGAGACCACAGTCGCTAAACTGCTGCCCTGAATCTGTTCCTGTGTACCTTTCATCTGTCTGAGCTTTGCTTCAATGGTGGCTGTAATGATGTTGTACGCACGCCTTCAAGACAACTTCCATGTGTCAAGCAATGTCCACCTATTCCTTGAGCGCTTTCGCTTGCTGCATCCGCACGAGCCTCTATGTAAGGGCCACCATCTATGAAATCCCTTTTATTTCGTCATACTATTGTTGTAGCTCGCGTGCCTTTGTTTCTAGGTGTTGTATATTTGGTTCCTCTTGTAGAATTGTGATGACCTCGAACAACTCTTCAAATAGCTTGGTACAGTGCTTCACTGCAATTTTAATCTTCGTTATTCCTGTTGTAATGGCACTGGCGTGCTGTTCCTTCACCTCTGGCAGAGTTGAATGCTGCGCCTTCAATTGCAACTCAACTATCTAAAGGTTCAGCTCCAGCTAAACCTTAGCCATCTCTTCCTTCACCTCGTACGCCCCTGTTGCTAGTTTCCAGATGCATGCCTCCGCTGGTTCCTCTGCTTGGGTGGCCAGCTCTAAGACCATCTAGTAGGCTTTGTTGACCACCTGCACTAGCTGTCTATTCTGTGTCATGACCTCGTCGCGTTGTAGGCTCAATTGTTCAATATTAATTCGCTGCTCGCTCATCACCTGGAGCGCGCGACCATCCCTGGCCTGCAGTTCTACAGTCACTCTGTCCTGCAGAACATAGAGCATCTCCCAAGGAAACGCAACCATGTTTATTCCAACTCCCTTTAGAGCACTGACCATAGGCTTTTCGGCCTTGTTTTTTGTAACCAGCGCTCCCTCTGGTAGCACTATAGTGTTGGTCATGCGGGCGTGCAACATTTCCTCAGTTGCGACCATGCCTACTATGAGGCTGGTTGATAGAGTACCAGCCTTAGGAGTGCACACTTGCAACTCCTGTATCTATTCCCGAAGGGCCCCCAACACCATCTGGTTCTCCTTTGCGAACTATTGGAGGGCCACCACAGTGACATCCATCACCATCTCCCTTATGTCATGGAGATCCCCCTCAATGAGGGTGATCAGGTTGAAAGAAGTCTTGGAGGCATTTGACTTCTTTCTCGGCCCCACCTACTCTCTCGGGTATTGTCGCTTCAGCTGTGTGGATGCCGTCTGTGGGTCTGCGTAACCTTCCTCTATTTTTAGTCTCCTCTTCAGGCAAAGGTGACTTCTAGCCCTCGCACTCCTTCTCTGCTGCCTTTTTTTGTTCTTCTTCTGCCTTCACAATGTCCCACGCCTTCACTACTACTGCTTTGTTCTGTCACTTCTCTACCAACTGCGCCACCTGTAGTTTTGCCTCCTCCTTCTTCCTCTGCATGGCAGACTTCTCTGCTTCCACCGCGAAGCTGGCTGGAGCATGCCACGACTTAAGCATGATGAATATAACATCATTCGTCGCAAGGTAAGGTAGCTCATTCAATTTCTTCATGGGGTCCTTGTGCGCCCTAATATACACATGATGAAAGTCTGTCTTGAACTCCATGAAGCTCTGCAAATTGTTATAGATAGTGGGCAATAATGTGACTTGCGATTAATCCCCATTCTGATGTTCATCTCCATGAACACCTAGAATATTTTTCTGTCTCTGATACTCTGCACATATTTAGTTGCCCACAACGAAGAGTACTTCGCTACCTCTAGAAGATCCTGTGCAATCTTTGGGAATTGGCTGTCCTCGAGTAATTCCCAAGCCACCAGCATTAAGGATAGTAGAAGCCATGCATAGTGGAAATTATTTCCCTACTCCTTTGAATCGCGACAGTTTTCCAAGAACTCTTTGCACAATTAATCCGCCGAATTAAACTAGATCCCCTCTGCGCATTGTGCAGCAAGTGCAACGACTGATGTGGGTACCTCATCCGTGCGACACTTCCACATAACCTTCCCAGCCAGTATCTACTTCATGAATCTATCCGCAACATTGTTTATGCTAGAGATCACGTATCCTCTCTTCTTCTTCTCCAGCTTGAATTTCTTCTTCACGTCCTCCATGATGGCCAAATCATAACTTTTACCCTTCATGATATTCACTAGGTCCTCCTCCTTGCAAGGGATTTAGGTAATTCTGTGAATTAGGTGGTCCGTGATGGGGATGGGCTCCTCCAGCCACAAGTACCCAGCGTGCACCAGGTAGAGCAGCTGCCTGATGACAAAGATAGTCACTGGGACACGACGGTAATGTGACACCTAGAGTAGGTTTAACAACCCTGCTTTCTCTACCCCTCGCAGCCACTTGTGGGGCTCCAACTCTACGACTCCCACCAGTGTGTTTTTATTTTGGAGCATTAGCTGCACGGTTGCCAAATGTGGGAATTTCTCATGGTCTGCGAGATCATAGTCTTCAAATTTTAGAACTGGCACCTATCCTAAGTGCGTCCATCAAAATTGATGTCATCGACGAGAAGTGGAGTCCGCAGAGAGCTCTTGCTCTCATCTAGGTCCTTGGGAACCCTTGCTTTCCCCTTCCGCGGAGGAACATACGCGGGCAGCCTAGTCAGAGGATCTACACCCTGGGTTTCCATCTCCATTTCTTTTTCCTCCTCCTCTTCGACCAAGATTTCTTCAAGGTCTTCCTCCTTTGCATCGACTTCCAAATTGATCGCCTTCCCCTTTTCTTCCATAGTAAGTTTAGTTCTCAACGGGTTTCTAGGGGACATTCACACTGTAACATAGGCTGCTTGTCTCGACATGTGTTACAATTTAGGGATTTCTGCGACTATCCCGACACTTTCTGGGGCTTCTCCTATCGTCATGGCCTGCACGGTCTCTTCAATGGTCATCTCTCCAATATCCATGGCTTCCTCTGGCATGACCATACTGCTATTCCAAAATTCTCTCAATGGCTTAGGTAAGTTCTCAACCAATTCCTTTGACTTCAAAAGATCAAACAAATCAGGGTTCATGAATCTCTGGGCGTGCAATAGCTCAATTCTCAAATGGCCAAGTGTTGTTTGCTGGGCAGCCCTTTGCAATTTATATTGCCTTTTGAATTCAAATTCGACCATTCCCCCCAAATTTGGTCCATTAATGCTCCCTTGGTAGCAAATTTTCCCAAATCTAGCCCATAAAGTTCGCCTTAAATGCTTGCCGCCTGTTCCATTTGGTCTCAAACCAAGCATCACATCATGAATAGTGATTGTAACAGTCACTTTCCATCTAACCTGTGCAGTAGCACAACTACCCTCGCACTGTCACGAACCCTGTGACACCTCACTACTATGCATAGTCCTGACATCGCGCAGCTCTCCCACACCTCCTTTCAGCTGCCTGGAGCGTTAACACTATGCTTCCCTCGACTAGTCAGATGGCCAGGCCACTTGTGTATGGATTCAAATGACTACCATTTAATTTCCCTGGGAAAAGTTCACCATTCAGTTTCACCAACTGCATCGCGCCACAATCTGTGATCTCCTTAATAACATACCGTCCCATCCAATGCATCAAATTGGTAACCTCTTGGTGGTAGTCCCCAAGTTTGTTAATGTAATCAATCTCATCCTACTCTATCACCATGGTCATTTTACCAAGAAAGTCCTTTTTTATTCCTTCCTCAAGCTTCTTGACTTCTGCTTCCACCATGGTGGTTTTCTCCCTCAACCGAGCTCTTTCATCCATGAGTTCTTGGAGCTTATGATCACCCTGTCGGATCTCTTCATTGAGTCCCAACCGTTCTTCTTCGAGTTCTTCCAACTATGCAAGCCTTTCTTCCAGGGCTCCATGGTCTGTCATACCTATAAGCACCGCTATGCACAAACTAAGCACAATATATTCCACTGACATTACAATGTCCACTCCATAGACCAGCCTAAAAGGCGTCTGTGCTGTCAGTTTCTTCCATGTCGTCCTATAAGCCCATAATACTCTAGGTACATGCAGGTCCCAATCACTTCGCTGCGCATTACATACCTTGCTCAGCACCTTGCATACCTTATTGAACGCTTCCGCATGGATAACCTTCTGTATGATCGTTCTTCCTACATATTGTTTTTCCAGCCTGAAGAGCCATTTGCACATCTGCCCCCCCAACACACGCTTATTGACCATACCTCTCAGAGCGGAGTTCATGTGCATCCGCATAGGTTGTTTTTCATATGCCTACACCCACCTGGTTGGATGTGCATGCAGACCATCCTACCCATTGTATTTATTTATCAATCACACTCTAGGCTTCCCAAAGCATGTGCGCATCATCCTTCTACATTCACGCCAGTTGTCAAAGCTCCCTTTGTGCATACCCCACCACCTTGTGGGCATAGTGCGCAATACCAAATCCAAGGCTTGGAAGCATTGCTTTTCCAGCACCTCCCTTTCAAATTTATTTAAGAAGGTATCTACCTCACTTAGGCCATCATAAGTAGGCATGTCTCTTACTTTTGTCGATATGCAGCATAGCGACCTTGTCATCATATTAAAATCCAGTGTAGTTACCTCATGTAATCGATTCTGCCATTGCTACATTTCCTCATCTGAATCCGATGTACAGGAGCTTTCGCACTCCCATGAAATTTGCCCATCCGTGGTGGGATTTACCTAGTCTTTCTCTCATATAGTTATCTTATAGATGCAGTCCAAGTAATCATCACTTTCATAGTCGCGCACTGGCTCTGTATAGCATGATCCTTTAGCAAGGTCCAAGGGTATAACTATGCGTAGAGACTTCTTCTCAAAAATCATCTTGCGCTTCTTCAGATTAATCACCCCATTCATGTCAGTGACCCAATAAATTCCTAAGAGCGCAGGGTAGGGATTGCTTTCATCAACAATCTCTATTACTTCAAAGTCTGCTAGCACACTTGCTCCCTCAATATCCACGGTGATTCCCTACAATCGACCCATGGGTGATATTTTCTACTGGTTCGCCATTCGCAGCTAAATAGGAGACCACTGTAGCGTAGGTCTCCCCATTCGCTCCCATGTCAGCTTAGGTAGAACATTCACATCTGATCCTAAATCCAGAATTACTTGGTCCATCTCATATTCTTGAATTTGTGTGGTTAGCCTCATTTCTCTTTCTGTTCTTGTCTTAATATTTCCAATCTTCCAGACTACACATGGTTCTCCTGGCGTAGTTCTAGCACATTTGTTAATGAGTTCTTGTAATCCTTTTATAGCCTTACTATCATGCAATAACTTCATGCCTGTTTCCAGGAATGTCGTAAGCATAGATGGGTCCATCTTCGGCTCTGGTCTATCTTTGCTTCCTGAAGTGGAGGCACCAGTGAAGCTCTTCTTAGCTTCCATGAAGGTTTCACGAGCACGCTCCAAATCAATGTCTGCTTCTTTCACCAGAGCTTTGTGAACCCAAGTACTATCTTCTGGTTGTTTGCCTTCGTCATCTCCCATTGCAATTCCACTTCGAAGCACAATGTTCACATTTGGATCTTCCTCGCACAGCTCAAAACTCATCATCTGCATGTTCTGAGTAGGGGGAGGTGGTAGCGCTCCTTTGTTGCAAATCATAGTTATCAGCATAGGAAAATCTTCTGTCTCATGATCAAACAAGGTACAATACAAACACGATGGACATGTTGCGTTCATACAATTGCGGGCATAATGGCCTGGCCCTCCGCAATTGTAGCATATCAACTGTCAGCGACCTCTTCCAGGTCCTCCTCCACCTTGGCCTCGTCCGCACTTCTGAAATCTGGTTCGCGCCACCCCTGCGTTCTGGTCTAGGGGCCGCATTTCAGCCTGAACTCTGTAGGTGGGAGTTCTATCTATCATCAACTCATAGCTTCTACAAGTTCACTCATCATGTCCCACCGATCTACAAAATCACAGAACAACTGTTGCGAATTATGCATGTACTTTTGTAACAAATGGTAGTTGTCCATAACATGATTTCCACCTATTTGACAAATTGTGTATCACAAAGCAGGCACCATGCTAGGTCCTGCTTGTGCTTCGAGCCTTAATGACATCGCTCCTCCTCCTATGAGGTAATTTGTGAACACTAGGCAGCAGTGGTCCTTATCATGACCTTGACCCTTACATTTTATGCACCACACCTCTTCGTGCACTTCTGGTCAAGCTGTCCTATCTTGTTTCAGACTTTGCATCTCAAGGCATAAGTTTTTCAACTACGCGTGGATCTGCTAAGTCCTATGTTGGGATCCTACATTGGGGGTTCATGTAGCCTCATCGCTATCTCTAAGGCCTCTGCCTGAGTTGTTAGCTTCTGCTGTGATAGCACACTCCTCAAATGTGGCATTAGCAATGCTACAAACCATTCGCGGTGTTGTCCATCCGTCAAATTCATGTTAGCTTCACGAATTGTACACTTCAGCCTCTAATCCAGCTCCCAAGGAGTCTCACCTAGTAGCATCATGATCTCTTTGAATCCAATGATCAACTATGCTTCAGACTTTGGCCTGCTAAATTCCTTATTTAGCACAATTTGGATATCCGCAATTCTCGCATTTGGATTATCATTTGAGTGCTTAATGTACCAGATCAACACGCGATCCTGCAAAGTGCTAACCAATGTCACTTTCTTTATATTGTCATATGTAACTCCCTGCACTTCCCATACAGCTCTTACCACAAACCAAAATTGGTCTGGACCTTCATTTCCCAATCCCTTGAACATAGACAACTTTATTGTGCTTTCCATATTGAATTGCGGTGGTGGAGGAGGTGGCACGGACGAAGATGGAGGTGATGGTGGCAAAGCTAGTGGTGGTGTGGGTGGGGGTGGTATTTGTAGAATTCTTTGCATTATCAAATGGATCGCACTTTATGGAGAGACCTTCGCAAGCTCTTCCTTGCCCCCTTGCAAAGGTGAAATCAAAGGGCTATTCTCTGGGCCCTTACTCCCTTCGTTTCTGTAAGTTTTTCCACTTTACGTAGCCCCAAACATCAATGTAACTGCATAATCCGCTTTTCATACAATAGCATTTTAATCCAAGTATTGAGAGACTTTACATACTTACCTCGCGGTCCTTTGAGAAAGCATTGCACTGCCTCACTATAGTTGGCTGAAGTTTCTACCATGAACTCAGTAATGAATCCTCCTATAATCCGATCAAACCAATGATCAACAATGCGGGTTATCTTATCCTCTGATGCTTCCAACCTGTGCACCAACTCTAGGGTCCACACAATAGGACCGTCGAGCTTCCACTTTCCTTGTCTATCTGCTAGCTTCGCAATCCACTCGTACAACTCAGTAGGGAAAGATGTGAAGAATATTTCGTGGATCTTTATGTACAGGTAGAAATCTAACCACTCTTATTTTTTTAGTCGTGGATTCCTGTTCTCTTACGCCGTGAACTAGTGAATTATGTTGTCCAACTAGCCTTCAATTTCCTTCTTAGTTGGATTCCAATGATATGACGTTAGACATCTCTATGCAGATTCTGGTCCCGGTAATGGAACCATTTGTTGGCTTGATGGGGCTTGACCGAGGTTCTAAGTTAATTAGCCAAACAAATCCCTACACTACTGGCCCTTTCAGCATCAACCCGCGGTGCGCGCATTGAAGTCTCACCCAAAGTAGTATGGGGAGATGTTGGAACCAAGTTTCCACACCCTTGAGATGTTTGATGTGTCGATTTAGTCCAACTGTGCCTACCTTCATGCAGGTCACTTCACGCACTATTCTAACCTATGAGACCCTCGCGATCTGTTATGATCATCTTTCGCACAGCCCTAACCAGGGTTGAGATGCTTTCACGCTACTAAGGCAGTGATCTGCACTATTTCCCCAAGTTACGCCATGTATCTTACTTATCTTCTTACAAATGTTAGTTAACTTCGTGTAAACAGATACTTTATCTCACATTCACTTAATCTACACAGTTATGTATGTTTGCGCATCATATAAACAACAGAAATGCAATTTATACCCAATATATTCAATGCAGAAAATAGGAAATAATTACATAGAATTGATACGAAAACTTCTCTTTATTAATGCTCCATTGGTTACAGACTCGACTCACCCTGTGCACTTAGCTATAGGGGTCCGCGCACTCAACTATAGACTACTAGGCCTCTGCGCACTTAGCTGCAGAGCCTTCTCCTACTCTACGACCCAAAGACTTGACTTTACACTTAGATCTTCTGTTATGCTTCTATTCCATGATCATTACTTGCATTAGATGTCTCAACTACTTAGAGCCTCACTCTATTTATACAATCCCATGGTCCACAGACTATGGGTAGATCTCTAAAGCTGACATTACATTAAAAAATTGAGGGTGGACAACCCTATGACTCATTTACAACTTTATACTCCACACCCACAAAATACAAAGTCTTTACATCGGATTTATAATTTTTAGCCAAAATTTGGGCTTTAAGCCCCAAAACTTTCCTTGGGGGATCCCGCGCCTAACAGTTGATATTAAGGGCACGAGCACATTAGATGATTTTGAAGTATTAGAGATTGTGGATGACAACAATCCCTACCCCACACTCCTTGTGATCAATTAGGCCACTAACATGAATGGGATAATCAATTTGAAGAAGCGGAAGATGATATTTGAGAACAAATCGCTCCACATAGTGGTGCCCCTAGACCCTACAGAAGGACCGCGCTATACTAAACCGATCCGTGATTATGAAAGTGATGACAATTTGGACCAAATTTACAAGATAACAACGCGAGATCAGGATTCGGTGAATCCGATAGCAAATGGGCATATGCATGGGACCACGAAAGTTCATACACATCAGATTCAGATGAAGAGTTGGAGCATTGTCAGAATCGAATGCATGAAGTATCTACACTGAGCTGTAATACGATGACCAAGTCGTTGCGTTGTGTAGTGTCAGAGGTAATAAATCTACCTTACTATGATGGTTTAACTGATGTTGATAACTTTTTGGATGCATTCAAGAGAGAAGTGCCAGAGAAGCATCGCTTACAGGCCTTGGATTGGGTGTTGCGCGCTATGCCTGCGAGATGGTGGGGCACGCACAAGGACAATTTTGATGATTGGCATGTGTACAGAAAGATGATGAGAGTGTGGTTTGGTCACCCACAAGTGTGGCTAACAAAAAAATATGATGGGAGGAATGACCCGCGTGACCATTTGGCCAAATGGACTGAAGTGTATGGAGTGGAGCCTCAGCCAGAGTGGGTACATCTATTTTGTCATACCTTGGATGTTATATCGATGAATTGGTACTTGGAGATAGAGCTCCACCATGGCGCTGAAGAATGGAATTTTTTGTGCCAAGCATATTTTATGACATTCAACTTTGAGGATGGATTTGAATGTATTAATGAGGCATTGTAGGAGGTCAAGGTAGCGATGTTCAGGATACTGTAGGATCCTCTATATTTGATTCAACCTGATTGGACTACCTAGCTGAGCCACGCTTTGGAGTGCTACAATGTGACAGTGGAAGAAGAAGATGAAGACCCGAGGAAGATTAATATTCCAGAGACTGAAGGTCACTGCGAAGTTGAAGGACTGCAACTAGAGAATCCATACATCACCGCACCGCTCAAAACTAAACAGGTGAACATTGGCATGGAAGCAGAGCCGAAGTTTGAAAATATTGGGGACTACTGGGATGATCCAACAATAGGTAAGGTCATTGAATTGCTCCGTGAATATCGGGATCTATTCCCTACAAATTTTTCATATCTGAAAGGGATAATAGGGGACTTGGGTGTAATGAAGATCACTCTAAAACTGGATGGGAATCTAGTTAAGTAAAGGCCTTACTGCCTCAACCCGAAGTATAAAGAAAGGGTTTGCTTGGAGTTGGATAAAATGCTTGCAGCAGGCATTATTGAGCCAGTAGAAGAATCTGATTGGGTAAGCCCGATAATCATCTAGGAAAAGAAATAGAAGGATGAGATACGGATATGCGTAGATCTCAGGAAGTTGAATGACACTTGTGTGCATGATCCTTTCCCAACTCCATTCACCGATGAGGTGCTGGATAATGTTGGCAGCCAAGAAGCATATTTGTTTATTTATGGGTTCTCAAGGTACCATCAAATCAAGATCGCACTGAAGGATAGAAGTAAGATGACCTTCATGACTGAATGGGGATGCTTCCAGTATACTATGATTCCTTTTGGGCTAAAGAACGCATCGACGATCTTCTCGCTCATAGCAATCACAATGTTCAAATATTTCATTCACAAATTTCTAGAGGTATACTTTGACGATTGGACAGTGTTTGGACTGGTAAAGAGCCATGTAGCAAGTCTACGCTTGATGCTAGATAAATGTCGGAGGTAGAAAATTACACTTAATCTAAATAAATGTTTGTTCTGTGTCCCTTTTGGGATCTTGCTGGGTCACGTGCTATGCAGACAAGCCTTGATGGTACATCGTGCAAAGATCGCAGTTATAATCAATTTGGAGGCACCAAGAGTTTGCAACAGCTGCGCGCGACGTTGGGGCATACAGTGTACTATAGAAAGTTCATCATAAAGCTATGCTTAGATTACCACACCGATGGAGAAACTATTAAAAAAGGATGCTACATTCTGCTAGAATGAAGAATGTGAGAGGAACTTGGATGTGCTAAGAGAGAAAATGGTCACCATGCCAATCCTAGTCTTCCTGGATTGGAAGAAGGAATTTCATGTGCATTTGGACGTGTCATGTATTTTACTAGGAGCAATACTGACATAGGCCAATGAGGGAGAATTGGATCATCCTATAGAATTCGCAAGTAGGAAGCTATCTAAATCTAAGAAGAATTATTCAATGACAGAGCTCGAAGGTCTGGCTATGGTATACACGCTCCAAAAGTTCAGGCACTACTTTCTAGGTGGACACTTTAAGATGTATACATACCATTCTGTGTTGAAGTACTTGGTGAACAGGCCTATGTTGGGGAGGAAAATATGCAGATGAATGTTGCTATTTCAGGAATATGATTTTGATGTTATTACGAAACCAAGACAATTGAATGCCGGACTGGATCATCTGTCGCATATTCAAACAGGAGAGGAGCCTACTGGTGGACTCCAGTATTGTAGCAATAATGCTACAACTCCTGGAGCTTCCCTCTCTATTTTTATCAACCCGGTAGTTCGTAACAAACTTGGAAGAGATGGTGTTGTATGCACAAGTACTAGCTCTTGTCGTAGCTGTCACTTGGTCAGCCGGCACAAGTCCGCTAGGGTTCAAGCCAACTTCTATATGTTCTCAGAAGAAGCTTTTTAAGTGATGAACGAAAGCTATCTCAAAGGGAATTAACCTACTTTGCAAGAATGAACTGAAAGCCAACAAAACATGGAAACCCTAGTAAACCCTAATTCTACTAGCTTAATCCTTATGATGCAGTGGTGGGAATGCAACTTCTAAAAGTGATGCCATTACTTCTATTGGGATGAGATGCATGTGTTTAAACTACTTTCATCTGAAGAGAACATGTTTTTGTATTTTTGCTCAAGTTGTTGGAGTTATTATGACTGTGCTTCTTACTGGGTCTTGACTGTGCAAGGGTAGATCAAGGGGAGGAAGGCTTGGAAAAGGTCAGGAGGACTCTGAGAGGGTTTAAGGGATCCCTAACATCATTCAACAGGAGTTCACAAAGTTCAGATGCTTGGCAACTGTGTTTGCAAGCTTCTACAGGATGTCTGCAGGGGATTCTACAGGAAGTTCAGGATTTCTACAGGAAGTCTGCTAACTTCTATAGGATGTTCTGCAATAGGATTTTTGGGTGATGGATGAGTGAATGAGCTGTATGGGTGGATAGAGAGGTAGGAGGGGAGCTTGTGATAGCTTATGGACAGAGAGATGAGATGGAGAGGGAGTGTGTAAAGCTGGTTGGTCTAGAGGGGGGGTAGAGGCAATGGAAGGCCGAAAAGATAAAACAACGTGGATGATAGAAGAGTTGGGAGGAAAATGATCTAACTGGGAGGTAGGTAGATGGATTAGGCACGGCTCAGAAGGATAAGGAAATGATAGAGTGGTGCTGCGCAGTGTAAATGAAACAAATCACCCGTGTCTTGCACAAAACCGAGAATTCATCAACCTATTCTAACTGTTTTTATAAAACCATAGAACAGCAATGTCATTTTTAAGGGGAAAATCGTGCAAGGTGCTGAAACAAAGAATTATTGATCAAGATCTAAATGCATGGACACTTCTACAAACGGAAATATTACGTTAAAGCTTGCATGATCATGTAAAACTTTGTTTTTTGGTGGTTGGCACGGTCTGCACTCCCAATCTCTAAACAGAGGTGGAAGTGAGTGTGCAATCAACCTTTTCTTGGAACTCTGATGAATTCTAATCCCCTTACTCTAATTTAAACTACTGAAAGAACTTTATCCATAAAACTAACCTACTTAATCACATCAAGAAATTCAACTCAGCAAACTGTGTTCCCAAATGCAAGTAAAGGCAAAGAAATATAATGCTGAAAGAAAGACAAGTAACAATACAAAGGAAGGAAGCCTTAGGCTCTCAGGTTGGGCCCAACCCTGAGAGCTTAAGCTCCTTTAAGAACTCAGAGCTGCCTTAAATCTGCCTGCTTATTCATTAAGAGATAATAGTCAAAAGTCTGATAACATGCCAAAAATGGCTTACAAAAAGCAAAACAGAGCTATCAGCTCGTAGTCTAGAATAAACAAAAAAGTTTCAAAAGTGCCCATCGAAGGCTACAGCCTCAATATTTATACATTATGAGGGCCAAGCTGGCCTCCTAAATTAGTGGGGCTTGGCTGACCAACTAAAAGTAAACTATTGTTCCCTTAGAATCTGTTGGCTGCCTTCTAGCTCGGTGGTGATAGCTGTTGGAGCTCGGAGTTGGGGTGGAGATCACGAGGAAGGCCATTCAAGGTTGTGGACAACCTTCCTACAAAACCGCAATGCCACCTTGGTTGTCTCCTTGCCTCCATCTACATGGTTTTGCTCCATTTAATGTCAAAAAACCTGAAATAAACATGTATTAGCCACCTAGGAATAGTGACTACCCTCCTTCCTACAAATAACATGAATATACTAAGAAATGATGCATAAGTGATAAAAAATGAAGGGTTGAGCAAGGGTAAGTAGGCCAAATGAGCCCAAAATGTTACCAAATTTGGGGCTCATCATCACCCCCCAGCTAAAATATTTGCTCATCCTTGAGCAACTAGTCCAACTCCTCATCCTTCATTGCCTTTACTGCCACCCTTACATCCCAAGCCTCTGTAGTAGTGTCCTCCTTGCTGATATGGAACCCAGCCTTTCTGTTCACCTCTTCCCACTGTTCATTATCATCTTTCTCTGTGCTGCCTTCCATCAATCCTAGTAGCAGTGGTGGGCTTAGCTTGAGGCCAATCCAGCTGGCCTGGAGGTTTTGCATGGATTTCTTATAGAGGGCCACCCGTACTAGAGCTTCCCTCATCCGAGTTGGGGTATGATACTCTCTGATTTTCAGACTGTGGGCCAATGTATTCCATCTGTGGGTGCAAGCTTGGACAACGTTGTCTCCTAACAGTCTCTCCATGTCCTCAAAATGCGCTATGGCTTGGGCCTGCTGATCCATATATCTCAATGAAGCTTGAGGGTCAGTGGACAAGTGTTGGTGTGCCGAGATTAGTGCAACTGGATCCCCTGGTTATGCTCTAATTAACAATGGCTCATTCAGCTCTCGGTTCATGACCGCTTTGGCTTCTGCTGCTCTTTTTTCCTCATGGTTCAACCATGAGGCAAATGCCATTAATTGCATATCTCCCAAGGCCGTATTGGGATCCCATGAAATTACATTAGGCAGGGCCAAATTATGGAGGTAGAACTACGCTAATTTGGCCTTATCCTCTGATGAGCTGGTATTGCATAATTCAGTGAATTGATGCGGGTCTTGGAGCTGAGAGATACCCCTTTGCGCCAAGGTATTGATTTGAAATTGCAGCCATTGGTCTTTCAGGTACAGGCCATAGGATTTGGCCGGCTGTCTGCATTGGATAGCATCCATGGCCCAACTGGCCATGCAGGCCAATTGTGCCTCTTTCTGCTGCAGCTGTTGTTTGAGAGCTTGCACCTCAATTTGTGCTTGCTGTTCTGATTCCTGTAGATGCAAGGTTCGCTCCCCAAGACCGGTGTGCAGTTCCTTTTTGCCTTGTTGTTCTGCTGTGGTGTCCCCAGAGGATGTACCTGTTCCTGTCCTCAGCTCCTGTAGCTGCAATCTCAGCTTTTCGTTTTCTTCCTGTAGGAACACTCGTTGGCAATTTGCCACGTGTTTAGCCATGGCTAATTGACTTCTGGCCTCCTTGAGCTGCTCCTCCAAGGGGCCTATGTCTGCCACACCTTTTGACTTGGCTATTTTCATCCACGTGTGTGTACGTACTCTCTCTTCCTCCAATGCAAAAAATAGTGGCACAGTGAATTTTTGAGGTATAATTTTGCCAGCCTCTAAGAAGTTGTAATATGAACTCAGACTTGGCTGAGGGCTAGGCTCTGGAATATGCTCTTTCTCTACTTCTTTTGGTGGCTCTACTTCGCTGTCCCTCGGTGGTGATGAGGGTGCTTCTCCTTCCATTCTCTCTGTTTCCTTAAGCCGGGCTAAGGTTTCCTGTAGAGCATCTTTAGCATCCTGTAGCCGAGCTTTCGAGGCCAATTGGTCCAACCTATCCTTCCAAGTAGTTTTCTTCGGGCTCCCCCTCTCATAGGTGACTGATATCTTTGAGGGGGACCTCTCCTTGGGCGAAGTAGGGGCATCTTCGATAATGATTGGGCTGCTGGACGGAGGCTGTGGCTTGCCCGTCTTTATTCTCACACTTATTCTAGCTTTAAAATATAGAGGGGTCTCCCTCTTTCTCTTCTCCTTTGGCTTAGGAGGTGTACTGAGGGTGGCCAGCACAACTGCTGCCTCCCTTGCAAGAATGTCAGCTTTCTTCTCCTTGGGTTTCGCTTTCTCAGGGCTTCCTGTAGAAGACCCTTTTCCAGCTGATTTCGGGCTTCCTGTAGAAGCCGGTTTCAGTTTTCCTGTAGAAACAGGTGTCACCGCTTTAGTTTGTTTTGCTACATGTGTTTTACTTTTTGACTTGGTTGCGGCTGCTGTCGAGGTGCCTTTGTTGATGTGAACCTGCTCAGCCTTGTCCACTCTGGTTTGCAATCTTTTCTCTCTCGCCGTCAACATGGGTGTGTCATCCTTCTCTTTGGCACCCTTTTTCTCTTGTTTCTTCTTTTTCTCTTTCTTCTGCTCCGTGGTCGTGGTCTTCTGGTCTTTTTCTTTCTTCCCTGCGGGCACTGACTCCTTCTCCTCACTGCTAGATGAACCGAGCTCTTTGGTCAGCATCCTTATATCACCATCCTTGGTCAAATTTCTGAAGGCTTCCCATGAGAGAGGAACCTTGTATGTGTGGAGCGCATCCTCCACGAGGAGTTTGATGAGTCCATGGTGGGCTACCTGGTCTGGTGTGCCTTCTTTCAACTTGGTGGAACATTCAATCAGAGACTGTAGTAGAAAGTAGGGGATACTTAGTTTGTTTTCTACAGGTAGGTCCATCTGATGCCTTAATTCTGTGAGAAACCAAAAATGGTACCCATATACAATGCTAAACCGACCTTCGCAGGTGATGTACTTCATAATCTGAAGGCTAACTTCACTCCACAGTGGCAGTAAGCTGGTTCTACGAACCCCGTTTTTATCTTCTGAGAATTCCTCCTCTGGTGGAAAGAATTCTTTCTTAGCCTATTGGCCCAATTTCCTTTCTTCTTTCTCCCATGGTAATCCCATTGGGAGCTCAGTAACTCGGCTGATGAATTGTGGGGTGAGTCTGAGACTCAAACCCTTGAAGTTGACGGTGGCCAATGTTTTGGATTTCGGCTTCAGAGCTTGCAAAAACTCGTCTGCCACCTCATCGTCATAGCCCTGCAATTTGTCGCAGAATGACATCCATTGCTCTTGCGTGAACAGCTCCACCACCTCAGGATTTTCTCTTAGCTTTGTTGAGTCAGTTGGTTCCCTTCTGATGAACCCACCCAACATGGTGAAAAACTGCTGTGTTAGCTGGAGGTGGCGGGTGCGGAAGAAAATTGGCCTACTGGGACAGAGCGTAGAATTACGCCTCTGCCACGCATACAATTCACGAAAATTTTTCTCCCGATGACCTTAACACGGCTTAACTATAACTCACATCCTGTAGGACGACAATTCATGCAACGGCAGACAATACTTGCAATTTTTTTTTACGACCAGACTGTAGAACGTCGACTCTGCCACCCTCGAAACCAATTGCATGGAAGGTTCAGGCTTACCTTTTTAATCCGCCACCTTTTGACATGAGGAACCCAATTTCCTGTAGAAGAAGCTTTCCTGTAGAAGCAGCGCACGAATTCTGGAGGATACTACAGTGGGTCTGCGCTCTCTGTGCTGCTTAACAGGCGTTCGAATGGCCGAAGACTTGGAGTGTCGAGCTTCAGAGGAATCCGGATGCTCACTCGACTTTCAAACGACGAATGATAAATGCGTTGGGTGGCAATCTAGCCGATTAGATTTGAATCTGGCCGAATCCGTGGCGCGGGGGTGAGCTGTCCCTACCGGATCGTTGGACGACGTCACTCCATCATTCTTCTGCAAGTTCCCTTACTGCTGCATCATTCCCCGCAGATCTGCCGCCGTCATTTCTGTTAAAACTCGTTTTTCACCGACTGGATGGCTCTCACGTGTGCACTGCCCGTTCCTTTTGCCACGACCACCATTCACACATCCGACTAGACCACTGACTGGTCGACGTGGCCAGTCGAATGGCCATACGACCGCTCAACCCATTCACTTCACACTTGCAAACATTTCAAAGTAAAATTCATGCAATTCGACGGAAGAAAGGGCGAGGCACTTACCTGTGCGGCCGCGACATGATGCTTCGGGCTTTTGGACGATGATGAGTAGATTTGTTTGCTGCTGCTTGATTGCACAGGCCCGGAGGTTCCTCTTCACAGGCCGCTGATGATGAATTTTATGATTCGGCTGCATGTGCCTGCGTTATCCTTGCATGTTGCAGGCGATGGAATGGTGTACACTCTAGTTGGCTTAACTGCTACGGGACTCCTGCAGGATGTCCTGTAGCAGTTTTTCCTCCTCGGGTGCATGCTGCACGATGAAGACAGTGGCCTCACGATCACGCTCACAGGGCTCTTAGATAGCTGGGATGGGTATGGCATGGCATCTCAACGTTTTTTCATTTCAAAAATTGCTTTCTCTTGAATCTCAATGATCTGCTTTGATTGTGCAGGTATCTTCATTGCATGTCGACAGGGGTGGTAGAAGGAGGTGACAGCAGTGCGTGAGGGAGAAGATGGTAGCTTGCATGTGTCCATACTGGACCTTGGTCGTTAGATCTCCTCATACAATCAGTTCCGGGCCGTCCAAAACTTCTACAGGAAGTTTCCTGTAGAAATACAGAACTTCTTGTAGAAAGTCTTCACCTTCCTGTAGAAAATCTGCACCTTCCTGTAGAAAGTCTGCACCTTCCTGTAGAAGACTTAAGCTGTGATGAAATCGTGCCCATACCTTGGAGAAGATGAGTATTCTTGGAGGAGGTGCTGGTGAGGTCTCCTGGCAGCATGATAAGGATCCTTGACTTTGAGTTGAGAGACCTCCTCTCCTTCATAGAACACCTGCAACCTGCATGCATTTCCACATTATAAACTTGCTGTCCCTGTCTTTTTGCTTATTGTTTTTTCTCTTTTTTCTCTTTTTTTTTTTTTTTTTTTTTTTTGAAAGATAGTAGGGGTGCCTCAATGAGGTTTTCACCCTTGCCATCTGCCTTAAGCGCCTCAGAGAGGTTTTCACTCAAGGATCTTTTTCAAATCTTTTTTTTTTTTTTTTTTGAAAGACAATAGGGGTGCCTCAATGAGGTTTTCACCTCTACCACCTGCCTTGGGAGCCTCAGAAAGGTTTTCACCCAAGGATCTTTATTTTTATTTATTTTTTTATTTTTTTTAGATCTTTCAGGGTATGCCCAAAGCAGAGGCAAAACCCTTCTCTATGACCAACACTGATTTCTCCACAGTTTTAATGAACTCTTGTCTTGAGAGAGATTTCCTGTAGATCTTCAGTCGATGCCCATTGACAAGCATGGGGATGGACTCCTCATCAATGGTCCGAATAAGAACAGATCCATTGTCATGACATTTTTCCACTGCATATGGTCCCAGCCATCTGGTTCTCAGCTTCCCCTTGAAATCTTTGTGCCTGGAGTCATACAACAGTGCCCAATCTCCTGGCTGGAATTGCTTGTCATTGAGGTGTTGGTCATGCCACACCTTTCTCTGAAGTTGAACCACTTCTGAGTGAAGGAGGACCTGCATTCGGTGCACGTCCAGTCCATTCAGCTGTAATAACCTTTCTTGTTGTGCATGGCTGAGATCTAGGTCCAGCTGAGCTGCCATCCTCAAAGTGTTGTATTCAAATTCAATGGACAACAAATCTTTCTTCCCATAGACCAGCTCATAAGGTGTGAAGCCGGTTGTGGTCTTCTAGGTGGTGTTGTAAGCCCATGTGGCCTCAACCAGGCGATCTGCCCAATCTTTCCTACTGCTGCTCACCACCTTAGTAAAAATCCCTTCCAATGCTCTGTTGGTGACTTCCACTTGCCCATTTTCCTGTGGATGATAGGGGGTGGAAGTCCTATGCTTGATTTTGTGATGAGCTAGTAGGTCTTCAATTAAGTTGGATGTGAACTGGCTTCCTTGATCGGTGACTAACTCTCTTGGGTAGCCAAATTTGTAGAAGATGTTTTCTCTTAAGAACTCAGCCACCTTTTCTTCTGTTGCTGCTTTGATTTCCTTAGTTTCTACCCACTTTGTCAAGTAGTCAGTGCACACAATGATGTAAGACCTTTGCCTCGAAGGAGGGTTGATTAGACCCACAAATTCCATACCCCACTTCTCAAATGGCTCAAGAGTCACTTGAGGTTGGAGAGGCATCTCATCCCTTTGAGTCGGTTTCCCCATTCTTTGGCATTGGTCACATTGGCTGATATACCTTCTGACATCTTGATGAAGTGTGGGCCAATAGTAGCCTGCCTGCAGGATTTTGAAGGCAGTCCTCTTTGCTACAAAATGTCCTCCACAAGGCCCATCATGACAGGTGAGGAGGATATCAAAGACTTCCTCCTCCCTTACACAACGCCTTAAGATCTGATCAGGGCCAAGCTTGAACAGGTTGCCCCCGATCCAAGTGAATGAGGCACTTTTTCTGATGATTCTTCTCTTCTCTCTTGAAGATAGGTGCGGAGGGAACTATGCTGAAACAAGGTAGTTTGCTATATCAGCAAACCATGGAAAGAGTACTGAGATAGCAAACAGATGTTCATCGGGCATCTGGTCATCCACTGTTCCATCCTCATCTGCAGATAGATCCAATCTAGATAAAAAGTCAGCAACAACATTTTCTTTACCTGGTTTGTCAACAATGGTCAAATCAAACTGCTGCAACAAAAGTAACCATCTAATAATACGAGCATTCACATATGGTTTATTCATTAAATATCTAATTGCAGCATGATCAGTATGTACAAATGTTTGATAGCTAGTGATATAATGTTGGAACTTGTTCAGTGCATGGACCACAGCCAAGAATTCTTTCTCGGTTACAGTGTAATTCAGTTCTGCTTTGGACAAGTTTTTGTTGACAAAGTAAATGGCATACGGAAGTTTTTGCTCAACTTGTCCTAAGGCTGCCCCTATGGCTTTGTTCAAGGCATCCGTGTGGATGTGGAAATGTAGGGCCCAGTTTGGACCTCTCAAGATTGGGGCAGACACCAACTTGTCCTTTAATTCATTCAAGGCCTTCTGACAATCGTCAGTCCATTTAAACTCCACATCTTTTGCCAACAAGCCAAACAATGGTGAGGCTAGCTTGCTGAAGTATTTAATGAATCTTCTGTAATACCCTGTTAATCCTAAGAAACTCCGAACATCCCTTACCTTTTGGGGAGGTGGAACCTTCTTGATGAGAGCAATTTTGTTAGGATCCACTTGTAACCCTTGGCAAGAAATGGTATGGCCTAGCACGGTCCCTTCAGTCATCAAGAATTCACATTTTTCAGGACTAAGGGACAGGTTCATCTCAATGCATTTGGTTAGGACTTTTCCCAGATTGGACAATGCTTCCTTGAAGTTGGACCCATAAGGAGTGAAGTCATCCATATAGATTTCCACCGCATCATGGACCAGCTCAGAAAAGATGCTCAAGACGGCTCTCTGGAAGGTAGCAGGAGCATTACACAGACCAAAGGGAAGAACTCGATAGGCAAAGGTACCCCAAGGACAAGTGAAGGTGGTCTTATCTTGGTCTTCCAGGCTGATTTGGATTTGGTTGTACCCGCTAAACCCATCCAGGAAAGAGAAAAACTTCTTTCCTGCCAATCCATCCAACACTTGATCTATGAAAGGTAGAGGGAAGTGGTCTTTCTTGGTAGCTTTGTTAAGTTCTCGGTAGTCCACACAGATTCTCCACTTCCCATTTTTCTTGGGAACCAACACCAGAGGGGACACCCATTCGCTATCTGAGATGGGGTAAATGAATCCGGCATCCAACAGTTTTTTCAATTCTTCCTTGACAATGTCCTTAAGGGCTGGATTCATTCTCCTCTGGGGTTGCCTAACCGGTTTACAATCCTCCTTGATGTAAATGTGATGGGTACAGACCGAAGGATGGACTCCTTTCATCTCCTTATAGCTCCAAGCAAAAGCATCTAGATGACTGGCCAACAGACTACACAGCTCCTTTTCCTGGGAAGGAGATAGGGAGGAGCTGATCTTTAACGTTCTCTCAGGGCCGAACTCCACATTCTTGACTCTGGGAGTGACAGGGTTGGTTGCACAAAGGTCCACTAAGGTGCTAGCTTGGGCATCCTCCACCAATTCCTCTAAGGTCAATGCAGTGGGAGGTGGATTTTGGATCAAGGTCTCAATCAAATCATCCTCGGTTGGGGGGTCTCCCCTAGTGGTGTCTAGGGTGCACAAAGGTGCTGAGTACACCTCATCTTCTTCTCCTTCCTCTAACCAAAGTGGTAAGTCATGCTCTAATGAGGGTTGGGCAGGAGGGTATAGGACTAGCTGCTTGGACATAGGACCATTTTTGATGGTCATGTTTCCTGCACGGCAACTTATGTAAGCATCTGCAGTGGCTAACCAAGGCCTTCCCAAAATAAGAGGATATCCAATGAGCTTTGCCTTTGGTTGCAGCACCAAGAAATCTGAAGGATATTCCCAAGAGTCAACAGAGACCAAGACATCCTCCACAATCCCTTCGGGAGTCATGGTGGAGCGATCTGCTAGTTGTAGGACTGTCGAGGTCTTCCTCAAGGAACCCTGAAGGTTGAGTTTGAGCATGGTATCCCTGGTCATTACATTAATGGCAGCCCCCAGATCAATCAAGGTGTGAGGTATGATGGTGCCATTGATGTGGACATCTACTACAGGACTCCCAGGATCTAGGTACTTTGGGCAGATGACTTGTCCTAACATAAGGTCAGACAACTGTCCTAAGACATTGATGGTTGAAGCATCTCTCTTTCGCCTGCCTGGGTGTCTGAAACACTTTTCCTTAACCAGTTTGTTGTATATCGGTACATCTTTGATGGCTTGGAGAAGTGGTATTTTCACACACAACTGCTTGAGCTCTCCCAGAAGCTCATCCTCCTCTGGGTTGGGTTGTGTGGTGGCTATTAGTCTCTCAGGAAAGGGTGGAATAGCCTTTGGTTCACTTTCCTGTTTGTCTTCCTCGTCCTCTGGGGGAGGAGGTTGGCGATCCAGAAGAGTCTTTCCAGATCGCAGATTGATCTCCTGGATCTCCACAGCATAGGTAGGGCATGATGTTTCCCCAGTGTATACCTGCTGGGCCTGTCTGTTGTTGGGGTTCGGGTTCGATTGAGCAGACATTTGAGGTTGCCTTGGAGGAGCAGGAGGTAATGGTTGAGGTTGAACTGGTGGTGGAGGCAAAATGGCGGGAGGAGTGTTGTACTGGGGCCTCCACCCCGACTGAGGTGCATTCCACTGAGGCTGTGGCTGGGCATGTGAGTGATATGAATGAGTAGTGGGTTGAGTATGGTACTGAGGTGGATAGGACCATGGAGGAGGCACAGACCAGGAAGGATGAGCAGGGGGACCCCAGGAAGGTATAGGAGTAGATTGGTTGGGGCTGTAATAAGCTTGGGGTGCCCCTTGCATCCCCTGCTGGTAAGGTCTAGGTCCTTGTGGCCTCCTTTGGTTGAGGAAATAGAGAGGTTCGGTGGGGGCTTCTATCCCTTGATACATGGCTTTAAGCCCAGGTAAGGTTGGACATTGATTTGTGGGATGGTCCTCCTCACAAACGAAACATACTTCAACCGAATGCAATGGGCATTCGTTCTTAGGGTGTCTCCTTGTACACCTAGGGCAGAAGATAGCCAAGGCCCTCTCAGCTTCTTCCTTCTTCTGCTGGATCCTGAATGTATCCAGTTGCATGGCAATGGTCTGTCTCACCTCACTTTTGAGATCCTCTAATTGATTTGCAAACTCATGTTTGGAGAAAGGAATACCAGCTGAGATGAGGTTTCCTCTACCTCGTTTTCGGGCTGCCCTAAAGTGCTTTCTAAACACAGTCTTTATGTCCTCATAAGAAAATTGTTAAATATCTCCTCCAGCTAAAATGTGGAGGGTATCTAAGAGGTCTTCAGGGACTCCTCGGAGCAGGACCAACTTGAGGGATTCAGGGTCAAGTGTGCACCTGGCCCGTTTATAGCTAAGTTGGAACCTTTCCTCATAATCCTCTAAGGACTCATCATTTCCCATGGTCATCCGAAAGATTTCTCCCTTGGTTTCCTTGGACCTACAATAGTCCCGGTACTTGGCATTGAAAGCTTGCTGCATCTAAGCCCAAGTGGTGATACTGTTCCTAGGTAAGCCCATGAACCAGCGTAATGCTGCATCCTTAAGAGTTGAAGGGAAGAGTTTCAGCTTCTGCTCATCTTCAGTATAGTCATAGGTTCGACAAAGGACAGCAAACTCAAACAGGAAGGTATCAGGATATTCAGTAGTCAGTCCATGGAAGTGAGGTAAAGCGGAGGGGCTAATGTTCTTCATTTTCATGTCTCCATTGGTCTCTCGGATGGGGAAGGCACCTTCTATTCTCTCATCTTCTCCTCTATTGTCAGCCATAGCTTCAGATGGAATGGTCTCTAATTCTTCTTCTGCTATAGGATCTTCGTATATCTCAGGAGGTTCACCTATAGGTTCTTCTGGATCACTGTCACCAAAGAAGAGAGAAGGGTGACTCAGTGATGTGGTGGGGGTGTTGGGTAAGAATTTTCCTGTTTTATATCGATTCCTACGAGGCATGAAATGGAAAGACTTTTGATTGCTTTTGTTTTTTTTTTCTCTGGTACCTGCAAAAACTGAAACAGATTGATCTACAACTAACTATCTTGCTGAAATGAAAATGCAGAATTGAAATGAAAGCAAGGAAGAACTAATCTACTTTGCTCAAAGGAAATTGCAGGAATGGAAATGCTAGTCTACGCTTGCAGAATTGAAATGCTAACCTATGCTTGCAAAATTGAAATTGCGGAATTGAAATGTTAATCTATGAAAGCAGGAAATGTCTATGCTACTTTTGCAGAATGGAAATGAAATAAACTACTTAGCAGAAGGCGAGAGTAGGAAAATAGAAGAAAAGCAACAATTACTAATACTCTGACGCTTCCCCGGCAACGGCGCCAAAAATATGGTGGGCTCCAGTATTGTAGCAATAATGCTACAACTCCTGGAGCTTCCTTCTCTAATTTTATCAACCCGGTAGTTCGTAACAAACTTGGAAGCGACGGTGCTGTATGCACAAGTACTAGCTCTTGTCACAGCTGTCACTTGGTCAGCTGGCACAAGTCCGCTAGGGCTCAAGACAACTTCTATATGTTCTCAGAAGAAGCTTTTTAAGTGATGAACGAAAGCTATCTCAAAGGGAATTAACCTACTTTGCAAGAATGAACTAAAAGCCAACAAAACATGGAAACCCTAGTAAACCCTAATTCTACCAGCTTAATCCTTATGATGCAGTGGTGGGAATGCAACTTCTAAAAGTGATGCCATTACTTCTATTGGGATGAGATGCATGTGTTTAAACTACTTTCATCTGAAGAGAACATGTTTTTTTATTTTTGCTCAAGTTGTTGGAGTTATTATGACTGTGCTTCTTACTGGGTCTTGACTGTGCAGGGGTAGATCAAGGGGAGGAAGGCTTGGAAAAGGTCAGGAGGACTCTGAGAGGGTTTAAGGGATCCCTAACATCATTCCATAGGAGTTCACAAAGTTCAGATGCTTGGCAACCGTGTTTGCAAGCTTCTACAGCATGTCTGCAGGGGATTCTACAGGAAGTTCAGGATTTCTTCAGGAAGTCTGCTAACTTCTACAGGATGTTCTGCAATAGGAATTTTGGGTGATGGATGAGTGAATGAGCTGTATGGGTGGATAGAGAGGTAGGAGGGGAGCTTTTGATAGCTTATGGACAGAGAGATGAGATGGAGAGGGAGTGTGTAAAGCTGGTTGGTCTAGAGGGGGGGTAGAGGCAATGGAAGGCCGAAAAGATAAAACAACGTGGATGATAGAAGAGTTGGGAGGCAAATGATCTAACTGGGAGGTAGGTAGATGGCTTAGGCACGGCTCAGAAGGATAAGGAAATGATAGAGTGGTGCTGCGCAGTGTAAATGAAACAAATCACCCGTGTCTTGCACAAAACCGAGAATTCATCAACCTATTCTAACTGTTTTTATAAAACCATAGAACAACAATGTCGTTTTTAAGGGAAAATCGTGCAAGGTGTTGAAACAAAGAATTATTGCTCAAGATCTAAATGCATGGACACTTCTACAAACGGAAATATTACGTTAAAGCTTGCATGAACATGTAAAACTGTGTTTTTTGGTGGTTGGCACGGTCTGCACTCCCAATCTCTAAACAGAGGTGGAAGTGAGTGTGCAATCAACCTTTTCTTGGAACTCTGATGAATTCTAATCCCCTTACTCTAATTTAAACTACTGAAAGCACTTTATCCATAAAACTAACCTACTTAATCACATCAAGAAATTCAACTCAGCAAACTGTGTTTCCAAATGCATGTAAAGGCAAAGAAATATAATGCTGAAAGAAAGACAAGTAACAATACAAAGGAAGGAAGCCTTAGGCTCTCAGGTTGGGCCCAACCCTGAGAGCTTAAGCTCCTTTAATAACTCAGAGCTGCCTCAAATCTGCCTGCTTATTCATTAAGAGATAATAGTCAAAATTCTGATAACATGCCAAAAATGGCTTACAAAAAGCAAAACAGAGCTATCAGCTCGTAGTCTAGAATAAACAAAAAAGTTTCAAAAGTCCCCATCGAAGGCTACAACCTCAATATTTATACATTATGAGGGCCAAGCTGGCCTCCTAAATTAGTGGGGCTTGGATGACCAACTAAAAATAAACTGTTGTTCCCTTAGAATCTGTTGGCTGCCTTCTAGCTTGGTGGTGATAGCTGTTGGAGCTCGGAGCTGGGGTGGAGATCACGAGGAAGGCCATTCAAGGCTGTGGACAACCTTCCTACAAAACCGCAATGCCACCTTGGCTGTCTCCTTGCCTCCATATGCGTGGTTTTGCTCCATTTAATGTCAAAAAACTTGAAATAAACATGTATTAGCCACCTAGGAATAGTGACTGCCCTCCTTCCTACAAATAACATGAATATACTAAGAAATGATGCATAAGTGATAAAAAATGAAGGGTTGAACAAGGGTAAGTAGGCCAAATGAGCCCAAAATGTTACCAAATTTGGGGCTCATCACCTACTAATTTTGAGGAAGGACTACCTGATGCGCAACTCTTTTTGGTGCCCATCGTGGATAGTCACTTTGAAGATATTATACACTTCATGATGACGGGAATGGCTCCAGAAGGATATACTAGCCAACAAAAGAAGGAATTGGTGGTGCGCACGACAGATTTTTCTGTCATTGCAGGGCACTTGTATAAAATGGGATCATATGAAATACTGTGATGTTATGTGCTAGAATTTGAATGAAACAACATCCTCACTAAGGCTCATGGAGGAGCCACGACAAGACATTGTGCAAGAAAAGCAACAACGCAGAATATTCTACGCACTGGGTTGTGGTGGTCGACACTACATAAGAATTCAAAAGCGTATTGTAGGGTGACCATTGCGGAGGGATGGGCTGCCTCTAAATCCATAGATATCATTACATCCATTCGCGAAGTTGACAATTGACTTTGTAGGACCAATTCAGCCTCTAAGAAAGAAGACGGGTGCGCGATATATCATCACTGCGATTGAGTATTTAACTAGATGGGTAGAGGAGTAGCCTATGGAGGACTATACAAGCACAACAGTAGAAAAATTCATCTTTGAGTACATGATGACGAGGTTTGGTTGTCTAAAAATTTTGATGAGTGATTGCGGTACAAATTTTCTTAATGAAACAATCAACGCGTTGATGGAGGAATTTCAAGTTTAGCATTAGAAGAGTATGCCATACCATCCGTGGGCTAATGGGATGGTAGAAGCGTTTAATAAGATGTTGGAGAATGTGCTAACGAAGGTTTGAAATGCAAAAAGAAATCACTGGGATGTGCACGTACCCGTGGTGCTATGGGCTTAGAGAATAGCTTGTAAGAAGCTGACTGGACAAACACCTTTCACTCTGGTTTATGTAGTAGAAGTTGTGATGCCGATGGAGTACATTGTACCTAGTCTCCTCATAGTGGCATTCATAGGAATGGTGGATTACGGATCCCTAGAAGAAAGGCTCGTGCAACTGACAGAACTGGAAGAAGATAGTGTTGGCTTGAGTGGGCCAGACCCAGGTTCAAGGTTAGTTAGCCAAACAAATCCCTACACTACTAGTCCTTTCGACATCAGTCCACGGAGTGCGGGCTGAAATCTCACCCAAAGCAGTATGGGGTGATACTGGAACCAAGTTTACGCACCCTTGAGATGGTTTTGATGTCATTTTATTCCAGCTATACTACCTTTGCGTAGGTTTCTTAGCCCTCTATCCACTCCTCAGTACCTTCACGAAAGGGTACAATTGGCTTTCATGCAACCCTAAACTGTATCTTAGGGCGTTTCACACTGCTAGGGCAATGAATTGCGATATCTCCGAAACTCCTCTAAGTGTCCTACTTATCTTATTAACCGATCTTAGTTATCTTCGCGCAAACATATGTTCTTACTTGCGTTCACTTAACCAACACATTTATATACATTCACGCATCATATACTTATTATAAGTGAAATTCAATATAACAAGATGCATAAACAGGAAATAAAGATGCGAAAATTGTAGACTGCTCCTCTTTATTGATAATACTAAATGATTACAGACTTGACTAGCCCTGCGCACTCAGCTTTAGGGTTCCGCACACTCAGTTGTGGACTTCTAGACCTCTGCGCACTCAGCTGCAAAGCCTCTACCTACGCTACGACCCAAACTTAGACTTCTGCTCTATATCTATGACTCAATCCTTTCTTGATTATTCTAACTACTTAGAGCTTAGCTTTATTTATACAATCCCATGGTTCGTGGACCATGGGTAGATCCTTATAGCCGACATTACATTTCCAAAATAAGGGCAGACAACCCTATGACTCTTTAACATCTACACCCTCCGCGACCACAAAATGCGGAGTCTTTACACTTGGATTACAAAATTTGACCAAAATATGGGCTTTTAGCGCAAAAAATACCCTTGGGGGATCCCACGCCCAAGAGGGCCCCAACACAAACATCATGACTTGCCCTTGAGTCACTCTATAGGCACGGAGATCTTAATGCGAAGACCTCCCAGCTCCTTCTGGATAACCACAACCTCGGCAATGCACTGAGCGGTCACTTGCTGGACTTCTTCCACTCGTTGCTTGGTGAATGCCACTGAACTGCTACCCTGAATCTTTTGTTGAGTTTCTTATAGTTTCGCGAGCTTTCCTTCAATGGAAGTTGTGATCATATATGCTTCATCGATCCATAGCTATAGGCGAGCTTTTAGGACCACTTCTTTGTGCCGAGCAGTATCCACCTATCCCTTAAGCGCCTTTACCTCCTACATCCGTGCGAGCCTCTTTGTAAGGGCAACCATCTACGTGGTCCCTTTGACCTCATCATATATTAGTTGTAGCTTGCATGTCTGTATCTCTAGGCACTCTACATTCGGGTCCTCCTGCAGGGTGGTCAGGACCTCGAATGCCTATTCAAAAAGTCATATACAGTCTACTACTGTACTGTCAACCACCGCTATTGTTGTTGTAATAGTGGTGGTACATTGTTCCCTGACTTCCGTTGGAGTTGAAGGTTGAGCCCTCAACTGCAATTCTACAATCTGTAGGTTCAGCTCTCACTGAACCCTAGCCATGTCTATTCGAGCATTGTGCACCCCTGTGGCCAACTTATGGACGTGCACCTCAATCGGTTCTTCTTCCTGAATGTCCAAATCCTAGACCATTCAGAAGGCTTCCTCCACTACCTGCATGATCTGCTTGTTTTGTTCTACTTCCTCATTGCGTTGCAGGCCCAAGTGCTCAATGTTGATGCTCTGCTCGCTCATCACCTACAGAGTGCAACTCTCTGAGGCCCTAAGTTCCACGATGCCTCCATCTTGCAAGAGGTAGAGCGTCTCTCGAGGGAGTGCGGCCATATTGCTAATTGTGGGCTTGTTGGCCTCATTTTCTATAGTGAGTGCCCCATCTTGTAACAATACTGCATTGGTCACCCTTGTGCGCATCATCTACTCGGTAGCTAAAGTGCCGATCATGAGGCTGGTGGACACTGTGCCAACCTGTGGAGTGTGAACTTGCAAGTCCTATAGTTATGTTCAGAGAGCCCCCAATACCAACTACTACTATTCTTTGAACTATTGGAGGGCCTCTGTGATGACATCCCTCACTGTTTCTCCGATATCATGCAAATCCCCCTTACTGAGGGTGATTGGGTCCAAGGATGTCTTTGAAGCCTTAGTTTTCTTCTGCAATGGTGCCTTCTCTTGTGGGTGCTGATGCTTGAGTTGGGTGGACATCATCTTTGGGTCCACACCACCTTGTTTTCTCGGCTCCTCTATTTCTGAGTCAGCCTTGAACGAATGTGGCTTCTGACCTTCTCGCGCTTCTTCTCCTGTTTGTTGCTTCTTTGCCAATTTCACGACGTCGCACACTACCTGGGCCTTAGCCTTTGATTCCTCCTTTCTACGCTTCTCTACCATTTGTGCCATTTGGAACTTTGTTTCTTACTTCTTACGCTACGTGGTGGTCTTGTCCTTTTCCATCGCGGAGCCTGCTGGATCACGTGACTCCAATGGCCAAGACTCGGGGACTGCAAAGATAATGTCATCAGTTGCTAGATACTATAAGTTATGCCATGTCTTCGCAAGGTCCTTCCATGCCCTGATAAATACATGATGGAAATCCACTTTGAACTTTGCAAAGCTCTGAAAACTAGCATATATAGTGGGTGACAACTGTGGCTTGCGATTGATCCCCATCCGGATACTCATCTCCATCAAGATCCAAAAGATCTTGCTCTCTTTTATGCGTTGCACATCCTTGGTCACCCACAACAAAGCATACTTCATTGCCTTTGGAAGGTCTGGAATGACTAAAGGGAATTGGCTATCTTCTGGCAGCTCCAATGCCACTAGTGCGATCGACAACAAGAGCCATGCATAGTGAAACATCTTGCCCTACTCTTGTGCCTCGTGACAGTTTGAAAGGAATTCTCCACATAGATAATTCACCCAGTTGAACTAGAATCCTTCAGCGCATTAGGTTGCTAGTGCAGTTACAGGCTCAGGAACCTCATCTGTGTGACACTTTCGCATCACTTTCCCTACTCAAATTTGTGTTTCTACCTTAATTGCAAGGCTGTTACTACTAGAGATGGCATATCCCTGCTTATTCTTCTCGAACTTAAATTTTTTCTTCATATCTTTCGTGAGGGCCAACTCGCCACCTTTTCTTCTAATATATTGGCTGTATCCTCCCTTGAGTAAGACAACCATGTGATCTGATGGATCAAGTGGTCTGTGATGGGAATGGGTTCCTCCAGCCACAAACACCCATCATGCTCCAAGCAGAGGAGCTACTTGATGATGAAGACGGTCACTGGGGAATGGTGGTAATGCAGCACCCAAAGAAGGTTGAGCAACCCTGCTTTCTCTACACCCTTGAGCCATGTTCGTGGCTCCTATTCAATCGTTCCAGCAGTCGCATCAATCCATCAGTGCATTAGCTGCTCAGTTGCTAAATGCGGGAATTTCTCGTGATCTGCAAGTTCCCAATATTTGAACTTTAGCACAGGAACCCGTCCTAAGTGCGGCACCCCAAAAAAAATGTCATCTGGGAGTAGCGGAGTTTACACGGAGCTCTTGCTGTTGTCTATGTCCTTCGGCACCTTGGGTTTGCCCTTGTGCGGAGGAACATATTTAGGTAACCTGGTAATAGGGTCCACACCCTGGGTTTCAACTTCCATTTCCAAATCCTCCTCATCCACCAGGATTTCTTCAGATTCTTCCTCTTCTGCCTCCAAATTAATAGCCTTCCCCTTTTCTTGCAAGGTGAGCTTGGTCCTCTATGGGTTTCATGGTGAGGCATGCACCGGGATCATAGCCTGCTTATCCTTCTTTGGTCTAAATGTTCTGGGTGATTTAGGGACTTCAACTATCACTCTGGCACTCTTTGGTGTAGCTTCTACTACCTCAATTTCCTACGTGGCTTCCTCGAGTGTCAAAATCATTCTAGTCAGGAAGTCTTGCATCTCCTTCAGCAATCTCTCAAAGATGGAACTTGCTCTCAAAGCCTCAAAATTTGCAAGGTCCATACACACCTGATAGTACAACAACTGAATTTTCAAAATTCCAAGTGCTTTTTTCTGGACATCCACTTGTAATTTATAGGGCCTTTTGAATTCAAATCTGACCATTCCCCCCACATTCGACCCATTAATGCTAGATTTCTGACAGATTTTCAAGAATATAATCCATAAAGTTTGCCTTAAATGCCTACCACCCACTCCATTTGGCCTCAAGCCGACCATCAAATAGTGAACAATGACTTTAACAATCACTTTCTGGTGGACTTGCACATTATTTCCACGAGTAGCGTAGCTGCCTTCGTGATATCGCAGACCCTGTGACACTTCGCTGCTTCACGTAGTCCTGAAATAGTGCAGCTCCCCAACTTGGGTAATGTAGTTTATAGTCCCACACCTCCTTTTATCTGCCTGGAGCATTAATACTATGCTACTTTCATTTAGTCACATGGTTAGACCATAAGTGTATGGCTTCAAGCAACTGCCATTCACCTTTCCTAGGAAGGGTTCTCCATTTAACTTGACCAGTTGTACCGCGCCTTCGTTAATAATCTCCTTAATAACATATGGCCCTAACCAGTGCATCCTAAATTTTCTGGGGAATTTATCAAACTTACTATCATACAACAAAACTAGATCATTTACTTTGAATGTGCACATCTTGATGTGTCGATCATGCCATTCCTTTTCACGCTGCTTCTGGACCTACTGGTGAAATCCAGCCAAAAATATTTCTTCTTCAAGCTCATCTAGTTGTGCGAGCCTCTCTTCCAGGCTCTGAAATCCATCATTCTTGTGAGCATTGCTATGCGTAAACTAGCCACGATGTATTCCATAGGCATTATGGCTTCCACACCATAGACAAGCCTAAAAGGGGTTTGTCCCGTCAGCTTTTTGCATGTTGTCCAATAAGACCATAATACTGTAGGAATGCGTAGGTCCCAATCACTTCATTGAGCATTGAAAAACTTGGTCAGGGCATTTTCAAGCACTTTGTTGATCACCTCCATTGTCCCATGAGCCTATGGGTGATAAGGTGTGCTCTTCTGGTGATACACCTGAAAGACCTCGATTAGTGCATTAATCGTCTCATTCAAGAAGTGCGTACCATGATCACTCATCAAGATATTTGGACATCCAAATCACGTGAGTACATGTTCAAATAAGAACTTTGAGGCCATCATGCCCGTGTAATCCTTTACCAGTTGTGCTTCTACCCAGTGAGTCAAATACTCCATCGCAATGATCATGTACCTCACTCTTGTCTTCCCTTGTGGCTGAATAGGTCCTACAAATTGTATTGCCCACTTTTCGAAGGGTTGCAACATTATTGGTGGATTCAAAGGCATTTCATCCCTCTGCGATGGCCTACTTGTTCTTTGACATACATCACATGCCTTGCAATATGTTTTTGAATCTTGATGAAGAGTTGGCCACCACAACCCTGCATGTAGAATCTTCTGCGCGGTTGCTCTTCCTGCATAATGTCTACTCATGGTGCCCCCATGAGTGTTCACGAGGATGTTTCTTCATTCAAACTTAGCTACATACTATCGCAATATCTCATCAGTCCGTAGTTTGTATAGATGCCCAACAATGACAAAGAAATATGCCATGCGCACCACTAATTCCTTCTTTTGCTAGACAGAGTATCCTTTCGGTGCAGTGTGTGTTGTTTGGATGTGTATTATATCCTCAAAATGACCATCCACGACACACACTACAAATAGTTGCTCATCAAGCAATCCTTCTTCCATGTTAGTAGGTTCCTCACCTGTTTCGATGCATGACAGATGGTCTCATCTTGCATTCAATCGTCTAGGCTTCACAACAACTTCAAAATCTTATTCTTGGAACAATAAGAGCCATATGCAAATTCGCCCCCCCAACATAGGCTTATTGACTAGGTACTTCAGCATGGAGTGGTCTGTATACATCTTAAAGTGGCCTCCTAGTAGGTAGTGTTGATACTTCTCGAGCGCATACACCATAGCTAGCCCATCGCATTCAGTGGTCGAATAGTTCTTCTCTACTTTGGATAATCTGTGGCTTGCAAATGCGATAGGGTGGTACAAACCTTCTCCATCATCTTGTGTTAGTATTTCCCCCAATGCTATACATGACGCATCGACATGTACATGAAACTCTTTCTTCCAGTCCGGGAAGACTAGAATCGATGCGATAACCATCTTTTCCTTCAATATATCGAAGCTTTTCTTACAATCATCGTTCCAACAGAATGTGACATCCTTCTTTAACAATTTTTCCATCGGCGTGGTGATCTGGGCATAGCCTTTGATAAACTTCCTATAATATCCTGTATGTCCCAGAGTGCGGGGTCTACCATCAGCCCTTGTCTGCAAACCACAGGCCCCAATATGTTCCCAAAAGGAATGAAAAATAGACACTTCTTGAGGTTGAGCATGATCTGGTATCTTTGACAAGTATCCATCATCAAGCGCAAGCTCTCTACATAGTGCTTAACCAGCCCAAATACAGTCCAGTCATCAAAATAGACCTCTAGGAACTTATGAATAAATTCCTTGAATGTCGCGACAACCACACGCGAAAAGATAGCAGGCGCATTCTTCAACCCAAATGGCATTATAGTGTATTGAAAACAACCCCACTCAGTCGTGAAGGTTGTCTTTCTCCTATCCTCCGGCGCGATTTTGATTTGGTGGTACCCAGAGAACCCATCAGTGAAGGAGTATGCTTCCTGGCCACCTACATTGTCCAACACTTCATCCATGAATGAAGTTGGGAAAGGATCATGCACACAAGTGTCATTTAGTTTTCTGATATCAATGCATATCCTTATCTCATCTTTCTGCTTCTTCTCTTGCACCACCATTGGGCTTGCCAAATCAGATTCTTCCATAGGCTCAATGATGCTTGCTGCTAGAATTTTCTCTAGCTCTAAGCAGACCTTCTCCTTGTATTTTAGATTTAGGTGGTAAGGCCTATGCTTGACTAGCTTCACATCGGGTTTTAACGTGATCTTCATCACTCCTAGATCTCCAATTATTCCTTTCAAATATGTAAACTTGGTAGGGAATAAAAACTGGTATTCATAGAGAAATTCAGTGACCTTATCCACCATCACATCATCCCAGTAGTCTTTGATCTTCATGAATTTGGGTTCTGCCTCCGTACCAATGTTCATCTATTTAGTTCTCACTGGCGCGATTATATCAGGGTTCTCAATATGTCGTCCTTGAACTCGCAGTGGCCTTCTGTTTCTGGAATGTTAATCCTCTGCAGATCCTTATCCTCCTCTTCAGCAGATACATTATAACATTCCAGCGCACGACTCAGCTGAGTATCCCATTCAGGCTAAATCAAGTCTAAAGGATCCTACAGTATCCTAAATATGGCTGCTTTCACCTCTTGTAGTGCTTCGTCAATAGTGTCAAACCCATCCTCAAAGTTGAATTTCATCATGAATCCTTTGTGTAGGACATCCCATTCACCTATCCCATGGTGGATATTTGTTTCTATATACCAATTCATTGGGATAACATCCAGGGTATGACAGAACAGGTGCACCCACTCAAGTTGTGGCTTTTCTCCATAGGCTTGCATCCATTTGGCCAGATGCGTGCGCAGATCATCTTGTCCATCATTTTTTGTCTATCAGTCGCATCTTAGACTTCCCAAATCATGCTCTCATTATCCTCCTACATTCGCACCAACCATCAAAGCTTCCCTTGTGCATACCCCACCATCTTGTGGACGTAGTGCGCAGTGCCTAGTCTAAGGCCTAGAAGCGTTTCTTTTCTGGCACATCTCTTTCAAATGCATCTAAAAAGATATCTACCTCATTTGGACCATCATAAATAGGTAGATTTCTTTGCTCTAATGACACATAATGTAACAACCAGGACATCATGTTGCAATTCAGCGTAGTTACTTCATGTAACCAATTTTTCCAATGTTCTATTTCTTCGTCGAAATCTGAAGTGCAGGAACTCTCGCGCTCCCATGTGATCCGTCCATCCACGGTGGGATTCACCCAGTATTGGTCATGCGATGTTATCTTATAGATGTATTCCAGATCATCATCACTCTCATAATCGTGGACCAATTTCGTATAGCACGATCCTTCAACAGGATCCATGGGTATTATTACGCACTGTGACTTCATCTCAAATATCATCTTTCACTTCTTCATATTGATTACCCCATTCATATCAATAGCCCAGTTAATTCCCAAGAGTGCAGGATAGGGATTTTTGTCATCCAAAATCTCTATTACTTCAAAATATTCCACCGTGCTCGCTCCCTCAATATCCACAGTCACTCTCTGCAGCCACCCCATGGGTATGATTTTTTGCTAATTCACCATCCTTAGCTAAATTGGAGACCACTGTAATGCAGGTCACCCCATTCGCTCCAAAGTCTATTTTGGTAGGAAATTCGCATCTAACCCTGGGTCCAAAATGACCTGATCCATTTCATACTCTCCTATTTGTGTGACTAGCCTCATCTCCCATCCCGTCCTTGTCTTATGCTTGCCAATATTTTGCACTACATGCAGCTCATCTAGTGTGTTTCCAATGCATCTATTGATGAGTCCTTGTAGCCCCTTTATAGCTTTACTGTCCCGCGGCAACTTCATACAAGTTTCCAAGAAAGTTGTGAGCATAGAAGGGTCCATCTCCGGCTGTGGCTTATCCTTGCTTCCTAAGGCGGAGGCCTCAGCGAAGCTCTTCTTAGCTCCCATGAATGCTTCACGAGCGTGCTCCAAATCGAACTCAGCCTCTTTCGCAAGGGCTTTGAAAACCCATGTACTATCTTCTAACTATTTCCCCTTGTCATCTCCCATCGCGGTTCCACTCCTGAGCACTATATTTACATTTGGATCTTCCTCGTGCGGCTCAGACCTCATCATCTGCAAGTTCTGAGTCAGGGGAGGTGGTAGCACTCCTTTGTCACATATCCTAGCTATCAACATAGGACATCCTTCTATTTCATGATCAAACAGTGTGCAATACTTGCATGACGGACACATTGGATTAGTGCGATCATGGGCATAGTGTCCTAGTCCTCTGCAATTATAGAAAATCAATTGTGCTCGACCTCTACTAGGTCCTCCTCCGCCTCAACCTCGTCCATACCCCTAAAAACCTATCTGCACCATCCCAGTGGAGGTGGTATGAGTGAGGTTGGAGGTTATGGCAGTGAAGTCGAAGGTGATGTGGGTGGAGGTGGTATTTGTAGGAATCCTTGTCTTATCAACTAAATATCACTTTGTAGAGAGACCTTCGCTATCCCTTCTTTGTCCCTTCGCATAGGTCAAATCAAGGGGTTATGCTCTGGACCCTTATTTCCTCATTTCTGTAAAATTTTCTGCTTTGCATAGTCTCGAACACTAAGGTAGCTGCATAACCCGTTTTTCACACAACAACATGTTAATCCAAGTATTCAGTTATTTTACATACTTACCTCACAGTCCCTTGAAAAAACATTGCTCTGGCTCACTATAAGTGACTGAGGTGTCGACTGCAAATTTAGTCACAAATCCTCCTATGATACGATTGAGCCAATGATTGAAAGCGCGGGTGATATTATCCTCTGATGCTTCCAACCTTCGCACTAGATTTGGGGTCCATACAATAGGACCTTCAATTTTCCAACTCCCTTGGCTATCTGCTAGCTTCGCGATCCACTCATATAGCTCAATAGGAAAAGAGGCGAAAAATATTTCGTGGATCTCCGTATACAGGTATTTATCTAACCACTATTCTTTTGTTAGCCACGGATTTTTGTTTTCTTGTGTCGCGAACTTGTGGATCCTTCTATCCAACCAGCCTTTGATTTATTTCTTAGTAGGATTCTAGTGATATGACATCACACATCTCTTATACAGATTCTGGTCCCGACAACAGAACCATTTGTTGGTTTGAGGGGGCCTGACCTAGGTTCAATGTTAGTTAGCCAAACAAATCCCTACACTACTGGCCCTTTCGGCATCAGCCCACGGAGCGCGGACTGAAGTCTCACCAAAAGTAGTATGGGGGGATACTAGAACCAAGTTTCCACACCCTTGAGATGGTTGTGATGTCGGTTTATTTTGGCTATACTTGCCTTCGCGCAAGTTTCTTAGCCCTCTGTCCACTCCTCAGTACCTTCACGAAAGGGTACAATTAGCTTTCGCGCAACCCTAACCTGCAGCTTAGGGACTTTTGTGTTGCTAGGGTAGTGAACTACTATATCTCCCAAACTCAGCTAAGTGCCTTACTTAACTTATTAACCTATCTTAGTTAGCTTCACGTAAACTGATGTTATTACTTGCATTCACTTAACCAACACATTTACATACATTCGCACATCATATACGCATTATAAGTGAAATTCAACATAACAAGATGCATAAACAGGAAATAAAGACACAAAAATTGTAGAATTATCCACTTTATTGATCATTCTGAATGATTACAGAATCAACTCGCCCTATACTCTCAGCTGCAGGGGTCTGCGGACTCAGTTGCAGCCTTCTAGGCCTCTGCACACTGAGCTGCAGAGCCTCTACCTACACTATGACCCAAACTTAGACTTATGCTCTATATCTATGACTCAATCCTTGCTTGATTATTCTAACTACTTAGAGCTTAGCTCTATTTATACAATCCCATGGTCCGCGGACCATGGGTCGTTCTTTCACAGCTGATATTACATTTCCAAAATAAGGGCGGACAACCCTATGACTCTTTAACATCTACGCACTCCACAACCACAAAATGTGGAGTCTTTACACTTGTATTACAAAATTTGACCAAAATATGGGCTTTTAGCCCCAAAACTACCCTTGGGGGATCTCGTGCCCAACATATAGGCTTTTGGTTGGATTCCATCAGCAAGTTCAAAACGAGTGCGAAAAGGCATGGCACGATTGGCACATCAAACTACACACCTTCAAGGTAAATGATTTAGTGTTATTATATGATAGCAACTTTGATAAGTTTCCATGGAAATTTTGGATGCATTGGCTAGGGCCCTATGTCATCAAGGAGATTAGCGATAGTGGAGCAGTTGAGTTGGTTAAGTTGAATGGAGAGTCATTTATAGAGAAGGTGAATGGTAGCTAATTGAATCCATACACCGAGGATCCAACCAGATGACTATATGGTGGAAGCACAGTCTTAGTGCTCCAGGCAGTTGAAAGGAGGCATGGGACTATAAACTACACTACCTGGGTTGTAGAGTTGCATGATTGGGGAACTGCATAGAATGGAGGATTGTCATACTGTTAGTAGAAGCGTAGGGGGAGTTGCGTTATTGAACGAGAGACAATGTAGGTAGCCGGAAAGTGACCTTTATGGTCATTGTTCATGATTTTCAAATGGATAAATGGATAAATGAAGCAGAGGGGCGGCATTTAAGTTGGAATTTAAGAGCAAGATATTTGAAAATCTCCCACCACTCTAGCATTTATGAACAGATTTTGGTGGGAACGGTTGAATTCAAATTTGAAATTTCCTATAAATTACAGATGGCCACTCAACGAAAAACACTTGGCATTTTGAGAATTGAGGTGCTGAGCTATCAGGTGTGCATGAACCTTGACTATTTTGAGGCTTTAGTAGTGACTTCAATGTTTGAGAAATTTTTGAGGGAAACTCAAGAGATCTTAACTAGCATCATGTTGGCACCCATGGAGACCACAAGTGTTGGAGAAGCGATGGCAGCTGAGGGAGCTACCTTGGAGGTAGCGAGTGTAAAGGTACTTGTAGAAGTACCCAAATCACCGAGGTCACCCAAGCCAAGGCCTATGTTGACTAGAGAGGGTCCCAAACTAAGGAAGGATAAGTAGAAAGTGGCATAGTTGGTGTGCGTGTCGCATAGAAAACACCTGCAAAAAGAAAATCCCACTGCACAGGAGAAGGGAAAGGTAGTAGACCTAGAACGTAAAGAGGACATAGAAGAAACTGATATGGGCAAGGAAGACATTCATATGGGAGCAAAAGACATTAACTTTGAGGGGGCAGGCCTTGTCTCCAAGATACCAGAATAAATCCCTCCACGTCAAGGCAAGGTGATGGTCCCAAAAGACCTTGATGAGAGCAAAATCACACTTCACACACCATTGCTACTAGACAAGATCACATTTGAAGGCCCGCGCCTGGCACACATCCCCCATTTAAAGCTGGAGGATTGGGATTTGGCAGATACAGAGTGCTTTCCCCACTTGGCAACTGATACATTCATGCACCACATCTTCTATAAAGACTCTGGTGTGACCGCGTTGGAGCCAAGACAATGGATAAAAGGGGTGGACAAGGCAGGACTGTTGAACTTGCTATGGGTGTCGCATTACAACCACGTGCCCATAACTTTGATAGTGATAAAACAATTGTTATTCTTGGTGCACGATGGGTGCCTGTGGTTAGGATAACTGATACCGATCACTGACATGATGATCCACAGGATCAATTTGCTCCCACATTCAAGCTTGAATCCGACCATGGAATTTTCCAGAAAGATGGGTGAGCACGACCTCGCCGAACAAATGAAGGACAAGTCCAAGCTTGCCAAGAAGCTGCGCGGCTACCCCATTTCCAGCATAATCAACCCCATGATTAAAGTAGCCACCTAGATCCTGGTGGGGAAAATAATGAGGAAGTGTTGTGCAGAAGAAGTGCTAGCACCGGTTGTGTCTTTAGTGTCTCAATGTGTGGAGGGCGTACAATTTAACTAGGCACGCTACCTCTGCAGCGAGTTCCTCACGAAATGCAGAGAAGAGCAAGACCAAAGCAAGACCTTCCATTATGCATTTCTTCTATTTTCAATTGTACCAGTTGCGTGGAATTTACTGAAGAATAGTCAGTTTCCTCCAATTGCAGTAGAGCTGCCAGAAGCAGCGAAGTTCGCTTCACTCTGGGCCATGAAGGACCCCCAAATGGTCAAGGACAGTAAGATATTTTGGATCCTCATGGAATCAAGCATCCATGCCACAATCAACCGCAAGCTGTGACTCTCACCGACTGTCTTTGAGTAGTTGTACAAATATGTGGAGTTCAAGGTGAACTTCCACTATGTTTCCATCAGAGCGCAAAAGGACCCGAGGAGAAAATGGTCTGATCTTCCATACCTAGTGACGGATGATGCAATTGCTACAGTCCTAGAGAGTTAGCCAACAGAGTGGCACACAACCTCAGAATTATCACATGGCTCTAATAAGTATGTCATGAAGCAAAAGAAGGAAGAGGCCAAGTTAAAGATCGAGCAGTTGGCCAAAAGAAGGAGGAAGGAAGCCAAGGACAAATCCAAAGTAGAGCGCGCTGCCAAAAGGTAGGCAAAAGGGGAGGCAGAAGAGGAAGAGTGCGACTCTAATAGGAGTCAGAAGTCACCTCCTCCGCGGACAGAGGAGGAGGAGAAGTGCTCAGAAAAGAGTGGAGTAGACCCAGAGACTAGTCCATTCTGGGTTAAGCACACAAGGGACTAGGAGAAAGTAGGGCCTGAGAAGAAGTCGAAGGCTAGCAAATCATCTCTTGACCCAACCACCTTGACAAAGGGTGATTTGAATGACATCAGTGATATAGTGAGGGACGCGACCGCAGAACTGGTGCAATAGTTCTAGCAACATCAAAAACAAACCTTAGTCTCCATTCAAACTGATATGTGCGAGCTACAGATCTAAGCTACCCAGGTGCAGACCAGTGTAGGGTGGGGCAACGTGACATCAAGTAGTTTGGCACCTAGAACCTTAGATGCAGCAGAGATGGTCTGCTCAATGGATACTCGAGCCATCATGCTACCAGATGGAGCATTAACCACAGAGATAGAGGCTGACAGGGCCACTTTCAGCGCTCTCAAGAAAGTCGGGTTAAACTTGGCCATGCTTCCAAGTGAATCCCTTCACACCCTACAAGATGGTGTGATCATAGAAATTCGGGCTCGGGATTAGCGTGCATTGAATGTTATCATTGAACAGAAGGTGAAAAATTCCCAGATTTTCATAGAGAAGAATGAGCGCACAATAGTTGTGATGACTGAGGCATGCCAAACTGTTCTAGAGCTGAACATCTCAAAAGATGCGCCAGTCGATGCAAGAATCCGGAAGCTTGCTGCAAGTGTGTGCGATGCACGAACAGAGTTGGATATGGTTCATTTTTAACTGAACATTAATATCATGGAACTTGAGTTTAGGACCTAGTCTTTGACTCCACCAAAAGTGAGAGAGAAGCACAAGGCCACTATCAAAGATGTCGTTACAGTTGTCGATACCGCAATGAAGGATTACACTGCACTCTTCGAATAGGCACTCGAAGTAGGTACCAGTCTGTAGGAAGATACCAACCTACAGAGGCTATAAACTGAGGCACGAGAACTACAACAGAGGTACGACGAGGTTAAAGCAATGACGCACACCGCCACCATCACGCAGAGGTTGGAGAAGCTGCAGGAAGGAAAGGCACTCAAGGAACAAGTGGACATAGCACAATGCAAGGAGGCAGTATTGAAGGCCAGGTTGGGGCCTTGGCTAGATGAAGCATATGTGCTCATGACCACCATTCAAGGCAAACTGGCTAGTCTGCAGGAAACATAGTAGAAAATATAGGCAAACAACACAGGACCAGCGATGGAGCAGCTGCTAGAGTAGGTGAAGCAGGTGGCAATGCAGTGTACCACCGAGGTTGCAGTAGTCCAAGTAGAGCTGGGAGGTATTCATGACAAGATCTCCGCATCGGCTGAGTGACATGAGGCAAGTCACCAAATTTGTGTTGGGGGCCTGTTGTGAACAGGTCCCCTAGGAATGATGGAATGCTAAGCCTAAAGGAATTGTCCCTTACAACCTTGGTGATGGTGTACGACCCATATCAGTGCAGGTGAATTTTGTGGTGGGTCCCAACGAGGCACTCCTTTTACAAATGTAATCAAACTTTGTCACCAAACTCGAACTTGTTCAGATCCCTATATTGATCACGATGCTACTTGTACTTAACATTGGCTCGGTCCAATATGTCATGGACCTGCTGGAAGATGTGCTGAATGTGCTCAATGAAGTTGTTAGCATTGTCAGCATCAGCTTGGACATGAGCCAAATCTACTTGAGTAGCTACAAATTGTATGGCCACATCAATGGGATATAATGGTTGGAATCCCAATCCCACATGAAAGGAACTGTGGCCAGGTGAGCTTTGGAGAGCTCTGTTGTAACTATGTTGCACATAGGGGAGGCTTTTATCCCATGTGCATGGATGCTTCAAGTTATACATACATGGAATTTGTATGATCATCCTCTTGACAACCTCTATTTGGCCATCAATTTGGGGGTGGAAGGTCATTGTTGGGAACGGGTCCCCTAGGGTCAATTTTGGGGTTAAAAGCCCAAGTTTTGGAGCTAAAGGCCCAAGTTTTGTATAAAGAATGGATAGTTTCTGCATTTTGTCGTCGCAGAGCGTGAAGATGTAAAGAGTCAAAAGTGTTTCTGCCCTTAGTTTATGTAACTTGTGTCGGCTTGATGAGATCCACCCTCGGTCAGCGGACCATGGGAATGTATAAAAAGGGAGAATCTTAGAAGAGTATAAGCAATTCTTAGTAAGATTTTTGGGCAATTTATTGATGTAATGGGCCTGTGAGAGCTAAGAGTGAAGAGTCTTAACATAGGAAGGAGGTTCTGCAGCTGTGTACATAGAGGCCTAGGGTAGAAGTCCACAACTGAGTGTGCGGACCACTTCAAATATGTGCGCAGGGAAGTACAGTTTATACTGAAGATATGAAACCTTAATAAAGAGAATTATTCTGGAGATAGCTATGTATGAGCTATTTTACTTCTGTTATGAATGTATGCGGTTATGTTATGTTGAATACTAGATTTATTATTTAATGTTGTATTGATGTGTGAATCTATGTGTTTTACTTTGTCATATGAACGCAAGTAAGAATATATGTTTACGCAAAGATAATTATAATGCATGTTAAATTTATCCAATACTTAAGCTAATATGGGTAGACACAGAAGTAAGGGTAATTACAGAGGCGCGTAAGTGTCTAAATTGCCTATTCAGGGTACACGAAGAATCGAAGACCTTCGCAAAGGTCTCAAAGCCATATAAGAGAAGTATATCGATAAGAGCTAAAAGGCTTATCGACCTGCGTGAGGGAAGGGTTAGGGTATAAAACGACATCAAAATTATCTCAGGGTGCGGAAACTTGGCTCTTGCATCCCCCCATACTGCTTTCCGTGAGATTCCAGTCCAAGCTCCGCAGATTGATTCTGAAAGGGCCAGTAGTCTAGGGATTTTCTTGGCTAATTAACGTTGAACCTAGGTCAGGGCCCATCAAGCCAGCAAATGGTTCCATTGTCGAGACTGGGATCTACATAACAAGATGTATGATGTCGCATTACTAGAATCCAACTAAGAAGGAGATCAAAGATTGGTTGGATAGAAAGATCCACGAATTCGCAAAACAAGAGAACAAGAATCCGCGATTGACAAAAGAACAGTGGTTGGATAGATACATATACATGGAGATACACGAGACCTTCTTTTGTTCCTTCCCGATCGAGATCTTCTTCTATTCCTTAGTTTAGGTAACTTGTGTTGGCTTGATGAGATCCACCCTTGGTCCACAGACCATGGGAATGTATAAAAAGGGAGAGTCTTAGAAGAGTCTAAGTAGTTCTTAGTAAGTTTTTTGGGAAATTGATTGATGTAATGGGTCTGTGAGAGATAAGAGCGAAGAGTCTTAGCATAGGAAGGAGGCTTTGTAGTTGTGTGCACAGAGGCCTAGTGTAGAAGTCCGCAGCTAAGTACGTGGACCCCTACAGCTATGTGCACTAGGAAGTAGAGTCTGTAGTGAAAATATGAAACCTTAGTAAAGAGAATTATTCTTGAGATACCTGTGTATGAGCTATTTCACTTCTGTTATGAATGTATGTGGTTATTTTATGTTGAATACTAGATTTATGATTTAATGTTGTATTGATGTGCGAATCTATGTGTTTTAATTTGTCATATGAATGCAAGCAATAATATTTGTTTATGCAAAGATAATTATAATGCATGTTGAAATTATCCAATACCTAAGCTAATCTAGGTAGACACAGAAGTAAGGGTAATTACAGAGTCACATAAGTGTCTGAATTGCCTATTTAGGGTACGTGAAGGTTGATCACAGACCTTTGTGAAGGTGTCAAAGCCAATAAGAGAAGTATATTGATAAGCCCTAAAAGGATTATCGACCTACGCAAAGGAAGGATTAGGGTATAAAACGACATCACAATTATCTCAGGGTACAGAAACTCAGTCCCCGCATCCCCCCATACTGCTTCGAGTGAGAGTTCAGTCCACGCTCTGCGGATTGATGCCGAAAGGGCCAGTACTTTATGGATTTACATGGCTAATTAACGTTGAACCTGAGTCAGGGCCCATCAAGCCAACAGTCATGGATTTAGTGAGCTTGGTATCCAGCATAGACTAGAGGCTTCACTAAAATGTACTTAGGAAAACACTGTCTTGATATGAGATAATGCACTGTGGGATCCCAAAGTGTACCCATACTCGTTCAAAGAACAGATTAACAGTGGCTTATGCTATGATACTATTCTTACAGGATGTCAGAATGACCACCTTAGAGAAGCTATCGATGACCACGATAATAAATTCATTACCATGCTTAGTAGAAGGAAGGCCTAACATACAATCCATGGAGATGGATTCCCAAGGTCGACTAAGAGTAGGTAGAGGAATATATAGGCCTTTCTTCTTAATGGTCAATTCAAAAATGGCATAGGTAGTGCAAGATCTAATGTACTTCTCGACACCATGTCGAAGGTTTGGCCAATAAAATTACTTCTAAAACACTGCCACTATTTTCTCTACTCTGAAATGTCTAGTGACCCAACTGTAGTGCGCCTGCCATATCATCTTGACATGCTCACTTGAAGGAACATAGAAGTTTCATGGGTGGCATAATAGTGCACCCTAGAGGTGAAAATAAGGAACTTTCTTGCCTTCTAGGAGCATTTGGTATGTGTTGTTGGGTTGTGGATTTCTCTTGTAAAGATGCATGCACCCCAAAATATCGTGTCAATAAGAGTTGAGCACAGTCATCAGTGCCATGAACAACGATCGACTGAGGCAGTTTGTAATATTATTGGTAATTCCCTTCTTGTACTTAATGTTCAAATGGAACTCTTACAGGTCTGTGGACTATTTCTAATGGTGATCGTTCTGCAACTTCCTTGTGTTTGTATGAACTACAGGGGACAGTGGTTTTTGTAGATGAATGTTTCCTTCCCCAGAATGTAATGCTTCCATTGTTGGAAGGCCTGCATAGTGGAATACATCCCTTTGTCATAGGTGGGATACTTCCAAACCGTGTTTGAAAGTGTCAAACTGTGATATGCCACTAGATGCCCCTGCTAAGTAAGAACTGCACCAACAACATAGTTGGAGGCATATGTATCAATCTCAAATGGTTGTTGCAGGTCTGGTAATGTGAGAATTGGTGTAGAGAAGAGGCGATGCTTCATCTCAAAAAATACCTTTTTTGGGGATTCAGACCAAAATTACTTTTCTTTTGGTCCACCCTTGGTGACTTGACTCAAAGGCCAAATGATATGAGAGAACCCCAGCAGAAACTTGCGGTTGAAATTGGCAAGACTCAGAAATATGAGGATATCTATTAGAGTGGTTGGGGTTGGCCAATCCTAAATAACTTGTATCTTCGTTGGATCCATATTGACACCTCCTCATCAATGATGTACCCCAGATATTGAACCTGGGTCATACCAAAATTTCATTTCTCCATATTGGCACATAATTTGTGTTTTCACAAGGTTTGAAGGACCTGTTGAATATGGTGGATTTGCTCTTCCCAACTTTGGTTGAAGATCAAGATGTCATCCAAATACACTACCATGAATGAGTTGTTTAAGTTCCGCAAGATGCCATCCATCAACCTCATGAAGGTTATGGGGGAATTCGTTAACCAGAAAGGAATGATCAACCATTAGAAAAGGCCCTCCTTGGATTTGAAGGCAATCTTCCGCACATCAAGGGGTTTGATTGGTATCTGGTGATAACTGGACTTCAATTCAATCTTTTTGAAATATTTGGTCCCCTTGATCAATTCCAGAAGATCATCAATCTCTGGGATTGGATAACTATTCTGGATAGTGATCTTATTCAGTGCCTGGTGGTCAATAAAAAGTCTTGAGGGCCCATCCTTCTTCTTTACCAACACAATCGGGCTCCCACCGGGTGATGAACTTGACCTGATGTGCCATTTCTGTAACAAATTATGAATCTTCCTCTTGATTTCATCATTCTCTAGAACATAGCATCAGTAGAACGGTCCGTTGGGTAGTGGCACTCCTAGGGTTAGATCGATGGAGTGTTTGACCTGATAGTTTTGGGGTATCCCTATGGGTGAGGTGAAGTTGTCCCTATACTCCTCCATGACCTTGTCCATCTATTGCTGCCATGTGTAGGAGCCCTGTCTCAAGTCCATGGATGTGGCCACAATCTTCTTATTTCCCTGAGGACGAATCATAAGGAAGAAAAATTTCCTGGTCTGGGAAATGATCTTACTACATTGCTTCACAAAGATCAAAGATTTGATAGTAGGAGGTCCTACCTCTAGTATCTTGTATAACTTATTGCCCAAATAAATAATAACAATGTGAAGCATAGACTCATATACAACATAACGCTTCTAAAAGTATGGCGGGCTTAATAATACATCACAAACTTCAACATGAGAAACATCACATAGTACCTCATTTGTGAAGGGCTTGATGTTGTAGGGAGGGTGACACTACCAATTGACGCGGTGATCTTGTCCTTGGTGAATCCATCTGATGGTGTATGGTTGTATGTGTGGTGTGGTTGGTAGGCCTAACCACTTCATGACCTCTTCTGAAATGAGGTTCTTTTGGCTTAACTTGTCAACAATTAACTACAATTGAGAGCCCTTCACCCACATCTATGTGGAAGATCCTCTCCTCCCCCTCTGGACCTTCGAGCTTAATTATCTAGATCTTGATGGTGGCAATGGTTGTACTGGGATCCACGTCAATAATATGATTCCCATTTTCATTCCCCTTGTCAGGTTCTGACTTTGAGTCCTAACATGCATCTGATTCAAAATCCTTCAGCTCAACCACTAGTGACTTCTTGGCTCAACACTCACTTGTGTTATGAGTGAGGCTCTCATAGAACTCACACCATTTCCTTGTGTCTTTCTTTGTCTTCATAGTTTTTCTCTTTACTTGAGGCTTCAATGGTTTGTCTTGGGTCACCACACCTTGGCTTTGTCCTTTGTTTTTGAATTTGGGGGTTCTTTTCCCTTGCTTTAGATTCACATATCTAAATCCTCACTTCTTCTGTTTAAATTTCTATTTGATCTTGACAACATATCGATAGCCAGTGCCAAGTGAGGAGATATCTTGGAATTCCATCGTGTCTTGGATGTACCTGTGTAGACAGCCACAGTACTTGAGTACCAAATTCCACCCAGAATTCTTGATACCCAATTTTGTGCAAAGGGTATGAAAAATATTTGTGAACTCTGACACGTCTTGGTCCCTTCCCTGCTGCAACATGGTCCACTTTATGTATTTATCTTCATAGCTCCCACCAAGGTAGTATTGTTCCTTGATGACATCTCAAAAAGAATTCCAAGTGGGGGTTGCTGGAAATAGTGAGGGTTCCCTATCATCCTTCTCTTCGCAGTAGGTTTCCCACTAGTCCTTTACATGGGGGGCGACTTTGAGAAGTGAACAAGTAATACTTTCCTAATTGGAGAAGTCATGAACCAAAAAATATCCTTCCAACAGATTTAACCATCTATCTATGGCACCTGCATCTATCGAGACTTAAAATATGGTAATTTCAAAGTTGACTTGTACCTTAAAGGGAGTGGCATCTCTAGAGTGGCTGCTAGATGAGGATGTGTCACTTGTGCATAGCTGCTAAAGGATTTGGGAAAAGTTATCCATCATCATGTTCCTTTGTTGCTAAAGGGTTTCTTTGAGGAATATTTTTAAAGGATCTCCTGCTCCCTCTGTTAGAGTCGGTCTGGTCAGCCCTTCGTCAGAGATCAAAGCTCTTTGCGCATTTCAAATTTAGGTGTCCCGCTCCATCCACGAAGCTGCATTTCGCTAGGGACATGCCCTGATCTGACGGAGAAAGTCATGCTACTCATTTCCCCTCATGTTTGGCCTCTGCTGGTTCGTGAATTGGCCCGTAATCAATGAAATTCATGATAGTCAAGGTCTGGTCCTATTTCAGGACAGAGTCATTTTTTATGGTTTGGGTCTAGAAATTCATCAATTTGGTCTCTGAAAAACATGTCCAGAAACACGCCATGCAGGCCAGAGGGAGACCTTATACAACTATGGTTCAGAAAGCTTCATCATCACCTGAAGAGACATCAACTCTTCTTCAAAACTCAGTTTTGAAGAAAAGTCAAACAAGGTCAAATATGACAAAATTTTCCAAAAATCGACAATTGACATTTTTAGATGCAGACATGGATTTCAAATCCAAATGCCCAGTCACACAATCCCCACAAAGAAACGCTGAAAATTTCATCAAGAGAGCCAAAATTTCAAAGAAAAAAGGGAAAATCAGTGTGTTTAAAGGTCAAATAAAAAGGTGCAAAACTCAACATTAGAAAAGGGGTTTTCAAAGAGACAAAAATCAAATCCATCTCCTCCAAGCCTATATATACTTGTTTTTGCCCAAATGAAATGGCATTGAGCTCTTGCATGACTTGGAGAATACATTTGCAAAGGTGTGAAGTTGATATTGTGAGAATTTGAGTGAGTGAGAGCCGATTTCAAGGAGCACGGCGCATACACCAGGGAGTGCGGTGCACACACAGCGCACGACGCACTAGCAACCAGCCCGCAGTGGAAAATTTACAAGGGCGCGACGCATACAATGTGCACGGTGCACTGGGAATTGCACGTAGCTCACATAGTCTAGCGGCCCAAAACTGTGCCAAACCACTTCAAAATTTGGAAAAAGCGATCAAATTGAGATATTTGCAGAGCATCTACCAGTTCAGTAGGTTCAGAGGGCAGCAAAGAAATTTAGGGTACAAGCAGCAGAAATGGCATCAGAAAATTCATCAGAATATGAGGGGGAGACCCACAGTGACACAGCTTCAGGAGAACAGGCTCCCTAGAGACCTAGTAGTGGCAGACATGTCAGGGATGAACCAAACACCCTCACTGAGTTGCAGGTATGCCCTCTTGCTATGTCTTGTTTCCAGCACTTAGCATGTTCCAAATTTTTTCAGAGGGTGGCAAATGTCAGGGTTTATCATGAGTTGGCCCGTCTTTTTGCACTTCACCTACATGGAGGTCAGTCTATCTTGGCAGGGGTCACTTTCACATTGACGCCCGAAACCATATCAGTGGCAACAGGCATACCAAATGTTGGAGAACAGTGGCACAAGAAGATGAAGGTGGAGAGGGAACTTTATGAGCCTCATATTAAGGCCAGTTGTTTGAGTCAGCTCACTGGAGTTTTCCCATTCATATTTCTGAGAGATGAGTATGCTCCGCTCATGAAATTGATCATGAAATACTTCAGTTGTGAAGGGAGGTTTTCTCGCCTTTATGCCTATCACATCAGGTTGCTCATGAACTTTACCAGGGTGCATATGATGAACCTCCCATTTTTCATCTATGGGAACATAGAGAAAATGAAAAAGTTCATGCAGAACAAGACCCCCTAACAGCAGCTCAACAGTGTATATCACTTCGCCCTTATCCAGATTTTGGTGGATCATCAGTTGGGATTGCAGGGCATTGCTTGGGAGGACTTCATCTCCCGTGACTTCTTTAGTGCTCCACAGGTAGTATCAAAGGTAAAGCGTGAGATAGGTGGTCCTTCCCATCAGCATGAGTGCCATGAGACCATTATGGTGCCATTTTCCATCACATATCAGAGAGGCTATCCGAAAGGCACCATGCCTTTGTTTGTAGCAGCAAAGCGAGTGTTATCTCCACCTGGGGTGGAAGGGGCCTCGCTTCCTACATCGACGACACGGGTATAGGACAAGGGAAAGAAGCCCAAGCATGAGGAGGGGCCTTCAGGTGTGCCACTAGGTGGGTGAGAGACCAGATCCATTCTCCTTCATGATGATGATGATACAAATACACGTCCACAAAATGCACAGCTGAAAGAGATCTTCTAGGAGCAAGAGACAGAGATTCAATCCTTGACACTCAAGTTGGAGATGGCCAAATGGAACATCAGGTATTTGGAGTAGAGGAACAAATAGCTAGAAGACCAGCATGTGATCATGGAGCTGCAGAACATCCGTGAGGATCGCCTAACTGCCCAGCAGAGGAGGATTGAATTCACTTCATTGGAGCAACAGGTTATTGATGATCGTGAGTCTGTGCTTGAGAGAGTTAACATGCACCTAGACAAAATTTTGAACAAGTCGGACGAAGACAACACACTGCTGAGACACATGGCTCGTCATTACAGGGCACGGAACTTGAGTTTGAGAGCCCGAATAAGGAGTTTGAAAGCAAAATTGAGGAAGGCCACAAGAAGGGAAAAACGGGAAAAAGAGAAAGACAGGCTTAGAATCATGGCTGAGGCTTCCTTAGCTCAGCATGGCACTCCATAGAGAGCCCCCGGCCAAAATTTCAGAAAATTTGGAGCAATTTTGTGTTTTTGGAAATTTTTTGGTCAAAAAACAGGGTTTTTCTCCCTATGCGTCGTGCACCCCGCGTGGCGCTAAAATTCTAGAACTCAGATCGAAGAATGGCTTGCATTTTTGGATTCAGCATCAAAAAATATGGCTACTGGTGTCCGGGATAGAAATTTTGATAAGTTTGGGTCTCCTAAAGGTCAAAAAACACCCAAAAATGGACTCTCTGCCACTTTTTGGACACACAGAAAGCAGTCTTGGGAGAATGAATATTTGGAGGGGCAAATGAGCACCAAATTCAGAAATTCTAGTGGGGTTAGAAAGTAGATAGGACAAGCTTTCCAAAAATCCCACTTGGGCACATTTTGGACACATACAAGTGCCCCAAAACAGGCCCTAATGTAGCATGTCACACAGAGAAAAGCGCGCGGCGCACAGAGGAAATTTTTCCCAGTTTGCTCCCGTTTCACGAAATTCCGAGTCGCAACTTCTCCAAGTGGGCCCGGTCATTTACTCTTCAGTTTTTTGGCACCAAGGACGCCTTTTAAAGAATTTCCTCTCCAGGTGGGCATCTATCCAAGTGGCGAAAGAATGCAAAGGGTCACCCCAGCCAAATGTCATGCTTGAGAGCGCTGCACCTGTAGCTGATGGTTGGCTCTCCATCTCCATTTCGGAATGATTTGAGTAACTTCCCAACCCCTGGGCATTCCATCTCTTCTATACACTTTCTAAATATTGTAAGCAAGTTATTTGCAAGGGATTGGCTGGCTTGTAACTTCTGAGAGACTGTGGGAAAGAAACTATGTTTCTGCACTATGTATTTTTGACAGAGAGTTAATGAAAGGCAACGGATCTGTTTCATCAGATTCTTGTGGTTGTGAGTGTAGAAAATGTGTTCCTATGTTCCATATGTATCTTTTTATGTTTCATAATTCATTTCATGTTTCATTTCAGTGAAATTTTCTGAGATTAGGTAGAATTCAATTTATATTGCTCTGCCTGTGGGAAAATTTCATGTGCAGTGTCATTCTTCTGTTGAAAAGGATTCAGTGACCATGCCCTTTTAACCATCTTCAGCAATCTTTCCATTCCACGTCACCTTAAGTTGAAATTGATGTGCTTCCTGCCTACCTTGCCTCACCGAATAATCTGTGCCTTCATTCTCAATTCTCTGTTCTTTGCTAAGCGCCAGTCCCATATACATCTCAGAAGTTCGGTCACTTCGAAAATCTTTTCCAAAATCATTTTTCGCTTACTAGCCTAAGGTAAACATCGCATTATAAGTCATCTCAGATCATTTCGACTATCATATCACTGAGCGTGACACGGAGAGAGCCCTCTCCTGCTCTGGTAGGGCTAGCTACTAGACTGAGCGTGGTTTGTGGTTACCCTAATTTTTGCCTTCCTTCAGCTTAAGGCAGATTTAGGTGCTAACACCCTCATCTTTCTTTTCTTCTACCATGGGAGGCCATCATGGTTTATAGGGTTGGTATTGAAAAGGTTCAACCAGTTCGAGCCCTAACTCCTTATACCCTAACCTCGTTGGGGACATGAAAAGAAAAATAGAAAATTAATATAGCACTCTGATCCCACTGATCTGAAATTATACAAGAATGCAACAAAATATAGATACAAACATAAATACATAGATGAAACATAAATAAAACTTCATTTCATTAATATCAAAGAACTGAAATATGCTTACATAGAGAATGAAAATAAACTAGTTCATGTGATGGTAGCATGTCTCTGAGAAGAGATGTGGTGGCTACATGCCTCTGAGTTGTGTTACAATGAGGCTTAAGGGAATTTTTTTATTGAACAACAATGGAAAACCATAAACAACCAAAACCCTAACCCCGGGAGATGGAATGCCATGAGTTTATGGGCCCCATTGGGGTTAGTTGGGTAGCCAAGTTCCCTGGGTCGTAGCTTGGTCATATTATCTCTGTTTTCCACGTATGATACCTCGTTGGAAATATCTATCTGAGTAATACAATACTTGCAGTAGGACCATTAATGGGCCAATTTCAAACCTCAAAAAACATCATCTAGGGGGCTCAAAATAACTCCCAAAGATCAGGACCCAAAAAATAGCTAAAAATAGTAAATGCTGATATAATCAAGGTAATAAATAAAACTATTGGTTTAAGGGGGCCTGACCCAAGTTCAAAGTTGTTCGTTTCAACCAACAAAAGCCTAACTACTAGCCCTTTCAGCAACAACCTGCGTAGCACAGGCTACAGTCTCACTCGAAGAAGTATTGGGGGATGCTAGAACTAGGTTTCTGCATCCAGGGACATGTGATAAGTGGTTCTCAAGCTCTAGAAGTTCAGATATACCTTTCCGCAAATCGGTATCCTTCTAGGGATCACTACTTTAATTAGGGTAAAATGGCTTCTAGACCTTCACAAAGGTCTACAATTAGTCTTTGCAGACCTTAAACAAACGATTTATCTACTTTCACACATCAATAAATAACCCTAGATCTGGCTTTGCGTAGATCTATCCAATTTATTAGAAATCATAGCAGAATCAAATCTTAACTTCACGAACATAGACAATTACTTAAAGAATACATAAATAAGATAGATTCAGTAGTTTCATGCAACATTCAAACATTATTTTATGAAAAGATATTATTGAGCGATAGAATATAACATAACAGATTTAACATAAATGCTCAAATTGCATAGTAATTCTTCAAAATCAGTCTTTATTGATATTCAACGTTCATATTACAGACTCCTCTACCCTATGCACTCAGCTGCAGTGGTCCGTGCACTAAGATGTGGAATTACCAAGGCCTCCTGCACAATCAGTTGTAGGAGCCTTCCCCTTCTTGCCTAAGTACAGGAAGCAAAGCCTTCTTGCCTTAGCACTCACCCAAAACAGTCTCTATCTTGACTTAGCTTACTTAATTCTTCCTTTCTAGACTCGCTATGACTCAAATATATAGCATTCTTTCATACAATACCATGGTCCGTGGACCACAGGAGAATCTTAAAACTAACTCAAAATAAGGGGCTAAGACCCCTTTGACTCCTATCTACCTGCACACTCTGCATCCATATGTCGTGGAGAATTTACATATTTTTAAAAAACTTAAACAAAACTTGGGTTAACTAACCCCAAAATTGACCCTAGGAACCCTATCCCAATAGGCCCCCAACACAAAGATCATGACTCACCCTTGAGTCACTTAGCTGGTGCCTCAATCTTGTTGTGCAATACCTCGAGCTCAAACTGTAATACTGCAACTTCAGTAGTGCCCTATTCCGCAGCGTGTTGCACTACTTTGACCAATGTTTATGTTGTCGGGACCTCCACTACTAGGAGTGTTGATCCAGGTGGATATTGGTGGCCACCTGCCAAGTCCACCTAGACCCCCACCATTGTCCCTCTTGACATTTTCAGTTTCCTTAATTATAGCACAATTTACTATTTTTAGCAGTTTTCGGGTCCTAAACTTCAGGAGCCGTTTTGAGGCCCTAAACGATGTTTTTTGGGAAATCCCGCGCCTGCGATTTTTTAGATAAAAAATCGTTGTTTGCGTTATAGTCCTCAGAAAGATCTTTTCAACGGGCTATCATGCGCGTAAAACGGAGATCGTATGCCAAAGTTACGACCCCGGGAAGTTGATGTACCAATTTACCCAAACGGGGCCCATAGTTTGGCGTTTTCATCTTCTAGGGTTAGGTTTTGGAATGTGAAGGGTTTTCCATTGTTTCTCAACTATAAATAGGCCCTCGAGCCTCATTGTAACACAGTTCAAAACAGTTCAGAGGCATGTAGCCGACACATCTCTTCTCAGAGATAAGCTACCATCGCCCTAGCTGGGTTATTTCTATTTGTAAGCATATTTCAGTATTCTCCATTAATGAAATGAAGTATTATTTCCGCGGCATCTCTGTTTTTATGGTTATCGCATATTATTATTTCTGTTGCATCTCTGTTTTTATGGTTATCGCATCTCTGTATTTATGGTTATCTATGTAATCTATTGCGTTCCTGCTTAAATCCGGATCAGTGGTATCAGAGCGGTCTGCTTTTTCTCGGTTTTTCTTTGCATGTCCCCAACGAGGTCGGGATATAAGGAGTTAGGTCTTGAACTGGTCGAACCTTTGCAAGACCAACCTCGCAAATCTCGACGGCCTCCCATGGCGGATGAGAAGAAAGACGAGGGGGCAGGAGATCCTATCAAAATCTTGCTCGAGGAAGCGCTCGAGCGGCAAAGGAACGCGATGATGGATAGCTTTGCGCAGATCCTTCAGCGGCTACCCAGAGGCGACGCATCGGCTTCCAACAGCTACTCTGGAAACGCCACACCGTTTAAGGTACAAGTTAATTTTGAAATCCCCATCTTCGAGGGTCAAATAGACGCAGATGCCGTAGATAAATGGTTAAATCTGCTAGATGGGTATTTTTCTGTTCACGAATTTTCAAGTCGGGAGAAGATTGTTTTCGCTCTTCTCAAAGCAGCCCCCCACGTCAAGGACTGGTGGGAAACCTATTGCGAGCAGAAGGATGAAAGTACAGGCTCACTATTTTCAACCGCACCCACTTGGAATGACTTTCGGGATGCCATCAAGGAGCAGTACTACCCCGTCGGAAGCTATGAGGACAAATACATCAAATGGACCACACTGCGGCAGGGACGAGACCAAGATGTGCCGGAGTTCACAAACATTTTTCATACCCTTCGCACACAGTTGGGTATCAAAGATTCTGAGCTGCATCTGGTACTCAAATACCGCGGCTGCCTACACAGATACATCCAGGAAGAGATGGAGTTCTTGAACATCTCCTCACTCGGCACAGCGTACCGATACGCTGTCAAAATCGAGCAAAAGTTCAAACAGAAGAAGCGAGACTTTGGATCTGCAAATCCAAAGCCCAAAGGACAAAGCCAAGGCGGGGTGACCCAAGACAACCCGTCGAAGCCGCAAGAAAAGAACAACACCACGAAGCCGAAGAAGGACACAGGAAAGTGGTGTGAATTCCACAAGAGTCCCACTCATAACACAAGTGAGTGTCGGACCAAGCAGTCGCTGGTGGCCGAGTTGAAGGCTTCTGAATCAGATGCATGTTCCGACTCTGAGTCAGAACCTGACAAGGGGAATGACAAAGGGAAGCAGATTATTGATGCGGATCCCAGCGCCACTGTTGCTACTGCCAAGATCCAGAAAAATGAGCCCGAAGATCCAGAGGAGGGGGAACGTCTTTTCCACTCACAGATGTGGGTGAAGGGTTCGCCACTGAAATTCATTGTCGACAGTGGCAGCCAAAAGAACCTCATTTCAGCAGAGGTCGTGAAGCAGTTGGGCCTACCAACTACACCACACCCACAGCCGTACAGTATCGGTTGGCTCCACGAAGGACGAGATCTCAAAGTTTGCCAGCAGTGCCGCCTTCCCTACAGCATCAAGCCCTTCACAGACGAGGTATTGTGTGATGTTACAACTCTGGATGTTTGTGATGTACTATTAGGCCAGCCATACTTGTGGAGGCGACATGCTGTGTATGAGTCAAGGCCTCGCGCTGTCATCATTTCTTTGGATAATTCATTATACAGGATACCGGAGGTAGCCCCACCTACCGCCACCTCTTTGATCACTGCTAAGAAAGGCAGCAAGCTCATCTCACAGACTAGGAAATTTATTTTCTGTCTGGTTCGCTCCCAAAGTAAGGGGAAGACCGTTGCTACATCCATGACCCCCGCGAAGGGTTCCTCCACACAGCAGCAGCAACAGAGGGATACAGTCATGACAGAACACAGGAACAACTTCTTGTTACCCGGAGGGGTACCACACAAGTTTCAGGTGGGCGACAAAGTTTGGTTACATCTGCAGAGGGAGCGCCTTACCAGAACCCATCAGAAACTCAGATCACTTCGACATGGTCCTTACACCATTACCAAGGCTATGGGAGACAATGCATTTGAGCTCAACATTCCCCCATTCCTTGGCCTGCACCCAGTGTTCAATGTGGACCGCCTTCGGCCATACTTTCCACCATTGCTAGATACATCCGACATTGCAGAACAGCTCACCCCCACAGAATTAAATCCAGATTGCATGGAACAAGCTGCAACTGATCGAATCATGGACACACAGATCAAGAATACTCGCCAACAGAATATTCAACTGTATCGAGTTGTCAAAGCAGGCCAACTCCTTCACAATGGCAAGTGGCTCACCAGGGACCAAGTTCAGCAAAAGTTTCCCCATCTCATGGAGGAACTCAACGCAATGGGGACCATTGCTTCCTAAGGGGGGAGGAATGATCCAGGTGGATATTGGTGGCCACCTGCCAAGTCCACCTAGACCCCCACCATTGTCCCTCTTGACATTTTCAGTTTCCTTAATTATAGCACAATTTACTATTTTTAGCAGTTTTCGGGTCCTAAACTTCAGGAGCCGTTTTGAGGCCCTAAACGATGTTTTTTGGGAAATCCCGCGCCTGCGATTTTTTAGATAAAAAATCGTTGTTTGCGTTATAGTCCTCAGAAAGATCTTTTCAACGGGCTATCATGCGCGTAAAACGGAGATCGTATGCCAAAGTTACGACCCCGGGAAGTTGATGTACCAATTTACCCAAACGGGGCCCATAGTTTGGCGTTTTCATCTTCTAGGGTTAGGTTTTGGAATGTGAAGGGTTTTCCATTGTTTCTCAACTATAAATAGGCCCTCGAGCCTCATTGTAACACAGTTCAAAACAGTTCAGAGGCATGTAGCCGACACATCTCTTCTCAGAGATAAGCTACCATCGCCCTAGCTGGGTTATTTCTATTTGTAAGCATATTTCAGTATTCTCCATTAATGAAATGAAGTATTATTTCCGCGGCATCTCTGTTTTTATGGTTATCGCATATTATTATTTCTGTTGCATCTCTGTTTTTATGGTTATCGCATCTCTGTATTTATGGTTATCTATGTAATCTATTGCGTTCCTGCTTAAATCCGGATCAGTGGTATCAGAGCGGTCTGCTTTTTCTCGGTTTTTCTTTGCATGTCCCCAACGAGGTCGGGATATAAGGAGTTAGGTCTTGAACTGGTCGAACCTTTGCAAGACCAACCTCGCAAATCTCGACGGCCTCCCATGGCGGATGAGAAGAAAGACGAGGGGGCAGGAGATCCTATCAAAATCTTGCTCGAGGAAGCGCTCGAGCGGCAAAGGAACGCGATGATGGATAGCTTTGCGCAGATCCTTCAGCGGCTACCCAGAGGCGACGCATCGGCTTCCAACAGCTACTCTGGAAACGCCACACCGTTTAAGGTACAAGTTAATTTTGAAATCCCCATCTTCGAGGGTCAAATAGACGCAGATGCCGTAGATAAATGGTTAAATCTGCTAGATGGGTATTTTTCTGTTCACGAATTTTCAAGTCGGGAGAAGATTGTTTTCGCTCTTCTCAAAGCAGCCCCCCACGTCAAGGACTGGTGGGAAACCTATTGCGAGCAGAAGGATGAAAGTACAGGCTCACTATTTTCAACCGCACCCACTTGGAATGACTTTCGGGATGCCATCAAGGAGCAGTACTACCCCGTCGGAAGCTATGAGGACAAATACATCAAATGGACCACACTGCGGCAGGGACGAGACCAAGATGTGCCGGAGTTCACAAACATTTTTCATACCCTTCGCACACAGTTGGGTATCAAAGATTCTGAGCTGCATCTGGTACTCAAATACCGCGGCTGCCTACACAGATACATCCAGGAAGAGATGGAGTTCTTGAACATCTCCTCACTCGGCACAGCGTACCGATACGCTGTCAAAATCGAGCAAAAGTTCAAACAGAAGAAGCGAGACTTTGGATCTGCAAATCCAAAGCCCAAAGGACAAAGCCAAGGCGGGGTGACCCAAGACAACCCGTCGAAGCCGCAAGAAAAGAACAACACCACGAAGCCGAAGAAGGACACAGGAAAGTGGTGTGAATTCCACAAGAGTCCCACTCATAACACAAGTGAGTGTCGGACCAAGCAGTCGCTGGTGGCCGAGTTGAAGGCTTCTGAATCAGATGCATGTTCCGACTCTGAGTCAGAACCTGACAAGGGGAATGACAAAGGGAAGCAGATTATTGATGCGGATCCCAGCGCCACTGTTGCTACTGCCAAGATCCAGAAAAATGAGCCCGAAGATCCAGAGGAGGGGGAACGTCTTTTCCACTCACAGATGTGGGTGAAGGGTTCGCCACTGAAATTCATTGTCGACAGTGGCAGCCAAAAGAACCTCATTTCAGCAGAGGTCGTGAAGCAGTTGGGCCTACCAACTACACCACACCCACAGCCGTACAGTATCGGTTGGCTCCACGAAGGACGAGATCTCAAAGTTTGCCAGCAGTGCCGCCTTCCCTACAGCATCAAGCCCTTCACAGACGAGGTATTGTGTGATGTTACAACTCTGGATGTTTGTGATGTACTATTAGGCCAGCCATACTTGTGGAGGCGACATGCTGTGTATGAGTCAAGGCCTCGCGCTGTCATCATTTCTTTGGATAATTCATTATACAGGATACCGGAGGTAGCCCCACCTACCGCCACCTCTTTGATCACTGCTAAGAAAGGCAGCAAGCTCATCTCACAGACTAGGAAATTTATTTTCTGTCTGGTTCGCTCCCAAAGTAAGGGGAAGACCGTTGCTACATCCATGACCCCCGCGAAGGGTTCCTCCACACAGCAGCAGCAACAGAGGGATACAGTCATGACAGAACACAGGAACAACTTCTTGTTACCCGGAGGGGTACCACACAAGTTTCAGGTGGGCGACAAAGTTTGGTTACATCTGCAGAGGGAGCGCCTTACCAGAACCCATCAGAAACTCAGATCACTTCGACATGGTCCTTACACCATTACCAAGGCTATGGGAGACAATGCATTTGAGCTCAACATTCCCCCATTCCTTGGCCTGCACCCAGTGTTCAATGTGGACCGCCTTCGGCCATACTTTCCACCATTGCTAGATACATCCGACATTGCAGAACAGCTCACCCCCACAGAATTAAATCCAGATTGCATGGAACAAGCTGCAACTGATCGAATCATGGACACACAGATCAAGAATACTCGCCAACAGAATATTCAACTGTATCGAGTTGTCAAAGCAGGCCAACTCCTTCACAATGGCAAGTGGCTCACCAGGGACCAAGTTCAGCAAAAGTTTCCCCATCTCATGGAGGAACTCAACGCAATGGGGACCATTGCTTCCTAAGGGGGGAGGAATGATCCAGGTGGATATTGGTGGCCACCTGCCAAGTCCACCTAGACCCCCACCATTGTCCCTCTTGACATTTTCAGTTTCCTTAATTATAGCACAATTTACTATTTTTAGCAGTTTTCGGGTCCTAAACTTCAGGAGCCGTTTTGAGGCCCTAAACGATGTTTTTTGGGAAATCCCGCGCCTGCGATTTTTTAGATAAAAAATCGTTGTTTGCGTTATAGTCCTCAGAAAGATCTTTTCAACGGGCTATCATGCGCGTAAAACGGAGATCGTATGCCAAAGTTACGACCCCGGGAAGTTGATGTACCAATTTACCCAAACGGGGCCCATAGTTTGGCGTTTTCATCTTCTAGGGTTAGGTTTTGGAATGTGAAGGGTTTTCCATTGTTTCTCAACTATAAATAGGCCCTCGAGCCTCATTGTAACACAGTTCAAAACAGTTCAGAGGCATGTAGCCGACACATCTCTTCTCAGAGATAAGCTACCATCGCCCTAGCTGGGTTATTTCTATTTGTAAGCATATTTCAGTATTCTCCATTAATGAAATGAAGTATTATTTCCGCGGCATCTCTGTTTTTATGGTTATCGCATATTATTATTTCTGTTGCATCTCTGTTTTTATGGTTATCGCATCTCTGTATTTATGGTTATCTATGTAATCTATTGCGTTCCTGCTTAAATCCGGATCAGTGGTATCAGAGCGGTCTGCTTTTTCTCGGTTTTTCTTTGCATGTCCCCAACGAGGTCGGGATATAAGGAGTTAGGTCTTGAACTGGTCGAACCTTTGCAAGACCAACCTCGCAAATCTCGACGGCCTCCCATGGCGGATGAGAAGAAAGACGAGGGGGCAGGAGATCCTATCAAAATCTTGCTCGAGGAAGCGCTCGAGCGGCAAAGGAACGCGATGATGGATAGCTTTGCGCAGATCCTTCAGCGGCTACCCAGAGGCGACGCATCGGCTTCCAACAGCTACTCTGGAAACGCCACACCGTTTAAGGTACAAGTTAATTTTGAAATCCCCATCTTCGAGGGTCAAATAGACGCAGATGCCGTAGATAAATGGTTAAATCTGCTAGATGGGTATTTTTCTGTTCACGAATTTTCAAGTCGGGAGAAGATTGTTTTCGCTCTTCTCAAAGCAGCCCCCCACGTCAAGGACTGGTGGGAAACCTATTGCGAGCAGAAGGATGAAAGTACAGGCTCACTATTTTCAACCGCACCCACTTGGAATGACTTTCGGGATGCCATCAAGGAGCAGTACTACCCCGTCGGAAGCTATGAGGACAAATACATCAAATGGACCACACTGCGGCAGGGACGAGACCAAGATGTGCCGGAGTTCACAAACATTTTTCATACCCTTCGCACACAGTTGGGTATCAAAGATTCTGAGCTGCATCTGGTACTCAAATACCGCGGCTGCCTACACAGATACATCCAGGAAGAGATGGAGTTCTTGAACATCTCCTCACTCGGCACAGCGTACCGATACGCTGTCAAAATCGAGCAAAAGTTCAAACAGAAGAAGCGAGACTTTGGATCTGCAAATCCAAAGCCCAAAGGACAAAGCCAAGGCGGGGTGACCCAAGACAACCCGTCGAAGCCGCAAGAAAAGAACAACACCACGAAGCCGAAGAAGGACACAGGAAAGTGGTGTGAATTCCACAAGAGTCCCACTCATAACACAAGTGAGTGTCGGACCAAGCAGTCGCTGGTGGCCGAGTTGAAGGCTTCTGAATCAGATGCATGTTCCGACTCTGAGTCAGAACCTGACAAGGGGAATGACAAAGGGAAGCAGATTATTGATGCGGATCCCAGCGCCACTGTTGCTACTGCCAAGATCCAGAAAAATGAGCCCGAAGATCCAGAGGAGGGGGAACGTCTTTTCCACTCACAGATGTGGGTGAAGGGTTCGCCACTGAAATTCATTGTCGACAGTGGCAGCCAAAAGAACCTCATTTCAGCAGAGGTCGTGAAGCAGTTGGGCCTACCAACTACACCACACCCACAGCCGTACAGTATCGGTTGGCTCCACGAAGGACGAGATCTCAAAGTTTGCCAGCAGTGCCGCCTTCCCTACAGCATCAAGCCCTTCACAGACGAGGTATTGTGTGATGTTACAACTCTGGATGTTTGTGATGTACTATTAGGCCAGCCATACTTGTGGAGGCGACATGCTGTGTATGAGTCAAGGCCTCGCGCTGTCATCATTTCTTTGGATAATTCATTATACAGGATACCGGAGGTAGCCCCACCTACCGCCACCTCTTTGATCACTGCTAAGAAAGGCAGCAAGCTCATCTCACAGACTAGGAAATTTATTTTCTGTCTGGTTCGCTCCCAAAGTAAGGGGAAGACCGTTGCTACATCCATGACCCCCGCGAAGGGTTCCTCCACACAGCAGCAGCAACAGAGGGATACAGTCATGACAGAACACAGGAACAACTTCTTGTTACCCGGAGGGGTACCACACAAGTTTCAGGTGGGCGACAAAGTTTGGTTACATCTGCAGAGGGAGCGCCTTACCAGAACCCATCAGAAACTCAGATCACTTCGACATGGTCCTTACACCATTACCAAGGCTATGGGAGACAATGCATTTGAGCTCAACATTCCCCCATTCCTTGGCCTGCACCCAGTGTTCAATGTGGACCGCCTTCGGCCATACTTTCCACCATTGCTAGATACATCCGACATTGCAGAACAGCTCACCCCCACAGAATTAAATCCAGATTGCATGGAACAAGCTGCAACTGATCGAATCATGGACACACAGATCAAGAATACTCGCCAACAGAATATTCAACTGTATCGAGTTGTCAAAGCAGGCCAACTCCTTCACAATGGCAAGTGGCTCACCAGGGACCAAGTTCAGCAAAAGTTTCCCCATCTCATGGAGGAACTCAACGCAATGGGGACCATTGCTTCCTAAGGGGGGAGGAATGATCCAGGTGGATATTGGTGGCCACCTGCCAAGTCCACCTAGACCCCCACCATTGTCCCTCTTGACATTTTCAGTTTCCTTAATTATAGCACAATTTACTATTTTTAGCAGTTTTCGGGTCCTAAACTTCAGGAGCCGTTTTGAGGCCCTAAACGATGTTTTTTGGGAAATCCCGCGCCTGCGATTTTTTAGATAAAAAATCGTTGTTTGCGTTATAGTCCTCAGAAAGATCTTTTCAACGGGCTATCATGCGCGTAAAACGGAGATCGTATGCCAAAGTTACGACCCCGGGAAGTTGATGTACCAATTTACCCAAACGGGGCCCATAGTTTGGCGTTTTCATCTTCTAGGGTTAGGTTTTGGAATGTGAAGGGTTTTCCATTGTTTCTCAACTATAAATAGGCCCTCGAGCCTCATTGTAACACAGTTCAAAACAGTTCAGAGGCATGTAGCCGACACATCTCTTCTCAGAGATAAGCTACCATCGCCCTAGCTGGGTTATTTCTATTTGTAAGCATATTTCAGTATTCTCCATTAATGAAATGAAGTATTATTTCCGCGGCATCTCTGTTTTTATGGTTATCGCATATTATTATTTCTGTTGCATCTCTGTTTTTATGGTTATCGCATCTCTGTATTTATGGTTATCTATGTAATCTATTGCGTTCCTGCTTAAATCCGGATCAGTGGTATCAGAGCGGTCTGCTTTTTCTCGGTTTTTCTTTGCATGTCCCCAACGAGGTCGGGATATAAGGAGTTAGGTCTTGAACTGGTCGAACCTTTGCAAGACCAACCTCGCAAATCTCGACGGCCTCCCATGGCGGATGAGAAGAAAGACGAGGGGGCAGGAGATCCTATCAAAATCTTGCTCGAGGAAGCGCTCGAGCGGCAAAGGAACGCGATGATGGATAGCTTTGCGCAGATCCTTCAGCGGCTACCCAGAGGCGACGCATCGGCTTCCAACAGCTACTCTGGAAACGCCACACCGTTTAAGGTACAAGTTAATTTTGAAATCCCCATCTTCGAGGGTCAAATAGACGCAGATGCCGTAGATAAATGGTTAAATCTGCTAGATGGGTATTTTTCTGTTCACGAATTTTCAAGTCGGGAGAAGATTGTTTTCGCTCTTCTCAAAGCAGCCCCCCACGTCAAGGACTGGTGGGAAACCTATTGCGAGCAGAAGGATGAAAGTACAGGCTCACTATTTTCAACCGCACCCACTTGGAATGACTTTCGGGATGCCATCAAGGAGCAGTACTACCCCGTCGGAAGCTATGAGGACAAATACATCAAATGGACCACACTGCGGCAGGGACGAGACCAAGATGTGCCGGAGTTCACAAACATTTTTCATACCCTTCGCACACAGTTGGGTATCAAAGATTCTGAGCTGCATCTGGTACTCAAATACCGCGGCTGCCTACACAGATACATCCAGGAAGAGATGGAGTTCTTGAACATCTCCTCACTCGGCACAGCGTACCGATACGCTGTCAAAATCGAGCAAAAGTTCAAACAGAAGAAGCGAGACTTTGGATCTGCAAATCCAAAGCCCAAAGGACAAAGCCAAGGCGGGGTGACCCAAGACAACCCGTCGAAGCCGCAAGAAAAGAACAACACCACGAAGCCGAAGAAGGACACAGGAAAGTGGTGTGAATTCCACAAGAGTCCCACTCATAACACAAGTGAGTGTCGGACCAAGCAGTCGCTGGTGGCCGAGTTGAAGGCTTCTGAATCAGATGCATGTTCCGACTCTGAGTCAGAACCTGACAAGGGGAATGACAAAGGGAAGCAGATTATTGATGCGGATCCCAGCGCCACTGTTGCTACTGCCAAGATCCAGAAAAATGAGCCCGAAGATCCAGAGGAGGGGGAACGTCTTTTCCACTCACAGATGTGGGTGAAGGGTTCGCCACTGAAATTCATTGTCGACAGTGGCAGCCAAAAGAACCTCATTTCAGCAGAGGTCGTGAAGCAGTTGGGCCTACCAACTACACCACACCCACAGCCGTACAGTATCGGTTGGCTCCACGAAGGACGAGATCTCAAAGTTTGCCAGCAGTGCCGCCTTCCCTACAGCATCAAGCCCTTCACAGACGAGGTATTGTGTGATGTTACAACTCTGGATGTTTGTGATGTACTATTAGGCCAGCCATACTTGTGGAGGCGACATGCTGTGTATGAGTCAAGGCCTCGCGCTGTCATCATTTCTTTGGATAATTCATTATACAGGATACCGGAGGTAGCCCCACCTACCGCCACCTCTTTGATCACTGCTAAGAAAGGCAGCAAGCTCATCTCACAGACTAGGAAATTTATTTTCTGTCTGGTTCGCTCCCAAAGTAAGGGGAAGACCGTTGCTACATCCATGACCCCCGCGAAGGGTTCCTCCACACAGCAGCAGCAACAGAGGGATACAGTCATGACAGAACACAGGAACAACTTCTTGTTACCCGGAGGGGTACCACACAAGTTTCAGGTGGGCGACAAAGTTTGGTTACATCTGCAGAGGGAGCGCCTTACCAGAACCCATCAGAAACTCAGATCACTTCGACATGGTCCTTACACCATTACCAAGGCTATGGGAGACAATGCATTTGAGCTCAACATTCCCCCATTCCTTGGCCTGCACCCAGTGTTCAATGTGGACCGCCTTCGGCCATACTTTCCACCATTGCTAGATACATCCGACATTGCAGAACAGCTCACCCCCACAGAATTAAATCCAGATTGCATGGAACAAGCTGCAACTGATCGAATCATGGACACACAGATCAAGAATACTCGCCAACAGAATATTCAACTGTATCGAGTTGTCAAAGCAGGCCAACTCCTTCACAATGGCAAGTGGCTCACCAGGGACCAAGTTCAGCAAAAGTTTCCCCATCTCATGGAGGAACTCAACGCAATGGGGACCATTGCTTCCTAAGGGGGGAGGAATGATCCAGGTGGATATTGGTGGCCACCTGCCAAGTCCACCTAGACCCCCACCATTGTCCCTCTTGACATTTTCAGTTTCCTTAATTATAGCACAATTTACTATTTTTAGCAGTTTTCGGGTCCTAAACTTCAGGAGCCGTTTTGAGGCCCTAAACGATGTTTTTTGGGAAATCCCGCGCCTGCGATTTTTTAGATAAAAAATCGTTGTTTGCGTTATAGTCCTCAGAAAGATCTTTTCAACGGGCTATCATGCGCGTAAAACGGAGATCGTATGCCAAAGTTACGACCCCGGGAAGTTGATGTACCAATTTACCCAAACGGGGCCCATAGTTTGGCGTTTTCATCTTCTAGGGTTAGGTTTTGGAATGTGAAGGGTTTTCCATTGTTTCTCAACTATAAATAGGCCCTCGAGCCTCATTGTAACACAGTTCAAAACAGTTCAGAGGCATGTAGCCGACACATCTCTTCTCAGAGATAAGCTACCATCGCCCTAGCTGGGTTATTTCTATTTGTAAGCATATTTCAGTATTCTCCATTAATGAAATGAAGTATTATTTCCGCGGCATCTCTGTTTTTATGGTTATCGCATATTATTATTTCTGTTGCATCTCTGTTTTTATGGTTATCGCATCTCTGTATTTATGGTTATCTATGTAATCTATTGCGTTCCTGCTTAAATCCGGATCAGTGGTATCAGAGCGGTCTGCTTTTTCTCGGTTTTTCTTTGCATGTCCCCAACGAGGTCGGGATATAAGGAGTTAGGTCTTGAACTGGTCGAACCTTTGCAAGACCAACCTCGCAAATCTCGACGGCCTCCCATGGCGGATGAGAAGAAAGACGAGGGGGCAGGAGATCCTATCAAAATCTTGCTCGAGGAAGCGCTCGAGCGGCAAAGGAACGCGATGATGGATAGCTTTGCGCAGATCCTTCAGCGGCTACCCAGAGGCGACGCATCGGCTTCCAACAGCTACTCTGGAAACGCCACACCGTTTAAGGTACAAGTTAATTTTGAAATCCCCATCTTCGAGGGTCAAATAGACGCAGATGCCGTAGATAAATGGTTAAATCTGCTAGATGGGTATTTTTCTGTTCACGAATTTTCAAGTCGGGAGAAGATTGTTTTCGCTCTTCTCAAAGCAGCCCCCCACGTCAAGGACTGGTGGGAAACCTATTGCGAGCAGAAGGATGAAAGTACAGGCTCACTATTTTCAACCGCACCCACTTGGAATGACTTTCGGGATGCCATCAAGGAGCAGTACTACCCCGTCGGAAGCTATGAGGACAAATACATCAAATGGACCACACTGCGGCAGGGACGAGACCAAGATGTGCCGGAGTTCACAAACATTTTTCATACCCTTCGCACACAGTTGGGTATCAAAGATTCTGAGCTGCATCTGGTACTCAAATACCGCGGCTGCCTACACAGATACATCCAGGAAGAGATGGAGTTCTTGAACATCTCCTCACTCGGCACAGCGTACCGATACGCTGTCAAAATCGAGCAAAAGTTCAAACAGAAGAAGCGAGACTTTGGATCTGCAAATCCAAAGCCCAAAGGACAAAGCCAAGGCGGGGTGACCCAAGACAACCCGTCGAAGCCGCAAGAAAAGAACAACACCACGAAGCCGAAGAAGGACACAGGAAAGTGGTGTGAATTCCACAAGAGTCCCACTCATAACACAAGTGAGTGTCGGACCAAGCAGTCGCTGGTGGCCGAGTTGAAGGCTTCTGAATCAGATGCATGTTCCGACTCTGAGTCAGAACCTGACAAGGGGAATGACAAAGGGAAGCAGATTATTGATGCGGATCCCAGCGCCACTGTTGCTACTGCCAAGATCCAGAAAAATGAGCCCGAAGATCCAGAGGAGGGGGAACGTCTTTTCCACTCACAGATGTGGGTGAAGGGTTCGCCACTGAAATTCATTGTCGACAGTGGCAGCCAAAAGAACCTCATTTCAGCAGAGGTCGTGAAGCAGTTGGGCCTACCAACTACACCACACCCACAGCCGTACAGTATCGGTTGGCTCCACGAAGGACGAGATCTCAAAGTTTGCCAGCAGTGCCGCCTTCCCTACAGCATCAAGCCCTTCACAGACGAGGTATTGTGTGATGTTACAACTCTGGATGTTTGTGATGTACTATTAGGCCAGCCATACTTGTGGAGGCGACATGCTGTGTATGAGTCAAGGCCTCGCGCTGTCATCATTTCTTTGGATAATTCATTATACAGGATACCGGAGGTAGCCCCACCTACCGCCACCTCTTTGATCACTGCTAAGAAAGGCAGCAAGCTCATCTCACAGACTAGGAAATTTATTTTCTGTCTGGTTCGCTCCCAAAGTAAGGGGAAGACCGTTGCTACATCCATGACCCCCGCGAAGGGTTCCTCCACACAGCAGCAGCAACAGAGGGATACAGTCATGACAGAACACAGGAACAACTTCTTGTTACCCGGAGGGGTACCACACAAGTTTCAGGTGGGCGACAAAGTTTGGTTACATCTGCAGAGGGAGCGCCTTACCAGAACCCATCAGAAACTCAGATCACTTCGACATGGTCCTTACACCATTACCAAGGCTATGGGAGACAATGCATTTGAGCTCAACATTCCCCCATTCCTTGGCCTGCACCCAGTGTTCAATGTGGACCGCCTTCGGCCATACTTTCCACCATTGCTAGATACATCCGACATTGCAGAACAGCTCACCCCCACAGAATTAAATCCAGATTGCATGGAACAAGCTGCAACTGATCGAATCATGGACACACAGATCAAGAATACTCGCCAACAGAATATTCAACTGTATCGAGTTGTCAAAGCAGGCCAACTCCTTCACAATGGCAAGTGGCTCACCAGGGACCAAGTTCAGCAAAAGTTTCCCCATCTCATGGAGGAACTCAACGCAATGGGGACCATTGCTTCCTAAGGGGGGAGGAATGATCCAGGTGGATATTGGTGGCCACCTGCCAAGTCCACCTAGACCCCCACCATTGTCCCTCTTGACATTTTCAGTTTCCTTAATTATAGCACAATTTACTATTTTTAGCAGTTTTCGGGTCCTAAACTTCAGGAGCCGTTTTGAGGCCCTAAACGATGTTTTTTGGGAAATCCCGCGCCTGCGATTTTTTAGATAAAAAATCGTTGTTTGCGTTATAGTCCTCAGAAAGATCTTTTCAACGGGCTATCATGCGCGTAAAACGGAGATCGTATGCCAAAGTTACGACCCCGGGAAGTTGATGTACCAATTTACCCAAACGGGGCCCATAGTTTGGCGTTTTCATCTTCTAGGGTTAGGTTTTGGAATGTGAAGGGTTTTCCATTGTTTCTCAACTATAAATAGGCCCTCGAGCCTCATTGTAACACAGTTCAAAACAGTTCAGAGGCATGTAGCCGACACATCTCTTCTCAGAGATAAGCTACCATCGCCCTAGCTGGGTTATTTCTATTTGTAAGCATATTTCAGTATTCTCCATTAATGAAATGAAGTATTATTTCCGCGGCATCTCTGTTTTTATGGTTATCGCATATTATTATTTCTGTTGCATCTCTGTTTTTATGGTTATCGCATCTCTGTATTTATGGTTATCTATGTAATCTATTGCGTTCCTGCTTAAATCCGGATCAAGTGTTGATCCAGGTGGATCTTCAGACACAATGGCATGGGAAAAGCTCAAAATTCAAAGTGGCAAAAATGCAATTATCTTAACAAAAGATCAAAGTGCTCGTCGCCTTGATTCCAACAGTGCGAACGACACTCCAATTCGAGTCCGAATGAAGGAGATAGAAGCAGTCAAAGTTCTGGGTTGACTTATAGGAAACAGAGGAAAATGAAAGTCCAAGGATGCTCTTGGAAATAGTCCCATTGCGTAGATATTTTCATTCTGAATCTACTGCAACTTGAATGGGCTAAAATGGACTTCGGATGATGAAGTTATTGCAAAAAGAAGTTGCCTATGTTCCTTTGAAAAAGAAGGCATTTCTTCTAAAAAATGGGTTTAAAGCCTTCTAAAGTGAAATCAAAATTGGAGGGGTCTAAAGGGTGGACTTAAGGTAGGCGGATGGAACCCCCAATCAGCGATCTCCGACTTATCGCAATCGGGGGCAGGCGACATGCGATCAGTATCGGCGATCGGCGGATCGATGTATCGGCGGTCGGCATAACCAAAGGGAAGACCCCTGGGGCCATTGCGATAGTGACATAAGATGGAGTGATCAAATTGGCGGATTGGGTCGGCACAACCCATGGTATATGGAAAGAACCTCGGGTCGTGATATATGTGATATGCCGATAGCGATACGCTAATATCGGCGATATTGGCAATCGGCGATCGGTACGCTGATATTGGTGATATTGGCGATCGAAAAAAGGCCATTGCGATTGTGATATGCGCGGACCTGACAGGAGAATAGGACTGATTTAATAAAATTTTAGATTCAGCTTTAAGGCTTTACGGTCGGAATTTTCAATGTTTCTGTGTATTATCGCTTTAAACAAAAAAAAAGCTATTTTGGGGTTTTGTTGCAAAGGAAGGTCAGACGGTCAGATTTATCGCACCCGCCGATCCTTCCATTCAAACGGCTTCCATTATAAACAACCAGACTCCCGATTTAAGCAGCCTTGTAGCAAAGAAATGCTATAAAACCCAATGACCGCATAAAAGTGCGGGGAGGAGAGAGGATTTTGCACGCAATTCGAGGCAGAAGCTTGTAGGAGGGGCGAAATCCATTTGTCTAGTTTTGACAAATTTTGTATGGTTTCAGCCCCTCTTGACACCACGAACGTCATGGCGCTATCCATTTCTCCATCTGAGTTCTCCATGTCTCAGCCATTTTTCCATAACGGAGATATAAGACTCCTTTGTTGTAGTTGATGATTGTATTCTTCTTTTTCATGCCACTTAATGAATGAAGGCCTCCCCATTGATTGAGCAGGGCTTGAAGACATAGTCCAAGTTGGATGAACTCTGTTATCAAGTCTTGTCTTATTCTCATGCTTTATGTGTTTCTTCTTCTTCTCTCATGTGCACATTAGATTTCTATGGTTAAGATGCAATTTCTACATGTGATTCTTTAATACATCTATAAGCAAAATATTCCTTGGATCAAGTGGTATCAGAGCAGGTATTTTTAGATGTGAAATGCATGTTTGTATGCTAACAAGAAATAGGCTCCAAAGAGGCGAAATGAAGCTAGAACCTTTCGATCTCAAAGTGGGGTGTGCACATCAAAGGAGAAACACGGCAAATGATGAGGCTCGTTATGAAGAGGAAGTAAACTTCTTCAAGACTTTATATACGATGGAAGATCATGTTGAGAAGTTGTTCTAAAGAATTGAAAAACTTGAAAGTGCAGAGAAAAGAACTCCAGAAGAGTGAGGTTCAGTACACAGAGATGATGGAGGAGATCCACGTCCTTCTCCTTCCACGAGTGGAAGTTCTTCTTCCTCCCATCACCATCATCATAGTAATTCAAGGGATGCACACAAGAAACCTTTCTTTAAATTAGATGTCAAATTTGATCTTCCCATGTTTAATGGTGAAAGTAATGCAAAAAACTTAATAATTGAATTAGGCAGATTGAGATCTATTATAGGATTTAGCAAATCATGGAGGATGAGGAAAATATCTAGCTAGCCTCTCTACGGCTGAGCAACACCGCTCTCGTCTGGTGGGAGATCAGATTGCAAAGTAGTAAGAATGTGGGTAACCTTCTTTCCTCATGACCTGATTTCATTTCTGCATTAAAGGAACAATTTTATCCCTTGGGTTACAAGCAGAAATAATTAATGAATTGGAAGTATTTAAGGCAAGGAAAAGGTCAGGATGTTCAAAGCTTTACAGAGGAGTTTAGAAAGCAAGCACTTAATTTGGGTATTGCACTTGATACACCTGAAGTAGTGACTAAGTATATTGGATCATTAAATGCTTACATTAGAAATTCATTATTATTGTTTGAACCTGTTGAGATTGCAACAAGATGATGGAGCTTAGTGAAAAGAGTCGCCTTCACTAAGTGGGCCCGCAGGCAAATTATGGCGCAAGTTCTATTTTTGATCACAATGTGGATGATCACAGTGTGGGTGACCACAGTGTGAGTGATCACAATGTGGGTGACCAAAGTGTGGGTGACCACAGTGTGGGTGATCAAAGTCTATTTTTAGACTGACTGTCAAAAATAGAAAAGTCAAATATTATTGTCTCATAAAAATATTTGGACTATAAACTTGATCTTATTCTCTTGGAGCACTTCAGTTTGAGCTACAGATGTGGCCCATGCAGCTGTCAGAAGGAAGTACGCTTTTCTTATCAGTCAGTTGAGTTGTTGCATGCATGACTTCAATTAGAACTCAATCAGTTGAGTTTGGTGGAGTTGATTGTGGAGTTGATGGAGTTGTGTTCAGTTTGACTTGGTTAAACTAGTTGTAGTTAGTCTAACTGCAAATATACTAATGATGAGTTGTTAAACTAATTATTAACTCATAATACAACTATAGAATACATCAGTTAAATCAGTTGCATGTCAGTGCATGTTCAGTTCAGCAGGGACAGGTGTTAGAGAATGAGATTGCTATCAGTTGTGACTATAGTTGTGCATTAGATCTTGCACAATCAAGGGATTGAGTATGCCAATGAGTTTGCTCATGTATTTTCCCAGTTTGTAGCTTCTGCTCACGTCTTACACATTGTGAGTGATTCTTTGGAGGTGAAATACGAGTTTGGTAGACCATTCTCATTCATTCTTGAGCAGGTATTGAGCAGTGAAGGCAGGCAAGCAGTGGAATAGATTTGGAGATCAGATCTTAGCTGTATTGTGTGTAACAGGTGGAGCTGGTACTGGATTGCTTGTGATAAGCATTGTACTTTGTAATGTTACATGGTCTCAATCATTAATATACGGATACTGTGGGGTTTTCAGCGAGATGATTTCCCCGGGTTACATACTGTGTTAATGTGTGAATGATCTTGATGTTTTATTGTTATTGATGCTGCTATATTGATGATCAACATAGAGGAGCTTATGTATTGTGTATGTATTCCGCAATAGTACACGATCAGGATAATCTCTGTTGAATATGTGTTAAATTATTCAAAATTTCTACATGGTATCGGAGCGGTTGATCATCAGATCTACTATTCAGGAAGTGTTTACATTCTATTTCTTCAGGCAAAGTCTGTAATCGGGCCAGGTAGCCTCTGGATTCATCCTTCCTTTGGAAGGTGAGATATCCGGTGAATGCCCATACAGTTAATCTATGTACGAGAAATATTGTGTTCTCACGAATCTTAGATCCGAGGCGATTGAGTTGGTTGCTGGTGGAATTCGAATTTGTAGCAGTGTTTTCTTGGTGACAACGCAGCAATGTCTTTCAACGGATTGCGAATGTTTTTCCAAAGCAAGAGCGACCTGGCGCTCAAGGATAAACTCAGAAACAATAAAGGTGAGAATGGATCTTCATCAAAGGTATCTGATGAAGAGAATTGTTCTTTGGCTGCCAAAGCAAAGAAAGGGAAGAGCAAGAAAGCTTCTTAGTCTGGTGCGAAAGGCAAGAAGCAGGATATGTCCAAGGTGAAGTGTTTTCACTATCACCAGCACGGACACTATGCCACTAATTTTCCGCAGAAGAAGAAGAACAAGCAAGCTGCTGGATCTTTAGTAGGAGAGGCTCTAGCCTCACAGTTTGAGCTTGATTTTTCATTGATCGCATGCTTGGTTTCAAGTGTGATGGGATCAGTGTGGTTCTTGGACAGTGGTGCGTCTTTTCACATGACGGGAGATAGAGATTTGTTCTCTAATCTGGAGGACAAAGATCTTGGAGTGCACATCGAGATGGGCGATGATGGTAGATACAGTGCGACCGGTATCAGTACCATTTCCTTTGAGAGGGATTCTGGTAAACCCTTCATATTGAAGGAAGTCATGCATGTTCCAGGATTGATGAAGAATCTCATCTCAGTGGCGATGTTAGAAGACAAGGGGTATGATGTTGTTTTCAGCGAGGGAAAGACTTTCCTGCGCAGCAAGACAATTGGTGAGACCCGAAAGATAGGGGTTCGAGTGAGGAACCTTTATCAGTTGCATGTAGATGGATGCGCAACAATGGCGGGCAAGGCAGAAGGATTGGTGAGTCGGGATGATGGCGAGTTGTGGCACAGGAGATTGGGTCACCTTCACCATGGAGCCTTGAAGATACTGCAACAGATCACTACAGGGCTTCCTAAAGGCACACTTCGTAGTTAGATCAGTGCAAGGGGTGTACCTTGGGGAAGTTTGTGAAAGCCACCTTTCACGAGAAGGATAGTCACGCCACGACGATCCTTGAGAGAATTCACACAGACGTGTGTGGACCTTTCTCAGTTGCTTCGACAACAAAACACAGGTATTATGTGATTTTTGTTGATGATTTCTATCGTAAGTGCTGGATCTTCTTCATGCAGAAGAAGAGCGAGACATATTCAAAGTTCTGTGAATTCAAAGCACTGGTCGAGAAGGAGTCGGGGAAGAAGATGAAGGCTCTTAGGAGCGATAATGGTGGTGAATACATCTCGGACGAGTTCAAGGATTTCTGCAAGGCAGAAGGGATTCGTAGAAAGCTCATAGCTCCCCATAACCCATAGCAGAACGGGGTAGCTGAGCGGAAGAACAGAACGATTTTGGGTGCTGCATGGGCAATGTTGCATGATCAGGGCCTACCCCTTCACTTGTGGGCGGAAGCATGCAATATGGTAGTTTATGTGCAGAACCGTTGTCCTCATAGGATACTTGGCATGAGTACCCCTGAGGAGACTTATTCTGGTAAGAAGCCTGATCTTTCTCATTTGAGGATTTTTGGTGCTAACGTTTACATGCATGTGACGAAGGATGCCAGGAAGAAGTTGGAGCCGACCGCAGAGGTTGGGATATTTGTGGGGTACACTGATACGCCCCAAAACTATCGTGTGTATTTGCTAGACAGTGGTAAAACTGTTCTGCGACGGGATATAAAATTTCAGGAGGAGAAAGCCATGAAGTGTTTGCTTGAGAGGGAGCTACACTTGCATGCAGATGAGGAGCTATTAGTTCCTAAGGATAAGCTTCAGGACGTGGATCATCCACAGGACGAGGTTCATGGAGTGGAAGAGACCACTCATGCAGCGCCAACCATCAGAGGGCGAAAGCGCTTGACAGAAGCTGAGCGACTAGCTCAAGATGCAGAGAAAGTTGTAGGACCACCTACAGCCCAACGTAGGCAGAGACAGTCACCTGATCGGTACACTGGATACATGGCTATGATGAGAAAGTGTGTTGTGACTAAGCCATCCTCTTTCAAGGAAGCTCTGGAGGATCCTGCATGGGTAGACGCCATGGTGGAAGAGTATGATTCTATTGTCAGAAACAGTGCATGGGAGATTGTTCCTAGACTGGAAGGGAAATCAATGGTGGGTTCAAGATGGATCTACAAGGTCAAGCAGGCAGCTGGCGAGAGTGTGGAGAAGTACAAGGCAAGATTTGTTGCCCGAGGCTTTTCACAGATAGACGGGATCGATTATGAGGAGACCTTTGCACCTGTCGCAAGGTATTATTCCATACGGATGATTCTTGCTCTCTTAGCACATATGGGATGGCACATTCATCAGATGGATGTGAAGACTGCGTTCCTCAATGGAGTCATTGAGGAGGAGGTGTACATTGAGCAGCCCAAAGGCTTTGAGGTCTTCAATAGCGAGTCGCATGTGTGCAGGCTCAAGAGAGCGTTGTATGGGTTGAAGCAAGCACCACGTGCTTAGTACACACGGATAGACAACTATTTCATAGGACTTGGATTCTCCAAGAGCGAGGCGGATCCTAACCTATACCAGATTGTGATGGAGGGTAAGTTGCTTATCATTGTACTGTATGTTGATGATTTGATTCTAACGGGTGATGAGTTGTTGATACTGTCATGCAAGAAGGATCTTGCTACAGATTTTGAGATGAAGGACTTGGGCCTCCTTCACTATTTCCTAGGATTGGAAATATGGCAGCGCAGTGGTGGACTGTTTGTTTCTCAGGGCAAGTATGCTCGGGAGATACTGGAGAAGTTCAACATGCATGGCTGCAAGCCTATTAATACTCCTCTTCCTGGAGGTTGGAGGAAGGAGGATGCCACTTCGGGAGAAGAAGTGGATGCCACTGTTTATCGACAGTTGGTGGGGTCGCTAATGTATTTGGTCGCTAATATACACAACCAGCTTTCACAAGCTATGGTTAAGCCTACCAAGCTCTTCTGGAAGGCAGGCAAGCATGTATTGCGCTACTTGAGAGGCACATCGGGATATGGTTTGTGGTACAGACAGGAGGATGAGGTGAAGCTATGTGGCTTCACGGATGCAGATTGGGTAGGGAGCCCAACGAACAGAAAGAGCACATCAGGAGGGGTCTTCAGTATTGGATCGACATCAGTTTCTTGGTACAGCAGGAAGCAGAGATCCGTGGCACTCAGTTCAGCAGAGGCCGAGTATATGGCAGCAAGTTTGGTTGCATGCGAGGCTATATGGATGAGGAAGATCCTGGTTGGTTTGTTCGGTTCTCATTTGGATCCTACTGTGATTTACTGTGATAACCAGAGTTGCATTAAACTCTCGGCTAATCCTGTATTTCATGATATATCTAAGCATATTGACATCAGGTACCATCATATCAGAGATTGTGTGCAGCGGAGGATCATGTTGCTTTCATACATTCCAACGAAGGATCAGGATGCTGATATTCTGACGAAGGCTCTCACCAGGAGCAAATTCGAGTACCACCGAGGCAGGATAGGGGTTGCTGATAATCCATATCTTGTTGAGAGGGAGTGTTGAGATTGCAACAAGATGATGGATCTTAGTGAAAAGAGTCGCCTTCACTAAGTGGGCTCGCAGGCAAATTATGGCGCAAGTTCTATTTTTTATCACAGTGTGGATGATCACAGTGTGGGTGACCACAGTGTTAGTGATCACAATGTGGGTGACCAAAGTGTGGGCGACCACAGTGTGGGTGATCAAAGTCTATTTTTAGACTTGCTGTCAAAAATAGAAAAGTCAAATATTATTGTCTCATAAAAATATTTGGACTATAAACTTGATCTTATTCTCTTCGAGAACTTCAGTTTGAGCTACAGATGTGGCCCATGTAGCTGTCAGAAGGAAGTATGCTTTTCTTATGAGTCAGTTGAGTTGTTGCATGCATGACTTCAGTTAGAACTCAATCAGTTGAGTTTGGTGGAGTTGATTGTGGAGTTGATGGAGTTGTGTTCAGTTTGACTTGGTTAAACTAGTTGTAGTTAGTCTAACTGCAAATAGACTAATGATGAGTTGTTAAAATAATTATTAACTCATAATACAACTATAGAATACATCAGTTAACTCAGTTGCATGTCAGTGAATGTTCAGTTCAGCAGGGACAGGTGTTAGAGAATCAAATTGCTATCAGTTGTGACTATAGTTGTGCATCAGATCTTGCACAATCAAGGGATTGAGTATGCCAATGAGTTTGCTCATGTATTTGCCCAGTTTGTAGCTTCTGCTCACGTCTTACACATTGTGAGTGATTCTTTGGAGGTGAAATACGAGTTTGGTAGACCATTCTCATTCATTCTTGAGCAGGTATTGAGCAGTGGAGGCAGGCAAGCAATGGAATAGATTTGGAGATCAAATCTTAGCTGTATTGTGTGTAACAGGTGGAGCTGGTACTGGATTGCTTGTGATAAGCATTGTACTTTGTAATGTTACATGGTCTCAATCATTAATATACAGATACTGTGGGGTTTTTAGCGAGATGCTTTCCCCGGGTTACATACTGTGTTAATGTGTGAATGCTCTTGATGTTTTATTGTTATTGATGCTGCTATATTGATGATCAACGTAAAGGAGCTTATGTATTGTGTATGTATTCCGCAATAGTACACGATCAGGATAATATATGTTGAATATGTGTTCAATTATTCAAAATTTCTACAGAACCCACTACTATTGACTCAACCAGTGTAAGGCCATTCATCTAGAAAATAAGGGAACACATGGACAAGAGGACCACTCAAAGAGAACCATTGCAGCCAAGAGAAGGGGAGAAAAGTCCTCTTGCACACATTGTGAGAAAGAGGGGCATGACGAAGAGAAATTCTGGAAGCTGCACCCTGAGCTGAGACCTGAGAGGAATGATAGAAAGGGGACGCAGAAGGCCATCACCATCGTGCAACAAAGCCCAGATTCCAAGTCATAGGAAGACGAGAAGGTCACAGCTACATGATTTGCATGGGGTAGGCCCATTGACTTGGTGTCTGACTCCAACGACGAGACGAAGTTTGCAGCCTTTGGGATCGCGGTAGGAGGACCCATAGATTTGGGGTCTAATTCCGATAATGAATCAAGGATTTCAACCGACATAACGAAAAGGGCACTCTCTGCAGTAGGATGCCAAGAACTTGAGGAGATCAACCACCACATCCAAGCAGAGAATGTTGAGCTAAGGAGGCTTCTACAGGAGGCAAGGGATGAAAACCAAAGATTACTACGCCAGTTGCAAGCCAAGGATGAGGCCTTAGAGCTGTAACATAGCCATCTGGAAGTAAAAAGCGATTCTCCAATTTCATATGATTTTCACGATGATGAATTTATTGCTTTTGAAAAACATACTATAGGGATTGGATCCAAACTAATGAAGGAAATGGGATATCAAGGAAAGGGCCTCGGAATCAAAGGCTAAGACATCATAAACCCCATCAAAGTCAAGGAATTTCTGCGCCATGCAGGACTCGGATACACCAGAAAGGAGCTAGGGGAAAACTCCAATATAGCCAGTAACCAACCAATGACAGGCGACGAAATTCCTTCCTCACAGTCCAGCGATAGCGAAGGCTCCATGAACACTTATCAAAGGAACACCAGGGGAAAGTGCCCCAAGGCAGCCCCGAAAGTCTGGAGGAGAAAGAATCATTGTAGTCATGGCAACCAAGAGGGGCACCAACAAACCTCGTGTCTAATACGCCATGCTCTGGAAACATCACTAGAGGAGCTGAAAGGTGAATATGTTCAATAGATAAATCCACCCCATTCACAGTGGTCTTCTTTATTAAGTTGGTTTTTTTAGGGGTAGTAGCTTGTTATGGCCACCATTATAAATCATATGTTGCAAGTAAATGTAAAAATGATGGTGTGTTTCCCATCATTTCAAATATGCAACGATGATATTTTGGCCTTTCCGTATTAGTATTTGAGGCATTAATTACCTTTTATGTAATCCTTAGCCAATGAGTGTGTGCTATGAACTCTTGGAAAGGAGGGGTTGCTGAGTCATTTGTGGTGTGCATGATTGCAAGAATGTACTAGTTTCACATGCAGGTGATTGAAAGTGTGGATTGAGACAGCGTGCTAATGCTTTTTGGGTCCAAAATCACTTTAGTGGGGAGGATTGATCTAGGTGGATCTTCAGACACAATGGCATGGGAAAAGCTCAAAATTCAAAGTGGCAGAAAGACAATTATCTTGACATCAAATCAAAGTGCTCATCGCCCTGATTCCAACAGTGTGAATGATACTCCAATCCGTCTGAATGAAGGAGATAGAAGCAGTCAAAGTTTTGGGTTGACTTGTAGGAAATAGAGGAAAATGAAAGTCCAAGGATGCTCCTGGAAATAGTCCCATTGTGTAGATCTTTTCATTCTAAATCTACTGCAACTTGAATGGGCTAAAATGGACTTTGGATGATGAAGTTATCGCAAAAAGAAGTTGCCTTTGTTCCTTTGAAAAAGGAGGCATTTCTTCTAAAAAAAAGGGTTTAAAGCCTTCTAAATGGAAATCACAATCGAAGCGGTCCAAAGGGTGGACTTAAGGTAGGCATACGGAATCCCTGATCAACGATCTCTGACTTATCGCAATCGGGGGCAGGCGACATGCGATATCGGGACCGAGACCAGGCAACATGCGATCGGCATCGGCGATTCGTGGATCGGCATATCGACAATCGACATAACCATAGGGAAGACCCCCAGGGCCATTGTGATAGCGACATGCAATGGAGTGATCGGATCGGTGGATCGGGTCGGCATAGCCCATGGTATATGGAAAGAACCTGAGGCCATGATATATGCGATATCCCGATAGTGATACGCCGATATCGGTGATCGACACAGTTAAAGGAAAGACCCGAAAGGCCATTGCAATTGCGATATGTGCAAACCGATAGGAGAATATGGTCGATTTAATAAAATTTGAGATCTGGCTTTAAGGCTTTATGGTCGGAATTTTCAGTGTTTCTGTGTATTATCGCTTTAAACAAAAAAGAGGCTATTTTCAGGTTTTGTTGCAAAGGAAGGTCAGACATCGGATTTATCGCACCCACCAATCCTTCTGTTCAAACGAATTCCATTATAGACAACCAAACTCCCGATTTAAGCGGCCTTGTAGCAAAGAAATGCTATAAAACCCAATGAACACAGAAAAGTGTGGGGAGGAGGGAGCATTTTGCACGCAGTTCGAGGCAGAAGCTTGCAGGAGGGGCAGTCCATTTTGTCCAAATTTGACAAATTTTATATGGTTTTAGCCCTTCTCGAAGCCACGAATGCCATGGCACTATACATTTCTCCATATGAGTTCTCCATTTCTCAGCCATTTTTCCAGAATGGAGGTGTAAGAATGCTTTGCTGTAGTTGATGATTGTATTCTTCTTTTTCATGCCATTTAATGAATGAAGGCCTCCCCATTGATCGAGCAGGGCCCGGAGACATAGTCCAAGTTGGATGAACTCCATTATCAAGTATTTTTGTCTTCTTCTCATGTTTTATGTGTTTCTTCTTCTTCTCTCATGTGCACATTAGATTTCTATGGTTAAGCTGCAATTTCTACATGTGATCCTTTAATACATCTATAAGCAAAAGATTCCTTGGATCAAGCATTTTCCTCTGTGTCTGCTATAGCACCTTTATCTTTTCCACAAGTGACAGAGTAAGCTAACAAGCTTCCTCTAGCCATGGCTATAATCTAGCCTTTAGCAGGGCCTCTTTCCTCTGCAATTCTTCCACCTGTGATTGTAGTTGCTTTCCCTCTTGTAACTTGGCGAGGCATTGCACTAGCATCAAAATGCACGCAGTCGCTCATACCTCATCATACTTCCACTGTGTCTCCCAGATATCAGTGTTGATTTTCTGTAGGGTCAAGTCCTCCTGCAGATTTGCCCATAATTCTATTGTCGCATCGAACAATGTTGTGTAGTCATTGACTGCGGCATCCAAGATGCTCATATTCTCCTTGATGGCTATTGCATGTTTCTCTCATACCTCTAGCAATGTCATTGGATACAACTTCAACTGTAGCTCTAGTAGCTTCATCTAGAAATCGAAAGTCACCCTGTCGACTTCCTCCTTTGATGCACGTACTGTTGCTTTAGCAATAGATATCCAAAGTTTTTCACCATAAATAATGTCTATCCACTCCTCTTAACTAATTTTTAGCCATTAAATCATGAATAGTAACCTCAATGACTACTTTCATACCCACCTGCACTGCATCATCCTCCATGGCATAGCTCATCCAGCACAGCTTCACATGTCACACCCTTGTCATCCATTGCGCAGTATTTCTACCTCGTGCTTCACCTAGGCAGTCAGCATAGTTTATAGTCCCGCAATTCCTTGCAACTGCCTAGATTACTAAGACTGTCATGTTGTCATATAGTCATTGCGTGGGGGCGGGATCCCCTATATACAGCTTTAGCCTACATCCTTTAATTTCCAAGGAATGGTTCTCCATTCAGCTTTGTGAGCTAAACTGCACCACCATCTGTGATCTCCTTCATAAAATACGACCCTAACTAGTTCATTTGAGATTTTCCTAGAAAATTGGTGAACTTGATTTCATATAACAACACCAAATAGGGTCCATAGGGTCAGTTTTAGGGTTAGTTAACCTAAGTTTTGTTTAAGTTTTGTAAAAAGATGTAAAGTCTCCGCCAAATATGGATGTGGAGCGCGCAGGTAGATAGGAGTCAAAGGGATCTTAACCCCTTGTTTTGAGTGAGTTTTAAGATTCTCCCATGGTCCACAGACCATCATATTGTGTGAAATAATACTATATATTTGAGTCATAGCGAGTCTAGAAAGGAAGAATAAGAGTAAGCTAAGTCAAGATAGAGACTTTTTTGGGCGAGTGCTAAGGCAAGAAGGCTCTACTTCATGTACTTAGGCAAGAAGGGGAAGGCTCTTGTAGCTAAGTATGCGGACCCCTGCAATTGATTGCACAAGGTAGAGGAGTCTGTAATCTGAACATTGAACATCAATAAAGGATGATTTTGAAGAATTAATGTGCAATCTGAGCATTTCTGTTAAATCTATTATGTTATATTCTGTCTCTCAATAATATGTTTTCATAAAATAATATTTGAATGTTGCGCGAAACTATTGAGTCTATATTATTTATGCATGCTTTAAGTAATTATCTATGTTCATGAAGTTAAGAGTTGATTCGGTTATGGTTTCTAATGAATTGGATAGATCTACGTGAAGTGAGATCTAGGGTTATTTATTGATGCGCAAAAGTAGATAAATCGTCTGTTTAATGTCTACAAAGACTGATCGTAGAAATTCGTGAAGGTTAAGAAGCCATTTCACCCTAATTACAGTAACAAGCCCTAGAAGGATACCAATCTGTGTGAAGGAAGATTTGAACTTCCAGAGCTTGAGAATGTCTTATCACATGTCCTTGGATGCAGAAACCTAGTTCTAGCATCCCCCAACACTACTTCAGGTGAGACTGTAACCTACATTATGTAGGTTGTTGTCGAAAGGGCTAGAAATTAGTGTTTTTTTGGCTGGCTTGAACAACTCTGAATGTCGACCAGGCCCCCTTAAGCCAACAAAAACCAATTGGAGGTCTAGGTGAAATAGGTGGGTGGCCACCAATATCCACCTGGATTAATACTCCCCCCCAGGAAGCAATGGTCCCCATTGCATGCAGAGCCTCCATGAGGTGAGAAAATTTATGTTGAACCTCGTCCCTGGTGAACCACTTACCCTGGTGAAGGAGTTGGCCTTCTTTGATAACTCAATATAGGTGGATCCTTTGGTGGCAAGCCTTTTTATCTATGTTTCCATAATCCTGTCAGTTGTGGCTTGTTCGATGTAGCTTGGGTTGAGCTCTTTTGGTGTCAGCTGCTTAGCAACGTCGGATGTGTCAAACAATGGGGGAAAGTATGGTCACAGTGAGTCCACATTGAATACTGGGTGCAAGGCGAGGAAAAATGGAATGTTGAGCTCAAAGGAATTTTCCCCTACAACCTTGGTGGTGGTGTACAACACATATCAGAGCGAGCAAAGTTTGCAGTGGGGCCCAGTGAGGCTCTCCTTTCGTAAATGTAAAAAAACTTTGTCGCCCAACTGAAACCTACATAGCACTCGATGCTGACCATGACACTGCATGTACTTAGCATTAAGTCAATGCAATATGTCACAGACCAGCTGAAGGATGTGTTGAATGTGCTCATTGAAGTTGTTAGCCCTATCAGCTTTGACTTGGACATGAGCCAAATCTGCTTGAGTAGCTACAAATGGTATGGTCACATCAATGGGATATAATAGCTAGAATCCCAACCCCACCTAAAAGGGATTATGGCCAGTTGAGCTATGGAGAGCTTTGTTGTAACAATGCTAGACATAGGGGAGGCTTTCATCCCATGTGCGTGGATTCTTCAAGTTGTACATGTGAAAAATGTGCACGATAATTCTATTGACGACCGCTATTTGGCCATCATTTTGGGGGTGGAAGGCCATGGACTTTGTGAGCTTGGTATCCAACATCGACCAAGGGCTTGACCAAAATGTACTAAGGAACTTGCTGTCTCGATTTGAGATAATGGACAGTGGTATCCCAAAGTGTACCCATACTCGCTCAAAGAAGAGCTTAGCAGTGGCTTCTATTTTGATAGTCTTCTTGCAGGCCTCCATAATGGTCATCTTAGAGGATTTGTCGATAACCACAGAAATGTAGTTGTTCCCATGCTTAGTGAAAGGAAGGACCAACATGTAATCCATGGGGATGGATTCCTAAGGCCAACTAGGAGTAGGTAGAGGAGTATATAGGCCTTACTTCTTGATGGTCAGTTTGGAAATGGAACAGGTAGTGCAGGATCTAATGTACTTCCCAACATCTTATGAAAGGTTCGACCAATAAAATTACTTCTGCAGCACTACCAATGTTTTCTCTACTCTGAAATGTCCAGCAACCAGACTATAGTGCGCCTCCCCCACCATCATATTGGCACGCTCTCTTGAAGGAACACAGAGGTGTCCCAAGTGGCATAATAGTGCACCCTAGAGGTGAAAATCAGGAACTTTCTTTCCTTTGAGGAGCATCTAGTATGTGTTTCCAAATTCTAGATTGCTCTTGTAAAGATGCGGCCACCCCGAAGTCTCATGTCCAAAAGAGTCGAGCACAATGTTCAGCGCCATGAACGATGGTCGGTTGTGGAAATATACAACATTATTGGTGTTGCCCTTCTTCTACTTAATGTTCAAATGGAACTGTTATAGGTATGTGGACCATTTCCGATGATGATTGTTCTACAACCTTTCCTGTGCCTGTATGAACTACAAGGGTCGATGGTCTATGTGGATGATTGTTTCCTTCCCCATAATGTAATACTTCCATTTTTGGCAGGCCTGCACAATAGAATACATCTCTTTGTCATAGGTGGGATATTTTTCGATTGTGTCTAAAAGTGTCTCACTATGATATGCCACTAGATGCTCTTGCAGAGTAAGAACTGTACCAATAGCATATTCTTAGGATTCTGTCTCAATCTCAAACTATTGTTGCAGGTATGGTAATATTAGAAGTGGTGTAGAGTAGAGGCATTGCTGCAACTCAGAAAATTCCTTCTCTTAGGATTCGAAACAAAAGAACTTTTCTTTCGCTCCTCCCTTGGTGACTTGACTCAAAGGCAATGTGATATAGGAGAATCCCAGCACGAACATGTGGTAGAAGTTGGCAAGACCTAGCAAGTTTTGGAGCTCTATTAGAGTGGTTAGGGCTAGCCAATCCTGAATGACTTGTAACTTGGTTGGGTTGACATGCACACCGTGCTCCTCAATGATATACCCTAGACACTGAATTTGGGTCATACCAAAAGTGAATTTCTCCAAATTGGCACATAACTTGTGTTTCCATAGGGTTTGGAGGATCTGTTGAATATGGTGGAGGTTCAACTCTGGTTGAAGAACAAAATGTCAGCCAAATATACCACCAATGAGTTGGTGAAGGATCACAAGATGTCATCCATGAGCATCATGAAGGTTGCGGGGGCATTTGTCAACTTGAAAGGCATGACCAACCATTTGAAAAGGCCCTCCTTATATTTTAAGGAATCCTTCGACAAATCAAAGGGTTCGATTGGTACCTCATGATAACTAGATTTCAAGTCAATCTTGTTGAAATATTTGGCCTCCTTGGGCTAGTATAGAAGGTCATCAATCCATGGGATTGGATACCTTTTCTAGACAGTGATCTTATTCAGCACCTGATAGTCAATACAGAGTCTCCACTTCCCCTCCTTCTTCTGTGCCAACATGATTAGGCTCCCACAGGGTGATGAAATTGGCCTAATGTTCCCTTTCTACAACAACTTATGAATATACCTCTTGATTTCATCATTCTACAAAATAGAGCGTCGATAGATCAACCCATTGGGTAGCGATACACCTGGGATCAGATCAATGGAGTGCTTTACTTGACAGTGTAGGGGTACCCCTATGGGTGAGGTGAAGATGTCCCTGTACTCCTCCATGACCTTGTCCATATGCTACTTCCATGCGGAGGAGCCTTGTTGGAGGTCATGGATGTGGTCACAATATTCCTCTTTCCTTGAGGGCGAATCATAAGGAAGACAAATATCCCAATTTGGGAAATGATCTTATTGAATTCCTTCATAGAAATCAAAGAGATGGTTGTAGGCTAAGCTACCTATATTATCATGTATAACTTATTTCCCAAAGAAATAATAATAGTGCGAGACATAGACTCATACACACCATGACGCTTCTACAAGTATGGTTTGCCTAATAATACATCACAAACTTCAAGAGGATAAAAATCAAATAGTACCTCATCTATGAAGGGCTTGATGTTGTAGGGAAGGCAGTACTACTAGCTGACGCAAAGATCTCATCCTTGGTGAAGCCATGTGATGGTGTATGGCTGCAGGTGTGGTGTGGTTGGTAGGCCTAATAGCTTCACGAACTCTACTGAAATGAGGTTATTTTGGCTTCACCTATCGAAATTGAACTACAGTAGAGATCCCTTCACCCACATCTAAGCATGGAAGAGCCGCTCCCTCTCCTTTGGTTGTTCAGGCTCAATATTCTGGATCTTGGTGGTGGAAATGGTGGCACTAGGCTCCGGGTCAATAATCTACTTCCCTTTGTCATTCCCCTTGTCAAGTTTTGACTTAGAGTTAGAACATGCATCTGATTCGAAAGCCTTCAGCTCAGTCATAAGTGACTACTTGGCTCGACACTCACTTGTGTTGTGAGTGGGGCTCTTATGGAACTCACAACATTTCCCTGTGTCATTCTTATTCTTCATGGTGTTGTTTTTTTCTTGCGGCTTTGGTAGGTTGTCCTGGGTCGCCCTCCCTTGGATTTGTCCTTTTTTCTATGGTTTGGAGATGCCTTTTGCTTGCTTCGGATATGTAGATCCAAAATCTCACTTCTTATGTTCCGATTTTTGCTTTATCTTGGCAGTGTATCGATAGGCGGCATCAAGCAAGGAGATGTCTAGGAACTCCATCTCATCCTAGAATTACATGAGTATCAAATTCGGCTTAGAATCCTTGATACCCAACTTCATATGAAAAGTATGAAAAATATTTGTGAACTCCAACATGTCTTGGTCCCTTCCCTGCCGCACTGTGGTCCACTTTATGTGTTTATCTTCATAGCTCCCAACTCAGTAGTATTGTTCCTTGCTGGCATCTTAGAAATAATTCCAAGTGGGTGTGGCTGAAAATAGTGAGCATTGCCTCTCGTCCTTCTGTTCAAAGTAGGTTTCCCACTAGTCCTTGGCATAGGGGGTGACTTTGAGAAGTGAAAAAGTAATCTTTTCTTGATTGGAAAAGTCATCAACCAAAAAATATCCTTCCAACATATTTAACCATCTATCTATGAGGTCTGCATGTTTTTGGTCTTCAAATATGGGAATGTCAAAGTTGAATTGTACCTTCAAGGGAGTGGCACCTCGAGAGTGGCTGCTAGATGAAGATGTGTCACCTGTGGGTAGCCACCGAAGGATCTGGGCAAAGTTATCCATCATCGTGTTCCTCTATCGCTCGAGGGCTTCTTCGATCAATGTTTTGAAAGGATCTCCTACTCTCTCATCTTTGTTTTCTCTCGCCATGGGAGGTTGTGAGGGTTTGCAGGTTTGGTCTTGCAAAGGTTCAACCAATTCAAGCCCTAACTCCTTATACCCTGACCTTGTTGGGGACATGCAAAGAAAAATAGAGAAAGAGTACACCACTCTCATACCATTGATCTCAAATTATACAGGAATGAAACAGAATATATATACAAATATAAACATATAAATGCAGCATAAATAATATTTCATTTCATTAATGTCAAAGAACTGAAATATGCTTCCATACAAAATGGAAATAAAATAGCTTGGGCAATGGTAGCTTATCTATGAGAAGAGATGTGGCGACTACATGCCTATGAAATGTGTTACAATGAGGTTCAAGGGCTTTTTTATTATTGAACAACAAGGGAAAACCCTAAACAACCAAAACCCTAACTGCAAGAGATAGAACACCAATATTTTGTGTGCCTCTTTAGGGTTAGTTGGGTAGCCAACTTCACGGGGTGGTAACTTGCCAACTTCTCGGGGTCATAACTTGGTCATATGATCTTCCTTTGGTACGTAGAATACCTCGTTGGAAAGATATCTCCGAGTACTAGACGATTTGCGGTAGGCCTATAAATAGGCCTACTGCGGACCTCAAAAAAACGTTGTTTAGGGGGTCAAAACAGCTCGAGAAGTCGAGGACCCGAAAACTGCTAAAAATAGTAAATGCTGCTATAATCAAGGAAACAAATAGGTCTTAGAGGTCTAAGTGGAATAGGTGGGTGATCACCAATATCTACCTGGATCAATACCTTGGGTGATTTTTATTTTTATTGTTATTTTATTTTTATAGGATTATTTATATTTATTTATATTTTATTTTGACTTGTTTACATTTTTTTTTTTTTGTTGATAAGTGGGTGAATCCTGAAAATCACTCTTACCCTGTGGCTGAGAGGCCACGACTCAGGGGCATCTAAGCCGTCAAAATCACCCGGGGATCGCACCCAGCCTGAGCCGCACCAGCGAAAACCATGCTGGATTTTTTGGTATCGGCGAGACTAGAACCGGTGACCTTTGCATACGGAGTGCCTTAACAGCACGCTCCTTCACCAACTGTTCTATATCTCTTTGATTGACTTGTTTACATTATATTACATTAACCTTTTTATTTTTTAAATTTAATTTAATTTTAATTTTTATGTAATTTGACTTAGTCAAAATGTTAAACATTACATTACAACATCTCTATCATACTAGGCTCAAGAGCTCCTCTAGACCACACAATGACATTGCAATATATCATTCACTTCTAAGCCTAACCCTAGGCACAGCCTTTAACCTCCAAACAAGTGAAACACCCTTATCCTTAACACTCTCCACTTTCCTTTTGCATGTGTTTTGATTTTTCTATGAGGTGTGTGTAATCTAAGCTCTCTTATGTATAGCTATAATATTTTTAATCAATTTTATTTATTTATTTATGAATGTAGTTGAAAATAAAGTTATATCATTTTTTATCCTCTTTCTATTCTATACTTATGGATGGACGTAATCTATTGTTCAATCATACCATAGTTTTGGTTTTTCTCATTTGTTATTCTATTTAAATGTTTGTTATTCTATTTAAATATATAGATTGCTAAGGATTTATTTTCTCTGTACTTATGTTTAAATAAATATTCATTACTTAACAAACATATAAATAATAATGTGGAACCTATAAACACTAAGACTTCTTGATCACAACAACCATTTACATATTAATGTCTTGGATAATCATCTTTCTAGGTGACTATATGTTAATCATAAAAAATCATCTATTACGTTGCAATATGTCTTTATAATCCTTATGACTATCTAAGTTGGTCTAATCCTGTCTATTATCTATGTAGGATGTTTTTATTTCAATATATGAAATATTATCTATATCTATCTATATATATATATATATATATACTAAGTTAATTATTAAATTGATTATAAGACTCTATCATGGGTTTGACTCTTTTCAATTCCTTTGCAGCTAGGCCCCATAATGAAGGGGTTTACCATATTTACCATCCATGAAATGTGAGGAAGTACTCATATTTCAGTGTTTTCATTCCAAGTTTTATATACATACAAATATACACATGTCCACATACACATCATACTTAATAATAATAATAATAATTTAATTTTAAGATCAAGATTAAGTGAGCCATCAAATTGGTGTATGAGACTATCTTGTTTGTTTGTCTCATTGTATGTGACTACTAAAATTTCCAAAGATGGGCATAGTCTACACCCTCTAGATTTAAAAGCTATAGCCTTTTTAAAAAGAACACATATTCTTAATCATTAAATGAACTCAATTAATAACTAATTATCACAAATACAATAAAATAAAATAATTTGATTTCCAATACCAATATAATATAAAGTTGTAATAATTTCCCAAATTAACTTTCAACCATTAATTTTTATTATACAAACTTGTAATAATTTCCCTACTTAACTCCTAACAAATAATTTTTATTATATTAAGACATATAGAATAACATCAAAGTAAATATAAAATTAAATTTCATTTAATGCTACATATCCAAAATATCAAAATACTGATATTAAAGTATAATATATGTAAAAATACATCTAGAAATGTATTGTAAATTCAAAAAATGTTATTATGTTTAACTCTTAAATATTCATAATAATATTTTAATTAGGTTAAATATATATTTTTAAGAGTTCCCAGAGTTAGTTCAAGTGGATTAGGAACAAGTGGTTTAAAAGCTTTTTTATAATGTTGCTAGTTATTGTTAATCAGTTATTCAACTCAGATTCTCTTAAAACTATAAATTTATTATCCACAAAATATGAATAAATACTCTAAAATTTCCTTTACTTTCATTCTAAATAAATATATAATTAATATCAATCTAGGCCTATCCACATAAACCCTACTTTGTCAACCAGGTTGCAATTTTATACTTTCCACTTCCTTTACACAATTAAATGCAGTCACCAGTTGATATACCATGACGTACGTTGTAAACCATGTTGCAATTTTAAACTTTCCACTCCCTTTACACCATTAAATGCAGTCAGCAGTTGATATACCATGACGTGAGACGAACAATGGCCATTTACACTTATAAAAGTGACTTAAAACCGGTTGATATACCATGACGTGAGATGAACGATGGCCATTTACACATATAAAAGTGACCTAAACTTTGAAGTTATCTCCAAATTAGTACAGGTTCATTGGTTACTCAAAGCATTCAAACGTATTAATATTAAGGATGCCGGCCAGAATAAGGACCGTTTGTAGCAACCAATGTACACAGCCATTTCTCTGAGTTTGATTATATTTGAATTTCATTAATATTTTTATTTTATTTTTCAGTTAAGAAGCTCATCCTAATGATGTGTAAGGATGTTTATCAAAATTGAAATTTTGCTTATTTCTACCAAAATAAAATAAAAAATAAAAAAATCTAAACAAAAAAATTATACAAAACATTTAAATAATATCCGCTCATTAAAAAAAATTTGCAAGTGAAGAAATTGGATGCTTCTAAGCTCATGTTAGATGCTTATTTAAGATGGATCTATGTTGGTATACCTTTTTTTATTAGTGTCAGTGATTCAGCCTGAATCTCAATGTTGAATAGAAAAACTATCTACCATAGAAGAAAAACAAAATAACAAAATATATAATAACGTTTATAAACTGTATAATAATCCACTTCCAATATACACTAAGACTATTTGCAAATCTATTCCAAACACCAAATTTCCAGAAACTAGACTTAATAATAAAACTTGCTCTCATATTATTTGTATCCTCCTATACTAAAAATGTATAAATAAGACATCACTATTCACTTAAACAAACACTTACAATATAGCTAAGAAACCCTAACTCAGTGTACTTGTTATTCCACTAGAGAATTCTGTTACTAAAACAAAGACACCTATTAGAATTGAAAACCTTGTTTGAATGTTTGAAGTACTGTATTGACATATTATTTCCAAGGAGGACAAAGTTCATCCAGGTCCCGCCAGCGTCCATCATCAAAGTTGAGAGCATAGCTGTGAGCATCATATTTGAAATTCTTCGATGGACTTGTAGCTGTCATTTTTCTCAACTCGGCTCTGAGTTTCCAGAACAGACGCTTCCAATTAATTTTGCAGTAGCAAATGTCTTCATTGCCCATAGAAATGTCGTACCTAAACAGGCAGCACTTCCTGCACCGCTGCCACAACTTCTTGTTAGGTTTTTTCAAAGAAGAAGGAGAATAACTTACTACACACAAAGGTAGTATTCTGGGTTTGAATTTGACTATGATATGTTTGTCTGTAACTAGTTTATCTACTAGATTATTTATGTTGATTTTTCAGAATATTACGTAGATTTATTGGTTGATGCAGCTAGTACTAGATTGATACAATGAACCAGGAACCAGCATTATTGCTTAAAAAACCTAGTCAACATTATTGCCACAGTTTTTGAAGCTCTGCTAAAACCAGATTAACTAGATTGATACAATGAACCAGCATTATTGCTCAAAAACCCTAGTCAACAGTATTGCCACAGTTCTTGAAGCCCTGAAGAAAACAAATTACTAATCTATTAGATTACAAGATTATCTACTCAATTACTTATCTTGACTTTTCAGAGTAACAACTAAATGTTATTAGTGGATGTAGCTAATACCAGATTGATACTGTGAAACACCTAGCCAGCATTATTGCTCAAAAAACCCTAGCCAGCATTATTGCCACAGTTCTTGAAGCTCTGCGGAAAACAAATTGCTGGCCAAGCAGAACACATATATTAGAAGCCGAGCAGCGTTGAGCTCTCAAGGGAGATCGCAGGGAATCGTATGGAAGTAATGCTCGGGTGACAAATCTGAATCGTGGAGAGGTTATATCACTTTACAAATTGATGTATGATTGTCATTTTGTATGAGTCATGGCCAAATGACATAATTATCCTTTTCACGTAATTAAGGGAATCACTTTACAAATCGATTATGAGTCATGGCTGACGGTTGTCCCTCAACCCATTATTAATGGCTGGATAGTTAAAAATAAACATCAACGATATCCATCACGCTGAAGATATTTTTATAACGTTGCTCAACGTGATAAGAATGATAGGATTAAGTGAGATAACACGGTTTAAGTTACACTAATCTTTAACATATTATTATAAGGGGCATTTTTAGTTTCTATTAATATTTAATATAATCATTTTGCTAGAATTATACATTCTACATAGACTTAGTTCATGGACTACCCGATTCAACATCTATTTACTTCATATCATCCTTAGTTCATACCAACCTTTAACATAATTATTTGACTATCACCTTAAGGGACATTATAGCTTTAGTTTTTTTAATGAGAATTAATCTTTACACACTAGTAAGAAAGCTATTACTTTTCTACGGTTAAATCTAATTCCTTCAAATGAACTTCATTATACCTTATAATCAAACTTTTGAGTGAATTTTAAATTACACTGTACAGAAAGATAAGAAGATACTTAACTCATTGTTAAGAGTGCTAAAAATTTAACCCTATTAAGCCCCCTGAGGATGGAGGAGGAAGGAGCAATGGTTTATTTTCATGAAAATGTGGATTTATGAGAATTAGATTACTTTTGAATTTTGATAGTAGTTGTATTAATTTTATTTTCTTTGTGTTATAAGAGTATAGTGGGAATAATTTCTAGTTTATTTTGTTAGTAAGTTGTAAGTGGATAATTAACAATTTTTATTTGGTAACATAGAGTTAATTAAAGTTTTAAATAATAGATATGAGTTGAAGCATTGGTTTCCATGTATTTTTGAGTTAAAAATTGGTTTATTATAAAAAGTTAGCTATTTTTTTAAGGGGAGGCCATGGGATAGCACACTAGACTCGCGAGTATGTGATCCAGGTGGATATTGGTGGCCACCCATCTATTCCACGTGGACCCCCACCATTGTTTCTTTCAGTTTTTCAGTATCCTTAATTGTAGCATAATTTTCTAGTTTTCGTAGTTTTTTGGGTCATGAACTTCTGGAGCTGTTTTGAGGCCTGAAACGATATTTTTTGGAAAATCACACTTGGCAAATATGAGTTTCTAACTTAATATTTTCTATTAGCAGTTGTAGTCCTCAAATAGATCTTTCTAACGAGGTATCATGTCCGTCAAATGGAGATCATATGCCAAAGTTACGACCCCATGAAGTTGATGTACCAATTTACCCAAAGGGGCCCATGGTTTGGTGTTTCATCTCCTAGGGTTAGGCTTTGTTTATGTTTTGGGTTTTCCATTATTTCTCAATGATAAATAGGCCTTCAAGCCTCATTGTAACATAGTTCAGAGGCATGTAGCCGCCACATCTCTTTTCAAAGATAAGCTGCCATTGCCCGAGCTAGTTTATTTCCATTCTCTATGTATGCATATTTCAGTTCTTTGATATTAATGAAATAAAATTTTATTTTTGTTGCATCTCTGTGTTTATGGTTATATCTGTAATTTGTTGCGTTCCTGTTTGAATTCGTATCAATGGTATGAGAGTGGTATGCTCTTTATCGATCCTTCTTTGCATGTCCCCAACAAGGTCAGGGTATAAGGAGTTAGGGCACAATCTAGTTGAACCTTTGCAAGATCAGCCTCGGAAACCCCGACAACCTCCCATGGGGGAAGAAAAGAAAGACGAAGGAGCGGGAGATCCTATCAAAATATTGCTCAAGGAGGCCCTCGAGAAACAAAGGAACACAATGATGGATAACTTTGCGGAGATCCTTTAACAGTTGCCCACCGACGGCGCATCCACATCCAACAGCCACTCTGGAGACGCCACTCATTTTAAGATACAAGTAAACTTTGACATTCCCATTTTTGAGGGCCAAATAGATTCAAACGTCGTAGATAAATGGTTAAATCTGCTAGAAGGATATGTTTATGTTCATGATTTTTCCAGCTAGAAAATATTACCTTTTCTCTTCTCAAAGTTGCCTCCCACATCAAGGACTGGTGGGAAACCTACTATGAACAAAAGGATGAAATTACGCCCTCACTGTTTTCAGCCGCACCCACTTGGAATTTGTTCTCGGATACCATAAAGGAGCAATACTACCATGTCTAAAGCTATGAGGATAAATACATAAAGTGGTCCACGCTGCGGTAGGGAAGGGACCAAGACATGCTAGAGTTTACCAATGTTTTTCATACCCTTCGCATGAAATTGTGTATCAAGGATTCTGAGAAACATTTGGTACTCAAGTATCGCGACTGCCTACAAAGGTGCATCCACGATGAGATAGAATTCGAGGACATCTCCTCGCTCATAACGACGTACCGATATGCTATCGAGATTGAGAAGAAGCTTAAATAGAAAAAGTGAGACTTTGGATCTGTGAATCCGAAGCAAGGGAATGGAACCCCCAAACCGCAGAACAAAGGACAAAGCCAAGGTAGGGTGGCCCAGAAAAACTTGCCAAATCCGCAAGCAAAAAAAAACACTACAAAGCTGAAGAAGGACATGGGAAAATGTTGTGAGTTCCATAACATCTCCACTCACAACACAAGTGAGTGTTGGGCCAAGTAGTCACTGGTGCTTGAGCTGAAGGATTCTGAATGAGATGCATGTTCCGATTCTGAGTAAGAACCCGACAAGGGGAATGACAAAGGGAAGCAGATTATCAATGCAGAGCCCAATGCCATCGTTTCCACCACGAATATCTAGAAGGAAGAACCCAAAGACCCTGATGTGGGTAAAGGGTTCCTCGCTATAGTTCATTGTCGACAATGGGAGCCAAAAGAACCTCATGTTAGGAGAGGTCATGAAGCAATTGGGCTTACCAACCACAACACACCCACAACCGTACACCATCAGGTGGCTTCACCAAGGACGAGATCTTCGTGTTATCTAGCAGTCTCGCCTTCCATACAACATCAAGCCCTTCACAGATGAGGTATTATGTGAGGTTTCTCCTCTAGATGTTTGTGATGTATTATTAGGTCAGCCATACTTATGGAAGAGACATGTTGTGTATGATTCAAGGCCTCACACTATTATTGTTACCTTGGGAAATAAGTTGTACAAGATACTGGAGGTAGCAATGCCTACTGCCATCTGTTTGGTTACTATAAAAAAATGCAGTAAGCTCATTTCCAAAATTGGAAAAAAAAAAAATTCCTTGTGATATGCCCTCAGGGAAAGAAGAAGACGATGGCCACGACCTCTAGATAGGGCCCCTCAGCATGACAACAACAACAGATGGACAAGGTCATGGAGGAGTATGAGGACATCTTCACCTCCCCCGCAAAGGTGCCTCTGCACTGCCAGGTCAAGCACTCCATCAATCTAACTCCAGGTGCATCGTTTCCCAATGGACCATTCTATGGGAACTATGTTATGGAGAATGATGAAATCAAGAGCTAGATTCAGGAGCTTCTACAGAAAGGTCACATCTGTCTGAGCTCATTGTCCTATGGGAGCTTGATCTTGTTGGTACAAAAGAAGGATGGGACTTGGAGACTCTGTATTGACTATCAGGCACTAAACAAGATCATTGTCTGGAATAGGTACCCAATCCCACATATTGATGACCTTTTGGACCAACTCAAGGGAGAAAAATATTTCAGCAAGATCGACTTGAAGTTCGGATATCGCCAGGTACCAATCAAACCCTCCAATGTGTGGAAGACTACATTCAAAGCTAAGGAGGGCCTTTTCAAATGGTTTGTTATGCCTTTCGAGTTAACGAATGCTCTTGCAACCTTCATGAGGATGATGGATGACATCTTGCAGCGAGTCACCAACTCATTTGTAGTGATATACTTGGATGACATCCTGATCTTCAGCCAGAGTTGGGAAGAGCACCTCCACCACATATGATAGGTTCTCCAAACACAGCGGCAACACAAGCTGTGTGCCAATTTAGAGAAACGCACTTTTGGCATAACCCAAGTTTAGTATCTGGGATACATTATTGATGAATGAGGGGTGCATGTGGATCCATCCAAGATCCAATTCATTCAAGATTAGCCAGCCCTAACCACTCTGACAGAGCTCCACAAATTTCTGGGCCTTGCCAATTTCTACCACAAGTTCGTGTTCGTGTTCGGGTTCTCTCATATCACTTGGACCTTGAGTCAAGTCACCAAGGGAGGAGTGAAAGAAAAATTCTTTTGGTCTAAATTTCAACAAAAGGAATTCGTAGAGTTGAAACATTACCTCTGCTCTACACCAATGCTAACATTACCATACCTGCAACAACCATTTGAGATCGAGACATATTCTTCTAAATATGATATTGGGGCAGTCCTTACTCAACATGGACATCCAGTGGCATATCATAGTGAGACATTTTCAAACACAGTCTGGAAGTATCCCACTTATGGAAAAGAGATGTATTTCATTGTGCAAGCCTTCCGACAATGGAAGCATTACATTTTGGGGAAAGAAATGGTCATCCACAAAGACCACTGACCCCTGTAGTTCATACAGATGCAAGAGAAGTTGCAGAATGATCACCATCAGAAGTGGTCCACAAACCTACAACAGTTCTATTTGAATATAAAGTACAAGAAGGGAAACACCAATAGTGTTTCAAACTTCCTTAGTAGACCACCGATCATGGCGTTAACCACCGTGCTCAACTATTATGGGCACGAGACTTTTGATTGGCCACTTCTCTACAAAAGAGACCCAAAAGTTGGCCACACATAGTAGACGCTCTTGGAGGGTTAGAAAGTTCCATATTTTCACCTCTAGGATGCACTATTATGCCACCTAGGACACCTTTGTGTTCCTTCAAGTGAACGTGCCAAGATGGTTTAGGAAGTGCACTACAATCAGGTCGTTGGGCATTTCGAGGTCGCGAAAATAGTGGCAGTACTGCAAAAGTATTTATATTGGTTGAATCTTCAACAAGATGTCAGGAAGTACATCAGATCCTGCACTACTTGTGCCATTGCCAAATTGACCATCAAGAAGCAATGCCTCTATACTATGTTGCCTACCCCTAGTCGACTTTGGGAATCCATCTCCATGGATTACATGTCAAGCCTTCCTTCTACTGAGCACGGCAACGACAGTGTTTTTGTGATCGTCGATAGATTCTCGAAGATGGCCATTATGGCAGTATGCAAAAAGAATATCACAACAGAAGCCACTACTAAACTCTTATTTGAATGAGTGTGGGTACACTTTGAGATCCCACAGTCTATCATCTCAAGTCGGGACAGCAAGTTCCTCAATATATTTTGGTCCAGTCTCTGGTCGATGCTCAACACCAAGCTCACTAAGTCCACAACTTTCCATCCCCAAACTAATGGCCAAAAGGAGGTCATCAAGAGGATGATCGTACACATTCTGCTCATGCACAATTCAAAGCATCCATGCACATGGGATGAGAGCCTCCCCTATGTCTAGCATAACTATAACCGGGCTCTCCACAACTTGACTCGCCACAACCCTTTTCAAGTGGGTTTGGGATTCCAGCCACTATGTCCCATTGATGCGGCCATACCATTTGCAACTACTCAGGAAGATTCATCTCATGTCCAGTCCAAAGCCGACAAGGAAAATAACTTCATTGAGAACATTCAGCACATCCTCCAATAGGTCCATGGCATATTGGATAGAGCCAATGCTAAGTACAAGAAGTGACATGATTAACATCAGGTGCCACACAAATTCTAGGTGGGTGACAAAGTTTGGCTACATTTGCAGAATGAGCACCTCGCTGGGCCCCACTGCAAGTTTTAGCCGCTCCGATATCAGCCATACACCATCACCAAGGCAGTAGGGGAAAATTCCTTTGAGCTTAGTATTCCACCATTCCTTGGTCTGTACCCAGTGTTCAATGTGGACCGCCTTTGGCCCTACTTTCCACCAGTGTTGGACACATCTGACATGGCAAAACAACTCACACCAATAGTGTTAAACCCAAACTCCATGGAATAATCCACAACTGATCGGATAATGGACACTCAGATCAATAACACCCTACAACAAAGTATCCAACTATATCGATTTTTCAAAGTAGGTCAACTGCTTCACGAGGGCAAGTGGCTCACCAAGGACCAAGTTTAGCATAAGTTTCCTCATCTCATGGAGGAACTCAATGCAATGGGGACCATTGCTTCCTAAGTGGGGAGGAATGATCCAAGTGGATATTGGTGACCACCTGCCTATTGCACTTGGATTCCCATGATTGCTTCTTTCAGTTTTCCAGTTTCCTTAATTATAACATGGTTTACTATTTTTGACAGTTTTTTAGGTTTTGAACTTCCGGAGTCGTTTTGAGGCCCTAAATGATGTTTTTTTGGAAAATTATTAATGGAAAATATTGTTTCCGACTCAATGTTTGTTGTCAATAGTTGTATTCCTCGAATAGATCTTTCCAACGAGGTATCGTGTGCATCAAACAGAGATCGTATGCCAAAGTTACGACCCCAGGAAGTTGATGTAGCAATTTACTACAACAGGGCCCATAGTTTGGCATTTCATCTCCTAGGGTTAGGTTTTTGGATGTTTGGAATTTTCCACTATTTCTCAATGATAAATAGGCCTTCAAGCCTCATTGTAACATAGTTCAGAGGCATGTAGCTGCGACATCTCTTCTCAAAGACAATCTACCATCGCCCGAGGTAGTTTATTTCTATTCTGCATGTAAGCATATTTCAGTTCTTTGATATTAATTTATTTCTTCTGCATCTCATTCGTTATGGTTATATTTGTAATTTCTTGTTTTCATGTTTAAATTTAGTTCAGCATGATAATAGGGTTGAATTCAAATACCAAATTATTTGGACTAACTTGTACCACATTATGCTTAGATACCAAATATTTGATAAGCGTGATGCTTTGAGTCTTTTTTACTAAAAACTAAATATCTCTACATTAATTAAGACCCTTAGGAAAACAAATCAAATCATATTATTTTGGATTCTAGTTGGCTTGCAAAACCCATTTTAGTGGTAGGTCCCTATAACACCCTCCTTCCATATCTACTCAAGTAACCAACCAATCGGGGTAAACATGTGACGAGAAGATACTATGATATGATTCAACCTCCTAGGTGACCTTAAGGAATTGGAATCAACACAAACACATCAGACAAACCTTCGACATCAGCTACAACACCCCTGAGAACCATCCCAACACTTCTAGTAACCAACCTCTAGGTCGCTTTGAGGTTTTAGAGCTTTGGAGGCTCCCAAGTTATGGGTCTGAAAACATCCAAGAGGCTTTGGACACTCTCATGAAAAGGAATGCCAGCATCTAGGAACTATTTTTCTCAATGTTGTGCCAATGTCTCTAGGATTTGAGCCACTTTTTCAGGCCCAAAGCCCAGGTCATTGCCTGGAATTTATTGACACCTCCATAACAGAAATATAACAAAGAAATAATGATGCAAACGCAAATACTTGAACAAGCCTTTGTCTGGATCCCTACTAGCTATGATAGGAATTTTGTCAAACATATCACAAATATGTAATCTACAAGTGTAAACAACAGTTCTAATCATAGGGGTCTCATACTCATCTAGGAATCACTAAGAGACATTGATGACTCAAGACGTTAGTTGCAATTTCATCCATTAGGTCATAGATACATTGTTCATTCATTTACAAGTAAAAACGTGTTGAGATCCATACATAGCTACTTTCATGTAACATATACATAACTAGAATAATAGAAACAAAAATACCAAGGAAACCACAACCATATGATCCACATATAAACCAGTATAATACTCATAGAAATAAAAGGAGAAATAGCCTCATATTGATGATGCAAAATCCAAACCCGAGATGGAACTACCACGTTCCACCCGAGCGAATAATGGTTGAGCCAAATCTCTCTTCATCCATTCACCCCTGTTCCATATTCCAAGCATGAAAGTGGTATCTCATAAAACACATCAATCCAAAATTGTCCAGGGATTCCAAAGGAAAACCACCTCAACCCATCAAACAGTGATTCCACCTCATGGTCAGACATCACATAATCATCATTAGATTGGTCTCTATCCAAGTCATCTAGAGCTCCAAAGTGTTTGTTCCAACCAAGGCTCTAGGACTAGTAACTCAACCCATAAGTTATACTAGGGTCCAGAGCGTTTGTCCAACCAAGGCTCTAGGACTAGTGACTCAACCCACCTAGGGCCCCGAAGCATTTGTCCAACCAAGTCTCTAGGACTAGTAACTCAACCCAAGCTGTTATAGGGCACCAGAACGTTTGTCCAACCAAGGCTCCAAGAACTAGTAACTCAACCCAAGCTAAGGAAACATGAGAGCCAACCAAAACAAAACAAGGAAATAAATCCACAATCACCATGGCTATCTAGGAAATGGAAAGGTTAGGCCAATCCACTGTCAATCTAGGAAATTCTCCATGCCAGTGACAAATCATGACCAATAAACCACATGCATATGTGATGCATGCCAAAACTAATGAGGAAAACATATTTGCAACTTGGTACCTGCAAGCCAAACCCATTGTAGTTGTTGATCTCGATGTCCTCTTGCGCTTTCCTTCTCTTCCTTGCCTTCTTGCTCCAAAACTCCAAGTATGGCACACCCTCAAAGGGTGCTCCAAGAAAACTCTAAGTGTCCAAGAGTGATAGAGAGAGAGAGAGAATAATCGAAGATTTCCAAAAACTAAATTGAGAAAAGGTTACATGTTGATCCTCAGAAACCTTTTTATAGATGCGGCCTTTATTTTCTTCATTTTCCATTATTTTCCTTCATTTTCCTCCTCACAAGGAACCTGTGATATTTCACCTCCCTTTTCTCCTAATTTCCATTATTTTCATAGATAAATGTGCCAAAAATGACATTTTTCCTTTACCATTGCCTTTGTCGATTTCCTTAACCATTAATAAACCAATTAACACCCAAACTAGGATTTCTTGCCCAACATTTAGCTTGGAATAAGTGCCCCATCAACTGTGGTTAATATTTTTCCTTTATTAACTTCTATTACATGGAATTTTCACTAGGGTTGTTACAGAACCCTCCCCCTTGGGGGAACATCGTCCTCGGTGTTCAACAACACCTATAACCACAAGACTGTTGTAAGCAAAACATAATGTCGATGGAGCTTTATAACTTAGCTCGTTGCAGTATTTACAATGATCAACCCGCTAAGAACAAAACCAACATGAAAGCATAACAAACATAACATCATAATGACATGATGCCCATACCACTTATTTGAGCTTTATAACATATTTCATGGTGGTATTTTTATCCATATACATATGTACATATACCAAACATCACCAAAATGTGTACCAAAGGCATATACCAAAACATCCGCTCAACCAGTGAATAAGGACAGATACATAGCCCGCATCTGATCCACCATTTCCCATGTAAATTCGTCGGGCCCAAAGTGCTTCCACTGCGCCTTAACCTAATAGATTTCTCAGTTCCAGAGCATGAGCACCTTTTTTGTAATATACACAGAGGCTTCAGATGGAATTCTCCACCTAGTTCCACCTGCAATACAAACCAGTCAATCACATGATCGACATCTTTAACATACTTCTTAAGCAATGACACAAGGTAAACATCATGGACTTTCCTGGTCAGAGGTAGTGCAAGTTGATAGGTTGTTGGCCTAATCCTCTTAATAATACTGAAGGGTCCACAAAATCAAGGTGCCATCTTGGCACATGATCCAATCCGTAAGGAGCTCTTCCTTGGTTTGATGCATAAGTACACCTCTTCCCTAACTTAGAACTCCTTGAACAACCTATTTTGATCTACATAACTCTTCTTCCTATCCTCTGTTGCCTTTAGATTCTTCTCTATAAACTACATCTCATGTTCCATGTCTACCAACATGTCCAGTCCAATCAACACCCTGTTAACTGGATCACTCCAACTAATGGTAGTATTACAACTCTGCCCATACAATGCCTCAAACAAACTCATATTCAAATATTCCTGATACCCATTGTTGGAAGCGAACTCTACCAATGGAAGATACTCTTCCCACTTTCACTGTTGATACATCATGTACATCCTCAACATGTCCTCCAATATCCTATTGACCCTCTCTGTCTGTCCATCAGTATGCAGATGATAAGTTGTATTGAAGACCAACTCTGTGCTCAAACCTACAAGAAACTCCTTCCAAAACTTAGAAGGAAATTTTGTTCCCTGTCTCACACAATATAGCACCATGCAATCTGACCACATCTCTGATGAATACCTATGCCACATCACTAGTTGAGAATGTAGACTTCACTGGAATGAAGTGTGCAACCTTTGTCAACCTGTCCACAAAAACCATGATGGAATCATGTTGTCTCACTTTCCTCAAAAAACCTATGATAAATTCCATGGAAATGACCTTCCATTTCCATTCTGAATCACAATCAATCGTAGCAGTCCACCTAGATGCTTACACTTTGCCTTCACACACTGATAATCGAAACACCTAGCCACAAACTCTACTACATCCTTCTTCAAATTCAGCCAATAATAAAATTTCTTCACTGCGGTCAATGTCTTTTGATAGCCTGGATGTCCTAAATATGGTTTCGCATGAAACTCCCTCAAGATCACCTTCTTGATCTCACTATTCTCTAGCACATATATCCTATATCTGAATCTAACCAATCCATCTACTGTAAGGAAATAGTCTACATCCTGTGCACCTGCACATGTACCTTTACATATACCACCACCTATACCTATACCTATACTACTACCTGTACCTGTACTTGTACCCTCACCTATACCTGTACCTGTACTTGTACCTATGCCCTGCTGCAACCTGTGCACAATATCCATATACATGACATCCTGCTAACCTGCCTACAAGATACTATCCTGTAAGTCTGTCCCATAGGAGCTCATAACTGCTAAGTGATTTACCTATATCCACCTGCTAAGGGTGTCTCCCACCCTATTCTCTTTAGCTTTGATATACTTGATCGCAAAATCAAGCTCACTGATCGTGGCCAACAACTGAGCCTACCTACCATTCAGGTTTGGTTGGTCAAATAGATAATACAAACCACTGTGATCACTCATCAACACGAACCTCCTACCCAGAAGATAGTGCCTCCACATCTTCAATACATGTATGATCACTGCCAACTCAAGATCATGTGTGGGGTAGTTCTACTCGTGCTCATTCAGTTTTCATGACTCATAACATACCACCTATTCATCATGCATAAAGACTCCACCAAGTCCTTTCTTGCAAGCATCTGTGCATACTACAAATTCTTTGTCCAAATCTACAATCTTTAACATTGGTGCATGTGTCAAAAACTGCTTGAGCTGCTCAAAACTAGCCTCACACCCCTCTGTCCATTCAAACTTCTTACCTTTTCTCTGCAATGATTTGATAGGATAAGTAATCTGTGAGAAGTTCCTGATGAACCTTTTGTAATAGCTGGCCAACCCCATGAAAGATCTCACCTCATCTACATTTATAGGAGCTACCCACTCCATGATGGCCCTTATCTTCTTTGTATCTATTGTAATGCCCTCCTTGGATACATGTCCCAAGTAGTGTACCTAAGTTTGAAATAAACTACACTTGCTAAGATTAACATACAACTAACGCTCTCTCAACAATCTCAACATTGCTGCTAAATTCTCAGCATGCTCTTCCTCATTTTTAGAATATACCAATATGTCATGAATGAATACAATAACAAAATTATCCAAAGACAGATGCAACACACTATTCATCAAGCACATAAATGTAGCTGGAGCAATAGTCAAACTGAATGGAACTACAACAAACTCATAATTCCCATATCTAATTCGGAAAGATGTCTTCTAAATGTCCTCCTCTTTGATGCATACCTAGTTGTATCTTGATCTCAAGTCAATCTTTGAGAACACTGCTACTCCCTTCAACTTATCAAACAAGTCATCAATCCTCAACAATGAATACCTATTCTTGATGGTCACTTTTTTCAATTTCCTATAGTCAATGCATAATCTAAGAGTGCCATCTTTCTTATTCACAAAAAATATGGGTGCGCACCAAGGTGATACACTTGGCCTAATGTATCCCTTTTCCAACATTTCCTTCAACTGCAACTTCAAATCTACCAAATTAGGTGTGCTCATCCTGCAATGTGCTTTTGATGTTGGAGCTCCCCCTGACACTAAGTCAATAGAAAAGTCTACTTCCCTGTGAGGTGGAAACTCTGAAATATCCTCAGGAAATAAATCCTAGAACTGCTATAGAACTAGGTACTTGCTCAAAACATCTGAATCCTCAGCCTCCTTACCTTTGTCACTAGAAATGTGCATTGTGAATAACACACACCCTTCCCTGCAACTACACTTTGCCTGCATAGTTGTCACCACTCTAACCAACGTTTCTTTCTTCTTACCTCGCAAATTTTTTGTTCCCCGTTGTCATCCTAGCACTCAACGAATTTGTCATAACAATCCACCTTGCTTCTATGAAGGTAAAAACAATCCATGTCCAAAATTATATTGTATGATCCCAACGGTAATACATTAAAATGTGTTGTGGTAGGCATACCATTCAAATCAAATGCGCAAGCTCTTACCCAATGATGAACTCGCTTCTTTGTACCTGTAGCCAACTGCACTAACCAAGATTCTGCATGCAATTCCTTACTCAAACCACACTTATCCACCAAGTTAGGATTAACATAGCTATAATTAGATCTATGGTCAATCAAAATAGAAATAACTTGATCACAAATCTTATTGTCCATCTCAATGATAGATGCCTGATGGTCTTCTTGTTTGTTATCTAATGCTGCATAAATACGAGGAACGCTCTGACTATCATCCCCAACATTCTGTGCCTCCTACGCACTATATATTTGAGGCCTACCACCCTGATATTGTGGACAATCTCTCCTCCGATGATCCCCTCCACAAGTCCAACATCACACGAGCTCCTTATTCTTCTCCTTTGTTTGAAGTCCTTGTCCCCTGTCAGATGCATTGAACTTGTTAGGTGGTGAAACATTATCTTTATTATATGAATCCTAAGGTCTTACTTGCTTCTTGTCCCATTTTCCATGTTATTTGCATTACCTTTCCAGTCTAGCTTAGTGTTGAACTTGTGCTTCCATTGTTCATAACAATTCTTTAGCTTTCGAATGGCCTCCTCCAATGCTCTAGGCTCATCAAACTCAATCCTATATTTGAATTCCATCAGTAACCCACTTGTGAATTTTTGAATCTTGGCCTTCTCCTCCTTGAGGTAAGGCGCATACCTCAATAGCTCCAAGAACTTGCTAATGTACTTCTCATCTATCATAGATCCCATAATTAACTCATATAATTCCTTTTCCCTATCATCAAATTCTCTCTGATAGGTACTTCTTGAATAGCCACTCAAACTCATTCCAAGTCAAGTCTTCCTAATTTATACCTCTGACATTCTTCATGTCATCCCACCAAATGTATGCTTTACCTTTGAGACTGAATGTAGCTATTATGGCTTTCATGTTATCTGAGTAATCATGCAACCTAAAGCAATTCCTTATGCCAAGAAACCATGCCTCTACATCCTATGATTTCTTCATCTCTCCATCAAATTTAGGTGCTTTTTTTTTATATGGAAAATACCCCCTATCGGTCCTCCTGTAAGGATGATAACGATGTCGATCACCATGCCTGTCAAAACCAAAACTATAATAGTACTTGTGTCTATCAGCTCTCCTATCTGGAGTATCCACAATATGTCACCTCTAACCATGTCATATCTATCTAACCTGAGACCAACACATGACCTACTAACATATGCCCCATTATTTTTTCCTCCTACTCATGGGTGATCTGAAGTGGTCCTTGACATTGCAATTTTGACAAACTCTGACGTATCCTTTCATTTACCTCTGCAAGTTTCTCCTGTGCTTGTATGATTCGATCATTGTATTCCTTACAAATCCTTATTTATTCCTTTAAGCTTCTCATTGTATCAGTAAAATCAGAAGAATTCCCAATACCATGATGCTCATTTGATCCATAGGGAGAGTCTTTGTAGTCTACCATCTTGCTATCCATTTTGATATTCTTCCTGCAAGGTATATCATGTCAACTAAACCAAATCACAATAAACCAGCATACCTTAGTATAGTTTGGGGAGGATATCTCATCAGCAATTTCAACAAAGTAGTGTGATACATGTATAACATACTCATGACATCATAAATAAATATAACACATAAGAATATAACCATGTACCCATCATTCTAGCTAGAATCCAGTCATCCATGCATGACCATATCAACTACACATACCATGACCTCATGCATGACAACAACCACCACATCACTATGCACTTGACCACATGTGAACATTAGCATGCATAAGAAATGAATAATCAACCATACACTCATGGTGACTCACTCCACAACAACACCATCAAATTCCCATGGCGACACCACTACAACCATGACCCATACCATACAAATGAAAAAAAGAACATGGTCCTACAACACAAGAAACACATATGCAATCGACATGAATGCATGACCAAAACACAACCCATCTAATCCGAGAGGTGAACCATGCTCTCATACCACTCTGTAATACCCTCCTCCCACATCTACCCAAGTAACCGAGCAACCTGGGTAAACATGTGACAAGAGGCTACTATGACATGATTCAACCTCATAGGTGACCTTAAGGAAATGGAATTGACAAAAACACATCATACAGACCTTCCACATCAGCTATAGGACCCCTGAGAACCATCCCAACACTTTGGTAACCAACCCCTAGGTCCCACTGAGGTTTTAGACCTCTTGACCTTTGGACGCTCCAATGTTATGGGCCTAACAGCATCCAGGAGGCTTTGGAAGCTCTCATGACAAGACATGGCAGCGTCCAGGAGGCTCTGGATGCTCTCATGACAAGGCATGGCAGCGTCCAGGAGGCTCTAGATGCTCTCATGACAAGGCATGGTAGCATCCAGGAGGCTTTGGATGCTATCACGACAAGGCATTCCAGCGTCCAGGAGGTTCTAGACGCTCTCATGACAAGGCATGCTAGTGTCCAGGAGGCCCTGGACACTCGCATGACAAGGCATGCTCGCATCCAGGGACTATTTTTCTCAGTGATGTGCCAGCATCCCCGGGATTTGAGCCACTTTTTTAGGCCCGGATCTCAGGTTGCTGCCCATAATTTATTGACACCTTCAGAATAGAAAGATAACAATGAAACAATGATGCAAATGAAAATAATTAAACAAGCCCTTGACTGAACCCCTACTAGCCATGATAGGCATTTCGTTAAACATATTACAAATATGTAATCTATGGGCGTAAACAACAGTTCTAAGCATAGGGGTCTCATACTCATCTGAGAATTGCTAAGAGACATTGATGCCTCGACACATTGTTGCAGTTTCATCCAGTAAGTCATAGATACATTGTTCATTTATTTACGAGTAAAAACATTATGAGATCCATACATAGCTACTCTCATATAACATATACATAACCAACATAATATCAACATAAATACCAAGGAAACCACAACTAGATGATCCACATATAAACCAATATAATACTTATAGAAATACAAGGATAAATAACCTCAATTTTATGATGCAAAATCCAAACCCAGGATGGGACTACCACTTCCATCTGACTCACCCCCGTGCCATATTCCAATCATGAATGCGGGATCTCATAAAACCAATCAATCCAAAACCATCCTAGGCTTCTAGAGGCCAATCACCTCAAGCCATCAAACAATGATTCCACATCACAGTTGTACATCACAAAACCATCATCAGATTGGTCTCTATCCAAGCCTTCGAGGGCTCTAGAACATTTGTTCCAACCAAGGCTCTTGGACTAGTAACTCAACCCACAACTTATACTGCGTTCTAGAGTTTTTATCCAACCAAGGCTCCAGGAATAGTAACTCAACCCACCTAGGGCTCCAGAGCATTTGTCCAACCAAGGCTCCAAGACTAGTAACTTAACCAAAGTTGTTATAGGGCTCTAGAGCATTTGTCCAACCAAGGCTCCAAGAACTAGCAACTCAACCCAAGCTAAGGAAACATGAGAACCAACCAAAACAAAATAAGGAAATAAATCCACAATCACCATGGTTATCCACAAAGTTGTAAGACTAGGAAAATCCACTATCAATCCAAGCAATCCTCCGTGCCAGTGACAGATCATGACCAATAAACCACATGCATATGTCATGCATGCCAAAACTAGTGAATAAAAAATGCATGCAACTCAGTATTTGATGAGCCCCATAAATCAATAATTATATGGGCTCATTTTACCTCCTAACATAGTTAAATCAACCATTCTCTTAGCTTATTACATGTTTTTTTATTATATTTATGCTTATGGAGTGAGTTGAGTTAATTATGATGCCATGAGGTCTAATATGTGTTTAATGCAGATTTTTGTTGAATTTTGAAGACAAAGTCAAAGATTCAATGGACAATTGGCAGCAATAATTCAAATTGGTCAAAGGAGAGGATTTATAGGAGGTAATCCCCCTCATTTATTATTCCCCCCTTCGAATTCCCCTTCATGTAACTCGGAGCACAAACAGCCAAATCAATGCACTAGGAGGCAACCGAGCAAGTGGAGGATAAATTATGTTTATCTCGAGTTTTGGGAGCCAAGCCTCCCTGATTTTGAGGGAGTTGTTGGGAGCTTCAATTGTATAAGTAGAGAGGCCTAGGGCCTCACTAGGGTCGATTTTTTGTTGAATTTTTGCTGCAATATTGCTTATGTAACTCTGCTCAACTTCAGCTTAATTTTGTGGACAGTGTCATGTAATCCTATTACTGTTTTGATAATAAAGATGAGATCCTTTTTGAGCTAGTAATGAGTTACCTCAGAGGGCTGAAGCTCTTGGGTTAGGGCCCAATCCAAGCAGCCAAGCTCCTCTTGTTTGTATTTATATGCTTTGTTTTAGTTTATGGATTAGTTGCTGTTAGATGAATTTCTTTCTTGGTTAAGAATAGGTTGCTTGTGGTGATTCAAAAGGTTGTTTCCAGTTGTGTTTTCTATAGCAAGTTAAACAATGATAGAAAGAATATTCAAAAGGGTAGCAACAATGCCTTGGCTTCTTTTCCTCCTTTTGGGACCATGAACTAGGGCAAATACCCTCTTGCTACCCCAAAAACATAGATTTTCCTTCTTCATAGGATTTCTAGTGTTGTAGTTTGTTAGAAGGTTAATAATTTGCTTTAGAATCTCTTCCACCATGCTCATTTCTATCTTTGCAATAAGTCTTCTTCCATGCTTTCTCTCCTTGTAGCATTTTTCAGCATTTCCTTCCATAGCTCATAATTTAGATTAGCTTGATGCAAAATTTTGTTCTTTTTTATGTGCTTAATATCCTTGCTTGCTTGATCTCATTGTTTGACTATCAGTTCTTTTGCAGCATATCTCTTCTCACAGTAGGTTAGCCTATCAACCATCACATTCTCTCCCTGATCTATGCCCTACAGGTCACCCAAAGTTCACCTCAAATCTGCCTTAGTTTTGCGATTTTCCATAGGATTTCTTCCTCTCTCCCGACCATCTTCCCCTCTCCTAATGATCCTTGGTGAACCCTAGGTGCCCTAACACATCACCCCAACCTTCATCTACCCTTTCCACCCACTCTCACACCTTCAAAACCTTCAAAACTGCTCTCAGCATCCTCTTGTAGACCTCCTGTAGATCCCCTGTGTCCTCCTGTAGATTTTCTTGTAGGCTTCCTTTTGAAAGTCGAGTGTGGGAAAATCCTTTAGAAGGAAATCCGAGACCTGCTGGGACCCATCTATACCATCCTACATCTCCTCAAACCCCCAAAGTTGCCCTTCAACACCACCTATTCACTTCGACCTTCACACACAATAAAATACATGCATGTCAAATTCACATAAAAATCCAAAAATATTTTTTTTTGCTTATTTACTTTTAGAAATAGCTTGAGTAGATTTTGTTTACTTCCTTGAGTAGGTAATGGAATTCATTTCATGGTTTTCATAGTACTTTCTGCAAAAATAGGATTAGTTGGTTAAGTAGGGTTTGCTAGGTTTAATTTACATTTCAGTCCTTTTCCTTTCTGTAATTAGAGTAGCCTCTGTAGAGTGAGCTTTCCTTTCTTTCATCACATCTAGAGCTTCTTCTGGAATCCATAGAAGTTGGCTTGAGCTCCTAGTGATCTTGCGCCAGCTGACCAAGTGACAGCCTATAGTAAGAACTAGTACTTGTGCATATAGCACCGTCGCTTCCAAGTTTGTTACGAACTACCGGGTTGATAAGAGTAAAGTAGGCAGCCCAGGAGTTGCAACATTATTGTTGCAATACTGGTGCTCACCACTTTTTGGCACCATTTCCAGGGAAGCGTCAGAGTATTTTTTGATTACTGCTTTCTTCTATTTTCTATCGCAACATTCTACTAAGTAGTTTATTTCAAAAAAAGTAGAATAGTTGTTTCTTTCAGTTTCTACATTTCCTTGCTTTCCTTTCCAATTCTGCAAATTTCATTTCAGTAAAAGTAGAATAGTTGTTTCTTTCAGTTTCTGCATTTCCTTGATTTTCTTTTCAATTCTGCAAATTTCATTTCAACAATGTTCATTTCAGTTAGTTGCAATTTGTTTTATTCAATCCATTTCAGTTTTGCAGGTACAATCAGTGAAAAAAAAAACAAAAACCAACCAAAAAGATTTCCTTTCATGCCTTGTAGGAATAGAAATAATTCAGGAATATTCTTGCCCAACACTTCCACTACATCACACAGCCAACCTTCTCTCTTCTTCGGTGGCAGTGATCAAGAAGAACCTTTAGGTGAATAGCCAAAGATATTTGAAGAACCTATAAGGGAAGAAAAAGAAGAAAACATCCCTCCTGAGCCAATGGCTGGAAACAGGAATGCTAGGGGAAATGGAGAGAGAATAGAGGGTACCTTTCCCATTTGGGAGACCAATGGGGACACCAAAATGAAGAATATAAGTCCTTCAACCCTACCTCACTTCCATGGTTTGACTAAAGAAGATCCTGACACCTTCTTGTTTGAGTTTGTTGTCGTCTGTCAAACCTATGACTATGCAGAAGATGAGCAAAAGTTGAAACTATTCCCTTCTACTCTCAAGGATGCAGCATTGCACTGGTTCATGGGGTTACCTGGCAATAGCATCATAACTTGGGCTCAGATGTAGTAGGCCTTTAATAACAAATATCGAGACTATTGTAGGTCAAAATATACCAAAGAAGAAATCTTCCGAATGACCATGGGAAGTGATGAATCCTTGGAATATTATGAAGAGAGGTTCTAGCTTAGTTACAAAAGGGCTAGGTGCACACTTGACCTTGAATCTCTGAAGTTGGTCTTGCTCTGGGGAATCTCGGAAGACCTTCTAGACACCCTCCATCTACTGGTCGGGGGAGACATCTACCAACTATCTTATGAGGACATAAACACTGTTTTTAGAAACCATTCTAGAGCAGCCAGAAAGAGAGGTAGGGGGAGTCAACCCATAGCCAGTACATCCTCTTCCAATTCATCCATTAAAGGTGAAATTTGAAACATGCTAGAAGACTTCAAAAGTGAGATGTTGTAGACTCTTGCCATGCAAATGGATACCTTGCATATCAAAAGAAAACAAGAGGAAGCAGAGAGGGATTTGGCCATCTTTTGTCCTAGATGCACTGGGAGGCATCCTACGAATGAATGTCCATTGAACTCTATAGAGGTTTTTTCAGTCTGTGAAGAAGATCATTCTATATATAAGAACTCTTCCTTGCCCGGACTTAAAGTTGTATACCAAGGGGACGAAGGAGCCACTGAACCACTCTATTTCATGAAGCAAAGGAGACTGCATGGACCTAGACCATACTAGCAAGGGATGCAAGGGACATCTCAGGCATACTACAACCCCAACCAAGTCACTTCCATACATTCTTGGGGCCCTCCTGCTCATCCTTCCTGGTCCACGCCTCCTCCTTGGTCCTTTCCATCTCAATATCATGCCCAACCAGCCGCTCATTCATTTTAATCCTATGCTTGACCGTAACCTCAGTGGAATGCTCTCATCAAGGGTGGAGGCCCCAGTACAACTCTCCTCCCACTCTTTTTCCTCCACCACCTACTCAACCACAACCATTACCTCCTGCTCCACCAAGGCAACCCCAAATTCCTGCCCGGCTGAACCTGAACCTGAAAAACAGACAGGCTCAACAAGTATATAGTGGGGAACCATCATGCCCAACTTATGCCGTGGAGATTTAGGAGATTAACCTGCGATCCGGGAAGGTTCTCCCAAATAGCCAACCTCCACCTAGGGAGGTTGAGGAAGATAAAGAGGAAAGTGAACCTAAAGCAATTCCACCCTTTCCTGAGAGACTATCCGGGACAACATAGTCTACCCCAAAAGAAACTAAACTTCTGGGAGAATTGAATAGTTATGTGTGAAGATACCACTTCTCCAAGCCATAAAAGATGTTCCTATCTACAGTAGGTTGATCAAAGAGAAGTGCTTTAGGCATCCAGAAAGGTGCAAGAGAGATTCCCCAACCATCAATGTCATAGGACAACTGTCTGACCTGTTGTTGGGGTAGGTAATCTATCCAAAATATCTAGACCCTAGAAGCCCAGTGGTTGATGTCCACATCAATGGCTCCATGATCCCACGTACCTTGATTGATTTGGGAGTTGCCATTAATGTGATGACAAAGGACACAGTGCTCAAACTTAACCTCCAGGGATCCTTGAGGAAGACCACAACGGTACTGCAGCTAGCAGGCCGCTCCACTGTGACCCCTGAAGGGATTGTGGAAGATGTGATGGTCTCCATCGATTCTTGGGAGTACCCTGCTAATTTCTTAGTTCTCTAGCCAAAGGCAAAGCTCATTGGGTACCCTCTCATCTTGGGAAGACCCTGGTTGGCTACTACCGATGCCTACATCAGCTGTCAAGCTGGGAACATGACCATCAAGAATGGGCATATGTCCAAGCAGTTAATCCTATACCCTCCTGCCCAACCCTTGCTAAAACATGATCTACCTCTCTGGTTGGAGGAGGAGGATAAGGATGAGGTCTATTATACACCACTTTGTGCATTAGAAACCACCATGGGGGGAAAACTGCAAGATGAGAATGATATGATTGAAAATTTGATTCGGAATCCACCCCCCAGTGTCTTACCATTAAAGGACATAGTGAGAGAAACCCAAAACAACCCCTTAACTAATCTCTGTGTGACCGACTTGACCACTCTCTGTGTTAAGAATATAGAGTTTGGCCTAGAAAGAACCTTGAAAATCAATCCATCCCTATCCACTTCCTAGGAGAAGGATCTGTGTAGCTTATTGAGAAAACATTTAGATGCCTTTGCCTGGAGTTATAAGGAGATGAAGGTAGTGCACCCTTCAGTATGTACTCATCATATATACATTAAGGAATATTGCAAACCAGTTAGGTAGCCTCAAAGGAGGATGAATCCAACACTTAAAGACATTGTTAAGGAAGAATTGCAAAAATTACTTGATGCAAGATCCATCTACCCCATCTTTGACAGTGAATGGGTCTCTCCTTTGGTGCTAGTGCCAAAGAAAAAATGGCAAGTGGAGAATCTGTGTTGACTATCAAGAATTGAACAAATCCACTAAAAAGGACCATTTTCCTTTGCCTTTTATAGATCAAGTGTTAGATGGTCTGGCAGGAAAAAAGTTTTTCTCCTTCCTAGATGGGTTTAGCGGGTACAATCAGATTCAAATCAGCCTGGAAGACCAAGATAAGACCACTTTCACTTGTCCTTGGGGTACATTTGCATACTGGGTCCTTCCTTTTGGTTTGTGCAATGCTCTAGCCACTTTCCAGAGAGTGGTATTGAGTATATTTTTTGAACTAGTTCATGATGCAGTAGAAATATATATGGATTATTTTACTCCTTATGGTTCTAACTTTCAGGAAGCTTTATCTAACCTAGGAAAAGTTTTGGACAAGTGTATTGAGATGAACCTGTCCCTCAATCTGGAAAAATGTGAATTTTGATGACTGAATGGACTGTGCTAGGTCATGCAATATCTCAACAAGGATTGTAGGTGGACCCCAACAAAGTTGCCATCATCCAAAGGGTCCCACATCCTCAAAAGGTGAGAGATGTCAGAAGTTTCCTAAGCTTAGCTGGATATTACAGAAGATTCATTAAAGATTTTAGTAAGCTAACCTCTCTGTTGTTTGGTCTTTTAGGTAAAGATATCGAATTTATTTGGTCAGAAAACTGTCAAGAAGCCTTAGATACCTTGAAGAGTAAACTTGTGACTAACCCAATCTTGAGAGGCCCAAACTGGGCCCTACCTTTCTACATTCACACAGATGCCTCAAACAAAGCAATAGGAGCAGCCTTAGGACAAATTGATGAAAAGTTGCCTTATGCCATATTCTTTATAAGCAAAATCTTGTCAAAGGCAAAGTTGAACTATACACTAATCGAGAAGGAACTCCTAGCTGTAGTGCATTCCTTAAACAAATTCAGACATTATATCACAGGCTATCAAACCTTTGTTCACATTGATCATGCTGCAATTAGATATTTAATGAACAAATCGGATGTAAATTCTCGCATTATTAGATGGTTTCTTTTACTGTAGTAGTTTGATTTGACCATTGTTGATAAGCCTAGTAAAGAAAATGTTGTTGTTGACGATTTGTCTAGAGTAAATTTGCCTGCAGGTTAAGAAGGAATGGTGGATGATCAAATGCTAGATGAACACCTGTTTGCTATCTCGGTACTCTCTCCATGGTTTGCTAATATAGCAAACTACTTGGTTTTAGCATAGTTCCCACCACACCTGTCCTCAAAGGAGAAGAGAAAGATAGTGAGGAAAGGCGCCCCTTTCACTTGGCTTGGGGGTAATCTCTTCAAACTTGGCCCAGATAAAATATTGAGAAGATGTGTCAGGGAGGAGGAAGTTTTTGACATCCTCTTGACCTGTCATGATGGGCCTTGTGGAGGTCATTTTGCAGCAAAGAGAACTACCTTCAAAATCTTGCAAGCAGGCTACTATTGGCCCACTCTTCATCAAGATGTGAGGAGATACACCAACCAATGTGATCGATGTCAAAGGATGGGGAAACCTACTCCAAAGGATGAGATGCCCATGCAACCTCAAGTGACCTTTGAGCCATTTGAGAAGTGGGGCATGGACTTTGTGGGTCCTATCAACCCTCCTTCAAAACAGAAGCAATACATCATTGTGTGCACCAATTACCTGAAAAAGTGGGTAGAAACAAAAGAAATCAAAGCAGCAACAAAGGAAAAAGTAGCTGAGTTTTTGAGAGAAAACATATTCTACAAGTTCGGGTATCCAAGAGAATTGGTCACAGATCAAGGCAGTCAGTTCACTTCCAATTTGATTGAAGACCTGCTCACACATCATAAAATCAAGCACAGGACTTCCACCCCTTACCATCCACAAGCCAATGGGCAGGTGGAAGTCACTAACAGAGCTTTGGAAGGAATTCTAACCAAGGTAGTGAGCAGCAACAGAAAATATTGGGTGGACAGATTAGTTGAGGCCACCTGGGCCTACAACACAACATGGAAGACCACCACAGGGTTCACACCCTATGAACTGGTCTATGGGAAGAAGGCTTTGTTGTCAATAGAATTTGAATTCAATACACTAAGGATCGCGGCTTAGCTGGACCTAGACCTCAGCCATGCAAAGAAGGAAAGATTATTCCAGCTCAATGGATTGGATGAACAAAGATTGCAGGCCCTTCTCCACACAGAGGTAGTTCAACTTCAGAGGAAGATATGGCATGAAAAAATATCAAGGAGAAGCAATTCCAAGAAGGAGATTGGGCACTACGCTATGATTCAAGGTATAAAGACTTCAAAGGCAAGCTGAGGAAAAGATGGCTGGGACCCTACACTGTGGAAAAAGGCAATGAAAATGGTTCAATTATGATTAGAACCATTGATGAGGAAGCCATCCCCATGCTTGTCAATGGACACAGGTTGAAAATTTACAAGAAGCCCCTCTCCAAGCGAGAGTTCATTGAAGATCTGAATAAGACAATGATGGTAGTGGAGCATGTCTTAGCCTCCACTTCACCCACTCACTGAAGAAAAAGAAAAGATAAATAAAAAATAAGGACTCAAGTGAAAACCTCCATGAGGCGCTTAAGTCCCATCATTGGGTTGAAAACCTCTTCTAATGTGGCCCAATGATGCCAAAAACAAAAAAAAAAGAGAAAAGAAAAAGAGAATAAGATCCCTGGGTGAAAACCTCCCTTGGAGGCACCCAGGGCAGGCAATTAGGATAAAAACATCCTTGAGGCACCCTATTTGTTTTCAAAAAAAGAAAAAAAAAAGAGAGAGAAAAAGATGAAAAGGAAAATTGAATTTTAATGTGCATTACAGGTTTGCAGGAGGACCACAGGGAGCAAGAGAAGATGTGACAGAGCCCTGATACTCACACTAGCACCTATTTCGCCTCCTCCACACTCTTCTCCCTCATTCCTAACCTTTCTTCCACCCCATTGTACTATTTTTTCAGAAACTATGTGTTCTACAGCAGGCCCTGTGTTTTCTACAAGAGGCTCCTGTAGGAATTACAGAGAGCCCGAAATGGTTCCAAAAAGTAGTTCGAGGGGCTAGGAAGCTTTATGAATAACATGTAAACCCTCCTACAGCTATCAACCCTCCTTGCCATCCATTCCACACCTGCATCACATCATCATCATCATTTTTTTCCCTTCCTGTCACAAAAAAACACAGAAAACCAGTTTTTAGTAAAAAGAAAAAAACAAAAATAAGAGAGGAAGCAACACCTCAAATCTCACCTGCAGCTTACCTAATACCTCTCCATCTCCATCAGCATCTTTGGCATTGTCCTCATATCTCCCAGCACATAAATAAGCTAAAATTTCAAAGGGAGAAGCAACTACAGGAGCTCCTGTAGGAATTCCTGTAGCAGCTAATCCCATTAAAATCAAGCCACAACAACAAAAGAAGTGCAACCATGAGGATTGAAGGAGACATTTGAAGCTTAGATCCAGCCAGAGGATACTTGCACAAGACAAACAGCCATACATCAGGAAGCAGAGAGCATGCAGCAAGGGAATACAAGCATGCAGCAGTAAAAGGAGCCAAAATACCTCACAGCACATACATTCAACTCACAGGTAAGTGACTAACCTGCTCCTCTGTTTGCATTTGTGTAATTGAAAGATATGCATGAGAAAATGAGATGGTTGAGGTTTGACAAGAAAAAGTGGCCATTTAACTTGGCCACCTTCATCTAGTTGACTACACTCATCTGAAGATGTCACCCACACGTGCACATAGTCAACTCAGAGAAAGATACCAAGGACAGGTTGTGGATGGTATGAAAACTCTGATGAAATTATGAGAGGTGATTGCAAGAAGAAACCATGAAGACAAGATAGGTGGGGACCAACGGTCCAAATATGGCCAATGTACATTTCTTCCAACTCACCCCCATCACTGGAAATATCTAAAAGAAGTAATAAGTACTCTCCTCAAAACACTCTCACCACATTTTCTTTCATTATATCCTCGTCCACTTAGCTGCAGCAAGCTCCTTATCACCCCACAGCCTCAAAACCATCATTCTCCATCTCTATCATCCATCCTCCTGCTATTGGCATTCTACAGGAACACTTACAGGTTCAGGAGCACCTACAGGCAGTTCTACAGGAGGGGCAGTGAGCTGTTTTTAAGTAGAAAACACAGGTTTTTTGCTCGATTTCTAGCTTGAGCAGGTAGATTCCATGCATACCCACCTTGATTATCAATATGTGCAAGGAATGATATCATTTTAAGGAGGAATTGAGTCCATAGAAGAAGAGGAATTACATAAAAAATTTCTACCTGTTTTTTTTTAAACACAATTTTCCTCTATTTTCTTGTTTCTTCAAAATTATTGTCTCCATCTCTATATTTGGTGCTCAAAAGGGATATAAGCACAATGATAGGAGGATTCATGAGGAAGGAGCCCACTAATTCAACCAGGCTCCATGAACATCCCAAAGTAGTAGCCATATGCCCCATGGCAAATTGGATGACATTTTTTGAGAAATTCCGAGGGTTTGATGAGGAAGTTGCTTAGGAATTTTCCCTTTCTTTAGTCCATCACTCAAGAACCCATGCCACTATCACTTTTAGAGGTCATTCCATGGAAATAACCCCAGAATTTATCAGTAGGGTTACTACCCTTCCTCTTGGATTACCTTGGAGCAAAGATGAAAAACCAATTGGACAGGCTGCCAAGAAAAAATTCTTCCAAAACAATGAACATCCTATAGAAGATAAAAATGGAATTAGAAGGACAAGCATACCCTACCCTTGGGATAAGGTTAGTTAACAAAGCATCAAATATATTTCCTGTGAGGGGAGATATAGCATAGTCTATGGCTACCATTTTAGAATCGTTCATGAGCTGAGATATGGCATGGACACTCCAACACTCCATAAACTCAGCATCCCCTATTTCCTCCTACAATCCCTCATAGACTCTAGCATTAAGTTTAAGGTAGGGAGTCCAGATCAACTGGCTCACCATGGGTTAATCAAAATTTTGGTGGAAGAAGCCCTCCATACATTCACACTCCCTATAGCATGGGAAGTCTTCAGAAACATGACAACATAAGATGACATAAAGGCTCTCACCTATGATATCAGTCCTTCTGACATTGAGGAAGAAGAGCCAAAACGAGGAGAGGGTGAAGCAACTGATGACTTAGTCGGACAAGAAAAGGAGGAGGAAGAAACTAAGATAGAAGAGGAGAAGGATGAAGAGATAGAAAAGGAAGAAACAGAGCAAACAGAGATAGAAAAGGAGGCAGAAGGGGGAGAAAAAGAGACAGTAGAGGCAAAACAAAGAGAAGGGTCCCATGAGACCCTGGAAAGGGAGGTAGCAGCTACCCTCACAGCCCTAAGCACATCAATTAAGCCAAAAGAAAAGAGAAAAAGGCAGGCCTCCATGTATTTCAAGGCTAAGAAAAGCACAAGGATCAAATCAGGGAAACCCCACCCATCTTCAACAGTGCCCATTACAATTTAAGATTCACCCATTGTCAAAGGGGAAGAGTCTCCCTCTAAAAGCCCTATCACATATGAAAGAGGGACTCCTAGATCTTCCACATGGAAGGAAAAAGTGCAACTATAGGACCCAAAAATAGTCCTACAGGAGGCACAGATAGATCTATAGGAAACACTGTCACGGCTACAGGAGACACAACAGCTTGAGAAAACAATGGAAGAGTAGCCAAAGGGGAAGGAGGAAGTTACAGTGCCACAAGAACCTAATCCCCAGCCCAGCCTTGCATCCTATTACCATCTCCTTGAAGGAGGAAGGATAATTTCACAAACATTTGCTATCCCACTATTCTTTGAATTAGAAAAAGAAAGAATAAGAAAAGATAGGTGGATGAAAATAGCCAAATCCAAGGGAGTTGAGGATGTTGGCCACATGGAGAACAAGCTTAGAGAAATGGGTAGGGAGTTAAGTGCTATCAGACATAGGGAGGCAATTGCAAGAAGCCAACTCTAAACTAAAAATGAATTGCTAAGAAGGCAACTAAAGGAGAAAGAAACCCAACTGGCATGTATGGCTAGCTTTTCCATGGAGGCACTGCAATGTAGAACACCAACAAAATCCTATGGATTATACCTCAAGGACCAATGGCTACAATTTCATATCAAGACTTTGGCACAAAGAGGCACAATGCCTTTTCAAGATTACAGACAATTTATGGACCTATGTGACCAAAGCACGATAGAAGATAAGGCAAAAATGGCAGAATTTTACCTGCATAATATGGCCCTCACAGACATGAATGTGTGGGACCCCAATGATAGGCTGGGGGACCTACAACTAATGACCATGGCTTCTTGGATGAACCATGAAGAGTTAAGGGCAACTGAAGTAAAAAGAATGATGATCAGAGTGCAGAATGAGCCACTAATGATCAGAGTTGAGCCATCAAATCCCATGGCTCTCATCAGCACACACCAGCTTCTTGCAAATAATCCTCAAATTGCCCCTAGATATATAAGTGATCAAGCATAGGCCATTACACATTTGGAGGACATGGAAAGGTTACTTAGGGATGACTGTGTGCATGCATGTATGAGGAGATGGAACACCTTACCACACAGTCTGAAGATCAAGGAATATCATTCCCTAATGAGGATGAAGGAGGCACTAAGGAGAGTGCCAATGTCCAAGCACTCAATGCAGAGGCTGCAGGTCAATTGGATTGGCCTCAAACTGAGTCGACCACTATTGTTAGGCATGCTAGAAGGGAGAACCGAAGAAAAAGAGTAGAGGCAGTGGGAAGACATAGATAGAAAAGCGGGCTTCTATGACAAGGAAAAGGAAACAACATCAGAAGATCGGGATGCTAGAGAGGGCACCAGGGCTATCAAAGATGAGGAGATGGAGTAAGTTGCTCAGAGGATGAGCAACACCTTCAGCAGGGGGTAATGATGAGCCCATAAATGGGTAATTATATGGGCTCATTTTGCCTCCTAGCATAGTTAAATCAACCATTCTCTTAGCTTATTGCATGTTTTTTTATTATATTTATGCTTTTGGAGTGAATTGAGTTAGTTATGGTGCCATGAGGTCTAATATGTGTTTAATGCAGATTTTTGTTGAATTTTGAAGACAAAGTCAAAGATTCAATGGACAATTGGCAGCAATAATTTGACGTGGACAAAGGAGGGGATTTATAGGAGGGAATCCCCCTCATTTATTACTCCCCACTTTGAATTCCCCTTCATGCAGCTCAGAGCACAAACAACCAAATCAATGCACTAGGAGGCAGCCGAGAAAGTGGAGGATAACTTATGTTTATCTCGAGTTTTGGGAGCCAAGCCTCCCTAATTTTAAGGGAGTTGTTGGGAGCTTCAATTGTATAGGTAGAGAGTCCTAGGGCCTCACTAGGGTCAAGTTTTTGTTGAATTTTTGCTGCAGTAATGCTTATGTAACTCTACTCAACTTCGAGCTTATTTTTGTGGACAATTTTATGTAATCCTATTACTATTTTGATAATAAAGATGAGATCCTTTTTGAGCTAGTACTGAGTTACCTCAGAGGGCTGAATCTCTTGGGTTAGGGCCCAGTCCAAGTAGCCAAGCTCCTCTTGTTTGTATTTATATGCTTTGTTTCAATTTATGGATTAGTTGTTGTTAGATGAATTTCTTTCCTGGTTAAGAATAGGTTGCTTGTGGTGATTAAGAAGGTTGTTTCTAGTTGTGTTTTCTATAGTAGGTTAAACAGTGATAGAAAGAAGATTCAAAAGGCTAGCAACAGTGCCTTAGCATGTTTTCCTCCCTTTGGGACCATGAACTGAGGCAAAGACCCTCTTGCTGCCCCAAAAACACATATTTTCCTTCTTCATAGGATTTCTAGTGTTGTAGTTTGTTAGAAGGTTAATGCTTTGCTTTAGAATCTCTTCCACCATGCTCATTTATGTGTTTGCAATAATTCTTCTTCCATGCTTCCTCTCCTTGTATCATTTTTCAACATTTCTTTCCATAGCTCATAATTTAGATTAGATTGATGCAAAATTTTGTTTTTTTATGTACTTAATTTCCTTGCTTGATTGATCTCATTATTTGACTGTCAGTTCTTTTGTAGTAGATCTCTTCTCATAGCAGGTTAGCCTATCAGCCATCATATTCTCTCCCTAATCTATGCCCTACAGGTCGCCCAAAGTTCACCTCAAATCTGCCTTAGTTCTGCGATTTTCCATAGGATTTCTTCCTCTCTCCCGACCATCTTCCCCTCTCCTAGTGATCCTTAGTGAACCCTAGGTGCCCTAACACATCACCCCAACCTTCATCTACCATTTCCACCCACTCTCATACCTTCAAAACCTTCAAACCTGCTCTCAGCATCCTCCTGTGGAACTCTTGTAGACCTCCTGTAGATCCCCTGTGTTCTCCTGTAGATTTTCCTGTAGGCTTCCTTTTGAAAGCCGAGTGTGGGAAAAGCCTTCAGAAGGCCACCCGAGACCTCCTAGGACCCATCTATACCATCCTACATCTCCTCAAACCCCCAAAGTCACCCTTCAACACCACCTATTCGCTTCCACCTTCACACACAATAAAATACATGCATGTCAAATTCACACAAAAATCCAAAAAGATGTTTTTTTGCTTATTTACTTTTAGAAATAGCTTGAGTAGATGTTGTTTACTTCCTTGAGTAGGTAATGGCATTCATTTCATGGTTTTCATAGTACTTTCTGCAAAAATAGGATTAGTTGGTTAAGTAGGGTTTGCTAGGTTTACTTTACATTTCAGTCCTTTTCCTTTCTGCAATTAGAGTAGCCTCTGTAGAGTGAGCTTTCCTTCCTTTCATCACATCTAGAGCTTCTTCTAGAATCCATAGAAGTTGGCTTGAGCTCCTAGTGATCTTACGCCAGCTGACCAAGTGACAGCCTATAGTAAAAACTAGTACTTGTGCATACAGCACCGTCGCTTCCAAGTTTTTTATGAACTACTGGGTTGATAAGAGTAAAGTAGGCAGCCCAAGAGTTGCAGCATTATTGCTGCAATACTGGTGCTCACCAGTACTTTCAAGCCAAACTCAATGTAGCTACTGATCCTGATGTCCTCTTGCACTTTCCTACTCTTCCTTTTCCTTCTTGCTCCAAAACTCCAAGTATGCCACACCGTCCAAGAGTGCTCCAAGAAAACTCTAAGTGTCTAAGAGTGAGAGAGAGATAATAATGAGAGAGCTCCAAAAACTGAACTGACAAAAGGTTACCCACTAATCCTCATAAGCCTTCTTATCAATGAGGCCTCTATTTTCTCCATTTTCCATTATTTTCCTTCATTTTCCTCCTCACATGCAACCTATGACCTTTCACCTCCCTTTTCTCCTAATTTCCATTATTTGCATAAATAAATGTGCCAAAAATTCCATTTTATCTTTGCCATTGCCTTTTCCAATTTCCTTAGCCATTAATAAACCAATGAACACCCACACTAGGATCTTTTTCCCAACATTCAGCTTGCAATAAGTGTCCCATCAACCGTTGTTATTATTTTTCCTTTATTAAATTTTATTACATCGAATTTTCACCAGGGTTGTTATAGTCCCTCTTTGGAGATTTCTTTTCTAGAACATTCTAGAGTTATTTTGAGGAATCAAATTACAATTTTGGGGGCGAATAAAATTAAAGTCGTAGATCCTAACCCCTTGAAACTATTCTACATAGTAAGACCTTTCCAATAGTGTGAGAATCACCTCATATGGGGCTAGTACATAAAAGTTATGTCTTTGACAAGTTCATTTACCTTGTTGGCTAGCACAGTGTTAGGTAGATGCCACATGAACCCACATTACTCACACATGTGGGGCTATCCCTCTGTGGAATTTTAAGAATATTTTGGAAGGTACAAAACCTAATTTTATTTATGGTTGAGGTATGCAAAACCCTAACCCTAGATGACCATCACACTATGTTAAATACTAGAGTAGTAAAATGAGAGAGGGTTACATTCTCTAACATTTTCGAATAGAGAATCTATGAGTGGGATTTGAGAGCATAATATGGAAGGAAGAATATTATGTAGCAACCATTTAGGCCATAATGTTAAATGCAACTCCACATCAAGTGCCTCTTTCTTTTTATTTGTATTTTCATAATTGAAGAATATAATATAAAGCATGTGCCTCACCTTCTAGATGCATTTTCTCTCACTTTTGGTCTCCCAAGATATATATTATGTTGATTTGTGGCGATGCTATGTTCATTTACTTGTTATTTCATTTATATATTTCAATTATTGTCATAAATTTGAGGAATAAGCTAATGATAGTAAAACTAAGATCTCAGGAAGTTAGCCTACATAATAAAATACATAATACAAGATCTATTGTGATGAACTATTCTAATGGAGTATCTACAACAATTTATAGATAACCTTAAGTGTATAAAACCATGTATTTTTCTATATTTTAAGTTCATTCATTAGTTTCCTTGTAAAAATGGAAGCCATAGTGAATTTTCCTTATAAACTCATGACTCATTATCATATTGACATACTGGAAAAAATGCATGTTTTCCACCTATCCCTAAGGGAAATTTTAAAAACCCCTCATAAATTTATATATAATAAATGGGAGAATCCCCATAATACATAAGAAAATTTGAAAGATATATATATATATATCCCTTCAAAAAAACTAACTTTAATTCAATCTTAAAAAGATACAAATTTACATTGTAACAACCCCATGTTAAAAGTTCATGTAATAAAAGTTAATAAAGGCAAAATAAGTCCAAGGTCGTGGGGCATGTATTTCAAGCTGAAGGTTGGGAAAAATATCCTAGTGAGCATCACTTGTTGTATATTATGGCTAAGGGGAAATTGGCAAGGGCAATGGCAAAGGCTTTGAAAAGGAAAAAAGGTATTATTGGTATTTTATTTATAAAAATAAATGAAAATAGGAGAAAAGGGGGGTGAAGGTTCACAAGTTGCATGCGAGGGGGAAATTGAAGGAAAAATAAGGAAAAATGAAGAAATTAGAGGAATCAAGAATAAAAAGACATCAGAGGGTAAATTTGTAGCTTTTTTTCAGTTCAGTTTTGGAGTTAGTCTCAGAGAGGAGTGATGAGCCTCATCATAAGCTTTGTGGCAAAACATTGTTATGTAATTTTTTTGATATGATAATGAGAATGAGCATTTCCTTGATCCAGCACTGAGTTGGCTTAGAGGGCTGAAGCTCTTGGGTTAGGGCCCAACCCTAGCAGCAAAGGCTCCTCTTCTTGTACTTGTATTTTTAGGTTATTTCATAGATTAAGTGTTGACTTGATTTTAGCATGGTTTCATTGCAAGTAGTGGTGAATTTGATTAGTTTGCTTCCATTTGTGCATTGCCTTAGCAGTATCTTTAGATAGATAAAGGAATACCCAAAAGGCTGATAGTAGGTGGATTTGGACTCACTCCTCCCTTTAGGGACCATGGTTTGAGGAAAAACTCCTATTCAGCCCCAAAAAGAAAGAATTCTAATTTCTTATTGAATTTAGGGTTTTTTGCTACTTAGGCTAGCATCTTTTTAGTTTTCAAGAATATGTTTCCATTGCCATTTCTGAATCTTCAGTTTTGTATTAGATCTCATGGTGTTTCACAATATTCTGCAAGTATTTCCATGCATGAATTAGGAAAATAAATAATGAAATTATATTTTCTTAAGTTGATTGGAAATCTTCCTTGTTTGATATGATTCATGGATAAATGCTAGTAATGTATGTATTGCAGGAGTTTCAATAGTGCAGGAATATCTCATGCCAACAACCACAGCCTAACTTCATCCATCCATGATCACCAAAAGCCACCAAGTCCCTCAACCAATTCATCATTCCATAAGAACAACTTTCCAAGTTTATTGAGCAAATCTAGCCATCTTACAAACTTTGGTTTGAGCTCTAAGGAAGTCCTAGCCACCCCCTTTCCTTGTTTCTTCCATCATTCACCTTCCCTATGCCCTATACCACCTTCCAAGTCACCCCTATTACTCTCAATTGAACCCTGTATGAATATAGGGGATCTTGTAGGAGCATTAGTACATCCTATAGGACGTTGGGTTGTGGTATATTCTTTCCACGACTAACCCACATAGTTAACCAGGAGTTAGAGGGGGGCAGGTCATAGGGGGTTTGAGGGGTACCCGTAATCCCACTTTATGGGGTCCGAGGCAGCACCCCAGAAAATTTTGGTTTTGGACCCTATGTTAGGTTGGGTGGACCCACCTATGGTTTTGTGCATGATTTTTGCACATGTTTTTTGGACGTGATGGTTTTCGGTCCATGGTATTGGATGCTTCGGCATGTATAAATATGTATTGTAACATTGAAAGGAACATAATGGAAAATTAAGTTGGTAGTCCCGGTTTTGGGATCCAGGGGAAAATCTCTGTGTATGTGTTTTATGTGTTATGCTCTCGCATTATTTATTTTCTGTGTTTTAGAATTCGTATGTAGGTAATTTCTATACGGGTTAAAACCTACATTTGGTATCAGAGCATTTTTGGCTTCAAGGGGACGCGTTTATTGCTGAAGGGTTTTACTCGGGCCTGTGGTAGACCCTGTTCAGTGGGAGATCTACGAGATCGATTCTGCTGGTGAAAGAAGATGGCGAGCAGTGGAAAGATAGAGATCAAGAAATTTAATGGTCAAAAATTTGAGTTGTGGAAACTCAAGATGGAGGATTTGTTACTGGATAAAGATCAATGGATCGCGGTATATCTGGGTACTAAACCAACGGGAGTGTCCGATGAAGAATGGAAGAAGTTGGATTGGAAGGCAAAGAGCAAAATACGATTGTGTGTCTCAGACTCAGTATTGCTGAATGTATCAGGGGAAGCTACGGCGAAGGCTTTGTGGGACAAGTTAGGGACTTTGTACCAATCTAAGTCTTTAGTGAATAAACTATTCCTGCGGAAAAAGCTGTATAACCTAAGGATGAAAGATGGAGACTTGGTGACAGAGCATCTGAATGCATTTAATATTGTGGTAAGTCAGTTAGCATCTGTTGATATTAAAACTTTAGATGAAGATAAGTGCATCAATTTGTTGTGTTCTCTACCAGATTCGTGGGATAGTCTAGTTATTGCAATAGGTAGCAATGCAACTGCGTTGTAGTTTGATGAAATAGTCTCATCCTTGCTGACGGAGGAGATGAGATGGAAAAATATGGAGAGCCAGAATGGTGATGCCTTGTCTGTACGAGGACGGTCCTAGAACAAAAACAAAAATAAGTCATCGAGTGGGAGATCTAAATCTAGAGGGAGATCTAAATCTCCAAGAAAACCTGTAAAGGTGGTGTGCTGGAAATGCGGAAAGGAAGGGCACTACAAAAGGGACTGTAAATCTAAAGCTCCTGAGAAAGGAAAGGGATCTGACGATGTTCCTTCTGCAGAGGCAAAAACCACCTCAGATGAAGGTGGGAATGTGTACTTGGATTCTTCAAGTACACATGTAGATCATGAGGCATGGTTGATTGACTCAGGTACATCCTTTCACTTCACTCCCCATAGAGAGTGGTTCTGCGAGTATGAGAAATACGATGGTGGTGATGTCTTCTTGGGGGATGACAAGAAGGCTAGAATCATTGGTCGTGGAAAAGTAAAATTGAAGTTGCAAGGTGGAAGGGTTAGAACACTTTCGGGTGTTCTGTATATTCCTGCATTGGCCAGAAATCTGATTTCTATAAGCAAGTTGGATGATGCAGGTGTAAAAATAGTGTTCAAGAAGGATACCTACAAAATGGTTCGGGGAGCACTGGTATTGATGCGGGGAGTTCGGATTGGAACTCTATACAAGCTTCAAGGTAGCACTGTTGTTGATGGGTGCAACAATTCTATGGTTCCTGAAAGTGGAGCTGAAAATCTACTGGTCTCTAGAGAGAAGACCATGTTGTGGCATCAAAGGCTTGAACATATTGGAGAGAAAGTCCTTCGAATACTTCATGGTAAAGTTATGGTAGAAGGTATTAGTAATAGCTCTCTGGATTTTTATTTCTATGAAAATTGTTTGTATGGGAAGCAGAATTGGGTGAGTTACCCCTCTGGTAGTAAGAGGGCAAAACAGATATTAGAACTTGTGCACTGTGATGTGTTTGGACCTGTGAAGATTCCATCACTGGGTAATTCTGTGTACTATGTATCATTTATAGATGACTTCTCAAAGAATACATGGATATATTTCCTTAAGAAGAAATATGAAGCCTTTGAAAGTTTTAAAGAATTTAAGGCTCTAGTGGAAAATCATACAGAGAAGAAGATAAAGGTGCTGAGGACAGATAATGGTGGAGAGTTTTGTAGCAAGGAATTTGAAGAATTCTATAATAAGTGTGGTATAGCACGATAGAATACTACTCCATGTACACCTCAGCAAAATGGAGTTGCAGTAAGAATGAATAAGACGTTGATGGAAAGGGCAAGAAGCATGCTCAATGGTGCCAGGTTAGGATAGGAATTCTAGGCAGAAGCGGTGGATACTACATGTTACATGGTCAACAGGTCACCTTCATCAGCATTGGAGGATAAGACTCCACAAGAGGTATGGACTGGTAACCCTCTCTTTCACATTTGATGGTATTTGGATGTGATGCATATGTACATGTTCCAAAGGAGAAACGAACCAAGTTGGATAGTAAATCTGAAAAGTGCATCTTTATTGGGTATAAGAATGGTTTAAAGGGTTATAAGCTTTGAAGCCCAGTCACACAGAAGGTTGTGTACAGCCGAGATGTAGTGTTCAGAGAGGTGAAACATGTTATTAAACATGAAGTCCAACCAAAGGAACCTGAGAAGATAGAGTTTGAGCTAAAGGAGGAAGAATCAGACTCTACAACAGAGGAGGAATCAGAAGATAAAGAGCCACAAACTCCGACTATGAGAAGATCAATTCGAGAAAGAAGGTAGCTAGAAAGGTATTGTCATTTGCTTTCTGTTCAAATTTTTCTTTGTCTATTACTGATGATGATCCCAGAATTGTGAAGGAAGAAGTGGATTCAGAAGATGGAAAAATCTGGAAAGAGGCCATGGTTGATGAAATTGCACCTTTGCACAAAAATGAGGCTTGGGATTTGGTTGAGTTGCTAGCTAGAAGGAAACCCATTGGCAACAAATGGGTGTTCAAAAAGAAGACAAATGCAGAAGGAAAAGTGGAGAAATACAAAGCTCGCTTGGTAGCAAAAGGTTATTCCGAGGTGCTGGGAATTGATTTTGGTGATATTTTTTCTCATGTTGCCAAGGTAACTTCTATTAGATTACTTTTATCTGTTGCTGCTACTTTTGATTTTGAGGTAGAACAGATGGATGTGAAGACAACATTTCTTCACGGGGATCTGGAAGAGGAAATCTACATGAAGCAACCTGAAGGCTTTGCGGTGAAGGGTAAGAAAGAATTGGTATGCAAGTTAAAGAAGTCTTTGTATGGGTTAAAACAATCACCAAGGATGTGGCATCAAAAATTTGATACATTTATACGGGGACTTGGCTTCACTAGAAGCAAAGAAGATCACTGTGTGTATTTTAAATTAATTGGTGACCGTGTTATTTATATGGTCTTGTATGTGGATGATATGTTGCTGGTTGGAAATGACAAAGAAATTATCCAAGATTTGAAGACCCAATTGTCCTCCAAATTCGACATGAAAGATCTTGATGCTACAAACTATATTTTGGGCATGGAAATTAAAAGAGGTCGGGCAAAGAGGAAGATTTGGTTAAACCAGAGGAAGTATGTTGAGACAATACTGTAGAGGTTTAATATGCAGGATAGTAAACCGGTGAAGGTTCCTATTCCTGTAGGTGTGAGTTATCTGCTAAACAGTGTCCCAAGACACAAGAAGAGGAAGATGACATATCCCGTGTTCCATATGCAAGTGCAATCGGTAGCTTGATGTACGCAATGGTCTGTACTAGACCATACATTGCACATGCGGTGGGAGTACTAAGCAGGTTTATGTCAAAACCAGGAAAGGAGCATTGCACAGCGGTGAAGTGGGTTTTTGGGTATTTGCATGGCACTAGTGATTATGATTTGTGCTACCAAGGAAGACCAATATTGGATAGAGTGTTGGATATTCGTGGCTTTGTTGATGCAAACTAGGTTGGAGATCTAGATCAGAGAAGATCTACAAGTGGGTATGTGTTTAACCTATTTGGAGGTGCAGTCAGTTGGATGAGTAAGAAACAATCTGTAGTGGCACTATCAACTATGGAGGCAGAATACATGGCAGCCACTCATGCAAGCAAGGAAGCAGTTTGGTTGCAGAGATTGTGTTCAAGTATGGGGTTAGTACAGGAAGCTATAAGGATAGACTATGATAGCCAAAGTGCATTTTTCTTGGCAAAGAACCCGCATATCATTCAAAGACAAAGCACATTGATGTTCAGTATCACTTTGTGAGGGATATGATAGAAGACAAAAAGGTGTTGCTGGTAAAGGTGGACATTTTGAAGAATACTGCAGATGCATTGACAAAATCTCTGAGCTCTGAGAATTTCTCTTGGTGTAGAGAAACAATGGGCGTTGCAGGGCTGGATAAATGACTAAGCTCTCTTGTGGCCCCCTGTGGAAAGAAAACAACAAGTGGGAGAATGTTGGGTTGTGTTATATTCTTTCCACAACTAGCCCACATAGTTAATAATGGGTTAGAGTGGGGGAGGTCACAAGGGGTTTGAGGGGTTTGGACCCTATGTTAGGTTGGGCAGACCCACCTATGGTTTTTTGCATGATTTTTGTACATGTTTTTTGGATGTGATGGTTTTCGGTCCATGGTTTTGGACACGATGGTTTTTCGGTCCATGGTATTGGATGCTTCGGCATGTATAAATATGTATTGTAACATTGAAAGGAACATAATGAAAAATCAAGTTGGTAGTCCCGGTATTGTGATCCAGGGGAAAATCTCTGTGTATATGTGTTTTATGTGTTATGCTCTCGCATTGTTTATTTTTTGTGTTTTAGAATTCGAATGCAGGTAATTTCTATACGAGGTTAAAACCTACATAGGAAACATTAGGACATCTTGTATGATGACCTGTAGTGGCCTATTTTGAAGCAGATTTGTGGAAAAAGCATCCAAGAAGATAGGATAAGACCCCTACTTTCCTCCCAAGCCATCTAACCTTCCATCACCATCTCTAACCCACTTGCCACATCACCAAGAAGATTTAGCATTCACATTTTCACAAAAAAAGGATAAAAAGGGAAAAAGATATTATGTTCATTGATATGCACAGTAGTAGAATGTTTGGTTATTCCATATTGCATGCCTAGGGCAATTAGGAGTACATACATTTTATCTTAGAATTCTTCTGAAGAAATATCTCTTAGCAATTAGTTAGATGAGTGGTGTGTTTAAAGCATTGATTTTAGTCTTTCCTTACTGCAGTACACAATATTTCAATTCTCCCAATTAGTGCAAAATTCCATTTTCTTCATTAGTAATCAAACTCCTTCTGAATCAGTAGCAGGTTCGTTTGAGAAACCATAGTGGTCTATCGCCAACTCAACAGTGACAAAGAGTTAACCCATCGCATCTACTTGTGTATACATCACCGTCACCTCCAAGTTTTTACAAACCCCAGGTTGATAAAGTAAAGTTGGTATCCCCAGGAGTTGCAACATTCTTCCTGCAATACTTTTTGGCACCGTTGTCGGGGAGGTGTCTGAGTAATATGTGATATCTGCTTTCTTTCTTCCATTTCTTATCTCTGACATTCTGCTATTAGCTTCATTTCTGCAAAAGTAATTGTAAATTGGTTTGGTTTCTTTTCCATTCTGCAAGTGATATTTCATTCAGCAATTAGTTTCCATTCAGTTTATTATTTCAATTATGCAATTAGTCTCAAAGATTGAAAAAACACAAAACAAAACAAAAACACTTCTTTCATGCCTCGTAGGAATAGGGATAACTTAGGAAAATTTCTACCAAATATGCCCACCACTTCAAACAACCAACCTTCCCTCTTCTTCGGTGGCTGTGAATTGGAGGACCCCTTAGGTGAACAACCAGATATTTTTGAAGAGCCTACAGGGGGAGAAGAAGAATGAGAACCCATTCCAAATGACCTAATGGCTGAACATAGAAATGAGAAAGGAGATAGAGAAAGAATTGAGGGTGCTGTTGCCATTAGAGAAACTAATGGCGATACCAAGATGAAAAACATAAGCCCCTATGCTCTTCCTCATTTCCATGGCTTGACCTCAGAAGATCCATATACTTTCTTGTTTGAGTTCGCTGTCATATGCATAACTTATGATTACACCACTAATGATTAGAATTTGAAATTATTCCCATCCACTCTCAAGGATGCAACTCTGCATTGTTCATGAGTTTACTTGGGGATAGCTTCACAACCCGGGCTCAAATGCAGCGAGCCTTCAAGAAAAAGTATCGACACTAAAGAGGAAATTTTTGGGATGATCTTGAGGCATGATGAATCCTTAGAGGATTATGAAGAGAGATTCCACCTTAGCTACAAAAGGGTCAGGTGCACACTTGATCCTAAGTCACTGAAGCTAGTCCTACTCCGGGGGGTAAGGGAAGATCTTCTAGATACCCTAAACCTGCTAGCAGGAGGGGACATCTAACAGCTACCCTATGAATATATCAATACTTGCTTTAAGAACCATTCTAGGGTAGCTAGGAAAAAGGGTAGGGGTAGTCAACCAATGGGCAACTCATCCTCTTCCAACACATCCATAAAAGGTGAAATTGGAAATACGTTGGAAGATTTCAAGAGTGAAATGTTGCAAACCCTTGCCCTACAGATGGACACTATGCACATCAAGAGGAAGCAGGAGGAAGCAGAGAGATCATTAGCCATCTTTTGCCCTAGATGAAAAAGGATGCACCCTAGTAATGAATGTCCATTAAACCTGATAGAAATATGCTCAGTCTATGAAGAAAACCACTCCACAGACAAGTGCCCTTCTCTACCTAGACTAAAAGATGTGTATCAGTGTGAAGTAGGTAAATCTCCTCTTTGAACAAAGGTGATCCCTCTAGCCCCTAGAGTGGGTCTAGTTGCAAACAGAACAACCTAATGAAAACTTCCTTAAACTAGAATCGAATAAGAGCACATACCTCTTAGAATGCTACTCCGCTTGATGATGACCTCTCTCTTTTGCTCCAGTTTCCTTTGAGTTGTTCTCCTTCAAATACCTTAAAAAAATACACAAGAGACAATGACAAACTTAATAACATACAATCGCATTCAATTTACATAAAAAGTCAAGGAATCTTAAGCCATTAAATGTTACATGACACTCAATGTAGGAAATAAATCATTAGTTGTATTGATATAAAGCTCAGAAAGAGATACAACTAAAGCCTTGATGTAGGAGGTCTCCTCCTATGTATCCGGGTTCCAACACCACTTCTAACATCTCATGTTTAGCCTCAACAATGAGAGTTTAAGGCTTATCCCCCTTAGTTCCAAACCAAACCAAACATAGTATTCTCCCTTTACACACATGAACTAGAAAGAAAAAAGTTATAGATATCTTGTTGGTTATTCAAGCTCCAAAAAGAACTGGTTTAGCTTGGAAAAGGAGGAGTTCATATAGATTTAATGGAGGGCAGATGGTTCCTCTTATTATGGGAGAGGCCTTACCTCTTGGGTTTGTTCCATCTCAATTGGGGAAAGGATCCCAAACTGAATTCCTCAACTCGATCTAGCCCAACCATTTAGCAGACTTTCGTTACAAAGCTTCTAGACCTCAAAGCTTCAACTCCATATTTAAAAAACTTTCCAAAAGTGGATCAACGCAAGTGATGAAGGGATCACTTGCATTGTATAGTGCTAGGCCTGGTTTTAAACCCTGCTAATCGGCACAAGGAACTGAGCACTAGTGTCAATCTTGCAAACTGGGATACAAGGAAGATTCTTAGGAAATGATGCAAAAGGGAAAAGTTTTGCTCATGAAGAGGGACATAAGGGCAGTTTCTTCATGATGGGAAAGCATGTAGGGTTCACTGTAGAGGTCCTCTAGGATTGAGGAATGGGGAGTACAGGGAGAGTGACAAAATTATGTGTAGCACATGCCCCCTAAAGTGTAAAGGCCGAACTAGAGGGAGGGGTGAAATGATTTACAAGTAGATGTGTGGAACCGGAGACCGTCGTCGGAAAAGCTACAAGCAAGCATAGATACATATACATCACTGAAAACACTGATAAATAATCCATGAATCATGGTATGGACGTAACCATCCATAGAAAGATCATGTAAATGGATCCAAGGTATGTGCACAGCCATCCAGTAAAGAGGATCATATCAAACCCAAGGTATGGTTGCAACCATCCAATAATGAGAAGGATCACATATAATAACTCATGGTATGGTCAAAGCCATCCATCTGAAAGAGACATGTATATCAGCATGATCATGTCACATCGCCTTGCAACCTGGACTTTTGTAATCTAAGCCCAGGGTCTTGCACTCCAACACGACCCAATGAAAGTACAAATTCAAACATGTGAATAAGTGTATTGAAGTCGAACATGCTAGAAAGTCGCTTGATTACTGGTCAATGATGCGAACCATTAACAAGCGCAAGAGAAACCACAAATAAGGACAATGGATCTCATAGTACTAGCAGCACACTTAACGAAATGTGAATAAAGGAACTGAAGTTGAACACTCGTGAAATCACCCGATCGAAAGCTAATGATGTGAACTTGTCATCAAGTGTGAAGAACTTGCCATTAGGGCATGCAAGCTCTAAGGTACTGGAAGGGAGTCTCTTAGCTAACTTCTCGAATAATGAGCTAAAGTTGACAAGAAGTGACCTTGTTGAAGGAAGGCCATGATGTATCCCACATCATCGACACGAGACAAAGGGATGTAACGATTTTGGATGATACAGAGAATCAAGAATGAGTGTAATTGCAGAAGGATAACTTCTTGAACATATCGGCGACACGACTCTGGAGTTTGGTAGCTTTTGGATCCATAGGATCAAAGGTCATGATGACGTAGCAGAGATCAAATGGAAAGGAAAAAAATGAACGGCCCAACCCAGGAAAGTCAACGGTGAAGTGAGGATATCCCAACCTGACACGAATTAGTAAGTGTCATGTTCAAGGGTGAGCTGCCAACAAAACTGATGAAATTTCCAATTTTTCCCCACCATTTTTGGCAGGTACCCCAATTATTTTTTATCACAAGCTTGAAGGGGATAGCATGTGCTTTCATTGTAAGTCCACCCTTTGGATGAATCCAACCTAGTAAGATTAATGAGCCCTAGGAAGGAGAAGATCATGTCCGTCATGGTGACGAATCCGATGTCGTTTAAGTTTAACGAGTCTGACAAAGGTGTAACTCGGTATCTTTTTCATGTTTAGAGAGTTTGAAAAAGATATGGAAAATAAAACTCCACATGGTCCCTTTTCATATATTTGTGTCTCTCGAGCCCGAAAAGGTAGAAAATAATACTTGAGAGAACCACTTGACCATGTCAGTCAAGGAGTACCTTTTTCGTAATAGTTTATCCCAACCCAAAAAAGGGGTAAACCTATATTGCGTAAACGACATTTCGCAACCTTTAACGAGTTCAAAATGATAAGAGCTTGGCAATCTTTTCGTGTTTAAAGAGTCGAAAAAGAGCTTGAAAGCAGACCCCCTATTTTTATTCTCTTTAACGAGTCAAAAAGGAAAAAATACTCAGCGATATTTTCATTTGAGTTTTTATGAGTCGAGAAAAGAGCTTAAATATGACTCCAGTACCATCACCATTAATCTGTCACCTGTCGCTGCAAAAGAGGCAAACGTATTATCCAATTTCTGAGGTAAAAATAGAGGAAAAATGCTTTTAAAACCCTAAAATATCATGAAAAATGAATAAAAAGGGGAAAATGTAAATTATTTTTACCACTTTACCTTTTTACCTTGGTGGAGCAATTTTTACCCCTTTGTGCCCTAGATTTTTAGGAGAATATTGCAGCAGATCTGGGAGGCCGATCGACGATCCGTTAGTAACATGTAGGAGCTAAGACCCTTAGCTTTATTTTTATGCTTGTTTTTTCTGTTTTTAACCTTTTTTTGGATTTCTAGAGGAGATCCTAGAAAAAAAAATCCGCCCTCAATTGGTGTGAGATCTAAGCTTGGGATCGCTCCGATCGAGGGTCATTAACACAATCACTTGCACCGTCAGCGCTACTGTTTTTAAAATAGTCGAGCCAGTGCCGAGAGTAGAAAAAAATCATTTTTTGCCCAATTTCCCTACTTTGAATCTGAATTTCTTCAGTCAAGGATGAATGTTGACTTGATTTTATGGTTTTTGCAGGAAAAAAACAACGAAAAATGGTCGATTAGAAAGAATGTGAGCATGAGGCAATGGATTCACAGGCATTGGCAGACCCAAACTATTTAAATTCCCTGAGGAACTGTGGGCTCCTCAAATTCTTCCTCACACCAGGACTTCGAGCTCAACCTAAGCTGCTACAATATTTGATCAGTCTTTGGGACATTAATTAGGATGTTTTTGTGATCCGGGATCAAGAAATGGAATTAGAAACTTCTGACATCTATTTCATCACCGGACTGTACCGAAGAGGGGAACTAGTTAATCTATATGGGGTGAGGCCTATTGGGGCAAGTGTGAACATGTTTCTTGCATAACACTTCCCAAAAGCACTGAAATCAAAGAGTGGAAAGGTAGATATCATGACTATTAACAACCTTGTCCTGAAAACGCTACTCTTGACTATAAACATAGTGGTTGGGGCTCAAGCATTGCATGAGTCCAACAAGTCCAAGTTTCAGTATGCTATAGAATGTACGATGTCCACTATCTTCAACTGGGCTGAAGCCATGAAGGTAAACATGAAGCACTAATTATCCAAAGCTAGGGTAGGAAACCTGAGGCAATTCGGATATGGTTCCATTCTAGTGACCTTCGTTTTGGAGTGGATCCCGGTATTTCACTATCAGCTTGCAGAGGTGAACCACCCATTGCCACGAGACCCACGAATGGTCCGTTGGAGTGAACTGATGCCTAGAACTAGCGGGGACCAGCATATGTCATATAAGCCCACCTTCTTTTCATGGTTGATGCGTTAGATAATCGAGGTTGAGGATTGGCATCGGGGAGCAAAGACGTAGTCCCTCCTATACGAACCTCGTTATCAACGACTTATGTTTTCATGTGTGGATGATTGTCATGTTCCTCTTCTTTACATCATGCAGATGTATTCATTTATGTTCTTTTAAAAATGCAATTTAACACATCACGAAAGTAAAAGGTCTTCGAAGGGTCCTTCATCACACCCTGGATCATCAGAGATATGTGGACCATTTTCGATAGCATCCACAACTAAACACATGCATTATGTTATATTTGTTGATGACTTTTCTCGTAAATGTTGGATATTTTTCATGCAGAAGAAGGATCAAACATTCACAAAGTTTTGTGAATTTAAAGCATTGATTGAGAAAGATTTTGGGAAGAAGGTTAAAGCTCTATGGAGTGATAACGATGGTGAGTATGTCTCAAATGAGTTTAAGAACTTCCATGTAGCAGAAGAGATTAAACGGGAGTTGATGGCACCCCATAACCCTCAACGGAATGGGGTGGCTGAGAGGAAGAATAGAAGCATAGTAGGGGCAACAAGGGTGATGTTGCATGATCAGGGCCTACCACTACACTTGTTGGATGAGGCATGCAACACAACCGTTTATGTTCAGAATCGTAGCGCACATCAGATACTTGGCATGAAGACACCAGAGGAGGCTTATTCCGATAAGAGGCCAGATGTTGGTCACTTCAGGATTTTTGGGTCATCAGTATATTTCCATGTGACCAAAGATGCATGGAAGAAGCTTGAGCTGACAACAGAGTTGGGGATATTTGTGGGGTACACTGATACACCTCACAACTATCGGGTGTACTTGCCGACTAGCAGGATGACAGTGGTTCACAGGGATGTCAGATTCAATGAGTAGAAGGCCATGAGAATTTCCCTTGAGAGGGAGCTTTAGCTACATGAAGTGGAGGATATTTTAGCTCCTAAGGTTGAGGAGCCTCAGGCTGATGTGGAGTAGCCACATGTAAAGGATCCGAGAGTGGAGACATCCACTAAGGCAGAGTCTTCCAGAGATGGGAGAAAGCGCACCAGATAGGCGGGTAGATTGTTGTCAGATGTTACAGAGAATGTGGGAGCACCCACTTCACAGTGCAGACAGAGGAAGTCACCTAACAGGTACACTAGATACATGACTCTTATGAGCAGATGTGTTGTGATAGAGCCATCTTCCTTTGAGGAAGCAATGAAACAACTAGTTTGGGTTGATGCCACAGTGGAGGAGTATGATTCCATAGTCCATAACAGTGTTTGGGATGTGTTCCTGAGACTGGAGGATAAGTCCGTGATGAGCTCTCATTGGCTTTAAAAGGTAAAGCAAGCTGCAAATGGTAGTGTGGAGAAGCATAAGGCTAGATTTGTAGCCCGTGGTTTTTCACAGGTAGAGGGGATTGACTATGATGAGACCTTTTCTCCTGTTGCAAGATACTCATTGATCAAATCTATATTGGCTCTATCAGTGCATATGGGATGGAAGATACATCCGATGGATGTAAATACATCCTTCCTTAATGGCACGATTGAGGAAGAGGTGTACATAGAGCATCCTGAAGGTTTTGAAACCTTTGACCATGAGTCACATGTGTGCCAGCTCAAGAGAGTGTTGTATGGACTGAAGCAACCACCTCATACTTGGTAAACCAAGATAGATAACTACTTCACCGGGTTAGGCTTCACGAAGAGTGAAGCGGATGTGAACCTATACCAGACAGTGGTGGAAGGTAAACTATTGATAATTTTACTTTATGTTGATGATATCATACTGACAGGTGATGATCAACTGATCAAATCTTGCAAGGAGGACCTTGCAAGAGAGCTTGAGATGAAGGACTTGGGTCTCAGTATTACTTTCTTGGCATGGAAGTATGGCAGGGTGATGGGGAGTTATTTGTGTCTCAAGGCAAGTATGCTAATGAGATACTCAGCAGGTTCCACATGGAGAGCTGCAAGCCTATGGGGACTCCTCTAGATGGTAATTGGAGGAAGGAGGATGCTACTTTGGGATAGGTAGTTGAAGCTATTGTTTAAAGACAACTTGTGGGTTCACTCATGTACTTGGTGAACACATGACTAGATTTATGCTATGTAGTTAACGAGCTTAGTCAAGTGATGGTTAGGCCTGCCAAGTTGTATTGGAAGGCAACAAAGCATGTATTGAGATACCTCAGGGGCACTTCTCAGTATGGATTATGGTATAGATGGATAGAAGGATTGAAGCTTCAAGGTTTCATGGTGCATATTGGGCAAGGACTCCACCGACAGGAAGAGCACATTAGGAGGTATTTTCAGTAATGGGTCAGCAACAGTTTCCTGGTACAGTAGGAAACAAAGATCGATTGCACTCAGTTCAACAGAGGTAGAGTACATGGCTGCAAGTCAGGAAACATGTGAGGCCATCTAGATGAGGAAGATCCTGGTTGGTGTGTTTGGTTAGCAAATGGATCTGACAGTGATTTACTGTGATAATCAGAGTTGTATCAAACTATCTGAAAATTTAGTTTTTCGTGATAGGTCCAAGCACATTGATATTTGATATCATCATCTCAAATACTATGTATTGACGTAGATCATGTTGTTAGAGTACATTCCTACGGAGGAGAAATATGATGACATTTTGAAAAAGGAAATGTCAAGATGTAAATTCGAGTTTCACAGAGAAAGGATCAGGGTAGCAGATAATCCCTTTCTTGTTGAGAGGGAGTGTTGAGAAATGGCAACAAGAAATTCCAGTTTATCTCATATTTCAGGTTTCTGCGATCTTCATATTTGTGTAAATCATCTTCCAGATTCGAGATGAATCTGGAAGATGATTTACACAAATTCCAGTTTAATTTGTTCTTGAATTAAACTGAGAATTAAAATTGAATTATAATCTCATAACAACTTGTAAATAGTTAATTAAGTTTAATTAACTTAATTAGCTTAGAAATTTCGATTTGGAAGTCTTTCTGTAGTCATGTATATGTTCTCCCTAAATTTTAGGGGTCCGTGATGAGTTTATTTGAGTTGTAATTAGGTTAATTCAATTTACTGAGTTATGGTCAATTAAATTAGTTCTAACTGTTTGTGGAACTAATAGAGGAGTAACAGTCAATTGGTGAACTGGTGCATCCACAATTGTTACTCCAGTTAACTGAAGATTCCCTCATAAGAAATTCATGCATGTCAGTTCAAAGAAAGACCCAGTTGAGACTAGAGTATAGGGACAATGTATTATCAGTTGTATGATTCATTGATTTGTAAATATCATGCATGAAATCAGAGAAGGACCTATGTTTGGATTGCGCGGTTTTGGAAGCATGAATTACCTTTAAATACAGGCTATTCAACCTAGGAATTGTGCAAGGAAATAGGGGCTTGGTGGGCAGTGAAAATTGGCTAAGTGTTGGCTAATAACAAGCTTGTGAGGTAGAGAGTTGAGCATAATTGTGCATAATTGTTCTTGTGAGAACAAGATTTATATCTTCACTCATATTTTTGATTTTATGTAATACAGATAGGTGGGGTTTTGAGTTGTGTCTTTCCCCAGGGAAACTTATTGTGTTATGTGCCATTGATTTGTCTTCTTCTTGTTCATATTGTTTTCATCGATCTATTAGCTTCTTCTCATTGAAAGTAGAAGTAGATTCTTATCATGTGCTTTAGTAAATTGCATGAGCTTGTGAATATATAGGAATATCTACAATCATAGTAGTCACAATCCACGAGAATAATGGAAGAAAATTATGGAAATTACATTAAGCTCTCCTCATTTTATATTAATGTTCCCTTTGATGTTATTTTTCCTACTTTAGGATTAAAAAATGCGTACCTTTGACTTTTGGATCATTTTAATAATTCCTTAGCCCCCTATACTTAAGCCCATCACTTAGCTCTTAGCCCCGTTTCCAACTGATAGAGTTTTCTCCCCCCATTTCTCTTGTCTAACTTGGTCTGTAGTAGTAGTGTATTTTTACTAATGCGAGTGTGAATACACATTTACATAGCTAGGCCCATTGGCCTTTTAGCACAAAGGTTCATTGATCTAAAATTGCATAGGTAGTGTATCCTCAAAACACATAAACATAGGCGCACAAGCCCCCAAAATACACACAAACAAATGTGCAAGCAAGCCTCCAAAATACTTACATACACATGTGCATAGGCACACAGGGCCAACACATCTTGTCTCAACACCCACAACATAATATGTACAATATAAGTAGCAGTCATATATATATATATATATATATATATATATATATATATATATATAGATATAGATATATATAGATATATATCCATCAATTTTCTTATGAGATAGAGTGAGTAAAGAACTCATGAAATTAAACTCCTAAAATTATTTTTAAGGCAATGGTTTCTACGAGTTTAAATTCAAAATAAAATCTTCAAGCTTAGTTAATTTGTCTTGGTTTATGATTTCATAAACTAAATCATGATTGCAAATACCAATATAACCACATATATTATTATTATTAGATAAATGATATCTTCCAAGGATACTTGGTAGCTAGGGGTGAAGAGCGCTTATGAAAAAGAGAGATTTGTCTTTGGACAATGAATAGATACTTTTGATGAGAGTGAGGCTTCACTTACAAATAGTAGCTCGAGGGTGCACTCGGGTTTAAAAGAGGAGTGAAAAGATATTATAAATCAAAGAGATTTGGTTTGGAGAAGCAGTGAGGACTTTTAGTGTAATGAGACTTCAAAAGTTCACTTGCAAATAGTAGCTATAGATTCCTCAATGAAAGTGAACTCTGGTTTGAAAGCAAAAAAAAAATAATGATTTTTTTTATAAAGTGTCTATTTTATAGTCATATTAAGCTTCATAAGATTGAAAAAAAAAATAGCAATTAAAAAAAAGCATCTATTTGTACTTTATAACATATGTTTGAAGAATATCGAACATGATTTGTATTATTTTCAATAAAAAACCCTCCCAAGTTGGAAAACATCATCACATTATTGTTGTAAACAACAACATATTATTGTCCTATTTATTTCAAGGAATGTTAGTTATGGACTAAAATGTTTTGTCCAGTAACTATGTGACCATATATTGACGTATGGCATCAAGAAGTTCGATCTTTTATAAAGACGAGCAAACAAAATTTTGGAAGCTTGAAAGAAATTGTTTTGCAAGATTTATGTGTAAGATTGGTGTTAATTGAAATTTATCTTTTGCATCTATTTTATTGAGATTATTACTATTGTTGACATTTATTTAGAATTATTTAGTGTGGTTCATCTCTAGAATAAGTGTGGCTATAAAAATTGAACTTGATAATTTTAAATGTTGGCAATAATAATTGATGAATTCCTACAATGAATAAATCAATAAAATAAATTACAAATCAATTCTACTTATAAAAAGCTCATTTTAAGAATAAAAGTGTTAAAATAGTCATTTTGTTCACAGATAGATATTTTCATCAAACATCTAGCTCATTGGGAGTTCATCATTTGGAGCTTGTTGGGTTTCCAGTGAATCATATATAAATATCCAACAAGCGTCACTTGACTCACTTTGGACAGTGTTGGTGGATCACAGATGAAAGTAAAAAAAAAAGCTAGTTATAGTAACTCTCATTCTAGCAACTAATGTTACTATCATGTGAACAAAACAACTCATTTGTTTGTAAATAATGTGTCAAGAGATGAGGTTGTGGGAAGGAAAATATCCTCTCTTCTCATTTCGTGGTATATGTCCATGTCTCTTGTGTTATTAGTCTCTCTCTTGCCAGAGACTATAGCATTCGCCTAGCTTGAAAGTGCATGACTTCATTTTTTACAATTTTAACCAAAGTTGAAAGAAAATGCTCAAAATTACGAGCAAAATGTATAAGAATCAATTAAATAAAGGAAGAAATATCAAGGGGCAAAGAGTGAGCAAAAAGGTAGATTATTGAGGCAACAATGAAAAGGGAATATGAGAGGATATTGTACATAGAAATATTTCAAAATAAATATTAGCAGTATTTTCAATGAGTAAAATTAATGAATAAAGCATCGTTGGTTTTAGATATTCTATGTTTTCAATGAAGTGCAAGTATTTTTTTGATGATAAGACATCCTTTTAGCAACTTACTTCTAGTCGTTTGAAGCTTAAATACTGCAAAATGCTTATTATCAAAGTTTTTCGGCATGAAAGCCTTAAGTTGGGAAACCCTTGTAAAATGCCTTAAATGTTATCTTTTTGGAGTCAAGGTGAAAGAGAATGTTCATCTCACTATTGAAATTTGCACATTTAGATAAAATGCAAAGGCAATCCTTTCTTCTACCATTAAATAAATGCAAATGACACACAATATGTGGAATACCCAGTTAATTCTATAGGCATGGTCTATTTTGGAATAGGGTTTACAACATTGTTATTCTTTAAAAAATAAAAAAGTATACACTATCCAATTAATGAAATCAAGGTTTCCAAATTGTTTTTTAGTTCCTACCTCTACTCTTGTGCTAGATTTACAATCAACACTTATCTATTTAATCTATATAAATATACCAGTTAGTAATAATTTAAATAATAAACATAAATAAATAAATAATACAAAGAATTTATTAATACTAACAAAATGTGATCTATATAAAAAATAGAATAACATGTACAAAATAAGAAAAATGATGAGAGATATTTGTGAAATCTAAAATGAAATCAACAACTAAAGTGCCTACAACAAAATGAAATGGAAACAAAAATACATGAAAGACAATTGACATACAAAACTTGGATTTCAGTAGGTTGAATCCATGCATAGAAAACCAAAGTGGTTCATCTTATCCTTCTACATCACATATTGAAGAATATTTAAAAATATAAATTGAGTATTTCCATCATAGGAATGAACTTCATATTTGAATATACATAAAAATATAAATTCAGTGTTTCCATCATAGAAGTGAACTTTATATCTAAATATACATAAAAATATAAATTCATCATTTTCATCATAAGAATGAACTTCATATCTAAATATACACAAAAATATAAATTCAGCATTTCCATAATAGAAATGAACTTCATATCTGAATATAAATAAGACATGGGTGTACAAGCAAATACTCTTTCTAAAAATAGAAAGAAAGAAGGTGATTCACATAATAGAGTGAAGGAGATAAAGCTTACACAAAACTAAGTTTAATTAATAAAAAAAAGAATGTTCAATTAAAAAAAACTAAAAACATTGAGATTTAATTTTCTACAGCAAATAGAAACATAATAATATATTAAAATTAAACAAATAGAAACATAATAATAACTTAAAATTTATGTATTTTAGTTTTGAATTTTTTAATCAATTTATTATAATTATAAATTATAAATTTATATATTTCTAAGTTTCATTAGAAAACATGAAATTTGATTTTTTAATTATTATAAAGCAAATAAAAATACAATAATAAACTAAAATTCATCTATTTTCATTTTAAATTTATTTATCAATTTATCTTAATTGTAAACTAAAATTAATCAATCTTTTATATTTATAAATTAAAGCCAATTTATCTAAATCTTAAATCTAAATTTATCTATCACTTTATTGCAATTGTAATTAAAATCAATTAATCTTTTATATTTATCAATTAAAATTATCTCATCTAAATCCTAAATCTACCAAACATCTGGTTTTTCATCTAAATCTTAAATCTACTAAACATATGGATTTTCATTTAAATCCTAATCTAAATTTATCTATCACTTTATCACAATTGTAAATTAAAATCAACCAATCTTTTATATTTACTAATTAAAATTAATTCATCTAAATCTTAAATCTACCAAAAATCTGATTTTTCATCTAAATCTTAAATCTACCAAACATATGGTATTTCATTTAAATCCTAAATCTAAATTTATCTATCACTTTATCACGATTGTAAATTAAAATCAATCAATCTTTTATATTTATTAATTAAAATCAATTCATCTAAAATCTACCAAACATATGGTTTTTCATCTAAATCTTAAATCTACCAAATACTAGTTTTTCATTTAAATCCTAAATCCAAATTTATATATCACTTTATCACAATTCTAAATTAAAATCAATTAATCTTTTATATTTATTAATTAAAATCAATTCATCTAAATCTTAAATCTACCAAACATCTGGTTCTTCATTTAAATCCTAAATCTAAATCTATCTATCACTTTCTCGCAATTATAAATTAAAATCAACTAATCTTTTATATTTGTTAATTAAAATTAATTCACCTTAAATCTTAAATCTACCGAACATCAACCTTAACCATAAATTTAACCTTAAATCTTAAGTCCTTTTAAATACATATCAAAATACATAACTTGGTATTTATGAAATAATACATAACATGCATATATGTTTTGAGTCAATTGCATCAAAATGTTTGCACTAGGCTTATTATCAAACAACATATTTAAGTGAAATAAAATTCTAACCTGCAGTATTATACTAATATCTGAAATTCTAGCCTGACTTCACAAGGCCTAAAATCAAGAGTCACCAAGCAGTGTCAGGCCACCATCTCTCCTTGGCCTTCTAGCCTTACTTCACAAGGCCTAAAGTCAAGATTCCCCAAGCGGAGTGAGGCACGATTTCTCCTTGACCTTCGCCAGCAGCACTCTTGTCCATGCAACCCACCCTTCCCATGACATCCTTTTGTCCCAAGTTGTACCCCACTCTAACATTAGCCTCAGTGTTGTCTCTGCTTCCTTCTCTGCTTCATCATACCTCCCTTGGGAATTGTATATCTGAGCAAGAAGAACATGGGGGTCTCCTATGAACGGACTTTTGCAAGAAGGGCTTCAACTTTCTAATTGTTCTTCTCCCCGACGGGCATACAAATAGCTTCCCAATACAAATCTATGGCAGTCACCTCATCTGATGGATTTAGAATAGCCCTGTAGTGATCAAACATAAGGGGGATCACAAGCTCTATTTCTTCAAAACCCCTCTTCTTATTCTTCACTTCTCCATTCTTTATTTTCCCTTCTACCCTCTGGAACAGTTTCTCCTCCCTTAAAATCAAAGTATAGAGAGCCCCCATTCGAGAAATGGAATTCATCCAAAGCCTAGGCTTGATTTCCCCAGTCCACAGAGTAGTCCATGCATCCCCTTTGTATTCTACAATTCCATTGATGTTCTCAAATAGGGAGTCCTGAAAACTGAACATCTGATCAACAAAATCCGCCAAACATCTGGTTTTTCTATTAAGAAAGATAATTTTCCTTCCTTATATCTTCCTCCAAGTTGTTTGACCCATCAAATTTAATTTTGTCATTGTAAAATAATGGTAAACCACATAAAAACATTTGTATTTTAACCTTCTCATCTTTAGTAAAACAAACATACAGTTCAAGGAATTTACTTTCATAATCCTCCATGGTCATGCTCCCAAGCTTGATTTTAAATAAATATTGCATCTTTCTATTATAGTAATGTTTAGAAAAATATATTTTCTAAAAGTACCTCTTGAATTGATTCTATGATATTCTCTTATCATCTAAGTGCTTGATTTTGTTGGATTTGGTCCCACCACATTGATGTCTTTCCATGCAAATGAAAAAATGTAAATCAATCCAACAAGTTGAATGAGTAGTTGTATAGTTGGAGATACTTCCTCATCCAAAACAACTAAGATTCTATTTCTTCACTCTTCTTATGATCACAGTCAAATGTTAGAGGCTAAATATTCCTAAGATTTCCTATAAATTCATCCAATTTAGGTCTCCCCCCTTAAATATGATTAGGGATATGCTTGGGCTATTTTTAGAATATAAAGAAACATAATCCATCTTGGTTGAATTTTTTAGTGAGTGTTGTTGATGTCTAACAACACTATTAGAATGCCTTGAACTTTTGGCATCCTCTCTCTTGACTTGAGGGTTGTGTTCCTCTTCATGCCTTGAATCACATCCCTTGTCTATTTTCATCTACAAACAACCTAAGATTTCCAAAATTTGAGTATTAATGCAATGTTTCTCCTCTTGGGCCTTGCTCAAACTTTTATTATCAACCTTATAGTTGAGCACCTCCATCTCGAGACTCTTCGTGGTATCCACCAACTCTCTATTATTTGATATGGACTTTCCATGCCCAATTGATTATATTTTAGCATTACATATGTTGACATTCATTCCTCTTCCTTCCTCTTCATGGCTATAGCACCCTTGAGCATCTTCCATGCTCCTAATCCTTATTTTCAATCACTCTTATTGGCCACAAGACACCTCATTTCAATTCCCTAAAAAAATTTATATCTCAACTTAGAATTATGGATTGATACATGGCTTCTCCTTAATAACTCTATTGACTTCTCATTTTCCAATATGAGATTTAGGTTGAAAGTTATGGTCTATTTTGCCATTTTCCTCCTATACTACTATAACATGTTGTGAATTTGTTGAGAATATATATGCCCATATTTCAAATCTAACTCCATGGTTGCATTATATTATCTAAGAGATTTATATTGACTACTTCTATGTCCCAACCTGAGTTCTAGTACAGGAGTTATATCTTGTAGAAGTATATTGGTGCCTCAGTTTCCGAGTCACTATTTTAGGCATAACTCTCTCATAATAACTCCATTTAGAAAATGTGATATCTCATTGGAAGTGAGATCTTTCATTTTATTTGGATGGGATTGTATGTTTTCACACACATGGGATCCTAGTTTTTCATCATCTAAAATATTTTTTAGGCCCTTAAAAATGTCCTCTAGGTTTGACCTAAAAAAACATCATAAAAATATGAAAAAGTATTGAGCTTTTTGGCTATTGTAGGAAATTGAATTGGTTTAAATCATCTACAGCTAATAATAGGTATGTGGACATTGTATCTATGCATTATGGCCTTGTGAAATGGTAAGTAGAGTATATATACCCCTTAGTTGCATTTGGACATAAACCTAGCATGCATGCTTTTCCTTAGGCATTTGGCACATATGCAACAAATTTAATGCCCACTTTCTCTCTCTTTTGGCCCCACCTAGGTTTCGTGGTGACTTGGAAACTTCCTAATATTCAATAAGATGTGAGGGTCCCACCTCATGGTCCACCAATCCACCTAGCTCCCTCTCACTATCTATAATGACATGTGGGGTCCATTCCCTACCTTTATCCCCGGGATCACAACTTGCATGATCATGGGATCTAACAATTGAGACTTGGTATAGATAAATGGTCCAAAATCTCTATTGCGCAGAGAGCTGATTAAAACATAACCATATCACTTACCTTTCATAGATTTTATCACTACGATCAACTTGATTCAACAATGGACTTACATATCACGTTTATATGTGCCCACCTCTTAATGAGGTATGTGATCTCCTATAGATCCATTAGAAAAGTGTGATAATGACCTAATGGTTTGGATTGGATTGGACCTAGATATGTGCACCCAATATCACATTACCCCACATCTGATTAATCTAATGATGGTGGATATTCCTTCAATATAATGGCTTATATTGATTTCAAGCTTGGATGTGCCTAATCAATAACACAAACCCTCCATTCCAAATTCTCCCTATACTGATGCATGCCAACTAGACATGTTAAATTTAGTTTCCACTTAGCATTGCTACCTCATTTCTAATGTCATTAGTGCAAAATTCAAAAAAATTATCTATTTTTTTAATTATGTTAATAAAGCCCATTTTTTCCAAAATTTTCATCTGCATGAAATGTGTAACTCCACTATACCATTTAACCCACTTCCTCACTAAATCTTGACTTGCACTTATCACTTTTCTTCTTACACCTATTCATTCATTATTTTGAGAAACTTTTCTCCGCTCAATTTCCCCAACATTGGGGATTTCACCTCAATTTGAAACCTTCCTTTCATGTTCAATTCCACACCTTTGCAATTTGTCCCTAATAGCACCAATCTATAGCTATAGATTTTTGAAATATATGTTTCTGAAAACTCACTTACTAATTGGATTGGATCATATCTCATATGTTTTCAATTTTTTTTCCCATTTCCTTTCCTTGAGGAGATTTGTTGAATCTATAGCATGTTACCTACAACTTTTTGTTTGAAGGAAATTTATAGCCCATACATCCTAAGTTCTCTAACCTTCACTATGATGCCATTTTTTAATGCCATTAGCCGTCCATTAGGATGCATTACTACCTCCAATAAATATTGTTTTCAAATTCTTCTTTTAATTATGGTTGATATACTTATGATATCATGAATAACCATGTCGTCTTGGTCCTTTTTAGTAACTAGAATGTTAATATATATGTTTTTCCTGTGCGCCCATGACACTATAACATGATATTAAATAACATAATTCTCATGCATATAACACATGTGAATTAGAAAATTATGCAATCATTATATAAACATAGAGAAAATATATAAAACAAAATACCATAATAACACTTCTTGTAGAAATGGAACCAATTGGTTGCAGACCTCAAATGTTCCACATATCCATAGACCACACTACTCTAATACTCTAAGTAGTGGGTCAACCCCAAGTTGGGGCCTTTTGACTCCACCAAAGCAAAAGTTTTCCTAAATCCAGCTAAGGTCCATAATAGTACCAATAAGCTAATATACCAACTTATCAAACAATCACTACAATTCTCTCCAGGGATCTATCCTACCATAATCCAATCCAAAGAGAAGTGCACACAAAAATCCACATAAGATCAATAAGGTAACATAGAAACATAAGTCTCCAAATATCCCTAGAGAAAATCCCATACTCATTGTTGAGAAATGGCAACAAGAAATTCCAGTTTAGTTTTTCCTTGAATTAAACTGAGAATTAAAATCAAATTCTATTCTCATAGCAACTTGTAAATAGTTAATTAAGTTTAATTAATTTAATTAGCTTAGAAACTTCGAGTTCGAATTCTTTATGTAGTCATGTATATGTTCTCCCGAAATTTTAGGGGTCCAAGATGAGTTTATTTGAGTTGTAATTAGATTAATTCAATTTACAGATTTATGCTCAGTTAAATTAGTTCTAACTGTTTGTGGAACTAATAGAGTACTAACAGTCAGTTGGTGCACTGGTGCATCCACAAGTGTTACTCTAGTTAACTGAAGATTCCCTGATGAGAAAATCATGGATGTTAGTTAAAAGAAAGGACCAGTTGAGACTAGAGTGCAAGGACAATGTACTATCATTTGTGATTTATTGAGTTGTAAATATCATGCATGCAATCAGAGAAGGACCTATGTTTGGATTGCACAGTTTTGGAAGCATGAATTCCCTTTAAATATAGGCTATTCATCCTAGGAATTGTGCAAGGAAATAGGGGCTTGGCAGGAAGTCGAAATTGGCTAAGTGTTGGCTAATAAGGGGCTTGTGAGGTAGAGAGTTGAGCATACTTGTGCGGAATTGTTCTTATGATAACAAGCTTTGTATCTTCACTCATATTTCTGATTTAATGTAATATAGATAGGTGGGGTTTTGAGTTGTGGATTTCCCCAGGAAAACTTATTGTGTTATGTGCCATTGATTTGTATTCTTCTTGTTCATATTGTTTTCATCAATCTATTAGCTTCCGCTGGTTGAAAGTAGAAGTAGATTCTTGTCATGCGCTTTAGTAAATTGCATGGGCTTGTGAATCTACGGGAAATTCTACATGGTATCAAAGTTGAATTCAATATACTAGAGGACATTTAGAAGTTCTGAGTTTTGGGTACAGATGCAATTCGAATTTGCAATACATACTTCAGATGGCATTCCACAATTTGTGGCTCGAGTATGTCTTAGAAGGCAGCTCGAATTATATAGCCTGGAGGGATAGAATGGGGGTTGTGTTGGAGGATAATGGCTTGAAGGAATTCATTGATCAAGACATTCCTAAGCCAGCAGCATCAGATGCATAGAATCTGGTCGAATGGAAGAAGTGTGTGGCAAAGGCGAGGCGGATAATCCTTGAGGGAGTTCAAGACCACATTGTCTTGAGTCTCCATGGAAAGGAAACTTTCTATGTTATGTGGAAAGCATTGACGAACTTGTATCAGAACAACAATGACCAAAGGAAATTGGCACTGAAGGACAAACTTTGAAAAATAAAAATGAAGGCGATACTATTCCAAAATACCTGACCAAGTTCACTCAATGTCGCGATGAACTTGGAAGTGTTGGAATCACGGTTGTCGAGGATGATATGGTGATTCTTGCTCTTCTAGGACTCCCAAAGGGTTGGCATATTTATCAGGACCCTTTCAATGGTCGGGAGAAGCTGTCAAATTGGGAATAACTATGGAGGAACACCAAGGATGGCTCTTCATCAAAGACTGATGATGAAGAGAATTATGCATTAGATATTAATGCAGAGAAGGGGAAGGGAAAGTGTTCCATTCCAAATTAGATTCTTTCCATGGAGGTAAGAAGAAAGACATGACAAAAGTGAAATACTTTCATTGTCATGAGCTGGGCCATTTTGCTACAAATTTCCCACTCAAAGAAGTCCAAGAAAGTCCTCAAGAGGAGCGGTGGGTGAGGCTTTCCCCTCTCAATTTGAATTGGACTTTTCCCTCATTACATGCATGGTGTCATCAATGATGGGAAGTGTATGGTACTTAGACAATGGAGCTTCATTCCACATGACTGGTTAACAAGATTTATCCAGTGACTTGGAGGAGAAAGATCTTCATAAGCATATTGAGATGGGTGACGATGGGAAGTATAGTGGTCCTGGATTGGGCATGGTTACTTTTCAAAGGGAGCATGGGGCTCCACTCACCTTGAATAATGTTATGTATGTGCCTACACTGAAGAAGAACTTGGTATCCATTTCCATGCTTGACGATAGAGGATATGATGTGATCTTCTCGAAAGGAAAGGCATTCCTTCGACTCATAGCCACGGGTCAAGTAAAGGAGATAGGGATTTAGTTGAAGAATCTCTATAAGCTAGAGGTAGAGGATGGTGTTGCCTTGAGCATATATGGTGCAGAGATGAGATGTTGGCGAGTTGTGGCACACGTAATTGGGTCACTCACATCATCGAGCTTTGAAGATCATGCCACAAATCTCAACCGGTTCACCCAAAGGTACGCTAGAGCATGTTGATACATGGAACGGGTGTACTTTAGCTAAATACACCAAGTCTTCCTTTCACGACAAAGACAATCGAGCAGAGGCTATTCTAGAATGAGTCCATTCATATGCGTGTGGACCATTTTCAATAGCATCCACAGACAAACACAGGTAGTATGTTATATTTTTTGATGACTTTTCTCATAAATGTTGGATATTTTTCATGTAGAAGAAGGATTAAACTTTCACAAAGTTTTGTGAATTTAAAGCATTGGTTGAGAAAGAGTTGGGAAAGAAGGTGAAAGCTCTATGGAGTGATAACAATGGTGAGTATGTCTCAAACAATTTTAAGAACTTCTATGTAGTGGAAGAGATTAAATGGGAGTTGATGGCACCCTATAACCCTCAGTAGAATGGGGTGGCCAAGAGGAAGAACAGAAGCATAGTAGGGGCAGTGAGGGTGATGTTTCATGATCAAGTCCTACCACTACACTTGTTGGCTAAGGCATGCAACACAACAGTTTATGTTCAGAACCATAGTGCACATCGAATTCTTGGGATAAAGGCACCAAAGGAGGCTTATTTCAATAAGAGGCCAGATTTTGGTCACTTCAGGATTTTTGGGTCATCGGTATATTTCCATGTGACCAAAGATGCATGGAAGAGGCTTGAGCTGACAACAGAGTTGGGGGTATTTTTGGAGTACACTGATACACCTCACAACTATCGGGTATAATTGCCAACCAGTAGGATGACAATGGTTTGGATGAATGTCAGAGTCGATCAGGAGAAGGCCATGCTAGTTTCCCTTGAGAGGGAGCTTCAGCTACATGCAGTTGAGGAGCCTCAGACTGATGTGGAGCAGCCCCATGTAGAGGATATGAGAGTGGAGGCATCCACTCAGGCAGAGTCTTCTAGAGATGGGAGAAAATGCACCAGAGAGGCATATAGATTGTTGTCGGATATTAGAGAGAATGTGGGAGCACCCACATTGCAGCGCAGACAGAGGAGGTCACCTAACAGGTACACTAGATACATGACTCTTATGAGAGGATGTGTTGTGATAGAGCCATCTTCTTTTGAGGAAGCAATGTAGCAGCCAGTTTGGGTTTATGTCATGGGGGAGGAGTATGACTTCATAGTTCGTAAGAGTGTTTGGGATGTGGTCTCGAGTGTTATCGGGAAATCTAGTGTCCACTCAAAGCTGCTAGTCCCACTAAGAGTGGTAGCTATCTTAGAAACAAACAAACTAAAACTACTTTTGCTTTCCTTTATGAGAAGTAGATAAGAGGGGAACAAAGGACACCAACCTCAGTCTTGCGCTTGGTTCCTTGCTTGGTTCCTCTCCCTTCTGACAGATCCTTGCCGCTTTTCCTTTGTCTACCCAACTTAAAAGAGCACCTATGGAATCAAAGCAGCATAATACTATTGAAGAATATAGATCTACAATCATAAACAATGTAGGATCAGATATATATTGACCACACAAATGCATATATCATCAAACATACAAGAATGTGGAGGAAAACTTGAATAGCTTTATTAATATCAAGAGTAGCAAAGAGAGGATTACAACCAATTGTTCTAACCCCGTGTCATCCTCCCAGCATTACAGCCCTTCTTCACCTCATGAAAAGCTTAGATCACCCAACACTATGATATTCCACCAAGAAACCAACAACACTTCCTTACAAGATACAAAATTCTAGCCTCTGGATCTCTGTGATGAGGGATCCATATATAGATGATTGCAGGGGGGTGAGTCAGCTTCTTGGATTTTGATTAGTGTCCTCTCTCTGATATTTCTTGTTGCCACTTGGAGATTGATGATCTCTTACTCATCCCTGGGCGAATTCAGAGAGGCAAGTGTCACAGGAGAAGATTCCATGATGATCCACCTTGCAAACTGTCTCTGCCATTTGTCTACTCTCGCCCATCGCACCCTACAGAAGGGCTTTCCAGTATGCATCACACCCTTTACATTGAGCAGGTGAGATGCATCGCACCCTCTGCACTGGGCAGCCTGTATGGTCCAGCTTTGACCATTTCTGAGCAGTTTTCTGTGGAGAACTTCTAGGAGATGATGTAATCAACTGACCTTGTTCCTTTAGGGTGTGAAGCAACACTTTTAGGGACTTAGGAGCCCTTGGTTTATGGACATGTATGATTGGGGTTGTAGTGCCAAAAAATGTCTATAACAGTTGCCCCTAAATCATGAGGTCATTAATCTTTTGATGTCGGGTGAAATGCTTTATCATGAGGATCCGAAGTTTTTTCGAGCTGGAAGGCGACCTGTAATAAGATACAATACAATACAATATCTTCATAATATTTTTCATGATCTAGCTGAGGCGGGCATTCCCATGCTCAGCTTTATAAATTCATTTTCATGTACATAAGACATAAAACCATCTGCATGGCAGACTAATGATTCTGATAGAGCCATCATCCTTTGATTCAGATGATCATCTGTGCAGCAATGATGTACATTTGATGTCTTTATTTTCCTGAATATATCACAGCCCGGATGGATGAAACTAGATCCGAGGTCTTCAAACTCGTCCAATCTTCACTCGGAATACAAGTTGATCCATGTGAAAGATGTTCTGGAGTCGAACATGGAAAGACATCGCCTGATTACCAACCAATGACGTAAGCTGTTAACAAGCACGAGAGGAATCACCGATAATGATGATGACCCTCAAGGTACTACAGTACAATTCGCGTGGTGTGAAAAAGGGACTTGGTGTCGAACACCGTGCAAAATCTTTCAGTCGAAGGCCATTGATGTAAACCTGTCACCGGAAGTGAGAAACTTGCCATTGAGGCATGCAAGCTTCAAATTACTAAAAGGGTTGTTCCTAAGTCAACTTCTTGGATAATGAGCTGATGTTGACAAGAAGTGACCCGTCGTAGGAGGGCCTTAATGAATCCCACATCTACGACACGGAATGGAGTAAATGATTTTGGAGGTGAAAATGATCTGATGATACAGGGTTTAGGGTGGCGGTCATCAAAGAATGGAGTGTGAATGTATTGCAGCGGATGAGACATAGGTGAATTCTCTGAGCGACTTCTCTTGAACATACTGGCGACACTGACATGGAATGGTAGCATTAACCCCAAATATGGATGGTGCGATGGACCAATGGTGATATGACCGGTGAATGGAATAACCCAACCTGACTCAGACGTGGAGTGAAAGTGTCATGTTCAAGAGCGACTTGCTACCAATAAAGTTTCTTCAAGTTTTCTTCCCAATTTTCGATAATTGGGAAGAAAATTGGGAAGAAAATCTAGAGGAGGGATAGCACTCCCGGTAGCTTTAACGAGCTGGAGAGGCCAACTGCTTGGCAATCTTTTCATATTTTACGAGTCAAATGAAAAGAGCTTAAAGGAGACTCGTCTTTCGAGGAACAAGTGATATTTTCAGGTAGCTGCTAATTCCAAGTAAGGCTTGGAATTTTCCAATCATGGCAGTGTCACAAGGATGGCTAACAAGATCACTCTTTGCAGTTGTTCCTCAAAAGGGGTAAACAATCAAATGGAGGTGAATGATCGGTTAAAATAGATTGGAGGTGATGATGAGAACACGACCAAGGCTCAAAAGCTGATGATAATGCATTAACAATGGTCATTTACCGGAAATTGGTTCATTTTTTAATGAGCTTAAACTCTGGGGGAAACATTTTCTCATTGCTTAGGTTTAATTTTTAACGAGCTTGAACTTCACATAAAAACTGCTCGTGATAATGGTCATTGATTATTTGATTTCACCGTTAACCACTTCATTCCTTCAACGATTGTACTGCCTATTCAATTGTTTCATCAAACTGATTAGAAATGAACAATACATGCTTGAAAAATGAATTAAAAACTAATACTTTACTCGAATTACGTGAAAAGTAATTTAAAAGTGGTTTTTACCCCTCATTTTACCATTTCATTTGAACTTTGGTTTATTGGAGCTCTGGAGGTGCCTTTCCCCCTTGATTTTCACTAGCTGATTCCGAGAGATTTTGTGGACGATTCTTGGTGCTGTCTGGACCAGGTAGGAGCTAAACCTGAGCTCTTCAGTTGCATTCCTTCCTTTTTGAATTCTGAGCATGTTTCCCTGTTTTTCTGAGCCCCTGGGGTTTGAAAAATTCGCCCTGGCTCCATCGCACCCTTCCTATATCGAAAGGTGCGATGCATACTGGCCTGGCCATTGGCCAGTCAGTATGCATCCCACCCAATACACTACTGGGGTGCGATGGGCGTGAGAAGGGAAACTTTTGCACTGTTTTCTCATGGAATTTTTGCCTGTTTTTTGCCAAATCAGGACCCTGACTCTTCTCTTGCTTGTTTTGCAGAGATTCATCAGAGAAAAATGGTTGTTACATGGTGAGAACGTGAGCATGAAGAAGAGGACATGGTTGCTTTACATGATCCGGGTACGGTAACTGCACTGCGGAACTGTGGCCTGCTCAAGTTTTTCTGCATCTCTAGCATGAGGCAACAAATCAACTTGTTGCAATATTTTCTCAATGCATGGGATCCTACCAACCAGGTGTTTCAGATCAGAGGCAAATCCATCCCCTTGACTATCGTGGACATCTATTTTTTGACCGGTTTATCGAGGCGTGGTGCCCCTCTTTCATTATGACGTTTCGCCCGTGGGGGCGAATCCGTGAGAGATTATATTCGCCAGTATTGCAAAGAGGGATCTCAGCCGAGTAGGGACGGTAAGATCAACATCCGAGATGTCACTGACCGGTCCTTGAGGACCATTCTGTTCACTTTTGCTAGACTGGCTGGTAGTGCGGCTCTTCACGTGGCTAATAGGTCTTATATGCAGTACGCCTTGGAATTCCTTGAACCAAAGGTGTTCAACTAGTGTGACGCAGTACTCCCTGTGATGAAAGAACAACTGACCAAGGTAAAAAGTGGAAAATCCAAGAATTTCGGCTATGGTTCTATTTTGACCGCTTTCGCCTTGGAAAAGATCCCACTGATGCAGCCGCAGTACATTTCACTTAGTTTACCTCCACCGACTGAGCCATGGATGCAGAGATGGGTCGACCTCATGGCTCGACATGCTGGTCAATCCCAGGTTTCCTTCTCTGATACCTTCTTCGAGTGGTTCAATCGTCAGGAGATGGTTTTTTCCAAGTGTCCATATGCTGGTATGGATTTCCGGGGTGACCCGAATTTGGTGCTGCCGGCTGGTGAGTAGTGGGGTGCTATCGGTAAATTCTCTGACCATATCTCTGTTTATCATTTTTTATAATGTTCTCATGCTTTCTTCTATCAAGACTAATCAAAACTCATGTGCTCATGCAGATATTGGACCAGTTCAGCCAGCAGTACGTCTGAGAGCACCAGTTGTTGTTCCAGTAGGAGAGGCTGTGGGGAGGGCTATCCTTCGTGACCTTGATGTGGTCGAGACTCTTTCAGCATTGCAGGATTAGGTCGAGGGTCTCACTCTTGGTATTCCGGATGTGAGGACCGACGAGCTGCCTCTGAGGTTGCAACGACATACTACTAGCATGTTGAGTCGATGGACTAGGCTTTTACGCATGATTGCACAGGCGGTGACTTGTTATCACCAGCATCATTAGACTAGGGTGGCCCCTAGCATTTTGAGTTTTGGGTCATTTGACCGATTTTGTCTTGGTTACAAAACAATATGTATAAACCATAAACAGTTATATATATATTTTTGATTTTCGGAGCTTTATTTTGGTTAAGGTATGTGATCTTGATGCAAATATTGATGAAATGCTTCTTTTATAAATGTTGAAAATGTCTATCTAACACATAATTTTCCAATGAGTCCGTTAATGTGTTTAAGTTTCTAGAAATATGCTAATATCGAATAGAATCAAACTGCCTTTCCAAAATCTTGACCCTTAGGAACATGCGATAGATAGCTGGATTCCGTACGGAGTAGACACTGGTGAGCTGTAGGATGATGAGTTGTGAGTCTAGCCTGACGGTGAGTCTGTGTATGCCACGTATGATGGCATCAGAAAGGAGTTCTATCAACGCGTTGTATTCAGCAATATTGTTCGTTGAACGACCAATACATACCCCTCTGAAACTCACTAACTCACCGCTTGGATTGAAGATGGCCCAGGCTGCAGAAGAAAGGTTCCGCGAACTACGACTCGCTCTGTCGGCATATCCAACAAATGGTTCCAATAGGTCCAAAATCTACAACAAATGTGAAATCGGATCACTTAACCAAAACGATTACCCTTAGCGAAAACAAAAATGTAACAAAAGCATAGGGGTTACTATCTTGAGTCAAGCATAGTAACGCTTAAGGTACAACCCGTTGCAGGGTTGCGCCAGTGGAATCCCATCATAATCCACTAACTCGTAGGCTCCTTTTGCTAATACATGCTTAACAATATAGGGGCCCATCCATAAAGACTTGAACTTACCTGCTCCCAATTTATCGGACTCCTGGTCGTAAAGTAAGACCAGGTCACCTTCTAAGAAGACACGGGGTTTGACATTATTGTCGAACTGCGCCTTGACTCATTTCTTATGGGCTTTGTTAGTGAAAGTGGCATCACAATGGGTTTCACCCAATTGGATTAGTTCCAAGAAATGAGCCTCCTCTTCTGAAGTTCCGGGGAGAAGGTCGACCACGAGTTTGAGGGACGAGATTTCACACTGAACTGGTAAGATCGCTTCCAGGCCATACACCAATTGAAAGGGTGTAAACCCAGTTGCATTCCTCACCAATGTCTAGTATGCCCACAAGGCTGAGTATGGGATCAGGTGCCAACTCCTTTTATGGACTCCAATCATCCTTTGCAGCATTCGCTTCAGGACCTTGTTGATTGCCTCAACTTGTCCGTTAGCCTGCGGATAATACGGAGTAGAGCTGTTGTGGGACATCCCTAATTTGGTACCCAACTCAACCATCATGTGATTGCGAAAATGCGATCCATGATCTGTGACTATGGCTTGTGGAATGCCGAATCTGGAGACTACATGATTGAAAAAGAAGAGGGCAGCCATTTCGCCGCTGTTGTTTAATGTAGGCAACGCCTCGACCCATTTGGTAAAATAGTCTACTGTGACTATGATATACCCATGCCCCTTGGCCGAGGTGGGGTTACATGTCATGAAATCTATGCCCCATTTGGCAAATGGCCCAACAGCAACTACCGGTTGCAGAGGTGCGAGTGGTATTCTGGTTTTTCGATCGAAGATTTGACAGGCATGGCAACTTCTGACTGCGGTTATGCAATCTTTGAACATTGTTGGCCAGAAGTATCTTGCTCATAAAATATTTTGTGTCGTAGCGTAACCAGATTGATGCCCCCCACACGCGCCCGAATGGCAATCATTCAGGACTTTTTCAGCCTCCTCGTGGGTGAGGCACCTCCTCAGAACTGTATCGACACCACGACGGTAAAGCATATCACCGAAGATCATGTAGTTTTTTGCTTGGTATCGAATGCGTCATTGTTCCGAGCGGGAGGTATTAGAACTGTATGTTTGGGTTTGGAGATAGATTATTATGTCTCCATACCACGGATTACTTGAAGATATCAGAAACAAATATTCGTCCACGATCGCTTCTTCTGATGTTGCATCGTTGGATGACGATGGGAGATCGCATAGTAACTCTGTGAAAACCAGGGCTTTCTTTGATTTGGATTTTTTGAATTCCAGATCAAACTCTTGCAAAATTGCTATCCATTTTGAATATTTTCCCCCCAGTAACTGTTGCGATAATATATGAGTCATGGGGTTGCAATATGACAAAATGGTAGTTTTTCAAAAGAGGACGTAGTGTCAAAATTTCTATATCGCTTGAACAGCTGTGAGAGCTAGCTTTTCAATGTAGGAGTACTTTCTTTCCGTATCATTTAAGTTTCTACTCAAATAATATATAGGTTGTTCAATTCCATTGTCTTCTTGAACTAAAACCATTGCGATGGTCATATCCGCTACAACCAGATACAGGTTAAAGTCTTTTTGATAATCAGGAGCGTACATTATTGATGCTTTTATTAGGGATTCCTTTAAAGCATCAAAGGAAGCTTGCGCGACCTGATCCCAGATGAAGGGTACTTCTTTTTTCAATAGACAAGTATAACCTTTAGCAAGTTCGGCGTAATTTGGAATGAACCTCCTCAGAAAGTTTGCTTTCCCTTGGAGTTTCTGAATCTGAAGCAAATTTGAAGGTGGAGGCAAATTAATGATTGCCTAAACCTTACATGGGTCGAGACGAATCTCGTCCTTTGAGACCACAAAGCCAAGTAAATGACCAGAGCTGACACAAAACACACATTTGTGTGGATTGAGCTGTATCTTGTAGTGTCGGCAACATAGAAATATCGCTCTCAAATGCTGCGGATGATCGGTCCGCTTTCGCGAATGAGCCGGAAGATCATCGAGATATGGTTGAATGATGTTTTTGATGTCATGGAAGGCATAATTCATTTCCCTCTGAAATGTTTCCCCTGCGTTCTTTAAACCAAAGGGTAGCTTGCGATATGCAAATGTGCCCCACAGACAAATAAATGCAGTCTTTGACTGGTCCTATGGGCGGATATTTATTTGATTATACCCGGAAAATCCATCCATAAATGAAAAGATTTCACATCCGGCGCATTCATCAATTATTTGGTCAATGAAGGGTGTAGGGTAGTTGTCTTTCAGACAAGCTTGATTTACATCCCTATAATCGATGCACACTCTAATCGTTCCTTGTTTTTTCATTACAAGAACAATATTCGATACCCAATCGGTTAGAGGAACCGGGTAAATAAAACCAGCATGGAGAAGTTTTTCAACTTCTGCCTTGATGGCAGTGGCTTTCTTGGGGTGCACCTGCCGTAGCCGTTGTCATACCAGTTTGACATCTGGATACATCTTAATTTCGTGTTCAACTATGCTCGAGTCAATGCCTGGCATTTCATCATACGACCAAGCAAAGACATCTCTGAACTCGCGAAAAAGAGCGTGATATATTTCTAGTTCTGAAGGAGAACAAGATTTGCCGACATGAATATTCTCTACAACATCTATTTTGGTCGAGATATTTATGGCGATAGTCTCTTCAATATTGGACAAGTTTCGTTCAGAATCCACCGTGTTTACAGTATTTGATAGAAAGTCAAAAACTGAGGGATGATGAAGGTCACTAGGAGTATCTTCCTTGTAATCCAGAAGATGGGAACGATGGTGGTAATCTTCCCATGGTGCCCCATCAATCATCATTGATTGAACAATTCCTTCATCTGTAGAATGTACTTGCGACCAAGGATCTGAAGGGGTGCCATATTCCTTAGACCTATCTATCCAAACGCTTGATGAGCGTTGATTTGGGTTTGCCTCCCATGCCAAAAACATTGATTGCTACAATATTTCTATTGGGCTTGGAGGCAATACCTGCAGATGATCCATGTTAATATCATTTTTAGAGATATTTTGAATAGAAGATATCATATTGCAGGTTCCCACCGTTGCCACTTCCACCAGATTGATTGGAGGCGGTAGGGCAAAAGTCCCCATTAATATAGGGTCTTTTAGTAGGCCTACTCTGATATTTTGAAGTGAATGAGGGCTTCCATGGATCATCAGAATGCTTCCCGTAACTTGTGAACTGTTGGGGAGAAATGTTCGTTGGTCGATGATTGTAATACTTCCTTGGAAGGGAAATGCAATCTTCCTGAAGTAAGTCGACACAATGGCAGCCATACATATATCCAGGGCCTTCCCAGTAGGATGTTGTAATCGAGGTTTCCGTCGATCACTTCAACATCAATTTCTACTGTTTTGCCCCCCAGTTCGACTTGCAAGTTACTTAAAATCCCATATGGGGTGTATGTTCGTCCATCAAATGCTTTTAATGTCGTCGAAGATTGCGACAAGGGTGGAGATCCTAAAGTTTTCCAGCAACTCATCGACATAATACATGTAGATGCCCCCTCATCAATAATTGTTCGATGAACAGTTTTTTTGAGGGCTTTCACTTGAATAAGGAAAGCTAGTTGAGCTGGTTATCGAGGGTCATATCCTTTGTGATTAAAGGACACAAGATTGGAATCCATTGGGTCAATCCCACCTATCGCTGATAATAAAGCTTGCTTTTGGGAGGGGCAATTTTGCAGTACCTCAAGTGTCGACATAGCGGATGGCGATTAGGCCATATCCTCCACTATATTATAATTTTGTGCTGCAGCTTTGGCACGAGGATTAAATGTCGATTTGTGTACTACTCCCCTTGGCGGCTTTATCGTTAGTTCAGGAATGATAGGTGGCACAACTTCAGTTGAAGTTGTTGTCGAACTACTAGGTTGATCATTAGCCTTGTTGTCCGACAGCTGTGGATTCCCGTAATCTTTATTCCTTATCGATATCAAAGCATCATTTTACTGCTTCGAAACCGACAACATTAGCACTTGGGACGGGGAAGCATTGTCACTAGCAACCAGATTTGTTCTTGGATTTGGAAACGGATCAGTCAATACCACCGAGGTTTTTGAATTATTGAAGAATTTTTTAAGCTCAGATTTATATGGACACTCTCTTATCCAATGATCCTCATCACATATAAGGCATGGACGATTTGGTTTCCTATCTCCAGAAGGGTTTGCAGAAGATTTCTCAGGGGACAACTCCTCCTATTTCTTCTTCTTCCCTTTCTTTTTCTTCTTGCCTCCTAGTTGCTTGGTTTCTTTGCCTTTGTCAGTCGATACGGCATTTACTTCTGAGGCGAGAAGTTCCTCATTTGCATTTTGACCTGAAACCATACGGGCCTTCTTTGACTTAGCCTTTACGGTTTTCGTGCTGGTCGTTCCTATCACACCGTCCCCCACATGAGAGTCTTTGTTTGATTTAGGAGAGGGAGGAATGGAAAATTCTGGTCTAGGAGCATCAAGGATTTTATCGTAGAGCGTGCCAGACTGAGTATAGATCAAATCTAAATATTGCACACGAGCAATGACTTGCTCTTCAGTGATGACTCCTCCTTTATCCACATCTTCTGTAATAAAAGGTAACAATGACTTAATAAACCATTCAGCCAACAGTTGATCAGGAGCATATGTTTTTACCATTCTACAATGACATCGCCACTCATGAATATGATCGGATATGTGAGTGGCCGTCGTTTGCTTGAAATTGGTAAGAAGCTCTGTTCCTGTTTCGTACCTTATGGGTAACTAAAAATGGGTTAAAACGGTTGTGGCTAGGGTACTCAAGTTGTCAAACGAAGCTCTAGGCAATTCGATATACCATTTTGCTGCCGAACCAGTTAACGTTCGCTAGAAAAGGTGAAGTCTAATAGAATCATCATTTACAGTGTTAGATGAACACCACAGATAAAAGGTCATCACATGATTCGATAGGTCTTCACTCGGATTTCCATTAAATTTAGGAATATCTGACGGAAGTTTATGAGGAATCACTAGCCACCAAGGGGCGTAAGCGATTGGATCGTTTGTTAGACGATTTAGATCTGGTAACTCTAAAGTTGCCACGAAGGACAACTATTGATTTAGGTTCGGCGAAGCATACCCAGCATAGTGCATTTGATGTTGATAACTTTGGTAAGGTTGATGGGCATAACCATTATGAAATGGTTGATGTTGACCATTTTGAATATACGGCTGCCCATTACTTGCAAAGATTTGGTGCTCAAATCCTTGGTAAACTTGTTGGAATTGCGGTTGTTGATATTGCACTAGCCATGGTTGTGAAACCATTTTCTATTGTCCAATACTGGTTGTTTGACCAAGATGAGGGGTAATGGTACTCGTTTGATCGTGGGTCACTCCAGTTAAGGAGCCACTAATCGATGATTGTGGTGGCATCGTAGAGACAAGAGGCTATTGACTTGCGACCTAAGAGACTTGAGGTTGGCATACAACAGGCAACGCTTGTACTTGCGACACCATCACAATAGTCGGTGTAGTGGGGATATTTGACATAGGCAGACTTTGTTGCATTGAGTATACAACTCTTGGTTGTTGAGGCAGTATTGGCACCCAACCGCTAGATGTAATTCCAGCATAACCTGAATTTTGTTGTGAACTCTCGTATGTTTGTTCTCCCGTAGGAGACAATGAAAGGGTATATTGCCCCCCATACGGCGGTAATCCCGTGCTTAAAGGAATGATCTGCCTTTGAGGACCAGACTGCCCAAATTGACATTGCGAAGGATCAATTTGCTGAGACTCAACATAAGAGATTCCAAATATTATTCCAGATGAACAAATGGGAGCAAACCATACTGTCGAAACAGCCCCTGGATGAATCCCACCCAGTGCTTGAGAGCTAGTTGCGACAGACGGTATGCCGATGAACATTGTTGGAGTGATAGCAGGAAGTTCTGTCATTGCTATGTCAGATGACACAGTCCTAGATGTCAACAGTTGTTTAGACATATCTAGTCTATCCAAAAGATTTCCTAGCGATTCTAAAGGAACTTCCGATAACGGTAGACTAATTTCTGACGAAGAAGGATATAGGGTGATCCCAACTCCAAAATGCGATGGAGTACTAGATGAGGGATCCTCCACAATCTCTTCTATAGCAATCAATCCAAGTGGAAGAGGCAGACCGTCAGGTCCGTAAAATATTTCCGGTGCCGAAGAAGGTATAGATTCTGCAGCAACAAATGTTTGAGGAATAACGCCTTCTAAATCAGCTGTAGATGGAGCCAGTTCAGGAATAGAAGTGTTTACCTTCACACTAGGATCAGTTCTACTATCCTCTGGTGGCTGTGGGACTTCTTCTGTAAATGCAGGGATACCAGAAATGTTTGGAGTAACCGGAGTCTCCGAGGGTGTCAGAACACTTGTTCCAACTAGACCAGGGGACTTTGAACCGGTTAAATGAGTTCGCTTTGTCCGGAATAGTTTTTTTTCTGGAGACAAAGACGGTTGACTCGTAAGTCTCCGCGAACGACGGGGTTTTGATTGACTTTCTTCCACGATTGCGGATTACTCGATCAACTAAAAATAGAGGGGGAAAATGATTCCGAATTAAATGAATTTTAGATGCTTTGACACAACTTGTTTTTTCAATTTTTAAGAGTCGAGAAAAAACAAAAGATGACTCTAGTCGCCTTCGATTTTTAATGAGCCTGAAGTGACAAGTGCTCAGATGGACCTTTTCCTTTAAGGAGTCTGAAAAGGAACGAAAGAGACTACTCTGGAAATCTAGATAGAGGGATTACCAAACCAATCGCAAAACTGCAGAATACTTTTTACGGTATGGCAGTCAATCTTCCCGAATGCTGTGTTTAGTGCATTGCGATCGATAGGGCGGCAGACATGGCTTCCTATGAATAAAGGATATATCCTATTGTGGTCTCCCAATATATACTCGACGGTACGTGGGAGCACAAGTCTGTACTGTCACTTGTCATCTCAAAGAGGAGGAATCACCCAACCACCAATGAAAGCGATAGTTACCAGGCTTTACAATGCTAGAATACGTCTCTAGCCTAGACTTCTAGATGTTGTGCATTAGGTTCCAAAGCATTTTTATGTTCATTGAATTTATTTTATAGTTGATATTTCTTAAGAAATTTTCCTTTCAAGTTCACCGCGTGATGTAGATATACAATTCCTAAAATTCAATCTAAGATGATAAACAATCGTTTAATCTTCTTTTTGCAATGAAAATCCTAGCTACTAAAGAAAGAGAGATGATATTCTTTCAACATAGAGCAGAGAGCACACACTAGATGCACTGTCCTAAATCAAACCAACAAGCAGTCTAAATGCAAATGCACATGCATGTATTTGTTTTCATCTTTCTTAATGTGTGAATGACAAGAAGAATGCTAAGTATAAATCTTAATTATCTTTTCAAAGCAACAGTACTAACAAATTTCTCTTCAAAAATGAAAGGAAGATAATGACGACACTTAGCTATTTTGAATTGAAAATTGCTTTCGACACTTGAAAAACTACTAATTCAAATCAAATACAAGAGTAACTGTATAATTGACCATCAAGAACAATAGAATTCTTTTCTTTGACTAAAAATGACACTTGCGACACTTTCAAATCAAAAGACGACAGTTTGATTATGCTACTTTTTGTAAAAGAGAACTGTAAATGGCGCACAATACATAAAAACATTCACAATTATTTGTACTATGGAGGTGAAATAATGCAAAGGAAGGGAGTTTCCACAGTGGTATATTGATCACAGACAGCAAAACTCCTGAATAAAGCTGAAGAGAGTGAACACAGAAACCAAAATCTGAGAGCAGAAGAGGTCTTGTCTAATCAGCGCACCTGCAACACAGGGAAAGTGCGATGCAGTGCACCTACTGCACATGGGAGGTATGATGCATCCAGCTTCCCAAGAGGAGAAAGTGCGATGATCCAGGGACGACACTTCAACTTGGTTCTTGGTCACAGTTTGCAGCTTAGTTCAGGGATTTAGGCCGAGCTAATTATAGTCAGTAAATAGAAATCACAGGGGTTGATCTAATGAGGTTACTAGAGCCACCACTAGGGCAATTAGGATGTTTGCAAATCGATTGTTTAGTTTATAAACAAAACCAGGAGATAGACTGAAGCAGCGTTGATCTACTTTACACTTGCATAGCAAATGCAATTCGAAGGCTGGCTAGCTTAACTTCAGGCTCCATCTGTAAGTTTATAAAGTAAACAAATATAGACAAGCAAACAATCTATTCGCTCCCCAGTGGAGTCGCCATTTTGTTATCGGGAAATCTAGTGTCCACTCGGAGCTACTAGTCCCACTAAGACTGGTAGCTATCTTAGAAACAGACAAACTAAAACTACTTTTGCTTTCCTTTGTGAGAAGTAGATAAGAGGGGAACAAAGGACACCAACCTCAATCTTGCACTTGGTTCCTTGCTTGGTTCCTCTCCCTTCTAACAGATCCTTGCCGCTTTTCCTTCGTCTACCCAGCTTCAAAGAGCACCTGTGGAATCAAAGCAGCATAATACTATCGAAGAACAGAGATCTACAATCATAAACAATATGGGACCATATATATATTGACCACACAGATGCATATATCATCAAACATACAAGAATGTGGAGGAAAACTTGAATAGCTTTATTAATATCAAGAGTAGCAAAGAGGATTACAACCAATTGTTCTGACCCAGCGTCATCCTCCCAGCATGAAAGCCCTTCTTCACCTCATGAAAAGCTTAGATCACCCAACACTATGATATTCCACCAAGAAAACAACAACACTTCCTTACAAGATACAAAATTCCAGCCTCTGGATCTCTGTGATGAGGGATACATATATAGATGATTGCAGGGGGTTGAGTCAGCTTCTGGGATTTTTATTAGTGTCCTCTCTCTGATAGTTATTGATTCCACTTGGAGATTGATGATCTCTTACTCATCCCTGGGCGAATTCAGAGAGGCAAGTTTCACAGGAGAAGTTTCTGGAAGATTCCATGACGATCCACCTTGCAAACTGTCGCTGCCATTTGTCTACTCTCACCCATCACACCCTACAGAAGGGCTTTCCAGTATGCATCACACCCTTTACATTGAGCATGTGAGATGCATCGCACCCTCTACACTAGGAAGCCTGTATGGTCCAGCTTTGACCAGTTCTGAGCAGTTTTTTGTGGAGAACTTCTAGGAGATGATGTAATCAGCTAACCTTATTCCTTTAGGGTGTGAAGCAACACTTTTAGGGACTCAGGAGCCCTTGGTTTATGGACATGTATGATTGGGGTTGCAGTGCCCAAAAATGTCTATAACATCGAGACCGTAGGATAATTCCGTCATGAACTATCGTTGGCTTTACAAGGTAAAGAAAGCTTAAAATGGTAGTGTGGAGAAGCATAAGGCTATATTTGTGGCCTATGGATTTTCATAGGTAGAGGGGATTGACTATGATAAGACATTTTCTCCTGTTTCAAGGTACTCATCAATCAAATCTATATTGGCACTATCAGTGCAGATGGGGTGGAATATACATTAGATGGATGTAAAGACATCCTTCCTTAATGACACGATTGAGGAAGAGGTGTACATAGAGAAGCCTGGAGGTTTTGAAACCTTCGACCGTGAGTCGCATGTGTGTCAGCTCAAGAGAGCATTGTATGGTATGAAGCAAGCACCTCATGCTTGGTACACCAGGATAGATAGCTACTTCACTGGGTTGGGATTCACGAAGAGTGAAGTGGATGTGAACCTGTACCACATAGTGGTGGAAGGTAAACTGTTGATAATTGTACTTTATGTTGATGATCTCATACTGACAGGTGATGATAAACTGATCAAATCTTGCAAGGAGGACCTTGAAAGAGAGTTTGATATGATGGAATTGGTTCTCATGCATTACTTTCTAGGCATGGAAGTATGGCAGGGTGATTGGGAGTTGTTAGTGTCTCAAGGCAAGTATGTCAATGAGATACTCAGGAGGTTCCACATGGAGAGTTGCAAGCCTATGGGGATTCCTCTAGCTGGTAACTAGAGGAAGGAGGATGCTACTTTGGGAGAGGTAGTTGAAGCTACTCTTTATAGACAGCTTGTGGGTCCACTCATGTACTTGGTGAACACATGACCTGTTGGCATTATGTTATCTGGTATGACTGTATGTTACAGATGTTGTACTTGATGGCAACTCCAGTGGTAAGGCTCTCTGTTTGTTGAAAAATTAAGAAGGACGCAGGCAATCGGTTCAGAAAGTGCGTCCCCGCAGGTATACCATGCAGAACCCGCGTCCAGGGACGCCGACCAGCCGTTCAGGGGGTGCGTCTACCCAGTGCACACATTTCAAGGCAGAGAAAAGCACGTGGGGGTTTCTTGTGTGGTATCTAGCCGACGGTTTTATGTTTCTATGGTGTCGGCTCGTGGTATTGTTCCATGTTTTGGGGAGGAGCTTGCCTATATAAAGCAAAGGAGTTCATTTGGATTGTGTAATTGTCTTGGGTTGAATATCTTATTTGGTGAGATCTAGTCCAGATCTAAGAGGGCGAATCTTCTAATGGACTGTGATCTCTATGGCGCATGATCAGATCTGTAGATCTGACTGTTTGGGTTTGTCCTGAAGCCTTCATATCATTTATATCTAAAGGGTCGCAGGTTCAGTGAAGGGAAAGTGCGCCGGGACGCAGGTACTGTAAAGGGCAAGTGCGCCGAGACGCAGCACAGTAGAGAGAGACCTGCGTGGGGACGCAGGGCGATCAAGGTTCAGGTGCGTCTCTGAAGCAGAAGGACGCGGCACGATAGTGTTTTCAGGTGCGTCTCTGTAGCGAAAGACGTGGCGCGATAGTATCTTTGGGTGCGTCCCTGAAGCAACAGAACGCAGAGCAGTCAAAGGAACAGTGCGTGGGCACGCAGCGGAGCAGAAGGATATCTGCATGTGGACGCAGAGTAGCAGAAGGTTAACGGCGTATGGTCGCAGGCCACAGAAAGAAAAACTGCGTCTCTGTTTTAAGATGTTCTGTTGATTGAATTTCTCTATTGATAAGGTGTTCTGGGTTAGTTCTGTTGTTGCTGATCTGATATCTGTAGTGATCTATATCTGTTATGTACTTGTTGATTATCTGATGCTTTATGAAAAGAAGTAGGGGGTTGTAGCTCCCTTCCAGGAGTAGACTGGAAAACGAGAGAGAGAGAGAGTGTAGCTCTCTGCAGGTTGCAGCCTGCATACTGGTAAAGGACTGCACCAGTACAAAATCATTGTAAAAGAAGTTTCTAAATTGAAAGAAGATAGAGACATATTGCAGCAGGTGGTTTTCACCCACATTGGGTTTCCACCTTACGTCTTGTGTTCTTTGGTGTGACTATCTGTTTTTCATGCTCATTATTTTATGGTACTGACATGCTAAAATAATTCAAAGATCAAATAAGGAAGATTTATTAAATTGCTAGATAATACTGATTCACCCCCCCTCTCAGTATTATTTCCAACAATTGGTATCAGAGCAGGTCCTTCAGAGAAGCTTGATTGCTTGAAGGTAGATCATTCATCATGAGCAACTACGAGAGAGAAGCATCAATCAGGCCACCGATTTTTGATAGGACAAACTTCAATTATTGGAAGGTAAGAGTTATTGCATATCTTCAATCTCTTGGTACAGAAGTTTGGGACATTGTAGAAACAGGCTATGCTTTTCCTTCAGCTACTCCTACAGATCCAGCTGAGAAAAAGAAGTATGAAGCAAATGCAAAAGCAGTCAGTACTCTATTAGGAAGTATATCCCAAACAGAATTCATGAAGGTAATGCACTTCAAATCAGCAAAAGAGATATGGGACAAAATGGTCATGAGCTATGAAGGAGATGAATAGGTAAAACAAGCTAAACTTCAAACTCTCAAGATTCAATATGAGACTCTCAAGATGTATAATGATGAAAGTGTTGCTAATTATTTTCTTCGGGTAGATGAGATTGTTAATTGTATGAAAAATTTGGGTGAAGAAATAAAAGAGGCTATAGTAGTTCAAAAGATTCTAAGATCATTATCCCCCAAGTTTGAATCTAAAGTATCTGCAATAGAAGAAAAGGAAAATCTCCGTGTTCTCACTATGTCTCAGCTACATGGAATTCTAACTGCTTATGAAATGAGAAAGGGAGGTCCATCAGACAGAAGGGAAGCTGCTTTTAAGGCATCAGGCAAAGAAGATTACTATGAAGCAAGCCATGTTCCAGAAGAAGAGGAAGAAGAATCAAATTTTGTCAGAAATCTTCAAAGGGGTTCTGGAAGGTTCAGAGGTAAGCTACCTTTCAAATGCTTTGCTTGTGGAAGAGTAGGTCATTATGCTGAAAAATGTCCTTATAAGGATAAAGGAAAGGAACCTGCTAGATGGAACAAGAAACAAAGTGCAAATAAGAAAAGCTACTACACCCATGAAGATAGTGATGGTTTATCAAACAGTGATGAAGATGAACAAGGTAATAAATATAAGTTGTTAATGGCATTTGAAGATGATGATTATGAGGATGCTGTAGATGTGAATAACCTCTATGATGAAATTACTAGACTCAAGAGATGTATAGAAGAAAAGAATGTGATCATTGATACTCTACAATTTCAAATTGATGAAAAAGAAAAACATCTTGAAAAATTAGAAGGTGAAATTGTTGGTCTCAGAAAAGAAATTGAGAAAACAAAAGCTATTAATCTTAAGTTTGTCAAAGGATCTGAAACTTTGGATGAGATTATCAATGTGCAGCGGTCTCCTCTAAACAAGACAGGTTTGGGTTACAATGGAGAAACCTCTCAAGCATCCACCTCAAAAAGTTATCTTGATGCGGCAAGAAGAAATGAGTAGAAGAACAATGAAGATAATCAGGTAAAGCAGGGACAAAATACAAACAGAAACTATCAGGGGCAATCCATCTTAAGGGTGAACAAAAGCTACAACCAACCACAGGTAAAATCTTCTCAGTTTGGTTCAAGAATAGATGAAAATAGAAATTACAATCAGTTGGCAGGTAGATTCAATAACCGCAGAAGCTTCTTCAATGGACAATGCTTTTCTTGCCATAATTTTGGTCACAAAGCAGCTCAATGTGTTGCATATAAAATAATCATGACTAGGGAAGCTCAAAAACAAAGAAGTATGACAGGGATGACAAAAAGGACCTATAACAACTTTTCGGTTCTTGAAAATGAAGTCGAATGTTCTATTTGCAATAACTTTGGTCATGAAGAATCTGAATGCAGGAGCAGGTTTCAGCAGAAAAAGGAGCAAGCCTCAAGCACCAAAACATGGAGAATAAAGGAACCTCAAACAGAAAGATGTGGAATAGCATTTTATGCAGAGGGACAGGAAAATCTATGGTACATTGACAGTGGATGTTCGAAGCATATGACAGGTGATAAAGAAAAACTTGAATCTTATTCTGTTCTAGAAAAAGGAAAGAAAGTCTCTTTTGGAAACGATACTCCTGCAACTATAAAAGGAAAAGGCATTGCTCAGTTAAAAGGAAAGGTCAAAGCTGGAAATGTTTTGTATGTTGATGGATTGAAGCATAATCTTCTAAGTGTCAGCCAGATGTGTGATCAAAGAACCGAGGTTATTTTCAGATCAAATGGATGTCTTGTTCGTGATCTTGATACAGGTAAAACAGTACTCAAAGGCAAAAGAACTCCAAATAATCTGTACATATTTGAAGAAGGACAACAACAATGCTATCTAAGCAAGGATGAAGAGCACTGGTTATGGCATCGAAGGTTGGGACATCTAAGCTTCTCACAAATAAGGAAAGCATGCAAATATCAGGCAGTTCGCGATCTTCCAGATATCAAAATTCCTGACAACACCATATGCAGATCATGTCAGTTTGGAAAACAAACCAGGACTAACTTTCCAGAGAAAGAAGGATCAGCTAGCATGCCTCTTGAGCTAGTACATACAGATACATGTGGTCCATTCAGGAAAAGAACACCTAGAGGAGAGGAATACTTGATATTATTTATTGACGATTTCTCCAGGTTTGTCTGGTTAGGACTTATGAAGCACAAAGATGAAGCATTCGAAAAATTCAAATCCTTCAAAGCCTTGGTTGAAAATGAATCAGGTCACAAAATTAAGTGCCTCAGATCTGACAGAGGTGGGGAATTTACTTCAAATGAATTTTTCGATTTCTGTGATGAACATGGGATAAGGAGAGAATTCTCTACAGCTAGAACTCCTCAGCAAAATGGAGTTGTTGAAAGAATGAACAGAACAATCCAACAAATGGCTCGTGCTATGCTTGATGAATCAGGAACTCCTGCAACTTTTCGGGGTGAAGCTGCACATGCTGCGGTTGTTATTCTCAACAAAACAAATGTCCGGGTGAACAGCACTCAAACTCCTCATGAGCTTTGGAGTGGCAGGACTCCTTCGGTAAAGCACTTCAAAATCTTTGGGAGCAAATGCTATATCAAGAATACTGATGAGCAGCTTGGCAAACTTGAACCTAGAGCAGATGAAGGCATTCTTCTTGGCTATTCTCCACATAGCAAAGCATACAAATGCTACAATAAAAGACTTGGCAGAATTGTTGACAGCATTGATGTAGTGGTTGATGAGAAGGGATATATTCCTAGGCAAGTACATCATGAAGATATAGAAGAAGATGAAGGCTACCCACAAAGACAGAATAATGAAGAAGAAGAACCCCAAGGAGAACCTCAAGAAGAACCAGAGGAGCAGACAAGAATAGAAGAGAAAACTCCATCCAGATATGTTCAGAAGAATCATCCAGAATCTCAGATTGTGGGGCAGAAAGAAGCAGGTGTACAAACAAGAAGAACAGTTGCAGAAGCCTCAAGCTATTTGGCATTACTCTCCTCTACTGAACCACAAAATGTGAAAGAAGCATGCAAAGATGAATGTTGGGTGAAAGCAATGGATGAAGAACTTGAGCAAATCAAAAAGAACAACACTTGGGAGCTGGTTCCTAGACCAAAGGATAAGAATGTTATCGGAACAAAATGGGTCTTCAAAAATAAATTGAATGAAAATGGAGAAGTAATTAGAAACAAAGCCAGACTTGTTTGTAAAGGGTATGCGCAGCAAGAAGGAATAGACTTTGAAGAAACTTTTGCTCCTGTTGCAAGACTTGAGGCCATCCGAATGTTCCTTGCTCTCTCAAGTTTTCAAAACTTCAAAGTATTTCAAATGGACGTGAAATCAGCCTTTCTGAATGGAGACTTGGAAGAAGAAGTGTACATTGAACAGCCAGATGGGTTCATTCTTGGAAATGATCCAAATCTTGTATGCCGATTGAAAAAGGCTCTCTATGGTCTCAAACAAGCTCCAAGGGCTTGGTACTACCGGTTGGACAAATATCTTCATCAACAAGGTTTCTCAAAAGGTTCAGCAGATAGCAATCTGTATATAAAAGTTGAAAATGACAAATTGCTAATACTTGTTGTGTATGTAGATGACATTATTTTTGGCAGCAATGAAGAAGCTATGAGTCAAAGCTTTGCCTCAGTCATGCAGAAAGAATTTGAAATGTCCTTGCTAGGAGAACTGACATATTTCCTTGGTTTGCAAATCCAACAAAAGGAAGGAGGAATCTTTTTATCTCAAACCAAGTATCTCAAGCAGATTTTGAAGAAATATGGCATGGAAGATGCAAAACCAGTATGTACACCCATGGTCACAGGATGTAGTCTCAGTGCAAATGATGAATCTGCAGCAGTACATCAACCAACCTACAGATCTATGATTGGAAGTTTACTATATTTGACAGGTACCCGACCAGACATCATGCATGCAGTTGGAATAGTTGGAAGATTTCAGGCAAATCCGAAGGAGACTCATCTTCAGGCAGTGAAGAGAATTTTCAAATATCTTCAAGGGACTCAAAATTATGGCTTATGGTATCCTAGAGATACAGATCTTACTCTTCATGCTTATACAGATGCAGATTGGGCCGGAAGCGTGGATGACAGGAAAAGCACAAGTGGTGGTGCATTCTTTATGGGTTCCAGACTGGTATCTTGGTTCAGCAAGAAACAGAGTTCGATTGCTTTATCTACAGCTGAAGCGGAATATGTTGCTGCTGCATCTTGTTGCACCCAACTTCTTTGGATGATGCAGACTTTGCAGGATTTTCAAATCACTTGTACACCACCTATCCCCATCTTATGTGATAACACAAGTGCAATCAGCATCTCAAAGAATCCGGTTATGCATTCAAAAACCAAGCACATACCAATCAAGTACCATTTTCTCCGGGAACAAGTGCTTGAACAGAAAGTCAAGTTGGAGTATGTTCCTTCCAAGGAACAAGTTGCTGATATTTTCACCAAACCATTGCCCAGGGACACATTTGAATACCTCAGGCAAAAGCTGGGGGTTGTTGATGCATCATCTTATTGTTGAACATCTTCTTATTGGTGGTACAAGGCTCAGGGGGAGCACATAATGCATTTTTGGCATTATGGAGAAGGAGATCTTGGAAATAGCTGCAATATGTCTCTATCTCTTTCATGGTGGATTTCTGGTTATTTGTTGTAGATCTGGAGGAGCATGAGCAAAGGGGGAGCATACCCTTTGCCCTTGATGTCAAAGGGGGAGAATGAAGCTGAAGCTTGTAAGATTGAGGTTGCCATCAAGTCCAAAGGGGGAGATTGTTGGCATTATGTTATCTGGTATGACTGTATGTTACAGATGTTGTACTTGATGGCAACTCCAGTGGTAAGGCTCTCAGTTTGTTAAAAAATTAAGAAGGACACAGGCAATCGGTTCAGAAAGTGCGTCCCCGCAGGTATACCATGCAGAACCCGCGTCCAGGGACGCCGGCCAGCCGTTCAGGGGGTGCGTCTACCTAGTGCACACATTTCAAGGCAGAGAAAAGCACGTGGGGGTTTCTTGTGTGGTATCTAGCCAACGGTTTTATGTTTCTATGGTGTCGGCTCGTGGTATTGTTCCATGTTTTGGGGAGGAGCTTGCCTATATAAAGCAAAGGAGTTCATTTGGATTGTGTAATTGTCTTGGGTTGAATATCTTATTTGGTGAGATCTAGTCCAGATCTAAGAGGGCGAATCTTCTAATGGACTGTGATCTCTATGGCGCATGAACAGATCTGTAGATCTGACTGTTTGGGTTTGTCCTGAAGCCTTCATATCATTTATATCTAAAGGGTCGCAGGTTCAGTGAAGGGAAAGCGCGCCGGGACACAGGTACTGTAAAGGACAAGTGTGCCGAGACGCAGCACAGTAGAGAGAGACCTGCGTGGGGACGCAGGGCGATCAAGGTTCAAGTGCGTCTCTGAAGCAGAAGGACGCGGCACGATAGTGTTTTCAGGTGCGTCTCTGTAGCGAAAGACGCGGCGCGATAGTATCTTTGGGTGCGTCCCTGAAGCAACAGAACGCAGAGCAGTCAAAGGAACATTGCGTGGGCACGCAGCGGAGCAGAAGGATATCTGCGTGTGGACGCAGAGTAGCAGAAGGTTAACGGCATTTGGTCGCAGGCCACAGAAAGAAAAACTGCGTCTCTGTTTTAAGATGTTCTGTTGATTGAATTTCTCTATTGATAAGGTGTTCTGGGTTAGTTCTGTTGTTGCTGATCTGATATCTGTAGTGATCTATATATGTTATGTACTTGTTGATTATCTGATGCTTTATGAAAAGAAGTAGGGGGTTGTAGCTCCCTTCCAGGAGTAGACTGGAAAACGAGAGAGAGAGAGAGTGTAGCTCTCTGCAGGTTGCAGCCTGCGTACTGGTAAAGGACTGCACCAGTACAAAATCATTGTAAAAGAAGTTTCTAAATTGAAAGAAGATAGAGACATATTGCAACAGGTGGTTTTCACCCACATTGGGTTTCCACCTTACATCTTGTGTTCTTTGGTGTGACTATCTGTTTTTCATGCTCATTATTTTATGGTGCTGACATGCTAAAATAATTCAAAGATCAAATAAGGAAGATTTATTAAATTGCTAGATAATACTGATTCACCCCCCCTCTCAGTATTATTTCCAACATGACCATATTTATGCTATGCAGTTAACCATCTTATTCAAGTGATGGTTAGGCTTACTAAGTTGTATTGGAAGGTGACAAAGCATGTATTGAGATACCTCAGGGGAACTTATCAGTATGGATTATGGTATAGACGGACATAGGGAATGAAGCTTCAAGGCTTCATGGTGCATATTGGGCAGGGACTCCATCTGACAAGAAGATCAAATTAGGAGGGATTTTCAGTAATGGGTTAGTAACAGTTTCCTCGTATAGTAGGAAACAAAGATCGATTGCACTCAGTTTAGCAGAGGCAAAATACATGGCTGCAAGTCATGAAACATGTGAGGCCATCTGGATGAGGAAGATCCTGGTGGGTGTGTTTGGTCAGCAGATGGATCCAACAGTGATTTACTGCGATAATCAGAGTTGTATCAAACTGTTTGAAAATCTAGGTTTTCATGATAGGTCCAAGCACATTGATATCCACTATCATCATCTCAAATATTGTGTATTGAGGCAGATCATGTTTTTAGAGTAAATTCCCATAGAGGAGAAAGATACTGACATTTTGACAAAGGCATTGTCAAGATGTAAATTTGAGTTCCACAGAGAAAGGATCAGGGTAGCAGATAATCCCTTTCTTGTTGAGAGGGAGTGTTGAGAAATGGCAACACAAAATTCCAGTTTAATTTGTCCTTGAATTAAACTGAGAATTAAAATTGAATTCTATTCTCATAGAAACTTGTAAATAGTTAATTAAGTTTAATTAACTTAATTAGCTTAGAAATTTCGAGTTGGAAGTCTTTCTGTAGTCATGTAAATGTTCTCCCTAAATTTTAGGGGTCCGGGATGAGTTTATTTGTAATTAGGTTAATTTAGTTTACTAAGTTATGGTCAGTTAAATTAGTTCTAACTATTTGTGGAACTAATAGAGGACTAACAGTCAGTTGGCATACTGGTGCATCCACAAGTGTTAATGGAGTTAATTTAGGATTCCCTCATGAGAAACTCATGCATGTCAATTCAAAGAAAGACCTGGTTGTGAATAGAGTGCAGGGATAGTGTACTATCAGTTGTATGATTTATTAAGTTGTAAATGTCACGGATGAAATTCGAGAAGGACCTATGTTTGAATTTCTCAGTTTTGGAAGCATGAATTCCCTTTAAATACGAGCTATTAATCCTAGGAATTATGCAAGGAAATAGGGGTTTGGCAGGCAATTAAAATTGGCTAAGTGTTGGCTAATAACGAGCTTGTGAGGTAGAGAGTTGAGAATAATTGTGTAGAATTGTTCTTGTGAGAACAAGATTTGTATCTTTACTCATATTTTTGATTTAATGTAATACAGATAGGTGGGGTTTTGAGTTGTGGCTTTCCCCAGGAAAACTTATTGTGTTATGTGCCATTGATTTGTCTTCTTCTTGTTCATATTGTTTTCATCGATCTATTAGCTTCCGCTGGTTGAAAGTAGAAGTAGATTCTTGTCATATGCTTTAGTAAATTGCATGAGCTTGTGAATCTATAGGAAATTCTACAGTCATAGTAGTCACAATCCATGAGAATAATGGAAGAAAATTATGGAAATTACATTAAGCTCTCCACATTTCATATTAATGTTCCCTTTGGAGCCATTTTTCCTACTTTAGGATAAAAACATGTGCACCTTTCACTTTTGGATCATTTTAATAATGCCTTAGCCCCTTATACTTAAGCCCATCACTTAACGCTTAGCCCGCTTTCCCACTGATAGATTTTTACCCCCCCATTTCTCTTGTCTAACTTGGTCTATATTAGTAGTGTATTTTTATTAATGTGAGTGTGAATACACATTTACATAGCTAGGCTCATTGGCCTTTTAGCACAAAGGTTCATTGATCTAAAATTGCATAGGTAGTATAGCCTCAAAACACATAAACATAATCACACAAGCCCCCAAAATACACACAAACAAATGTGTAACCAAGCCTCCAAAATACTTACATACATATGGGCATAGGCACACAGGGCCAACACAACTTGTCTCACCACCCACAACATAATATGTACAGTATAAATAGTTGTCATATAGGGTGTTCTATATATATATATATATATATATATATCTATATATATATATATATATAGATATATATATATATATATATATATATATATATATATATATATATAGATATATATATATAGATAGATATATATATATATATATATATATATATATATATATATATATATATATATATATATATATATATATATATATCAATTTTCTTATGAGATAGAGTGAGAAAAGAACTTATGAAATTAAACTCCTAAAATTATTTTTAAGACAATGGTTTCTACAAGTTTAAATTCAGAATAAAATCTCCAAGCTTAGTTAATTTGTCTAGGTTTAGGACTTCATAAACTAAATCATGATTGCAAATACAATTGTAACCACATCTATTATTATTATTTGATAAATGATATATTCCAAGGATACTTGGTAGCTAGGGGTGAAGAGAGCTTATGAAAAAGAGAGATTTGACTTTGGACAATGAATAGATACTTTTGATGAGAGTGAGGCTTCACTTACAAATGGTAGCTCGAGGTGGACTGAGGTTTAAAAGAGGAGTTAAAAGAGATTATAAATCAAAGAGCTTTGGTTTGGAGAAGCAGTGAGGACTTTTAATGTAATGAGGCTACAAAAGTTCACTTGCAAATAGTAGCTATATATTCCTCGATGAAAGTGAATATCTATATATATATATATATATATATATATATATATATATATATATATATATATGTTCTTATGAGATAGAGTGAGAAAAGAACTTATGAAATTAAACTCCTAAAATTATTTTTCGGACAATGGTTTCTACAAGTTTAAATTCAAAATAAAATCTCCAAGCTTAGTTAATTTGTCTAGGTTTAGGACTTCATAAACTAAATCATGATTGCAAATACAATTGTAACCACATCTATTATTATTATTAGATAAATGATATATTCCAAGGATACTTGGTAGCTAAGGGTGAAGAGAGCTTATGAAAAGGAGAGATTTGACTTTGGACAATGAAAAGATACTTTTGATGAGAGTGAGGCTTCGCTTACAAATGGTAGCTTGAGGTGGACTGAGGTTTAAAAGAAGAGTGAAAAGAGATTATATATCAAAGAGCTTTGGTTTGGAGAAGCAGTGAGGACTTTTAATGTAATGAGGCTACAAAAGTTGACTTGCAAATAGTAGCGATATATTCCTCGATGAAAGTGAACTCAAGTTTAAAAGAAAAAAGGTAAAAAACAAAATGATGATTTTTTTTATAAAATGTCCATTTTATAGCCATATTGAGCTCCATAAGATTGAAAAAAATTTAGCAATTAAAAAAAATCATCTATTCATACTTTACAACATATGTTTGAAGAATATCGAACATGATTTCTATTCTTTTCGATTAAAAAACCCTCCCAAGTTGGAAAACCTCATCACAGTATGGTTGTAAACAACAACATATTATTGTCCTATTTATTTCAAGGAATGTTAGTTATGGACTAAAATGTTTTGTCGAGTAACTATGTGACCATATGTTGACGTATGGCATCAAGAAGTTCAATCTTTTATAAAGACAAGTAAACAAAAATTTGGAAGCTTGAAAGAAACTTCTTTGCAAGATTTATGTGTAAGATTGGTGTTAATGAAATTAAAAATGGAAATCTGAAATTTATATTTTGGATCTATTCTATTGAGACTACTATTATTGTTGACATTTATTTAGAACTATTTAGTGTGGTTCATATTTAGGATAAGTGTGGTTATAGAAATTGAACTTGATAATTTTAAATGTTGGAAATAATAATTGATGAATTCCTAAATGAATGAATCAATAAAATAAATTTCAAATCAGTTCTAATCATAAAAATCTCATTTTAAGAATAAAAGTGTTAAAATAGTCATCTTGTTCGCCAAATACATATTTTCATCGAACGTTTAGCTCATTGGGAGTTCATCATTTGGAGCTTGTTGGGTTTCTAGTAAATCAAATATAAATATCCAACAAGCGTCACTTGACTCACTTTGGACAGTATTGGTGGATCACAAATGAAATTCGAAAAAAACACTAGTTATAGTAACTGTCATTCTAGCAACTAATGTTACTATCATGTGAACAAAACAACTCATTTGTTTGTAAATAATGTGTCAAGAGGTGAGGCTGTGAGAAGGAAAGTCTCCTCTCTTCTCATTTCCTGGTATATGTCCATGTCTCTTATGTTATTAGTCTCTCTCTTGCTAGAAACTATAGCATTCACCTAGCTTGAAAGTGAATGACTTCGTTTTTTACAATTTTAACCAAAGTTTACAGAAAATGTTCAAAATTACGAGCAGAATGTGTACGAATCAATTAAATAAAGGAAGAAATATCAAGGAGAAAAGAGTGAGCAGAAAGGTGGATTACTGCAGCAACAATGAAAAGGGAATATGAGAGGATATCGTAGATAGAACAATTTCAAAATAAATATTAGCAGTATTTTCAATCAGTAAAATTAATGAATAAAACATCGTTGGTTTTAGATATTCTATGCTTTCAATGAAGTGCAAGTATTTTTTTATGATAAGACATCCTTTTAGTAGCTTAATTTTAGTTGTTTGAATCTTAAACACAACAAATATTTTCGGCATGAAAGGCTTAAGTTGGGAAATCCTTGTGAACTGCCTTAAATGCTATCTTTTTTCAATCAAGGTGAAAGAGAATGTTCATCTCACTATTGAAATTTTCACATTGAGATAAAATGCAAAGGGAACCCTTTCTTCTACCATTAAATAAATGCAAGTGACACATAATATGTGGAATACCCAGTTAAATCTATAAGCATGGTCTATTTTGGAATAGGGTTTACAACATTGTTATTCTTTAAAAAATAAAAAATTAAACACTATCCAATTAATGAAATCAAGGTTTCCAAATTGTTTTTCAGTTCCTACCTCTACTCTTGTGCTAGCTTTACAATCAACAATTAGCTATTTTATCTATATAAATATAATAGTTAGTAATAATTTAAAATAATAAACATGATAAAGATAAACGAAAAATACAAAGAATTTATTAATACTAAAAAAATGCGATATATATAAAAAAGTAGAATAACATGTACAAAATAAGCAAAATGATGAGAGATATTTGTGAAATCTAAAATGCAATCAACAACTAAAGTGCCTATAACAAAATGAAATGGAAACAAAAATGAAATTAAAGTTCTCAAAATAAATGAAATGGAAACAAAAATATATGAAAGGCAATTGGCATATAGCATTTGGATTCTAGTACGTTGAATCCATGCATAGAAAACCAAAGTGGTTCATCTTATCTTGCTGCATCACATATTGAACAAAATTTTAAAATATAAATTCAATATTTCCATGATCGAATGAACTTCATATCTGAATATACATAAAAATACCAATTTTCCATCATAGAAATGAACTTCATATTTGAATATACATAAAAATATAAATTCAACATTTCCATCATAAGAATGAACTTCATATCTGAATATACATAAAAATATAAATTCAACATTTCCATGATAGGAATGAACTTCATATCTGAATATACATAAGACATGGATGTACAAACAAATACTCTTTCTAAAAATGAAAAGAAATAAGGTGCTTCACATCATAAGGTGAAGGAGATAAAGCTTACACAAACCTAAGTTTAATTAATTAAAAAAACATTGTTCAATAATAATAATAATAATAACAACAACAACAACAACAACAACTACTACTACTACTACTACTACTTAAAACATTGAGATTTAATTTTCTAAATAAAATAGAAAGATAATAATAAATTAAAATTAAGCAAATAGAAATATAATAATAAATTAAAATTAATTTATTTTAGCTTTGAATTTGTTTATCAATTTATTATAATTATAAATTATAATTTATATATCTAAGTTTAATTAGAAAACATGAAATTTAATCCTTTAATTATTATAAAGCAAATAAAAATATAATAATAAATTAAAATTCATCTATTTTCATGTTAAATTTATCTATCAATTTATCACAATTGTAAACTAAAATCAATCAATCTTGTATATTTACAAACTAAAACCAGTTCATCTAAATCTTAAATCTAAATTTATCTATCACTTTATTGCAAATGTAAACTAAAATCAATCGATCTTTTATATATATATATTCATTAAAATCAATTCATCTAAATCTTAAATTACCAAACATATGGTTTTTCATCTAAATCTTAAATCTACCAAACATATGGTTTTTCATTTAAATCCTAAATCTAAATTTATCTATCACTTTATTAGAATTGTAAATTAAAATCAATCAATCTTTTATATTTATTAATTAAAATCAATTCATCTAAATCTTAAATCTACTAAACATCTCGTTTTTCATCTAAATCTTAAATCTACCAAACATATGGTTTTTCATTTAAATCCTAAATCTAAATTTATCTATCACTTTATCACAATTGTAAATTAAAATCAATCAATCTTTTATATTTATTAATTAAAATCAATTCATCTAAATCTTAAATCTACCAACATCTAGTTTTTCATTTAAATCCTAAATCTAAATTTATCTATCACTTTATCAAAATTGTAAATTAAAATCAACTAATCTTTTATATTTATTAATTAAAATTAATTCATCTAAATCTTAAATCTACCGAACATCAACCTTAATTAGAAATTTAAATTTAAATCTTAAGTCCTTTTAAATACATATCAAGATACATAACTTGGTATTTATGAAATAATACATAAAATGCATATATGTTTGAGTCAATTGCATCAAAATGTTTGCACTAGGATTATTATCAAATAGCATATTTAAGTGAAATAAAATTCTAACCTGCAGTATTATACTAATATCTTAAATTCTAGCCTAACTTCACAAGGCCTAAATTCAAGATTCCCCAAGCGGTGTGAGGCCACCATTTCTCCTTGGCCTTCTAGCCTTACTTCACAAGGCCTAAATTCAAGAGTCCCCAAGCGATGTGAGGCCACGATTTCTCCTTGGCCTTCGCCAGCAGCACCCTTGTCCATGCAGCCCACCCTTCCCATGATATCCTTTTGTCCCAAGTTGTACCCCACTCTAACATTAGCCTTAGTGTTATCTCTGATTCCTTCTCTGCTTCATCATACCTCCCTTGGGAATTGTATATATGAGCAAGAAGAACATGGGGGTCTCCTATGAAAGGATTAACCTCACAGACTTTTGTAATAAGGGCTTCAGCCTTCTGATTTTTCTTCTCCCCAGAGGGCATACAAATAGCTTCCCAATACAAATCTCTAACAACTCACTTACCAATTGGATTTGATCATATCTCATATGTCTTCATTTTTTTTCCCATTTCCTTTCCTTGAGGAGCTTTGTCGAATCTATAGCATGTTACCTACAACTTTTTGTTTGAAGGAAATTTATAGCCCATACATCCCAAGTTCTCTAACCTTCACTCTGATACCATTTTGTAATGCCTTTAGCCGTCCATTGGGATGCATTACTACCTCCAATAAATATTGTTTCCAAATTCTTCTTTTAATTATGGTTCATATACTTATGATATCATGAATAACCATGTCGTCTTGGTCTTTTTTAGTAACTAGAATGTTAATATATATGTTTTTCATGTGCACCCATGACACTATGACATGATATTAAATAACATATTTCTCATGCATATAACACATGTGAATTAGAAAATTATGCAATCATTATATAAACATAGAGAAAATATATAAAACAAAATACAATAATAATGCTTATCTTGTAGAAATGGAACCAATTGGTTGCAAACCTCAAATGTTCCACATATCCATAAACCACACTACTCTAATACTCTAAGCAGTGGGTCAACCCCAAGTTGGGGAATTTTGACTCCACCAAAGCAAAAGGCTTCCTAAATCTAGCTAAGGTCCATAATAGCACCAATAAGCTAATATACCAACTTATCAAACTATCACTACACTTCTCTCCATGGATCTATCCTACCATAATCCAATCCAAAAAGAAGTGCACACCAAAATCCACATAGGATCAATAGGGTAACATAGAAACATAAGTCTCCAAATATCCCTAGAGAAGATCCCATACTCATTATTGAGAAATGGCAACAAGAAATTCCAGTTTAGTTTGTCCTTGAATTAAACTGAGAATTAAAATCGAATTCTAATCTCATAGCAACTTGTAAATAGTTAATTAAGTTTAATTAACTTAATTAGCTTAGAAATTTCGACTTTTAATTCTTTCTATAGCCACGTATATGTTCTCCCTAAATTTTAAGGGTCCAGGATGAGTTTATTTGAGTTGTAATTAGATTAATTCAATTTACATATTTATGGTTAGTTAAATTAGTTCTAACTATTTGTGGAATTAATAGAGGACTAATAGTCAGTTGGTGCACTGGTGCATCCACAAGTGTTACTCCAGTTAACTGAAGATTACCCGATGAGAAACTCATGGATGTCAGTTCAAAGAAAGAACCAATTGAGACTAGAGTGCAAGGACAGTGTACTATCATTTGTATGATTTATTGAGTTGTAAATATCATGCATGCAATCAGAGAAGGACCTATGTTTGGATTGCACAGTTTTGGAAGCATGAATTCCCTTTAAATATGGGTTATTCATCCTAGGAATTGTGCAAGGAAATAGGGGCTTGGCAGGAAGTGTAAATTGGCTAAGCGTTGGCTAATAAGGGGCTTGTGAGGTAGAGAGTTGAGCATACTTGTGCGGAATTGTTCTTATGAGCACAAGCTTTGTATCTTCACTCATATTTCTGATTTAATGTAATATAGATATGTGGGGTTTTGAGTTGTGGATTTCCCCAGGAAAACTTATTGTGTTATGTGCCATTGATTTTTCTTCTTCTTGTTCATATTGTTTTCATCGATCTATTAGCTTCCATTGGTTGAAAGTAGAAGTAGATTCTTGTCATGTGCTTTAGTAAATTGCATGAGCTTGTGAATCTACAGGAAATTCTACATGGTATCAGAGTTGAATTCAATATACTAGAGGATATTTTGAAGTTTTGAGTTTTGGGTATAAATGCAATTCGAATTTGCAATACATACTTCAGATGGCATTCTACGGTTTGTGGCTTGAGTATGCCTTGGAAGGCAGCTCGAATTATATAGCCCAGAGTGATAGAATGGAGGTTGTGTTGGAGGATAATGGCTTGAAGTAATTCATTGATAAAGATATTCCTAAGCCAACAACATTAGATGCATAGAATCTAGTCGAATGGAAGCAGTGTGTGGCAAAGGCGAGGCGGATAATACTTGAGGGAGTTCAAGACCACATTTCCCTAAGTCTCCATGGAAAGGAAACTTTGTATGCTATGTGGAAAGCATTGATGAACTCGTATCAGAAAACAATGACCAAAGGAAATTGGCACTGAAGGACAAACTTCGAAAAATAAAAATGAAGGTGAGACTATTCCAAAATACCTTACCAAGTACACTCAATATCGTGATGAACTTGGAAGTGTTGGAATCACGATTGTCAAGGACGATATGGTGATTCTTGCTCTTTCGGGACTCCCAAAGGGTTGGCATATTTATCAGGACTCTTTCAATGCTCGGGAGAAGCTGTCAGATTGGGAATGACTATGGTCGAATTTGATGTAGGAGGAGATCAGGAAGAACACCAAGGATGGCTCTTCATCAAAGACTGATGATGAAGAGAACTATGTCTTATATATTCAGAGAAGGGGAAAGGGAAAGTGTCCCATTCCAAATCAGATTCTTTCCATGGAGATAAGAATAAAGACATGACAAAAGTGAAATGCTTTGATTGTCATGACCTGGGCCATTTTGCTACAAATTGCCCACTCAAAGAAGTCTAAGAAGAAATCCTCAAGAAGAGTGGTGGGTGAGGCTGTGGCCTCTCAATTCGAATTGGAATTTTCCCTCATTGCATGCATGGTGTCATCAATGACAGGAAATGTATGGTACTTAGACAATGGAGCTTCATTCCACATGAATAGTGACAAGGAGTTATTCAGTGACTTGGAGGAGAAAGATCTTCATAAGCATATCAAGATGGGTGACGACGAGAGGTATAGTGCTAATGGATTGGCCACGGTTACCTTTCAAAGGGAGCATGGGGCTCCACTCACCTTGAATAATGTTATGTATGTGCTCGGGCTGAAGAAGAACTTGGTATCCATTTCCATGCTTGATGATAGAGGCTATGATGTGATCTTCTCAAAAGGAAAGGCATTCCTTCGACACATAGCCATGGGTCAAGTAAAGGAGATAGGGATTCAAGTGAAGAATCTCTATAAGCTAGAGTAGAGGATGGTGTTGCATTGAGCATGAAAGTATAGATGGTGCAAAGCTGAGATGTTGGCAAGTTGTGGCACATGCAATTGGGTCACTTGCATCATGGGGCTTTGAAGATCATGGGAGTGGACTCATGTACTTGGTGAACACATGACCAGATTTATGCTATGCAGTTAACTAGCTTAGTCAAGTGATGGTTAGGCCTACGAAGCTGTATTGGAAGGTGACAAAGCATGTATTGAGATACCTCAAGGGAACTTTTCAGTATGGATTATGGTATAGACAAATAGAGGGAGTGAAGCTTCAAGGCTTCACAGTGCATATTGGGCAGGGACTCCATCCAACAGGAAGATAAAATTAGGAGGGATTTTCAGTAATGGGTCAGCAACAGTTTCCTGGTACAATAGGAAACAAAGATCGATTGCACTCAGTTCAGCAGAGGAAAAATACATAGTTGCAAGTCATGCAACATGTGAGTCCATCTGGATGAGGAAGATCCTGGTTGGTGTGTTTGGTCAGCAGATGGATATGATAATGATTTACTGCGATAATCAGAGTTGTATCAAACTATCTGAAAATCTAGGTTTTCATGATAGGTCCAAGCACATTGATATCTGCTATCATCATCTCTAATATTATGTATTGAGGTAGATCATGTTTTTACAGTACATTCCCACAGAGGAGAAAAATACTGACATTTTGACAAAGGCATTTTCAAGATGTAAATTCGAGTTTCACAGAGAAAGGATTAGGGTAATAGATAATCCCTTTCTTGTTGAGAGGGAGTGTTGAGAAATGGCAACACAAAATTCCAGTTTAATTTGTCCCTGAATTAAACTGAGAATTAAAATTGAATTATATTCTCATAGACACTTGTAAATAGTTAATTAAGTTTAATTAACTTAATTAGCTTAGAAATTTCGAATTGGAAGTCTTTTTGTAGTAATTTATATGTTCTCCCTACATTTTAGGTGTCGGGGATGAGTTTATTTGTAATTAGGTTAATTCAGTTTACTAGGTTATGGTTAGTTAAATTAGTTCTAACTATTTTTGGAACTAATAGAGGACTAATAGTTAGTTGGTGCACTGGTGCATCCACAAGTGTTACTCGAGTTAACTAAAGATTCCCTCATGAGAAACTCATGCATGTCAGTTCAAAGAAATACCTGGTTGTGAATAGAGTGTAAGGACAGTGTACTGTCAGTTGTATGATTTATTGAGTTGTAAATGTCACACATGCAATCAGAGAAGGACCTATGTTTGGATTTCTCAGTTTTGGAAGCATGAATTCCCTTTAAATACGGGCTATTAATCCTAGTAATTATGCAAGGAAATAGGGGCTTGGTAGGCAATAAAAATTGGCTAAGTATTCACTAATAACGAGCATGTGAGGTAGAGAGTTGAGCATAATTGTGCAGAATTGTTCTTGTGAGAACAAGATTTGTATTTTCACTCATATTTCTGATTTAATGTAATACAGATAGGTGGGGTTTTGAGTTGTGGCTTTCCCTGGGAAAACTTATTGTGTTATGTGCCATCGATTTGTCTTCTTCTTGTTCATATTGTTTTCATCAATCGATTAGTTTCCGCTGGTTGAAAGTATAAGTAGATTCTCTTCATGTGCTTTAGTAAATTGCACGAGCTTGTGAATCTATAGGAAATTCCACAGTCATAGTAGTCACAATCCATGAGAATAATGGAAGAAAATTATGGAAATTACATTAAGCTCTCCACATTTTATATTAATGTTCCCTTTGAAGCCATTTTTCCTACTTTAGGATAAAAATATGTGCACCTTTCACATTTGGATCATTTTAATAATGCCTTAGCCCCTTATACTTAAGCCCATCACTTAGCGCTTAGCCCACTTTCCCACTCAGAGATTTTTATCCCCCCATTGCTCTTGTCTAACTTGGTCTATAGTAGTAGTGTATTTTTATTAATGGGAGTATGAATACACATTTACATAGCTAGGCTCATTGGCCTTTTAGCACAAAGGTTCATTGATATAAAATCGCATACATAGTATAGCCTCAAAACACATAAACATAGTCACACAAGCCCCCAAAATACACACAAACAAATGTGCAACCAAGCCTCCAAAATACTTACATACACATGGGCATAGGCACATAGGGCCAACACATCTTGTCTCACCACCCACAACATAATATGTACAGGATAAGTAGCAGTCATATAGGGTGTTATATATATATATATATATCAATTTTCTTATGAGATAGAGTGAGAAAAAAACTTATGAAATTAAACTCCTAAAATTATTTTTAAGACAATGGTTTCTACAAGTTTAAATTCAGAATAAAATCTCCAAGCTTAGTTAATTTGTCTTGGTTTAGGACTTCATAAACTAAATCATGATTGCAAATACCAATGTAACCACATCTATTATTATTATTAGATAAATGATATATTCTAAGGATACTTCGTAGCTAGGGGTGAAGAGAGCTTATGAAAAAGAGAGATTTGACTTTGGACAATGAATAGATACTTTTGATGAGAGTGAGGCTTCACTTACAAATGGTAGCTCGAGGTGGACTGAGGTTTAAAAGAGGAGTTAAAAGAGATTATAAATCAAAGAGATTTGGTTTGGAGAAGTTGTGAGGCCTTTTAATGTAATGAGACTTCAAAAGTTCACTTGCAAATAGTAGCTATATATTCCTCGATGAAAGTGAACTCAAGTTTAAAAGAAAAAATGAAAAAAACAAAATGATGATTTTTTTTATAAAATGTACATTTTATAGTCATATTAAGCTCCATAAGATTGAAAAAAAATTAGCAATTACAAAAAAGCATCTATTCGTACTTTACAACATATGTTTGAAGAATATCGAACATGATTTCTATTCTTTTCAATTAAAAACCCTCCCAAGTTGGAAAACATCATCACACTATTGTTGTAAACAACAACATATTATTGTCCTATTTATTTCAAGGAATGTTAGTTATGGACTAAATTTTTTTGTCTAGTAACTATGTGACCATATGTTGACGCATGTCATCAAGAAGTTCGATCTTTTATAAAGACGAGCAAACAAAAATTTGGAAGCTTGAAAGAAACTTGTTTGCAAGATTTATGTGTAAGATTGGTGTTAATGAAATTAAAAATGAAAATTTGAAATTTATCTTTTGCATTTATTCTATTCAAATTACTACTATTGTTGACATTTATTTAGAACTATTTAGTGTGGTTCATCTCTAGGATAAGTGTGGTTATAGAAATTGAACTTGATAATTTTAAATGTTGGCAATAATAATTGATGAATTCCTAAATGTAGAATTTTGTAGAATTTTTCTACACATAATCTACCTCTGATACCATGTAGAATTTGTCTACAAATCAGCTAGCTCTAATACCATGTAGAAATTTCACCACCTATAGATCACCTGGTAATGCAATGTACTAAAGCAAAACATTTGATCTACTTCTACAAACAATTTAGCGGAAGCTTAATCAACCATGAGCAAAATCAATAAGAACACATACAATTGATAAGAAGGAATCAATCACACATAACACAGAAGAATTTACACAGGAAAGTACCTGCCTAAAACCCCATCTCTGTATAATCATACAAGTGGAAATATAGTCTGAATTACACAAAGCCTTAGCTCGAAAGCTATCCATCTCTCAGTACAATCCCTCTGTTGCTCATAGACAGTCAAAGGCTTCTCACAAACCTTCTCCTCTACCCTCCAAGCCTCCTATTTCCTTGTGCAGTTTCCTTGAGGTCTAGTGCTGCCACCTATGTGAATTGGCCTCTTCACACACTCATTAACCTTTGATCTAACTGCACAAACTTGAAGGAGATAAATCCTCATCATGGATGACCTTCCTTTATAGGAAAAATCTTCATCCAACTGATAGTACACTGTCCCTTCTCTGATCTCAATTGGGTCTTTGTCTGAATTGACATGCATCAGTTATCCATGAGAGAATACTCTGTTATCTGAAAACAATAGTTGTCACATGCATGCAAGCATCAACAAACTGTATGTCATTAATTTAACAACTTGTTAAATTAATCTAACTGAACTTGACTAAGTTAAACTAAGTCAATTGATCCTCTCAATATAGAATTCATCCTTAATTCCTCAATCAGTGGAGCAAATCAAGGACACATTCCCCAATCAGTGGAGAAATTATTGCATGTTCTCACAAAGACTTCAAGTTTGCTTTTCCTTAACTAATTAACTCATGGAGAATTAATTAATTAATATTCAAACTATTGGTAAGACCAAATTAAAATTTTACTTCCTATTTTAAACCAGGGACTGTCTAAAAATACGAATCCAAATTGAACTGCTAAAAATAGAACTTCTATTTTTAGCACTTCCATTTTTCATTCCCTGTTTCCCAATCTAGTACTGATATCCAAACTGCTATTTTTAGTAGTGTTATTTTTAGCACTTCTATTTTTAGCAACTTCTTGTTTCCAATTTTCAACACTCCCTCTCAACAAGAAAGGCTTCCTCTCGAACCTGATCCTGTACCTCTGGAATGTTCTACATGCAACACATATAGCAAGTGTGGTTGCTCCAACAACTCTAGGAACATAAAAAATCCCAACTGGCCTCTTTGTTGGGCTAGAAACATACTCTGATGTTGAAGCTCTACCTGCTGCTAACAAGTGCTCCCTCTTTGACCTCTGCACTACTGCAACATCTCCATGCATCTCGCACCATTGCACCCTTCTCTGTGCTACCCTGCACTGTGCAACACACTTGTGCCTCCCGCATTGCTGTAGCCTGCATGCTCTACATTGTCCTGGGATTCCCTGCATTGTAGCTCTCTCTGCCGCACCATCTGCATCTGTCTCTACCCAATCAGTCAGTTCCTGCTACTCCACATTGAGGCTCCTATAGCAAGGTCTCATCTAAGAGGTCGGGTACCTCAAGGATCCTGCCCCTCCTCCTTGGGACGATCACTCTATATCACCCCACCTCCTACCTGGAGGTATGGTTGCATGTGATCCCTCAGCCCACCTGGCTCGAAGCTTTCCCCCACTAGAGGTCTCTGCATGAGTAGATGTCTCTACTCGATCTCCACTTAGCTTCCCCTGTTGTGGCTACTCCACAGCCTCCTGAAGCTGCTGCACCAATTGTGACTCCTCCACAATCGTCTAAGACTTCTTCTGGCTCTGCATGTTGAGAGGTAATATACCCTCCCTCTCAACCACCAAGTCTCCATTAGTTGCCTTGCTACTCAAGGCTTTGCATGCATCTTGAACCTCAAGAGCATACAGGTTCTTGACCCGTGAACCAATCTGCTTCACCTCTCTAGTGATGATGTGTCTAAGGAAAACCTTTCCCTTACTGAAGACTACATCATAGCCTCTGTCTTCTAGCATCGCGATCGACACCAAGTTTCTCTTTAGTCCTGGTACATAGTTGACATCGGTCAAGGTAAGGCGAGCTCCATGCTCCCTTTGAAAAATAATCGTGCCTACACCTGAGACACTATACTTCTCATCATTACCCATTTCTATGAGTATCTGGAGATCTTTCTCCTCCAAAGTACTGAACAAACTCTTGTCGTCGGTCATGTGGAAAGAAGCTCCACTGTCAAGAAATCAACCACTTCCCACCATGGATGAAACCATGCATGCGAAGAGTGTGAAATCCAACTCAAACTATGAAGCAAGTGCCTCACCTTGAGATCCTTCCCCGGATCCCTTCTTGGATTTCCTCTGTGGAAAATTTACAGCATAATGGCCCACCTCATGACAACGAAAGCATCGCACTTTCGATTTGTCAACCCTCTTCCCATCATTAGAAGAACTGGATTCAGAAAGAGAAACATTCTCCTTCCCCTTCATCGCCTTACTCGCTAAGGTACAGTTCTCCTCATCATGCATGGATGAAGAACTGTCTCTGGTGTTGCGTCTAATCTCCTCCTACATCAAATCCGACCATATTCATTCCCAATCTTGCAGTTTCTCCCTTCCATTCACCAAGTCCTGGTAGCTATGCCAGCTCTTAGGAAGTACAAGGAGTGTTAAACCCACCATATCCTCATCCGATGTCATGACCCCTACACTTGCAAGCTCATCCCTACATGTGATGAGCTTGGTCAGATACATAGAGATCGTCTCATCCCTTTCACACTTGATCTTTCGAAGTTTGTCCTTTAGTGCCAGCTTCCTCTGATCACTGCTATTCTGATATAAATCTTTCAATGTTTTCCACATTGCATGCGAAGTCTCCTTCCCATGGAGGCTCAACACAATGTGATCTCGCACTCCCTCCAAGAGAATTCTCCTAGCTCTATCCACACACTTCCTCCATTCTACCTGCTCAGTCTTGTCAGTAGGCTTAGGAATTTCTTGATCAATGAAATCCTTAAGGCCATTATCTTCCAAAACTGCCTCCATGTGATCCTTCCAAGCTATATAGTTTGAGCTACCATCAAGGGCATACTCAAGCCTCAAACCATAGAATGCCATCGATGGAATAGATGTGATAAGAACTTGAGATCTATATCCCAAATAATAAACTTCGAATTTCTCCTGCTAGTATATTGTTCTTACTTGATCACCTGTGCTTTGATACCATGTAGAATTTTGTAGAATTTTTCTACACATAAGCTAGCTCTGATACCATGTAGAATTTTTCTACAAATCAGCTAGTTCTGATACCATGTAGAAATTTCACCACCTGTAGATCACTTGTTAATGCAATGTACTAAAGCAAAACACTTGATCTACTTCTACAAACAATTTAGTGTAAGCTAAATCAACCATGAGAAACATCAATAAGAACACATATAACTGATAAGAAGGAATCAATCACACATAACACAAAAGAATTTACCCGGGGAAAGCACCTGCCTAAAACCCCATCTCTGTATTATCATACAAGTGTAAATATAGTCCGGATTACACAAAGCCTTAGCTCGAAAGCTATCCAGCTCTCAGTACAATCCCTTTGCTGCTCATAGATAGTCAAAGGCTTCTCACAAACCTTCTTCTCTGCCCTCCAAGCCTCCTATTTCCTTGTGCAGTTTCCTTGAGGTCCAGTGTTGCCACCTATGTGAATTGGCCTCTTCACACACTCATTAACCTCTGATCTAACTGCACAAACTTGAAGGAGATAAATCCTCATCATGGATGAGCTTATTTTATAGGAAAAATCTTCATCCAACTGATAATACATTGTCCCTTCTCTGATCTCAACTGGGTCTCTGTCTGAATTGACATGCATCAGTTATCCATGAGAGAATACTCTGTTATCTGAAAATAATAGTTGTCACATGCATGCAAGCATCAACAAACTATTTCTCATTAATTTAACAACTTGTTAAATTAATCTAACTGAACTTGACTTAGTTAAACTAAGTCAACTGATCCTCTCAATATAGAACTCATCCTTAATTCCTCAATCAGTGGAGCAAATCAAGGACACATTCCCCAATCAGTGGAGAAATTATTGCATGTTCTCACAAAGACTTCAAGTTTTCTTTTCCTTAACTAATTAACTCATGGAGAATTAATTAATTAATATTCAAACTGCTGGTAAGACCAAATTTGAATTTTACTTCCTATTTTAGACCAGGGACTGTCTAAAAATACGAATCCAACTTGAACTGCTAAAAATAGAACTTCTATTTTAGCACTTCCATTTTTCATTCCCTGTTTCCCAATCCAGCACTGATACCCAAACTGCTATTTTTAGCAGTGCTATTTTTAGCACTTCTATTTTTAGCAATTTCTTGTTGCCAATTTTCAACACTAAAATGAATGAATCCATAAAATAAATTTCAAATCAGTTTTAATCATAAAAATCTCATTTTAAGAATAAAAGTGTTAAAATAGTCATCTTGTTCGCCAAATACATATTTTCATCAAATGTCTAGCTCATTGGGAGTTCATCATTTGGAGCTTGTTGGGTTTCCAGTGAATCATATATAAATATCCAACAAGCCTCACTTGACTCACTTTGGACAGTATTGGTGGACCACAGATGAAATTCGCAAAGAACACTAGTTATAGTAACTGTCATTCTAGCAACTAATGTTACTATCATGTGAACAAAACAACTCATTTGTCTGTAAATAATGTGTCAAGAGATGAGGTTGTGAGAAGGAAAATCTCCTCTCTTCTCATTTCCTGGTATATGTCCATGTCTCTTGTGTTATTAGTCTCTGTCTTGCGAGAAACTATAGCATTCGCCTAGCTTGAAAGTGCATGACTTCGTTTTTTACAGTTTTAAGCAAAGTTTAGAGAAAATGCTCAAAATTATGAGCAGAATGTGTAAGAATCAAATAAATAAAGGAAGAAATATCAAGGAGAAAAGAGTGAGCAAAAAGTTGGATTACTGGGGCAACAATGAAAAGGGAATATGAGAGGATATTGTAGATAGAACGATTTCAAAATAAATATTAGCAGTGTTTTCAATGAGTAAAATTAATGAATAAAACATCGTTGGTTTTAGATATTCTATGTTTTCAATGAAGTGCAAGTATTTTTTTTATGATAAGACATCCTTTTAGCAGCTTACTTTTAGTTGTTTGAATCTTAAATACGGAAAATATTTTCGACATGAAAGCCTTAAGTTGGGAAACCCTTGTGAACTACCTTAAATGCTATCTTTTTGCAGTCAAGGTGAAAGAGAATGTTCATCTCACTATTGAAATTTTCACATTGAGATAAAATGCAAAGGGAATCCTTTCTTCTACCATTAAATAGATGCAAGTGGCACACAATATGTGGAATACCTGGTTAAGTCTATAGGCATGGTCTATTTTGGAATAGGGTTTACAACATTGTTACTCTTTAAAAAAAAAAAAATTAGACACTATCCAATTAATGAAATGAAGGTTTTCAAATTGTTTTCAAGTTCCTACCTCTACTCTTGTGCTAGCTTTACAATCAACACTTAGCTATTTAATCTATATAAATATAATAGTTAGTAAAAATTTAAAATAATAAACAGGATAAAGATAAACAAAAAATACAAAGAATTTATTAATACTAACAAAATGTGATATATAAGCAAAAATAGAATAACATGTACAAAATAAGCAAAATGATGAGAGATATTTGTGAAATCTAAAATGCAATCAACAACTAAAGTGCCTACAACAAAATGAAATTGAAACAAAAATATATGAAAGACAATTGGCATATAGCATTTGGATTCTAGTATGTTGAATCCATGCATAGAAAACCAAAGTGGTTCATCTTATCTTGCTGCATCACATATTGAAGAAAATTTTAAAATATAAATTCAATATTTCCATCATCTAATGAACTTCATATCTGAATATACATAAAAATATAAATTCAACATTTCCATCATAAGAATTAACTTTATATCTGAATATACATAAAAATATAAATTCAACATGTTCATGATAGGAATAAACTTCATATATGAATATACATAAGATATGGATGTACAAACAAATACTCTTTCTAAAAATGAAAAGAAATAAGGTGCTTCACATCATAGGGTGAAGGAGATAAAGCTTACACAAACCTAAGTTTAATTAATAAAAAAAAACAATGTTATTATAAAAAAAAAAACAAAAAAAAACTAAAACTAAAAATATCGGGATTTAATTTTCTAAAGAAAATAGAAACATAATAATAAATTAAAATTAAGCAAATAGAAATATAATAATTAATTAAAATTAATTTATTTTAGCTTTGAATTTGTTTATCAATTTATTATAATCATAAATTATAAATTTATATGTGTAAGTTTAATTAGAAAACATAAAACTTAATCTTTTAATTACTATAAAGCAAATAAAAATATAATAATAAATTAAAATTCATCTATTTTCATTTTAAATTTATCTATCAATTTATCACAATTGTAAACTAAAATCAATCAATCTTTATATTTATAAACTAAATCCAATTCATCTATATCTTAAATCTAAATCTATCTATCACTTTATTGCAAATATAAACTAAAATCAATAGAACTTTTATATATATCAATTAAAAACAATTCATCTAAATCTTAAATTTACCAAGCATATGGTTTTTCATCTAAATCTTAAATCTACCAAACATATGGTTTTTCATTTAAATCCTAAATATAAATTTATCTATCACTTTATCACAATTGTAAATTAAAATCAATCAATCTTTTATATTTATTAATTCAAATCAATTCATCTAAATCTTAAATCTACCAAACGTCTAGTTTTCCATCTAAATTTTAAATCTACCAAATCTCTGATTTTTCATTTAAATCTTAAATCTAAATTTATCTATCACTTCATCACAATTGAAAATTAAAATCAATTTATCTAAATCTTAAATCTTAAATCTATCAAAAATCTAGTTTTTCATTTAAATCTTAAATCTAAACTTATCTATCACTTTATCACAATTATAAATTAAAATCAACTAACCTTTTATATTTATTAATTAAAATTAATTCATCTAAATCTTAAATCTACCATACATCGAACTTTATCAAATTACATAACTTGGTATTTATGAAATATACATAACATGCATATATGTTTTTAGTCAATTGCATCAAATGTTTGCACTAGGCTTATTATCAAACAGCATATTTAAGTGAAATAAAATTCGAACCTGCAGTATTATACTAATATCTGAAATTCTAGCAGTATTACACTAATATCTGAAATTCTAGCCTGACTTCGCAAGGCCTAAATTCAAGAGTCCCCCAGCGGTGTGAGGCCACCATTTCTCCTTGGCCTTCTAGCCTTACTTCACAAGGCCTAAATTCAAGATTCCCCAAGCGGAGTGAGGCCACGATTTCTCCTTGGCCTTCGCCAGCAGCACCCTTGTCCATGCAACCCACCCTTCCCATGACATCCTTTTGTCCCAGGTTGTACCCCACTGTAACATTAGCCTCAGTGCTGTCTCTGCTTCCTTCTCTGCTTCATCATACCTCCCTTGGGAATTGTATATCTGAGCAAGAAGAACATGGGGGTCTCCTATGAAAGGATTAAGCTCACAGACTTTTACAAGAAGGGCTTCAGCCTTCTCATTGTTCTTCTCCCCAGCGGGTATACAAATAGCTTCCCAATACAAATCTCTGGCAGTCACCTGATCTGATGGATTTAGAACAGCCCTGCAGTGATCAAACACAGGGGGGGTCACAAGCTCTATTTCTTCAAAACCCCTCTTCTTATTCTTCACTTCTCCATTCTTTCTTTTCCCTTCTTCCCTCTGGAACAGTTTCTCCTCCCTTAAAATCAAAGTATAGAGAGCCCCCATTCGAGAAATGGAATTCATCCAAAGCCCAGGCTTGATTTCCCCAGGCCACAGAGTAGTCCATGCATCCCCTTTGTAGTCCGCAATTCCATTGGTGTTCTCAAACAGGGAGTCCTGAAAACTGAACATCTGATCAACAAAATCCGCCATGGTCATGAAGAGGAATATGGCAACCAATCTTCGGGGCACCTCCACATCCTCCCCACTTCTGATATGCTTCACTCTCACACCATCAGCTGGCAATACCTTCTGTATTTTTCTTCTCCATTCGGGCAGGAAAAATTCTTCCAGCTTCTCCTTGAAATGGGTTTTGTGAAGCTCAAGCCAGTTGCCATTTTGGTCCTCTATTTTTAGTTTCTGGAGCTCCAAGTCCTCTGCCTCGGCTTCTTTCATGGATTTCTCTGATTCTTTGAGGCCAGAGACTAATTCTTCATCAGTAAAATGAAAGAGGAGATCATCATGGATGAGGGGCTGCTTGGGCACAATACAAAACATGTGCACAAGCTCTTCCGCAGAATCTCCGATGAGATCTCTCACTATTTGCCTATCAGCGTCGGGCTGAAAAATTGCGAGATTAACATAAGAATTAGAGTAAGCAGAGTGGAATAAACCGAACCTGGCAACAGTACGAGGGGCGTTCCATAGATTGAGAATTCTATAAACACCCATAAGATGACGGAAGAAGTTGCTATCCCTGTGCCAGCACTCAGAGGCCCCAACTTGTCTCAGTACTCTCATGAATTCGGGCAGCGATGGATCGATCTCATCATACGCTTCTCTCAGAAACGGCCTCGCATGCTCCAAAATCGCTGGAAGCTCAGAATTCGCCATTGCTTGCTGTTGCGAAGAACAAATATTATTACAGCGGATTGGAATTGCAAGCGAAGTCGCAGTTGGGTAGAGGAGGCGAATTGTGAACGAGGAGGAAATCGCAGAAATCGCAGAATATATATAGGGTTAGATGTCTGAATCGAAACTTTACACGCCGTGAGAACGATAGACCTTCACTGCGTAGGCCGTTGGAAGCTCTCAACTCCCCATTGCTAGCTGTTGCGAAGTACTATTATTACACTGGATGGATTTTGTCTTATTAATATTATTAACTAATTAATATAAATTAAATGGTGGTTTTAAAGGCTTTAAAACACTTCATCACATATATTTTATTATTTATATAAAAATTAGTATAATCATATAAATTTAATAATTCATAAAAGAGTATTTTAAGTGTGTGGTTGGTTGGTTAATGAAGATATTATTAAGGTATTAGTGTTGTTGTGCAGGATATAGGTTCAAATCTCCATTTACATGTGAGTCTTAGCTAGAAGTAGTGTAGTTGCATAGGGTGGTTGATTGTATCTGGTGGTTGATTTACCATGTGTAAAGCGAGCACAAACAAAATTAATAAAAAAGAATACAGATCAATCTATAATAAACTTCAAAATAATTAAAATATATATATATACATATATTCATGTTAAAATCAAAAAATCATATAAATTAGCATAATCATATAAATTAAAAAGTTGATAAAAGAAGACAAAAATCAATCTATTATAAATATTAAAATATTTTCTACATAATAATTAAAAAATCATAAAAACTATTATGATGTTTATTAAAAACATTATAATAGAATTAAAAAAATCATAAAAACTCACTATACTATAATTTTATTTTAAATTATTATTTTAATAATAATAATAGTAAATTAATATATAAATCAAATATAAATATATTTGAAAATTTATGAAACAAGATTATTAATTATATAGATTTATTCTTATAGAAATTTTTAATTTGTAAAATATAACTAAGTTAAAAAGAAAAATTTAGAAAAGCTTGTAGCATTACTTTTTATGTATTCCTAAATAGAAGATGGATCCTCACAAGCTAAGTATAGGATTAGATCTCTAAATTGAAACACGCTCCATAAAATTTCACTATGTAGGTGGTGGGAAGCTCTCAAAGCTCTCAACTGACCAATGGCCCACTATTATCAACTGTAAATAGATTTCGTCTCGGTAATATTATTATTTAAGTAATATAAACTATTACAATTATATTAATAAATGTAATTGATAAATAGCCCCAAGGGTTAGCTCAACTGCTCAAATCAGTGTCTCGCCAATCGGGAGGTCACAGGGTCAATTCTCCCCAAAAGCCCTTGGGGTCAGGTCTAGATATAGGCCGAGGGGCTTGATCCCCTTCGGGGTCAATCTGCCCAGTTCTTACCGTGGACGTAATGGCTACCCAGTGACCTTCGGGGTCGATCTGCCCAGTTCTTACCGTGGACATAACGGCTACCCGTGAACGTAACAACTACCTAGTGACCTTCGTGGTAGATCTCCCCATCTCTTATCGTGGACGTAACGACTACCCAGTGACCTTCGGGGTCAATCTACCCAGTTCTTACCGTGGACATAACGGCTACCCAATGACCTTCGGGGTACCCAATGACCTTCGAGGTCGATCTGCCCAGTTCTTACCATGGACGTAACGGCTACCTGTGAACGTAACAACTACCTAGTGACCTTCGGGGTAGATCTCCCCGGCTCTTATCGTGGACGTAACAACTACCCAGTGACCTTCGGGGTCAATCTACCCAGTTCTTACCGTGGACATAACGGCTACCCAATGACCTTCGGGGTACCCAATGACCTTCGAGGTCGATCTGCGCAATTCTTACCATGGACGTAACGGCTACCCAATGACCTTCGGGGTCGATCTGCCCAGTTCTTACCGTGGACGTAACAGCGACATAGTGACCTTCGGGGTCGATCTGCCCAGTTCTTACCGTGGATGTAACGACTACCCAGTGACCTTCGGGGTCAATCTGCCCAGTTTTTACCGTGGACATAACGGCTACCCAATGACCTTCGGGGTACCCAGTGACCTTTGAGGTCAATCTGCCCAGTTCTTACGGTGGATGTAACGACTACCGAGTAACCGTGGGTGTTCATAAACCACATAGAAAAAAAAAAAAAAAAAAAAAAAAATATAATTGATAAATGTAAACACGGTATATCAATCACATTCACATAAATAATTATAAGTGTATAATAAAAAATTAATATTAATTAATATATAATTATAATATTAATATTTGATTTTAATAGATAAAACATATTTATTTTAATAAATAAAAATAATTAAATATAAAAAAATTTAAACAATTTTTTTATTTGTGCTAAATATCTATCTTTTATTGGTTACTTTAATATGAAATTATTGAAAAAAGTAAGTTCTTTGTAAGTATATCAAACTACATATAATTAGTGAGAAAAACTTGTAAATTATAATTTAATCTTTAAACACATCAAATACTCTTAAAAAAATGAGGAAAAAATATAAATTAGAATTAAATTTAAATTAATTTAAATTCAATTCTTATATTAAAAAAATACTACATTAATAAAAAAACAAAATCTACTTTACAAATGATAAATAAATAAATATTCAATCAGCTATCTATCATCCATAGCAAAGAAATCTTTAGCTGAATCACATTTAATAGACGTCATTGCATTGTTAATTTAGTGAAGTGTTTTACGAGAACAATAGTGCGTTCCATCGAGCGAAATAACTTGCGCGCTACCTTTTAGGTTAATTTGCTTTTTTAGATTTTAGGGGTTAATAGGTGGTTAGTTTTTTATGATTTTTTTAAACAACAGGTTTGTCCATTTCTATTTTTTATAAAAATAATTTGTTCTAATTTTATAATATAAAATTATTTTATTTAAAAATTATTATCAGAATATATATAAAATTATTATAAATTTAAATATTTTTATAAATACATTTTATAATTTACATATTAAAAAATAATGAGATTCACGAATATTTCTAAACTTCAATATATTTTTTATCCTTAAAATTTTCCATCAATCTTATTATCTTACATATTATATAAAATTATCCTCCTCGTTTGAAATCTGAAGATTCCCTGTCACAATTAAGCAGCGTTGGATATCAAAACCATGAAGACGGCTTACAGGCACCCCGTGTAAAGAGTGGAAACAAAAAAAAAAGAAAGAAGACCAGCGCAATATAAACATCATAATAAATTGGAGGATGCCCAGTAAAATATTTTATGAAAATAAAAGATTAACATAACATGAACTCTCTTTTTCATTTTAAATCTGGAGATTCTCCCTACCATCCTATGCATGTGTTTTGTCGTCGTCTATTTGGATGAAAGTTCCCTCCACGTATTATCAACGTGGAACTCATAAATGTTGACATCAGTAGTGGGCATTGATGGATGGAATTGGCATCACATCACATTTTTTAAGGAGAAATTTGGAGATGTCGCTTACTTTTTAAAATATAAAGCATAGTGACTAGTAATTTCCCAATGGTCACTATGGTCCAATCAAACAAGAACTATCCCTTTATAATATAATATAATATGTAAAATTAACTTTCCAAATGCAGGATGACCTAATCATGCCTGTCATCAGATTTGTTTGTCAAACCATCCAATAGTACCCTTGTGAAGTTGAGAGCCATAAAGCATCTTTTCCACTTGAATAATGCATGAGTTTATTTAATATATTTATTAAATAAAATATGATTTAGTAGACTTCACTTTTAATGGACATGTGAAATTGAAAATAATTTCTGTGGATGTTGAAAAAATATAAGTTTACACTTCTACAATTTTGAAATGTGAAATCCATAATGCATATTATTTGTATTAATCCACATTCATATAAGCTTTACACTTTTTCAATTTTGAAATGTGAAATCCATAATACATATTATTTGGATTACACTACATTTTTTGGCAGTCATATTCTTGCTTATTTGGATTAAGCTATAAGGAATCACCACTGATCACACTCAGTTTTGACCTATTTGATGATGAAATTCATTATAATTTTCTAGGTTTTAATTACACCTATCTTTACAAATCTCTGTTGTACAACCAATTGATGCCCTTGTGGATTCCGTGGCCTCCCTTAGATTTCATGGCATGCCAATTGTTGTCACATACATTGAGTGGCCTTTTCAAGGTGAACTGATGTACCTGGCTACTACGTTGGAGAATGCATCCATTTTTAATAGGAGACTTGCTAGGCATATCACAGGAAGTCATCCAAAGGTACTCCTTTGTGGCCTGGAGTTCAGATTCCTATATTCGTTTTTGAAATCTGTTTGACCAAAATTTGAAAGTTGAGTAAAAATCACTAGGGTATTTCATCTTCAAATGGGAAGAGGAAATATGACTTTGGAATTTTACTGGAGGTGTTCTGGTGGTGCTGTCTACCTTAGTCACAATGACATTCAATATACAATAAAGGTAATATTAAGACAATAAGATAATATTAGCATAATCACATTAATAAATGTGGTTAATATAATTTAATATATGTTATATTATAAATCTAATATACTTGAAGTGAGGCTTCTATGATCCATAATATGTATAAAAGAAAAAAAGATGTATGATAAATAAATATATTAATATTGTTAAAATTAAAATTAAAATTAATATAAAAATTCATATTAATAATAATAATAACAATAATGTCAATATATTAATAATAATATTTTTACTATATTTTAATATGCTAAATTAATATATAAATATTAAATTAATATATTAAAATTGTTAATTATATTTATTAATATAAATATTGTTAATAAATAAATAAATAATTGATTAATAAATAATAATTAAATAAACCCTAAGATAAATAAACCTTTCAATAAATGTTGTAAATCCAAGCTATATAAACCCTTAAATAAATATTATAAACTTTAAAATAAACATGATTGACCACCAAATATTGATATTAATATTATAAATTTAATATGCAAAATTAATATATTAATATTGAATTAATTTATTAAATATTGTTATTAATATTGTTAATTAATTAATATTGTTAAATATTAAATATTGATACTATAAACCCAAGGGATTGATATTATAAACCCAAGGGAATAATATTAAACCCAAGGGAATAATATTATAAACCCAAGGCATTGATATTATAAACCCAACAGAATAATAAACCCAATGGAATAATAAACCCAAGGGATCAGTACTAAAACCCCAAGGGATTATCAATCCAAGCGAATAACATTAAACCCAAGGAACAAATATTATAAACCCAATGTATATAAACCCTAAGATAATATTGCAAACACTAAAATAAACATGGTTGACCATGGTTGACTATGGTTGGCTATGATTGACAATGATTGATATTATAAGCCCAAGGGATTGTTATAATAAACCCAAGGGATTAATACTAAAAGCCCAAGAGATTATGAACCCAAGGGAATATTATTAAATCCAAGGAACTAATATTATAAACCCAAGGTACATAAACCAAAGTGTTTAATAAACCCAATGAATTTATATTATAAACCGAAGAGATTTATATTAAACTCTCGGAATAATATTATAAACCCTATCAATATTATTATACCCTAGGAATATGTAACCTTAGATTATTAAACCTAAGGGATTGATATTATAAACCCAACCCACTAATAAACCTAAAGGAATAATATTGTAAACCCAAGCTACATAAACCATTAAATAAATATTATGAACCCTAAAACAAATATGGTCGACCATGTTAATTTTCATTTTGAGACAATCTTTGTCACAATGCGTTATTCAACCATAGTTGACCATGATCGATTTTCATATTGAGATAATCTTTCTCCCAATGTGACATTGGACCCTAGTTGACCATGGCTCACCATGATTAACGATGGTTCACAATGGTTGATTTTCATATTGAGACAATCTATGTCAGAATGTGACGTTGGACCAAGATTGACGATGGTTGTCACAATGTGACGTTGGACCAAGATTGACCATGGTTGGCTATGATTGACCATGGTTGACCACGATTGATATTGTAAACCCAATGGAATAATAAACCCAAGGAATTAATACTAAAAACCCAAGGGATTATGAACCCAGGGGAATATTATTAAACTCAAACGACTAATATTATAAACCCAAGGTATATAAACCCAATGGGTTATAAACCCAAGGGGTTTATATTAAACCCTAATAATAATATTATAAACCCTATCAACATTATTCTGACATAGGAATATTAAACCTTAGATTAATAAACCCAAGGGATTAATATTGTAAACCCAAGCTATATAAACCCTTAGATAAATATTATAAACCCTAAAACAAACATGGTTGACCATGGATAACGATGGTTGATTTTCATATTGAAACAAGCTATGCCACAATGTGCTATTCAACCATGGTTGACCATGATCGATTTTCATATTGAGAGAATATTTCTCACAATGGGACATTGGACCCTGGTTGACTATGGTTGACCATGATTGATGATGGTTCACCATGGTTGATTTTCATATTTAGGCAATCTGTGTCACAGTGCAACGTTGGACCAAGGTTGACCATGGTTGTCACAATCTGACGTTGGACCATGAGACTATCTTTGACACAATGTGACCATGGTTATTGGCCATGGTTGGCCATGTTTGATTTTCATATTGAGACAATCTTTGTCAAAATGCGACATTTGACCATGGTTGATGATGGTTGACAATGGTTGGTTATGATTGACCATGGTTGCCCATGATAGATATTATAAACCAAAGGGAATAATAAACCCAAGAGATTGATATTATAAACCCAAGGGATTAATACTAAAACCCCAAGGGAATATTACCCCAAGCGAATAATATTAAACCCAAGGGACTAATATTATAAGCCCAAGGTATATAAACCGTAAGATAAATATGGTAAACACTAAAATAAGCATGGTTGACCATGATTGACCATGATTGGCCATGATTGGTCATGATTGACCATGATTGATATTATAAACTCAAGAGATTGCTATTATAAACCCAAGGGATTGCTACTAAAACCCCAAGGAATTATGAACCCAAGGGAATATTATTAAACTCAAGGGACTAATATTGTAAACCCAAGGTATATAGACACTAACATAAATATTGTAAACACTAAAATAAACATGGTTGACCATGGTTGACAATCCTTGTCACAATGAGATGTTGGACCATGGTTGACCATGGTTGACCGTGATTGATTTTCAAATCGAGTGACTCTTTGTCACAATGGGACATTGGACCACGGTTGACCATGTTTGATTAATACTAAAATCCCAAGGGATTATGTACCCAACTGAATATTATTAAACCCAAGGGACTAATATTATAAACCCAAGGTATATAAACTCTAAGATAAATATTGTAAACACTAAAATAAACATGGTTGACCATTGTTGATTTTCATATAGAGACAATGCTTGTCACAATGCGATGTTGGACCATGGTTGGTCATACTTAACCATGGTTGATTTTCATATCAAGACAATTTTTGTCACAATATGTTGTTCAGCCATGCTTGAGCATGATTGACCATGGATGACCATGTTTGACTTTATAAAACATGGTTGACCATGCTTGACCAAGGTTGACCATGATTAACCATCGTTGACCATGATTATCATATTGAGAAAATCTTTGTCATAATGTGATGTTGGACCATGGTTGAGACAATTATTGATTTTCATATTGAAACAATATTTGTCACAATGCGACTTTAGCTAATGGTTCACCCTGATTAACCATGGTTGACCAAAATTGATTTTATAAAACATGGTTGACCTTTGTTGAATAATATTAAACCAAATGGACTAATATTATAAAGCAAAGGTATATAAACCATAATATAAATATTATAGACACTAAAATAAACATGGTTGACAATAGTTGACCATGGTTGATTTTCATATTGAGACAATCCTTGTCATAATGTGACGTTGGACCATGGTTGACCAAGATTGATTTGTCTCAATATGAGAATCAAACATGGTCAACCATGGTCCAATGTCGCATTGTGACAAAGATTCTTTCGATTTGAAAACCAATCATGGTCAAGCATGGTCCAACGTCACATTGTCACAAGGACTGTCTCAATATGAAAATCAACCATGATCAACCATGGTCAACCATGTTTATTTTAGTGTTTATAGTATTTATCTTTGGGTTTATATACCTTGGCTTTATAATATTAGTTCCATTGGTTTAATATTATTCAACAAAGGTCAACCATGTTTTATAAAATTAATTTTGGTCAACCATGGTTAATCATGGTCAACCATTGACCAAGGTTACATTATGACAAAGATTGTTTCAATATGAAAATCAATTGTTGTCTCAACCATGGTCCAACATCACATTATGACAAAGGTTGTCTCAATATGATAATCATGGTCAACAATGGTCAATCATGGTCAACTTTGGTCAAGCATGTTTTATAAAGTCAAACATGGTCATCCATGGTCAATCATGCTCAACCATGGTCGAATGTTTAAACTCTATTATCAAATGAAATATTATAAACTATAACACTATAAAATCAATATTATAAACCCTATTATAAAGCCACAATTCATTCCATATGACACTTGTTCATATGACTTTTTTTATATAATTAAGCAATAAAATTAAAAGAATAAGATGATTATAACTACTTTAAAGATAAATCTTAACCATTGATTTGCGAATGATACTAAGAATATTCTAAGTATTCTATAAAAATTCAATACCATCCACTTAATAATTATTTAAAATTAAATTAAAATTTTAGAAATTCTATTCCAAAATAAACACGCTGATAAATATAATTAACAATATTTTTTAATTTTAAATTTAACTCAAAAACATAAAATTGTATTTATTTGATAAAATTAATATATATATATATATATATATATATTAATTACTACTATTACTAATATATCATAAAATTAATAATCCTTTTTATTTTTAATTTTAATTAAAAATATAATTAAAAAACTATTTTATTTTAAACTCTTTTAAATTTGAACCTATAGTAATTTATTTTAGAGGGGAAACATACTTTATTTTATATATATATATATATAAAACAAACTTACTCACTAGCTTTGGAATTATAATGTGAGGGGAGCAAGTCTGCTTATTGGATTATAAAATTCCACACGTAAGCAAGCACGTGGAAGCAAGACTTAGGAGACCATGATTGCATTTTGATCCCGTGACTTCAATAATTGAGATTAGTTTTTTGCATTAATTTTAATATGTTACAAAATATTAAAGTTCAATTATATAGCTTAAGAGGGGTTATTGTGAGGTATCGGTTAATTATTTGATTTAATATTATTGGCTATTTGACATTAATTTACATTTACAAGTGTAAAATTCTTTTAATATAGGATTGCTCTGGATTTTTTTATATAATTCTATGTTGAATACATGAGGAGATGGATATATTTTGGATATTGTATTTTGAATATATGGGAAAATGCATATATTTGTCTAATATTAAATTTAAATCCTAAAATTTTTTATAATATTTTGTAAGGTAAAAAATAATTATATCCCATTATAAAATTATGTTGGGCATGTATGTACTAGGATATTAAGACATGGTCGAGGCCACCACCGATATGATCCTTTATTAGTTCTCTTAAATATTTGTAATTTGATCACATTCCACAGCCTAATGTTTACAATTTGCTATTAATATTATGATGCCTTTTTTCTTTAAGCACCAAAAAAAACTATATATTTCTATTATATTCATAATTTGAAACTTATAAGCATACATGTCCAAGATATAATCCCTGATGCATAGATGGTAGATTAGATCATACCACATCTTTGAGCGGATGTCCAGAATACATACACGGAAATTGAGAGGAGATCAGTAGATATAGAAATCACAGAGATTTACAAAACTGCAAAATATGACTGCAAAATAAGGATGTGTATACCTTCACTGTGAGATCTGCCATGTGTGAATATGAAAAGTAAGAACATACCAGAATTATTTACCATTCTTTAAAGCTATATACCCTGAAAACAAAAATCCTGGATCTGGAAGATGTTGCTGTCCACTTTGATCTGCATTCTCCATATACCTTGGGGCGAAGTTAGACCCATTTTAGATAATGCATTAGCCTTTTTGTTTTTGTTCCTGTCAATATGAGAAATAGAATAATCCCTCCTGTTGTTCCATAACGCTGCAATCCTGTCCAACCATCCAACAAAATGAATCGTTTTTATGTAGTGCTTTGACAAAACATGATCAGTTATTACCTTCGAGTCTCCATAGATTTGCATATTCGGAATATCAAAGAAAATGCAAAAAGAGAGAAGACCCGCTAAAGCCACCGCTTTAGCTCTGTTGTTTGACCCCGGACCAGCATTCCAATAGATTTCAATAGACTGATCATTTGCTGTTCTGATATATACACCACATGCACATATTTTGTGTTGTGCAGCTCTGTCGAAATATGCACATGGTGATGCAGTGGAAGTCATTGCCGGGGTACTTCTTCCATTCTCGTTTATTGATTGTTGTCATATGGGTCCTTCCATAACTGATGTTGTTCTTCCCGGATAGCCACTAGTAGTCTTTGTTGTAAAAATTCTAATGCAATGTCCATATATCTTGCAACCTTAGTTAAACGAGGATTCAAATTTGTTTAGAAAATTATGGAATATTTAGCACCATAAATTTTATAGATTTTTTTTTAAATCTAAGTTAAATTTCAAGATTGTGAGTGCCCAAATTTTTTTTTGATGGTGCTGAATCTATTTCCACTCTCAAAAACACTATTTAAACATTCCTCCCTCCAATTTTTTTCTAAAAAAAATTGTGAGATTCCACATTTTTGGATGTTTGGACAAATTTTCCACCTCGGTAAATGACCCCTATGTTGCATGGCCTATGGACCCTTTACAACTGCATGTACTTCTATGTTCCATAGCTCATTTATAACTTTTATATTGTTTAGGTTGACTTCCTATTCACCGCCCACTAGGATGGAGGAATATGAAGAAAGAAGTATTAAGATACTACGAAGAGGAAAGTGTTTTTCTATTACCAGCATAGATCCATCGTAAGTACAGATCCAACATGAGCCCAAAGAGATCAAATCTCTTTACGTGCAAATTTTTTTAGAGTGCAAAATACAATGTGTTATTTTTCATTTTTTAAATTGTATTTTTTAATATTAAATAGAGTATATATAGGACCAAATAAAAATTTTAACCATCTACATATAGATATATATGAAGTTGATATTGACATAGACATAAATTACTTAAAATAGATCTTCGAATAGTTTATTTAAATCTCTTGTTAAAATATTTTTGAAAAGTGTAAGATTTAAACTTATAAGTCACACATTTTTTTTACTTCTAATTACTTTACAACATATTCATTTTTTTAATTATACCCTACATTATTTTTCTATTTAGAACATAATTTTTATTTTAAAAGGGCATGCACTTACAGATGAATTTACACATCCCCTCATAATGAGCTGTAGAATAAGCCTCTTGGCTCAATAATTAAACACAACGATAAAACCTTACACAATATTTTAAAATACAAGTTGTTTCAGATAACTAAATGAAGCTCTCCATCCATTCCATTTTCCCCTTCCTTTTGTCCCTCCCCTCACTTTTCTTTTCTTTTTTTTTTCTTTTTTTTTTCTTTTTATCAAACTACTATTATTGCGTATTTGATCTAAAACTTTTGTAATCCATAATAATTTAAAAAAAAATATTTATGTGATTTATCCACAAATTTATTCAAAAAAACCATTAATACAGTTATTTAATATCTCAACCTCTCGTGTTTTCATGTCTTGGGCAGGAGGATATAGCTTTTCCTTTTTTTAAAGGAAGAAAAAAACATTGGAGTCCTACTTACTTAAAATCTTCTACAACCGAGACTTGGAGCCGAATCCATTAGCGGGATTTTCATAACTGTGGCATATACCGTGGTAGGGAGCAGCAACATTCTTCCCAAATGGTCCATCCTCGCTGGAAGCTCCGAAATCGCCCATGCTTCTTATTGTGAAGAATAATTATTACTTCAATTGGTTGGAACTAGAAACGAAATTGAAGTTTGGTAGACGTGAACTGAACAAGGAGGAATTTAGCCGACAAATTAGGTTAATTACATACATGATTAACTGTGCAGGGATCGAACAATATATGCGAAAAACAAATGTGTTTGAGAACGGTGGCCACCAGCTATTTCTTTATTGTATTATTAAACTATCAAATAAGTTTTTCTTTGATTACTTGAATTCATCGTGGAATTATGAAGAAATTATGATCGACTTTCTTGTTTGTATTATTGGTGGATGATACTAAACTATTAAAGGAGTTTTTCTTTGATTACTTGAATTCATCGTTGAATTATGAGGAAATTATGATCGACTTTCTTGTTTTGTATTATTAATGGATGATATTATTTAGTATCATCATTATTAAAAAAAAAAAAAGTCTCTTATTCTTATTTTACTACTTGACTTCACCATGGACTTTTGAAGAAATGACGGGAGTGGATCTAAAAATTAGCTACTACCTTCACCTCATTAACTCATGTTTAACATTTTTAGCCTCATTAACTCATGTTTAACATTTTTAGCTTGGTTAAAAGTGTGATTTTATTTATTTATTTTTTAATTTTAATTATTGCAATTTTTTTGAGATTTTTTTTTTCAGTAAAAACAAGATTGGTAGAGAATTGTCTTGTCTTCGTGTGTATGTATATATATATATATATACATTTTTATGGACATATCGTTAGAGAAATTTGGTGTTTACTGAAAGTATATTATTGAAAATTTCAATTAAGTATAATGAATGATTTAATGACCCATCATGGTTTTGTAGATATGGTATTTCATTTTGGGAAAAAATTATATCATCACAAATTATACTCGAACATGAACTATTTTTAGAGAACTTTCAGATTCAATCACTATGTTTTATCATTTAATGAAAAAATGTAAGACAAAAAAAAAGTGTCTTTTCAACACCTCTATCAATTTTCATTTTAATGTGATCATCAATAAATTAGTTGAAAATAGTTTTGAAAAAACATGGAATAAACATAAAGTGAATTTTGATATGATTTAATGTTTTGATTTTTTAATTATTATTTTTTTATTTCACTTAATTTTCGTAAGTCTCAAAATCTACACACGATTTAGTATAACATTATTAATAAATATCAATTCTGCGTAAAAATGAATAAACCTAAATTTATAATTAAATCCAATGGTATCAAAAATATCATTTAACTCTTAAATTTTGCAAGCATTCAACTCCTCTAAAGTATCTATTTCCTGAAAATTGCAGAAAATTTCCTAATTTTCGCTGCCACCAAAACTTTTCGTTGATAAAATATTTCAGACTTTAAAAAAAACTTTGAATAAGAGTTTTTTTTGGTTAACTCTGGTGTGCATTAAATGCGCCGAGTTTCCTTTGAAATAATGTCCAAAGAAAATTTAAAACTCTTGGATGAGAGTTGGGGAAAATATTTTTTTTGGGCCCACACTCTTAGCTGAGTTGAGAGCTTTACAAGCGCTCAATGGAAAAACTCACAAACTCTAGGCCCAGAGTTTTGGCAGAGAATCTTTCATCTGACCAAACTCTTGGCTGAGATTTTAGTGCCGATAATACTAGCCGAGATTTTAGTGCCATAATACACTCGATAGGAAAAATTACAAACTCTTGGTGGATAGTTTTGGCAAAGAAACTTTCCTCCTGCCGACTCGATCATTTTATCAATCGATGCCACCTATTTGTTGTAAAAAATTTAGTCCTGAAATCGTATATATTCTTAGCCGAAAGATTTCATTGTATACCAAAAAAAAAAATTAAAATTGTGAAGTGCAAAGTCGAGAGGGAAACATACCTTATTTTTGGGAGGAGGAGGCTTATTTTACTACTTTCTTATGAAAATTGAATGATGTTATTAAATTATTTTCTAAAGAAACACATATTCAAAATGTTTTTTCTAAAGATACATAGATTGTTTTTTATATGGGAAAAAAATATATATATATATGGGAAAAGTGACATTTTTTCAAAGAGAGGTTTTATTCTATTTCATTGTATTTTTGTGAAAATTGAATATTGTTATTTTTTGCCATGGGAAATAAATATTAATTTTTTCTTATGGAAAAATATTATTTTGAATGCTTTTTTTAAAGGAGATATATTGAAATTTAATTTAGATTAAATTATAATTCATCATTTTTGAGAGGCATATGAGGAAAAATAGATTTTGCAATTTGTGGAATTTGATTGTAATATATATTATAATTTTTCTTTGAGATATTTGAATTAGTTTGGAATCATTTGTAATATTAAAAACTTGAGCTCACTTGTGTTTTTGAATTAGATTTTATATTTCTAAATTTTTGAATATAGGAAACCAAAGAAATTGTAAACAAAAGTATGATCATGTTAGAACTGATTTAAAGGAAAAAATGAGAAACTACAAACAAAGAGGAAAGCACCAAGGGGAAATAGAGAGGTCGCAAAAAATGTTGAGGTACCAAATAGAGAGCTTGAAGAAAATGTGGAGGTACCAAATAAAGAGTTTGAAGAAGATGTGGGGGTATAAAATAGAGTTTTTAAAGGAGATGTGGAGGTACAAAATAGAAAGTTTGAAAGAGAAGTGAATTTACATGGAAATGATGAGAAAATGAGAGATGTCGAGGAATTTGTCAATAAGAATATCGATAAGGAGGGACATGTTGCCAGAGACTATCTGCTCCCAAGAAGGCCTTAGTGCTCACAATGTAGGGTCAATGCACATGCCATCGAAGATTGTTCTAAGCTGATCGCAAAATGGGAAGAAAGAACCAGATAGAGAGGGACTAATTTGATCAATGAAAAACCACGAACCATTGAATCACTTCTAGTAACTAATATAAATATAGTTACTAGAGTGGGTAAGAAGACAAGGGATGATCAGGGTATGGTAGACCAACCTTCAATTATTTGGGTAGCATCACCAAAGCGGTCATACAACCCCACCCAACAAAAGAAATACTATCAGGAAGCAACCAAGTTATTTGATGGGTTAGTAGAGATAAAAGGAGACAAGAAACAAGACTCACACATAGCAGGTAACACCCGACCAATTGAAGAATGGTTTAGGCTATTTTTGTAGATTGTTGATAATGAAAAAATTATAAAGGAGTTGCGGAGGAATCTGAAATAAGTATTTCCAAAGGACGAAGAAAAGGGGGAAACCATATCGGAAAACCTACTGGAAAGACATTCGAGAAGGGTGCGACAAAACAAGAAGAGAACCGGTAGAGGATTCCAGACTGATGCTCAAGTCGCAGGATTCCATATTAAGGATACAATGTTACATCTTGGGTCAGATGCAAATATTCTACCCAGAAAGACATGGGAAGAGCTGGGGAAGCCATAACTTAAATATTCACCAATATAACTGTAGATGGTGAATCAATATTTCATCTTTCCAATTGGAAGGTTGGAAGATGTAGAAATGGATGTAGTAGGGGTAAAAATTTATACTGAATTTGAATTAATTGGTATAATGGGTGATAAGGACCCATACCCATCACTTCTTGGTATTGACTGGACATTAAATAACTATGCTATCATCAACCTGAAGAAAGATTTGATGATATTTTAAGTAGAAGGAATGTGGGTAATACAACCGCTAGATCCATATCAAGGACCGAGGTTCACAAAACCTATGGATGAATGAGACGAGTTGGGAATGCTAGATCAGTTGTACAAGCTAACAACATGAAAAAGAGAAGACTACATAAATCCCACATCAAGAGGATCGTTCAGTTGGAGGAGCATACAAAGTTCAGAAGCTGGCTCAGAAGCCGCTTGGGATGCATGGAAACAAGGAGGATACAAGATTGATACTAGACACTATGCCAAGATATGTAGGATAAACTGGATTGGGGCAAAGGTAAGAAACTATCCTACCTTCCATGACATTGAATCAGTAGACACTTTTTTAAATAAAGTGGACAGAAACATAAGAGAAGATCACAAAGTCCCACTATTAGATATTGTGTTACATGCCACCTCGGCAAGGTGGCAGAAAGCACATTAAAACAATTTGCATGAATGGGAGACTATCAAGTGAGCCATGAGAGAGAGGTTTAGAGAAGAAGGAGACCAACTGCATGACAGGGTGAAGTATAGAGGAAACTAAGATCCCAGAAAACATTTAGAGGACTGCATAGAGAAATGGGAAAAAGAGCAAGTATTAAAGGAACTTTGGGTGCACTTATTTATACATACCTTAGGGACAATCCCACAAGCATGGTATATATAGGAGGAAATTCGTAGATAGACAACATATTGGGATATCATGGCTAGCCAATTCAGCAACAGTTTCTCATTCAAAGATAGTGATCGACGCATGATTAAAACCTTGTACGCCATTATAAGGATCCTATTTACTCCAGGGCAGCTACGGGAAGGTTGCGTTAACGAGAGATTCCTATAATATTTTTATGAAGTAGGGTATCAAGAGTATATGTCTTGCGGCAAAGTAAACGCGGATCTAGAGGAGGATGATTTAGAAGGACTTAGACACTTGACATTTCTAGAAATAGAAGGTCAATGGGATATTCAAGAAAGCCCTCTAGGAGATGATGAACACTTGCTCCCATTAAAAATTAGGAAGCATAATATCGGTTTAGAGAATAAACCTAAGATGGCATCCATCGAAGGTTTTTGGGACGAGAAGAAAACTAGGGATATTTTTTATCTGCTATGTGAATACGAAGACTTATTTCCAACCTTTGTGGTTGAATTAAAAGGGATAAAAGGGGACATCAGAGAGATGAATATCATGCTAAAACTAGATGCATATCTAGTGAAACACAAACCATATAGGCTAAACCCAAGAGTTAAAGAGAAGGTCAAGAAAGAGATTGACAAAATATTAGAAGCCAAACTTATACTCTCGATGGACAAAGGGGAATGGATTAGCATGATTGTAATACAAAACAAGAAAGATGCCACAGAAATCAGAGTCTGCGTAGATTACAAGAGCCTAAACAATGCATGTGTACATGATATGTTGTCAACGTTGTTTAGTGATGAAGTTCTAGACAATGTTGTGGGGAATGAGGCATATTCCTTCACCAATGTACTTTTAGGTTATCATCAGGTCCGTATACCAGAAGAAGATAAGAAGAAAACAAAATTCACGATGAAATGGGGGTCATATGCCTATCATGTAATTCCATTTAGTCCTAAGAATGTGCCAACGGTTTTCTCACTAATTGTCATAGCTTCTGTTGTCACTCACTGCATTATGAGTTTTCAGTTGTTCCAAGTGCCAGATGACAGTGAAGTTTGAAGCCATTTTTCAATCCACGAAATCTCTTAAAGCTAAATCGGACCCTCTCCACTCAATATTGCTCGAAATAATCTTTCCAACGGTAGGTGGAAGTCCAAAAATGGACTCCTGGATTAGAAGTTAGAGCAGATTAAACATACCCTTTGAGAGTCATAAAACAAAGAGGAAAAGACCAAGGGGAGGCTTATCACAATCAACGTTTTTCTAAGAGTAGCAGCAGGGGAGCATAGTGATGGCAACGATCAATGATTTCTAATATCACAAATCACAATCGGAGGTTCTAGCACATCAAAAATCGGCGATCGCACTCAAAGTTGTATCGTAGATCGACGATCGACATTTTCAAAGGCTGTGATTAGATACATTGTTGTAAAACCGCCAAACACCGATAATGTTAAAAGTGTCGCGGAAGGTCTGATTGCAATGAACAAAGGAATTCATTGATAAACCAAAGGCAGACAGACATTTTCTCTCTCCTCCAACAGGACGCGTGGCAGCATAGTATTGGTCCTGATAAGGACACATGGCAGCTAATGTCAGCATGATGTGGCATTATAGAGGATATGTGGCAATCAAATCCATCATTTTTAGGGTTCCTATGAGGGTATATCATGACGCCATGTGCCACCACTCAAGAAGTGACCCATGGCACTGATGACATCATCAATCCTGCAAATCGATGATCTCACAAGTCAAAGTCCTAGTCCGGATGCGATATTTTATGCAATAGATTTAAAGGGTTGTCAGGTCCATCCCTTTTCAAAGGCTACATATTGGTTAAACATCCCCCATATCTGAATGACCAGGATTGACTCCACCCAGATCGATGGCTCCTAGGCCTTTTTGCCCCCCCACGCGCCATGTTTCTCTTTATCGGTTTGGGGGGGGGGGGGGGGGGGTAAAAAAAAGTGGTTTCCCCGTCGGGCCCTACTGTTGCATGTCCCTCTTAGATTATTTCGCACCCGCCCCTCACTTACCACTTACCGCACATGCCCTCTTTGAAAACCACTCATCTTCACACTCCTCCATATTACACCATAATGAATCACCAGGCATATCAGGGTGCCGATAGTGTTTTACAGGGATTTTGGGAGGGCGTATGAGTTGGCAACCACATTCAGAGTTTGTTATCACCATGATTGGTAACCACTCTCGCTTCATGAAAGAGAAGGAACAAAAATGTTAAAGGCTGAAAGTGACAAAAAAATAGCAAAGAATAGTGGCATGGAGATATTTTCAGGACCATCATTTCAGTTTCGCTGGTTAATTATGTTTTTGTTTTTTTCAATTGTAGTTGTTGTTATTCTGTTTTATTTTCAAGAAATGTATCTTAAGGTTGTAATAATTAGAAGCTTCATGTTGAGATAGCTAGTCATATAGACAACTGTAAACTCTAGCCAGAAGATATTTTGTAACAAATCTCCTTGCTCCCCCTTTCCGTATAAAAGGGAGGAAGAAACACTTAGAAAAGGTTCTAAATTTTGTGGAAAAACTAATGTAATTTCTCAAACTATGTTAATTCCATATTTCCATCTTTCAGATTATAAATGAAATAGTGGCACTTCCAACCTTCGAGTATTGCAATATGTTATTTCTCTGTTAAACTTCCATTATGTTCACATTTCCTTTCTGATTTCATGTGATGGTAGTTGCCAAAAATATCTCATATGTGTTGGGATAAGGTCCCTAGGGTCAAATTTTGACAGTTTAATCAATTTTCGTTATAATTTTGTAACGAATGTAAAGTCTCCACGAAATTTGGAAACAGAGCGCGCAGATAAGTAAGAGTCAAAGGAGCTTTAGTCCCTTGTAGGGGTAGGTGATAGGTCAGTTTTGAGACTCACCCATGGGCCGCGGGCCATGTTATTGTAATGGGAAATGTATATATAGTTGAGTCTTAGAAATTCTAAGGATATCGAATTTTTGATAGAGAATTATTGTAAGGGCAAGCTGCTAAGGCAGGAAAAGTATGTTTCCTATACTTAGGCAAAAGGGAAAGGCCCCTGTAACTGAGTGCACGGAGGCCTTGGTAAGTCTACAGCTAGGTGCATGGGCCCTTGCTGTTGGGTGCGCAGGATGGAAAAGATTCTGTAACTGAATTCTAAATATAATAAATATTGTTTTGGATCGAATCTGTTGCATCTGTGCCTTGTTCTTATTTTTGTTTAAGTTTATGCATCTTCGCTCAATTTTCTGTTTTATATGAATTAAAGTGTATTTTCTACACGAATCTATTGAATCTTTAATGTCTATGCATGAAAAGTGTAATGAACTATTTTCACAAAGATATTAGATAGATCTGTTATTATAACTATTTAGAAAGGGTAGATATGTGTGAAGGCAAATCTAGCATTTCCATTTATTGAGTGAAAGTAGTGAACCTGCCTCTTTTATGTCTGATAAGCACAATTGGGTACCTTCGTGAAGAACTAAAGGTCAATTGGATAGAGTTATAGTAGTGGACAAACAGAGGGTATAGATCTGTGCGAAGGAAGATTTGAGCTATAAGGGCTTCAGAATACACATCACACAGTCTCTAGATGTCAAAACCTGGTTCTAGCATCCCCTAATACTGCTTCGAGTGAGACTGCAGCCTATGCTACGTAGGTTGTTGCCGAAAGGGCCAGTTGTTAGGGTTTTGTTGGTTGGAGCGAATAAATTTGAACCTGGGTTAGGCCCCATTAAGCTAACAAATGGTTCTGTTGCCGGGACCAGGATATATCTAAGAGATGTGTGATGTCGAATAAGTGTTCTCCTACGTAGAAAGAGATTGAGAAGTGGATTGACCAAAAAGTGCATGTGTTTGTGGCTCAAGAGAACATGAGCCCTAAATTGTCCAAGGAGTAGTGGGTGCAGAGATATTTGTACACGGATGATACCGAAGCATTCCTCAATTTCTTCCCTAACGAACTACATGAGTGGCTATCTAGATTGGCAGATAGTCAGGGGACATGGTGGCTCGACAACCCTAGAGTGTGGACTCTGGAACTTGTGCAACATCTGGAAGCATCAGAAAGAAACATCACGCGGACCGTGGATCACTGGTTTGATCGTACAATCAGAAGCTTTTTGACCGAGTTCATGATCGATAGAACTATCAGCTATAGCGAAGTGGAATGTAGGCTTTTCAAGGGACCATGCGGTAAGTATTTGAAGTCATTGAAAACGTGGATTAAAATGTTGTTATGTAAAGTGGGTTATGCAATTACCTTGATGTTTGGAGCTACACAAAGTGGTAAATTCTTTAGAATAAATGAAGGAACGAGTTCAAAGTATAGTCCATTGATCGAATCACCATCTAATGATGACAAAGCGACGATGTTGACTACACCGCGAAGTGCAGTACAGTTGATTAAGCAGGGTATCCCGAGGATACCTCGTCCATCCGCTCCACCTCCACCTCCACCTCCACGTCCACTTCCACCTCATACACCTACACCTTCACCTCCACCTCCACCTCCTCTTCCACCATTCAACATGGCGAACACGATGAAGATGCCGATTTTTAAAGGCATAGGGAGCGAAGACCCTGAACAGTTCTGGTTTGTTGTAGGAACTGTGTGGAAAACGCAACAGATTAAGGATGATAACATCAAGAAAGTGCATCTAGTCATGGCCTTACAAGACCGAGCTTTGACATGGTACATCAAGTATTGCACTGATAACCCCAACGCAATGTTGGCAAAAACTCAGTAAGCACTGAATAAAGAATTTAAGAAGCCTAAGTCAGAGGCGTAGTCATTCACTGAGTTCAAAGAAATTTGACAAAATATAGATGAGTCATCCTGGGACTTCGATCAGAGGTTGAAATGCTTGATTAGGTAGGCCAATATGGTGATTACATATTCCCAACATCAAGACTAGTATATCGTGTCACTCTTACCACACTTAAGATTGCTGCTCTCACAACAAAATATAGAAACGCAAGCAGAAGCCTTATAAATCGTGATGAGGTTGGAAGCCTCACCAATATAAGATACAAACATTGGAGTGTATTAGATTCACTCATAGTTGGAGATCTTGCACTTGGAGTTGCATAGCCTGAAGAAAGGAAAGGAAGCCCAGCTTGAGGTGCTCGCTGAGGTTTGGTCCTTGAAATGCAAGGGCCATGGGGACAATAAGGACCATTTCTTGGTTTATTAGAATTATATTATTGGGGGGGGGGGGTGTTGTCCCCTTGAAGCCAGAAAATACCACTGGGCCAAGTGCGGCAGCTGCTCCATTGTGTGCTATTTGTCAGGTTATTGGACAACATGCAATAGATAATTGTCACTTACTATAGAAGTTTTTGCAGACCCCCAACAGTTGTTTTTCAATTTTTGTAAGTCTATAGGTCATGATGAACGCCATTGTAGGAGTTATGAACTAATGATGGATATAAACCCTACCTACTGAATGCAAGAAGAAAATTGGCCTCAAGATTAGGGTGTGGGTGCAATGCATAGAGGATTCCAAGGCCAAGGAAGAAGAGGAACAGGAGGAGGGGTTGGTAGAGGTCGTGGACAAGTGATCTTTTATAACTATGGCGAGGTAGGACACTTTGAGCGAGACTGCCAAAATGAAACGCATTTTTCATGTCGATACTGCAAACAATTTGACCATGTGATAGAATATTGTCTAATCCTTATAGCAAAGATGCAAGAAAATAATACACATCCCCAACAGCCTACGCAAAATATTCAGATGTTGAGGGTGGAACCGCACGAATAAGATCATAATGTTAATATAGTAATGCATAATGGTATGGCCACCGACGAAGATGAGGGAAAAGATCCAGAGACCGAGGGATGGGTGCGCAAGGCTGCTGAAAAGGAAGTTGGATTTGACCTCAACCGAGCTAAATAAAATTTTATGGAGGCTAAAAAGACTTTCATTGAAGCTTCTACATCAGCGAGTCAAGAGAAATATGCTAGGAACAAATAATTGCAAGATGTAGATCCCTCGTTGTTAGCAACTTTCCTCAAAACTTGTATGAGTTGTTGCGCAATAAGAAGGAAGTAGAAGGGCTCCAAGAACTAATAGACAAGTGTGAAAATAATATTAAGGTTCCCTCGCAACAACGCGTTGTAAGGAAACTCGGTAAGCATAAGAAGAGGACAAGATGTGAGATGAGGTTGACTGTGTAGATAGGTGAATGTGAAATGTACTAAGCCATCCTGGATGTGGGTTATGATGCGATTGTATTGCCAAAGAAAACGTGGGAAATAATGGGGAGACCTGCGCTGCAGTGGCCTCCTTTTTAGATGTGTATGGAAAACCAACTGAAGATTATTCCGATGGGGCACTTATATGGTGTAATGGTAGATATTCAGGGTGTGAGTGCGATGGCTGACTTCGAGGTCATTGAAATAGTGGATGATATTAACCCTCACCCCGCGCTACTGGGAATTGATTGGGGTTTTGACATGAATGTGGTAATCATATTAAAGAAGGGGAAGATGATTTTTGAAAGGAAGGCGCTCAGGGTTGTAATGCCACTAGTCCCTGCTGAGGGAGCGCACTATAGTGAACCTGTTCGCAACTTTGTGGAGGGTGATGATGATCTGGATTAAATATACAAGATCGCAGTGCGAGATGAAGATTAGATCAATCACACAGCCGTTGGATGAATCACATGGGATAGAGATAACTCCTGCACCTCAGACTCGAATGAAAAGCTTGAGCACTGTCAGAATCAGTTGCACAAAGTATCTATGCTCTGGTGTAATATGATGACCAAATCACTGCGATGTGTTTCAACTGAGGTAAGAAAGCTTCCACATTATGATGGTTTGACTGATGTTGATCTATTTTTGGATGAGTTTGAAAGGGAAGTACCTGAAGAACATCTCTTCTAAGTGTTGGAATTGGCACTATGTGCTACGCCTGCCTGTTGGTGGGGTACGTACAAGGAGAGCTTCACTGGATGGAAGGAATATAGAAGAATGATGAGATTGAGGTTTGGGTATGCTAACACTAGGGTGACTAAGAAGTACAATGGGAAGGAAGATCCTCACGATCATTTGGCGTGGTGGACTAAGGCCTCGGGAATGGAGCCACAACCAGAATGGGTGCACATTTTTTGTCATACCTTAGATACAAGCCCAATGAATTGGTATTTGGAAATGGAGCTTCACCATGGGAAAAATTAATGGGACATCTTAAGAGAGAGATTCTTATTGATGTTGGGTGTGGAGCTTGATTATCTTCTGTATTCAAAGGTTTCAGCCGAATGTATACCCCAGGAAGACTGTACACCCCTCCACATGGGGGGGGGTGCGGGGGCGACTTGTCCCCCCCGTGGGGGTCCAGAGGGGTAAATCCCCCCAGCTGGGGGGTCTGGGGGCCAGTGGTCCCTTGGCGGGGGTTCAGGGGCAGTGCCCCCGAAGCTAAAAATAGATGTAAAATTGCCTTGTAAAAGTCTAGTAATTTCTAGTCAATCTGGGTCGTTCATTAGGCGGATGATCTGACAGTAGAAGTTATGTTTAATTTAGGGGTTTTTCCCTAGAAGGCAACCGCTCACTATATATGAGGGAATTGTATTGCATCTATGCATATCTGTATTCTGAGTGAGGAAGAGAGAGGAGATTGAGAGTAAAGAGGGTGTTACAGCGGATCTGCTATAGGTTGTATCTCTTCAGTTTGCTGGATAATATAAAAGGAAGGACTGGTTGTTTCTTTGTGGATATAGCCCAAACTGGGTGAACCACGTATATCTGTGTCTCTCTTATTTTATGCATTTTCTGTGTTTATATTTCTACAATATTTTATGTGTTCCATTGCTTCGTAATATATAATATTCTAACAAATGGTATCAGAGCCGAAGGTCTATTTGGCTGATAAACTCATAGGAGAGAAGGGTTCCTGGTTCGAGTGGGATCAATGGCAGAAGATGGTAGATTTAGGGTCGAAAAATTCAACGGCCAAAACTACCAGCTGTGGAAGATGCAGATGGAAGATTATCTGTATCAGAGAGATCTGTACCTACCATTGAGCGGAAAGACAAAGAAGTCGATGAGTATGATAGACACAAAATGGGATATTCTGGACAGAAAGGCACTTGGAACAATACGGTTGTGCCTAGCGGCATCGGTAGCATTTAATATTTCAAAGGAAACGACAACACAGGGTTTAATGTCGGCATTAGCCAAACTGTATGAAAACCCTTGGCCTCAAATAAGGTATTTCTTATGAAGCGTTTATTTATATGAAGATGTCAGATGGTGGATCTGTTGTAGATCATTTAAATGATTTTAATACAGTTACAAGTCAGTTAAGTTTTGTAGGGGGTAAATTTTGATGATGAAGTTAGGGCTCTGTTATTTCTGTGCTCATTGCCAGAAAGTTGGAATGGTTTAGTTATGGCCGTTAGTAACTCTGTCTCTGGATCTAGTACTTTAAAATTTGATGATGTTGTTGGTGCAATCCTTAGCGAGGAAATGCGATGGAAAAGCTCCGGTGAGACATCAGGTAATGCTTTGACTGCAGAGACTAGGGGAAGAAAAATGGAAAGAGCCCAGGATATCGCAATAAGTCAAGAAAAGGTAGATCCAAGTCTAGATCGGGGATAGTGTGCTGGAAATGTCTGAAGAAATGACACTTGAAGAAAGACTACAAGTCTCGGAAGGGAAAAGAAGGAGATGTGCAACAAGAAACTAATCATGAAGTGAATGTAACAGGTGATGTGTTGCAAGATGCTTTGATTCTTTCATTAGAAAATATTATCGATGCTTGGGTGATAGATTCAGGGGCCTCATTCCATGCCACACCTGATAAGAAACATTTTAATGATTATGTTCAAGGAGATTTTGGACAAGTTTGATTGTGTGATGATAAACCCTGTAAAATCGTTGGAATGGGTACAGTTTTCTTAAAACAGCAAAATGGAAATTAGTGGCTATTGAAGAAGGTAAGGCATGATCCAGATCTGAAGAAAAATCTGATTTCAACAGGGTAGTTGGGAGGTGAAGGTTGCGTAACTACTTTCACAGATAAAACCTGGAAGGTCACTAGAGGATCCTTGGTAATAGCGAAAGGAGAAAAGGTTGGTACATTATATTTATGCAATGGTATTTCTACTTCTGTTAATGCTTTAACCTCTACAGGAGAAGATACAACATTATGGCATAATATGCTCGAGCACATGAGTGAGAAGGGGATGTTACCAGCTTTGAAGCATGTTGATTTACAATTCTGTGAGAATTGTGTTTATGGAAAACAGAAGAGAGTCAGATTCCTTAGAGTTGGGAAAGAAAAGAAGAGCAAAAAATTAGAGCTTGTGCATATAGATGTATGGGGACCTGCTCAGGTATCATCTCTTAGTGGCTCTTGTTATTATGTTACTTTTATTGATGATGCAACCAGAAAAACCTAGATTTATTGTATTCGAAATAAATCTGATGTATTTGATACTTTCAAGAAATGGAAAGCCTTGGTTGAAAATGAGACAGGGAAAAGGTTGAACTATCTCAGATCAGATAATGGAGGTGAATATTGTAGCAAAGAGTTTGATAGGTACTGTTCAGAGAATGGAATTCACAGAGAAAAGACAGTTCCAGGAACACCACAAGAAAATGGTGTGTCAGAAAGGATGAATAGGACAATCATGGAGCGTGCAAGATGCATGAGATTGCATGCAGAATTGCCTTTACAATTTTGGGTAGATGTTATAGATATTGTCGTTTATCTAATAAACAGAGGGCCTTCAAGTTCCTTGGATGGTGGTATTCCAAAGGAGGCATGGACATGTAAAATTTTGGTTGTGAAGCCTTTGTCCACATTAACAAAGAAAATAGAACAAAGCTTGAGGCAAAATCAAAGAAATGTACCTTTATTGGATATGGTGTTAACGATTTTGGTTATCGCTTATATGATTATGAAAATCACAAAATCATTAGGAGCAGAGATGTAATATTCAATGAAAAGGTCTTGTATAAGAATCAGTTGCAGGAAAAGAAACAAGAAAAAGAAAACAAAGAATACACAGTGCTTGACGATATCATAGCAAAAGTGATGGTGCCTGAAAATCATAATGATCAACAGCCAGAACAACAACCACAACAACAAGCAACATTTCAAACACCTAAAAGTGGTGTTATAAGATCTACTAGGATAAGTAGACCCCCTGAACAATACTCTCCTTCATTATATTATGTATTTTTGATTGGTTCTGGTGAACCATAATGTTATGAAGAAGTAGTGCAGGTAGAAACCAGGAAGAAGTGGGAGCAAGCCATGAAAGAAGAGATGGACTCCTTAGCACATAACCAGACTTGGGACTTAGTCAGGTTGCCTACAGGTAAAACAACATTGTTGAATAAATGGGTTTACAGGCTGAAGGAAGAAGATGGAGGAAAATAGAGGTACAAAGCTAGACTTATGGTGAAGGGGTTTGCACAGAAGAAAGGTATTGATTTTGATGAAATATTTTCTCTTGTTGTTAAAATGACTTCAATCAGAACTATTTTAAGTCTAGTAGTAGTTGAAGATTTTCATCTTGAGAAGTTAGATGTAAAGACAGCCTTTCTCCATGGGGATTTGGAGGAAGAGATATATATTCAGTAGCCACAAGGATATGAGGTAAAAGGGAAGGAGAAACTAGTGTGCAAGTTGAAGAAGAACTTGTATGGCTGAAAACAGGCTCTAAGGCAGTGGTATCTAAAATTTGACAGGTTTATGTCTGAACAAGGTTATACTAGATGTCACTCTGATCATTATGTTTATCTCAAAAGGAAAAATGATGGCAGCTATATTATATTGTTATTGTAAGTAGATGACATGCTTATTGCAGGTTCTAACATGCAGGAAATAAATGTGCTCAAAAGGAAATTGGCAAACTCATTTGCAATGAAGGATTTGGGCGCTGCAAAACAAATCCCTGGTATGAGAATAACTAGAGACAAGAAGAATCACAAATTAACATTGTCTCAAAGTGAGTACATAGAAAAGATGTTGAAAAGGTTTAATATGCAGAATGAAAAACCAGTTAGTATACCTTTGGCTAGCCATTTCCAATTAAGGAGGCGTGTCCCAAGACTCAGGAAGAAATAGCTCATATGTCTAAAGTTCCATATGCATCATCAGTTGGAAGCTTAATGTATGCAATGGTCTGCACAAGGCCTGATATTGCACATGCAGTGGTAGTTGTAAGCAGGTACATGAACAATCCAGGAAAAGAACATTGGATAGCAGTGAAGTGGATTCTCAGGTATTTGAGAGGTACCACAAATCAAGCACTATGCTTTGGTGGTTCAAACATTTCTCTACAGGGATATGTTGATGCAATTATGGCAGGTGATAGAAATAATAGGAGTAGCACAACAGGGTATGTGTTTACTGTAGGTGGAACAGCTGTTAGTTGGGTTTCAAAAATCCAAAGTGTTGTTGCACTTTCAACAACAGAAGCAGAGTATTTTGCTGCTACAGAGGCTAGTAAAGAAATGATTTGGTTACAAAGGTTTCTAGATGAATTGGGCAAGAAGTAGGAGTTGGGCAGGTTATACAGTGATAGCTAGAGTGCCATACATCTTGCAAAGAACTCTGCATTTCATTCCAAGACTAAACATATATAGCTCAAGTACCATTTCATACGGTCAGCATTGGAAGATGGACAGTTGAAGCTGGAAAAGATACACACTAGCCAGAATCTTGCAGATATGTTAACAAAAGTTGCAACCAGGGAGAAACTGAGAATTTTCTCAGTTTCAATTGGTCTTCAAGTATGATGAAGATGATGAGAAATAGCTAGGTCCAAAGTGGAGTTATTGTCTAGCAAATGAAGCAGCGGTGGAGTTGCTATAATTAGTCTCAAAGTCAGAGATTGTTGGGTGTGGAGCCTGATTATCTTTTGTATTCAAAGGTTTCAGCCGGATGTATACCCCAGGAAGACTATACACCCCTCCATGCGGGGGGGTGCGGGGCGGTAAATTCCCCCCCCCGGCTGGGGGGTCTGAGGGCCAATAGTCCCTTAGTGGGGGTTCAGGGGCAGCACCCCCGAAGCTAAAAATAGATGTAAAATTGCCTTGTAAAAGTCTAGTAGTTTCTAGTCAATCTGGGTTGTTCATTAAGCGGATGATATGACAGTAGAAGTTATGATTAATTTTGGTTTTTTTGCCCTAGAAGGCAACCCCTCACTATATATGAGGGAATTGTATTGCGTCTATGCATATCTGTATCTGTTAGAAAATTATATATTATGGAGCAATGGAACACATAAAATATTGCAGAGATATAAACATAGAAAACACATAAAACAAGAGAGACACAGATATACGTGGTTCACCCAATTTGGGCTACGTCCACCTCGAACAAACAGTCCTTCCTTTCTATTATCCAGCAAAATGAAGAGACACAACCTACAACAAATCCGCTGTAAGATCCTTTGTTTTCTCTCACAATCTCACCTCTCTGTTTCTCACACAAAATACATGTCTATTACACAGCCTCAAATACAATGTCCTCATACAAAGAGAGGGGTTGCCTTCTAGGGCAAAAAACCCTAAACTAAACATAAATTCTATCGTTAGATCATCCGCCTAATGAACAGTCCAGATTGACTATAAATTACTATACTTTTACAAGGAAATTTTACATATGTTTTTAGCTTCAGGGGCGCTACCCCCGAAACCCCCCGCCAGGGGGGGATCCCCAATGGTCGTAGCCGCCCCCCTGTGGACCCCCCTTCTAGTGAATATTTTACGGGTGGCATTGCCACCCCATTTCGAATTGGGGTCCATTGTGGCGATACCTTTGAATACAGAAGATAATCAGGCTCCACACCCAACAATATTCTGAGTGAGGAAGAGAGAGGATATTAAGAGCAAAGAGGGTGTTACAGCGGATCTGCTATAGGTTGTATCTCTTCAGTTTGCTGGATAATATAAAAGGAAGGACTGGTTGTTTCTCCGTGGATGTAGCCCAAAATGGGTGAACCACGTATATCTGTGTCTCTCTTGTTTTATGCATTTTCTGTGTTTATATTTCTGCAATATTTTATGTGTTCCATTGCTCCGTAATATATAATTTTCTAACAATTGACATTCAGCTTTGAGGATGGGTTTGAATGCATTGATGAAGTGCTCCAGGAGATAAAAGAAACTATATTAAGAACACCTAAGGAATTGGTAGAATGGACTCAGCCAAATTGGAGTACACAGCTGCGTCATGTGCAGGAATGTTACAATACTACTGCTAAATAGGAAGAAGAAGACTCGTGAAATATTAACATTCCAGAGACAGAAGGATAGCGTGAAGTCAAAGGGCCAAAAGCCGAAACCCGAATATATCAGAGCCTTTGAAAACTAAACAAGTAAATATTGGATCTGAAGCAAAGCCTAAGTTCGCGAAGATAAGAGACTATTGGGACGAAGATACAATCAATAAGGTGGACGAACTGCAGCGCAAATACCAAGATCTATTCCCAACAAAGTTCTCGGATCTGAAAGGGATCATAGGAGATTTGGGCGTAATGAAAATCAGTTTGAAACCTGGTGCGAAGCCCGTCAAATAGAGACCTTATTGGCTCAATTTGAAGTATAAAGAAAATATGTGGCAAGAGCTTAATTAAATGTTGGATGCCAAAATTATTGAACCAGTAGAAGAATCCAATTGGGTGAGCCCAATGGTTATCCAAGAAAAGAAACAAAAAGGCGTAATTAGGATATGCATAAACCTAGGAAAGATGAATGATGCATGTGTGTACGATTGGCTTCCAACACCATTTACAGATGAAGTGTTAGAGAATTTTGGAGGATAGGAGGCTTATTCGTTCACTCATGGGTTCTCAGGATACCATCGGATTAAGATCACGCTAGAGGATCATAGCAAGACAACCTTCGTGTCAGAGTGGGGTTTCTTTCAGTATACAGTAATGCCGTTCAGATTAAAGAATACGCATGCAATATTCTCCTAGATAGTAATCGCAGCGTTCAAGGAGTTTATTCATAAATAACTGAAGTTTTATTTTGATGATTGGATTTTGTTTGGGTTGGTGAAGTGCCATGTTGCAAGTCTGCACCTTATGTTGGATACATGCCGCGGATATTAGATCATGCTGAACTTGAAAAAGCTCATATTTTGTGTTCCCTTTGGAATATTGCTTGGACATGTAGTATGTAAGCAGGGATTGATGGTGGACCCTGTGAAGATCGCTGTGATTGTGAATTTGGAAGCTCCCAGGAATGTAAAGTAGCTGAGTGCGACATTGGGGCACGTTGGGTATTATAGAAAGTTTATCAAGGCTTATGTTCAGATAATCACGTCGATGGAAAAGTTATTGAAGAAAGATGCGATGTTTTGTTGGAATGAAGAATGTCAGCGCAACCTGGATGTATTGAAGGAGAAGATGGTGACTGCACCGATCTTGATGTTCCCAGATTGGAAGAAAGAATTCCATGTGCATGTGGATGCCTCTTGCATTGCGCTTGGAGCGATATTGACCCAAGCAGGAGAAGGAGAAATTAATCATTTGATAGCTTTCAAGAGAAAAACGTTATCAAAGGCTGAGAATAAATATTCCACTACAAAGATACCTCCTACAAAATCCATTGAGATACTCTACCATGGATGTGATGGTACCGGAAGTGGAGTGTGTTAGCGCTTGAAATTTCACCTCAGGCTGAGAAAGGTAAACCTCAAGGAAACATCAAACCACTTCGCCTCGTAGCTAGCCCTACGGGGCGGGAGAGGGCTCTCTCCGGTCTATCTCGGTGAGATCTTCAATGGATGAGATGACCAATAGGGTAACACTAATTTTAGGCTAGTAAACTGATCAAAAAGGTTGATTTGGGGTTTTTAGGGTTTTTGGTGGCAAATTGAGGGGATGGCAATTTTGGGTGCGGGGATTGGACACAGTTTCTGCAGGGGGTTCTTTGGGGCGAGGTAGGAGACAATATTGATGCCTTTGATTGAGGTGGATGGTCAGGAATGACAGGTGAGGAGCTAAGGAGAGCAAACAATAACTTTGAATTCTCCTTAAACAGTAGAAAACATTGAAATTAAACAAACTTAAAAGCAGAGCATGACAGTCATGAATTCTACTTTAACACTTCATTTGTTTAATGTGCAGAAGGAAAAGAAAGGAAATGATTCACATAACACACTTACAAGTACATAGAGAAACACACCATCAATACATGTAACCACAAGAATCCCAAAAAGGACTGCAAAACCCTGGTCTTCCTTAGCCAAAAATTGCAGAGATACAGTGAATAATACAATAAGAGCTTCTCCCTCAAGAGTCCAACCTTCCAACCCCTGAAAATGATTAAGAAAATACATAATATAGGCAAGCCAACCTCTTACCTTGCCTCTAGGGGTCGAGCTCATCCTTCTAGGAGCTGTTTCAACTAATTCTAAACTGAGCACTAAAATCTAGGCAGTCAAAACAACTTGCCTCTATAAGCTAGGAAACCAATTCATTCATTAAATACAAGCTATTTCATGAATGAATCTTCTAGAAGAGATACATAAGTGTAAAAGTATCAAAAAAATACATTAATTACATCAAAGAGGATAACAATCCACCCCAAAAAGTCAAACAGGGTCAAACTGCGTTTTTTTGAGCTGTACGCTGAAATTTGGAGAAGTTTGCCTGACGGGTCGCGCGACTTTGAGGGCACTTCCAGGTGTCCCAATTGGGCAAGAGTAGGATTTTTGGAAAGCTCTATGAGTCTACTTTCCAACCCAACTGGAATTTCTGAATTTGGTGGTCATTTGCCCCTCCAAAATTGCAATCTCCCAAGACCGCTTTCTGTGTCTCAAAAATGTGGCAGAAAGTCATTTTTTGCTTGTTTTTTGACTTTTTGGAGGCCCAAAACTTCATAAAATCTCAAGTCCATTGAACTTCTCATGACAAAACTGGAAATTCTGAGTTTTTGCAAAATGGAGTTGCCAGGATGAAGGGTCGCGCGGGGGGTGAGACCCGTTAATGGAGAAAACCTGTAAATTGCCTGAGAAAACCAAAATTTACCCAAAATGCTCAAAATTTCTTGGGATTTGTGCTGTGGCTAGGCTATTTAGTGCCTTGGTCCTTCAAGGAAGCCTCAGCCAAAATGTGGAGGGGATCGGGCCTCTTTCTCCTTTTTTGTGCCTTGGCCAACTGCCTTGGATCTGGCGATTGCAATTTTGACATTTCTCTAAAACCATGACACCTGTGCAAAAAGTGAAGGAGGTTTTTCTTATTTGGCATGTTATGGACAAAAACCTCTCTCAGTTTTCCAAAATTCATCTTTTATTGCTCTGGAACATCATTTGAGTGCGACTTGTCCCGATGTGTGAAACAAGAAATTTTGTCGAAATGAAGCGAAATGAAGGGGATAAGGGGCTTCTAAATTCTTGGGGAAATTTTTGGAAGTAGGGCGGGATGTTAGGAAGCAGGGGAAAGTGGAATATCAGAGATTGAGCGAGGGGAAGGGGTCCAAAAGGGCAAAACACAGGCCCAACCTAGAAAATTGCCAAGTTGTAGCTAGAAACTAGGGTTTGTGCAAAAATGAGGATTTTGGGGGATCTCAGTGATGGGAAGCATTTGGTAAGGTATTTTAAGGATAGGGGAAGGTGTATGAACATCAGGATACAAGTTTTGCTAATGATTTGACCATTCAAGAGAAACTAGCTTTCAAAACCCTAGGAGAGGGAAATGACCCTGCCTAGGCGCAACTGAAGCATGAACAAGGTGTACAATGACTCATTAGACACTGAGATGATAATGAAAACCCTATGAATGATGATAGACTCAGCTGAATAGTGACATAGATTGACATTTGGGCAACTTTGAAAAGAGTGAGAGCAAACCCTAGACCTAATGCCTAGTGACCAAATTTTGCTTGAAGATTCACTGAAATGACAAAATTTGACCTTGACACTCTGAGACCACTTTGTAAGAGCATATTTGATCACTGGAGGAAGGCTGGAAAGACTGACACTAACAGAGTGTACAATCCTAGTTTCCTATTGCTAGGCTTACTTGTTGCACACAAAGAACATCCTCCAATAAAACGAGATACATTATCAAACATGCATGGTCAATAATAATGCCTTTGGAGATTTGCTACTATCTTGCCTACACCAAAGTGTCCAACAATTAATGAAGTGTGCGCCTCCCTTATGATACTATTTATTTCTCCACGTGGAATACATAACTTGCCCAAGTGATACAACAAACTGTTATGTACATGGTAATATAACTCTTTGATTTGGTTTCCTTGCCTCAAGATTGCATACACATCTTGAAAGTCATTATCATATGCATATTGCTCAATGTAACTTTCATGTAAAACATAATTATGCTTTAGTATAATAGTTGAACTTACAATAGGCCTAGAAATCATATCAACTACCTTATTATAGATTCCCTTTTTGTACTTGATAACCAAATGAAACTGTTGTAGAAAACCCATCCATCTGAAGTGTTGTGACTGCTGAAAATTTGACTACAACTGTAATTATTGCAATGGTTGATGGTTAGTATGGATAATGGTCTCCTTCCCCATCAAGTCGTGTTTCCATTTTTTGACACTTTGTACCAATGCATAAAATTCATGTTGCATAAGAACTACTCCCATGGCATAATCACTAGCATCCATTTGAATCTCAAATGGCTGTTTAGATCTGGAAGAGCTAATACCGGTGTTGAATTGATCTTTTTATTTAAAGCATCAAATGATTTTTGCTGTAAATCTCCCCAATGGAAGACTTTCTTTACACTAGTCAATGCATGTAATGGAAGAAAAATTAGCAATAAATTTCCTCCAATATTGTGCTGCCCCTAGAAAGCTTCTTACCTTTGTAACTGTATTGGACCTGGGCCAATTCAAAATGACTTCAACCTTAGAGGGGTCTATCTTCAGCTCAACTCCTCCAACAATGTGTCCCAAATAAACTAAATAAGTCTTACCAATTTCACACTTCGACATCTTTATAAACAATTGTTCTTTTCTCAACATCAAGTACTTTGTCCACATGCATGACATGTTCATCTATGGATTTGCTGAATATGAGAATATCATCTAAGTAAACAATGACAAAGTCATTTAGAAATGGTCTCAATACATCATTCATAACTCTTATGAAAGTAGTTGGATCATTTGTAAGGCCGAAAGGCATAACAAGCCACTCAAACAATCCTTGTTTAGTTTTAAATGCGGTTTTCCAAATGTCCTCTTCAGCTATTCTAACTTGATGATAACCACTTCGTAAGTCTAACTTAGTGAAATAATTTTCATACCTCAACTGATCAACAAAATCATCAATTATTGGGTGCGGATAACAATTCTTTACTGTTATTTTGTTCATTACATAGAAATCCACACACATGCGCCAAATCCTGTCCTTCATTGGAACCAAGACATTGGGTGAACGACATGGAAAAGTAAATGGGCGTATGATACCTTTGTTCATCAATTCTTGAATTTGCTTCTTGATTTCCATGCTCTCCATAATCGACATGCAATACATGCCAATGTTTGGAAGTGGAACATCCTGCTATAACTGTATCTCATGCTGAATTCCCTTCTTTGGAGGTAACCCCTTTGGTTCCTAAAACATCTTGCCATGCTTGCTTACCACATCAAACAAATCAAATTTCAATTTGTCATCACAACCTTCAAAAGATTCATAATCAATGTCATTATTTTTCTTGATCATGAGAAGCACAAAATTTTTTCTTGCATTTGCTAGTCTCTTCATCTGCCCTGCATTAACCAAAGAAATGTTTAGCTTTTTGTGATGGAATCTCACAATGTAATCCACCCCATTCTTGAGAAACAGATATTTATTCTCATGGCGATAAAATACTACTTTCCTATCATACAAATAAGGGATTCCCAAAATTATTCTTGATATGTCAAGTGGAACTACATCTAACTCAACTTCATCAATGAATTTTTCAGTAATGGAAAACTTGAATAAACACTTCCTTGTAACATGTAAATTTGTATTATTGACTATCCAACCCAATTGATATGGCTTATGATGAGGTACAGTTTCAAGGTTAAGCTTTTTGACCAAGTCTTATGAAATTAAGTTTGATTGTGACCCACTATCAAACAATGCATCAATATTTATATGATTTGAAATTACCCTTACACAGAACAATTCTATTCTTGATTCTTCATTTGGAGTGTTGTTATGACTATGTGAGGAACTAGTTCTTGAAACAACTTCTTTTCCTTTTGTAACCATAGCTGAAATCTTGGTCTCATCACTAGAATCTGATCCAAGATCATGTTGTGTGGTAGTGGTTGTCTTTTGTTCTCCCTTATTGTTTGGTTTCTTAGGCCTTAGTTTTGGATGTAATTTCCAACAATGGGTTTCATCATGCCCAGCTTTGGAAAAATGTTCACATATAGTTCTCTCCCCTTCTTTCTTCACACTTGCATTCTTATTTCCCTTCAATTTTACACCCTTCTCTTTCTCCTTAGCCTTGAATGTCTTTTTCTTACTACCCTCTTCCTGAATGTTCTTTCCCCTAGCTTCAAGGTGCGTGGCTTGCACATATACCTCATCCAAATTTCTTGGATTGAACATAAGGATAATATTTTTTAAATATGAATGTAAACCCCCAATATATTTCAACAATGTATCTTGGGAATTCAAATTTACTCCTAACAACAAAGCCCTCTTCCTAAACTCTTGGGTATAGTCTTTAACTGTTTGGCCCTTGAGTTGCCTAAAATTTTGCCAAATTGTGATGGCTTTTTGCATATCGTCTAAAGGAAAAAATTGTCTTTTAAATTCAAAAACAAATTCAACCCAAGAAATGGATATCTTACCATGAATTCACATTTCCTCTTGATTCTTTGCTTCCCACCAGACTAATGCTTCTCCTTCTAGCCTCAATGAAGCCAAATCGATATTTATGTCATCTTCTTGAAGGTTTTGAATTCTACAATAGAACTCCAATTGTTGAATCCAATTGTCTAAATTTTTTGCATTCACTTCACCATTGTACATGGGAAGTTCGAACTAATGTCAAATTTGAGTAAGGGATTTTTTCCTTTTGGGGTTTGGGAATGAGTATGGACAGCTTTTGTGGTGGAAGAGGAAGATGATGAAGATGGTGGAGATGGAGGAGGTTTTCCTCCATTACCCTTTAAATCCTTCTTGTCATCATTTTTATCTTCTGAGATTCGCTCTCCATGTGGAGGCTTAGAACTCTCTCCAACCATTCTAGTATTCCTCTCTTCATAGAGGACTCTAACAATCTCAGTTAAAGTATAGAAAGCTTTCTTGAATGCTTCCTCTTCTGAAGAAAGACCTTCAGTCTCTCTTTCTCTTGACATGATGGTTGTGGATTTAGGCTCAGTTTCTGGTACTGCTTGTACCTCTTCAATCTCAATTGAAGGAAAAACTTGAGGTTCTTCAAGTGCAGATGGGATTGAAACTTTGGTTGGTTATTGTGGCCTTGTGGCTCTCCTTCTTCTGGGCATTACCTCAAGAGTTGCTACCAATAGTTTCCCTTCTCCCTACAACTTTGATCTTGTAAGCATCACAAATTTGTAACCATTAAAACCCTACTTGCACAAAACTCAAGAAATCAAGCAAATAAACCTTTGCTCTGATACCAACTTGACATGTTATTGTATGTTAGTTTTTCTATGCTAATTTCAACTGTAGATTTAAAAACAAATGCTTGTTAATTTCTTCACGTTCATGGTTCCCTTATGGTGTTTGTGATTGAAAACAACTAAATTTATCAAGTTTTATGTTAAGTTTATGAGAAAAATAGCATGAAAAACAAGTGTTGAACAACAGTGAGTAAATGTACAACAAAACATCAAATAGAACACTTAACACAGTGTTTTGATGAAGGAGTTCACCTCTCATGGGCTACATCTCCTTGGTCCAGCTTCCATGGCTTGGGCCTCTGTATTAGCTCAACAATGGAAAAAAGGTTGTTTACAATGCTCTACTGCTCCTGAAACCTTCTTCACTATGTTCAAAATTCCAAAATCAGTTAGGAACACCTTTTCCTGAGCTCAATTTGGTCAAATTTTTCTCAAGTTATGGTCAAAACTACTTTCTCCTAGTAAACCTTCTCTAAGATTGGAGGAACTTGAGTTAACTCCACTAAAATAGAGTTATCACCGAAAAAGGAGGGTCCACCAAAAGTGTCACCAAAATAAACTCGAGTTTAATTAAATGTTAAGCGTGATTAATTAGCAAATAAGTCAGATTAACACTTAATCCACATTTTAATGGCTAACCGTTAGCTTTAATGCTGGCGGTCTTCACAATGGTGAACACAGTGACAGTTAGTGCAATACTCGCACGGTTATGGTGACTATTTTCTTGATGGTTAGATGGTGGCAGACACATGTCACGGTTATGGTTTTTGCTGGCCATTGGTCTGGCGGTTTCGGAGAACCGTTAGTGTTAGTGGAGTGTTCACATGGGAGGGTTGGCCCTCCTAACCCCCAACTGCCGAAACAATAAACATTAAATATATGTGGTTTCCATAGTATGTTAAGTCCTGTGGCGGTGGTATAATGGTAAAAATTGGAGTTTTTTGGGTGCAGGTCGTGGGTTCGACTCCACTGACCTACCCAAAATTTTGTCACTACGCACCATAACCGATCCTTTGGGGAGGGACACGTGGTAGCCTCTGGGCTTGCCACTTGTCCCCTCCTCATTGGTCCATTCTAAACCAATCAAATCATGCCAGATCACCACATTTGATAACCAACCAGAACGCGACACTTTTCGTAACCTGATTGGACCATTGGCCGACCTTTGACCTTGTCTAGTCACCTGCCATGTCAGCAGTATAGACTGTTGATTGTGCAGTGACTTACATTTTATTTCAAAAAATCCTCTATTTGGCAAAGCAGACAGAACGTGATATCTTCCTCATACGGACTCATTTTTTAGTGAAACGAGTTGCGTTGGAATCGTTTCGCCGAGACGGATGCAGTCATTCAGATTTCAAGCGATTATGAGACCTTTGAGTTTTGAGCTAAATACTAAGCACCTGATCAATGAAGGATCCAGAGAGGATCATGGAATCAAAGGTATTTTGGATCTTGGTCGAAAAGGACCTCTGCACAATAATAAGGCAGCGGCCAAGGTTGTCTCCAACCTTGTTCAAGTAGTTGAGGGTCTTCATGGTGTTTAAGGTCGACTTTCATAATGTCTCTATCTGGGCAAGGCGAGACCCTAAGAAGATCTGACACAAGTTGTCGTAACTAGTTTCGGAGACAGATGTGCAGGAGATTGTGGGTAGTTGGCCAGCGGAGTGGCGACAACCCATGGATGTTGGCACAAGTACCAGTTAGGAAGCTCTGTTGCACAGGCGACAACTGTGCAGAAATGAAAAGAAGCAACACAGGTAGTGGCACATGCATTGGCTGAGTAGAGGAAGAAAGAAGATGCTGCTAAGGTAGTTGTTGAAAAAGAGAGCGCTGAGAAAGAGCATGATGAGAAAGAGCACACCGAAAAACAGGACACAATGGAAGTTAAAGCAGCGACTTCCCGGCATACTGAGGAATAAGAATTGTTCGATCAGGGCAGAGATGGAGGGGGTGAGCAAAGCACTCCCTTCACATTTAAGAAGCAAACTAAAGAAATAACCTCAAGTCCAAGAAAAAAAGAAAATTCAGATAAATAGACACATGTGGACCCCATGATCCTCACTGAGGGGGACTTGGACGATATTAGGGATAAGGTCTGTGATACAACAACAGAACTATGGCAATAGTTCGAGCAACAATACATGCAGACACTAGGGAGTGTCCAAAAGGATCTACATGAGTTGCAGATCCAGAAAAGCAGAATTCAGGTGAGCATTGGACTAGCGAGCGGGGTTCAAGTGAGCTTACAACAAGCGAGCGAGAGCACGTTGGAGACAGAAATAAATCTAGACCTTAGAGTCGTCTCCTTACTAGAAGGTACAGTCCACGCAGAATCAAAGGAAGACCACACCCAACTGGGAAAGATTAAAGTCATGGGGATGAACTTAGTCACACTGCCACTTCAGACCCTCCACGCGCTTCATCAATGGGTCTCAGATGAGCTTCGAATTAGAGAGAGGTGCACACTAGTAGTGATCAATGAGGTTAAGTTGAACAATGAAAAAATATTCACCGAGAAGGCCTGGGACCTGAAAGAAAACAAATAACTAGCAGTGCAAATGCAAAGCCTAGAATCAGCAATTACACAGGCGTGTAATTCAATCCCAGAGTTACATATTCCAGAGGATGCAACAGCTACGGCAAAGATTAGGAAATTGGCTATTGCAGTGTGCGAATTGAAAGATGAAATAGGCTAAGTCACTTTTGACTTCCAGATGAAGATATTAGAACTATAGGTGAAACTGCAGCCGACTACTCCACCAGAGGTCAGGGAGCAGCGTGACACAACCTTCAAGGAGCACATGACTACTCTGGAGAATGCAGTTGAAGTTTGCGTCTTTCTTTTTGACAACACCATGGAGTTATGGGATACTTTATAGGAGGACCCAAACCTGCAGAGATTGACTACAAAAATCAGATAGGCCCAACAGAAATATGATGAGAATAGGGGGATAGTGCACACCTTGGTGCTAGTCCAACGCTTCGCGTGCTTACAGGAAGGGAAGATGATACAGGCACAAATTGAGGAATTGCAGTGAAAGGAATCAATGTTAAAGGCTTAGCTTCAACCATGGACAGAGGAAGCAAGCCCGATTTATCACATTATTTAGAAAAAGTTGAAAGCTTTTTAGCAGACTCAAAGGACCATGTGCCTTGAGGTGGAGGGACCAACTACAAAAAAATTGGTCGAAGAGGTGAAGCAGGTTGTAGTATATAGCATCACGAAGCTGGAAGCATTGAAGAAGGAGTTCAGTGAGCTCTGCCATAAAGTAGAGAATCCAGCTGAGTGACTTGAGGGTGAGTCACCATATTTGTGTTGGGGCCCTGTTGGGATAAGGTCCCTAGGGTCAAATTTTGACAGTTTAATCAATTTTTGGTTATAATTTTGTAATGAATGTAAAGTCTCCGCAAAATGTGTAAGCAAAGCATGTAGCCAAGTAAGAGTCAAAGCGGATTTAGTCCCTTGTAGGGGTAAGTGATAGGTCAGTTTTGAGACTCGCCCATAGGCCGTGGGCCATGGTATTGTAATGAGAATGCTATATATAGTTTAGTCTTAGCAAGTCTAGGGATATCAATTTTTTTATAAAGAATTAATGTAAGGGAAAGGTGCTAAGGCAGGAAAAGTTTGTTTCTTGTACTTAGGCGAAAGGGGAAGGCTCCAGCAGCTGAGTGCGCGGGCCCCTGCAGCTGGGTGCACAAGATGGAAAAGAGTCTGTAACTAAATGCTAAATCTAATAAAGGCTATTTTGGATCGAATCTGTTGCGTCTGTGCCTTGTTCTTATTTCTTTTAAGTTTATGCATCTTCGCTCAATTTTCTGTTTTCTATGAATTAAAGTGTATTTTCTACATGAATCTATTGAATCTTTAACATATATGCATGAAAATTGTAATGAATTGTTTTCAAAAAGATATTATATAGATATGTTATTATAATTGTTCATAAAGGGTAGATCTGCGCAAAGGCAGATCTAAGGTTTCCATTTATTGAGAGAAAGTAGTGAATCTGCCTCTTTTATGTCTGATAAGAACAATCGGGTACCTTTGCGAAGACCTAAACATCAATTGGATAGAGTTATAGTAGCGGATAGATGGAGGGTATAGATCTACATGAAGGAAGATCTGAGCTATAAGGGCTTAAGAATACACATCACACAGTCTCTGGATGTAGAAACCTAGTTCTAGCATCCCCCAATACTGCTTCGGGTGAGACTGTAGCCTGCGCTACACAGGTTGCTATCGAAAGGGCCAACGGTTAGGGTTTTTTTGGTTGGCATGAATAACTCTGAACCTGGTTCAGCCCCCCTTAAGCCAACAACATGTTCTTACAGATTCATTTGTGTTGACTAGTTAATGCACATGCTTGTATGTAATTATGAGATTATATCTTTAAATTTGTGCTCCATGAAGCATAATATCCAATTATCTTGCATCCATATGTCTATCTTTAACTCAGATAAGTATAGAACTCTTGAGGTTTCAAGCTCTATGTGATGATTTAGTCTTCTCCCTCTCTTCTTTCATTACTATGCAAAAGATGATTAAACAGTAAGTCCTCGAATTACTCGGCCTCCACTAGTTTTTACTTATATTCCTGTGAGTTGTATATGTGACAGGACACCAGAAATACATGGCTTATAGCCTTGGATGAAGGAACCAATCCATGTTTTCATTTGTATATTTCTAATTACTGTGTGTATAAGATGTATATGATGTCTTCGGTTTCCTGAAGATCATATAAGACACAAAGATAGATGTTACTAGACATTGTTCTTGTAAGCAATCCAAGGCTATCTCTAGAAGTGACAACATCTTTTGGCGCCATTGTCGAGGAATGTATTGAAGGATTTTTCCCCTTGGATATGACAAGTTAAGCACTCTTTGTGTAGGTGAGAAAAGATGTTTTGATTGCATCCTCATCACCTTGGTGACTCCACAAATCTTATTATCATTTATCATCTTGGATTTTAGAAAGACTCACACTCGTTGAGATACCTCTTAGTAGAAAAACCCTTCAGTATCTAATCCAGAGAAATTAATTTCCAAGAGAGTCTGGAAGGAGAAAAATCCTACTACCTATACTACTATCTCACCATTCTTTGAATCTTTCTCATCCATCTCCCAACACATTGTTAGTCACAGCTCAGATCTAACTCCTAGGGTCCTTACATTGCCTACAAAAGGTAATCTAGAGCATCGTGCCCCAAATGCAGAGAAGAAATCTTAGTAACAACTCCTATTGTTTCATTTCCTCCTCCTCCTAAGATTGAAAAAGGTAAAGTTGTCCTAAATAACATCCATATCCACTATACAATCCGTCATAATGCTCTCAGTCTAGTTACTCCAACCCTTGTGGTTTTAGCCCGAGTCCCTCTAACAAATCTCAATTTCCCTCCATTAATCCAGATGGTTGTTCTGGGTTTCTTACTCAATAAATATGCCCCTCTTGGTTTACCACAACCCTTAAGTTCTATGCCTTAGGACTACCTAAAGATTTTTCCTAGGTTCAATGGGGAAGACGAAAATACTACACAGAAACATTGAAATATTTTGTGCCTTTGTTGAAATCTAAATGTAGAACAACTAGATGTGTCCTGAGACTCTTTGTGCAATAAATTGACGGAGAAGCCATAAAATGGTTTAAATCCATAAATAATGCATCCATCACCACCTGGAAAGAACTTGCAAACACTTTCACACAAAAGTGGGGTGAACAAAGAGATCACGAGTATGTCTTCACAAAGTTCAGTGTTATAAGGAAGAATTCTGAAAAGGATATATTAGAATTCACAAAAAGATCCAATAAGCAGCATAATAACCTGCTTGTTGAGATAAAACCTCCTCAAGTTTCTGCTCGTGTAGTATTTGTGGGAGCCCTTCAGTATGCATTTGGCTTTACCTTGAGGGAGAGGAAGTCTCGTACTCTAGATCAACTCCAAGTTGATATTCTTGAGGTAGAAGCAAGTTTCACCTCGGTAGGGAATTCAATAGGAAAGAATGAACCTCATGAGAAGATATGGGGGAAAGAAGAAGCATGCTCCTCTGGTCAAGGTAACGAATTACCATATCTGAAGTGGGAAGATATGGATAAGCTTATTAAGAGTTTATCACAAAAGTTAGTGAAGCTTGAGCTTGAAAACAAGAGTCTCCCCAAACATAATGCTCAAGGTAAAAAACAAGGTTATAACCCACAGTATAGAAGGCCACCATTACAGATACTTCAAAGGGAAAGAAAAGATCAACTCGATTAGATCCCTCCTCCTCTGTATTTAGAAGATGGTCCCGGTGAAAAACCATCGGATACACATGAGATGCAGGGAAACTTGTATTCCTCCTTCTCTGAAGAGGAATAGGAAACCATGGCTCACCATGAGATGTGCCAGGATAGAGAAGCAACAGTAAATGAGAAGGCACCAATTCTGATAAGAACTACCGGTGATAAAGAAAGAGAGGTAGAGCTGGGAGGCATAGAAAAGGGGAAGTCTGCATTCAATCTTCAGAAGGAGCTCAAAAAGGTAAAGATTCTTATTCCTCTAATTGAACTGCTAACACATCCCACTTATAAAGCCCAAATCTCTCAGTTCATGCTTCCATCCACTCCAGTATAGACCCATGACTATTTAAACCTTCAAGAAGAAAGACCAATGGTTGTTTTTGGGCCTCATGTTGAAGAACTTGATTCTTCCACTGCACCCTTCTATGTGACCCTGGTAATCCATGACCTCTTATTGCATAATTGTATGTTGGAATCTAGAGCCTCACATAACCTCATGCCCTTAGCTGTGATGGAACAACTCAGCTTGCAGATCACCAGACCCTACAAGGACCTATAATCCTTTGACTCTAAGAGGTTCAAATGCGTGGGAATGATAAAATATCTGGTGGTAAACCTGGCTCAGATCCCTGTAAAGAGTGTAGTGCTGGACATAGTAGTGGCATATGTTCCCCCTCGATTCAGCATGATCTTATCTAGGTCTTGGGGTTCCAAGGTGGGGGGCTCTATAAAATTAGATCTAACTTATGCCACTATTCCCACTTTTGGAGGAAAAGAAAGGAGGTTGTACAGAGAGTCCAGATATGTTAAAATTGTGACCCCATCTGAAGGTTTTTGATCCGAATGGAAAATGGCATCAACCCATGGTATTCATCCACCCATGTTATTCATCCACCCATGGAATTTACCCATGGTATTGTAAGTAGAATCCACTCATGGTATTTATCCACCCATGGTATTGTAAGTGACATCCACCCATGGTATTCATTCACCCATGGTATTTTCCCATGGTATTGTGACATCCACCCATGGTATTCATTAGCCTATGGAATTGACCCATGGTATTGTGACATCCACCTATGGTATTAATTTACCCATGGAATTTACCTATGGTATTGTGACATCCACCCATAGTATTCATTCACCCATGGAATTGACCCGTGGTATTGTAACTGAAAAATACTATAAGTAACAAGTCACATTTTGTAAAAGGACAGATGATCTGCCACAATGTAGCATTTATAGTTATTATGGGATTTAATAAAAAGTTTCTTTGTGGTTTTATTTACTGTGTGCTCTGTCATTTTCTTTCTAGCATTGAAATTTTTTAGATCTTGGGGGCCTCCCCCCAAGATCCAGATCAGTGGTATCAGAGCAGGTTATGATTCCATGAGAATGAGGGTTTCATGCATATTTCAGTTTCACAATTTTGTGGCAATATTCAATAGACTTCAGGGGAGCGCTGCAACCTCCATAGAGCACTTTCTTGGGCCAAACAGGAAGAATTTTTCTTTTTTCATTTTTTGTAGGAATTGTTTTTTGGGCGGCGAGTTTGCAGATTAGATCTGAAACATTTGGTAAAATATTTACAAAAAAAAAAAAATAACATATCTGGATTCCTTGAGAAAAAAAACCAAAATTCAAAAAAAAAATCGGCCAAATTGGAGTCTGGATGAGGGAGATATCATTGATTTAAAATTAACTATGTTGTAGAATTTTTTTCTAACGACAACTGGTGGACAACGACTCTCCTATCATTTTTTGAAGTTTTTGTGCAGAATTTTAGAAAAGGGATCATCGATCTAATCTCCTCTTGAAAAATCACCCGATTTAAAAAGAAATGGGTTGAATCGGAGTTTGGATGTGGGAGATATCGCTCATTTAAAATCAACTATTTTTTTCAGAACTTTTGTGATGGCAAAAAAAAATTCAGCGCAAATCAGAGATTCTAGGGTGTCTAGATAAGGATTGCCAACACATGGGAAGATGCAAAATAGTCCTTCTGCTTCCAAAACTAGGTTATAATAAATATTCTTAGTTATATTGACCAAGTTATGTCCATTTTAATTCTAGAGCAACATTCGGAGTGGGTTCCCGTTGGAGATGTGCCCTCCCACCCCACTTTAATAGGCACTTGCTTCACATTCATCAGTACTAGCATAGCAACATTCAGCTTGGGTTATTTGGAGACGTGCCCTCCCACCCTAGGCTATATAGGCACCTGCTACTTCATCGACAACCAACATCATGGTTATGGTTCAACTGCACAAAATCCTTGTCATCGAAGTCCATTTGCTAGGTTGCACACTGTTAGTATCACAGTTGGTCACAAGCATTACATGGTATCTCTATCCTCAGATCTTTGTTTGTCATGGTTATGGGTAATCCACAAACCCACACTTCATCAAATTCCATTTGCTAGGCCGCACACTGAAAATATCACAGTTGGTCACAAGCATTATAGGGTATCTCTATCCTTGGATCTTTGTTCATCATGGTTATGGGTCATCCACAAACCCACACTTCATTGAAGTCCATTTGCTAGGTTGCACACTATCAATATCAAAGTTGGTCACAAGCATTACAGGGTATCTCTATCCTCAGATATTCCTTCATCATGGTTATGGGTTAACCACATAAAACCCATCTCTTCAATGGCTCTTCATATTCAACAAAGGCTTCGCAGTAGGGAACTTCACGCAATGGGGACAATTACTTCTTAAGGAGGGAGGAATGATCCGAATGGAAAATGGAATCAACCCATGGTATCCATCCACCCATGGAATTTACCCATGGTATTGTAAGTGGCATCCACTCATGATATTTATCCACCCATGGTATTGTAAGTGACATCCACCCATGGTATTCATTCACCCATGGTATTTTCCCATGGTATTGTGACATCCACCCATGGTATTCATTAACACATGGAATTGACCCATGGTATTGTGACATCCACCCATGGTATTCATTCACCCATGAAATTGACCCGTGGTATTGTGACATCCACCCATGGTATTCATTCACCCATGGAATTGACCCATGGTATTGTAACTGAAAAATACTATAAGTAACAAGTTGCATTTTGTAAAAGGATAGATGGTCCGCCACAATGTAGCATTTATAGTTATTATGGGTTTTAATAAAAAGTTTCTTTGTGGTTTTATTTACTGTGTTCTCTGTCATTTTCTTTCTAGCATTGCAATTTTTTAAGATCTTGGGGGCCTCCCCCCAAGATCCAAATTAGTTTTAAAGATTATCCAGTGTATGGAAAACAAAGTGACCTCTCCTACCTGTTCCTAGAAGAAGATGAAACCATCTTAGAAGAAACAAAAGTACTTCTAACGATGCATTTAGACCACAAGCGCATAGATTGAAACCAAGAGTGTAAATTATACTTGGACGGAGAAAATTCCAAAGAGGGAAATGGAGCATGAGTATTGTTGGTACATCCTAAGGGAAGCTTGATACCCCTCTCATCCAAGCCAGAGTTTGAGGCAACCAACAACGTGGCAGAGCATGAAGCATTTCTCCTTGGGCCACAAACCACAAGGGATGTGAATGTCGAATGCTTAACTATGCATGGAGACTCCGAGCTGATTATAAAGAAAATTAGACGATTTATAGAAGGAGGTAAGGAGTTCAATAACTCAATTAGAATATTCATGGGGGAGATTAAAGGATTTAAGAATCAATTACGAAGTTGGGAACACATATAAAATTTTTTGTTCAAAGATTTTATGAGGTACATTCTGGTTTTAATTGCTAAATTTCTAGAGAACAATGGAATAAGGTCCAACACCCTGATGTTGAGATGGTGTCATTGGAAGGTTGGTTTTCAGAATCAGTTGGATTTTGAGTTTCCACTCCCTTTCTTCTTCTGCCTTCTCATAAGGGGTATAAGCAGAACACAGTCAACTAGCCATTTTCTTAATTGGCTGCATTGGAGAGAAGAGATCACCTATTCTATATATTTTCACTAGGTATGGACAATTTTCATTCAAGTTTGAAGCTCTAGGAGAAGGCCCTAAGATTTTGGTGATGTGTTGTCAAATTTGTTTATTTTTCTTAAAAAAATTCAGCTATGTAAGTCAGTTAGTTAGTAAATCTTACAATCATTTAGTCAGTTTGCAGTTAGCCGGTTAATTTTTTAGTTTTATGATGAATCCATGTCCAATGGAAAGAAGGCTACTAGTCTACAAGTTCTCAACACCTTGCCAGCAAGGCACTGTCCTTAGTTGGAGCCAATGTTGTCACTCACTACATTATGAGTTTTTAGTTGTCCCAAGTGCCAAATAGTAGTGAATTTTGAAGCCATTTTTCAAGCCACAAAATCTCACAAAGATAAATTGGACTCCCTCCACTCGATATTGATCAGAATAAGCTTTCCAACAGTAGGTGGAAGTCCAAAAATTGACTTCTGGATAAAAAATTAGAGTAGATTTAACATACCCTTTGAAAGCCATAAAACAAAGAGGAAAAGACCAAGGGGAGGCTCATTGCAATCGACATTTTTCTAGAAGTAACAACAAGGGAGTGTAGCGAGGGTAGCGATCAACGATCGTTGATATCGCAAATCACAATCGGAGGTTCCAGGGCATCGCAAATTGGCGATCACACTTGGAGTGGTATCGCAAATCGACAATTCACGTTTTCAAAACTATGAACAGATACAGTGTCGTAAAACCATTGAATGTTGATAACGTTAAAAATGTTGGGGAAGGGCTGATTGAAATTAATAAAGAAATTCAGAGAAAAACAAAAGGCAAGCGGGCCTTTTATCCCTCCTCCAACAAGATGCGTGGCAGTACAGGATTGGTCCTGATAAGGACACATGGCAGCTAAAGTTAGCATGATGTGGCGGTACAGAGGACACATGAAATGTAGATCCGAAATTTTCAGGTCTCCTGTGGGGGTGTATCTAGGTGCCATGTGTCACCACTCAGGAAGTGACATGTGGCACCGATGACATCATCAATCCCAAAAATCAGTGATCTCACAAGTCAAAGACCCAGTCTGGATGCAATATTTTATGCAATAGATTTACAGGGCTATTGGTTCCGTACCTTTTCAAAGGCCACAGATTGGTTAAACATCCCCCATCTCTAGATGACCCAGATTGACTTCACCCAGATCGACGACTCCCAAGCCTTTTCACCCCCCCTGCCATGTTTCCCTTTAACGGCGAGGGGGGATCTGAAAAAGCAGTTTCATCGTCGGGCCCCACCGCTGCGTGTCCCTCTCAAATTATTTTGCACCCCCCCTCACTTACCACTTACTGCTCATTCCCCCCTCCGAAAACCACTCATCCTCACACTCCATATTACACCATAATTTCATCACTAGGCATATCAGGGTGCCAATAGTGTTTTACAGGGATTTTGGGAAGCCGTGTTTAGAGTTTGTTATCGCCATGATGGGTAACTTCTCCTACTTCATGAAAGAGAAGGATCAATACTATTAAAGGTTGGAAGTGATGAGAAACCAACAAAGAAGAGTGGTGTGGAGATATTTTCAGGACCATCATTTTAGTTTTGCTTGTTAATTCTATTTTTGTTGCTTTCAATTATTGTTGTTGTTATTTTATTTTATTTTCAAGAAAGGTATCTTACGATTTTAATAATTAGAGGCTTCACACTGAGACAACTAGTCATAAAGAGAGCTATAAACTCCAGCCAGAAGATATTTTTGTAACTGATTTCCTTGCTCCCCATTTCCTTATAAAAGGGAGGAAGAAACACTTAGAAAAGGTTCTAAATTCTGTGGAAAAACAGATGTAATTTCTGAAATTGTTTTGATTCCCCATTTGCATCTTTTAGATTATAAATGAAATAGTGGTGGTTCCAACCTTCGAGTATTGTGATATGTTATTTCTTTGTTAAACTTCTATTATGTTCACATTTCCTCTTTGATTTCATGCAATGGTAGCTGCCATAAATATCTCATATGTTCTTACTGATTCATTTATGTTGATTAGTTAATGCACATGCCTATATATAATTATGAGATTATATCTTTAAATTTGCGCTCCATGAATCATAGCATTCAATTTGCTTACAGCCATATGTCTATCTTTAACTCAGATAAGTATAGAAATCTTGAGGTTTCAAGCTCTATGTGATGAGTTAGTCTTCTCCCTCTCTTCTTTCATTACTTTGCAAAAGCTGATTAAACTATAAGTCCTCGAATTACTCGGCCTCCACTAGTTTTTACCTATATTCCTATGAGTTGTATATGTGAAAGGATACTAGAAATACATGGCTTATATCCTTGGATGAAGGAACCAATCCATGTTGTTATTTGTATATTTGTAATTACTATGTTTATAAGATGTATATGATGTCTCTGGTTTCCTGAAGATCATATAAGACACATAAAGGTAGATGTTACCAGGCACTGGTCTTGTAAGAAATCCAAGGTTGTCCCTAGAAGCGACAACAGTTTCCTTTAGAGATTATATTCACATGATCTTAGAAGTATACATGGACAGCTAGACGGTGTACAGTTTTATAAAGAAACACACCAGTCTAATACAGGTCATGTTTGAAAGGTGCAGGCAATTACAAATCTCATTAAATCTCAAGAAATGCATCTTTGAAGTTCCATTCAGAACATTATTTGGCCATATTGTTTTCAAAGATGGGGTGTGTGTATATCCTGCAAAGGTTACGACAATTGTAAATATGGAGCCACCAAATAAAGTAAAGAAACTACGATTGCCACTAGGCCATACATGATATGACTGTCAATTTATTTGAAATGATGCCTCAATTACGTCTCCTATGGAGAAACTACTGAAGAAGAAAAAAGCTTTCATGTGGATAGAGGCCTGTCAAGCAGCACTGAAAAAATTGAAAGAAAAATTGGTAAGTGCCCCTATTTTTGTATACCTAGACTGGAATAAGCAGTTTCACGTACATATTGATGCATCAGGAATAACATTAGGAGTAGTGTTGGCGCAACCTGGAGAAAGAAACATCAATCAAATAATTTACTTTGCCAGTAGGAAACTGTAAATAGCTGAGAAGAACTACACAAAAACATAGAGGGAAGCACTGGCAATGGTTTACTCCCTACAAAAATCCAGACACTATCTACTGGGGGCACCATTTTAAGTTCTTCACGAACCACTCAACTTTAAAAGATATAGTGAACAAGTCAGTTTTGGAGGGAAAATATGGCGGTGGTTACTATTTTTCCAATAATTCACCTTCAAAGTGGTCATAAAACCGAGAAGGTTAAATGTGGGGCCAAACCATCTATCAAGATTAGAATCAGGAGAAAATGAAGGACCATTAGACAACCAACTGCCAGATGGTGACTTGTTCAGAATAAAAGCCATTCTAAACTACTTAGAGGAGATTGTTGTGTTACTAACAATAGGATAATTCCCAAAGGGATACACATCGATGCAAAAGAGACACATAATAGTGAGAGTGGCAGACTATTAGTTAATTGCAGGACACCCATACAAGCTGGGCCTCGATCAAGTTCTGCGACGCTATCTCGTTCAACATGAAAGGCAGGAAGTACTATGGGAATGCCATGCTGGAGTTGTGGGAGACCATGTTGAGGGCAAATCTACTGTGAGGAATATACTACATGCTGGTGTTATGAATAATTTGGTATCTACAGATAAATACTAATTTCCTAGACAGTAGCTACATCTAGAACAACAATTTAAAGCACTTTAACCTTTCTCTATAAACAATAGATAAGACAAAGAGAATGAGAGGACCTACTTGTACTTTCACTTTCCTCTTGTCTCCTTTGTACCAATCCTATCGCTCCTTCTCGTACTTAACATGCTTGAGAAGTACCTGTAAACATCAATAGAAGACAAAGAACTGATCAAAGCAAAAGATCTATTGAGTATAAGTAAATGTAATGAAATACATTCACATATATGAGCATCACATATCCAGATAAGCATATGGAAAAATTTGCAAATACTCTATTGAATAGAAGGAAGGATTACAACCATGAAGCCTGATTCGAAGTCACTCCTCCAGCTTTGGTTCCATCCACATCACATCATAAGCATGACAATCTGGTAGCATAACAACACTTACAATAGTCTCGATTCTCAAACTAACATTATCTCCTTACAATCATCAAAGTCCAACCCATGATCACTTAGATGAGTGCTCAATTTATAGGAAGATGGAGGAGGTTTTGTCATCAATCAGGGTATTGAATGGCCTTCCAAACTTAGAATTAGTTCCATGGAGGAAGGGATGAGAGGATTGGATGCATCTTAACTCATTCCTCATCCATTTTTGATCTCAGGAGATGATAAGTGTGGGAATCATCTAGAAGGATCTAGAAGATAAGAATATTCCCCAAACCCTATGTGAATTTTGCTCAATCTCACCCAGCGTAGGTCAAAGAGGTCCTAAGTGCTCTGTAAAGCACCCTGGCATGGGCTTAACTTCTCTGCAGCATACCCTTGCATGGGCCTACCTACGCTGGTCCCTCTAGAGGTCATTTCAGGATGTCTTCAAGCCATGAAATTGTCTGGGAAGGAGGCATTCAAAAGGTTGACTTGTTTAGGGCATGTAGCAACTGAAATTAGGGTTTGATGAGCCCTAAAAAACTGATATAGATGATGGGAGTGATGTGCCCAAATGGATCTGTTACAGCTGCCCCTAAAGCATGAAGTAAAAAAATGTTAATGTCGAGTGAAATTCTTTATGATGTGATGAGGAGGTTTCGAAGTGGTTGGTGACCTACATCGATTGCAATACAATATCATGATATTTTGAGTTTTTCTCATGAATCCCCGAGGGAAGGCATAACCATGCTCAACATATAAACTTTCATTACAAATACATAGATAGTCATCTATAGATATAGACCCATGATTGGAACGACCATCGATGTAAAGCCATTGTATGAATGATTTGGCACATTTCCTGAAATCGCAGCTCGGATGGATGAAACTAGATCTGGGGTCTTCCATCTCGTTCAATCATTCGCTCAAGTACGAGTCTAACCATGTGAATATGTGATCTGAAGTTGAACATAGGAAGCCACCGTCTAATTACCAACCAATGATGTAAGTCGTTAACATATGTGAGAGAAATCAGCGATAATGATAATGATCTTCAAGGTATTGCAGTACATTATGCATGGTGTGAATAGATGTTTTGATGTCAAACACCATACAAATTCTTTCGGTTTAAGGCCAGTGATGTCAACCTATCACCGAAAGCGAGAAACCTGCCATTGATGTATGCAAGCCTCACGGTACTGGAAGGGTGTTTCTAAGTCAACTTCTTGGACAATGTGTTGATGTTGACAAGAAGTGACTTATCGCAGCAGGGCCTTGATGTATCCCACATCAACGACACGAAACGAGTGTAATGATTTTGGAGACGGAATTTGACTGACAACACAAGGTTCAGGAATGGCGGTCATGAAAATGAAGGTTTATGGTATTGCAAAGGATGAATTTTGACTGAATGACTTCTCTTGAACATGTCAATGACATTGAAATGAATTGGTAGCATTTACCCAAAACAAAGTGATGGATGGTATGATAGACCAATGGTACGATAACCATCAAGCTGATAACCCAACCCAAATATTCATGGTGATGAAGTGAAAGTTTCATGTTCAAGAGCGACTTGCTACCAAAAGTGGTTTACCCCTTTTTCCATTTTCCCCAATCATTGCTGACTAGTACCTCTTTATTTTTATCAAGCTTGAGGAGGATAACATATGCGTGTTGTATACTTCCACCCTTTGGTGAATCCATCACTATGTGATGTTTTAACAAGTCTGGCAAATGTGAAACTCGGTCTTGTCATGATGGACAAGTTTGTTGCTACTTGACATTTTAACAAGTTTAACGACAAAGATAACTCGATCCTTTTCATGTTTAGAGAGTTTGAAAAGGAACGAAAAGAAAACTCCACAAGTTCTTTTTCGTAGATTTTTCTTTCAAGCTCGAAAAAGTGTAAAACAATACGAGAGAGAACCTATTGACCATGCTCGATCAACGTATTCCTTTTTCGTAAATAATCTATCTCAGTCCAGAAAAGGGTTAAACTTATACTGAGTAGATGTTGTTTCCAATCCGTTAACGAGCTAAAAAGGACAAGCACTCGACAATATTTTCATATTTAGAGAGTTTGAAAAGAGCTTAAAGAGGACTCCACTTTGAGGAACGAGTGTGTCTAGGATAGCGACTGGTTCTGGTGATGTTGGAACTTCTCAAAACATGTTGATCTATGTGAAGAGGCTAACTAATAAGACCACTCATTGCAACTGTTCCTCAAAAAGGGTAAAACAACTAAGTGAAAGTGTTTGATCAACCAAGCAGATAGTGACGATGGAAGGAGAAAAAGCAAGTCTCATCTGATGGAAGAGGCTGATAGATGGCAATCACGAGGGTTAAAATGGAGATGGGTTCATTTTTGCACAAGCTTGAACCAAAGGGAACTATGCTTGGATTCAATTTCATGTTTACACAAGCTTGAAATGAAAAACTATGCTTGGATTCAGTTTCATTTTTACATAATCTAAAAACGAAGAACTATGCTTGAATTCAGTTTCATTTTTACACCAGCTTGAAATGAAAAAACTATGCTTGAGTTCAGTTTACATGCTCCCAGCATGATGACTCGATTCTAGGTGCATGCCCCCCAAGCTTCATTACATTCACCTAAGTAGACTACTCATGGCTATCAGGTGGATGGAATGAAGGTTCATATACTAGATCAAGTGGAAGAATCGATTGGGATTTTACGAGATCTAATCAAAGATTCAAATTTTTACTAGGGACCTTATTTCATTTTTTAACAAGATTGACACAGTACAAGGAACTATGATCGTACCCTTTGTTTCATTTTTAATGAGGTTGAAACAAGAGCAGGAACTATCCTCATATTCCTTGTTTCATTTTTTAATGAGGTTGACACAAGACAAGGAACTATCCTCATATCCTTGTTCACGACCCATAAGAGGTCATGACTTCCAAGAGGTTCTCATCAGATGGGAGAACAATGCTCTGGAAGGGATTCGTAATAAGGAATCCGAGATCTGGTTCCAATGTCCTCGGTACATAATGTACAATGGGTTGCCACATAATTAACCCATGGTGGGGATGATACCATTGGGACAAAAAGACCATTTAGGGAATATGGTTGACTGGAAGCCATATTTGGACTGGGAAATGAAAGCTGGTCAATGGTGACAATTCTGCCTTCATGCGGGAAACACATCACTCAAAAGAGTTTTAAAACAATAGCTGCCATGTCATAAACATAGTCGCACTCACGAAGTAAATTGTAATCTAAAGGGACTGGGACTACCATCACATTGAGATAAACAATTTTTCCTCCCAAAGTAATAGGCAACTGAGGAAGGATCCCTAATGGTTGACTGGTTCCTTTATTAAAAGCCAACAAATTCTGGGTAACAGGCACAAGCGGTGGTGAACCGAGCGCTTGCCAAGCAGTGGAGGAAAGGATACTCACAGATGCACCTTCATCTATAATAGTGCCAGATACAATCATATTACAAACCTGTACTATGATCTGGAAAGGCACATAAGAAGGAAGATGGAATCCTGTCAGTCAATTCCAATCAAAGGAAGTGACTAGACTACTTGGAGGGGGTACCATAAGAACGAGAGAATTATCCCCTTGAGTTACGAGAATGGGAGGATTTTCCTCCTGTCTTGATGGAACAGGAGGGTTGCCTCCAAGCTCATTGGAATCTGAAGAAACAAAAAGAACCTGAGTGGTATCATACTCACTCTCTATAGGAAAGGTACGATTAACTGAAGGTGAAATTGGGTCAACTATTTCCTTGACCTGTTGATTTGGGTCAGGTATAGACTCATAGGATTTACATCCAAAGAGAGTGGGATTGACCGATGATTGATTTGGGTTAGTCACTTCATCAACTAGTGAAGGATTAAGGGAGAGTCTCCTAGAACCAGATGGAAGTCACTGCGGAGAAGCAGGGTGGTTATCCAACACTTTTTTGGCTTCATCCAGATAGGGACAAAGTTGAATGGGGTGATTCCCTTCACACAACCTACAGGGAAACTTAACTTTACCCTTATTTCCATGAACTTTACTGCCACTAGTTGATGGTGTGTCACCAGCATGATCTCGAGAAGTTGATGACACAGGATGATGTGAACGAGAAGACCATTCTTCTAAAATCTGAGGAATATCATGACAATTTTGAGGAAGATGGTCTCCTGTACAAAGTTGACATGGATATCAAACCTTGTGAGACTTATCAGACGGTTTCTTCTCAGAAGTTGCATTCAAAGCAATGGTTGCTTGGTTGCCCCTCTGCTGAATTTGCTTCTTCTTCTTCTTCCCTTTCTTCTTCTTCTTAGCCACCTGGTTACTAGTACCAATACTTTCACCAGGCAAAGAGGAAGAAGGGGAGGAAGAAACAACTGAGGAAGAAGGCAAAGGATCAACTTTAGGATCAACTAGAGGTTGATTTTTTCCAGTTGGAGTAGTACTCGATTGCGGAGAAATCACGACATTTTGAACCAAGGAGGTTGAAAACAACCATACTAGAAAGCCAATGGTAAATCCTGGAAGGGACAATGTAGCCATATATGGAGCACCAATATTTCCAAAAGGAGGACAAGGACTATGATTCCCATCAAAAGGAATTCCTTGATTGGTGGACTCTGGATTTGTTGCCATATGTCTCAACCTAAGATCAACTAAGGAGTAAGCGTGGAGGATGTTATTTGCGGTCAATTAATTTTATTTTAATCAAAGTAACATACAAAAACAAAAGAGGATAATCTAGGCAAAAGGTTTATGAAGCAATTGTGAACTGCAAAATGCCTCCTAATGAACCAAGAAGTACGGGCAGAAAATCTCCCCGAATGTTGTGTTCGGTGTATCACAGTGTACAAGGCGACCCACTCGGTTACCTAAAGATGAATAGAATCTTAGTTTTGTCCTCCCATATATACCCAAAAGTACATGGAGGCTCAATCTGTATTAGCGCTGTCTAATGCAAAACCGCACAGTGAGAGCATTCCCATATGCTTTATGTACTGTAACACCACCCTATATACCCGTAGGTACGTGGACGACCTACGATATACTCATGTACGTGGAATGAGATATCACACTTAGGATGTATTGCAGACAAGTTAGCGGCAGCTGCTATGTTTTACAACACCAGAACACGTCTCTAGCCTAGAACCTCTAAATGTTATTCGTTAGGTGAAAATGCTCCATTAGGTAAATTGATGTTAATTTTAAGTTGATATTGCTTAAGAATTTGCCTTTCAGGATTCACCACGTGATGTATTTTCAATTCCTAGAATGCAACTAACATGATAAGCATTCTTTCCATTCAATTTAATAATGAAAGTCTTAGCTAGTAGGGATAGAATGATCAGATTTCTTTCAATGAAAGAGCAAAGAGCACAATATAATGCAATTTCCCTAAACTATTCCTATGAGCACACACAAAATTTTTCAATGCATGATGCAAGTTTTTCTTTTCGATTCCCTTAATGTTATGATGAACAAAAAAAGGAAACTAATGCACATACAATCAATCAATCTTTAACAAGAATAAAGAATTTACAACAATTCTGTTTCGAAGGAAAAGAAGACTTTTACGACACTTTCTTTCGAACAAAGATTAATCAACTATAATCTAACTTTGACGATGAATCGATAATGACAAAGAAATCATTTAAGAAACATTAATTAATCAAGTCAAAGTAGGGCTAGCAAAGGAGATACAATGTTGATTTCAGAGACATGACATTCATTGATCATTTAGCAAGCAATCAAACAAAAGAAATTTGGTGAAAAACCTTGTCCAAAGGTGGAAAACTGACCCAAGGAGGATTAGTGCAGCCCTAAATGGGAGACAGTGCACTTCAGAGCACTGTCCCTAAGGCAAGGGTGCTTTGCAGCACACTGTGTCCCTCACAAGCCTACGTTGGTGACTGTAAGCCATTTCAAGATGCAACTAAACATGTTTTTTGACCAAAATTCTCTTCAACAAGACTAAATACAATCAATGAAAGGGAGTAAGGTTTGCTAGAATGTCCTAGGATGTGATAAGATACTTGGAACGAGGATCGATCCCTAGTATGGTCACCAATTTGTTATGAAGAATTTGGTATCTACAAATAAATACTAATTCCCTAGACAGTAGTTATATCTAGAACAACAGTTTAAAACACTTTAACCTTTCTCTATAAATAATAGATAAGACAAAGAGAATGAGAGGACCTACTTGTACTTTCACTTTCCTCTTGTCTCCTTTGTATCGATCCTGTCGCTCCTTCCTGTACTTAACACACTTGAGAAGTACCTGTAAACATCAACAGAAGACAAAGAACTGATCAAAGCAAAGGATCTATTGATTATAAGTAAATGGAATCAGATACATTCACACATATGAGCATCACATATCAAGATAAGCATATGGAAAAAGGTGCAAATACTTTATTGAATAGAAGGAAGGATTACAACCATGAAGCCTAATTCAAAGTCACTCCTCCAACTTTGGTTCCATCCACATCACACCATAAACATGACAATCCGGAAGCATAACAACACTTACAATAGTCTCAATTCTCAAACTAGCATTATCTCCTTACAATCATCAAAGTCCAGCCCCTGATCACTTAGATGAGTGCTCAATTTATAGGAAGATGGAGGAGGTTTTGTCATCAATGAGGGTATTGAATGGCCTTCCAAACTTAGAATTAGTTCCATGGAGGAAGGGATGAGAGGATAGGATGCATCTTAACTCATTACTCATCCATTTTCGAGCTCATAGGAGATGATAAGTGTGGGAATCATCTAGAAGGCATCAAAAGATAAGAATATTCCCCAAACCCTATGTGAATTTCGCTCAATCTTTCCCAACGCAGGTCAAAGAAGGCCTAAGTGCTTTGCAAAGCACCCTAGCATGGACTTAACTACTCTGCAGCGCACCCTTGCATGGTCCTACCCATGTTGGTCCCTCTAGAGGTCATTTCAGGATGTCTTCAGGCCATGAAACTGTCTGGGAAGGAGGCATTCAAAAGTTGAATTGTTTAGGGCATGTAGCAACTGAAATTAGGGTTTGATGAGCCCTAAAACACTGATCTATATGATTGGAGTGATGTGCCCAAATGGATCTATAATAGCTGGGTTGTGGTGTCCTACCATCCACAAGGACGCTAAATAATATGCAAAAGAGTTGTGATGCTTGTCAGAGAGTCGGGAAGCCATCACATCGAGATGAACTACCCTTAAATCCAGTTCACACGGTACAAATATTTGAGAAATGGGTAGTAGATTTCATCAACCCTATCGCTCCACCAGCACATCATTCCAATGCCAAATACATCATAAACGCTATAGAGTACCTTACTTGGTGGGCAGAGGCAACGCCAGTCAAGGATTGTACAATTGATACTGGAACAAGATTCATCTTTGAGTACATTATATCCAGATTTGGATGTCCAAAAATATTAACTAGTGATCAAGGGATGCATTTCATTAATGAAACTTTCACTTCTCTCCTGAAGAACTTCATGGTCCAACATCACAAAAGCAACCCATACCACCCGCAAGCCAATGGAACGGTTGAAGCCTTTAATAAAATACTCGGGAGGGGTGTGAAAAAATTTGTGTCAAGAAACCAAGACGATTACGGGTAACAACAACATTATGGGCTTATAGAACGACAATAAAGATGACATATAAGAAAATTCCATTTCCAATTGGTGTACGGTAGAGAGGTAGTAATACCAACAAAATTCATTGTCCAGAGCATTTTTATCTCTTAGGGCACCAAAATAACAGATGATGCAGCTTTGAAAGAGAGAATGGAACAAGTGATGGAGTTGGATGAATCGAAGTTTTTAAAGGGATTTCCACTAATAAGTTGAACAAAAGAGATAGAAGGCTTGGCATGACAGACACATCAAAAATAAAACCTTCAAGATAGGGGATCATGCTCTACTATATGAAAGTAAGTTTCAAAAGTTTCTGCGAAAACTTCAAATGCATTAGTTGGGGTCATTCATAGTTGCGGAGATTAAAGATTTTGGGGCAATGAAGTTAGCACAACTAGATGGGATACTGTTGTCTGGATGGGTGAATGACGCATGCTTGAAGCCTTTCTACAAATCCACAGTCGTACCATCAAATTGAAGGGGTATTGGAAACAAGTCCACAAGTAGGTTTTAGTCAATAATACATAGTCAGTCTATAATAAATGCATGGTGAGTCACATGAGTCAGTAGCAACCTCCTTTTCAGTCCATGTCTTTTTCATTTTTTTAAAAAAATAAATAGCACATGTCAATCTGGTTGCGGAAATCATATCATGTCACTGCAACCCACTTGTGGTCGGGGGGGGGGGGGGGGGCAAGAAGTGTCACATGTTCCACGAGTCTTTTTCGCCAAACTATGGGTCTTTTCCATAATAAGTAACCAATAATACACCTGTTAGATAGAGTTCCGTAAAATCTTTTACCGTTGGGGAGTAAATCAACTGATAATTACACACCATTATGGAAACTTTATTAACCATGCAGCCCACTCTGTCCTTTCCTGTGCTATGTCATACTAGTCAAATCCAAGTCAGCAAACAAAGACATAAAACGATTAAGCAACATGGGGAAAGTTTTCGTAGTAATTAGTTATCAAGTCCAGTCAAAAACGTCATGTCAAGTTTGTCTACTTAATTTTCATGGAAATGCAGGGAGTTTCAGAATTTCAAAAGCAAGTGACAAAAAAAATTCAAGTTCACTCTGAGAACCCGCAGCAGAAGATAGGTAGAGACTCCAAAACTCTAATCACGATTTTCTTCGAGAGGTGCACAAAGATGAAAAAAGAAATTATTTCAGTCCCAGACGACCAGCTGGACAAGCGAATTACAGTGGTATAAGATCTGTATGGAAAGTATGACAAAGTAATATTAGTGGATAATGATCTCTCATATTGTTTCCAATTTCCATCGTTGAAGCAGGAAGTATACATGGAAGATGGCACAATGACAACCAAGATTAAAGAATATTTCAAAGGCCTTGAGTGATCGACGTCGATAAATCCTAAGAGTATACATGTTTCCAGATTGGAAGCACTGCAATGCACAAAGCTCTTAGCCAATAGGATGCATGGGGGATCGCTATGCCTCGACAAAGAATATCCCATTCATGTTGATGACATCCATCACCTGACAGCATTTTCTACAGGAGGAAATGCAATGGCTATGGCATTACAAGGAGGAACAAAGCGAGCAAAGAAAGAAGGAGACAAGGACTATTACGAGAAATATAAGAGCAAGTGTGGGGGCAGAGGTGTGAAGATTTATCTTATAATCAAGGATGAAATAAGATTCACCTGCTACATAATAGCAGCGAAAAGAATAAGGCATTTTGCCAAGAACAAATGTACCCTGGATGCCATTTCGGTGCCAGAACACTGCTGCCAAGGGGATGTGTTGAACTGGTCAACCTTTGTACTGAATGAGCTTTTTGAATCCTGTGAGGAAATTTACAGAAGGAGCACGAATTTCATATTTGGCTACATACTGATGACTCTAGAAATGCATAAATGTCAACAGTTGATAGGAAGGGAAATGATGCAAATTAGAGATGACCAGCCCTTAGCGCTCATATATGAGCCATGGAGAGCTTCAGGGGACCCCAACAACAAGGAAATCAATGAGGCGACATTTACCGAATGGTATGGGTTGATGCTAATCACAGTCAGAATGATGGAAAGAATACCTAAACAACTGCTAGAGGAGTTTTTGCAAGATATATGGTTTGGGGTTACCCATGGGCACACATACATCAAGCCAAGATGCGTCCACTGGGAAACATTTCAAATGAGGTAGCAAATATTTGTTTTATCAGAAGCATCATCCCATAGCAAGGTTCGTTTGTGGCTGGGGGTTGCGTGCGAGATCACCGAAGGGAAATACATATATTTATTTGAAGGGATGAGGATGCAACCACAGACAGAGGAATGAAAAGGAAGCGACAAGCAGAGCATGACATAGAGCCGATGGTTCTTCGGATGGAGCAACGGGTTTTTTCCCTCAAGAAAACAATTGTGAACTTCATTGAACCTTCAGGTGAGGCAACACAATCCGTGGCTTTTCAAGGTTCTACTCTGTTTAATCCAATAATAACCACTCCTCTAGCTGTAGCAATTCCCAATGTTGGCCCCCATGCACAATCAAGGCCAACAATCCCAAAGCCAAAGTAGAAAAGGGGAATTAAAAAGCTGGTCCCCAAGAAGCCCAAGACAACCACTGCAGTCCCAATTGTCAACCTCACTGGCGAGGATGGTCAGTCTATATCCACATCCCCAATCATTGAAGAAAATCCTCAAACCTCATCCACAGTCTCACCAGGGTCACAAGATCCATCATTACATACAGCCTCCATCTTCGTGACCCTATCTGAAACAATCCCCCCTGGTATGTGATGAGCCCCAACTTTTGGTACAATTTGGGCTCATTTGGCCTACTTGCTTTGCTCAAACCATTCATCTTTTATTGCTTATGCATTCATTTCTTAGTTTATTCGTGTTGTTTGTAGGAAGAAGGGTAGGCATTCTATCTACGTGACTAATACATGATGATTTCAGGTTTTTGGCATTAAAAGGGAGCAAAGACCACGAGAAAGGAGACAAGGAGACAGTAAGGTGGCACTGCTGGTTTTTAGGAGAGGATGTCCACAGTCTTGGGGGCCTTCCTCGTGATTCCCACCATAGGTCCGAGCTCCAACCAATCTCCCCACCGAGCTTAGAGGCAGCCAACTATTCTACAGGAACAGCAGTTACAACTGTTCTACAGGATCAGCAGTTTAACCTTTAGTTGGACAGCCGAGCTCCACAAATCAAGGAAGCCTGTTGGATTATCATTTTGCATAAATACTGAGGCCGTAGCCTTTGATAGGGGCTTTTGGAACTTTTGTATTACTCTTTTAATTTCGAAGTACGAGCTACAGCTCGGTGTTGGTTATTTTTGTAAGCCAGTTTTGGCATGACATCAGATTTTTGGTTATGAATAAAGGTAGGCAGATTTTGATTTCATTCAGAGTTTCTAAGGGAGCTATAGCTCTCAGGTTAGGGCCCAACCTAAGAGAAAGAGACCTCCTCTGTGTTGTAATGTTATTTGCCTTTCGTTCTAGCACTTCGTTTCTTTACTTTGACATGCAATTCGAATTTACAGTCTGCTGATTTAGTTTTCATGAGATTGAATAGGATTAGTTTATGGTGAATTTGCTTCTAGTTGCTTAGGTTAGAAGAGGATAGTTATAATTCATTGGAGCTCCAGAAAAAGGTTGTTAGAGATCACTGCCATCTCTGCTTAGGGATTGGGGTGCAGTCCATATCAACCACCAAAAAGAAACGCAGTTCTTTTCACGTCCATGCAAGCTGCAACAGTTACTTTAGTCGTAGATCCATCCATGCACTTTGGTCTTGATCATTACTTCTTCATTCCACTTCCATGCACGAGTTTCTTTCACAAATTTCACTGTTGTTCATTGGTTCAAAATAGCACAGTTAACATAGGTTAAAGAATTCTCGTTTTTGGTAACATTCATAGACAATTTGTTTCATCTACACTGCTCCACACCATTCCATTACCTTCCTCTTCTTGTCAACCACACCTGAAGCCACTCAACCGACCTCTGTTCATCTCGTTTACCTTCCAGCTCTTCCATTACTCACGTAGCTCCCTTTACTTAACCTTTCGTTGATCCCATCCTTCCAGCCATCAACCCACTGCATGCACTCTTTCTCCATCTGACTTCTCTACTCCTGAGCCATCATCAGTTCCATCTCCATCTCACCTATCCTCCCACACCACTCCATCACTTCACCATCTCCCAAAACTCCCGCGGTCGAACATCCTGTAGAATTTCACAGACTTCCTGTAGAACCCCTGAGTTTCCTGTAGGATCCCCTGCAGACTTCCTGTAGAAGCCTGCAAACTCGGTTGCTGAGCATCCGAACATGGTAGACTTCTGTGGACTGATGCTAGAGACCCTCTGGGACCTCTCCTAGCCATCCTGACCTTGCCCATGCTTTCCTTCCATTTGAACCGCTCCTGCACAGTCAAACCCTAATCAAAAGCATCATCACAATAAATCCAACCACTTAATGAAAAAATACAAAAACATGTCTTTTCAGATGCAAGTAGCTTAGATGCATGTATTCCAGCTCACTGCAAGTAATGGCATCATTGGTAGAAGTTTCATTCACAGTTTTGCATTGTAAGGGCCTAGCTAGTCAAATTAGGGTTTACTAGGGTTTTCATGCTTTGTTGGCTTCCAGTTTCTTTCTGCAAATAGATTAGCCTCCTTTGAGTTAGCTTTCGTCCATCACTCATAAAGCTTCTTCTGTGAGCATATAGAAGTTGGCTTGAGCCCTAGCGGACTTGTGCCAGCTGACCAAGTGACAGCTGCGACAAGAGCTAGTACTTGTGCATACAACACCGTCGCTTCCAAGTTTGTACGAACTACCGGGTTGATAAAATTAGAGATAGGAAGTTCCAGGAGTTGTAGCATTATTGCTACAAAACTGGAGCTCACCATCTTTTTGGCGTCATTGCCGAGGAAGCGTCAGAGTATTAGTAATTGTTGCTTTTCTTCTATTTTCTTACTCTTGCCTTCTGCTAAGTAGTTTATTTCATTTCCATTCTGCAAAAGTAGCATAGACATTTCCTGCTTTCATAGATTAGCATTTCCTGCTTTCATAGATTAGCATTTCCTTTCTGCAAGCGTAGACTAGCATTTCCATTCTTGCAATTTCATTTAAGCAAAGTAGATTAGTTCTTTCCTGCTTTCAGTTTAATTCTGCATCTTTCATAGTTAGTTGTAGATCAATCTGTTTCAGTTTTGCAGGTACCAAGGGAAAAAAAGCAAAAACAATCAAAAGAAAAAGAAAGTCTTTTCCATTTCATGCCTCGTAGGAATCGAGATAGATCAAGAAAATTCCTACCAAACACCCCCACCACATCACTAAGTCAACCTTCTCTCTTCTTTGGTGACAGTGACCCAGAAGAACCTATAGGTGAACATCCTGAGATATACAAAGATCCTATAGTAGAAGAAGAAGTTAGAGACCACTCCATCTGAAGCTATGGCTAACAATAGAAGAGAAGATGAGAGAATAGAAGGTGCCTTCCCCATCCGAGAGACCAATGGAGAGATGAAAATGAAGAACATTAGCCCCTCCGCCTTACCTCACTTCCATGGGCTGACTACTGAGGATCCGGATACCTTCCTGTTTGAGTTTGCTGTCCTTTGTAGAACCTATGACTATACTGAAGATGAGCAAAAGCTGAAACTTTTCCCTTCCACTCTTAAGGATGCAGCATTACGCTGGTTCATGGGCTTACCTGGGAATAGTATCACCACTTGGGCTCAGATGCAGCAAGCTTTCAATACCAAGTACCGGGATTACTGTAGGTCCAAGGAAATAAAGGGGGAAATCTTTCGGATGACCATGGGAAATGATGAGTCCTTAGAGGATTATGAGGAGAGGTTCCAACTAAGCTATAAGCGGGCCAGGTGCACACTTGACCCCGAATCCCTCAAGTTGGTCCTGCTCCGAGGAGTCCCTGAAGACCTCTTAGATACCCTTCACATGTTAGCTGGGGGGGACATTTACCAACTGCCTTATGAGGACATCAAGACTGTGTTTAGAAACCACTCCAGGGCAGCTCGGAAATGAGGTAGAGGAAACCTCCTCTCAACTAGTGTCCCTTTCTCCAAACATGAGCTTTCAAATCAATTAGAAGATCTTAAGAGTGAGGTGAGATAGACCATTGCCATGCAGCTTGACACATTCAGGATTCAGCAAAAGAAAGAAGAAGCTGAGAGAGCCTTGGCTGTCTTCTGCCCTAGGTGCACAAGGAGACACCCTAAGAACGAATGTCCATTGCATTCGGTTGAAGTGTGTTTTGTTTGTGAGGAGGACCATCCCACAAATCAGTGTCCAACCTTACCTGGGTTTAAAGCCATGTACCAAGGGACAGAAGCTCCCACTGAACCTCTCTATTACCTCAACCAGAGGAGGCCACAAGGATCTAGACCTTATCAGTAGGGGATGCAAGGGGCATCTAAAGCTTATTACAGCCCCAACCAATCGACTCCTATGCCTTCCTGGGGTCCCCCTGCTCATCCGCCATGGTCCATGCCTCCTCCATGGTCTTATCCACCTCAGTACCCCACTCAACCTACTTCTCATTCATATCACTCACATGCCCAGCCACAGCCTCAATGGAATGCACCTCAGTCGAGGTGGAGGCCCCAATACAACACTCCTCCTGCCATCTTGCCTCCACCACCAATTCAACCTCAGCCATTACCTCCTCCTCCTCCAAGGCAACCTCAAATGCCTGCTCAACCGAACCCGAACCCCAACAATAGACAGGCCCAGCAGGTATACACTGGGGAAACCTCATGCCCTACCTATGCTATGGAGATCCAGGAGATCAATCTTCGATCTGGAAAGACTCTACCAGATCACCAACCTCCTCCCCCAGAGGATGAGGAAGATAAACAGGAAAGTGAACCAAAGGGTATTCCACCCTTTCCTGAGAGACTAACAGCCACCACACAACCCAACCCAGAGGAGGATGAGCTTCTGGGTGAGCTCAAGCAGTTGTGTGTAAAAATACCACTTCTCCAAGCCATCAAGGATGTGCCAATATACAACAACTGGTTAAGGAGAAGTGTTTCAAACACCCAGGCAGACGGAAGAAAGATGCTTCAACTATCAATGTCATAGGACAACTGTTTGACCTTATGTTGGGACAAGTCATCTGCCCAAAGTACCTAGATCCTGGAAGTCCTGTAGTAGATGTCCACATCAATGGCACCATTATACCTCACACCTTGATTGATCTGGGGGCTGCCATTAATGTGATGACCAGGGATACCATGCTTAAACTCAATCTTCAGGGTTCCTTGAGGAAGACCTCGACAGTACTGCAATTAGCAGATCGCTCCACTGTGACTCCAGAAGGGATTGTGGAGGATGTCTTGGTCTCTATTGACTCTTGGGAATACCCTGCAGACTTCCTGGTTCTGCAACCAAAGGCAAAGCTTACTGGATATCCTCTCATTTTGGGAAGGCCTTGGTTAGCTACTGCAGATGCTTACATAAGTTGTCGTGCAGGAAACATGACCATCAAAAATGGTCCCATGTCCAAGTAGCTAGTCCTATACCCTCCTGCCCAACCCTCCTTAGAGCATGACTTACCACTCTGGTTGGAAGAAGGAGAGGAAGACGAGGTGTACTCAGCACCTCTATGCACCTTAGATACCACTAGAAGAGACCCCCCAACCGAGGATGACTTGATCGAGACCTTGATCCATAATCCACCTTCCAGTGCACTACCCTTAGAGAAATTGGTGGAGGATGCCCAAGCTAGCACCTTAGTGGATCTTTGTACAACCAACCCTATTACTCCCAGAGTCAAGAATGTGGAGTTCGGCCCTGAGAAAGCATTGAAAATCAGCACCTCCCTATCTCCTTCCCAGGAAAAGGAGCTGTGTAGTCTGTTGGCCAACCACCTAGATGCTTTTGCTTGGAGCTATAAGGAAATGAAAGGAGTCCATCCTTCGGTCTGTACCCATCATATATACATCAAAGAGGATTGTAAACCGGTTAGGCAACCTCAGAGGAGAATGAATCCAGCCCTTAAGGACATTGTCAAGGAAGAATTGCAAAAACTGTTGGATGCCGGGTTCATCTACCCCATCTCAGATAGTGAATGGGTGTCCCCTCTAGTGTTGGTTCCCAAGAAAAATGGGAAATGGAGAATCTGTGTGGACTACCGAGAACTGAACAAAGCTACCAAGAAAGACCATTTCCCTCTACCTTTCATAGATCAAGTGTTGGATGGACTGGCAGGAAAGAAGTTCTTCTCTTTCCTGGATGGGTTTAGCAGGTACAACCAAATCCAAATCAGCCCGGAAGACCAAGATAAGACCACCTTCACTTGTCCTTGGGGTACCTTTGCCTACCGAGTCCTTCCCTTTGGGCTATGCAATGCTCCTGCTACCTTCCAGAGAGCTGTCTTGAGCATCTTCTCGGAGTTGGTCCATGATGCAGTAGAAATCTATATGGATGACTTTACTCCTTATGGGGCCAACTTCCAGGAAGCATTGTCCAACCTGGGAAAAGTCCTAACCAAGTGCACCGAGATGAACTTGTCCCTTAGTCCTGAAAAATGTGAATTCCTAATGACTGAAGGAACCGTGCTAGGCCATACCATTTCTTGCCAAGGGTTGCAGGTGGATCCTAACAAAATTGCTCTCATCAAGAGGGTTCCACCTCCTCAAAAGGTAAGGGATGTCCGGAGTTTCTTGGGATTAGCAGGATACTACCGGAGATTCATTAAAGATTTCAGCGAGCTAGCCTCGCCATTGTTTGGTCTGTTGGCAAAAGATGTGGAGTTTAAATGGACTGACGATTTTCAGAGGGCTTTAAATGAATTGAAGGACAAGTTGGTGTCAGCCCCAATCCTGAGAGGTCCAAACTGGGCCCTACCTTTCCACATCCACACTGATGCCTCGAACAAAGCCATAGGTGCAGCTTTAGGACAAGTTGAGCAAAAACTTCCATATGCCATTTACTTTGTTAGCAAAAACTTGTCCAAAGCTGAGCTGAATTACACGGTAACCGAGAAAGAATCCTTGGCTGTGGTCCATGCACTGAACAAGTTCCGACATTATATTACTGGTTACCAGACCTTTGTACATACTGACCATGCTGCAATTAGATATTTAATGAATAAACCAGATGTGAATGCTCGTATTATTAGATGGTTACTTTTATTGCAGCAGTTTGATTTGACCATTGTTGACAAACCAGGTAGAGAAAATGTTGTTGCTGACTTTTTATCTAGATTGGATTTGTCTGCAGATGAGGATGGAACAGTGGATGACCAGATGCCCGATGAACATCTGTTTGCTATTTCAGTACTCTCTCCATGGTTTGCTGATATAGCAAACTATCTTGTTTCAGCACAGTTCCCTCCGCACCTATCTTCCAGAGAGAAGAGCAGAATCATCAGAAAAAGTGCCTCATTTACTTGGATCGGGGGCAATCTATTCAAGCTTGGCCCCGATCAGATCTTAAGGCGTTGTGTAAGGGAGGAGGAAGTCTTTGATATCCTCCTCACTTGTCATGATGGGCCTTGTGGAGGACATTTTGCAGCAAAGAGAACTGCCTTCAAAATCCTGCAGGCAGGCTACTATTGGCCCACACTTCATCAAGATGTCAGAAGATATGTTAGTCAGTGTGACCAATGCCAAAGAATGGCGAAACCGACCCAAAGGGATGAGATGCCTCTCCAACCTCAAGTGACTCTTGAGCCATTTGAGAAGTGGGGCATGGACTTTGTGGGCCCAATCACCCTCTCTTCGAGGCAAAGGTCTTACATCATTGTGTGTACTGACTATTTGACAAAGTGGGCAGAGACCAAAGCAATCAAAGCAGCAACAGAAGAAAAGGTGGCCGAGTTCCTAAGAGAAAACATCTTCTATAAGTTTGGCTATCCAAGAGAGCTGGTCACCGATCAAGGGAGCCAGTTCACCTCCAACCTGGTTGAAGATCTACTAGCTCATCACAAGATCAAGCATAGGACTTCCACCCCTTATCACCCTCAAGCAAATGGGCAGGTGGAAGTCACCAATAGAGCATTAGAAGGGATCTTGACTAAGGTGGTGAGCAGCAGCAGAAAGGACTGGGCAGATCGCCTAGTTGAAGCCACATGGGCTTACAACACCACTTGGAAGACCACCACCAGATTCACACCGTATGAGTTGGTCTATGGGAAGAAAGCTTTGTTGTCCATTGAGTTTGAATACAACACTTTGAGGATGGCAGCTCAGTTGGACCTAGATCTCAGCCATGCACAACAAGAAAGGCTATTGCAGTTGAATGGCCTGGATGAGCACCGAATGCAAGCCCTCCTTCACTCAGAAGTGGTTCAACTTCAGAGAAAGGTGTGGCATGACCAACATCTCCATGACAAGCAATTTCAGCCGGGAGATTGGGCTTTGTTGTATGACTCCAGATACAAAGATTTCAAGGGGAAACTGAGAACCAGATGGCTAGGACCATATGCAGTGGAAAAATGCCATGACAATGGATCTGTCCTTATTCGAACCATTGATGAGGAAGCCATTCGCATGCTTGTCAATGGGCATCGATTGAAGATCTACAGGAGACCTCTCTCAAGACAAGAGTTCATCAAAACTATGGAGAAATCTGTATTGGTCATAAAGAAGGGTTCTGCCTCTGCTTGTGGCATACCCTGAAGGATATATAAAGAAAAAAATAAAAAAATAAAAAATAATAAAGATCCTTAGGTGAAAACCTCTCTGAGGCGCCCAAATCAGGTGGTAGGGGTGAAAACCTCATTGAGGCGCCCTTATTGTCTTTCAAAAAAACAAAAAAAAAGAAAAGGTTTGAAAAATATCCTTGAGTGAAAACCTCTCTGAGGCGCTCAGGGCAGATGGCACGGGTGAAAACCTCTATGAGGCGCCCCTGTTATCTTTCAAAAAAAAAAAAAGGAGAAAAGAGAGAAAAAAAAGAAAAAAAACAATAAGCAAAATATGGTAAAATTGCATGCAGGTTGCAGATGTTCTATGGAGGAGAGGAAGCCCTTCAACTCAAAGCCAAGGGTCCTTATCATGCTATCAAGGGACCTCACCAGCACCTCCTCCAAAGATACCCATGTTTTTTTCAAGGTATGTGCAATTTTATCATGGTTTGAATCTTCTACAGGAAGATGCAGTCTTTCTACAGGAAGACGCGGATTTTCTACAGGAAAGTGCAGACTTTCTACAGGAAGCTCTGTGTTCTACAGGAAACTTCCTGTAGAAGTTTGGGACGGCCCAGAATTCATTTTAAAAGGAGATCTAGCGACTACAGATCGGTTTGGACGCATGCAAGCCTCTGTTGGCACCCTTGCACATTGTTGTTACCTTGCTCCACCATCCTTGTCGACATGCAACCAAGTTCCCTGCACCAACAAAGCAGATCGATGAGTTCTCACGGGAAAAGCCATTTTCAAAGATAAACAAGTGCTGAGATCTCATACCACAGGCATCAGAAGCTCCAGGAGCGTGATCGAAAGGCCAGATCCTCCGTCGTGCAGCATGCACCCAAGGAGGAAGAATTGTTACGAGACACCCCGCGGGAATCCTGTAACAGTTAAACCTGCTAGAGTGGATACCATTCACAGCACTGCCATCTGCAATGAAAAGCGGGCGCATGCAACCAAATCATCCACTCCATCGTCGGCAGCCTGTAACCATGAGCCTCCGGGTCTGTGTAAGTTCGCATGCAGCAGGTAGATCCACTCACCATCGTCCAAAAACTGGAAAAATCGTGTGCAGCCACGCAGGTAAGTGTCTCGACCCTTCCTTCCATCAAATCGCATGAATTTTACTTTGAATTGTTTGCACAGCGTAAAAGTGAATGGTTGAGCGGCCGTATGGCCAGTCGACTGGCCACGTCGGCTAGTTATGGTATAGTTGGATGCTTGGGTGGCGGCCACGACAAAGAGAATGAGCAGCACGCACGTGAGAACACTCCCGTCGGAAGCAATGAGTTCAACAGAAAAAGGCGGCGGCAGATCTGTGGGAATGGATGCGGCAGCAAGTGAATACACAGGCGAATGATGGATGACGTCGCCCAATGGTTCGACGGGGACAGCTCACCCCCCGCACCACGGATTGCGCTGATTCAAAATCTAATCGGCTAGATTGTGCGCATGCATTTATCAACCACCACTTCAAACTTGAGTGGCTATTCTGATCTCCTCTGCACTTTGATACGCCGAGCTTTTGGCTACCAGAACGCCAGTGAAGCACACCTTGAGCGCAGGCCAACTACAGTCCTCCCCGAAATTTGCGCACTGCTCCTACAGGAACACAGTTTCTACAGGAACGCAGTCTCTACAGGAACACAGTCTTCTACAGGGAAGTGGGTGCCTCACGTAAAAAGGTGGCCAATTAAAGAGGTAACCCTGAACTCTTCATGCAACTGGTTAGTAAGAGTGGCAAGATCATTGTCCACAGTCTGGTCATAAAGATATCGGTGAAATTGTTGTTTGCTGTGCCTATACTGTCGTTCTACAGGATGTCAGTGTAATTAGACTGTGTTGAATTTTGTGGATTATGTGCATGCTCTGTCTCAATAGACCAAATCTCTTTCGCATTTGCCACCTTTAGTTAAAACAACCGTGTTCATCATGCCGGGTGGGTTTACAAGACGGGAACCCACTGATTCAACCAAATTAAGGGAAAACCAGCAAGTGGTAGAGCTCTTCACACGAGCACAATGGATGCCTTTTTGTGATAAGCTGTAGGGTTACGATGATGAAGTGGCCGAAGAATTCTTGCAGGCTCTGAGGCCGAAATCCCAGACACTGGCCACAGTGAACTTCAGAGGTCTAAGCCTCAAGCTCACCCCGCAACATATCAGTCGGATCACAGAACTTCCTATGGGTTTGCCGTGGGATAAGGAAGAAAGAAAGCTGAGCCAACAGGCAAAGAAAGAATTCTTTCCACCTGAGGAGGAATTCTCGGAGGACAAAAATGGGGTGCGAAGAATGAGTCTGTTGCCGCCATGGAATGAAGTCAGTTTGCAAATCATGAAATATATCACTTGTGAAGGCCGTTTTAGCATCGTGTATGCATATCACTTTCGGTTGCTCACTGAATTGAGGCACCGGATTGATCTTCCTGTAGAACAAAAACTGAGCATCCCTTATTTCCTATTGCAGTCTCTAATGGAGTGTGCCACAAAGCTAAAAGAGGGTATACCAGATCAGATAGCCCACCATGGGTTGATCAAGCTTCTTGTGGAGGATGCGCTGCATTCATATAAGGTTCCCCTCTCATGGGAATCCTTCCGGAATTTGACAAAATATGGAGACATTAAAATGTTGATCGAAGAAACGGGTTCCTCCAGCAGTGAGGAACGAGAAGCAGTGGCCGACGGACAGAGAGAAAAAGGCCAGAAGACCCCGACCACAGTGCAAAAGAAATAACAAAGGAAGAAGCATGAGGAAAAGGAGGACAAAGAAAAAGGTGGCACACCTATCTTGTCAGCAAGAGAAAAGAGGCTGAAGAGCAGAATGGACAAAGCTGAGGTGGTCCACGTCAGCCCAAGTACCTCAACAGCACCTGCAACCAAAGCAAAAAGCAAAACTCAGGCAGGTAAGCCAGCAAAGAGGGAGACACCTGTGTCTACAGGAAAGCAGAAACAGGCTTCTACAGGAAGCTCGAAAATCATTGAGAAACAGGCTCCTACAGGAAGCCTGAAGACACAGAAAGGGTCTTCTACAGGAAGCCTGAAGACACAGAAAGGGTCTTCTACAGGAAGCCTGAAGATTACCAAAGTAGGGGCTTCTACAAGAAGCCCGAGAGTGGCTAAAACCGGGTCTTCTACAGGAAGCCCAAAATCGGGAAAGAAAGGATCCTCTACAGGAGACCCGGAAGTGGGAAAAGCAGGGTCTTCTACAGGAAGCCCTAAATCTGAAAAGGAGGGGCCCTCTACAAGGAGCTCTGAGAGAGAAAAACGCAAGAAAGAGAAGGCTGGTATTCTCGAAAAGGGGGCAGCAGCGGCGCTGGCCGCCCTCAGTACACCTCCAAAGCCGAAGGAGAAGAGAGAGAGGGAGACCCCTCTACCATCTGAAGCCAGGAGAAGTAAGAGGATAAACACGGGCAAGCCACAACCTCCACCCAGCAGCCAAACCATTTTAGGGGATGTCCCTACTTCACCTAGTGCAAGAACCCCCTCTAAAACATCAGCCACCCCCGAGAGGGGAAGCCCAAAAATAACTTCCTGGACACGAAAAATAGGCCAATCGCCTTCCGAAGCCCGGCTCAAGGAAATGGAAAAGGGGGAAGAAGCGCCACCCTCGTCACCACCAGGGGCAGAAAAGGCAGGGCCACCAAAAACAGGAAAGGAAGAGCATGCTCCGGGCTCTAGTTCTCGGCCAAAGACAAGGAGCCAGAGCAAAGTTGCTCAAGGATGAGCAAATAGTTTAGCTGGGGGGTGATGATGAGCCCCAATTTTTGGTACAATTTGGGCTCATTTGGCCTACTTGCTTTGCTCAAACCATTCATCTTTTATTGCTTATGCATTCATTTCTTTGTTTATTCATGTTGTTTGTAGGAAGAAGGGTAGGCATTCTATCTACGTGACTAATACATGATGATTTCAGGTTTTTGGCATTAAAAGGGAGCAAAGACCACGAGAAAGGAGACAAGGAGACAGTAAGGTGGCACTGCTGGTTTTTAGGAGAGGATGTCCACAGTCTTGGGTACCTTCCTCGTGATTCCCACCATAGCTCCGAGCTCCAACCAATCTCCCCACCGAGCTTAGAGGCAGCCAACTGTTCTATAGGAACAGCAGTTACAACTGTTCTACAGGATCAACAGTTTAACCTTTAGTTGGACAGCCGAGCTCCACAAATCAAGGAAGCCTGTTGGATTATCATTTTGCATAAATACTAAGGCCGTAGCCTTTGATAGGGGCTTTTGGAACTTTTGTATTACTCTTGTAATTTCGAAGTACGAGCTACAGCTCGGTGTTGGTTATTTTTGTAAGCCAGTTTTGGCATGACATCAGATTTTTGGTTATGAATAAAGGCAGGCAGATTTTGATTTCATTCTGAGTTTCTAAGGGAGCTATAGCTCTCAGGTTAGGGCCCAACCTGAGAGCAATAGACCTCCTCTGTGTTGTAATGTTATTTGCCTTTCGTTCCAGCACTTCGTTTCTTTACTTTGACATGCAATTCGAATTTACAGTCTGCTGATTTAGTTTTCATGAGATTGAATAGGATTAGTTTATGGTGAATTTGCTTCCAGTTGCTTAGGTTAGAAGAGGATAGTTATAATTCATTGGAGCTCCAGAAAAAGGTTGTTAGAGATCACTGCCATCTCTGCTTAGGGATTGGGGTGCAGTCCATATCAACCACCAAAAAGAAACGCAGTTCTTTTCACGTCCATGCAAGCTGCAACAGTTACTTTAGTCGTAGATCCATCCATGCACTTTGGTCTTGATCATTACTTCTTCATTCCACTTCCATGCACGAGTTTCTTTCACAAATTGCACTGCTGTTCATTGGTTCAAAATAGCACAGTTAACATAGGTTAAAGAGTTCTTGTTTTTGGTAACATTCATAGACAATTTGTTTCATCTACACTACTCCACACCATTCCATTACCTTCCTCTTCTTGTCAACCACACCTGAAGCCACTCAACCGACCTCTGTTCAGCTCGTTTACCTTCCAGCTCTTCCATTACTCACGTAGCTCCATTTACTTAACCTTTCATTGATCCCATCCTTCCAGTCATCAACCCACTGCATGCACTCTTTCTCCATCTGACTTCTCTGCTCCTGAGCCATCATCAGTTCCATCTCCATCTCACCTATCCTCCCACACCACTCCATCACTTCACCATCTCCCAAAACTCCCGCGGTCGAACATCCTGTAGAATTTCACAGACTCCCTGTAGAACCCCTGAGTTTCCTGTAGGATCCCCTGCAGACTTCCTGTAGAAGCCTGCAAACTCGGTTGCTGAGCATCCGAACGTGGTAGACTTCTGTGGACTGATGCTAGAGACCCTCTGGGACCTCTCCTAGCCATCCTGACCTTGCCCATGCTTTCCTTCCATTTGAACCGCTCCTGCACAGTCAAACCCTAATCAAAAGCATCATCACAATAAATCCAACCACTTAATGAAAAAATACAAAAACATGTCTTTTCAGATGCAAGTAGTTTAGATGCATGTATTCCAGCTCACTGCAAGTAATGGCATCATTGGTAGAAGTTTCATTCACAGTTTTGCATTGTAAGGGCCTAGCTAGTCAAATTAGGGTTTACTAGGGTTTTCATGCTTTGTTGGCTTCCAGTTTCTTTCTGCAAATAGATTAGCCTCCTTTGAGTTAGCTTTCGTCCATCACTCATAAAGCTTCTTCTGTGAGCATATAGAAGTTGGCTTGAGCCCTAGCGGACTTGTGCCAGCTGACCAAGTGACAGCTGCGACAAGAGCTAGTACTTGTGCATACAGCACCGTCGCTTCCAAGTTTGTACGAACTACCGGGTTGATAAAATTAGAGATAGGAAGTTCCAGGAGTTGTAGCATTATTGCTACAATACTGGAGCTCACCAGTATGCATGTAGCCATAGAAGAGATGGAAGTGGACTCTACCCAGCAGTACTGTGAGCCTCTTCAAGGAAATGGCGCTCACACATCCTCTCTAGTATCCCTACTTCTAGGGTCGAGCCCACTACTATGGGATGATCCAATAGTTTCTACTCCACAATCAGTGGGAACTGAGAAGTACCAGACCACATTCCCTATAAATTTCCCGTTAATCCCAAACCCTAACATTATTCCACCTACTCCTTAGTTCACTCCGTCTTCGCAGCAAGTAAACTCTACCCCATCTCACTTAGACAAGTCCATTGCCAATGACTTACCCATTCAAAGAAGTTTTCCAAATACATATACAATGAAGAAAGAAACCTTGCATCATTGGTCATCGATGCAGTTGTTTGGATTCATCCAACAAGCTGCATAGAGAGCAGAGAAATTACATGATGACCTCATCCGTGAACATGAACAACAGAGAAGACAGTTGTAAGATGTCATGGAATAAAGAGATCTGTTGAAACAAGAAAATGGTGATCTACAGGCCTAGGTAGATCAGGTTACAAATAAATTTCGGTCACTGTGGCTGACCATATCAGATGTTGTTGTAGAATCCCTCGAGGATATTACATCCTGCACATTGGTTGATTGTTGTTACCACATCTAGGTAGCGTGCTCGAGTCTGGAAGCCACAAATGCAGACATGAAGAAAAAATTGGAGATAGTTAGATCGGCGTTGCCTATTCTATCTAAGATATACACCAAGACAATAGATGAGAAGATCAACATCATCGCCACTGCAAAAGAATCACTCATTGATGGGTTTTCCCTAATGGATAAAGTACATGATTAGTCAGGTAACCTAGCCATAAAGAATCAACTTGTCTACCCTATGCGAGAACAACTTCAAGTTTTACTTGCCGACAACAAAAGATGCATAGAGTCCATCAAACTACAAAAGATTGATGATGAAATCACCACCCTTGAGGCCCAAGTCGAACAGATAGAGGAGGAATCCACAAAAGAAAAGAAGAAAATCAAAGACCTTAGACCTTCGTCCGCCTACATGCCCTTACCCTGAAAGAAGTTTGCAACAACAACAAAGATCAATGGAACAAACTACAAAGAAGAAGGTTGAGTCAGCTAACATCCAGCACAACAAAGGAATTCACCAAACAGGCTGACTCCATAGTAAGTGTGTGGCAAACAACAATGAACAAATACAATAATTTCAATCAAGAAATGACAACAATTGTTCTTGAATTGTGGCCTTTGTTTGGAGAAGGAGGCTAGCAGAATGCAGAAGAAGCAGATGAAACAATATTCCCTCTGAGGGAAGAACAGAAGCAGCCGCAAGAAGAAATACCCGCAGAAACAACCACAGGACCCACAACAATAGAGATAGATTGACTCAAGGATGAGTCAAAGAACTATGGTCGGGGCTTGTTGGGGCCTTTGTTTTGAATTTTGAAAGTTTTGAAGGTGTGAAGAGGGAAAAACATGTGGTGGGAACAATGGTCAACTTGTGGGGAAGACAACTGGGAAAGGGAGCAAGACCATGCAATCGTGGGATAGTTGTGGTAAGGTGGCAAGAACAAGCAGAAATAATCGAGTGAACAAGGAGGAGGACAAGAAGTAGCCGAGGGGATAAACATCTGAATGGAACTGGAAGTTTGAGTAGTAGAGGAATAGATAAAAGGAGAGAACAACATGAAGAAGAGGGTCGGTATCTGAGGGAGTCTGGAGCACAAAAGAACTTGATCAGAAGCCGGAGCAGTGGTGGGAAGGCCAGAGCTGGGCTCAGTCTAAAATCTGGAACATTCTGTGGTCATGGTATTTTATGTATTTTCTCACGACTTTATTCCAAATGTATGTTGTAATGGATCTTCTATTGAATTAATATGAATGAGTACTTGAACCAGTTATATAGTATTATCTGTGTGTAATATTGTGATTTATGGGCCTGCTCAAAAGTTTTAATTGTGAAGGTCCTTCCTCATATGAATGTGACCTCTATAGCGATATAATGTCATGATGAATGTATGCTTTAATTTGTACGTAGAGTAATGGTTGGGTCATCCTTGATATCCTTCTGAACCCTTCTTTGTTTCAGTCACAACACGCCTCGGGTGAGACTCCTTATCCCTTGGGGTAGGGTGAAAATTTTGGCGTTGTCCTAGACTATAGCGGTCCCTTGTTGGCCCCTTGTGCCTGAACCCAGGGTCTTTCCCTGATGACATTTTTGTGCCAACATCATTGTAGTCAATTTGGTTACAATCTTTCATGTTGGTTACATTCTTGTTTGATTGATTGCATGTATCATTCTTGCAGGTTTGCTTTCTAGTATCATTCACTCTTGCTTGATTGTATGTGCTTAGGCATATGGGTAGTTGTTCACATATTGCTCATGCATGTCATGTTTGCATGTGGTCAAGTGTACAATGATGTAGTGGTCGTTGTCATTCATGAGGTCATGGCGTGTGTTATTTTTGAGGTCTGCATTGATGACTAGACCCTAGCTAGAATTATGGTTTCATGGTCATATGATTATGTATTAAGTTCTATATGCCATCATGATTATGTTATACATGTATCACGCTAATATTTTGATCTTGCAGACAAGGTATCCTCCTCGGGCTATGCTAACGTATGTTGGTTTATTGTGATTTTGTTTAGCTGGCATGATATACCTTGCAGGAAGAAATATCAAATGGCTAGAAATATGGTTGACTACTAAGACTCTCCCTATGAATCCGAAGAGTAGTATGGTGTTGGTAACTCTTCTAATTTTGAAGTTACACTTAGAAGCTTAAAGGAAGAAATAAGGAGTTGTAAGGCAGATAATGACAGAATCATGCAGGCACAGGAAAAGCTAGCAGAGGTAAATTCAGTCATACTTCAGAGTTTGTCATATTTGCAGTGACAGGGACCACGTCGGATCATCTATGAGAAAGAAGACCGAACTAATGGGGAATATGGCAGTAGGTCGCATGGTGGTCACAGGTCAGATAGTGATGACATGGTCAGAGATGGAAGAACGTTGGACACTCTAGATAGGAGAAGGGATAGTCACAGGTACTGTTCTAGTTCAAGTTCTGACATGCATGATGATCGATTTCGTTATCATCCTTATAGGAGGAGTGATAAGGGGTATTTTACAGATGATTTTAAGAAATAAAATCCACCTACTTTTGGGCCTGGTGAGGCTACATGGGAGATGACTAATCAAATACCACCATGAGCTATGTTATAAAGCTCCAATAAGCAGTATGGGTGTCATGTCATTATGATGTTATGTTGTTATGTTTTCATGTTGGTTTGTTTCTTAGCAGGATGATCATTGTAAATACTGCATCAAGCTAAGTTATAAAGCTCCATCAGTAGTATATGTTTTGTTTACAACGATTTTGTGGTTATAAGTGTTGTTGAACACCGAGGATGGTGTTCTCCGAAGGGGGAGGGTTTTGTAATAGCCTTGGTGAAAAATCCATGTAATAAAAGTAAATAAAGGAAAAATAATAACCATGGATGATGGGACACTTATTCCAAGCTGAATGTTGGGCAAAATCCTAGTGATGGGGATCATTTGTGATTGGTTATGGCTAAGGAAATTAGCAAATTAAATGGCTAAGTCTTTGGAAAGGAAAAATGGCATTTTAGCACCTTTATTTATGAAAATAATGGAAATTAGGAGAAAAGGGAGGTGAAAGGTCACAGGTTGCATGTGAGGAGGAAATTGAAGGAAAATAATGGAAAATGAAGAAAATAGAGGCCTCATTCATAAAAAGGCTTCTGAGGATTAGTCGGTAACCTTTTTTCAGTTTAGTGTTGGATCTCTCTCTCATATTGTTGGAGACTTAGAGTTTTCTTGGAGCACTCTTGGAGGGTGTGGCATACATGGATTCTTGGAGCAAGGAGGAAAAAGAAGAGCAGGAAAGCGCAGGAGGGGATCGAGATCATAAACTACATCATATTTTCTTGTAGGTACCGAGTTGCATGTATGTTTTCTTCAATAGTTTTGGCATGCATGACATATGCATGTGGTTTGTTGCTTGTGATCTGTCAATGGCATGGAGGATGGTCAGGATTGATAGTAGATTGCCTAGCCTTGCCATTTCCTAGATAGCCATGGTGATTATGGGTTCATTTTTCATTGTTGTGTTTTGTTTATTTCTCATGTTTCCTTAGCTTGGATTGAGTCATTAGTCCCATAGCCTTGGTTAGAAAAACACTCTGGAGCATTGGAACAACTTGGGTTGAGTTACTAGTCTCGTAGCTTTGGTTGGACAAATGCTCTGGAGCCCTTGTCGGGTTGAGTTACTACTCTTGCAGCCTTAGTTGGACAAGTGCTCTGGAGCTCAGTAAAAGTTGTGGGTTGAGTTACTAGTCCCAAAGCCTTGGTTGGACAAAAACTCTGGAGCCTTGGATGACTGAGTTAGAGACTGATTTGATGATGGTTTTGGTGATGTCTGACAGTGAGGTGGAATCATTGTTTGATGGGTTGAGGTGGATGGCCTCTTGAAGCCCTGGATGGTTTTTTATTGATGTGTTTTATGATATCCCACATTCATGCTTAGAATATGGAACGAGGGTGAATGGCTGAAGAGAGATTTGGCTCAGCCATTCTACGGTCGGGTGGAACATGGAAGTCCCATCCTGAGTGATTTTTCATAATTAATGAAAGGTTATTTCTCCTTGTATTCTATGAGCATTTTGATGGATTATATGTGGTCTATATGGTTGTCTTTCAAGAGTATTTTTGTTGCTATAATACTGGTTATGTATGTGTTTTATGACAGTAGCTACGTATGGATTTCATCATGTTTTTACTTGTAATTGAATGATCAATGTATCTATGACCTAATGGATGGAATGGCAGTTGATGTGTTGAGGCATCAATGGTTCTTATTGATTCTCAGCTAAGTATGAGACCCCTATGCTCAGAACTGTAATTTACACCTGTAGATTGCATATTCATGATATGTTTGTCGAAATTCCTGTCATGGATAGTAGGGGTCTAATCAAGGTCTTGAACAATTATTTTCTTTAGTACTGTCATTTCCATGTTATTTTACTAATATGAAGAGATGGTTCAATTCTGGGTAGTGACCTAGGCGTGAAAAAGTGGCTCAAATCCTGGAGTCACTAGCATAACACTAACAAATTTAGTCTTTGGTTGCTGGCAGGCAAGCCTATGAGAGTGAATTTGGATTTCTGGTCGCTGTCATGCTTATAGCATGAGAGAGATTGAGGCTTAAGTTGTCCAAAATTTCAGTGGGACCCAAGGGAAAGTTTTCTAAAGTATTAGATTAATTCCTAAGGGTCATGTAGCTAATGTTGAATGTATGTATGGTGTGTTTCCATTGGTTCCACTTCCTTAACATGACTTAGGAGGTCGAATCTTATAATAGTGGTCTCTCGTTGCATGTTTACCTCGGCTGGTCAATTGCTTGGGTAGATGTGGGAGGAGGGTGTTATAGTCAGTACCTTTTGTTATTTTAGTTTTGGAGCTCTGTCTCTATTCTCTCTCTCACACACTCTTGGACACTTAGAGTTTTCTTGGAGAACTTCAACATTGGATCAAGAAAATAAAAGAAGGCAAAGAGGAAGCAAAGATCAAGCAAGGAAGAGTAGGATCAAGAAGCTATAGTGGGATTATTTGTAGGTATAAAGTTGCATGTACGATTTCCTTGCTATTTTTGGCATGCATGGCTATGCATGTGTGTTGTTGGTTCTCTTGTTATCATTCAAATGGGTTTTTCCAGGTGTGACAGTGTTCTTCATCCTTGCCTTTCCATTTTTAGATAGCCATGGTGTGATGGGGGTCTCGTGTTTTGGTTGAGCTGGATTGTCAGATGGATTCAAAACTGAGTGAGGTGGTCTTTGAAAGAAAGAACACATGGCCTAGTTATCCCTGAATCAAACTGTGAATTGTGGTAAATCCTTGGCCTAGTGGCCCCTAAACCAGAATGTGGATTGTGGTAAAGGTGGATTTTGTGTTACCTCGGTGGGCCTAGGATTCCTTGGCTGGTGAATGGTGTGATATACGATAAATCCTAGATGTGGGTACCCTTGATCAGGCCTAGGAATCCTTGGCCAGTGGATGGAATGATACACAGTAAAGCCTGGAGGGTGGGTTCTTGATTAGGGCCTAGTGATACAGTGTGGATTGTGGTAAATCCTAGAGACTAGGAGACATGAAAATTCCTCATAGTGTAGGTGAAGAAATATGGTGGCATTCATGCTTGTTTAGGGCCTAGTGATATGGTGTGGATTTCGATCAAGCCTGGTTCTATTGATGAGGGTGAGATGGTGTAGCTCCGGGGAGCCCTGGTTCAGTTTTGGTTGAGTCCCACATTAATTCTTGGAATATGGTACGGGGGTCATTATCTAAAAGAAATATTTGGTTCAACCAATTTATGTCAGGTGGTTCATGGAAGTCCCTTACCTGATTGGATTTTGTATTCATTAATAAAAGTTATTTTCCTTGGTATTTTATGAGCAAATGTATTGGTTCATATGTGGCATTTATGGTTTTTTTATCCTCATTATTTTTGTTGTTGATATGTTGGTTATGAGTATGTTTTATGATAGTGATGATATTTGGATCTCATCATGTCTTGACTTGTAAATTAATGAACAATTAATATATGACCTAATAGATAATAATTCATCTAATGTGATAAGGCATCAATGGTTATCAGCAATTATCAGATAAGTATGAGACCCCTACGCTTAGATTTGTTGTTATGACTTGTAGAATGTATATTTGTGACATGTTTGATGAAATGTTTGTCATGGCTAGTAGGGGTCTAGTGAAGTCTTTGTTTAAGTATTTGCATCATTATCATTGTTTTGAGGTTATATACCATTTCTGGAAGTCTCATGAAGTTCTAGGTAGCAGCCTGAGTCCTGGCCCCGAAATAGTTGCACAAAATATGTGGTCGCAGGCTCAGAACTAGCTGAAAAAGACCTCATTCGATTGCATGCCCTTGTTGTGAGAGTGACTGGAGAGTCCCAGTCACATGCATGCCCATGTCATGGGAGCGACTGAGGCTCTAGGTCAGGAAAATGTTAAGTTGCCTAAGTCACCTTGAAAGGTTGGTTGGCTCATAGAGGTTTTGTAGCATGTGTGGAAGGTCAATTTGGTTTTGTTTTCCCGTTTCACTTCCTTACCTCTACATGGGGAGTTGAATCAAATCTTAGTAGCGTATAGTCACATGTTTACCCTAACGGATCTATTAACTTGGGTAAATGTGGGAGGAGGGTGTTACAATAGTGGTTGTTTCAAGCATTTTTATTGATGGGTCGTGGTATTGAGCCCATGGTATTATAAAATGAACTTAAAATAAAATAATGTAAATGATTAAAGTTACCAACAATCACACTAGATTCATTAATGAAGGCCCACTAGGTAGTTGGCTTTGTGATATTAATATATATAGAATTCATATAATATGATCTCAATAATCAATATTATATTGGAATTCTAGTCACTAAGTAGTTACTTTTTGTGATACCATTAATATTAGATAAACTTGACTTAGTGAAAGAGTTAGGGTTGTTAGGACAATAGTGGTGGTTTTGGGCACTTCTATTAGTAGCCCGGGATATTGAACCCATGGTATTATAAAATAAACTTAAAATAAAATAAAGTAAATGATAAAAGTTACCAATAACACACTAGATTTACATGTACCATAAACTTGAGTTGTGAAAGAGTTAGGGTTGTTAGGTCAATAGTGGTGGTTTTGGGCACTTCTATTGGTAGCCAGTTGTATTGAACACATGGTATTATAAAATAAGCTTAAAATAAAATAATGTAAATTGTAAAAGTTACCAACAACACACTAGATTTATGTGTACCATTAATATTAGATAAACATGACTTAGTGAAAGAGTTTGGGTTGTTAGGTTGATAGTGGTGGTTTTCAGCACTTCTATCGCTAGTTAGTGGTATTGAACCCATGGTATTGTAAAATAAAGTTAAAATAAAATAAAGTAAATGATAAAAGTTATTACAACACACTAGATTTACATGTATCATTAAGATTAGATAAAGTTGACTTAGTGAAAGAGTTAGTGTTGTCAGGTCAATAGTGGTGGTTTTGGGCACTTCTATTGGTAGCTCGTGGTATTGAACCCATGGTATTATAAAATAAACTTAAAATAAAATAAAGTAAATGATAAAAGTTACCAACAACACACTAAATTTAAGTGCACCATTAATATTAGATAAACTTGCCTTGGTTAAAGAGTTAGGGTTGTTAGGTCAATAATAGTGGTTTTGGGCACTTCTATTATTAGCTCGTGGTATTGAACTCACGGTATTATAAAATAAAATTAAAATAAACTAAAGTAAATGATAAATTTACCAACAACACACTAGATTTATGTGTACCATTAATATTAGATAAACTTGACTTGGTGAAAGAGTTAGGGTTGTTAGGTCAATATTGGTGGCTTTGGGCACTTCTATTGGTAGCCCGTGGTATTGAACCCATGGTATCATAAAATAAAATTAAAATAAAATAAAGAAAATGATCAAACATACCAACAAAACACTAGAGTTAAGTGTACCATTGATATTAGATAAACTTGACTTGATGAAAGAGTTAGAATTGTTAGGTCAATAGTGGTGGTTTTGGGCACTTCTATTGGTAGTCCGTGGTATTGAACCCTTGGTATTATAAAATAAACTTAAAATAAAATAAAGTATATTATAAAAGTTACCAACAACACATAATTTACGTGTACCATTAATATTAGATAAACTTGACTTGGTGAAAGAGTTAGGGTTGTTAGGTCAGTAGTGGTGGTTTGGCCACTTCTATTAGTAGCCTGTGGTATTGAGTCCGTGTATTATAAAATAAACTTAAAATAAAATAAAGTAAATGATCAAAATTAGCAACACCACACTAGATTTATGTGTACTATTAATATCATATAAACTTGACTTAGTGAAAGAGTTACAGTTGTTAGGTCAATAGTGACAGTTTTGGGCACTTCTATTGGTAGCCCGTGGTTTGAACCCACGGTATTATAAAACAAGCTTAAAATAAAATAAAGTAAATTATAAAAGTCACCAACAACACACTAGATTTACGTCAATAGTGGTGGTTTTGGGCACTTTTATTGGTAACCCCTGGTATTGAACCGGTGGTATTATAAAACAAGCTTAAAATAAAATAAAGTAAATGATAAAAGTCACCAACAACACACTACTAGATTTACGTGTATCATTACTATTTGATAAACTTGACTTAGTGAAAGGGTTAGGGTTGTTAGGTCAATAATGATGGTTTTGGGCCCTTCTATTGGTATCATGTGTCTTCATTAATAACAGCGTGCTAAGTGGTTAGGTTTTGAGATATTTATAGAGGTAGAAACCATATCATCTGATATTGGTATTATATTGAAGCTCTACTTATTCATAGAAAGAAAGCCTATTGGAAACCTCTCATCAAATATCACTCGAAAGCTTCACACAGATATGGAATTTGTTTTTGGTTATAATCAAATAAAATAATTTTAAGTTAGATTCATCTGGTTGGTTTTGATATAGTTAATGTTTCTGAATTGTGTATATCAATCTTAACTTAGTTTTATGAAAATCCAAGAATTTGAATCATTTCTAAAATATGTCTACATATTACTCAGAGGGAAAGTTAATTTATATACTTTTTTCTTTAAATAATGTTAGGGTACATTATCGTAGCAACTTTGTGCTGATGCACTATGGAGTTTGAGAGATCACGCTAATACAAAATAGGTTTAGTTGAGCTTGGAGGTCGTAACTACCTTCCCATTGTGCAGTATGTACGTTATCCAGTTGTTGTTGAAGTCTCAAACTCCTGTACATTATCCAGTTGTTGTTGAAGTCTCAAACTCCTGAATGTATTGGGGTTAAGTAGATAGAATGCTTGTTAATGTGTTCATTTGGAGAATTGTTAGTGGCTATATTTGAATAGACAGATAAGATGTTTGTTAATGTTCCATTTGCACTCGAAACGGGATCACTTTCTTGCTTACCATCGTGATTTCCTCTTTTCTCGTTGACTTTCTTGCTTAGCATAGTGATTTCCTTTTTCTCGTTAATGTTTCCATTTGAGCTCATAACCGGATCACTCTGTTGCTTAGCGTCCTGATTTCCTTTTTCTCATTCAACCTTATTGGTTGTGGTTCCTTCTTTGTGTTTTTCGGTTTTTTTTTGTTTTCCCTTGTTATAATATGAATTTCCTGGCCTAGTTTTTATTAATGTTTAATGCCCTATTAGATTTTAGGTTATCTCTCTTCCTCTAATGACTACTGTGGAAATTACTATGCACTGTGGAAATTACTATGCAGACTATTTGAATCCCTAGCAGGCTACCGTCAACATCACAGTTCTAAAGATGAAGAGATACAAATATAAACTCCCAAGAATTGGATGTCATCCATGATGTCTTGAAACTATCATCAACCATCATTACTCAATCTGCTTAAAAGTAAAATGATTGCGAATTTACATGCCCCATCTTTCCATTCACCCTAGGCTGCAATCGTCGTTTGGCATGGAGATCTCCCACTAATTGTTTGCAAGGAGGAGATCTCCTGATGATGTTGTTTCAGGGTCATTCCACATCCTTACCCTCTGCACGGGGAAATTCCGACATCTTCACTTGGTAAGCCATCTCGTTTTCCAAATTAGTTGTTGCATACCTTCCTATGTTCTCCAAATAATGAAAGTCAATACTAATTATCACTAAACCCTAATTATAATTAGGGTTTTTTATTTTTATTTTTTAACCCAGCTGGGCCTCGTAGTTATTTGAATAACCAATAGAAAATAAAAATTAAAGTCTTGATTTGTTTCCCGTAGATTGGAAGCACAGGGGCTGGAGCTATTTTGGTTGAACATGGAGCATCAACACACTGTTCCTGCATCTCAGACAGCAATAGAGAACTTGCCTACACAGATAATCTGCGTTGATCAAGTTACCAGTGGAAATGCATTTTGTGCCATCTGTGCAGATCTGATGCCCGTTGGTGAAGCAGCGAAACAACTACCATGTAACCATCTGTATCATAGTCATTGCATCATTGAATGGCTTAATCGCAGAAATATCTGTCCAGTGTGCCGTTATAAGCTGCCCACAGATGAACCAGAGCCCAGAGATGAATTGCTCGGGGAATTTGAAAATGGGCATCAACACACTTTTCCTGCTTTCTTCGAAGATGGGCATCAACGCACTGTTCCTGCATCTAAGACAGCAATCGAGAACTTGCCTACACAGATAATCTACGTTGATCAAGTCACCAATGGAAATGCAGTTTGTGCCATCTGTACAGACATGATGCCAGTTGGTGAAGCAGCGAAACAACTACCATGTAACCATCTGTATCATAGCCACTGCATCATTGAATGGCTTAATCGCAGAAATAACTGCCCATTGTGCCGTTATGCGCTGCCCGGAAGATGAGCCAGACACCCAGTAGTAAAATTTGTAGGAATTTATGCTGGGAGATTGGGAAACAAACTTTATTTATTCAGAAAAGTTCTGAAACTTTGTCAGTCATCTTATCATTATGAACAGCATAGTTTTTCATATCATTAAGTGACCCTTTTTTTTGAAATGTTGTTTTATATATTTTTTATATAAACTATGTTGTTGTTAATGATGTGTTACTCGAGTTGGTTCTATGGAACAATGGTCTATATTTTGTGAAATGATCTGAATGTTTTGTGATGCAATAGTTATGGAAGTTAGTGCTAGCCAGAGCAATTTTTTGTTTCCTAAGATTGGGAAAGACTCACAGAAACATGTAATTAATATTCTTTAGTATAATTTTGTTAGTTTAATTTTAGGTTTTAAATAATTTATTTTATCTGAAACTAAATAAATAGTTGACATAGAATTGGTTTTGGCTGCTCAAGAAAGTTGTAAGAAAACCGGAACCTGGTGCTTTTTGGTGGAGAGAAATTGATTTTGGTTAAGCAATTAATTAGAATAAATAATTTTTATGGATGAAAATATTAAATTAATATTTATTATTTTGGGAAGGAATTATCCCTAAAGAATTTATGGGGAACTTTGATGGGTATTGGCTTATGGAATTATGTGGTGAAAGATAAATATTTATAAAATAAATTATTAACTAAATATATTAAGGATTTTTTAAAAAGATCAGGAACGCTTTTATAATTTGGAGGTTATTGATTGGTTTGGAATATAAGAAAAAGGGATCAATTGTTTATTGGAGATATTTATATTGGGGGTGGAGATACTTATAATATGTTATTTGATTTGACCCGTGATTTGAATGGTAGGGGGTAAAATTTGAATGTGTTATGTTCAGATTGTTTAGTAGCAAAATAGGAGAGGTGCATCTCAAGTTTGAAACATTATTGAAGATGTATAGGAGATACATTAGTATGGAAGGGTTCTGTAGGTTATGTTGTTGTAAAAGAGACATGAAATAGCGTGTAGAGAAGTAATTGTTCCTGTGAATGGTGATTTCAGATATTTGGAAGTGGTCTATTTTTAAAAATTTAAAATGTTTTTGTTGGTTATTACTAGAATGTTGTTACTCGATCTGATCTTAACATGCCATAATTACATCAAACATGGGGTTATAAGGCTAGTATGTGTAGTCTTTTCCATAAATATCAAGAGAATATTGACAATTTATTTGTCTTTTTGTTAGGTGACTAAATAGGTGTGGCCAGAGATTACTTTGAATTTAAAGATAATGTTTCATTGCAATAGAAGATAATTTGAGGATTATTTCTATTTTTGGCAATTGAGTACTTGTCACTTAAAAAAATTACCTATTTTTGTGGTTTGGGGCATGTGGTGACTCACGAATTTAACATTCTTTGAGAATAAAATTATTCCTAACATTTTGGTATGTTTGAGAGCCGCGGGTCTATTCAAATAATTTGATAAAGATATTAGGAGAAACTACTAGTGCAAGTCAAAGTGAATTTGTTGAAGGTGGCATGGTCTTGATTATAAATCCTAACTACAGGTTTAATTGATGGATAGGATGTGGCAAAGGAACTAATGCTAGAGAAGAGTTAGTTGCACTGTTGGGATTATTATACTATGTTCTCATAAAATATATTACTGTGTTGTTGATATTTTTTTTTCTAAATATGACTAATTCTATTAATGTAACAAAAAATAATACATGGAGGCATCGCCTCTTCAGAACCTGTCTTAGATTTTACCATGTTTTAACAAACAATAACTGAAAATGACTGCCCTCATTGGGGAAACCAGTCCAAAACTCGAGAAGTGTGCTGCCCACGCAGGGGAACCAGCCTGTAATAGCATTGTGGAATAGTTTTTTGAACAAAACAACAAAATTGACAACAATTACAACAACAAACATCAGAAAAGACCCCTAAGTTGGTGACCGGGTGCTCAAAGAAACCTGAAATAAACCTTGGCCTGCTAGGTGTCATTAGGTGGCAGAGGTTCCTCCACAATTAGACACCTGTAAGCCTCTAAGTCATCTTCGTTGTGCTGTTGCTCGCTCGTCGTTGCTTCCATATTCGTATTTCCGCCTGGAGTATTGTGTCCCGGAGCTGCGTCCGTTCGGTTCAGAGCTTCACCATGTGTTCTACAAGTCCCAGAGCTGCTACCAGGAGTTTTCCTTCTGCTGGTGTCAGTCCTTTCCTGAATGATGTGAGCTGGGATGACAGAGCTCTGTGGCTCCTCTCTGAAAGCAACAGAAATGGTAGCAATAATGCATGGGCGCTCCAGCGTGCAACGAAACTGGAACTGGGTAGAATGGCAGGGTTGCATCATCGGGACAGAGGCATTAGGAGGTTGATGAGCATCTGCAGCATGCCATTATGAGGTTGATGAGCATCTGCAGCACGCCTAGAGCCGGTCATCTGAGCATGCCCCCTACCACTGCAGGTGGCAAGATAACGATCCGTGAAGTGAGCCTCTGTCAAGGGAGAGGAGGAATCTGAAGGAATAGAGTCAGGGAGGGACAGCGAGGGAGGGTAAGTTGCTCTGCCTCTGCTGCTGCCCCTTCTACATCGCATCCTGTGTCGCAAACGAGGCATATTTGCCTGGCTGGAGTTGGTTCGACGAGTGCTAGGAGGAGCAAGACGAGGGATAGAATGGCCAGTGGGAGAATGGGGAATTTGAAGTTCAAAAGCAGAATTCAGGGCCGAAGTAGCAGTTCTGAAGCAGCAAAGCAGATTATGTGAGAAGTGGGCACCTTCAACCATTTCAATACAGTAGAGGATCTAGCACCTTCTCCTCATTTTCATGCGTGAGCTTGGCTCTGCAGCGGCGGGGAGGCAGTTACAATTCAAAGGATGCGTAACAGGGGAAGGCAGTCCAAAATCGCCATCTTATGGATCAAAGTGAGGATTCCTCGGCTTTCACACAACATTAAAACACCATTAATTATGGGTGTGGGCTTCTAGATGGAAGCGTGGATGGCCATGTGGCCGCGCCACTTGCCAGCCCAGATTTGTTGCGTTGTACCAGCGTGATTAATCCCCCGCATCCAGGAACTGTGTTGTTGATATTATGAGACTCTAATGTCATTATTGATTAGGTAGCTAGAAAATATGTACTTCATGTTTCTAAATTATGTTATTGGATTTAGGTTTAGAATTTAAAAGCTTAATTTCATAATATTTCATTTTCTCATATTTTTTGGCAATACAATAAGTAGATAAATTATCAAAGAAAGCCCTTTGAAGAATGAATATTTCTTGTTTTTTTGAAGAATTAAGCGAACAAAACATCATAGATATTGATTTCCTACATATGTAAATAAAGAAAAAAGAGATTTATTTTTACTGAAGATAACCTTTGGTTGAAGACATTTTTTTGAATCTCACAAGTCAAGTGTTTTTTTTTACAAGATTAATTTCATAGTTTTTTAAGCATTTCTATCAATGATGCTTATGATACTATAATTTATAATATTCATACTATAATTTATAATTTTCATATTATGCATGGTAATACTGAAGGTACCTATTTATATATAAACAATTATGTAATTGATATGTAATAGATATGGTGCTTATATATATGAAAAGACAATTATATGTAAAGACATCTTTTTTATTCTAAATAGATATTGAAAAACACTTGTATGTAAATATATTTATTTAATACTATGAAAATTGTGTGTTTTCAATCATTGCAGTTTCCATTAGAGTAATTTTTTTAGATGTTATTATATAGAATTTTTATATTAAATAAATTAGCATAAATCAAATTTATATATTTTTTTATTAGTTTTGTGTTATTAAGATAAATTTAATTTAATTTTTGTTGATTTTTATTATAAAAAATATGTATACAATTTACTTTTTTATAATTATTTTAAATATTTAAATTTTTTAAAATAAAACAAATAAATAAATAAAAATTTATTATAAAATTTAATATAAAAATGTCTAAAATAAAAAATAAATATATTTTAAATAAATATAATATTTCGTATTTATACAAATTTTTAATACAATTTATTGTTATTAATAATAAAAATAACAATAATAATAAACTTGAAATAACTTATCTTCCACTTTCCTACTCTTTTCCTAACCATATGCGTCCACTGATTCGTTTTACCAACAAGATACTAAATTTAGTAGTGCTAATTTTGTTTTAAGTTTCACGTGTGCATAGGGATTTAGTCTACAATAAGAAACCTATAATAAAATGATAATATATCTCTGGTTGCACAATTAAGTTCTGTGTGAACAATTCTTGGCATTTTTATGTAGGTGGTGGCGTTAAGAAAACCCTAGTGGGCTGATCGACTTATTTGTACTAAATAAAATTCAAAACTACATAGCTTAAATAAAAATAAAACCCATAATCCAGTTTACACAAATATAGTGCCAAAGGTGAGGAGGGAGAAGTCGAACTTTTCTTCCTTCCATTTTAGCTCATACAGTTCTGAACGAATATGAATTGAGGTCAAGGGCAAATATTCATTTAGATTATAAAGTTTTAAACGAATATGAATTGAGCTCAAGGGCAAATATTCATAGGCAGAAATGCGAATGAGATAATATTTATTTTTTATTTTTACTTTATTAAATTAGCATATATTCATTTTAAGTACTATTTTTTTTTGTTGATTAGGAGAATTGGTAATGGTTGTGGTATCGTACTCGCTTATTTTAAATACCATTTTAATATGAGTAAAGAAAATCAAATTTTTTCAGGTGTAAATTTTTGTACAATGTAAAATACACTATGTTATTTTTCATTGTTTGGTTGTATTTTTGAATGCTAAATAGAATATATATAAGACTAGTTAAAAGTTTAAATCATAAAAACTTAATTTTTCATGATATTTACATAAATTTTTAAAATAGTTTATAATATATAAGCAATTGACATTAAAATATTTACATAACATGTGCATCAATACATTTTATGAAGCAAATTAAAATGATTTTTTATTATTAACATATTTTTAAGTATATGTCAATATTACTTAGTATTAAAAGATTTAGGAGATAGACTATATATGTGAACTTTAGATGGAAAGAGATTTGTTGAATTTTGTTTTTATTAATAATAGATGGGGATATTTAATGAAGAGTGAATATGCAATCCACTCACACTAATGAAGGAGGGGATACGTGGTAGGATTGACTTGGCAAGCTTGGGGGCGGTGATAACGTGTCATGGTGAATTTATATGTTTTTTTTTACAATAATGGCTAGATTTTATTTAAGATTTGGCAAAACAGCTGCCGAGGGCTTTAACAGGGCTACTCTGTGTTTCCTTGTTACAGATTTTTCTTTCGTTTTGATAGGAGGCGAGGAGAGTACATTTAGCTTCTGATAAGTACGCTGATGGGATTACACTGTGTTTGCAGATAATGGCTTGAATATGCGCTTGATCTGGTTTCAGAGTGGCGTCTTGATTTTCCACTGTGTTTGCTTGCTGTGTCTTAGCTCTACTTCCTAGCTTGCAGAGAGGAGACCCATCGCATTGGACTTTCATTGCCGAGTCTTCCAATAGCTCATTGCTTGTTTTCTTTTGGTTTGTCTGGTGGATTCTTACTTTGTGCTCAAGTTTGCCAAGTGAGGTGTCAACATTGCCGGCATTGCTTTCCATTTCATCATAAATTGCAACAGAGGCCTTTCTGCTATCTAAACTAGCCTTGATGTAGCCCTCGTGAACCCCCCAACACCTACCCAACTGATTGCAGAATGACGCAACAATGAATTCCAACAGAGAGCAGAGAGCGAAAATGATGGGGTTGCATTCTGATTTTTTCCTTGTAGATGAGTCCGAGTCTCCTAACAGCTGCCAGCTCATTTTGGTCCGGTCCCGAAGCTCTGGGTATTGGAGAGTAATCTGAAACAGAGGATTGCTCAGAGGAATAGAGGCCCAGTCTTCTCCAGAATTATGGAATGCTGCAGTTCGATTCAATATCATTTACTAACAGTGATCTCCTGCTCCGGAGAGAGCCTAGATTGGCTTCCAAGTCCGCCTGTGAGTTTAACTTCCTCAGAATATGAAAGAAGGAGATTTTGTGAAACTTGGGCAATACTAGCCTGATTTTTTTTAGTGTGGAGGCTAATTGTACCTGAGAAGGGTTCTTTTGAGAGTTCATAGCCTGGATAATTAGTCTAGAGTCTCCAAAGACTGAGATGGATAGGAAATTCCTCTTGATAGCCAGATTTAGACCCTGCCACAGAGCAAGAGCCTCCGCTCTGTTGTTTGTTTCATGGCCCAGACCCCATGCAAAACGCAGCTCAGTTGAGCCTCTAGGACTCAAGATAACTCCACCACCACCCACCGCTCCTGGGTTACCTTTAGAGGCCCCATCAAAGAAAAGGCAGTGATCATCTAGAGCTGATCTCCATTTAATGAATTCCTGTTCTTCCAGACGAATTTCCCAATGAGAAAAGGCTTTTGCAGGAGGAATGGGTCTATCCTAATGGTTTGGAACTAGCTCTTTTAGCCATTGATCTTCCTCGCTATCCAGAATCATACCATTTCTTATGGCGGGTTTGGCTTCTAAGGCCTCACCCAATAGAGCTTTGATTTTAGTGATAATTCTAACAGGATTACAACTCTCCTCCCTGAAAATTCTATTGTTCCTCTCCAGCCACAGTTTCCAGCATGTGAATTTGGGAATCCACATCCAGCCAGTCTTGAGAAGGCTTTTTTGGAGAGACAGAATGGGGATAACTTGGCCCAGTTTCTTAGCAGGTCTGGAATATTTCCAAGAAGCTCTATTTTGTCAGGTCCTAACATCAGGACACCCCTCCAAACTTCTTGAGCAAAGGGGCACATTAACAACAAATGATTAGCCATTTCTTCATCCGAAACACAGAGAGGGCACCTAGAGGGTCCTTCCATTCCACGCCTTCTCAGGTTATCTCTAGTGAGGATACTTTTATGCGCCAATGTCCAGCAAAAGAAGTCAATTTTGGGAAGAGAAGGAAAAGACCAAATAAATTTCCATTGAGTTGGCTCCGGGGGAACATTTGGGACAACCATCATACTTTTGTAACCTTCTGCTGCTGAGTATGAGCCTGAAAGTGAGCCCCACCCTCTTTTGTCCTTAGAAGAGGCCTTTAAAGGAGATTTTCCTTGGAGAAAATCCAGCAATAAAGTGGCTTCACCCCCAGATTCCAACCATCCCAAAGACTTCCTGCATCATCAGTCCAATTGGAGATGTCCCAAAGGGTTTTTAGATTGCTGGCTTGAAGCCAAACTCTGATATTTACAAGTTCTTCCATCTGATTCAAGGGCTGATCTCTAAGGATCGAATCTTCCCAAATTCTTATTTTTTTCCCATTACCTGGGATCTAGTATAGCTTGTGACTGAAATGCTCCATAGCTATGAGATAGAGTTTGAATACTGATGATCCTTTGGTTATTCTTGGAGGTTGGTCCAAACACCTCAAGCGCTGCCCATGAAAATATTTTTTCCACAGAACTCTCTTGCTCCAACTAGGATTCCCAGAAATAATGTTCCAAAGGAGCTTGGAGCCTAGAGCAAGATTTTGGGCTGCTGGATCACACATTTGGAGACCTCCTTCCAAGAATGGTTTCTTAAGAGTGTCCCAGTTTACTAAATGGAGCCTTCTTTCATTATCCCCCCCTCCCATAGAAATCTTCTCAGAAGACCATCCACTTTACTAATAAAGGTTTTAGGGGCAAGTAGAATGGAATTCTGATATAAAGGTAGACTTATGAGAACATATTTCATTAGGATTACCTTCCCAGCATTATTCAACCATGAGGCTCCCCAAGCTTGTATTCTGAGTTTTAGCTTGTCTAGCAGGGGCATCCAGTGAGCTACTTTAGGATTTGATTTGAAGATTGGGATCCCAAGATACTTAAATGACTCCTAGGTCAGGATTCCTTCCATTTCTAACAGCCTTGCTATGTCTGTCAATTCCTTGATCGAGAAATTCCAGCCATAGATCGTGCTTTTTAGATAGTTGATCTTGCTGCCTGAAACCTCCCTATAAATGTCCAACTCCTTCTTGAAGGACCTTGCAAAATTTATGCTAGCTCCTCCAAGAAATAATGTATCATCAGCAAACTGGGCATGATTTATGTCTTTAACATTGTGAGCCATCCTAAGGCCTGGCAGTGTTTGGATCTGTTGACAGTAGTCTAGCTGGAAGCTGAGCACCGAAGCTTGAATGGCGTAAAGAAGCGGGGACAATGGGCAACCTTGTCTTAGCCCCCTCGAGGCTTGGAAGAATTCCGTTGATCGACCATTAACCAATGGCACTATCCAAGGGGAGGCTATGCAGGCTTTCACCCAATTTATGAGAGCTTTTGAGAAGCCAAATTTCTCCATCACAGAAAACAGGAATTCATGTCTCACCCTATCAAAGGCATTTGCCAAATCTAACTTAATCCCCATACCTTTCTCTTTTCGATGACAACTTGAGTGAATTACTTCTTGGACCAGCACAATATTGTCAAGAATCTTTCTCCCTTTGATGAATCCTCCTTGGTTTTCAGGGATGATGACCGACAAAATTTTCTTAAGACAGTTGGCTATTATTTTGGTAACCAGCTTATAACTTGTATTACACAAAGAGATGGGCCGGAATCTGCTGAAGTCGATGGTGCCTTTATCTTTTGAAATCAAGGCAAGGAAGTCTGAGTTGGTACTGCCTCCAATCTTGGTACATGTCTGAGATTTCCCGACCATTCTCAGAAGATTTTTTTTAATTGTAGGCCAACAAGTCAGGTAGAACCTTGCTGTGAACCCAACAGGGCTAGGAGATTTATCCGGTTCCAGGCAATCCAAAGCTTTTTTAAGCTCATTCATACTGTTCGGAGCAGTCAACATAATATTATCAAAATCTTGAACACAATGAGGAATTAAATCAATCGGGAAGGCTTGAGAATCGATAAGAGGGTCTTCCGGGGCTGAGTAAAGATCTTTGAAGAAGGAGTGGGATGCTCTCTTGATGCCTTCAAAATATTTAACCACAGTGTTTTGATAGTGAATTTCATTTACTGTTTTGAAGTGCTTGTGTGCTTCAGCTTGCTTATGGAAGTAGCTTGTATTTTTGTCTCCGACATGTAACCAAAGATTTCTGGACTTCTGTCTCCAGAACTCTTCTTCATCCCTACTTGCTCTATGGAAATCTTTTTGCAGCTCTACTTCTTTTTGAAGAAGGATTTGAGTTACATCGGATTTCTCCATTGTTAATTGATGGACTGCTAAGCTATCATGTGTCTCCTTTCTTTTGGCAGTGGGCGTTTTCAACCTTTTAGCCCACTCCTTGAGCTCTCTTTTAAGTCCCCTCAATTTTTCTTCCCACACAAAGAAAGGGGATCCTTGAACTTGCCAGTTCCAGGCCTCGAAGACCACCTCCTGGAAACCTTCTTGATGTATCCATAGAGGACTAAATCTAAAGGGAATGGGGCCAAGATTTCCATCCAGGGAGAGCTCAAGCAGAATGGGTTTATGATCAGAGGTGTAGTTCGGCAAGATTTTAGAGGTGGCCATTAGACCGCATGTCAAGAAGGAGGTTTGGACAAGAAATCTATCCAAATGAGCAGCATTGTGGCCGGGGCCTATCCTTTTGTTGGAACAGGTGAATTTCATAGATGTGGGCTTGATATCCTCCAGATCCCAACCTAACATGATGTTATATACCTAGGGGGGATAATATGGGGTACCAAGGGTGGTACCCAAGGTAATAATGTAATAATGGGATGGGCCATAGTAATAAATAAGGTGGTTAACCCATGTCATGTAAGGGACCACAAGTAGTTAATAATAATGTAATGGGCCCATGGTATTAGTTGATGGTATGAGGGAACCATGGTAATGACCCATGGTATTGTATGTATGAGGCCTATATAGAGGCTAGAGACTCCACATGGAGGATATGAAGAGAAGAATTATTGTATGAACAGGCATATGGCTTGTGGAGTGTTCTCCTTCCTTAAGGAGTGAATGTATGGTGTTGCCCTACCTTAAGGGTTTTGATTAATAAAGAATCATTTATCTATATTTATCTATATTTAATCATTTGTCTTTTTCTTTAATTCACCCTGCTGTGGTGCCTGTTGTGGTGTCTTCTTTTCCAATATGACTTCAACCACTGAACCCTTATCAGATGTGTCAATACCAGTAACCTGTTCTGCTTCAGCCTCTGTTTGTGTTTGATTATCGACCATCAACTGCTCATCATCTGATATGTCAGTCCCTGGAACATCTTCTGCGTCAACCTCCTTGGATTCTACCTGCTTATTAATGGAAATATCCTGTAATGTAATTTTCTTCTTTTTATACCATAGCTTCAGGAATTTGTTCTGCACATTAATATTGATTGTACCCGCAGATTCCATCCAAGGATATCCCAAAACAAGATCCATATTATCCATATCTGAAGCATAAAAATCACCATGAAGCACATACTTATCCATAGAAAGCTTCAAATCCTTATAGATTTGAACATCCTTATCATTAACCTGTGTATGTTCAATTTGTTTTGCTGGGACTTGCAATTTTTTTGCCAAATTAACACTAATAAAATTATGTTTACAACTAGGATTGATAGAAACAATGATCTTCGCTTTCTGAATCAATCCATGAATCTGTAATAAGGATATACCAGTAGGAAGTACCCCTTTAGGTTCCATAGTTTCCTTCTTTTCTGTAAAAATAAAATCTTTGCTAGGCAATGTGACCTGACAAGCTAACTGGCAAGCCTCCGTCCACGTGGAAGGGTGGTGAAGTAGAACTTGAGCTTTGATGGCTTCTTTAAGACCGAAGATAAAACAGTCCTTGAAGAATGTATCTGTGAGACCCCTAGTGCAGAAGGCTAAGGCTTTAAAAGCGGTAATATATTCCTCCACTGTACCAGTCTGTCGGAGCTTAGTGAGACGGCCCAAAAAAGATTCTTCCTGTTCAAAGCGATCTAGGCCCGCCATCATAAAAATATTGGCGAAAAATTGAAATGGTCACAGATCCGTCAATATTGCTCAGAATCCCTATTATAACCTGTTTTTAGAAATGGAACAATCATTCTGCATCTGCCCATGTGATAAAAATCCTGATCCAGGCACTAGAATTCCAGATCTGCTCTGCTACTCTCCTGCCGTCACCCAAAATGTCTGCAAAAAGAGCTGATTTTAAATCAACGATATCTCCCTCATCCGGACTCCGATTCGACCGATTTTTTTTTTGAAATCTGGTGTTTTTTCCAAAAGAATACAGATCTGCAATTAGATTTTGCAGACCTTGTACCAGGACGTCTAGATCTGCGCCGCAAAATCGCTGCCCTGAAAATTGTCTACAACCCCACTGATTTTTAGATCAGTGATATCTCCTTCATCCAGACTCCGATTCAACTGATTTTTTTTTGAATTCGACTATTTTTGCACAAAGAATCTAGATCTGTAATTATATTTTACAGATCTTGCACCCAAATGTACAGATCTGACCTGCAAAATCGCCGCCCCCGAAACCCTGCAAAAAATTTAAAAAAAAATTCTCCATTGTTTGCCCAAGAAAGTGCTCCGATACCAATTGTTGTAGCTCTGACCCAGAAATATATGATAACAGAGATAACCCAACAATAACACGATCAAATATAGATAAATGATTCTTTATTAATCAAAACCCTTAAGGTAGGGCAACACCATACATTCACTCCTTAAGAAAGGAGAACACTCCACAAGCCATATGCCTGTTCATACAATAATTATTCTCTTCATATCCTCCATGTGGAGTCTCTAGCCTCTATATAGGCCTCATACATACAATACCATGGGTCATTACCATGGTTCCCTCATACCATCAACTAATACCATGGGTCCATTACATTATTATTAACTACTTGTGGTCCCTTACATGACATGGGTTAACCACCTTATTTATTACTATGGCCCATCCCATTATTACATTATTACCTTGGGTACCACCCTTGGTACCCCATATTATTCCCCCTAGGTATATAACACATGAGGTCTTCAACCCATTCTCTGGCTGGGTCCTTGACCGGCGAGCCCCCCTTTTTCTCTTCTGCAGCTAGCGTAACATTTAGATCACCTGAAATAATAATATTTTTTGGATTGTGCAAGAAAAGATAGGACTGAAACAAGTCCCAACAAATTTTTTTCTCAGCTGGTACAATCGGAGCATATAGATTGAACATACTTACTTGATGGCTAGATTCTTTGTGGAGGAGCTTAGTGAATAGCCAGTGGGGGAAACATTCTTCATAAATCAGATCATATTTGGAGCTGTCCCAGAAGGAGGCAATCCCTCCAGAGGCACCTCTAGCACTGACAGCTCTCCCTTGGCCTTTGTGCCAGAATGCTTTGCTTGCTTGGAGGAGTAGAAGGTCCTCCAGCTTTGTCTCCTAGATGAGAAGGATTTCAGGCGAGTACATCCTCACAATGTCTTTCAGAGCTTCTTCTTTCAACCTGCTGCCTAACCCTCTGCAATTCCAGGAGACATATTTCATTATTTACTGGCTTGGGAGGTTGTGGCTCCTTTTGGAGCCTGACCATGCTTGTGCCTAGATCTGGTATTCATCATTCCTTTGAGAGTTTTCTGGGAGCCTTAGAGTACATCCAAATAAATTTTTTCCTCTCTCTATTTCTTCTTGGACTTTCGACCCTTGGCCGACTTGATAGGAGTGACTTGTGAGCTGTCTGACTCGGAGTCTCCATCTTCTGACTCTCCCCCAAAATCGGAGCTAAGACTAATGTGCTCCTCGTTTTCTTCTTTTTCCCCTTGATCATCCTTTGATGGAGGAAGATTTGTTTTTGCCTCGGCTTCTTTCACTTTCTTCGACAGGTCTTCTGGTTCCTCTTGGATCTCAATGGAATCTGCCTTTTCCCCAAAGGAAGAACCTTCTTTTGGAACTTCTTTGGCCTTTGGATTAGGCTAGGGCTTCACCAATGGCCCTGAATTTTTCTTCTCAGTTGGTTTTGGGATTGCCTTGCCCTTTTTGATCTCTTTCCATCCTTCTTCGTCCACTTTGTCCCCTGTTGGAGCTTTTGGGCAATTTCATTGGAAGTGTCCATGTTCGTGACAAGTTCTGCATTTGAAAGGCAATTGCTCATAATCCAATATTTGATAGTGAGGCCATTCTCTGACTGTAAGTTTTACCACTTCGGGCAGTCCAGCTTCCAGATCGACTTCCACAAAGATTCTTGCACAGGTATATTGGTCCTTGTTATTTTCTTTGTCAATGAAACGGCCTAGACCATTTCCAATCTTTTGTAAGGTGTGATAGCTCCAACAATGGATCAGAAGATTGGGGAGCCGGACCTAGACTGGAACCTCTTTAGGGACATCGACTGAAGGATTGAAGTCGAGGGTCCATTTATTAAGATACAGACCCTGATTTCCCATGAAATATGGACCGTTTCTGAATACCAGATCTCGATCTTCTTTGGAGGTGAACTCGAAAATGAAATACCCTCTTCCGATAGCATAGCAGATCACGTTATTTTTCAGCTAATGTCTCCAGTTGCATTGGATCCAGTCATCTGTTGTTTTTGTAGAGGGCTAGCATCCCATAAATTGTCCTACCAACCCTCTGTCAACCAGGGCTAGGGCGATTTTTATCGGTTGATCTTCTGGCAGGGCGATCTCAGGAATTTCCTCCAATTTTTTGATAAATTTCGGGACTTCTGGGTTCAAATGTTTCTTCCCTTTCTACGTTAGCAACCTTCAGAATGCTTCCTCTGATGAGATCGGCGGGGTGGGAGAAGGCTCCCCACCCCCAGGCGCACTCATGGTGGCGGCTATGGCTCCTCTGCGACCGCAATACCTAGCTCAGAGACGCGATCACTGTGTGCAGCTTGATTTTTTTTTTTTTTTTAAATCAAAAGATTATCAACCATGAATTAGATAGTGAACTTGAAATGCAAGATTATGCTTATGCCCTACGTGGTAACATGACAACAAATTCGAATAACATCACCATGGTGAATTTATATGTTATGGTGAAAAAAATCTTGACTTAAATGAATGTTTATTTAATGCTATTAAATCAAACATGGTGATTTAAATAAATGTTTATTTAATAGGTTAGAAAAAAGAACAACCATGAAAAAAGCAAACAAATCTTCTCAAAATAAATTCATATTAAATAATGAAAGAAAATAAAAAGAAAGGAAATAAACATTTTTAAATTCATAAATTAATGAATATATTAATTTTTTTTAAATATAACACTTTAAACATAGTGCAAAATCTTGAAAACAAATTAATATTAGATAATGAATTTGCAAAAAGAAATCTTGATTTAAATGAATGGTGATTTAAATGAATGTTTATTTAATTTTAATTTTAATTTAATAGGTTAGAAAAAAGAACAACCATGAAAGAAGCAAACAAATCTTCTCAAAAATAAATTCATATTAAATAAAATGAAAGGAAACAAATATTTTTAAATTCATAAATTAATGAATATATTAATTTGTTTAAATATAACACCTGAGACATAGTGCAAAATATTGAAAACAAATTAATATTAGATAATGAATTTGCGAAAAAGAAATTGATATAAAAAATAAACGTAATAAGCATTTTGCAAATTCATAAATTCATTTATGATAATTTCATTTCAATATATTAAATTTTAGAAAAATATAACACTAATTCATTTAGTATAATTTTATTTCAATAAATATATTAATTTTTTTTAAATATAACACGTGAAACATAATGCAAAATCTTAAAAACAAATGAATATTTTTCAAAAAAAATTGATATAAAATGAAAAGAAACGAAATGAGCATTTTGTAAATTGATAAATTCATTTACTATAATTTTATTTATATATATATAAAATATAACATCTCAAACATTACTTCTCAAAAATAAATTCATATAAAATAAAATAAACTAAATAAATTCATATAAAATAAAATGAAACGAAATATTATAATGCGACTTAGGTTGGTAGAATAAATAATTTGAAAGATTAGATTCTCTACCACTCCTGAGTGTTGGTCGATTTATATAACTACTTGCAGTGGTCGTTACTTATTACTATTTCTAGAATGTCGAAATCCGCACAAGTGTTAATAGTGGTGGGATGCTAAAACTGTTGGAATTAATGGAGAACACTAAAGTTAGATTACTGTTATGATGATGATAGGATTGAGACTCTAATCTTAGATCTCAAATCCTAATATTCAGGGAGTGGTTCAAACCCCCTGATTGTGTGAAAGCTTATATATACTAGGTTATTCTCCTGATGTTTAATAGTGTATCGTGTATGACTGTTTGTACACTTTCCAGGTATCTTACCTGGAGAGTCATTTAGCCAATAAACTTTGCTTTTTTATCATGATACCAGAGCTGCAAGAAGGAAAGGCCTATACGCTGAGTTGAGGAAGGCGACATCGTCACGTGTGGAGCTGAAGAGTTATCGCGTTGTCGTCGCGGGGATCTGAAGAATAATCGCGCCAACTATTGTCGCAGGATTCACGTGTACATCTATGACTAGTCGTGGGTCTGAGGTCAATAGCAGCGATGATTGTGTTGGTCGCGTTTTGTTTGGCTGCATGTGCCTGGAAGCTGCGTGGAAAACATTGACTGTGTTTTTTTTTTAGGAAGGAGTCTGTCAGAGCTGCGTGGTGGATGGCTTCTGGTTGATCGCCGAAGAGGAGAGTGATAAACAAAAATTGCATGTTGTGTAGTCTACCTGGGTGAAAGGAGCTCGCACCAGGAGATCTGTGTCGAGAAGGAGGCCTGATTGCTGGTGGAGGCTGATCATGGCTGCATAGAGGAGATCATGGCTGCGTAAAGCAAGATCTTGACTAAGGTGTGAAGGATGCGCGGTGAAGCTGATCATGCCTGTGTGAAAGTCGAGGGCGTGGCTGGTAAGGAGGTGCAGCAGTGGAGGTCAAATTGGTTGTTTGGTCTGATATGTAGATAGAGGAAGAGGCAGAGAGGATCTCGCACTTGCCTAAGGGAGGCCCTGTCATTTGACGAAGTGGAGGCCGAACAGTTGTGGAGGAGAGATCGGCATGCCCAGATCTGCATGTCGATCTGTTGATTAGTTGAGAATTGCAGCTATGTAGAGGAGGTTGCCTAACATCGAGATCGTGAGATCTGCTGAGATCTGTGGCATGAGAGAGGACACCGATTTTTCTTAAAATTCACTGAGATGGGTTAATCCTTAATTTGTGGAGAGAGTAGGCCGAGTGGAGTGCCTGCCCACTGATTGTGTTGTGGTGTATTGCACATTGTAAACTCGGAAATGCAGTGCCTGGTTGCATGCTAAAGAATCATTGTATTGAGGCACATTTTTCTCAAGAAGATTTGATGATGCTTGCTCACAAAACTGCGCACCTGGAGAAGAGTTGCGTGATCTGTAGAAGAGTTGATGGTGTTTGAGTTGAGTATCACCTGCAAGTGTACGTTGTGGAGAAAATAAATTGCTGCGGACATTTCCAACCTATGGAGTGCAGTCAAGTATATACAACAAAGTAGGAGTATCAATATAGCAAAGCAAGGAAATATATCTTTCATGTGGAGTAGGGTTGTCCACTGAAACTCTAGGGTAAGGCCTTCCAATTCGTGTAACTCCCGCCGTGACTCTACATGCCCCTGACGAGATGAGCTTTGAAGAGTCGTGAAGAGCTGTGACTAGTGATCCTGTTGTGACTTTGCATAAGGAGCCGTGAAAAGCTGTGAAGAGTTACAGTCACAAAGTGTCGCTGCAACTTTGAATTCTTGTTGGTATGTTTGATATTAGCATTTATTTGGAAAGGCTTTGACTTGATTTGGCTTCTATTTTGGCCATTTCAATATCGTTTGTGAGTGTAGGATATCTAGAGTTGATTGCGTGGAATTGACCTACATTCTACGTTGTTAAGTAGAAGAGTCAGTGGGAAAAACATTGTCTAGCTAGTGTTCAACTTTTTTTTTTAGCCCAAGTGTAGTAGTGGAGTCATTCTAGAAGCCAACACCTCCTATATCACCTCATCCTATGTTCTGTGGTCAGCATGGATTTACGTGGAAGAGCCGAAAGAGCCATGTGTTGAAACTGTGTCTTGTTCAAACCTGTGTGTTCTGAGTGCTGCTTGATTTGTGCACTACGTGGAGAAGCAGCGCGCATTGTGTACCCAGATGGTGCAGATCTGTGAATATCTGAGTGCTTGGTGGAGATCTGCGTAACCTGGTGATCGAGCTACGTGCTTGTTGGATTGCTCTAAAGCAGTTGTGGATGTTGTTGTGGAACTGCATGTGAAGTGATCTACGTGGGGCTAGTGAGAGTAGTGGGATGCTACCAACAATGCGAGGAAATCTCTCATTGTGTGTGTGGAGTGGTGTCTCTAGAGAGGCATATTTTCCTAAAAAGGAGACTGATTGATGTGTCTATGGAGCAATAAAGCCGGTGGATAAAATAGAAGGAGAAAATGGGTCTTCAAAGTAAATTGAAAGAGTCTTGAAGAAAATTTAGGAGAAAGCATCAAAGGAGAAGTGAAAAATATTGTTTTGCAGAATTTAGTGATTTGTTTCAAGTTGACAATGATGGACCAGTTGTTGATCAAGATGCAGATTTGGAGTTTGGTGAGATTATTAAATGGTTAATGTCAGATTTACCATTTTTTTCAAGTATGAATTATGAAATATGGGAAAATGAAATGAAGACAGTATTATGGAAGGTAAATTTACTAGATTATGTTGAAGATGTTATTAATGATAGTGGGGATCATTAGCATTAAGTCTTATAACATCTGCATTAGACAAGAACATCATACTCAGTAGAATATATGAATATGGAAAGATTCTTAGTACAAAATTTTTATGGGATGTTTTAGAAATGAAATATTGTTTCAATGAGGGCAATGATGCTAAAATATTTCTCTTCAAAATGATCCCATATTTGATTCTGAAACTGAAGATGCAATGATGGGTCATGAATGTGTGCCTGTAACTAAAACTTGTAATGACGAAAACACATCCATTATTGCAGAACCTGAAAGTTTTCCTGATGCAGAAATCAAGTTTGATGAGACTTATATACGGTTATACCTCATGATGAGTGGATCAATTTGATGACTGAAAAACATCTTATTGATGAATCACTGTTTGGTGAGAAGGAAGGCCTATCTTCACAAATAGATCAAATGCAGAAGATGCCTGCAACAACATAACTGTGTGAAGAAGTTGAAGGCATAACAATGACAGCAGAAAGGGATGAAGTAGGGAGAGATGGAGAAATGAAAGCTCTCGTGAAGGAGCAAGAAGATAAAAGCAAATGTGGTCCTCTTTATAAATCTAACATTGTTTTTTGTGCAGATATTGGGAGGCAGGAAAAAGCAATGAATTTTGAAGAAGAATTGAAGTTTCTTGAAGCATGGCTTGAAACACCATGTCTTTATGAAGTCAACATAGAAGTTGCAGTAATGAATGGTGAAGACATCATCATTGGTGTTCAGATGGTTGATGATGCACGACTACCCCCACACATACCCACAGTATGCATAACAATGCATAAATACATCTGTCCCAGGTATTTGACTCACAAAGGAGTCAAATCTTCAACTATACTTGGTTAAGGCCCCTTTATTCATAGTTCCTTTTATATCGGAACCAATCACCCCGCCTAAACCTCCTATCGGGAGTTAAATCAATCCTCAAGCCTTCATTTAACAATATATCCTTCTTATTGGGACTTAAGCTTCCTCACTCAATCCTTATGAACCCATAATTCACATATATATAACCTTTCCCTTTCAAAACCTTGGTTAATACATGTTTCTCGCATAAAATACCCTAGCGGCGCTAATTTCTTCTAAACCCTTTTATAAAGGAATTATATGCATAACACACCTTTTCCTGCCTTTCGTACAACCTCTGCACACTTCTCTAGGATTTCCTTTATCGCAATCGGTTATCGGCTCCTCCGCGGGTTTTACATGCATATATGCCTCACCACCTTTCGACTCCTATATGCCTTAAAAGACTCGGCCAAGCACTTCATAGAATACAAAGGGATTACATAAAAACTCCACTCCGAACCCTTTATTCGGATTTCAAAAACTATATGTCCACATTCATCAAATCATTGGGTCCGCTCCTCTGTATTAACTCTTTCGCTACTCCAATTGCTCGACCTCTGATCCCTCCAATCTCTGACTCAATCTCCGCCATCCATTTCATTCGCCGATCCAACGGCTATCGGCGCATCGCTGATCGGCCTATCGACGTTCCATCACAATGTCCCTTGACCACTCCTATATGCGATTAGCGATTAGATCTGGACCTTCGATCTATACTCTTGATCCGACGGTCAAGGAACCATCGCATTATCTCAATCGATCTCCTCTATCGTTAGACCTCTTCCACTTCAAACCATCAATTTGACCAGTTTTGCGGACCCGATAAGGGTATAAATAACTCTTTATAATATTTCAAGTCTGGTTTTCAGACTCGGACTATGTTTTGCGCCGATTTCCAGTGTAAATCGGATTTTGGCTTGCAAGACTTAGATTGTGTAATAAACTCTGCCGATGCAATATTTCGCCTTGCTCCTTAGCGAAATCATATGGACCGTTGATCTTCCAGATCTAACGGCTGCTGAGCATTGATATTTCACTTCACGCTTCTCCCTTTTACTTAAATTTTTCGCTAAGTCTTCAGTTCCTTTGTGGTTTTCACCTCTTCTTCAAAGGTTTCAATTCCTTCACTGGTTCCACTGCGACTACTCCTGAGCTTGATTTCTGTGATTTTAATCACTAACTCTGGGCTTAATTGATCTTTCGAATGGATTCAAAGATCCATCATGACCCGCTTGTCTCGTTCTTCTCCTCTATAATCCGCTTCGACTCTGCCTGCAACCTCTGTTACAGAACCTATGAGTTCACACAGTAATCAATCAATAAACACACGATTAACACATTTTCCCACTCAGAATCAAATTCCTCTGTATATAAACATATAAACAGTTGGTTACATAACGAGATTCTCTGTCTCATGGCCTGATCTTCTGCTATCAGTGGCCTCTTTTGAGCTCTACTTGTAGGCTTACATATATGCCAGGAAGTTCTATTGAACTCATCCTAGTTCGACTCCTAAATCTATTGAAATGAATCCTAAATCCTCTCTGTCCTCTATGTCCACTTCCAATCTCTATTTAATTCCTAAAATCTCTCCCTCGTCCCTCGAATCATGAGCTATTCTAAGAGTCCTAATTGACTTATAACTCTTGTCATTTATTCACCACTCATGTTCTCATTTATTTGAGAGCATTTACAACTTCCTCCATTATCTAATTAAATCACTTAAAGGCCTAAATATTGCATTAACTTGAGACTTAGGAAACTACTTCTCTGAAGCTACATGACCCCCTATGTCTACTTAATTACAATGATTTTCTCTTGGGTTGAATGCTCCTACATCAAACTCCCAAAGTAGAAAATATTCATGATCTCTTGATCATGTGTCTTTGATCTTGGTCTTCCTGGATCCCATACTTTGTTCTGTAACTGCCCAAATGTCTTGTTCCTTTGTTGCTGCTATACTTCTGTTGTCTTCTGCTCCATTTTCTTCTTCTTTTCAATCAGATTCAAACTCTGATTGTTCATACTTCTTGCTGCTACCATTTTCCTCCGTTTGAACTGCTTCATCATCAGCTACCACATTTCTTCAATTTCTTTTTCCAGCACATCTTTGGGTTGGTCCATATTCTGCCTCCTTCTCTTTGTTTCAAGTTGCTGCTACTGTTGAATAATTCTTCAATCTGCTGTTCTTTTTATTTTTCTGTTATTCTTGCTTTTGCTTTTCTTGCTCCAACTTTTTCTTTGCTTACTATGCTGACTTTTATGTTGATTGCCTCCCTATCATCCTTACCCTCTTTCATGATTGTTTTTGTCTACACTAAATCATGATTGTCCATCATTCTATCCAGCAATTTAGCATCTTTGTTCCATGGATTGAATTCATCCACAAAATTTTCTTCTCTCATCTTTATTTGGCTACTTATCTGTGCCAAATCTCCTTTAGTACCTACAACAAAATCTGCACTCATAAAACACTTGTTAAAATTGAAAACATAAGACTTCTATGTCTTATCTTCCTTTGGCAACAATTCAATTTACTGCTCTATTTCTTTCTCCTCTGTCAACACATTAGTATTCTATTTTGAATCCTCAAAAGAACTCATGAGACTGTCAACTAGTCACTCTTCCACATCATCTGCTCTAATGATGTCTTCCTGCTCTTGTCCACCATCGTGAACTCCTTCTTTTGCAGCGTCAATCTGTTGAACCCTCATTATCATCTCCTTTTTCTTATGACTGTCATTCATGAAAATTCTTTTGTTTTCCTTTTTCAGCAATCTATCTTGAACATCTATCCTCTATCTTTCCAACTCCCTTCTTTGAAAATCTAATTTTCTATATAACTCAACAATTTCAATTGGAGTATATTTTGGAAATTTCACACAATTTTCCATACCTTCCTTTGTTATTGATAAATCATTAGATGTCCTTTTCTCCTTTGCTAACTCTTTTCCATAGTCTTCTTCCTTCTTAACACCTTTCAGTAGATGTCCTTCTTCTTCAGTACATTTTGCCTTGCTGTTCCTTTGTAATTCTTCTCCTAGAGTTATCCTTGTCTCACCATCTTCATTAACATTCTCCTGCATTTGTTTTTCATCAATAACATTAATCAAACTCATTTGATTACCTTTCTGAGACAATATTTCTTCATTCTTCATCAGAATAAGATCCTGATTCCTCATCTCCATGACAACTTCTATAGACTCATCCATAGACTTTTTCTTCTGTATGCAATCAAATTCCTCCTCTTCTGAAAAGTTTTCTTTGTCACCTTTTATTTCTAGATCTTCATCTCCTCTGAAGATATCTTCAAAAGGTTGCTTTTCTCCTGCAATACCTGCCATTATACACAAACTATCAGTTTTAAAAACATAAGACCTTGTGGTCTCACTTGATGCTTCAGTCATCATGTCTCCTTGTTGTTCCAAGTTCTCTTTATGACTCAAAAATTCTTTGATGATCTCCTCTTCAATATCTTCAAGCCCTTCACTTGGTTGCTTTATATCTTTCCCCAACTGCATATGAGACCTATCTATCTCATCTTATTCCATAACAAAATTTAGATTCTTCTTGTCTTCTTTCTCCTTTATGACAATATCAACAAATTGTCTTTGTTTAATTGTTTCACCTGCAAACATACACAAATTGTCAGATTTAAAACCATGTGAGCCTTTGGCCTCACTTGAAGTTTCAGTCTTCAAGTCTTCATCTTCACTCTCTCCCAGAATTTCTCCCTGTTCTGGTTCACAAATGGACTCTTCTATTTCCAACTCAGCTTTCTTGAGTTTTTCTCTCAGCCACTTTACTTGCCTTTGTTGTAGCCTTCTCTGCAATTTATGCCACTTCACTGACTTCTTCCTCAAGACCCAACCTAGCCTCTGTCTTTCCTCAAGTATTCTCCTTAATGCATCGAGTTGTTCTTTTAACTCTGCAATCTCTTTGTCAATTTCCTCTTGACTCATCCTCTTGCCATTTTCTTTGGCATCCTCTTTCTTCATCTTTCTTCTGTTGTGGCTTCTCTCTGAACCTCTGCTATGACTATCAGTAATCATCTTCTTCTCCTCTTTCTTCATGAGCTCATCACTCACCTACAATAAGCCTCTGCAACAGCTAGTCCTCCTTGCTGCAATCTTACCTTACTAAGCTCTTCTCACTCAGTCTTTTGGTAAGCACGGTCCTCTGTTTGGAACCTCCTCTTGAGAAACACATTTTCTCCTTCTAGGCTTCTACAATCCTTCACTCTCTCTTGAGAACACTTCAACTGTCCTCTCTCTGTCCAACCTCTTGTTGGTTTCTTCAGGTTCACTGCCACTTTTTCTTCAGAGTGTTTTCCTTACTTTGTCTTCAAGAACACATCTGGTTCTCCTCACTCAACTTCTCTTGCTATCCTTTGTTGAGATGCTTCATTCGCAACCACAATCTTCAATTTCAATTTGAAACAAAACACACTATCTTACCTCCAAGATCTATGTATGATCTTATTCTCCCATTCTTCTACACTTTAAATGGATTGTCCTCTGTTTGGTCTCCAAGTCCTCTTTCCTTCAGAACTTGTACTAAGCAATCTTGCTCTCACTTTTCTTCAAGGAATCCTATGTTCCTGTCTACTCCAAGCCTCTGTTGGAATTGCTACAATCTCTCAAGAACTCCAAAAGTTCCTCTACAATCTTCTGTTGTAGCCTCAATCATTCATCAATTAACTTATGCACATTACCTTCTTCTGTGTGCACACTCCTTTTCATAGGAAATATTTCCCCGCTCTGATTACAATTCTGCTTTGATACCAATTCTGCTCTGATACCACTATGATGTAGGACTACCCCGCACATACCCACAGTATGCATAACAATGCATAAGTACATCTGTCCCAGGTATTTGACTCACAAAGGAGTCAAATCTTCAACTATACTTGGTTAAGGCCCCTTTATCCACAGTTCCTTTATATCGGAACCAATCATCCTACCTAAACCACCTATCAGGAGTCAAATCAATCCTCAAGCCTTCATTTAACGATATATCCTTCTTATCGAGACTTAAGCTTCCTCACTCAGTCCTTATGAACCCATAATTCACATATATATAACCTTTCCCTTTCAAAACCTTGGTTAATACACGTTTCTCGCATGAAAAACCCTAGCGGCGCTAATTTCTTCTATACCCTTTTATAAAGGAATTCTATGCATAACACACATTTTCCTTCCTTTCGTACAGCCTCTGCACACTTCTCAAGGATTTCCTTTATCGCAATCGATTATCGACTCCTCCGCGGGTTTTACATGCATATATGCCTCACCACCTTTCAACTCCAATATGCCTTAAAAGACTCAACCAAGCACTTTATAGAATACAAAGGGATTACATAAAAACTCTGCTCTGAACCCTTTATTTGGATTTCAAAAACTATATGTCCGCATTCATCAAATCATCGGGTCCGCTCCTCTGTATTAACTCTTCCGCTGCTCCAATTGATCGACCTCTGATCCCTCTAATCTCCGACTCAATCTCCACTGTCCATTTCATTCGTTGATCCAACGGCCATCGGCGTTCCATCGCACTATCCTTTGACCGCTCCTATATGCAATTAGCGATTAGATCTGGGTCGTCGATCTATACTCTCGATCCGATGGTCCAGGATCCATCGCATTATTGCAATCACTCTCCTCTATCGTCGGACCTCTTCCACTTCAAACTGCCAATCCGACCAGTTCTGTGGACCCGATAAGGGTATAAACAACTCTTTATAATATTTCAAGTCCAGTTTTCAGACTCGGACTATGTTTTGCACCGATTTCCAATGTAAATCGGATTTTGGCTTGCGGGACTTAGATTGTGTAATAAACTCCGCCAATGCGATATTTCGCCTTGCTCCTTAGCGAAATCATCTGGACCATTGATCTTCCAAATCTAACGGCTGCTAAGCGTTGATATTTCACTTCACACTTTTCCCTTTTACTTAGTCTTTTTCGTTAAGTCTTCAATTCCTCTGTGGTTTGCACCTCTTCTTCAAAGGTTTCAATTCCTTCACTGGTTCCGCTGTGACTCCCTCCTGAGCTTGATTTTTGTGATTTTAATCACTGACTCTGGGCTTAATTGATCTTTCGAATGGATTCAAAGATCCATCACGACCCGCTTGTCTCGTTCTTCTCCTCTGTAATCCGCTTCGACTCTTCCTACAACCTCTGTTATAGAACCTACGAGTTCACACAGTAATCAATCAATAAACACACGATTAACACATTTTCCCACTCAGAATTGAATTCCTCTGTATATAAACATATAAACAGTTGGTTACATAACGAGATTCTCTATCTCGTGACCTGATCTTTTGCTACCAGTGGCCTCTTTTGAGCTCTGTTCGTAGGCTTACATATATGCCAGGAGGTTCTATTGAAGTTGTCCTGGTTCGACTCATAAATCTATTGAACTAACTCCTAAATCCTCTTTGTCCTCTATGTCCACTTCCAATCTCTATTTAATTCCTAAAAGCTCTCTCTTGTCCCTCGAATCATGAACTATTCTAAGAGTCCTAATTAGCTTCTGACTCTTGTCATTTATTCACCACTCATGTTCTCATTTATTTGAGAGCATTTACAACTTCCTCCATTATCTAATTAAATCACTTAAAGGCCTAAATATTGCATTAAATTGAGACTTAGGAAATTACTTCTCTAAAGCTACATGACCCCCTATGTCTACTTAATTACAATGATTTTCTCTTGGGTTGAATGCTCCTGCATTAGTTGACACCAGAAATAGTGAGAAGGAAAATTCTCCTATCCAACCTGCCATAATTCTGAGAAGGGGAAGAATAAGAATTCAAGCTTTCCTTCACAGGGGAAGAAATGAGGTGAAGAGATATCACTACCTCATGGCGAGGAAAGTGAAGATGAAGCCTCAACTCAAGATGAACAAGTATGGGCTCTGCTGCAAGAAGACAAAAATGAAAACCTCTGTTACCAAGTTGTTTCATGTTTTAATTATAAGCCTAGCTGAGACTAAGACCAACAGGCATATGTTATTTTTTTAGTACCGTTTCTCCATTAAGCAGGAGTGTTGGAATTAATGGAGAAAGCTAAAGTTAGAATACTGTTATGATGGTGATAGGATTGAGACTCTAATCTTAGATCTCAGATCCTAATATTCAGAGAGTGGTTCAAACCACCTAATTGTGTGAAAGCCTATATATACTAGGTTGTTCTCCTTATGTGTAACAGAGTGTATCGTGTATGAGTGTTTGTACACTCCCCAGGTATCTTACCTGGAGAGTCATTTAGCTAATAAACTTTATTTTATTTTTTATCAAAAAAGGGTTCCATGGGGTGGATTCTAAAACGGGTGCCATGCTCATGGATGGTAAAACCGCTTGCATTCTGGGGGAATTTGATATTTGTGAAATCTTTGCCTGTCCTTTTGTTGTTTTTTGGACTTTCATGTTGCAATAGAATTGCAGGGGTGAGTTGCGGTTGCTAAGTTTGGTGTTGCATAGGAAGACTACCATGGTCGTCTCTCATAAAATGAGTAAGAGCCGATATTTTGTATTTACAGTTTGAATGGCCATGTAAATTTATGCAAAGTTTTAATTAAAATTGTAAGAGCATCGGGTCAACACTTAAATAATTTAAACGAGTTAATGCAAGCATTTATAGTTTAAAGTGTAATGTAATTCTTAGAAAAATTATTGTTGTTTCTTGAAAAAAGTATTGAAACTCTGAATGACATAGATTGATTAATATGCCAAAGGACCTTAAATTTGAAAGAAATCTCTTGTTTTGTCATTAAGGAGGAGGGAATGGTTGGGGCGAGGATAGTCATTGTCGAGTTAGGCTCGGGCTAGGCCGCACATAACTAGTGACCTCAGCATAGTCCCAAGACTGCATGCATGTAGACAAAGTAAAACAATAATTATTATCTCATGGGCTAGGAAGTAAGTTAAACAAGGATTGTATTTCCTTAAAACTTGACGGGCGAGGAAGCCAAAAATATTAGGCTTTGGAGGATCTAAGGAAACTCTGAAATTTATTATTACTGTTAACTAAAACCCTATGAGTCACACATTACAAGTTAGTGCCCTGCAAAGGCTGAAGGTAGTCAGCCAGCGGGCGTAATTCTGAATTTGTGGGTTGTAGAGGATCCTTAAACACCAATGCATCTTTTTAATTGGAAGATTTGCATTCGGATAATTAAAACACAATTATAATAATTACAACAGTTTCAGTACAACTGAAACTCTACGCAATATCCTCGAAAATAAAATTTAAACATACAAATATTCACAGATAAGTGTAAGTATAAGCAACACAGATCATTTTACACATATATAAAAGAGAGCATTGTAGGCATGCATCAATTAAACAAATAAAAGTGGAGAAAATAAGTGAATCGTCGCTTAAAAATGTGGCCCATAACTTTAGTGCAAAACCTTCAACATGAACCTCATACTATTTCAAATAGAAACCAGGGAAAGAATGTTGTACAACCCTCTAAGGGGGCGAACAGAAACTAGGGAAAGAATGTTGTACAACCCTTTAAGGGGGGGAGTGACGGAACTGTGAGATTTTTTTCTAAGAAAATGTAAACACCTCAGAGTAGGACATCCAAAAAATTTGTAGGATGTTTTTTTTTTTCTTCTTCTTATAGGGTTAATAACCCTAAAAACAACCTTCAAAGGCACTCCATAGAGAAGGCAACAAGTAATGCACCTCGAACTCGAAAATATCAGTAACCCTTGTGATAGTAAAAAACCCATCAAGTTAGCGATGCCTTGGAGAGTTTGAAGTGTCCTCAAATGAGAATAAGGATTACCTAAACAGTCGTGTACAGAGAAAAGAAAATTTGTATTAGGATAAATTGAGGAAAAAAGAAAGCAGAGGAAATTATTTTAAAAAAATTACTCTTCGAGGGTTAATGTGTCGACTGGAAAATTGAGCCAATACACGAGCAAACTGGACTTCTCTTGAACCTAGAAGGGAAATCTAGTAAGTTATAGGAACACAGACCAAGCTTGAAGGAAGAAGTGTAAATTAAAAATCCAAATCCATAACTGTTGTTCGTTACTGGATGAATTGAAAACCTCATAATAGAACCCTCAAACACATAAAAGGCAAACCTGAAACAACAAATTCACTCGAATCAGGGGAAAATTTCATTACCTTATTCTGATTGCTACATGTTGTAGTCAGTCGTCCGTTCAATGACGAAGCAGAACGGAAAAGCATTTGGAAACGCCATATCTGGTGTTATCCATTGCGGTCTAGTTTTCGACATTAAAATTCTTGCACAAAATTGTCATAGAAACTATACCGAAGTAGGGGTTTGGTAGAGCGGCCCTTGCTAGTAATGGAAACAAGAAAATGAACAAAGGCGAGGGACATAAAACTAGGTAGTTACCCTTATCCACTAGGAACTCCCAAGCTTCGTCGGATCATGAATATCAGAGATTGATGGTAAAATAAGTTCCATGTATCTTTTTGGCAGTGCATTAGAAGGAACAAGAACCTGGGCAAGCTCAAAAGAATTAATGCCCAATTGGATTGCACCCTCCCTATCATTTAATTAACTATAATCTGCAAGAACTGGGAAAGGATCACATTTTTTTTACTTCATTTCTATCAACCACAACCACATTAATTATAATGTAAATACAACTTTTATAATTCTCAAAATTACATCAATACTAATTCAAAAAAGTTCTTTAAATGTTGTTTTTGTGAGTTTTAAATTCAAGACAATAAACTTATGCTTGATGTTACAAATGGATTACAGAGACTTATAGTTGCATTATTCTGAACTTAAAAATAGGAAATGAGATAACCTTGTCTCCACTGAGTGGTATAAAAAAAATTAGTATATAATACGAGAGGCTTAGGGTTAGTTCCCTGCTACCAACCCCTACAACATCCCAGGAACAATTTTGTTGGTCATCTAGGGTCATATAATTGAGTCAAAAAGTTACACACGAAAGTCGACTCACACAATTTTGTACATGAAAATTAAAAAAGAGAATTAACAACTGTAATGTCCTCTAATAATAATAAAAATAAAAATAAAAGTAATATAATATAATATTAAAATATAAGCAAATAAATAATAAACAATAAAGAAAAGATAATAATAGTAAATAGATAATAAATAATGAAAAATATAATAATAACAAATAAATAAAATAGTAAATAACAATACTAGAGTTCTCAATAAGTATATATAAAAGTAAAGTATAAAATAGTAACAATAAGTAAAGTCAACAAAAAGTAAAATAAAATTAAAGAGTTAACTAAGAGAACTATAAAAATAGTAAAAATAAGTAAAGTTATCAAAAAGTAAAAATGAACAAAATAAGAAAGGAATAAATTAAGAGAAAATTTAACTGAAGTAAAACTTAAAATAAAAAAGTAAAATTTGCATGTTGACACATGGAACGTGTGCATGTGGTTCCCTTTCCAATGTTTGGTCTATTTAATAGACGATGAGGAAGATGAGTGATCATTCCATCATCCATTCTCTTGGTAGAAAAGTGTTGTGAGACAAAATATTCCCTGGCAGTAGTACGTTGATTATATGCAGCGGAGCCTACGGTTGGGTGGAGAGTCGTCTTCAAAACTTTGTTGCGGTTGGTGGGATTCAAATAACGTTCAACTCCGAAATTACAAGTAAGGAATATCATCGCTACATGTAAGTTGTTTTTTCTCCTATTTCTTAAAAATTCTATGCTAATTAGTCGAAAAGAGGTGTGTTGATTGTAAATCACATAATTGATCTAATTAGTTGCATGTTTTAATTTCAGGGTTGTTACATATGGTATCAGAGCGGGTTTGACTCTATGTGACCTCAAGGTATAAGTTTGAAAAAGAAAATACAAACTTTATAAATAAAATGCATGAACGAATTAACAACTCACCCAACCATATGCTAAAATAAAAATATGCACAAAATTCCGTAGGGTGCAATTTTCTACCCTAAGCTTTAATTACTTTATGACATCCAAATACTAATTCTCGGTGGCGTGTTTCCATAACAAATCAATTAAGTAGGAATCTAGTAGGAAAAACTTCATGTAATAAATGTAAGGAAGCTAGTGGGATCTTTTCTATATGCATATCCACGGGCTTGGTTAAAAGCTACAAATATATCCTCTCTAACACTTATAAACCTAGACAACCTAACTAAAGAAGTCCACGGTAAAGGAATTTTTGCAAAATTTTCTTTATTCCACATTTGGTGGAGAGCCAGATTTCGAACAACCGACCTCCCCCTATTATCGCCATTAACCATCATGACTTGAGGTTCGACCCTTGAAACTCCTTATTGACCCTCGAAATTTAATCCACTGATCTCAAGATGAACTCTCAAACTATGTCAAAAACCAAAGGAATTGTATTTCTCTTTTGGTTAAAGTCAATCACATCCTTCCTCATCTAGTATATGATTTAAAAAAAAAAAAAAAAAACTTATTTTCACATACATGATATATTGATGATATAAGTATGAAAATAGGTGAATTTAATTTTATGATATAAAAAAATTGTGAACGTTTAAGCTTGTAGTTTAATATATACTAATTGGATATTATGATATTTAAACATTATGTTATTGTTGAGGTGGATAATTAGTCTATTTGCAACCATAAGGATATATTGATGTCCAAAATAATATAAAATGGTAACATAGAATTGTTGATGGAATTTCAAATGACTCCTAAGGATAACAATGTGATTTAGGAATGACAGTTTATTGTTGATATGAATGATTGAAACTAGATAAGATGATTCATGGCGATTATCTTTAGACATATATAAATATTATTTGGTTGAATTTTCTCCAAAGACGTTATCTCTTGATGAGAGGAAGAATGGTAATCGAAGCATGACTATGGACATTATGACCAAACAGTAGATGTGAAGTAAGATACAACCACATAAAATGCTAAACTAGTTTGAAGTATGGATGAAAGAGGACACTAATTGTTCAAGAAATATTTGGAGAAATTATAAGTGATCAAATTGAGAGTACAAGTGTAGTTCACTAAAAATACACGTCAATCAAAGACAAAATGGATGAAATTTATGTTAAGAAACTATCATATAAGGTAGTAAACACACTATTGGAACAAGAAGATAAAAAAAAAGGGAGTATAAGGAGACATGGGAAAATTTCTAAGTTTGATCTCCAATGTTACCATAATATAATTGATATAGTTACCTAGGAAGGAAGAGAAAACAAAGAAATTACAAAATTCTAATGATGATAATGAATGTTAGTTGTCATACCTTTGATCAACTTAGAGTAATGAGATCAACAAAATAACCCTAAACGTGAAGTATTGGTATTGGTAATGAGATCAACAAAATAGAACTAAAGGTGAGTGAGTGGAAGTTTCACAAACAATATATGAAGTCAATGACATTAGATTAAAGGGTGAATCCATAATAAAATTGATCAATTAGAGGAAGAAAATTTATGTGAATGACAACATCTATACTAGTTTTTCCCTCTAATGGAAGAGTCATGTTATCAATTTTTCCATAGGTGACTAACTATATGGAGGGATTATGGACGTCATGGTGTATGATTAGGTAATCCTATTCCGCGACGCCTTCAAACAAGAAATGATAAGTATATTACATTAGATATCCACTTTATTGAATTTATTTATAGGGTCTTACCAAAGTTGGGGAATAGTAACAAAATCTAGAAATATAATATTTTTATGCATTAAGAGAGTAGGAAAAGAAACCATGATGGCTATAGGTGAGAAATCAAAGTCAATTTGATAATATGTTTTTGAAATTGAAGTAGACATGGAATATTAGGAAATTGAGACTATGAGAGGAAAAAGAAGAAGAAAAAAAGGTATATCTATGAAAATTTAGTATGAGGAAGTGAAGGGGTGTTTCTATCATGAAGAAGTTTCTTAAGAATATTGATGAGTGGATTGAGCAACATGATTGGCAAAGGTCAAAGTAATGACTTATAGGGAGTTGTGTACACTTGTAATTCGTTAAGAATAACAAGTGATAAACTAGGAAAATGTTTAAAGGTGAATGTTAAGGATAATAATTGTCTATAATTGAAAAAGGATATACATTTTGTGATAAGATGAAGCTTAAGGAATAATGAGAAAAAAAAGGTAATGCGAAGAGTAAGAAGTTGGTATGCCATTGATGAGTTATTTGTTTGGATTAAATGAGTCAATGTATTGGAAAAGAAACATTGGTTTAAGGAATGATGGTAAACCAACTAATAAACTAGCTAGAGATCAAGACTCTAAATGGTGAAACTTGCAATTAAAGAGACTATATCAAAACTGTAACATATTGTAGTGTGGTTATGTGTATCTTGCAAATTGTGAACTTATTACTGAAAGAAGAGGAAATTATTATTGGACAACATCTTGTTGAAAACATTACATTGTTGGTATTAATGATATAGCCTAGATTCTAGATGGATGTTTAATAATATCATTTCATAGCTGATATTTCTTGTTCATATAGGAAAATGAAATTGATTTTTTTGGACCATGATAAGAATTCTTATAGTGTATTATTGTTCAATATTTGATAATTATTAATATTTGATAAGTATTAAGATGATTCTCATATGAATGATATTTAATGATGTGATGGTATGTAGTAAAAAGAGGTTAATGATGTGTATGTGGTGCCTATTTATTTATTTGTTATGATAATGATGTCGTATGCTCATGATGGATATGATATGCATAATGTGGCATAGGAATTATGATGTTATAATATGAGGTATATTGACATGCGGTTCATTTATTATGAGATGTCATGATATATCCTTGATGATGGTATGTTGATGTTATAACTTATGAGGATATTTTATGATGTGAAACATGTGGTAATTGCATGCAAATTTTATGACATGCAAGAGTATGCAGATCTTTACTATTCAAAATGTTGTAATAACATTGCCTTTATGTTATCAGGATGACATGCAAGAGTTGGCATGTGGATTATTTCTATGATACTATGATCATAACTAATGTATTGGTTGCATGTTGAGATGTGGTGATTGAAAGGAAATCGACAAATGGGTTGAGAGGGTCAGTTTATTTGATGATCCCGTAGGAGCTCATACCTATGAGGGAGAATATGTAACACCATATGGGCTGGGGACAAACTCAATCAACACTACATATGTCAGTGGTTCCTTTGTCTTGTATAACTCTTGATGGATATATCTTGACGGTCTATGGGACCATCTTGAGGAGGCCAAGTGCCTGATATTGTAGGCCAAGTGCCTGGTATTGGATTGCGATGCTGAAGTCTGGTGGAGGTGTAAGGACTTTGATGCCTGGGTCTGTGCACCTTAGTAGGTGTGGAGGGAGTGGGCTAGCCTTGCGAGATGCCCAGAGTCATTGAGTATTGGGACCAGATCTCTGCTAGGATATAGACTGATGAGGCTTATGATTGGTTCCCAAGTGGGACAAAGGATAGAGATTCCTTGAGAGTTCCCGAGTGTTGTGAAAAATTTAGATGCCTACTAGTTATACTATTTTAGCAGAGGGTGTAGCACAAACATGAAGTAATAAATAACTAAATAAATAAAATGTTAAATGATTCAATTTAACTTCAGGACGAAATTCCTTAAAGAGGGGGAGTATGTAATGTCCCCTAATAATAATAATAATAAATAATATAATATAACATTAAAATATAAGCAAATAAATAATAAACAATAAAGAATAGATAATAATAGTAGATAGATAATAAATAATGAAGAAATATAATAATAACAAATAAATAAAATAGTAAATAACAGTACTAGCGTTCTAAATAAGTATATATAAAAGTAAACTATAAAATAGTAATAATAAGTAAAGTTAACAAAAAGTAAAATAAAATAAGAAAGAGTTAACTAAGAGAACTATAAAAATAGTAAAAATAAGTAAAGTTATCAAAAAGTAAAAATGAATAAAATAAGAAAGAAATAAATTAAGAGAAAATTTAACTTAAGTAAAACTTAAAATAAAAAAATAAAAGTTGCATGTTGACACATGGAATATGTGCATGTGGTTCTCTTTCCAATGTTTGGTCTATTTAATAGATGATGAGGAAGATAAGAGATCATTCCATCATCCATTCCCTTGGGAGAAAAGTGTTGTGAGACAAAGGATTCTCTGACAGTAGTACGTTGATTGAGGGCTCGGGGGTGGCCAGTTGTAGAAAGATTATATGCATCTGAGCCTATGGGTGGGTGGAGAGTCGTCCCCAAAACTTTGTTGCGGTTAGCAGAATTCAAATAACATTCAACTCCGAAATTACAAGTAAGGAATGTCATCAATACAGGTAAGTTTCTTTTGCTCCTATTTTTTAAAAATTCTATGCTAATTAGTTGAAGAGAGGTGTGTTGATTGTAAATCACATAATTGATCTAATTAGTTGCATGTTTTAATTTCAAGGTTGTTACAAGAACAAACCCTAAAGCAAGTTCCAGATGTTTGCTCAGCAGTGCATTAGAAGGATCGAAAACCTAAGCAAGCTGGCAAGGATTAATGCACACCATGGCTTGCACACTCCCTATCCAATTCAATTAACTATAATTTTGAAGAACTAGAAAAAGATCACATTTTTTTTACTTCATTTCTATCTACTACAACCAGATTAATTATTATGTAAATACAACTTTTATAATTCAAAACAAGTTTAACAAAGAAACATTTTTTGAAAATTAACAACACTAATGATACTTCCTTTTTTGAAAATTAACAACACTAATGATACTTCCTATGGAAGAGCGATATGCATTCGACACATGAACTTGCAATAAGAAACATGAGTTCTTTCTTTAAATAAAAAATTAAAGGAAATCTTCTTTGAAGTACATGAATTCAACCAATTGCAACGTAGGGGCCGAACCCAAAAAATAATCCATAAATTACATTGTGAACTTATACAAACCATAGGGTTTCAAGAGATATAAGCAAACTCCTTAACCAAAATCATAGCAAATAATTTTTAAGTTTGTTCCGCTAGTAGTCACGTTATTACAAAAAGAACTACAACCTAAATAGGCCTGTGACCAATTGTGACATAAGGGCCAAACAAACAAAAAAAAAAGAAAAACCATAAATTACATTGTGAAATTATACAAACCCTAAGGGTTTCGAGAGTACAACTAATATAATTCAAAACAATTTTAGCAAAGAAACCTTTTCTCAAAATTAACAATAGCAACAATACTGCATATGGCAAAGAAGCATGCATTCGACTCATGAACTTGCATTCCTTGAAGTACATGAAATACTGCATATGACAAAGAAGAATGCATTCGACACATGAACTTGGATTCTTTGAAGTACATGAAATCAAATAGCTGTGGCATAGGGACCAAACCTAGAAAACAACAAATAAATTACACTGTGAACTTATACAAAACTTAAGGGTTTGGAGAAATATAAGAAAAACACATTTTTTTTTACTTCATTTCTATCTACCACAACCACAAATACATTTTTATCTACAACAACCACTGATGAGCCCCAAAAATGGATAATTATTTGGGCTCATTCAACCTCCTAATTTGACTTAATCCACCATTCTCATTAGTTTATTGCATGTTTTTTATTATATTTATGCTAATAGAGTGAATTTGGTTAGTCATTATGCCAACAAGTCTAATGGGTGCTTTGTGTAGCCTTTTTGGTCAACTTGGAGACAAAATTGAAGGTCTTAATGAGCACTTGGCAGCCAAATTCGTGGGAGAACAAGGGAGAGGATTTGTAGGAAGGTGTCCCCTCATTTATGGGCCCTTACCTCGAATTCTCCACCATCAGCTCGGAGTTCAAGGGCCACCAAATCAATCAGCACAAGGGCAGCCAAGCAAGTCAAGTAGGACTGCTGTTAACTACAAGTCTTGGGCAGTCGAGTCCCTAAAGTTTAGGAGGACTGTTGGGGTCCTCAATTTGTATAAATAAGAAGGCTTAGGGCCTCATTTGGGTTAGCTAGTGGTTAGTCATTTTGTAGCTGGTAGTTAGTCATTTCATAGCCTTGTTGTAGTCATTTTGTAGTTCGATTTTTAGGCAATAGATTAGCTTTGCTTTCAGCTCATTCTCAAGCTCTCCTTGTGGACAGCTTTGATGTAACTCTTCATTTCTTAATCAATAAAGATGAATCCAGCTTTGCACCAGCTCTAAATCTCTCTTGGGAGGCTGTAGCTCTTGGGGTTGGTCCCATCTCAAGCGCCCAGTACCTCCTTTGTTTATCTTTATGTGTGTTTGCTGCGTTCTTAAAATAAAATCTGCTCTTTAGTTTTAAATCTTGCTTTGTTATTTAGGTTGCTTTTGATGGTTAAAGTAGCTTTTTATGTTTAGAATAGGTTGGTAGGAGTTAGTCATGCATTCAGATCTTTTGGAATGTTCTTGCTCATGTGTTGTACGTGGTTCTTGTTATGATAAAGCTGTTGTTCATTGATTTCATTGACAGTTAGGATAGATTATCTAATATTTTGATTGTGTGCGGGACGTGGTTGATTTGATTAAGTATACATTGTGCAGGGCACCTCCATCACTCTCTTGTCCATCTAAGCTTCGTCCAAACCAGCTGCTCCATCTCTGAGTTAGGTTCCCCATTCCACAACTACTCTTTTACCCACGTAACCCTACCTTCTTGCTCTTCCATTGCCTCAACCTTCTTCAAGACAAATTAGCTTTTCACACCCTCTCCTCACTTCATCCCTCAGTCACTGAGTCATTTCAGACCCCTACCCTACCTCCACATCCATTCATGCATCTTACCTCACTCACCCATCCTCCAAAATCCAATTTTTAAACATCCTGTAGAAAAATTACAGAACATCCTGTAGAAATCCTAAACATCCTGTAGAACCCCTGCAAACTTCCTGTAGAAGCTCACGAATGAGGTTTCTTGATAGCCAAACTCTGTGAAACTCTCTGGAAGGGTGTTAGGGACCCCTTAGGCCCTCTTTGTACCATCCCAACCTTTTCCAAGCATTTCTCCTCCTTGATCCACCCCTGCACAGTGAAAAGCCAGTTAAAAGCACATGCATGATAATTCTAACAACTTAATCAAAAATACAAAAAGATGTTTTCTTCAGATAGTGGTAGTCTAGACACATGTATTTTACCTTCATAGAAGTAATGGCATCTCTTTCAGTAGTTTGCATGCTCTCCTTTGCGTCAGTAGGACTAGCTGGTAGAATTAGGGTTTGCTAGGGTTTGCGTTTCTTTTTGGCTTTCAGTTTCTTTTTGCAATTAGATTAGCTTCCTTCGAGTTAGCTTTCATCCATCAATTAAAAAGCTTCTTCTAAGAGCTCATAGAAGTTGGCTTAAGCCCCTAGCGGACTTGTGCCAGCTGACCAAGTGACAGCTGCGGCAAGAGCTAGTACTTATGCATACAGCACCGTCGCTTCCAAGTTTGTTATGAACTACCGGGTTGATAAAATTAAAGAAGGGAGTTCCAGGAGTTGTAGCATTATTGCTACAATACTGGAGCTCACCATCTTTTTGGCGCCATTGCCGGGGAAGCGTCAGAGTAATAGTGATTGCTGCTATTCTTCTATTTTCTACTACAATCTTCTGCTAAGTAGTTTATTTCATTTCCATTATGCAATTTCGTTTTTGCAAAAGTAGATTAGCATTTCCTGCTTTCATAGATTAGCATTTCAATTCCGCAATTTCATTTCTGCAAGCGTAGATTAGCATTTTAATTCCGCAAGCGTAGCCTAGCATTTCATTCCTGCAATTTCATTTGAGAAAAATAGATTAGTCCTTTCCTGCTTTCATTTCAATTCCTCATTTTCATTTCAGCAAGATAGTTAGTTGCAGTTCAATCTATTTTAGTTTTGCAGGTACAAGAAGAAAAATACAAAAATCAATCAAAAAGATTTCCTTTCATGCCTTGTAGGAGTAGAGATAAGTTAGAAAAATGATTTCACAACACCCCCCATTGCTTCACATGGCCAACCTTCTCTCTTCTTCGATGGCTGTGACTAAGAAGAACCCTTGGATGGACATCAAGGCATATTTAAAGAACCTCTAGGGGAGAAGAAGAGGAAAACATTCCTCTGGAGCAAATGGCTACAAGCAGAAATGTTGGGAGCAGTCCCTTGTCCAAAGACGAATTTGAAGATCAGATAGAAGATTTCAAGAGTGATATGAGGCAGTTTCTTGCCATGCAATTGGATACCCTGTGGATCCAAAAGAAGCAAGAGGAAGCCAAGAGGGCTTTGGTCATCTTTTTTCCTAGGTGCACTAGAAAGCATCCTAGGAACGAATGTCCAATGCACTCCCTAGAAGTGTGTTTTGTCTGTGAAGAATACCATCCTACGAATCAGTGCCCTTCCTTGCCTGGACTTAAAGTTGCATATCAAAGAGTTAAAGGAGCCACTGAACCACTCTATCATATGAACCAAAGGAGGCCGCCTGGACCTAAATCTTACCAGCAAGAACTGCAAGGGACACCTAAGACCTATTATGACCCCTACCAAGCCACTTTCATGCCTTCTTGGGGTCCCCCTGCTCATCCTTCCTGGTTCACACCTCCTCCTTGTTCCTTCACAAATCCATATTATGCCCAACTAGTTGCTCATTCATTTCACTCTTATGCTCAGCCACAGCCTCAGTGGAATGCACCTTATCAGGAGTGGAGGTCCCAGTACAACTCTCATCCCGCTCATTTTCCTCCACCACCTGCTCATCCACAACCATCGCCTCCTCCTCCACCAAGGCAACCCCAAATGCCTACCCAACCACAATGCCATCCATCTCCATCTCAATTTCACACCTCCACTCAACTACCCGTACCATTTCCAAAGCCATACAATGGAGTAGCTCAACCCAATTGCAAAGCTGAGGCACAACATGTACAAATGACTCCTTTTGAGCTCAATGATGTTCACCAAAGCTCAGGAAGAGTGTTGCAAAACAGAGATTATATTGACAACATTGAAGGACCAAAGGAAAAAGAAGATTCCAAAGAGGAGATCAAAGAACCATGGGCTGCACTTGATGAAGAGAAGAGATCAAAATCAGAGATTGAGAGAGTTCCTTCATGGTTACCATCAAATCCTCCATGTACTCAAGAGAAAGATCAGCAAAAAGAGGAAGATGAGAAGGTCATGATAGAAGGTGACATGAAGAATGATCCAGATCAGCAAAAGGACCAAGGATATCCAAGTTATATTGAGATGTGGTTTCAGAAGGTGACTAAGTTGCAGCGGTACTCTCTTCCTCAGCTATATTTGATCCCTTCAAAGTCAGATCATTTGGTCTCTAAAGTCTGGATAGTTGTCCAAGCATGCATTTCGAGCCTTCACATCATTTTTTCTCTAATCTCGATGTGCACATGGCTCCATTGGAAGTATTCTTATACTTGAAAATGATTTTTTTTTTCAAGTAGGGTAGGGTAGAAGAAAAAAAAAAAAAAAAAATGAAAATAAGAAGAAAATAAAAATCTAAGGTGAAAACCTCCTCAGAGCCGCCTTAGATTGGCTCATTGATTGAAAACCTCCATGAGGCGGTCAATGGGTTGGAAAGAAAAGAAAATAAAAGGGAATAAGATCCTTGGGTGAAAACCTCCCTTGGAGGCGCCCAAGGCAGGCAATTAGGGTGAAAACCTCCATGAGGTGCCCTAGTTGTTTTTCAAAAAAGAAGAGAAAAAGAAAAAGAGAAATAAAACTAATTTCCATTGGCTAATTTCAGGTTGCAGCAAGGACATTGCAGGGCAGGAGGATCACTCACAACCAAGTCCAAGGGAGTTTTGTGCCTTCTACAGGAAGTTCTGTATTTCTACAGGAAGTTCTTGTAGGAACTACAAGAAGTTAAAAATGGATTGAAAAAAAGTGGTTTGGTGAACATGGTAGCTTCCTCAAGGGTTCAGAAGTCCTCATGCAATCTTCCAACTCCTCTTCCATCATCTCCATACCTGCATCACAGCCCAAATTCATTTTTCATACCATGCAACAAAATTGCAAAATGCCTTGAAACAAAAATACCTAGAACAAAATTTGCTTTTGCCATAACTTGAAAACCATGTATCCATTTGAAAAACCGTTTTATGGGGAATTGTACAAGGGTGATGGAAACATGCTTGAGTATTTTCAGCCAATTCCAGTGCACGGTTTCCGAGAAATTAGCCTCCATCGCCATCAGCCATTTTTGCATTTTCTCCATATCCGTGCATCCGTTTCAAAACCTGTTTCATGGGGATATGCATATGAGTGATGGTAACGTACCCAAGCAGTTTCAGTCGATTCTGATGCACGGTTTTCGAGAAATTGATCTCTGAAATCTTCAGCCATTTTTCATTTTTCTCGAAATCTGTGCATCCATTGATCACGATTTTGCTATGGGAGGTGCATGATGATGATAGGAACATGCTCAGCAAGTTTCAGATCGATCCGGTTTACCGTTTGGGAGCAATGGCAAAAATAAGTTCTAGTCTGGTGAAAATGCAGTAGCAGCAGCTTGAAGGTGCAGATTTGAACGTGGAAACAAATGCCTGCAGCTTAGATCTGGTCAGAGGACACCTGCACAAGGAAAAACAATCAACAATCATCAGCCAAGCCCTCATGCAACCAAAGGATCCAAGCATGCAGCAGCAGAATATGAGCATGCAGCAGCAAAAAGCACTTCACAGCAGCCATTTGACTTCAGGTACGTGACTAAACCTTGTTCCTCTATTGCATGAGTCTAATCTAAGCATTGCATGAACGAATGAGATGGGGGGATTCAGCCAGGAAGCTAGCCCTATTCGATTGCACTCATCAAGGCAAAAATCACGCAGCATGCATGGATAAGTCATTTACATGGAAGTTGAAAAACATAGTTAGTGTCAGCTGTTTGAACTCCAGTGCAGCGGATCAAGAAGAAAAAATACAGTTAATAAATAGAATTGCAGTCTGCATGTGGCCACGTACACTTGGCCACTTCACTCTCTCATGTAAATCACGCTGCAGTTAAACGACGCTCGGCTGAAACTCTCACCACTCTTTGTTCAACTGCGGTCAACTGAAGCGCATGTCCACCATTTCCAGATCAGTTAACCAATGGTGCTCTACAAGATTTCTGTTTTTTTTTCTCGAGATCTCTACAATTCCTTAAAAAATTCCCGCCTGTCACACTCTACAGGCGTTTCTACAGGAAGTCGTCTACAGGAAATGCCGAAAACAACCATGCAAGAAGAAAATATGGGATTTTCATCGAAATTCAAGCTCCAAATGAGTGGTGGACGAAGCTAGAACAGATCATGTTATGGTAAGGACTGCAGATGTTTCCCATATCATGGTGGATGAAGGTGGATTAGTCAGATCCATGGAGAAGAATTTGAGCTCACAGGTTGTCGATGGTAACATTGAAATTTGTCCCCTGTCCAATAGTCTGGGCCCTCAGTTCTCTTTCTGCCCTGGGGAGTTTGAGAATGAAAAAGGGGTAGTCGATGCAAATACAATATTGACAACTACAACTGGCCTACATGAACTTCTAATGCTGGCGGAGGAGATCGAATCTGAAGAGGCCACAAAAAGAAAACAAGCAGAAGAGAAAGCAATTGTTCAAGACAATACTGAGACAGATGGTGAAGCATACGATGACCACAAATGTCAGGCTGAAGTACGTGATTCAACTGCAGGCCAATCTAATGTGACTGACGATAAAAAGAATGGAGTTTCTAAGGGTAATGGAAATATGTCTAACTAGCATTTGACAGAGTTGAAATCACATAGGCCTGGTTCAAGTGTTCTTGGTAAAGGTGGAAATTCTCAAATGCAGAAGTCAAGGCCATTTCATCCAAGTACTTCTATCAAAGGGGTTGTAAAGGTTGGAACAAGAGGTAGCATTGACTTGAGTTCACATGGAAATACGGGAGAAAAGTCTCAATTGGAACATATGGAAGTCACAGTGTCAGCTACAGAAGGTTCAGTTCATCGGCCAACAAAAAATGGAACTGCAAAGTTGAAGTATACTGTTCCACAACCATTTGCTCTTGCAACTGACAAAAGGGCTTCCACAGGAGTACGGCCTGTTGATGTAGCAGCTAATGACATGAGCAAGCATATGGGTGCAAGAGGTACCCCATCTTCTTCAGTTCCTAAAAAGGACAAGATGTCAGTGAAACTGGATACACAAGTTGCTTGCAATCCTTTGCTCTGAAGATCTACATCTACATGACCAGAATGTGAATCCTTCCAAGCAAGTGAATATGAAGCTAGAGGAAGATGCTCATTCCACTTTTTCCTCAACTGCAAGTGCAAAATCAATCAGAGATTCTAAGGGCAAGTCTGGCAGTGCTCCTTCTGGAGTTGTTTTCAGCTTTAGATGTAATGAGAGAGCTGAGAAGCGTAAAAAGTTTTTTTTACAAAATTTGAGGCAAAATTGAAGAAAGGAAACACGTGGAGGCAAGAGAGAAAGGCAGTGGTAAGAAGACCCAGGATAGGCCATCACAGGAAAAGCCACAAGAACAACAAAAGGAAAAGCAAGAAAAAGGGCCAAATTGTTGAGGCAAAAACTGTGGGAGGAATGAAGGCACTAACACCCAGGGAGAAAAGACTACAGAGTAGAATGGAAAGGACTAAAAAAGTCCACGTCAGTGAGGGCACCTCTAAGGTAGCCACAGCCAAGCTGAAAGGAAAATCACCCACAGCCAAGCAGGATACAATGGTGCTGTCTGTTTCTACAGGAAACCAGAACTCAGCTACAGGACTTTCTACAGGAAGTTTGGAAAAAGGGCAGCAAAAGGAGAAATCGGCCGAGCTTTTAGCTAAGGAGGCCACCAGGGCCATCAGAGATGAGGAGAGAGATTGGTTGCTCAGAGGATGAGCAACACTTTCAGTAGGGGGGTGATGATGAGCCCCAAAATGGATAATTATTTGGGCTCATTCAACCTCCTAATTTGACTTAATCCACCATTCTCATTAGTTTATTGCATGTTTTTGATTATATTTATGCTAATAGAGTGAATTTGGTTAGTCATTATGCCAACAAGTCTAATGGGTGCTTTGTGTAGCCTTTTTGGTCAACTTGGAGACAAAATTGAAGGTCTTAATGAGCACTTGGCAGCCAAATTCGTGGGAGAACAAGGGAGAGGATTTGTAGGAAGGTGTCCCCTCATTTATGGGCCCTTACCTCGAATTCTCCACCATCAGCTCGGAGTTCAAGGGCCACCAAATCAATCAGCACAAGGGCAGCCAAGCAAGTCAAGTAGGACTGTTGTTAACTACAAGTCTTGGGCAGCCGAGTCCCTAAAGTTTAGGAGGACTGTTGGGGTCCTCAATTTGTATAAATAAGAAGGCTTAGGGCCTCATTTGGGTTAGCTAGTGGTTAGTCATTTTGTAGCTGGTAGTTAGTCATTTCATAGCCTTGTTGTAGTCATTTTGTAGTTCGATTTTTAGGCAATAGATTAGCTTTGCTTTCAGCTCATTCTCAAGCTCTCCTTGTGGACAGTTTTGATGTAACTCTTCATTTCTTAATCAATAAAGATGAATCCAGCTTTGCACCAGCTCTAAATCTCTCTTGGGAGGCTGTAGCTCTTGGGGTTGGTCCCATCTCAAGCGCCCAGTACCTCCTTTGTTTATCTTTATGTGTGTTTGCTGCGTTCTTAAAATAAAATCTGCTCTTTAGATTTAAATCTTGCTTTGTTATTTAGGTTGCTTTTGATGGTTAAAGTAGCTTTTTATGTTTAGAATAGGTTGGTAGGAGTTAGTCATGCATTCAGATCTTTTGGAATGTTCTTGCTCATGTGTTGTACGTGGTTCTTGTTTTGAATAAAGCTGATGTTCATTGATTTCATTGACAGTTAGGATAGATTAGCTAATATTTTGATTGTGTGCAGGACGTGGTTGATTTGATTAAGTATACATTGTGCAGGGCACCTCCATCACTCTCTCGTCCATCTAAGCTTCGTCCAAACCAGCTGCTCCATCTCTGAGTTAGGTTCCCCATTCCACAACTACTCTTTTACCCACGTAACCCTACCTTCTTGCTCTTCCATTGCCTCAACCTTCTTCAAGACAAATTAGCTTTTCACACCCTCTCCTCACTTCATCCCTCAGTCACTGAGTCATTTCAGACCCCTACCCTATCTCCATATCCATTCATGCATCTTACCTCACTCACCCATCCTCCAAAATTCAATTTTTAAACATCCTGTAGAAAAATTACAGAACATCCTGTAGAAATCCTAAACATCCTGTAGAACCCCTGCAGACTTCCTGTAGAAGCTCACGAATGAGGTTTCTTGATAGCCAAACTCTGTGAAACTCTCTGGAAGGGTGTTAGGGACCCCTTAGGCCCTCTCTGTACCATACCAACCTTTTCCAAGCATTTCTCCTCCTTGATCCACCCCTGCACAGTGAAAAGCCAGTTAAAAGCACATGCATGATAATTTTAACAACTTAATCAAAAATACAAAAAGATGTTTTCTTCAGATAGTGGTAGTCTAGACACATGTATTTTACCTTCATAGAAGTAATGGCATCTCTTTCAGTAGTTTGCATGCTCTCCTTTGCGTCAGTAGGACTAGCTGGTAGAATTAGGGTTTGCTAGGGTTTGCGTTTCTTTTTGGCTTTCAGTTTCTTTTTGCAATTAGATTAGCTTCCTTTGAGTTAGCTTTCATCCATCAATTAAAAAGCTTCTTCTAAGAGCTCATAGAAGTTGGCTTAAGCCCCTAGCGGACTTGTGCCAGCTGACCAAGTGACAGCTGCAGCAAGAGCTAGTACTTGTGCATACAGCACCGTCGCTTCCAAGTTTGTTACGAACTACCGGGTTGATAAAATTAAAGAAGGGAGTTCCAGGAGTTGTAGCATTATTGCTACAATACTGGAGCTCACCAACCACAATTACAACTTGTAAGTCAAAACAATTTTAGCAAAGAAACATTTTCTGAAAATTAACGACAACAACCATACTGCCTATGGCAAATCAGCATGCATTCGACACATAAACTTGCAATAAGAAACAAGCGTTCTTTATTTTAAGGAAAAACTAAAGGAAATATTCTTTGAAGTACATGACTTCAACTAGTTGCGGCATAGGGGCCAAACCTAAAAAACAACCCATAAATTACAGTGTCAACTTACTCTAAGGCTTTCGAGAAATGTAAGAAAAATCCTTAACGAAAAATGATAGAAAATGATTTTTCAGCCTTTTCCAATAGCAATCATGTTATTACAATAGGAACGACAACCTAAGTATGGCTGTGACCCGTAGGCACCGAACCCAGAAAATAACCCATAAATTACATTGTGAACTTATACAAACCATAAGGGTTTCAAGAGTTCTACATTACCACATGGATTGAAAACCTTATAACAAAACCTTCAAACACTTACAAGACAGATATTTGTTTAGCTAGGAACCAGAGGTGAAAATCATTTGGAAACGACAGATCTGGGGTTATCCACTCGGGTCGAGCTGTCGACATTAAGATTATTGCACAGAATTGTGATACAAACCGTAGCGAGGTAGGGGTTTGGCAGAGTGGCTCTCCCAGCAACAGAAATGAGAAAATGAATGTCGGTGAGGGACACGAAACTGGTTAGTTACCTTTACACACCGAGATCTCCTACGCACTGTAGGATGATGAAAATTAGAGATCGATGGTAAATCAGGTCGCAAGTGTCTCTTCGGTGATGCATTATAATGATCCATAACATGGGCAAGTTGGCAAGCATTAATGCCCAACTGGATTCCACCGTCCCATCCAATTTATTTACTATAGTGTTAAAGAGAGATTCCATACAAGTTGGCAGAATTTTTATGTTAATGGAAAAACGTGTGAACAATTTATGAAGCCAACCTTTCGGACTAGATAGGTGAGTCCATCATCAGGGAAATGAGATCCATGAGATCCACTTGCAAAGGGTCATGCTTAAATGTTATTTTTTGATATGCGCATAGAGGATTTTGTATCCACTGTATTATAATGGAGTTCATAGTTATATATACATATGGGAGAATTGGGTAAAAATTATATGGGATTTTTTTTTGGGAGTTTCCAAAAAAATCTTCTGAAACCTTTACTAGATAAACTACGACATATTTATATGGACTGAGGTTTAAGGGATCGATAGGATCGCATCACGATCCTAAACTATTAAATACGCCTGAGGACTTGATGATGGATCATTAATCATCAAGACCCACACATGCTATGTTTAAATAGTTCCAATAAATGAATAGAAAATCCTTTGTGTGCATGACATAAAGAAGTTTATGATTCAAACAATTTCATGAGTCGAATCTTTTTATTTCCTTTAGGGGATAAATAGTTTTGTCCTTCGTTTAGTTTCTTTCACATGAGAGATGTACGAAAATGACCTCTAAAATTGTGTATGAAGAAAGAATATGGAATATTTATGGAATATTATTTTCTAATTAGAGATTTAAGAAATGAAGATTTTTGTATTTTAAGAATATTTTATAGGAAAAAATATATTTATAAAGTGTAAATTGGTTGGTTTATGAGAAATTTTATTTTTATTAATTATTCATATTTTATGGAAAAGTTAAAGGTGGAAAACATCTATAAGAATTTAAAATTGTTACAGTCTCTCAAGGCTTGACTAATCCTCAGACAATCTTCATGACTATATCCTACCAATGAACTGCATTCAATATTGAAGATCGACAATAAAAATAATTAAGTTGAGATGTTCAATAAATTCTAAGATTTTCCACTTAAAAGTAGAGGATGTATGTCATGTGTTCGTATGGTTTTGTTTAATATTTCATATTTTATAGAACCCATGTCAGATGGCCATTTCCCTGTTATATTTTCCATTTAAGAGTAGAGGAATTATGTCATGTGTGAGTATGGTTTTGTTTAATATTTCATAGTTTATAGGGCCCATGTTGGATGGAATTTCCTTGTTATGTTTTCCACTTAAGAGTAGAGCATATATGTCATGCGTGCCTATGGTTTTGTTTAATATTTCATATTTTATAGGGCCCATGTTGGATGGCATTTCCCTGTTATGTTTTCCACTTGAGAGTGGAGGATATATGTCATGTGTGCCTATGGTTTTGTTTAATATTTCATTTTTTATGGGCCCCATGTCGGATGGCATTTCCCTGTTATGGTTTCCACTTAAGAGTAGAGGATATATGTCATGTGCGCCTATGGTTTTGTTTAATATTTCATATTTTATAGGGCCCATGTCAAATGGAATTCCCTGTTATGTTTTCTACATACAATTGAATTGAAATGAACAAGGACTTTCTGCCATGCTTTTATTACTTAATAAACAAATGCATGCAGTTAGATTTACATAAACACAATATTGATGTTGTGTTAAACACACGTTATAATATAGTATGGCTAAAATGTGAGGATATATTGTTAATCTAATTCTTTTTCCAATTTATTGGGATGGTTTTTTTTGGGTCGGAAGTAAAGTATTTTATAATAGAAGATAAATATAATAAATAGTTAATAATATTTATCTATCTATATATAAAAGTTGTAGGAGTATTTTATTTTCATTTATTTAATATATTAAATATAGAAATGTTTGAATTTTTTTTGGATCGATTAATGTCTAATAATTTTGGTAACAGATAGAAACCACAAACACGTTAATTATTAACTTCAGAAGTATATACATAATGACGTAGTTCAAACATACCAAATGCATGAAGTAACTAAGTTAGAGTAGTTTGGATACCTTCAATTTGAAAGATGTTTTCTGTATAATGTAAGAGTTATGACTCGCACAAGTTATATTTAGGGTTTAATATTTTTATTGTAATAGGATTTTTTCGTAATATTATTGTTATTATTATGTATTTAACAATGGATTTTGTGGTAGATAGGAATAAAGTAAAGAAAATGTAGTTTAATGTGAAAAAAAATCGTAATTATTCAATACGTATTCTTCAAAGCACATATGACATATAATACTTTACAATGCGCATTATAGTACGTGTCGCCATTGTGATTGATACATTTTTTGTTTTTCTTTGCAGTAAAAAGGGAACTTTTCCTTTGTTCCCAACAGAAGTTGTTGGTTTTGGTATGGATCCTGCTATTTGGAAATTCTCCCATTTGAGATTATTGAGCTTTTATTTCATTGGCTTCCTTTATTGGTCTTGATGAAATTTAAGTTGGTTTGTAGAGAATGGTGTCTTCTTTTGTAAAGCCTGTTTTTCCTTGTGAGTTGCAATCGATGTGATTAGAAAGAGTTAGGATATATTCCTTTCCTGATTCCCTTCTTCCATGATTGTTTCATAGCATCATACCTTAACAATAGAGGTCACATGCATACCATGGTTTTTCCTTTTCTTCATTCTCGATACATAATTGAATGTATAGTGGGATCAATGATTTTGTTCAGCACACCTGGAACTTATTTGCATACAAAAAATTATGTTGTTGTGAACCCATTTACCAAAACATTTAGAAATCTTGGAGTTGTTACCCTTGGGGCCGAGGATTCTTCTCTTTGTTGCAAAAACGTAGTTCACAAAAATATGAATGGGTGTTCTTGAAACATGTTTCTAAAGACATGGATTCACAATTTCTTATTTGCAATAGTGTTGACAAGGTTTGGAAGAGGACAAAGCTTACATACGGTGGGATAACACCACCAAAGGAGGTTATCTTATTTAGAGAAAATTTTTATTGGGTATATCTAGGTAAAGATTATGAAGATTAAACTACTTATGGTTACACTATCTGCTGGTTAGATTTGAATATAAAAAAAAATGGGGTTATTCATTTGTTCCTATTGTTGACATACAATATATATCATTAGGTTTATATAGGAATCAACTTGTTTATGTTGTCAATAATGGTTCAACATCTGTTTGGTCACTTGAAGAGGTAGAGAACTTTCAATTTGGTCAAGTATCCAAAGAGCGAAGTGTGGAATATTTTGAAGATGATTGGGTGTATAGATATTCATTGCTTGAATCAATCTCTATAGATATAAATATTAAATGTTCGGGTTACCTTCCTTTACACACAACTGAAGAAAAAATTCTTATGTTGGGTTGATCTGAAGTGTAGCTAAAGGTGTATGATTTGGTGATTGGCTTGTTGGAATGAGCAATTGCTAATGGACTATCCATGATCGAAGCCTCAAGCTTCTATGTAGAAAAAGTTGAATATTTTGATGATTTGATTGAAAATAGAAATGTTTTTTCACTCATTCCAAATGCATATTGTATTGTTGACATACCTCCACTACTTATGGATATATTGAATTAGTCTTTCGCGCTTCAACATGTTTGTTGTACGATATTGTTGAACATGTTATGTATGTTAAATGTTTATAAATATTATTTTAAGATCATTGTAATTACCATTTTGAAGTTATATTGAGGACATAACTATGCTAAATTTGGATACGTTTGTTGGAGATTAATCTTCTTTTTCCATATTTTCAAAAATTTGAATGTGGTTTGTATTTTTTTGTTTTTTTGAAAGTTATATAAATGGAAAGGTTTAGCTAATGATTCAGAAGGAACATTTTGTTGGAATAAATCCATAATTACCGAAATTTCTTATTGTATCGGCTGAAAGCCTTGGAAGCATTTGGTTTTATACATCTTCATACAGAATTTGTTTGTGTGACGTCTTCATTTATTTGTAAGGGGATTATTGTTTGATGTGTTCTAAGTCTGTGCTGGAAAATATAATTTTCAAAGTATTTGTTATATGTGTATATGCTTGAAATTCAAAGGCCAATTTGTTACTATTTACTTGCTCTTTACAACTTTGTAAGGTTACAACTTACAATTTTTTAAAGATTAAACAATACATGTTAATGCCTAATGCAATTGGAAAATTAATTTTGAATTGAGTTTAATTTTATTGTAAAAATGTTGAGCGAACGAAGAGGTGAGAGTAGTTCAAAAAGACTTCGTTCTGTTGGTACACGACAACGACTAAATGAATATGGTAGTGGTATCAACAAAATAAGGATCTCATTAGAGCATGGAGAAGAGATTTGTACAACAAAAAAAAAATCTTTACCAAATGAAGAAGAAGCTTGAACTGTAAATTGTAAGTACGAAAACAGGAGTGGTTTAGTGTAATGAAGATTTTTTTCGATGGTCGTTTTCCTAGACGTTTATGATGTAAAATAGCACATGTTTTTGCAAGGTTTACCAACTTTGGTCTGCTTTAGAAACATTTTGGTTGGAAAGAGAGTGTTATATGAACAACGTTGGCCTTTTATGTGAAAACAAGGAAAGAAATGCAATTTGGGACATGAGAACGATCCATGTGAACAATTTCTTGAGATGGTTTTAAAATTTGGGAAACTATGTTGTTGAACAGGGTCAGGGTTTTCCTTCTAGCAACTATATAGTTAATATAGTTATCCCTCCTGAATGTGTACTCAAATGTCTTTGTTGCGAAAAAATAGGTAGTTCAAGTTATTTTCTTTTCCATTGTTTTTTTATTCTTTTTGCTGTGAAGTTTTTATTGTTTTATTTTTTTCCCTAATTTTTTTTTAGAACACTGTCGAAATGGTTACTGGTCATCGAATAGATTCCTAGCCACTGCAACATTTATTGGTTCCTCAACGTGAGCCTCAAAAACCAACTTTTCAAAGTTTGGGAAATGATGAAATGTATGACCTTCCAAACCATAAGTTTATAACCTTTTCTGTTTAGGTAGGAGAGCATTTCATTGATATGTTTGTTTTGTCAATTGTTGTTTGTCTTAAATTTTTGCTGTTATTCCATAAATTTTCTTAGATGTTGTATGTTTTGGAACATTATGTTTACATAGGGAAGCTTGGTAGAAGTGACAAAGTTGGGTCTTGTGGAAATGGTGGAAGAGATGCTATAATGGAAAATACAGAATCTGATTCGATTGAACAAGTTGTTACATATGTGTTTTTTTATAGTAATATGCTTGCTAGAACGGTTGATAATTTGGGACGGTCTATTGGAAATGTTGGACCCAATATTTTCCAGTGTAGCTCTAGAGAGAATATTGTTGAAGCTAGAGAATGTGACAATAATTTTCCTCTTTGTGCTACAAAGGTGGTTAATGAAAATTTATTTTCAAAGGTTTTGTGATTCTCAATGTTTAATTTATATTGTTTTACGCATCTCTTATTTCATGTTTTTATTGAGCAGAACACTGCTGTAGTGAATATTGGTCGACAAAGAAACTTGGAACCAATGCAAGCAATACAATTCCTTAAGTTGCACATGAACATCGTAACAATTAAGAAAATGTATATTATTTTTTTTAATTAAAAATTTTGAGTTCTTTCATACATATTTCTTTCCGACAAAGGTTATTTTGTTTCTTGCAAGCAGAATTTGTCGAGGTTTAACGAATGTAGAAGAATGGATTTCAATTCTTTTATGCAAATAAATGATGCAACCAATACTCTAATTCAACGAGTTGTTTCACGTCATCACCATCCTAGAATGTTGTTTCCTAGAGAAAATGAAAGTGTTGCCTATCATTTTAGTGTGGACATGATTGATGTCCATAAAAACTTTTGGTCGAGGATTGATAGTTTGTCAATTGTGTATATGTTCCATGTGTGCAATGAATGTTATCAAGGTATACAAGTTGTCATATGACATGAAGGCCCTATTTTGTAAAATATGTACGTGCAAGAAAGGTGCTCATTGGTTTTCTCGCTTCAACAACATGGATCTAGGTGAAAAACCTAAGGTTCTAAGACTTTTGACACATGTTGAAGAAATGTTGATAGCGCGGGTAAATCCAATATTGCAAGTCATGCATGCTTGTGGTGGTCAATATAAATATAGCAGACAAAGAATAAGTTTTCCATAAGATATATCTTCGATTGTGAAGAAGCTTCCACGATGTGTTGAACAACTTGATTTTTTTATTGTGAGAAGGCGAGGTGTTCAATCTGAATACTATGAAAGTTGTGTTAAGAGACAACGTGTGATGGATGCACTACTTTATAAATTGAAATGGACAAGTACCATAGAGATGTTGAGATTGACATGGATTCAGTTGTTGCTCTCCCAGAAAGACCTATTGACATTTCTGTCAGGCTATAATATGTTGATAGTGATGTTGATGAAATATCTAGGATGGATTCAGAGATTGAAACAGATGGGGCTAATTATTTGTAGTGTCACCCGATATCCTTTCTTTCTCATTTTCTTAATGAATCCAGGGAAGGTGATTGAATAAGAAGATTTATTGAAAATGGAAATAGCACATCATTCAAACCAATAGATTGACCAGATATTAGTACATCTCCAATTAATAAATATAACACTAAAGGACTGATAGACATGGCATTCCCCACTTGATTCCCTACAGGTGATGTTTATTGGTTGCATCCTCATATTTTCAATGTTGAGATGCATGAATATGGTTTGCATCTATTGAAATTTTATGATCAAATATTTGGAATACATCCTCGTTTTCGATATTTCTTAATGAATATGATTATGTGCCATCGTAGTCAAGGAACAACTTCTTTCTTTTTGAAGAAACATATTCATGAAAATGCACCTACAACTGTTTGGAAGTTGTGTCAATAGCTTTATGATCTGACAAACAATAATTTGGATGAGAAATTAATGCATTTTGGATCTTCTCTTAAGGTTACGAGGGCTTATTAGACAAAGAGTCATTCTGAATGTCGGGTGTGGAGCCTGATTATCTTCTGTATTCAAAGGTTTCAGCTGGATGTATACCCCAGGAAGACTATACACCCCTCCATGCGGGGGGGTGCAGGGGGGCTAATCCCCCTCCAGCTGGGGGGTCTGGGGGCCAGCGGTTTGGGGGCAGTGCCCCCGAAGCTAAAAATAGATGTAAAATTGCCTTGTAAAAGTCTAGTAATTTCTAGTCAATCTGGGCCGTTCATTAGGTGGATGATCTGATGGTAGAAGTTATGTTTAATTTAGGGTTTTTTTCCCTAGAAGGCAACCCCTCACTATATATGAGGGAATTGTATTGTGTCTATATTATATCTGTAAGAGAGAGGAGATTGAGAGCGAAGAGGGTGTTACAACGGATATGTTGTAGGTTGTATCTCTTTAGTTTGCTGGATAATATAATAAAAGAAGGACTGGCTATTTCTCCGTGGATGTAGCCTAAACTGGGTGAACCATGCATATCTGTGTCTCTCTTGTTTTATGTGTTTTCTATGTTTATATTTCTGCAATATTTTATGTGTTCCATTGCTCTGTAATATATAATTTTCTAACACTGAACTCACTAACATAAGCAAACAATTGGGTTGCCCTACTTTGTTTTTTACACTAAGTGAAACTAACACAAAGTGGCCTGATTTGCATAAAGTTATGCCCCAGAGCAGATATTCTCATCGACAAAGTGAGCATTCAAAAAAAGATCAAAATGTTATTCAATACCTGCATATAGTATCTATGTACATGCACCAAAGATTCAATATCTTCCATGACATAGTTTTACAGAGATATGTTGGTGCTAAAGACTTTTGGTATAGGTTTGTTGTCATTCCTTTTCAATTGGTTTTCTAATGATTTGAAGAAAAAGGTACATTCTTATGCTTAGTTAATATATATTAACTACATCTTTTGAATTTTTTTAGGTATGAGTGGAAGCATAGAGGTTCAACTCACATCCATGGATTCTTGTGGTTGCCTAAAGCACCAGATATGGAAACATTGGATTGGTCCAATGCCACTAATGTCAATGCAACAAAGTGCTACTTTAAAAAGTATGTTACTACTTGGTATATGTGTGACATACATCGTCGAAATGTCATGATCCCTCGAACTCTAAATGATGATCCATGTGTTTCAAATACTAAGCAATTTTTTCTTGCAAACCCAAAGAAGATTATGAGCATTTGGTAAATTGTGTCCGAAGGCATACAAAATGCAGTATTTATTCTTGTTTACATAAAAAAGGGTATGTTCTTTCATGTCACTATGATGCTCCATGGGAGATTCGTGTAGAGTCAGTGTTGTACATAGATGAAAAAAGGAAAGAAATGCATGAACCAACATGAAATGATGATCGTTTAAATGTTCACAATGTTGATTTTTTGACAATTTAGTGAGCAAATGTTCATTGTCAGCCAATTCTTTCCTAACATCAAGTTTTGAAGTACATTGAAAAGTATGTTTAGAAGGCAGAGAGAAGATCAAAAATTTATCACGATATGTTGGCCAGAGTTGTTGGTGGGAGTGAGTATGAGGCTCCTGCATTATCTATGTATATAATGCTTAAACACTTATTGAGCATGACATTAGAGCTCAACAAACCTACCATTTATTGCTAAAGTTTCCTCTGGTCATTTGTAGTGACAATTTTTTCATGTTGAATGTTGGGACGAAAGTGTACCAAAGGGTTTCACTGCATTCTGATAATGTTTTGTGTCGAAACAGTTTCATTAACGTTTATCAAACCCAAACTATTTTTTTGGAACATTTGTGCTTGATAGAAACAACAAGATTATGGAGTTTTGATGTCAAGCATAGGTAGGAGCCTTGGAGGCCATGAAATAACCATGTTGTCATTCATGTTTGCCTGGTTTTATGTTGTTCCTGATGAAGGGTTGGAAGAGTTTGAAATGTTTTTTTGGAGTGAGTTTCTTCTATACAAGTCGTTTTGTGACATTGCTTTAGATATCGGGTTGTCAATTGAAAATATTGTTCAAAATTGGAAGAATTTCAGATATCACATGTGGCATGTTGATCGTGTCCCTTTGCTAAATGAAATGATGAAGAGGATTTTGAGCCGCTTATACATGAATATAATATTGATCGATATTTAGAAGAGTGGCAAGTTTTTTCGCACTTAGTTCCTCCAAGCCGTGTAAACATTTCAAACCTTGATAATCTTGGTAGAAGGGACTTTGATATTGATTATAATTGGTGGGAAATGACAGTGTCAAATAATTTTTTAGAACAAGGGATCAATTTTCTAAAATATGTATATGCATGTGTTTTCAATCATTACTTTGTTAGGGAGACATATTTGTCGTGTTCCTCTCTATCAGAAAAACAACTAGCTGCTTTTGAAATTATTTTTCGACACTTTGTTAATGGCGGAAATGATGGTGGTTTGAAAATGATTGTTCAAGGTACCATTGAAACTGGGAAGTCTTCTCTCATTGATTTTATTTCTCATTCTCTTTATATTTCAACAACATATGGTAAAATTCTTGTGTTATTTCTTGCTCCAACTAGTATTGTTTCTTTTAAAATATGTGTGAAAACAATACATTCTACTTTAAAAAATACTATAAAATATATGAAGTCATTGTATGGGAATGATTTAGCAGTGTTTCAAGAAGAAATGAGCCACGATCAATATATATTGATTGATGATATGAGCTTTACATGTCCATGACTATTCATATAAACAAAATCTCGTTTGCGAGAAGCCTTTCCTGAAAACAAGGATTGTCCTTTTGGTAGTAGGTTGATCATTCTTGTGGGTGACCTTACCTAGTTGCCTCCTGTCAGGGATAAACCCTTGTATGTAGGTAGAACAGATGGAAAATATTTGTGGGAAAGCTTCAATATTATTGTCACTCTGGACAAAATTTATAGCGAGGAAGGGGATGATCCCAGACAAAAAGTATTTTCACAATCTTTTAAAGAATGTTAGAAATGCATAGCCTTTTCTTGCTGATTGGGATAATCTTATGATGCATGTTGGTAGTTTCTTAGATAAATATGAAATTACTTTGTTTTATTTTTCTGAAGAACTTATTTGCGATGAATAATATTTTCAATTTTCACAATCAAAAAATGCTTAAATCGATAAATTTTCCTATAGCGATATATGTTGCAGAATGCCCCGGATGCGGGTGGTCGCTAGACACATGGCGCATAAGGCTCGTCCAAAGGGCAGGTGTCCGCCCGGACGAGCCACGCATGACAGGAGGACACACCATAAATTCATCAACCCGCTGCATTTAAGGAAGGGAGTTAAGGGAGTTGACAGAGGCGTCCTGTCGACATTCATGGCGAGTCTTGAGAAGCGTAACATGGCGCTTCATAACCGCATTCTCTCGGACATTCTCCCGCAATTCCTATCTGCAACTGTTCTGATCTTGCCGGAGGTGATGGAGGTTCAGCCCTTCGACTCTCAGTCTGGCCCTGAATGTGATTGTGAGTGTTTAGCTGCTGCAGAGTGGGGCAATTGGCAGGCTCACAAGCAAGCCAGTGGCGACTCTGAGAATTTGGCAGTGCTTACTTACCCGCGTCTCTCGTTGGCTCTTGTTCTGGTTTCGATAGAAGTTGTGGAGGTTCAGAGTCTCGACTCTCATTCAAGCTTTGAGAGCGAGGGTCAAGGCTCTGCGGCCACAGCTTTGGGCAATTGGGAGGCAAGGATCCGGTCTGGCAATAAACCTGTGCCAACAGTGGTGTTGCGTTGCGGAATTGAGCGCTCTGTTCAGAGGACCAGAATGCAGCGCAATCGTGGAAGGGGCAACAGTGGTAGGGGAGGTCACAGTGGTAGAGCTCCCTCGACTTCTTCCTCAATTGAGGAAACCTCTGAGTGCAGAAGGCCGAGGGGAAGGCCCCCGGGCAGAGGTAGAATGGGGGAACCTCCAGCGCGCATGGACTGTGGGCATACGGAACACCTAATGGTGAGATACCGCATCCCATGCACCTTAGCCAATTCTACTTTCTTCGTGACTGTCTCTATGGAGCACTGCAGCAATCCCTGGGAAGATGAGGATGGTAATCCCCGGGCCAACCCTCCGCGTGTTCCTGGGATTGTTCCTACGGTGGAAATGGAATTCCCTGCTGTTGAGATGATGCGGCCCATACATGACCCGGGAGCAAGCCTGAGAGAACCTGTTTGTGACTATGGCGCTGGCCCAAGTGACCTTGGAACGCGCAACTCTGGTAAAGCCATCCTCCAGCCTCCCTGCTGCAAGGCGGAAGATGAACCGCAGACTACTGATGAAGATTAACATGCCCAGCTCGCGCTCCAGGTTCTACAGCAAGAATTTTTCTCTGTCAGCTCCCTATGCGGTTATATATGAGTCTGTCACTCTGTCTCTATGTAATTGTGTCGGTTTTATGTTATCTCTGTTCTGTGTCGATGTTCTTCCAGTGTTTTTGTCCATGTATCAGCTACATGAGTGTGGCTCTAAGTCTTTGTCCATGTGTCCTATGTAATACTGGCATGAATACTCAGGTGTCTACTGTCTTTCCTCGGACAAATCTTACAGGGCCGCGGCCCCGTTGTAATTTTGATAATGTAACTTTGCTCTTGCTGTAATATAATAGTTTAGCTTCACTTAGAAAAAAAAAAAAAAAGATATATGTTGCAGAATGCAATAGAAGAATAGAAATAGGTGACAGTGATGATGATGTGCTGGAGTATGAAGTATTGTTATGTCATGGACACCACATGATGTGTTTTCTTGAGGGGGCTTGGACCCAAGTTTGGATTTAGCTCCGCTAACCAAAAAAACCCTACACTACTGACCCTTTCAGTAGCAACCTATGTAGCACAAGCTACAGTCTCACCTGAGGCTATATTGGGGGATGCTAGAACCAGGTTTCTGCAACGAGAGGAGTATGTGATGTGTTTTTCCAATCTTAGGGATTTATCTTGACCTCTCCAAACCCTAACCCTTAAAACTTGGGTTTTATAGTAAGTAATAATTAGCATATTTATGTCCTTCGCCAATTGCACTAAACATGCCTAACATCATATAAATAAATAGATATACATCTTCACAAATCTAATAAGTATTTTTCCTGATTAATTGCATTTAACAAATCAAAAATATAGTAAAGAAATAAAACAGTGATACAAATATACACATATATTTCTTCAAAACAAGCCTTTATTATGCTTCATACCTTCAAATACAATTATTCCCAAGCCTGCTCACATAACTGCAGGGGCCCGCGCACTTAGTTGCAAACTTACCAAGAAGGAGCCTTACCCTTTGCCCAAGTACAAAATAGGTAAAATTAGACCCAAATCATGCACTATTCTTACTTCTATTCTCCTCTCCTATGACTCTTTTATGAATTCCTTTTATATTCTTCTTCATTACAATACCATGATCTGTGAACCATGGGCGGGTCTCAAAACATATTGACTCTTAAAAAACTAAGGGTCTTTGACCTTCCTAAAGATCCTTTGACTCCTATCAATCTATGTTACTCATGCTCTGCTCCTCAAAATAAGGAGACTTCACAATATTTTAAAAAACTTTACAAAATTTGACCTTGGGGACCCCGTCCCAATCGACCCCCAACACAAAGTCGTGACTTGTCTTGAGTCACTCTACTGGTGTTGCCTCAATATTTGCTTGTAGAGGTCCACTAAATTCGATCTTCAATGCTTGAAGCTCTATTGTTCCCTGCACGGCAACCTGACAAACTTCTTCAACCAATTTCTTCGTTGTTGGACCTTCGACTACAAGGCCCATGGTTCTCTACATCTACTGAAGAGATTTTAACTTGCTCTAGACTATCTATGATAGTTGGCTTGCCTTGTCTACCGATGGTTGCATCCTTGAGGAAATAATGGGGGCCTTCTGAAGTTTGGTGAACCTTTGCATAGGTGCTAAGTTCTGAGATGTCACCCTGATCTTTTCAAATTGTAGTTGCTTTTCTCATATGTCTGTTTCGATCATCTGCAAGTGTGGATCCTCCTGCAGTGAGGTCCACATCTCCATTTTTTTCTCAAACAATTTGCTGCAGTCCTTGACTACGGCTTCCAAAGTGGTCACGTCTACTATAATAGTAGCCTCATGTTGCTCTCTGATTTCTGAAGGAGTGGTTGGCTACAACTTCAGTTGAAGCTCTGAAATCTGCAATTGTAGCTCGAACCAGACCTTTCCAATATATTCATTGGATGCCTTCACTACATCTGCCAACTTGTTATTTTTCTCTACTGAGGCCACCTTTATGGGAATTTGGAGCTCAGGGAGCTCATTGCACACTTGGGTCAAGGTTGCCTCTAGCTACTGATTTCGCTGCATCACCTCATCGCAAGCCTACAAGGCCTATGCTTTCTCTACAAAAATCTGTTGATTGTTAACTTTTACCTCGTAGATAATCAACAACGCTTATTTCTCCCAGACGTGGAGCTCATCTAAAACTCCTTGGTGGATCTAATGCAATGTTTTGATCGGCAATGCTGCAAGGTTGATACTTAGATTTTTCTAGTACTGCACATGCTCCTGGTCTTCTATTGTCTCAAACTGGAGAGAGCCCCTAGTAGTGGTACTGCTCAGATATCGGATTTGATTTCAGCTGAACTAAATTTTGACACGCTCACTTGATCCACGCTCGTTTATACAACACTCGCCTGGATCACTCCTCTATGGACCTACAATTCCTTTAGGCTCTATTGCACTTTGTCCAATACTTGGTGGTACTGGTCCTCGATGTGTCCCCATATAGTTCTAGTGGCGAAGCAGACAACATCACCTATCTCATCAAGGTCCCCCTCCATGAGGACCAATGATTCCGCACTCATAGACTTATTAGACTTCTGCTTCTTACGAGGTCCCGTGGAACTTTTATTTTGCCTCTTCCTGACACTGGAGGAGGACTCTAAGTCCTCCGATCTAAGATAGGGGTAGGTGCCCCCTTCTTCTTCATCTATGGTTTCGGCCTCTACATTAGTGCGCTTTGTCTTAGGTTCCTCGAGGTCAATGGTGACCTATGATGTTACTGCTTACGTAGCTTTTTCCTTCTGCACTTCCCTCTCTTTCATAGAAGTCTATTCCTTTTGTGCTTCTTTGTCTTTCTTAGAAGCCTTCTATGCTTCTTTCTCTTTATCTTTCTTAGCCACTATTGCAGCTGTTGTTTTCTCAGTATCTCCTTCTGCAGCCTTACTTGTTCTTGTAGCTTTGCTAGATGGGGTGAGCCAATCGCTCGACCATTTACTGATGACCCCCATAATGTCATCCTCTGCAACTAAATATGGAAACTTGTGCCATGTTCCTACAACATCCTTCTTTGCGCGTATGGATAGATTGTGAAAATCTGCCTTGAAATCTACGATATTTGTGTACTGCGCATGTAGACTAGGTGACAACCGTGGCCGTTGGTTGATCACCATCCACAACTTCGACTCGAACAATACCCAGAACATCTTTGTTTCAATTATGTGTTCAGGATCCTTCATCACCCACAACGAGGTGAATTTCGCAGCCTCACACAAGTCTGGATCCTGCGTTGGTAACTAGCTATCCTCAAGCATCCTCCATGCTACCAACGTGATCAATAAAAGTAACCATGCATAGTGGAATGCCTTTCCATCCTCCTAGCTTCACGAAAATCTTACAAGAACTCATGACAGAGGTACTTTTCCCAATTTAATTGGACCCCCTGGCTGCACTGTGCAACTAAATATACCACTGTTGTCGACACTTCATCAACATGACACTTTCATAATATATTTCCGGCCAAAATATGTGCAGCAAACTAGACAACACCATCTGAAATAGAGCTAATGGCATAGTCGCTCGATTTCTTCACCAACCCAATTTCGCTCTTCACTCTTCATCTGATCTACGAGCTTCTTCTCTTGCAACTTCCCCACAAAATCATCTCTAGGGTTCATGCACTTATAAGGTAACAAGGTGATATTTTGGACCAGCATATCATCAATTGGAATGGGCCCTCCTAGCCAGAGGCACCCATCATGAACCAGTGCCAACAATTGACGCACACAGATAGTATTAATTATGTTGTGGCTAAATTGTGGGACCCACAACATGTTGAGAAATCATGCATGCTCAATTCCAGCTGCCCACTTCATTGGCTCAAGCCTTGTGACACTTAACTGCTCATAGTAGACCGATTTCAAATATTTGTTGGGTTCTAACTGTGAAAACTTTGCATGATCATCCAGATCCCAATCCTCCATCTTCAAAAATGGTACCCAAGCTATTAAGTCACCCTCAACAGGTACTTCCTCTGACAACAATGGCATGAATGCCTTATATTTCAATGATTCAGGGTCCTTAGTGACCTTGGCAGTGGATTTCCTAGGGGGTACATAAGGTGGTAGTTGAATAATTGGCACTGCTTCCTCTGCCTTGATATCTTCAACCCCCATAGTCAATTCCTCTTCATCCAAGTCTATGGGTTATGTCAGTTGCTTTCTTTTATCCATCTGATCCTTCTGCCTAATATTAGTTGGGTTTTTGCGTAGTGATTATCGAACCAACGCTTGTTGTGGCTTCTTTTGCTTCTTTTCTCCTGCCACAGAGTGATCAAGTGCTCAAAATTAGGCTCAAAACTCAAAGTATCAAAATCTTGATAAACTTAGCTTCATATTGAAGTGCTCATCATCCTTATTCCAACAGTGTGAACAACACTCAAATACAAGCTCATACGAAGAAGTTAGAGAAAGTCAAAGTTTAGGTTTGACTTAGACAGATGGCAGGAGAAGATGACATGGTAGGACTCTTCAATGAATGAGGAAGCGCTAAGTGTCAGACCTCCATTGGCCCTAGATTTCATAAATCACATATCGTAGGTGGATTGATGTTAAAGAATTGACCCTGGAACAAGCCATTGGAAGCTGGACCAAGGAGACGTAGCCCAGGAGGGGTGAACTCCTTTATCATGTTCCTGTTGTAATGTTTTTTTGATGATGTTCTGTACATGTTTATGATTTTGTTCATTATCTTATCTATGTTAAATTGCTCATAAAATTAACATAAAAAACTCATCATTTCACTTGCAAAAATTCATGAATCATTAAGCACAATGAAAGCATTTTGTTTCTAATCTGAGTAGGATCTTAGCACAAAACCTAATATTCTAAATCAGATCATTTTGGTATAAAAGCTCTAGGTTTGTTTTGTGAAAGAAGGATTTAACTATTTTCAATTTTATGTCATGCTTACAAGGTTAAAACTCAAAACAGGAGAAGGGAAGCTGGTTGGAAGCCCTGAAGTTGGGTCAAGGGGAAGGAGAGAAAATTTTCCACAATTTCCAACACCAGTTCAGCCTCGAGTTGCAGTTGAGACTCCAGAGATCACGTCTGATGAAGGAGAACCTACAAACATGACAGAATATGAGAAGACCTTCATAAAGTCTTTCTTTGATATGACAAAGATGGTAAAGGTCCTCTATGAAGAGAGGAATACCAGGTTGTAAGGGGAAAGTTCCAAACCTCCCAAAGGAGGAGGCTCTTCAGGAGGAGGTAATGGAAATGGAGACAAACCTCCACCCTCTCCACCATCTTCTTCATCTTCTTCTTCACAAGCATATTCACCCTCTGCCACTAACACAACCCTTACTCATACTCATCATCATACTTCAAAAGGAGCTGGTAAATCACCTTTTTTATAACTTCATGTTAAATTTGAGCTTCCCATGTATAATGGTGAAGTGAATGTAGAGAATCTTGATAATTGGATTCATTAGTTGGAGGTCTATTGCAAGATTCAAACCCTTCAAGAGGATGACATAAATATTCAGTTAGCTTCCTTGAGAATGGAGGGTGCAACACTAGTATGGCAGGAATCAAAGACCCAATGGGAGATTAAAAAACATGGTAAGATCTCAATTTCTTGGATTGCTTTCATTGTTGCAATCAAAAGACAATTATACCCTCTAGCTTATATGTAGAGAGCCATCATGAATTGGTAGAACTTTAGACAGCTTAAAGGTCAAAATGTGCAAGATTACACCCAAGAATTCATCAAAAGGTCTTTGATGTTAGGTGTAGATTTGCAATGACAGGACACATTTTTGAAGTACATAGGGGGTTTACACAGTTACATTAGGCATACTATCTTAATGTTTAATCCCAATAATCTAGATGATGTGTGTGTGAAAGCCACTCATCTTAAGACAAGAGGGAAAATCACCCCAGAAGAAGTTAGTAAAAAGCCATTTAAGAGTAAAGGAAAGGAAAAGGATTTCAAAGGGAAGGTAAAGAAAAACACATCTATCAAAAACGAAGGAGAGAAAGTTACATGCAAACATTGTTCCTGGGAGGGTCACGATGAAGCTCATTGTTGGAAGCTTCATCCCAAAATGAGACCAAAGAGAAACAACAACAAGGGAAAACAAAAGACAACTACAACCACTCAATAGGATTTGGGATCTAATTCGAGCGATGAAACTAAAATCACAGCCATGGGGTTGAAAGGAAAAGAATCCATTGCTAGCACTAGTTCTTCAAACTCACAAAACGAAACTTCAAATGAAAATAGGGGAATAAAAAAATTTCACATAAGGGTGATCTCAAAACATAACAATATTGATACGCTTTTCGATAGTGGCTCCCAAGCCAATCTTATCTTTGAAAACATTGTTAAAACTTTAAGCTTGGAAACCATTCCACATCATAAACCATATCCACTTGGATGGGTGTGTGACAATGCACAATTGTAGATTACTAGAAAGTGTAAACCGGAATTTTCCATTACTGCAAATTTCATAGATGAAGTGGAGCTTGATGTTGTGCCGTTAGATATCTATGGCATAGTTTTGGGCAGCCCGTACCTTTATAACAGAAAATTTATCTTTCACATATATGAAAACAAATATCATTTATTAAAATATGGAGTATAATATATTGTGAGAGCTCATAGCAAGAAAATAAATCTTTCGCTTGTTAATGGAGGGCAGATGAAAATACTAGTGATTTCGAGCAAGATTTTTGTGCTTCTAATGATCAAACCCAAGAATGATGTTGATAATAAAGCTTTTAAAGGCTATGATTCAAATTTGAAATCTGAATTTGTTGACGTAGTTAACCAATATGATGAGATGTTTCAAGAACCAAAGGGATTACCTCCCAAGAGAGGAATCCAACATGAGATACAGTTGTAGCAAGATTGTCTTCTTCCTAACATTGGCATGTACAAGATATCAGTGATGGAAATCACATAAATTAAGATGAAAATTCAAGAGTTGTTGAATAAAGGGATCATTATACCATCTTCCTCGCCATGTGGTTTGCCTATTGTCTTGGTGCCAAAGAAGGATAGAACATGGCGCATGTGTGTGAACTTTCATGCATTGAACAAAATTACAGTAAAGAACCGTTACCCACTACCTAGAATAGACTATTTACTTGATCATTTGAAAGATGAAAATTATTTTACTAGGCAGGACTTAAGAAGTGGCTACCATCAAATTAGAATAGCTAAAGGAGACATTGGGAAGACAACATTTAAAACAAAACAAGGATTTCTTGAATGGCTAGTTATGCTTGTTGGTTTATGTAATGCTACTGCTACATTCATGCATGTGATGAATGACGTGTTGATGCCATTTCTTGATGCGTTTGTCATAGTCTACTTAGGGGACAACTTAATTTTCAGTAAATCTTGTGATGAACATGTCATGCATGTAAGAAAAGTACTTGATGTCTTGAAAAAAGAACAGTTGTATATTAAGATGTCAAAGTGCGAGTTTGGAAAAAATTCTTTAGTTTGATTGGGTCATATATTTGGAGGAGGTGAGTTGAAAATATATCCCTCCAAGGTTGAGGTCATTGTGAATTGGCCAAGGCCCAAGACAATTACTGAGGTAAGAAGTATTTTGGTAGCAACCCAATATTGGAGGAAATTCATTGCTATTTTTTCTCTTATAACCACTCCTTTGCATGCGTTGAAAAGTGTGAAAAATGTTTTTTAGTGGGGAGGAAAATATCAAAAGGCCTTTGATGCATTGAAGGAAAAGATCAATACAACTCTAGTACTTTCAATTCCAGACTTGAGACAGTCACTTGAGATTCAGAGTGGTGCTAGTGACTACGCTATGGGTGCAGTCCTCATGCAACATGGTAAGCCTATTTGTTTTCATTCAGAAACTTTTAATGGTGCAATGATTAACTATCCTACATATGACAAGGAGTTATATGCATTGGTGCAAAGTGTGAAAAAAAATGAAACACTACTTGATGGGTAAGGAAACCGTCATTCACACTGATCATCAACCATTGCAATACTTGCAATCTCAATCAAAGTTGCAGCAATCAAGGCACTTCTGATGGATGGGTTTTCTTCAACAATTCCACTTGGTAATTAGGTATAAGAAAGGTATCTACAATAAAGTTGTTGATATGCTTTCTTGGCCTATTGTTAGTGCACCTACTTTACTCAAGCATAATTCTATTTTACATGAAAGTTATATTGAGAAATATGCATTAGATAATGACTTTAAAAAAATTTATGCAAGCTTGAGACAAGGGAACCAAGTAGAGGAATTGGATTATCATTTGCATGATAACTTGTTGTATTATCTTAGAAAGCTTTGTATTCCACAGGGAGAAAGATTTGACATCATAAGAGAGGCACATACTTCTCTTATTGCTGGTCATTTCGGTGTAAGTAAGACGGTGGCACATCTACAAAGGTATTTTTATTGGCCTCCTATGCTTGAAAGTGTGTCGTTTTATTAAAGGATGTTCATTATGTGCGATCAGTATGCCTAGCAATAGGAAGTTAGGATTGTACGCACCACTTTCGGTTCCTTCATGATCGTGGGAGAGTGTTCCTATGGATTTTGTAGGAGGTCTTCCATTTTCAAAAAGAGGCCATGATTACTTGTATGTAGTTGTAGATAGGTTCAAAAAAATGTGTATTTTGATGCCATGTAAAAAGCAAGTTACAGCTGAACAAACTTCTCAGTTATTCTTTTAGAATGTTTAGGCGCATTTTGGATTGCCCACATCCATTGTTAGTGATCGAAATTCTCGCTTTGTTGGGAATTTTTGGTCAATCTTGTGGGGATTCATGGACACCAAATTGAAAAATAGTACAAATTTTCATCCACAAACAGATGGTCAAACAGAAGTGGTGAAAAAACAGTGATACATATTCTTCATGGGTATTGCAGCAAGCATCCTAAGTTGTGTGATGAACATTTGCACTATATTCAACATGCTTACAACCGAGCCAAGCACTTTTCAACTCAAAATTTTCCATTTGAGGCATGCTTGGGATACTTGCCTAAATCTCCTTTGGATTTTATTTTTGGCAAAGATGTTGCTATTGAAGTTCATAGAAACATAGAAAAAGAAAAAAAAAAATCATTGAACAAATCCAATTAGTACACCAAAAGGTTTAAGAACAGCCTAAGAAAAGCCAAGGCAAGTACAAATCAAGGCATGACAAGCATTGTCAAGGTCACAAGTTCCAAGTTGGTGATGAAGTTTGGCTTCACATTAAAAAAGAGAGGCTCTAAGGAGAAGGTAAAAGTCTAAAACCAATTAGATATGGTCCATTCAGAATTTTGGAAAAGATCGGTAACAAATTCTTCAAGTTGGATTTGCCTTCGTATATGCAAATTTATGTTGTTGTTAATGTTGATAAGTTAAGGTTGTATGAACCTCCTTTGATTGAAAATCAAGGAGAGAATATTCAAATTCCATCTATTGAATAATTTTCTCTAGAATTCCTTGGTGAGCTTCAACAAGACGCTATACTTGACAGAAGAACAAGGACATCAAAAAGGGGAAGTGTCGATTATCTTCGAGTGGGGCTCAACGATAAAAATCCTTTAAAATCCAAATGGATGGTGGTTAGAAAGGTGAGGTAACTGTACCCTCACCTTCTAGACAATTGAAAGTGATCTTTTGGGGTCCAAAAGGCTTCCAGTGGGGAGGAGTGATCAGGTGCTCAGAATTCTGCTCAAAGCAAAAAGTGGTAGAATCTTGATAAACTTAGCTTTAGATCGAAGTGCTTTTCATCCTGATTCCAAAGGTATGAATGACACTCAAATTCGAGTTCATATGAAGAAGTTAGAGCAAGTCAAAGTTCAAGTTTGACTTGGACAGATGATAGGAGAAGGTGACATGGTAGGACTCTTCAGTGAATGGGGTAGCACCAAGTGATAGGCCACCATTGGCCCCACATTTCACATTTCGCAAGCGGGTCAGCATTAAAGAATCAGCCCCATAACAAAACATTGGAAGCTCGACCAAGGAGACATAGCCCAAGAGGGGTCAAGTCCTTTATCATGTTCCTGTGGTAGTGTGTTTTTGATGATGTTTTCTACATGTTTATGCTGTTGTTCAGTCTCTTATTTATGTTAATTTTCTCATAAAAATAACATAAAAACTCATCATTTCACTTGAAAAAATTCATGAATCCTTACACATAATGAAATAATTTTGTTTCTAATCCTAGGATGATCTTAGCACAACAATATAATATTCTAAATCAAATCACAGAGGCAGTAGGTTTTGGCGTTGACGATCTAAGCATTGTTGTAGGGACTGGTGGTGTTGCAGTCATTTTGTCAATGCTCTCCCAGAATAGTTTCTTCTACCACTTAGACAAATCCACCTCAAACCTGAACCCTTGCTGCAAAAACTCCTTCTCTATCTCTTGCCAATCTTGTCGAGACATGTAGCAATTGTCTTGGCTCAAACTTAAGTGCAAAAGCTCAAGGAAATCTATCTGGGAGAAAAGTGTTAAAATGTGGAGTGGAATGTTGTATTTATAAACCTTTTTGAATTCAAATCCATCAGTTCCCTTTATATATCCTTCAGTAATGCTCTTTTGGCAACAAATTTCCAAAGATATTCTCCTTAAATGCTTTCCCCTCGCTCCCTTTAACGAAAAATAGCCATCCAATCATCTACAATTTTTTCAATTGTTACTTTCTATCCAAGCTACACGAGACCCACCTTGCTAGAGCATCTCCTTCGTTGTAGCTCCCATTTGCACCTTTCTCCTAACCATCGTGCAACCGATTCACTTCGCCAAACTATCCTTCTGGCAGTGTAGTTTATAGTCCCGCACTTCCTTGCAATTTCTTGAAGTACTAAGATTATCCTGCATCCATATAGTCATTGTGTAGGGGAGAGATAACCCTTGTACAACTTCAACCGGATCCCATTGATTCTTGGGAATAACTCCCCATTCAGCTTCACGAGCTGAACTGCACCTCCATCCGTAATCTCCTTGACGATGTATGGTCCGAGCCAATGCATCTGAAACTTTCCTGGAAACTTCGTAAATTGGTTATCATACATCAGTACTAAGTCTCCATTTTTAAAGGTGCACTGCTTAATGTGGCGATCACGCCACGCCTTTTCTTGAGCCTTATGCGCCTGCTGATGAAATCTTGCCAAGAAGTGATCTTCTTCTAACTTAAGTATATGCGTGAGGCGTTCTTCCATTATATCCAAATTTTCCATCTTTGTGATTGCAACAATCCTCAAACTAGGCACTATGTACTCCATTGGCATCATTGCTTCTTGTCCATAAACCAACCTAAATGGTGTCTGTCCAATCAACTTCTTACAGGTAGTTCTATATGCCTAAAGAATAGCTGGTATGCGCACATCCCAATCGTTCCTATTTTTATTACAGATCTTCGTCAAAGCATTCTCCAGGATCTTATTAAAGGCTTCAACTATTCCATTTGCTTGAGGATGATATGACGTGCTTTTCTGATGATACATCTGGAATTCTTCTAGCAAAGAAACACACATTTCATTTAGGAAATGTGAACCCCTATCGCTCATCAAAATCATAGGAAAACAAATCCTAGACAAAATTTACTCAAATATAAACTTCGTAGCTGTATCCACGCTGCAATCCTTCACGATCTATGCCTCATCCCATCTGGTCAAGTATTATGTCATCATGATGATGTATCGTGCTCCTGTCCTCTTTCCTAGTGGGGTAATAAGTCCCAAAAAATTTATTTCTCATTTATTGAATGCCTATAATGAGACTTGTAGGTTCAGAGACCATTCATCCCTCCGCAATGGCTTCTCGGTCCTCTAACAAACATCGCATGCCCTAAAATATTCCTTATAATATTGTTGCACAGTTGGCCACCACAACCCAATGTGTAGGATCACCTGCATAGTCGCTCTTCCAGCATAATGTCCTCTAGAAAATCCTCCATGTGCTTCAACAAGGATACTTTGTCTTTCATAATCTGGTACATACCAATGTAGAACTTAATCTGAGCCCATTTTATACAAGTGCCTTTAATTACAGAAAAATTCGTGGCCTTGACCACCAATTCCTTCGTTTGTTGCATCGTATATCCTTCAAGGGCTACATATATAGAAAGGAATTGGAAGATATCCGCGAAAAGTTCATTTGCAACGTGCACAACAAAGAGTTGCGCTTCAGGCAATCCTTCATCAAGACTTGTAGGTTCTTCAAAATTCTCAATCCACGAAAGGTGATCAGGTCCAACATTTCATCTCCTTGTATTCACAACTAATTCAAATTTGTACTCCTGGAATAAAAGTAGCCACCTACAAATTCCCCCTAGCCCCCAAGACAAGCTTGTTGACTAGGTACTTCAAAGTTGAATGGTCTGTGTACATTTTGAAGTGTGCACCAAACAAATAATGCTTGAACTTCTAGAGCACATATACCATCGCCAACCCTTCGCGCTCTGTGGTTGAATAATTATTCTCTACCTTAGACACCTTTCTACTCACAAATGCAATCATATGGTCGATATCTCTTGCGCCTAGTTGGGTTAAACCTGCTCCTAGCGCTATGCAGGATGCATCCACATGTACAAGCAATTCTTTCATCCAATCAAGGAATAATAGGATAGGTGCTATAACCATCTTTTCCTTCAAAACATCTAAGATTTTGTGGCAATCATCATCCCAACAAAATGTCACATCCTTCTTCAATAATTATCCCATGGGCGCAGTGATCTGCACATATGCCTTGATGAACTTTCTATAGTATCCTGTATGGTCCAATGTTGCACGCAACTATTTTACATTCCTTGGGGGCTCTAAATTGATAATCACTGCAATTTTAGTAGGTTCCACCATCAACCCTTGCTTACAAACAACGTGGCCCAAAATTTTCCCATATGGTATGAAAAATATGTGCTTCCTCAGATTTAGGGATATTTAATACTTCCAACAAGTATCCAGCATTAGGTGAAGACTTGCAACATGATTTTTAACTAACCCAAACACCGTCCAATCATCAAAGTAGACCTCCAAAAACTTATGAATAAATTCCTTAAAGGTTGCGACTACCACCCTAGAAAATATTGCAAGGGAATTCTTAAGTGCAAAGGGCATAATTGTATACTGAAAAGAGCCCCATTTTATGGTGAAGGTAGTCTTACTTTGATCCTTTGGTGCAATCTTGATCTTGTGATATCCTGAGAATCCATCTGTAAAAGAGTATGCTTCTTGACCACCAACTTTCTCCAACACTTCATCTATGAACATCCTAGGGAATGGATCATGTACACAAGCATCATTCGATTTCCTGAGATCTACGCAGATCTGGATTTTTCCCATTCTCTTGAATCACCATAGGACTAACCCAGTCCAATTCTTATACATGCTCAATAATTCCTACTCCAAGCATCTTATCTAGTTCATCATGCACCTTTTCTTTTTATTTAGGATTTAATCAGTATGGACTCTACTTTACCGACTTCATATCTAGCTTCATATTGATCTTCATAATACCCAAATCACCTACTATCCCTTTTAGATTACTGAACTTTGTTGGAAACAAGCCATGATATTCCTGCGATAACTCCGCGACCTTGCCAACTATGTCCTCATCCCAGTAATCACCTATATTTGCGAAATTTGACTACGATTCTGACCCAATGTTTAATTTCTTGGTCTTTAATGGTTTTGGAATGTCAGGAGCCTCTACCTTAGGCCCAGTGACTTCACGTTGTGCTTCTTATTGAGGGATACTGATATTTTCGGGTCTTCCTCACCTTATTTTGTGGTAATATTGTAGCATTCCAAAGCATGGTGCATTTGCATACTCCAATCAGGTTGTACCCATGTGATAGGGTCTATAGGTGTTTTGAATATCGTAGCCTTGATCTCCTGTAATGCTTCATCAATACACTCAAATTCGTCCTCAAAACTCAATGTTAGCAGAAAGCTTTCCTTTAGAATGCCCCACTCCACGGTTCCATGTTGCAGTTTTGTTTCTAAATACCAATTCATCATAATAGTATCCAAGGTATGGTAGAATATATGTACCCATTCAGACTATGGTTCCTCTCCCCATGATTTCATCCAACGAGATAGATGCTCGCACGCATCATCCTTCCCTGTATATTTTTCAGTAATACAGGTATTTGTGTAGCCAACTCACAACTTCATCATCCTTCGGTACTCCTTCCAGTATGAAAAACTATTCTTATGTGTACCCCACCATCTAGCAGGCATAGTCCTCGGCGTGATTTCCAATTCCTATAACCAATGCTCCTCCATTATATCCCTTTCAAATATATCAAGAAACAAATTTAAATCTTTTAAGCCATCATAATATGGTAAATTGTGTGTACCTCAGTGGATATATGTTGGAGTGATTTAATAAATCTGTTGCATCACAACATTGATACTTCATGTAATCTATTATGCCAATGATCGAGGTCCTCATCTAAATCTGAGTTGTAGGAGTTGTCCTTTTCCCAAGTAATTCTTTTGTCCGCTGTAGGATTGATCCAATCCTTATTCCACACAGTAAGGTTTTAGATCTGTTCAATATCATCCTCTTCATATTAATCTCAGACTGGTTCAAAATACCACACACCCTCTACCAGATCCATTGGAACAATGACTCTTAGTTCCTTCTTTTCAAATGTAATGCTACACCTCTTCAGGTTAATGACTGCATTCTTATAAAACACCCAATCAATTCCAAGCAACGCTGGATAGGGATTACTATCATCCACTATTTCAATTACCTCAAGATCAGCTATAACGTGCACCCCTTCAATGTCTACAATTAATCCATGTAGACGTCCCATAAGAATAATATTCTGTTAGTTCATCATTCGCAACTAAATTGGGGATCGCTATGGTGCCGACTTTCCCATTATTTCCTAGGTTTTCTTAGGCAACACATTCACATCTGATCCCAAATCTAGGATCACTTGGTCCATTTCAAATTATTCGATTTGTGTAGTCAATCACATCTCCCAACCAGTCCTTTTCTTACTTTTGTCTACTTTATGCACTACGCACTGTCAGGTAGCGGCTTACCCTTGCCAGTGCAGTTTTCTATTAATTCTTGTACTCCCTCCACCACTTTCTGGTCCCTTAAGAGCTTCATGTAGGTTTTAAGAAGGATTTTAACACTGAAGGATTTGTTTCCTATGCGGAAATGACCTCTTCAGGCTTCTCTATTCGTGCACTCTGATTCTTTGATGTGGAAGCTCCTAAATCCACAAAGCTTTTTTTCGCCTCCATAAATGTTTATTTTTCCTTATGAAAATCAAATTCAACATCTTTTTCAACAACCCTACGCACCCAAGGATTCTCTTTTGGTTGTTTCCCTATGACTTTATCTTCCCCAGTAGTTATACTGCTTCTCGTAACTATATTAATGCTAGGGCCATCCTCGCGTGGTTCTGACCTCGTCATCTGGATGTTTTGAGTGGGTTGTTGGTTCTTCTTCTCTTGCATATTTGTGATGAGTACAGGGCAATCCTCTATTACGTGGTCAATTTTTCGGAAATAATGACAAGAGGGGCGTTTCAGGATCTAACAATCTTGTGCAAAGTGGCCTAGTTCCCCACAATTGTAGCAAATAATTTGTCCAGGATCTCTTCCATCTCCTCCCTATCATCCTCTTCCTCATCCTTGCAATCCTCTGCACGTTGTAGGTGCACCTTGATCCTACTGCAAATGAGTCTTAACTTGTACTCTATATGTCGGATTTTTTTCCATCATTAACTCATAGCTTCAACAATTTTACTCATCATGGGGAGTATGTACGAACTTATACAACAAATGGCAATTCTTTGTTGAGTGTTTTCTTATTATTTGGCAGATAACTCACCATGGCACTACACTGTTACTTGATCTAACCGCATTTTCTGGCTTCAGGTGGATAGGACCTCCCCCAATTAGATAGTTCTAATATACCGGGCAATGATCCTTGTCATGACCATTCCCTTTGCATTTTACGAACCATACTTCAGAACGGGTCTCATTTAGACCTCTTTACCCTTTTTGAGATCCTGCAACTCCATATGCAGGCTAGCCAACTGCGACTGGATATTCTACACTCCCAGATTCGTATCCTAAATAGGAAAAGCCTCCATCTTCATAGCAATTTCCAATGCTTCAGCCTATGATCCAAGCTTCTCCTATGACAATGTAATCTCAAATGAGGTAACAACAAAGTAATATACCAATCCTTATGTTTCTCATCCGAGATCTATAGTTTAGACTGTTGTAGTAGACATTTCGACCTTTGATCAGAACCCCATGTAGATTCATTCACCTTCTGCTTAATTTCTTTGACCTTAGTCATAGACTAGGCTTGAGACTTAGGCCTTTTGAATTCATTATTTAGTGCATCTTTTGTGTCTTTCAATGACGCAACTGGATGAGTCGTATTGTACTTAATATACCAACTCCGTACCCTGTCTTGCAATGATGCGACCAACTGCACTTTCTTTAGGTCATCATCTATTATTTGCTATGACTTCCACACAACATCTACTACAAACCAAAATTGATCAGGGTCCTCTATCCCTAGACCCCTTAATATAGGCATATTCATAGTGTTTTCCATATTGAATAACAAAGGTGTAGGTGGATGTGGAGGCGTAGTTGTAGGTGTGTGAGGTGGGGGTGATGGTGGAGGTGGAGTGGATGGATGTGGTATTCTCGCAGTACCTTGATTTATTGATTGTGAAGCACCTCGGGGCGTCTTTGGACTATTACTTTGTACTTCTCTATCAAATGCTCCAAAGAGAGGATTGTACTCAGCAATTGTATCTAGATATTTTCTGAATTGTTTTCCACTTCGTGTAGCTCCCATCAAGTCTCTTCTAAACATCGATTTAGTGGCATAACCCATTTCTTGCACAATATCATTGTAATCCAAGTTTTCAGAGACTTCAGATACTTACCTCTTCGTCCTTTTAAAAACCAGCATTCAACATCGTATCAATCGTGAACTCGGTAATAATCCACCCAGAATACTATCGATCCAATAATCAATAGCCTTCACAACCTTGTTTTCTGATCCTTCCAAGTGCTTGACTAACTCTGGAATTCACACAATAGGGTTGTATTACATCCAGGTAGGTTGACCATCCATCAATTTAGCCAACCATTCATATAATTTACAGGAAAAAGAGCAGAAGAAAACTTTGCATTCCTCTGTATACAGGTATCTCTGCAACCACTCTTCTTTTAACATGCGCAGATTCCTATTGTCTTGAGATGCAAACTTGTGCAACTTCCGATCTATCCACTTCTCAATCTTATTCTTAGTCAGTATCTACTTATGCCACATTACACATTCCGCAGATAGATCCCATTCCCGACAATAGAACCATTTGTTGGATTGATGGGGCTTGGACCTAGCTTCAGAGTTAGTTGCGCTAACCAAGAAAATCCTACACTACCGACCCTTGCGGCATCAACCTACGTAGCTCAGGTTACAGTCTCACCTAAGGTAGTATTGGGGGATGCTAGAACTAGGTTTCTCATCAAGAGGAGTATGTGATGTGTTTTTCCAAGCATAGGGATTTATCTTGACCTTCACGAACCCTAACCCTTAAAACCCAGACTTTACAGTAATCAACAGTTAGCAGATTTATGTCCTTTGTTGATTGCACTAAACATGCCTAACATCATATAAATAAATAGATCTACGTATTCACGAATCTAATAAGTATTTTTTCTGATTAATTGCATTCAACAGATCAAAAATACAGTAAATTCAGAATAAAATAGTGATACAAAGATACACTGATAGTTCTTCAAAAGAAGCCTTTATTATGTTGCAGATCTTCAATTACAGTTCTTCCCAACCCTTCTCACACAGCTGCAGGGGTTTGCGCACTCAACTGTGGACTTACCAAGGTCTCTTTGTACATAGCTGCAGGAGCCTTCCCCTTTTCCCAAGTACAAAATAGATAAAATAAAACCCAAATCATGCACTATTCTTAGTTCTATTCTCCTATCCTATGGCTCTTCTATGACTTCCTTTTATATTCTTCTTCATTATAATACCATAGTCCACGAACCATGGGTAGCTCTCAAAATAGCTTGATTCTTAACAAACTAAGGGGATTTTACCTTCCTAAAGCCCCTTTGACTCCTATCAACCTGCACTACTTTCACTTTGCTCCTAAAAATGTGGAGACTTTACAATATTTAACAAAACTTTACAAAATTTGACCCAGGGGACCCCGTCCCAACATAATCTTAACGTGTAATTTGTGGGTTGAAGTTGTCCTGGTCAATTGTGCACTTGGATATATTGAAATTGTTTTCTTCGCACCTGGTTCTAAGCTACCACAACTTCCAGAATTTTCTACAATTATGTTTGAAAAGTATTGTGGTGTTCCATTTGATAGGGATTGTCCTATTCTTGTACCCATTGCGCCTACTATTCGGGGGAATCTGAGACAGATGCCTTTGAAAATGGCATGGGCATTGACAATACACAAATCACAGGGGATGGCTTTGCAACGAGTCATTGTGGATATTGGAGACAAGGAGAGGAAGGGTCTCACATTTACAACTATATCAAGAGTGAAATCAATAAATGGTTTACAGATTTCACCACCTTTTTTCTTTTCAACGTTATGCAAAAATGAAAGACAATGCATATGTTACACTTAAAAAGAAAGAGGATGAACGATTGAAGTCATTATCATTTAAGGGGTAGTTATGTTGAAAATAATTTACTGTTGATGAATATTTGCTTGTAATTGTTGTTGTTTCTTGCAATTATTTGTATGTACATTGATAATTTCTTTTGAATCGTTTATGGTTCTTATTGTAATTAATTTTTGTTATGAATTTTTGGTATTATATATATGTGTGTGTGTGTGCGCGCACGCTAATTTTAATTGTATCTTTCTGTGATTAGGTATGGAGAACAATAATGACATCTATTACATTTCAGCGATAAAATCAATTAAATAAGTAATAAGTTTTGTTTCATATATTCGGAATATGCTTAATAGAAAACATGTTTTCCATCCTACTTTTGTCGATGAACACATTTGTGTTCTTCATCAAATGAAATCAGATGTGGAATACTTATATCATTTGCACTAGAGAGAATCTGGAAACAAAACGAGAAGGGACTAGTTGTAAAGCATGAAGCATCATGATCATTATTCTGTTGATTTGAATTGGTGTTCCTTTTGTCATCGATATGGATGTGTATTGGAAGAGGCTAGTGTTTAATAAATGTGTTCTATTGGAGTTTTTGAAGGCTAATTTTGTATCATAATTTCTTTAAAACTTTTCCCTTGTTTTTTTGTATTAATGTGTTGGTTTTATTAATGTAAGGAATAATAATTGCACTGTATAAACATAGCTTTGATTTTAAATAGTTGTTTCATTCTTTTAAAATGTTTATTTCATAATTACGTCATGATTATTTATTAAATGCTTAATAATATAATTTGTTAAATGATTATTAATATGATTGTTGTTATTATTATCTTTATTTATTATTATTATGATAATTTCGTTTAATTATTATTATTTATTATTACTATAATTATTTATTATTTAATAGTAATATTATAATATATTAATTATTATTAATGTTGTTATTTTGTTAATTATATTTATTTATAATAGCATGAATAACATTAATTCTTACTATTATTCATAATTGGTATATGTGCTTCATATGTGCCCATCGGCCTTTATCAACCGTATTTATAAATGTAGTTGTGCTAGTTTATCAATAACCAAATTATAAGATTTAAACATTTGGCTCACACATTTTTTTTACTTCTAATTACTTTACAACATATCCATTTTATTTTATTATAACCGGCATTATTTTTCTATTTAGAACAAAATCTTTAACTTTTATTTTTATTTTAAAGGAGAACTTATGGACTAACAAACTTACACATCCTCTCATACTCGGTTGTAAAATAAGGGTCTCCACTCAATAACCAATCTTATAGTAAATAAGGGAAAAAAATTATCATGAAAAAAAAGTATTCGGCTTGACCAATTCTATTATTACCTCATACATTTCTCTCCATCAATTATTTCTCTTGTTCATACTTAGACTATTACTCTTTTCTAACTAATGTTACTACTTTAAGCTTGACTTTGTTATGAAACCAGCTCACAAAAAGATAGAAAAGATAGGTGAACGCCTTATAAATAATCCTCTTCGAGGGGACAACCTCCTTTACATTACACAAATGAACAATTATTTGATGATACAAATGAAAATACCTCCTTTCTATATATAGGAGTCTAAGGGGTCATAATATAATCAGAGCCGACATAACAATAATAATGTAAGGGCATAATAATAACAATAGTGGGCTTCTATGGGGCACAATAATAACAATATGGGGACTACATGGGTATAACAATATAATAAGGGAGTTTTACTAATAACAATAAGGGGTTACACTAGTAGTATAGGGGCCTAACATGCCCCTCTCCTTCAAAAAGTGTTGTCCTCGATGCTTGAGTAGTTCTTGATGCTTCTGTATAAAATTCTTGTCCTCCCATGTGGAATCTTCAGTGGGTAAGTTCTTCCACTTGATGAGATACTCTGAAATTGATTGATTTTGTAGTTTTCGAGTTCTTGTTTCTGTGACTGCTCTAGGTTCCAATGTGATTTTTCCTTCCTCTTCAAATTCTGGCAATATTATTTGAATTTGGATCTTCTGCAACTTTTGAATGAGTGGCCATACTTCTTCGTCCTTCTTCCATTCATCCTTTTCTTCATTTATCCAATCTAGTTGAATAATAAAAATAGCACAAAACAATGCTTCCACATCCTCATCCTTTCTTGAGAGTGCATCTGAAAATAAATAAATAAATAAATAAAAAATCTTCCCTTCACTATAGATGATGTCAAAGTCATAACCCAACATATTTTTGACCCAGTTTTTCTATTCTTCTAAAGATAATAGTTGTTCTAAAAAGTATTTAATACTATCATGATCCATTTTTACCTTGAAATGTCTTCCCGTTCGGTAAGGTCGCCATTTCTGAAGTGCATGTAGTATTTCCAACATTTCCTTCTCATAAATAGCTTGCTTGAGATGTAGCAGTAAAAATACCCAATCACCTACATCAAAACATTTTTCACTACGATGTTGATCTACCTGTTGTTTCATTTGATTTTGCACCAAAGTGTCGTTATCCTTTAAAAGTTGGAGAACTTGTTGTTGATGCTTGATTTGATCTTTCATTGCTTGAACCTTTTTCTTCTTGATATTTCCTTCTATCTTGAGAGTTTGAGGAGTGGTAATTTCTTCCAATGCTTTACAAGATATGGTCGGATTCATTTCTTGATGCTCGATGTGATTTTTCACTTCTTGAACATTTTTCTTCTTGATATGTCCTTCTATCTTGATAGTTTGAGAAGTGGTAATTATGGCCAATGCATTACAAGATATGGTTGGATTCATTTCTTCTTTCTTGATGTGATATTTCACTTCTTGATATGTCCTTCTATCTTGAGAGTTTGAGGAGTGGTAATTCTTGCCAATGCTTTACAAGATATGGTCGGATTCATTTCTTCTTTCTCTGGGGTTGGGTCCTAGCGTATATCCTCTTCTATTGACATTTCTTGATCCTTTTATTCCTCCTCTTCATACTCTATGTAAAAAATTTCTTCTCAGCACACTTCTGACCTTTAGTGCATTTGCTATCACAACTGTAACAAAGCCCTTTTTCTCTTTTTTCTTCCAATTGTTGTGGTGTAACCTTTGTAGGTTGTGGAACACTATGAGAAGTAACACTTCCATATTTATAGTTGTGAGGGGTTGAATTCCTTGTTGCCATAATTTTGCTTTCCACTTTGTAACAAAGCCATTTTTCTATTTTTTCTTCCAATTGTTGTGTGTTAAAAAGTATGCAACAAGAAATGCTTGTTGAGAATGCAACAAGATGATGGAGCTTAGTGGAAAGGAGTCACCTTCACTAAGTGGTCCCGCAAGCAAGTTTTGGCGCAAAGTCTCTTTTTAGACATATGGATCATGGTCTATGAGTTGCAGTTTGTTGTTTATGGATGATTGGTCATGTTGGGAAAAATAGATGGACTTCTACTTTTGGATCATAGCAGGAGGGATCAGAGTCTATTTTTAGACTACTAGTCAAAAATAGAAAAGTCAAATATTATTGTCTCATAATAATATTTAGACTATAAACTTTATCTTATCCTCTTGGAGCACTTCATTTTGAGCTACAGATGTGGCACATGCAGCTGTCAGAAGGAAATACGCTTTCTTTGTGGGTCAGTTGAGCTATTGCATGCAGGACATCAGTTAGAACTCATGTGGTTGAGTTCTATGGAGTTGGATGAGCAGTTAATGGAGTTGTGTTCAGTTTGACTTAGTTGAGCTAGTTGTATTTAGTCTAACTGGCCAATAGACTAAGTGATGAGTTGTGTGAATTAGTTATTAATTAATTCACTAATTATTAACTCATAATGCAACTGAAGAATACATCAGTTAACTCAGTGCATGTACAGTTCAGTGGAGACAGGTGTTAGAGGTTGAGATTGCTATCAGTTGTGACTATAGTTGTGCATGAGATCTTGCACAATCAAAGGATTGAGTATGCCCATGAGAATTGCATATGCCCAGTGATATAGCCTGTGCTCACGTGATTTCCAGTGTGAGTGATTTTCACAAGGTAAATAGGAGTTTGGATCAGCCATTCATCATTCATTCTCTTGCAGGATTGTGCAGTGGAGGCAAGCAAAGCAGCGGAGGAGATTTGGAGATCAGATCTGAGCTGTTTTGTGTGTAACAGGTGGAGATAGTGTTGGATACTTGTGAGGAGTATTGTATTATGTAATGTTACATGTTCTCAATCATTAATATACAGATAGTGTGGGGTTTTCAGCTGTAAGCTTTCCCCGGGTTACATACTGTGTTAATGTGTGCATGCAATTGATGTTTCATTATTTTTGATGCTGCTAAATTGATGATCAACGTAGAGGAGGTTATGTATTATGCATGTATTCTGCAATAGTGTATAATCGGGATAATCTCTATTGAATATGTGTTTATTATTCTAAATTTCTTACATTGTGGTGTTTCTCTAAAGAAGGTGTTTCTCTTTGTATTCTCATAATGTGCTATAATTTCCTCCATGAAAATTGACCACATAACAAGTTGTTTACGAGAACAAAGCCCTTTATACCATAAAAATTGATCTTGTTCTAAATATGAAGATGCAATAAATACCTTTTGTAATAGTGGTACACTATGTAGATCAAAATATTTCTCCATCTGTAGTATCCAATTTGTTATCACAAAATCAACCCCTGATAGGCTACTGATTAGGTAGACCTTGAATAACTCTTTCAAACCAACTTTTGGCTGAGGCTTAGCCTCCCCAACCTGAGAGGGCTCTCTCACAAGATTAAAGATTTTTGATAATGAATTAGATGGCTAAATCTATGAAATAAGTGAAGAAATGTGAATGGTTGAACATGATCAGTAAGCATCCATTGGGCTTATGGAGTCAAGAAATGCTTCAGTGTGACAATAAAATTAGCTTTACATGGAAGTCAGGGCATCTAGAATTCAACATATGAAGGGTACATTAGTAGCATAAAGGAAAACACAGTCTACAAATGTATGAAGGAAGTTAGAGCATAACCAATGAATTCTAAGTATCATACATTCATACTACTGCAAATAAGGAGATAAGGACAAACATAAACAAGCCACCATTGCACCATTGAACTCCTTCTGAATCCTGAGAAGTAAAGCCAAGTCTGCATTCATAAAAACATAATCTTCTACAATGGCACAATATGAGTCTTTCTATGAAAATTTCCAACCCCTGGTACATTGCCCTCTCTCCTATATATAGAATTCTTTTACAAGGGTGAGATTCATCCTCCAACATGAGGGGAACTCGAATTCTACTTCCTATGACACCTATTCAAACTTTAACTACCTATTAAATGTAACAAACTGCTAACTAGACTTTTTAGAAACCTAAGGCAATTAGGAGTCTAACTCCATATCATGCTAATAATAGCATTAATTACAATCAATTCTCATTCTTTGACAAATGGTCTCTTTTAATTTAGCTATGGTAGATGTTTGTAGCTGCCTGCTGGCCCTTAATGTCACATCTCTCAATTACTCCTGAAAAGTAGGAAACTGCCCCTGTTTATCTGCTTTTGGTTTTCCTCAAAGATATTTGAAACCAATGAACCATGTCCTTCTTCTTTGATTATACAAAAATGTATTAGAGTGCCACATCCTTTATGTGTTGTTGACCTTTCCCATGTGTGAAGACAAGACCTCCTCCAAGCTGTCTGACATATCATGAACTGTAGTAACTATGATCACTTTATAACAAAAAGTTTAGAGTTCAAATATATGTTTCCTCCACCTGTTTCTTCCCTTGTTGAATGTTGACACCTGTTACATGATCCTTTGAAGAGATTCCTTTTTCAAAAATTTCCCCTCGGTCCCTCAAAATTAGTTGAATGAGTTTTATTATGTAGCTACAGCAGCTTCGTAGCGCGCTACGAAACTGCTGTACATTAGGCATCATCTTCAGCAGTTTCGTAGCGCACTACGAAACAGCTGTGTAATCACAAAAACACAGCTTAATACCAAAAGTTTTCTATCTTGAGCGTCCTTATATTTAAATATTCTTTTCAACTGCTCCAAAGCTTTTCAAAACTGAGTGGAGATGTATGATTCTTCAAGAAAAAATGCAACAAGGAAAACCATCAAAATTTGGAACATAACCTTACTTGATGTGTGACTTCCTTAAGGAGATCTTTCCCGCTGGCTTAGCTGCAACTTCAACTCTTCAATTTGTCTCTTCATAACCCTGTTCCCAGATCTAAGTTTCATATTAACTCTCCTGATGAACATCGCTTCCTTTATTGCAGGGACTGACCAGGTATAATATTGTGCATTACAGTCAACCACCTCGGGTATTTGGACTATTTTGTCTTCCCACAGAGCTTGCATTTTGTCAAAATGAGCTTCCTTGATTGCATGCTTCCTAGAGGCTTTCTTCAATCTAGCAATCTCAAGATTAGCTAACCTTAACTTATTTTTTAATTCTTCAACACTACATTCCTCTTGCGGGATGATTTCCTTTCCCTTATCTTCTTTATGAAGCTGTGATGATGATTGTAATGAAGTCAGAGGTCTGTCATGGGTTTTTGTGATCTCCTCTATTTCCCCTGTTTCTGGCAACATCTCTTGTATCTGTTTGAACTTCCTTGTCATGGGTCTTCTTGGCTTAAAGACAAATTGAGCAACCTGATCATCAAACTTGAGATTTTTCGAGGCTTTGGTTCTTTTAGTGTTGTCTTTACCTGGTGTTATCAAATTTACTTGAACCAAGGGAGATTCTTCAATTTCAATGGCCTGTAGTAAGTCATTCAAGTTCCCTTTTGAAACAGGGCTTTCCTCAGCAACCACCTTCTTGCCTTTTTCCTTAGCTAATTGACTCCTGGTCATTCTTCTCTGGACTACTTCTCTTGCAGATGATTCACGTCTACCTTCTTCGACCTAAGTTTTCTTTTTTAGGGACTGCTGGGGTGTGTCCTAGATAACCATTGATCTGGTCGGCTCCCTTACTTGTTTCCTAGCTTTCAATTTGGTGAATCTCTTGGATCTTTCTATATGATGACCAGTTGTTGGTGGTGTAATTTTCATAGCTTGGGGACTGAGACCAGTTTCATTTTTAAAACCAGACATAAACATAAACGTGGGCTAGTCTCTACCTACTCTCTGGAGTTCATGCAGAACAATCAACTTAAATAAGCCATGGTGAAACAATGAGGTCTCACAGGCTTCTTTCCTTAGCTGCACCTTGTCACACATTTTGCTTAGGCTACGAAATAAGTAGAAAGGTAAATCAAGAGATATTTTTCCTGTGAAATGCAGCAGAAGCTTGAAATGATATGAATACACCTTGTTATATCTCCCTTCACATGTAAGGTATTTCTGTATGCAGGTAAGCAGATTAGCATATGAGTCCTTGAAATAATTTCTAGGCACAGACTTGTTTAAATCTGAGTCAATGAACTCCGGCTTCAGAAATTATTTGCAGGGAGTCATATAAAATTTAAAATTTTTAAACCAGCTTTCTTGTCCCCTTGGAATCTCTGTAACTGTGGATATTACCTCTGGTGAGATTTGCAATTCAATCATCCCAACCTTTGAATTCAGTCCTGTGAAATTCAAGGCAAATTCCTTGGTTATTTGCGCATGACCTCCCTGGAGTTTCTCACAAAAATTCTAACATCCAACCTACTTGAATGCCTGCTCAACTTCTTTGTTCCTCAAGATAATGTCTACCCCTTCAGGTTCGTTCCTCAAACATCTACCTGACCTGTGCTCTTTTCTTTCTGGAGATCCTTCGATGAGACTTCAGCGTAATGAAGGTTTGAAATACTGGCACTGCTCAATCTTCGATCCCTGCCTCGCTTGAATGGCTACCTCGCTTGATAATTGCCTCACTTGATATACAATGCATTCAAATTGAACGCTTGTAGATTTGTTCCTCATGCAATGAATACAATCATAATTATGACTGTGAATGTCTAGCTCTTCTTGAAACTTGCAATCTGAGTGTACCAAGGTACCTAACGACTGTAATAATGAAGATAAGCGGTTGGACATGATATGTGAAGTGTATAAGCTGACAGTGGATGATGCAACCATAACTGAATTTGACAGATCTGACAGTTATGAAAGATTTTCTACGGATTGCACAAATCTCTGATTTCGTAGCGCAGACAGTGTAAAATCTGGATTATGCGCTACGAAATCACCTAAAGCATGTTGCGCTGCGAAAACACCTAAAAATGATTTATGCGCTACGAAATCACCTAAAGAGCTTTGTAGCACATAATAACCTTTGAACAAAGCTGACACGTGGAAATTGTGTGAGTTATGAGACCAGTGATGAATGAGGATGAATGGTTGACCTTTATTTAAGCATACCATCAAGAATCCTAAGACTCAGACTCTAAGACAAACAAAAAATGAAACCTAGACTAGCACCGAACATTTACCATCAAACTAATGTGAGCAATTTGGGAATTAGAATTCTTAAGTGATAACACAATTTACCGGATCCTTGCCATCAAACTTCCTCATCTTGATTTTTCTTGATTTTAGGAGCTCAATCTTGAAACGATTGTAACTATGTACTTTCGGATCTTTAAGTTCTAAAATTGTGACCTGCAGTAGCCCTCTACGTCCTCTTTCCAATGCCACTAGTTTGATCGAATTTAGATTCTCCAAGAAAGAGTTATGCACAATCTCCCAAGATGACCTGATTATATACCTTTTCAGAAGGGAAAACTTGTATTAAGTGCCACGTGTCACTGTTTTGACCTTAGGATCTGAAAAATATACACAAGAAACTAAAGTCCGTCCTCTTTCTGTAACTTCTTACAAAATTTCAATCTGATGCTCAAAACAAAAGTTATGACTATTTTCCCCAGGTCACCTGTTTGGAATGTAATTTGGGTGTCTCCAAAAAGACCAACTTCCTCAGATCATATCTCTGCAAATATAGCGCGAAAATCTCGGACCCGAGGTTTAGAATGATTTCAACCCAAATGGGTTTTTTTTTGTAGCATCTGAAATATTGTAGAAAAAAAGTTATAGCGAAAATTCCACGATGACCTATTTGGAGCAGCGAAACCCTAGAATCCATAGCTCTGATACCAAATGTTATGAAACCAACTCACAAAAAGATAGAAAAGATAGATGAACACCTTAGAAATAAGGCTCTTTGAGGGGGCAACCTCCTTTACATTACACAAATTAATAATTCTTTGATGATACAAATGACAAGACCTTCTTTCTATATATAGGAGTCTAAGGGGTCATAATATAATCGGAGCCGACATAACAATAATAATGTAAGGGCACAATAATAACAATATGGGGACTACATGGGTACATCAATATAATAAGGGGGTTGTACTAATAACAATAAGGGGTTACACTAGTAGTATAGGGGCCTAACAGACTTGGTATAGCATTTTATCTTTGTCAATTTACACAATTCATGCCTATGCCTATTGTTATCACATTTTTCCAAAAGCATTTTGGATATTTCTTCCTTTATTCACTGTTCACTCATTCTCACTCATTTTCGTTGAGCTTGACTCCTTTATAATAAAAAAATTTGCTTATTCGAATGCATTTGATATTAGAAATTTAACTCATATTTATCTTGTGCATATTAAATGATATTCCTTATAACATAATGTAATTGTTATGTGAATTTCTTAATTGTTAATTAATTAGATTTGAGAAATTTAGTCCAAGTAAATTAGTTCCTACTTTAGTGTTTGGTTGAGATATTTCCTCAACTAATGGATTATGTAATTAATAAAGTATTTCCATCTTTTGTGTGTGCAAATATTTTATCTCGGTACCAAAGCAAGTGGGCCTAGAAATATGTAAAAGGTGTAAAGAGTTTTCTTTATATGTGTGGTTGCGTTTTTTGTGTGTTTTCTATTGTGTTTGTAATTCTGCTATCAACAATTATCTCTAAAAAACCATGCTAGTGGAATATTATGGTCAGTTTATTGCAAAGCCTTCAGCTGACAAAAAATATCTGATTTGTATAGAATAACATTGGGTGTGTGATGCTTTGTTCTCTACATTTTATGATATAATTGTAATCAATAAACCTACGTCACAAGTGCTACTACAATCTTGTCATCAAGATTAATTCCATCACTGATGGACTTGAACTGCGAAGGGAGCTGAAAATTTCCAGAAAAATGTGAAACAATTGACAATTGTTGTAATGGCTTCGCAAGGTACGTTTCCCACATTCCTCCAATGTTCATGCACTCATCCAAAAGTTTCCACAATGAAAATGAGGAAATAAATCTTATCTATATTGGAATAGAAATTGAGCAAGGTTAACAGGAAGAAGAAACGATCAATGCTCCTCAGTGTCCTTTGTGCTAAAGCTTTCCAAGTAAATGAAAAATATATTCCCATGTATGATGTCAAGGCTCATCATTATGTGTGTGTTTTTTTTATGGATGGTGCCTTATTTGCTTGGTGCTACTAGAGAATATAACATTTTATCCCACAAATGTGGGAAAACAATGACATCCTTGAACACATTGACGAAGAATTAATACAAATTTGACCATTTGATAAGTGATGTCTACATGACATGGGAGGATTCAAGGTCGATATCACCTTTTTGTGGAGAGAAGTGGCATGCTAATCATATGAAAAAAATTATGGATTCATTGTTTAGTGAAATCAAGGTGCTAAATCAAGTTTTTTTTTTGGTGCATTATGCTTTACTTAATTGGAATATAGGAATTTCTTTTGTTTATGCAAGAAATGCTGAAGAATATCCAAAACCGAAATAAATAATAAAGAGTTAATGTTGTAACATTTATTAGAGAACATTCGGTATCCAAACTACTTTCCTATATAAGTGGCGAGTACAATGATTTTCACCCATGTATCTTGGTAGATGGAAGCATGTCCATAGATTGATTAGTAGTTCATTAATTACAAACAAGGAATTTATTTTTGTCTGAAGCAATTGTATCTTCAATATATCAAGCAGAAGTAAAGTTCAGTATGGATGGTTGTCCAATTAGTTTGGAAGGTGTGGATCTAGGGAAGGATAGTTTTGCTCTCAAGAATTGCGCAGATCAACCCAGCAGTGAGCTTTATCTCCAGAATTGCGTAGACCTCGCTGACTGTAGATACTTAAATGTGGATTACAATCTACTAGTGAGGTTATGCGTCAAGTTGTCAATGTTGTTCAGAAATTGAATTTGGAATATCCATGATTCATGTGTTCATGAGTGGAATTTGGGAATTCAACTTGCCAACTACACCTTTCTGAAGGTTATTAGATAGCTTGATGGATTTCAATCTACATGATTTCGAAAATTATTAGAGATGTTAATGAATACTTTTCTAAACAAAATAATCAAAGGTAAGTATTGTTATGCAACCAGATCAAAAAACAGAAGAAAAGATAAATCAACGACTTGAAAATTAGCCTCTTCGATGAGGAAAATTCCTTTACAATACATAAATGAATAATTCTTGGAAGATACAATTGAAAATACCTCCTTGGTATATAGAGGGCTCTAAAGGGTCACAATATAATCAAAGTATGCATAACGATAATAATGTAAGGGCGCAAAAATAACAATATGGGGGATACATGGGCACAACAATAACAATAAGGGGGACACACTAGTATTAAAGGGGCCTAACATGCCCCTTTCCTTAAAAAAAGTGTTTCCCTCAACGCTTGATTTATTTTGGATGCTTCTATATAAAATTCTCAACCTCCCATGTGTAATCTTCAGTTGGTAACTTCTTCCACTTAATGAGATACTCTAAAAATTGATCGATTTTGTAGTTGTCGGATTCTTGTTTCTGTTACTACTTTAGGCTCCAATATGATTTTTTCTTCCTCGTCAAGTTTTTGCAATATTGTATGTACGAGGATCTTGTCACAGATAACCTTCTTTAATAATGAAACATGGAAAACTATGTTTACTCAAGAAGATGCAGGCAACTCCAATTTGCATTCCATAGTATCAATGTTTTGTAACACCTTGTAAGGACCATAGTACTTGGGTGATAATTTATTGTCCTTCTTAGCTTGCTTGAGGATCATTTATTTGTATGGTTGTAGCCATAAAAATATCTAGTCATCTACATCAAAACTTATTTCACTATGATGTTGATTTTCCTATTGTTTCATTCAATTCTATGCCAGAGTAAGGTTATCCTTTAAAAGTTGGAGAACTTGTTGTTGATGCTCAATGTGATCCTCCACTGCTTAAAACTTATAATTTCCTCTTAAATATTATGTGATGGATGGTTGATTATATCCATAAAGTTCCATAAAAGGGGTAATTTTTGTTGCAGTATGGAAGGAAGTGTTATACCACAATTTAGCCAAACGTAACCACTTCACCAATTGTGTTTGTTTATTAGATACAAAGAAACAAGTATATCCTTCCAAACATTTGTCCACTATCATCAGATTGAGGCTGATAAGATGAGCTAATTGAGTACCAAGACAAGAAAATAATTCCGTCCAAAAATTTAGAGTGGAAATGGGATCTCTATCACTTAAAATAATATTTGGGTTTCCATGTAGCTTTTGAATTGTTTCCATAAATGTAGTAGTAACTGTATTGGATTTAAAAGTATGAGATAATGCACAAAAGTGTGCATAATTGGTAAGTCTATCAACTACCACCATGATTACACTCCTTCCTTCATACTTCGGTAAAATAGTGATAAAATCCATTGAGGCCTCCTCCTAACACTAACTTGTAATGGGTAAAAGTTGTAACAGACTTGGGGTCTTAATTGTCTCACCTTTATTTTGTTGGAAAACCAAGCATTCTGCCACAAACTTCTGAATATCATATTTAAGGCCATCCCAAAAAAAATCCTCCTTGACCTCGTGGTAATCTTTATAAATCTTGAGTGCCCTGCTAAAGGAGAGGTTTGCAATTCCAAAAGAATCTTCCGTTTGAGTTGTGAAGTATTACATAGATATAAGTGATCTTTGTACCATAATGAGTCATTTTTCCAGATAAATGTATCATACATACTGGGATCTTCTTGCAACTTTTGAATGAGTTTCCACACCTTTGTTTCATTCTTCCATTCCTCCATTTCTTAAGTTATCCACTCAGGTTGGATAATAGAAATGGCATAGAGCAATGTTTCCACATCCTCATCCCTTCTTGAGATTGCATCTACAACAATAATTTTCTTCCCTTTTTTGTAGAAGATTTAAAAATCATAACCCAACATCTTAGTGACCCATTTTTTTTGCTCTTCTGAAGATAATTTTTGTTCCAAAAAGTATTTGAAACTATCATGACCTATTTTTACCTTTAGGTGTCTTCCAATGAGGTAAGGTTGTCATTGCTTTAAGGAATGTAGTATTGCCAACATTTCATTCTAATAAATAGGGTTTTGTAAATACTTTCCCTTGATTTGACGAATTTAAAAAGCAAAGGGTCTTCCTTATTGCATTAAAATAGCACCAATTCCATTTCCTGAGGCATCACATTCCACCATAAAGGTTTCTTGAAGTTTGGAGTAGTTAAAATTAGAGCTTGACACATTGCCTCTTTAAGATGTTCAAAAGACTTAGTTTCTTTTGGAGTCGAAATAAATCCATCTTTATTCAGTAATATTATTATAAATATTTTTATTTTCCATAATTCTTAACAAATTTGGGATAATGCCCTTTCAACCCAAGAAATCTTCGAATATTTTTTAGGGTTGTAGGTATTTTTCATTTCTTGATGGCTTTAATTTTGTTAGGATCCACCTAACACCCTCATGAGATACAATATGGCCCAAATAATCCACCTCTTGTACCCTAAATAAGCATTCAGAGGTTTTCACATACAAATGTTTCTCCTCTAATATTTTGAGCACCCTATCAACATGTTGAACATGATCCTTCTAAGACTTGTTGTAGATTAGTATATCATCAAAAAATACAAACATAAATTTTCTAAGCGTTCAAAAATGGAATTCATCATACCGTGAAATGTGGAATGTGAATTAGTAAGGCCAAAAGGTGTGACCAAAAATTTATAATGACCTTCATGATTTTTTAATGTTGTTTTCGGAATGTCTTCAATCTTCATTCTAATTTGATGATAGCATGAATGAAGATCCAACTTGGTAAAATAAATTACTCCATTATAATTCATCCAACAATTCATCAATGACATGAATGGGAAATTTATCTTTAATGGTGAGGTTGTTGAGATCCCTATAATTTGTACACATACGCCATGATTCATCCTTAGTGTGTACCAATACTACTAGAGCAGACAAAGAACTTTGGCTAGGTTGAATTATACCTGCCTCTAGCATTTATGAAACCATATGTTCAATTTCACTCTTTTGGGCATAGGGATATCTGAGTATAAGGTCTGATGTTTGGAGGAACACTTCATGGAATCAAGTGAATAACATGATCATGATCACAAATAGGTGGAATGTCATTGGGAGTCTCAAATACCTTGGAATGAATATCTAAGATTCTTTGAAGATATGGAGAAACGAATGATTTCGGTGTTTGAACATCTAGTGAGCATAATTTTGCAATTATGTCTTGTTGTTCTTTCTTCAAAACATTTTTCATGCAATTAGAGCCTATTACATTCCATGGTTTCCTTTTGATGCCCCTTAATTCAATTTATTTTCCTTCCCACAAAAAGTTCAAGAAAAGTTCTTGAAAATTAAAAGCTACCGTCCCTAAAGATTATAACCATTGGACTCCTAATACAACATCAATACCACCCATTGGAATGGAAAGAATTTTCCTATTCAATAAATATTCTACCATGGATATATTGATATTGTGGCACTTCCCTGAGAAATTTATAGTTCCTCCATTTGCAATCATCTCTTGACACTGTGATGTTGGATATAGAAATAAATTCAATTCCTTAGCTATCTTACAATGAATAAAAATATGGGTACTACTAGATTCAATCAACATTATTACATTTTTTCTTAATATATCCTTCTACCTTGAGAGTTTGAGGAGTGGTAAATCTTGTCAATCCATTAAAAAATACTGTCAGATTCATTTATTCTTTTATGGGGTTAGTTCCTAATGTATATCCTTTTCTTTTGATGTTTCTCGTTCCTTTTCTTCCTCCTCTACACAACCTATGCTAAATAATTTCTTCTTAGCACACATATGACCCTTAGTGTATTTGATATCACAATTGTAACAAATCCCTTTAGCTCTGTTTTCCTCTAGTTTTTGTGGTGTCAACCTTGTAGGTTGTGGGAGGCTAGGAGAAACAAAACATCCATCTTTATAGTTGTGAGTGGTAGAATTCCTTGTTTCCATAATTTTTCTTTCAACTTTTCTTGCCACCTTGAATGTCTTCTCCAATGAATTGTGTTCCCAAAGGTGAACTTCATGTTAGATGTTATCTTTTAAAGTCCCTCTGAAGACATAAATCCTATGCTCCTCTGGAATATCATTTATCTTGATGTTTATATTTGGAAGTTCTCAATGTGCTCCGCTATTGAACCATTTTTTTTTTATTTATCAATTGGGTAAAGAAGGTATTTCTCTTTGTATCCTTGTAATATGCTATCGATTCTTACATAAAAATTGGCCAAGTTATGAGTGGTTTATGAGAAAAAATCCATCGATACCACACAAATTGATTAGGCTCTAAATATAAAAATGTAATACGTACCTTTTTTGTGTGTTGCACATCATGTATATCAAAGTACTACTCCATATGTGGTATCCATGTTACTAGATCCTTTCCATCAAACTTCCTCATATCGATCTTTGGAATTTGGTGGGTATTAAAAACAATGTTGGATTCTCTAAAATCATATTTCATATTACTTTTTCCCTCATCCTAATTTTTATGGAGTACCTTATGTTAGGTCCCTATAATACTAGTCTATTCCCCTTATTGTTATTGTTAGTGTATTCCCCTATTGTTTTTGTTGTTCTCATGTATTCCCCATGTTGTTATTGTTGTGACCCCTTACACTCCTATATATACCAAGCATGTATTATGATTTGTATCATCCAAGAATTGTTTGTTTATGTAATATAAATGATTTTTTCCCCTCGAAGAGGCTAATTTTTAAGTTGTTTATCTATTTTTTCTTATATTTTGTGAGTTGGTTGTACAACATTTGATATCAAAGCTTTTGATTCTAGGGTTTCACTTCTTCAAACAGGTCATATTGGAATTTTACCTATATATTTTTTTATACAACCATGTGGATCTAAAATATTGGTGAAATTTGTGTCCAAATCTCAGATCTTAGTTCACAATATTTTTGGATATATGATCCAAGGAAGTTAGGGTTTTTGTAGGCTCTAGGATTCCATCTAAAACATGTGACATAGGGAAAATCGTCATAACTTTCTGTCCAAGTATCAGATTTTAATTTCGTAAAAATTGACTAAAATTTCATAGAATGTAGTATTTTTGTATCATTTTCAAGGCCGAAGGTCGAAACAGTGACACATGACACTCCATACAGGTTTTCTCTATTGAAATAGTCTATAATCAGGCCATCATGGGAGATTGGACATAACTCTTTCTTAAAGAATCCAATCTCAGTCTAACTTAGGGGCTTGGAAAGAAAACTTAGAGGGATACCATAGGAAGCAATTTCATACATTGGAGATCTAAAATTATAGATATACAATAGCTTCAATGTCAAGCTCCTAAAAGAAAGAAAAATGTGTGCATTTTGTTTAAAATTTTGCAAACATTTTGTTTGAAAAATCAGTTTGAAGTGATTTGAAGGGCATATTGAAGCATAGATATCAATATTTGGTTCTCAAATTCCTCACAAAAAAAAAAATCTACACCCATTAATCCCTCAAAAACTCTAATATGACTCATGAAGAGGAATAATTTCCCCATGATATATCAAAATTACAAGACCGAGTGCAACAAAGTCATCTCTCGCAAAAAGAAACCAAAGATGAACTAAAATGGGACATGGATGGATTAAAAGGGGACATGGATGGATTAAAAGGGGATATTGATGGCTTAAAAGGTGACCATAAATAAAAGGTGACATGAATGGTTTAAAAGCATACATGGAAGGTTTGAAGGAAGGCTTGACAAAGTTACTACAAGAAATGCTTCCTAATGGCGAAAAGGTATTCCATGAAACTAGTGAGGAGAACAAAAGGAATATTAATTATGATTTTAGAGGCTCCAATGTTGGGTTTAAGACCCACCGCATTCCAAAGATCGATATGAGGAAGTTTGATGGCTAGGATCTAGTAACATGGATACTACAGATGGAGCAATATTTTGATCTCCATGATGTGAAACCCACACAAAAGGTACACATTGCATATTTATATGTAAAACCGAATTAGTTTGTATGGTATTGATGACTTTGTTCTTGTAAACCACTTGTCACTTGGTCAAGTTTTACAGAGTAAATGATAGCACATTATGAGGATACAAGAGAAACACCTTCTTTAGCCAATTGATAAATCTCAAACAAAAGGGTTTAATGGTGGAGCACATTGAGAACTTATAAAATTGAATATCAAGGTAATTGATATTCCATAGGAGCATAGGATTGATGTCTTCATAGATAGTTTGAAGGATAACATCCAACATGAGGTTTGCCTTTGGGAATTTGATTCATTGGAGAAGGCATTTAGGGTGGAAAGAAAATTTGAAAGAAAAATTATGAAAACAAGGAAGTCTACCACTCACAACTATAAAGTTGGAAGTGTTGTTGCTCCTAGCCTTCTACAACATACAAGTTTGATGCCACAACATTTGGAGGAAAAAAGAGAAAAAGGATTTGTTACAGTTCTGATTGAAAATACACTAAAGGCCATAAGTGTTATGAGAAGAAATTATTCTACATAGATTATGAAGAGGAGGAAGAAAAGGAACAAGAAACATCAAAAGAGGAGGATATACACCAGGTACCAACCCTAGAGAAAGAATAAATGAATCTGACCATATCTTGTAATGCATTGATAGGAATTACCACTCCTCAAACTCTCAAGATAGAAGGATATATCAAGAATAAAAGGGTAATAGTGTTGATTGATTTAGGTAGTACCCATAATTTTATTCATTCTATGATAGCCAAGGAACTGAATTTCTTCTTATATCTAGCACTAGAGTGTGAAGTGATGGTTGCAAATGGAGGAACTATAAATTTCTCTAGAAAGTGCCATAATATCAAGAAAACCATGGGGGAATATGTATTGAATAGTCCAATGTTTTCCATTCCAGTGGGTGGTGTTGATGTTGTACTAGGAGTCCAATGGTTAGAAACTTTGGGGATGATAACTTTCAATTTTCAAGAATTTTTCTTGGGTTTTTTTCTAGGAAGGAAAAGAAGTTGAATTAAGGGGTATCAAAATGAAACCAATAAATATAATCAGCTCTAATGGCATGACATGGCTTCTAAAGAAATAACAATGGGGCGTAATTGCACAATTATTCTCACTAGAGGTTCAAACATCGAAATCAATATTTCTACATATCTCCAAAAAGCCTTGGACAATCATTCCAAGGTATTTGAGATTCCCAAAGAAATCCCACATATTCATGATCATGATCATGCTATTCTTTTGATTCCAGGAAGTTCTCCTCCAAACATCAGACCTTACAGATATCCATATGCCCAAAAGAGTGAAATTGAACATATGGTTGTAGAAATGCTAGGGGCTGGTATAATTCAACCTAGTCAAATTTCTTTCTCTGCTCCAGTAGTATTGGTGCACAAGAAGGATGGATCATGGTGTATGTTTCTGGATTATAAGGCGATCGTGGTACACACTTCCTGAATGAGACGATCAATGCACTAATGGAGGAATTTCGGATACAATTGAGTCATAGGGTTGTCTGCCCTAAACATTGTATTGTAAAATAGTGTAAAGTTGGCCTACCCATGGTCCATGGACCATGGGATTGTATAAATAGAGCGAGGCTCTAAGTTGTAAATTTAGTGAAGAAATGATGAATAGATTAATAGCGGAGGAATGATTCGATCTTAGAGTATAGTTCTAAGTGTCTTGGGTTGTAGTAGTAGGAAGAGGCTCTACAGCTGAGTGTGCAGATGCCTAGTAGAGTCTGCAGCTGAGTGCGCGGACCCCTGCAGCTGAGTGCGCAGGGTGGTGTTGGGTTTGTAAGCAAGATTGAAGATTAATAAAAGAGAAGTTGATTTCTATTCCTGTGCATTTTTTGTGCATTATCTTCTTTATGTTTGTATTTGGTTATGTATTGTGCACTAATATAATTGATATATATGTTGTAATAACCATAAATATTACACACACAAGCTAAGTAATCAGATAATTAGCAAGGATTGTGGGTATTATATGGGTCACGCCCCGAGTAGGGCTGTGCAGCAGCCGCACTGCAGGTTGTGAAGGGATCACAAGTGCACATAGCGACAGGTTAGACCACAGACCTCTAGAAGCCCATCAGACATCCCTAGGGTGCAGAAACCTGGTTCTAGCACCCTCCCATACTACTTCGAGTGAGACCTTAGTCCATGCTCTGCGGACTGTTGCCGAAAGGGCCAATATTACCAGGATTTTCTTGGCTAAATCACCTCTGAACCTGGGTCAGGCCCCACCAAGCCAACAAATGGTTCCATTGCTGGGACCGAGATCTTCATAAAGAATGTCTAATGTCATGCCACTAGAACCCTACAAAGAAAGAAATTGAAGAGTGGTTGGACAAGAAGATTCACAAGTTCGCGGCACAGTAAAATAGAAATCCGCGAGTATCTAAGGAACAGTGGTTGTATCGCTACTTGTATAATGAAATCCACGATATTTTCTTTGCATATTTTCCATCGGAGCTATATGAGTGGATCGTGAAGTTAGCAGATAGCCAAGGAAGGTGTAGGCTCGACAAACCAATAGTGTGGACTCTAGAACTAGTGTGTAGACTAGAAGCCTTAGAAGATAAGATAGCACAAGTTGTGGACCACTGGCTCGACCTAATAATAGGAGGATATATCACTAAGTTTGTGGTGGATATGACCATCAGTTACAGTGAGGCAGAGCGACATTTTCTCAAGGGACCACGAGGTAAGTATATTAAATCTTTGAACACTTGGATTAAGATGTTGTTATGTGAAAAGCGGGTTATGCGAATAAATTAATGTTTGGGGCTACGCAGAGCGGAAAGATCTACAGAAGTAGAAGTAGTGAAGAATTTGAAAGCAATCCCTTAATTTCACCCTCGCGGGAGAGCGAGGACGAGCTCGCGAAGGTTTCTCTAGGAAGTGCGGTTAGTTTGATAAGGCAGTGGATTTCGCGTTTACCACCTCCACCCACACCGCCACCCGCTTCACCCCCATCACCTCCATCTCCACCCACTCCACCTCTGCCACCTCCACAGTTCAGTATGGCGAGCACGATCAAACTACCAATATTCAAAGGATTAGGGAATGAAGATCCGGACCAATTCTGGTTCGTAATAAAAGCAGTATGGGAAGCACAGTGCATCACAGATGATAATATCAAAAATGCTACGGTGGTGAGCACGCTGCAGGATCGAGAATTAACATTAACGTGGTATATCAAGCATTCCAATGACCACCTGAACGCAATAATTGCGGAGATACAAAATTCGTTGAACGGGGAATTTAGTAAGCCAAAGTCAGAGACACAGTCAATCATCGGGTTTAAATAGATCGCGATGCTTCCAAGCGATACCAACTGGGATATGGACCAAAGGCTGAAAAGTATGATCTGCGAAGCCAATATGACACTAACAGATGCACAACATCACACATGGTTTGTAGCCTCACTTACGCCACACTTAAGGACGACGTTGTCACAGCAAAAACTTTCCACCTAGGCCGAAGCATTGGAGATGGCAATGAGGTTACATGAGACGCCTATACAAGACCCTAGATTGGGAGTCCAACAGATCCACATGCAGCTATAGAATCTATGTCTAGAAATGAAGATTTTGAAATAGGATAGGACACCTCAGCCAGAGGCGCGTGAAGAAGTATGGTGCATAAAATGCAAAGGCCAGGGCCACGACAAAGATCACTATCCAATGTTCACTAACTACTTGGCATGAGGAGGACCAATGCCATTAAGACCCGAGGCACAGGTGGGGTTGAGCGCGGCGTCTGCATTATGGTGCGCTATCTGCCAAATAGGAGGAAAACATACCACGGATAATTGTCATATGTTGCAGAAGTATACGCAGACATCCCAATAGCTGTTTTGTAATTTATGTAGGTAGGTAGGCCATGATGAACGCACCTGTCGAAGCTATGAACTAATGATGGATCAGACTCCTGCCTATAGGGTGCAGGATGAAATGTGAGCCCTCGACCCAAATGCAAGGATGGCATGCACTGGGTTTTAGGGGCGCTATCGGGGTCGAGGTGGAATGGGATGAGGGAGGGGTCGCAGACAAATAATCTGTTACAATTGTAGAGGGCTAGGGCATTATGCCCGTGATTATATGAAACTGACTAGGATATCATGTTGGTACTGTACTCAAATTGATCATGAGGTAGAAGATTTCACTTCGTTGATAGAGAAAATGCACGAAAAAGGAGTACTCCAGCCCCCACCAATCCAGAATTTACAAATGATGAGGTCTGAACCCCGCGAAGAATACATAAATGTAAACATGATGCTCAGGAGCGGTATGACAATGGGAGATGATAAAGGGAAGCAGCCAGAAGAAAGCACGTGGGTTCACAAGGCTCCTACAAAGGAACCCGACTTTGATTTAGAACGCACGAAGGAGACATTCATGGAAGCTAAGAAGAGCTTCACGAAGGCCTCCACTTCAGGTAGTAAGGATCAACTAGAACCAGGGATGGATCCTTCAATGCTCACTACCTTTTTCGGGACATGCATGAAACTTTTGCATGACAACAAGGCAGTCAAAGGACTGCAGGAACTTATTACTAGGTGCGCGGGGTCAGGAGAACCCTATGTAGTCCGAAAACTGGGAAAGCATGCATTGCACATAGGAAGGCAGATGAGGTTGACTGTGCAAATAGGAAAGTACGAAATGGATCAGGTAATCTTGGACCTCAGTTCCGACAAATTTACTACCAAAGAAAGCATGGGAATGCATGGGTAGACTCACGTTACAGTGGTCCCTTATTCAGTTACGAATGGCGAACCAACAGAAGATTTTTCCCATGGAAAGATTGCAAGGGGTAGTAGTCAATATTGAAGGCTTGAGCACGCAGGCAGATTTTGAAGTGATAGAGATTGTCAATGACATCAATCCCTATCCCGCGCTACTAGGAATAGATTGGGCTACCGATATGAATGGGGTCATAAATATGAAGAAGTGCAAAATGACCTTTGAGGAAAAGTCACTACGCGTAGTAATACCACCGGACCCATCCGAGGGAATGTGATACACTGAGCAGGTGCGCAATGACGATAGTGATGATGATCTCGACTGTATCTATAAGATAATTTCACAAGGATAGGATTGGGTGAATCCAACTGCAGATGGAAGGATTTCATGGGAGTGCTAAAGCCCCTACACTTCGGATTTATACAAAGAGATAGAGCGATGACAAAATCAGCTGCACGAAGTAACAACGCTGAACTACAACATGATGATCAGGTCATTGTGTTGCGTAAAAACAGAGGCAAGGGAGCTTCTGACATATGATGGATTGTCAATGGTGGATGAATTTATGAGAAAATTCGAAAATGCAGTACCAGAGTAGCAGTGGTTCGATGCGCTGAAGTGGACACTACGCGCAACACCCACACGATGGTGGGGTACGCATCAAGGAACTTTTGAAGACTAGCGCGGATGCAAAAGGATGATGCGCCTAGACTATGGAAAACCCTAGCTTCGAATGAAAGCTAATCAGATCAGGTGGAACGACTTGCATGCCCACCTTTCCCGATGGGTACAAGCATATGTTGTACAGTCCGCACAAATGCACAACCTAGAGAATCGAAACAAACCACAGCAGCAGGAAGGGCGACGTGCGTTACCAATTTTCCATGACAAAGCATTCGATAGGGTGCGCGAAGTACTGAACAAGGTTTACTAGATGAGATGAACTCATTGGGACCTATGCGTGCCAGTGGTTTTATGGGCCTATAGGACCATGTGCAAAAGCATGAACACGAAGATGATTCCAGAGATGCAGAACTGAGTCGCATCCATAAGTTCGGAAGAAAGGAACTTACACATAATAGCTCCCACAGTGGGGACAATGTGCGAAGACTAGGATGAAGGAATCACACAGGTACGTGAGGATGACCATATAAGGATTTGGGAAGCCATTCAATGAGGGGACCTTAGACTTTGTGAAATTGAAGACGATCAGGTATGATTGAGGAAGAAAAGCATGTCAATGGACGCTAAGATCAAAATACTAGAAAACGAGGTCACACACACATGTCTCATTCATAAACCAAGGATGAAAATGCGAGATACGGACAATCATACCACCATGTTAGATGATTGTCGCCGGGAATTTTATCTCTGCTATCATGGCTGAGACTGCACCTTACCAAACACAGCAACAAGGGGAGCACACTGCATAAGGTAGAACACGCGTCGCCAGTTGTCGCAAGGACAAGTAAGGAGTGTCCAATGGCTATGTTGGAAGGCAAGTTGCAGTCTCACACAGGTGGGGCGACCACCTGACAAGCCGTAGAGAGCACAGTCTCAGCACTCCAGACAGTTCAAAGAGAGCGCGGGACTCTAAAAGAGTCTGTTTGGGAACTACGCGGTGAGGGAGGTAAGCACAGAATCATCATGGTACAAGGTTCGCACCTGTGCACGGGGGGTTGCGTTGCCACGCGGGTAGGCTGGGAAGTAACTGTTGATGTCATTTTTCATGACAAGATGTCCAATTTAAGGCAAAAGGGAGAGGGTGGTGGGCAATTAAGACACGAATTAAGAGCTATATTTGGGACGATATGCCACCAATGATGCATTAATGACTCAGAAATGGGGGGAATGGTCAAATTCAATTCAAAAGATGCTATAAAAGTCCCAAGGCTAGACACGAGACAACACGTGTTCGTTTGATATTTGAGCTATTACGAAGAGCACAGAGTTTTGAGCACCCAGCAGTATTTGAGCCCCAAGTTCGCGAACAACCACAGATAGTTCGAACAAGATGACAACTACCAGGAGAGGTGTGGGATTTGTAGAGAGTACCGTCGAGGATGTCGCGCAAAGCCCTACGGTACTGATGGAGGATGCGCCGTAAATTTCAAAATCACCTCGGACACCAAGGCCTAAGAAGGATACACAGGCTATGGGACCAGTCTGCATGTCCCCGAAAAATCCATAGTTTGGTAAACATTCCATGGAAGACAAGGGCAAGGCTATCAACCATGAGACAGATGATAAGGAGGAGGACCTCCAGGCTTTCGTAGAGGAGATAGAGGTGGATGAAGAAATGGAAGAAGACATCCAGCCGGTGTGCGCTACAAAAAAACTTCCCGAGTACGTCCCTCCACAGAAAGGGAAAGCTAAAGTACCCAAGGATTTGGGTGCCTCTAAGAGCGCACTCCAAACCTCGCTCCTCCCAAATGGAATCCTGTTTGATGGCTTGGTCCTGGGCTTCGTGCCCATGATGAAATTTGAAGAGTGGGACCTCATAGACAGCGAAAAGTTCCCACATTTACAGATGAATAACCTCATGAAGTAGAGTAAGGAGGGGCCAGTTACAGCGTTAGAGCTGCAGAAATGGTTGCGCAGCATGGAGAAGGTTGGGCTACTCCAGCTACTATGGATTCTGCATTTTCACCACGCACTGATCACGATCTTTGTCATCATGCAACTGCTTTTCCTGGTGCACGATGGGTATTTATGGCTAGAGAAGCCTATTCCCATCATGGTGGAGCTTATTCATAGGATTTCTAGGCTTCCCTATAAGGGAAAGGACCCCGCGGAGATAGCTAGCAAAAGCAGAGATTTGGCGCTCGCAGAGGCCATGAAGAAGAAGTATAAATTGGAAAAGAAGAAGAGAGGCTACTTAATCAGTAGCATTAAAGATAAAGGGGTGCGTGTATCCACCCAACTACTAGTTGGTGAGGTGATGAGAAAATGCCATGGAGATGAGGTACCAGCACCAGTCTTTGCGCTGGTAGAACAATGAGCAGAGGGGGTCCAATTCAACTGGGCTGAATTCCTCTGTGAAGAATTTCTAACCAATTGCAAGGAAGCAAAGGAGTAGGGCAATACCTTCCACTACGCGTGGTTTCTCTTGTCTATGTTACTAGTGAGAGGGGAACTGCCTAAGGATAGTCAGTTCCCTCCTATTGAATAGGACTTGCCAGAGGCTGCAAAATATGTGTTGCTCTCGACTACAAAGGACACCTCACAGATCTATGAGTCTAATATCTTTTGGGTGCTCATGGAGGTGAGCGTCTGGATGTGGATTAACAGAAGGTCGTGCTATCCCAAACAATTTACAGCAGTTTGTGGAGCTTTGCAGACTTCAAGGCAATATGCACAATGTGTATATCAAGGCGCACAAGGACCCAGCGCATGTTATTGGGAAATCTAGTGTCCATTCAGAGCTGCTAGTCCCACTAAGATGGGTAGCTATCTTAGAAACAAACAAACTAAAGTTACTTACGTTTTCCTTTATGAGAAGTAGATGAGAGAGAAGCAGAGAGTACCAACCTCAGTCTTTCGCTTGGCTCCTTGCTTGTTTCCTCTCCCCTTTGACAGATCTTTGCAACTCTTTCCTTGCTTGTCCCGCTTCAAAGAACACCTATAGAGTCAAAGCAGCATAATACCATCAAAGCATAGAGATCTACAATCATAAGCAATATAGGATCAGATATATTTTGGCCACACAAATGCATATATCAACTCAGACATACAAGAATGTGGAGGAAAACTCAAATAGCTTTATTGATAAAAAGAGTAGAAGAGAGGATTACAACCCATTGATCTAACCCAGCATCATCCTCCCAGCATGAAAGCCCTTCTTCACCTCATGAAAAGCTTAGATCATCCAAGACTATGATGTTCCACAAAGAAACCAACAACACTTCCTTACAAAATACAAGATTCCAGCCTCTAGATCTCTAGAATGAGGGATCCATATATAGATGTTTGCAGGTGGGTGACTCAGCTTCTGGGATTTTGATTAGTGTCCTCTCTCTGATAGTTCTTGGTTCCACTTGGAGATTCATGATGTCTTACTCATCCTTGGGCGAATTCAGAGAGGCAAGTGTCAAATGAGAAGTTTCTAGAAGATTCTCTGGGTTTCCACCTCGCCAACTACTTCTGCCATTTGTCTGCTCTCGCTCATCGCACCCCACAAAAGGGATTTTCATTATGCATCGCACTTTTTGCATGTGGCAAGTGAGATGCATCGCACCCTTAGCACTGAGTAGTTTGTATGGTCCAGTTTTGACCAGTTCTGAGTAGTTTTTCATGGAGAACTTCTGGGAGATGATGTAATCAGCTGACCTTTCTCTTTTAGGGTATGAAACAATACTTTTAGGGACTTAAAATCCCTTGGTTTATGGACATATGTGATTGGGGTTGCAGTGCCCAAATATGTCTATAACAGTTTCCCCCTAAAGCATGAGGTCGTAAATCTTTTTGATGTCGGGTGAAATGCTTTATCATGAGGATCTGAGGTTTTTCAAACTAGAAGGTGACCTGTAATAAGATACAGTGCAATACATTATCTTCATAATATTTTCATGATCTATTTGAGGCGGGCATTCCCATGCTCAACTTTATAAATTCATTCACATGTACATAAGACAGACAACCGTCTGTGTGGCAGACTGATGATTCTAGTAGAGCCATCATCCTTTCACTTGGATGATTATCAGTGCAGTAATGATGTACATTTGATGTCTTTATTTTCCTGAATATATTGTAGCCCAGATGGATGAAACTAGATCCGGGGTCTTCAAAACTCATTCAATCTTCACTTGAAGTACAAGTCAATCCATGTGAAAAGATGTTCTGGAGTCGAACATGGAAAGACATCGCCTGATTACCAGCCAATGATGTAAGCTGTTAACAGGCGAAAGAGGAATCATTGATAATGATGATGACCCTCAAGGTACGACAGTACAATCCACGTGGTGTGAAAATGCGACTTGGCGTCAAACACCACGCAAAATCTTTCGATCAAAGGCCATTAACGTAAACTTGTCACCGGAAGTGAGAAACTTGCCATTGAGGCATGCAAGCTTCAAAGTACTAAAAGGGTTGTTCTTAGGTCGACTTCTTGGATAATGAGCTAATGTCGACAAGAAGTGACCCTTCGTAGGAGGGCATTAATTAATCCCACATCTATGACGCGGAACAGAGAAAATGATTTTGTTGAGGTGAAAATGATCTGATGATACAAGGTTTAGGGTGGAGGTCATGAAAGAATGAAGGGTGAAGGTATTGCAGCGGATGAGACACAAGCTGGGTTGGTGAATTCTCTGAGTGACTTCTCTTGAACATATCGGCGACACTGAAATGGATTGGTAGCATTAACCCCAAAAATGTATGGTATGGTGGACCAATGGTAATATGACTGGTGAACGGAATGACCCAACCCAACTCAATCATGGTGATGGAGTGAAAGTGTCATGTTCAAGAGCGACTTGCTACCAATAAAGTTTCTTCAAGTTTTCTTCCCAATTTTTCCCCAGGCATTGCTGACCAGTACCTCTTTATTTTTGTCAAGCTTGAGGAGGATAAGATATGCTTGTTCTATAATTTTCCCTTCGGGCAAACCCATCGCTATGTTTTAACGAGCCTAGCGACAGTTAAACTTGCTCTTGTCTCCATGGAAAAGTTTGTCACTATTGTTTTAACGAGTTTAACGACAAGGATAACTCGGTCCTTTTCAATTTTGGAGAGTCTGAAAAGAGACAGAAAGGAAACTCCAGTAATCCTTTTTCGTCATATGATCCCTTAAGTCCGAAAAAGTATAAAATAATACGAAAGGGATGAATTTTCGATAGTTTTAACGAGCCGAACAAGACAAACGCTAGATCTTTTTGTGTAATGACCCCTCGGGTCCAAAAAGATTAAAATCTAGAGGAGGGATAGCACTTCCAATCACTTTAACGAGCTAGAGAGGCCAATTTCTCGGCAATCTTTTCATATTTCACAAGTCAAATGAAAAGAGCTTAAAGGAGATTCGTTTTTTGAGGAACAAGTGATATTTTAGGGTAGCAGTTGGTTCCAGGTAAGGTTTGGAACTTTCCAATCACGGTAGTGTATAGAAGATGGCTGACAGAATCACTCGTCGCAGCTGTTCCTCGAAAGGGGTAAACAATCAAATTGAGGCATATGATCGGCTAAAACAGAGTGGAGGTGATGGTAAGAACACGACCAAGGCTCAAAAGCTAATGATAATGAGATCGCAATGGTTATTTACCGAAGGTGGGTTCATTTTTTAATGAGCTTAAACTCTGGAGGAACATATGCTCATTGCTAGGTTTATTTTTTAACGAGCTTGAGCTTTGTGTAAAACTGCTCATGCCGGTCGTATAATAAGGATGTATCTTCGATAGGTTCATTTTTTAGGGAGCTTGCCCCATTCGAAAATTTGCTCCAGATCCTTTCATTAGGCAAGATAGGAACGACCAATCCTACGAGTTTAAAGGGTTAGGAACCTACAAACTAAGAAAATAAATGGTTGCTTTTCACTTGCATGCAAAAGGTTTGCATGCCCCCAGGTATAGTGAAATAGAGTTTCCAGGCTACCATATAGAAGTTCTTGCATCCACATGATGGTTCCATTCGTGCAGCAGACAGAAACACTTCCTCGGCTTAGTCCATCATACGAAGGTGACTCTAGCTCCAATCACCTAACCTTGACAAGGGAATCTTATTCCGGTCTAATCCCATTTTCCTAAATGGACGGGTGTGTCAGACTAGTCATATATCCTTCACAGAAACCTACCCTATACCCAAAGTTTTTCTGCCGAAGTAGACCAAGGTGCATGCCCCCTGGGTTTAGTCACATTCACCGAATCACTCGCGTTCATCAGGTGGATTGGCTGGAGATTGATGAGACATTCCTTGCACAAAAAGACCAGTTAGGGATGGCATTTGACTATTAGCTATGTGTGAGCTGAGGAATGAAATCTAGTCTACGAGCTGGACCACTCTACCTTCATGCGGAAAACACATTACTCGAAAGAGTGAGGAAATAATATCTCCCATGCTATAAATGCAGTCACGTCCAAGGAGTAGATTATAATCTAAAGGTCCTTGGACTACCATTACGTTCAGATAAATGATTTTCCTTCTCAAAGTTATAGGCAAATTTGGAAGGATCCCTAACGGTCGACTGGTTCCTTTGTCGAAGCCTATCAGATTTCACATCTTAGGCAAAAGCGATGGTGAGCCAAGCGCTTTCCAAGTAGTTGAGGAAAGGATACTCACAAAAGCCCCTTCATCTATGATAGTACCAACCATGACCACTCTGTAAGCTTGTACTATGATTCGAAATGGTACATTAGATGGTAGACAGGGTCTTCCTAGTAGATTCCAATCAAAGGAAACGACTAGGTTGCTTGGAGGTAGGACCGAATAAACGGCCGGATGCGTCTCTGACGAACTTCCTTCCTGCAGTAAAGGAATGGGTAGATTGCCCCCATGTTCATCGAAGTCTGTGTTTACGAAGAGAATTTGAATGGTGTCGTTCTCATTCTCCTTGGTGACTGTATCATCTGAAGGTAGTCTTCTGAAGACAAGACTGGGTTGACTGCCATCTCGACCTGTTGACTTTGGTCTAGTATGGACTCAGAGGGTTTATCTTCAATGGTAGATGCTTCGACCAACCACAAAGGTGTGTCAGTCAGATTTTCAACTAGAGATGGACTCGACAAGAGTTTCTTGTATCCAGGAGGAAGCCGTAGCGGTGAAGCAGGACGGTTATCCAAGACTCTTTTAGCTTCGTCTAGGAAGGGACAAGGGTGGATGGCATGATTGACTTCACACAGTCTACAAGGAAATTAATATCTTCCTTTCTGTCCATTGACTTCATTTTCACTAGTTGACGGTGTACTCTCAACATGAGTGTCAGAGGTTGAGGACACCGAATTATACAAGCGAGGAGACAAGTCCCTTAAGACCTGAGGGATGCAAGGACAATCTTGATGATAGTGGTCCCCTTTGCAAATGACACATGGAGATTTAGGTTTGGATGATGCAGTGTGTGGATTTTCTCTAGACGATGCATGGTTTCCCATTTTTTCCATTGGCTCCTTCTTCTTCTTCTCCTTCCCTTTCTTCTTCTTCTCAATTACTTGGTTTTTAGTTTTACTAGCTTCACCAAGCGAAGAGGAAGAAGGAGAGGGAGAAACAAACAAAGTAGAAGGTTGGGGGGTTACTCTAGTATCATCTAGTTGTTGATTTGATTGCTCAGGAATCCTGGTGGTTTGAACAACAGAGGTCGAGAAGAGCCATACTGGTAGTCCAATCGTCAGTCTTGGAAGGGACAATGTGGCCATATGAGGTGCACCAACATCTCCCCAAGAGGAGAAAGGACTAGGATTTCCCCCAAGGGGAAATACTTGGTTGGTGGACTCCATTTTCTCAACCTAAGATCAATGAGGGAACAGTGACGTTATTCCGATTAAAATAAATTTTATGACGCTTTGACACAACTTGCTTTTTCAATTTTTAAGAGTCGAGAAAAAGCTAAAGATGACTCTAGTCGCCTTCGATTTTTAATGAGCCTGAAGTGACAAGTGCTCAGATGGAACTTTTCTTTTAAGGAGTCTAAAAAGGAACGCAAGTGACTGCTCTAGAAATCTAGACAGAGGGATTATCAAACCAATCGCAAAAATGCAGAATACTTTTTACGGTACGGCAGTCAATCTTCCTGAATGTTGTGTTCAGTGCATTGCGATCAATAGGGCACCAGACACGGATTCCTAAGGATAAAGGATATAGCCTATTGTGGTCTCCTAATATATACTCGATGGTACGTGGGAGCACAAGTCTGTACTGGTACTTGTCGTCTCAAAGAGGAGGAATCACCCAACCTATGATAAAAGCGATAGTTACTAGGCTTTATGACGCTGGAATATATCTCTAGCCTAGACTTCTAAATGTTGTGCGTTAGGTTCCAAAGCGATTTTATGTTCATTGAATTTATTTTACAGTTGATCTTTCTTAAGAAATTTGCCTTTAAGGTTCACCGCGTGATGTAGATGTACAATTCCTAAATATGCAATTTAAGATGATAAACAATCGTTTACTCTTCTTTTTGCAATGAAAATCGTAGCTACTAAGGAAAGAGAAGCAAGAATCTTTCAACATAGAGCAGAGAGTACACACTCGATGCATTATCCTAAATCAAATTCAACAAGCAGTTTAAATGAAAATGCACATGCATGTATTTGTTTTCCGCTTTCTTAATGTGTGAATGACAAAAAGAATGCTAAGTACAAATCTAAATTATCTTTTCCTTCAAAGCGACAGTACTAACAATTTTCTCTTCAAAATACGAAAGGAAGACAAGGACGACGCTTTGCGATTTTGAATTGAAAACTGCTTTCGAACTTGAAATACTATTAATTCAAATCAAATACAAGAGTAACAGTGTAATCGACGATCAAGAAGAGTAGGATTCTTTTCTTTGACTGAAAACGACACTTGCGACACTTCCAAATCAAAAGATGACAGTTTGATTAAGCTACTTCTTTGTAAAGGAGAACTGTAAATGGCAAAAAATACATTAAAAAATTCACAATTCTTTGTACAATGGAGGTTGAATAATGCAAAGGAAGGGAGTTTCAACAGTGGTATACTGATCACAGACAACAAAACTCCTGAATAAAGCTGAAGAGAGTGAAGAAAAAACCAAAATCTGGAGGCAGAAACAGTCTTATCTGATCATCGCACCTGTAACACAGGGAAACAGGGATGCATCTCACCTACTGCACATGGGAGGTGCGATGCATCCAGACTACCAAAAGGAGACAGTGCGATGGTCCAGGGACGAGACTTTAACTTGGTTTTTGGTCACAGTTTGCAGCTTAGTTCAGGGATTTAGGCTGAGCTAATGATAGTCAGTAAATACAAAGCATAGGGGTTGATCTAATGAGGTTACTTGAGCCACCACCAGGGCAATTAGGATGTTTGCAAATCAGTTGTTCAGTTTATAAACAAAACCCGGAGATGGACTGAAGCAGCATTGATCTACTTTGCACTTGCATAGAAAATGCAGTTCGAAGGCTAGTTGGCTTAACTTCAGGCTCCATCTGTAGTTTATAAAGCAAACAAATATAAACAAGAAAACAAGCTATTCGCTCCCTGGCGGAGTCGCCATTTTTTTATCGGGAAATCTAGTGTCCATTCAGAGCTGCTAGTCCCACTAAGACGGGTAGCTATCTTAGAAACAAACAAACTAAAGTTACTTATGTTTTCCTTTATGAGAAGTAGATGAGAGAGAAGCAGAGAGTACCAACCTCAATCTTTCGCTTGGCTCCTTGCATATATCAACTCAGAAATACAAGAATGTGGAGGAAAACTCAAATAGCTTTATTGATAGAAAGAGTAGAAGAGAGGATTACAACCCATTGATTTGACCCAGCGTCATCCTACCGGCATGAAAGCCCTTCTTCACGTCATGAAAAGCTTAGATCATCCAACACTATGATGTTCCACAAAGAAACCAACATCACTTCCTTACAAAATACAAGATTCTAGCCTCTGGATCTCTGGGATGAGGGATCCATATATAGATGTTTTAGGTGGGTGACTCAGCTTCTGGGATTTTGATTAGTGTCCTTTCTCTGATAGTTCTTGGTTCCACTTGGAGATTCATGATCTCTTACTCATCCCTGTGCGAATTCAAAGAGGCAAGTGTCAAATGAGTAGCTTCTAAAAGATTCTTTGGGTTTCCACCTAGCCAACTGCTTCTGCCATTTGTCTTCTCTCACTCATCGCACCCCACAGAAGGGCTTTTCAGTATGCATCGCACCCTTAGCACTGAGCAGTTTGTATGGTCTAGTTTTGACCAGTTCTGAGCAGTTTTTCATGGAGAACTTCTAGGAGATGATGTAATCAGCTGACCTTGCTCCTTTAGGGTATGAAACAACACTTTTAGGGACTTAAAATCCCTTAGTTTATGGAAATATGTGATTGAGGTTGCAGTGCCCAAATATGTCTATAACACCGCAAAACTAGACCAAGCTTCCTTTCATCGCAATTGATGATGCCATCTTTTCCGTGCTCGTCTCATGGCCTCCCAAGTGGCACACCCCAGATCTGGCAGAAAGGGATAGATCAATAGCACAGAAGCAAAAGGATGAAACCAAGTTGCGCGTCACAAAGTTGGCCCAGCAAAGGCATAACAAAAAAGTAGTTGCGGAGGTAAGAGCCACCCATTAAGCAGCAAAGGCAGCCGCGGAATAGGCAAAGGCCACTGAAAGAGCAACAGCAGCACAAGCAACAGGGGCCACTGTGACACAAGAGGAAGGAGGCCAAGACGTGTCTATAAGACAGTGGCCAGATACAACAAAAGGTGCAGACCCGAGCATAACGTCCACTCAACTGAAATGGCCGCACATTACAAGCAGTCAGGTCCATGCAAGAAGGCCAAAGCTTCCAAATTGGACACCGAGCCAATTATTTTGACAGAGGGTGACCTCTATGACATCGGCGACATAGTTCGCGAGGTCACTCGGGAAGCGCTCCAGGAAGCTATGACAAAGCAAAAGAATTTGTTCAGGGCCCTAAGGGCACAGCTGCAGGAATTTCAGGTGTGGGCCCATAGGAAGGAACAGTAGCCACCTATAGTGCTGCAGGTACATCAGCAGTGAAGCAGTTGCTACGCGCAAGAATGGCCAACACCATAGTGCTGCCGAAAGGAGCACTAACATCGGAAAGCGACGAGCACCGAAACGTGGTGGGCAGGATCAAGGGGCTTGGCCTAAACTTGGCTACCCTTCCACGAGATACATTATATCAGCTGCAAGATGGGGTAACAGCAGAACTCTGCGCTAGGGAAGTACGCGCAGTGTAGATGATCAACGAACAGAGAATCAACATTGAGCAGCTTAGTCTCCAGCGCGATGAATTTCTTGCACAGAAGTAGTAGCTGGAGCAAATGGTAGAGGAAGCATGTCACCGCGTTCTAGAGCTAGAAATTGTGACAGACCTACGAGTTGGAATACGAATCCACAAATTAGCCAGTGGATTCCACGAGGCAAAGGAGGAAGCAATGAGGGACCAGAATTCCATCTCAAACATGTGACCTAGGGAAAATCGTCATAACTTTCTGTCCAAGTATCAGATTTGAATTTCGTAAAAATTGACTAAAATTTCATAGAATGTAGTATTTTTGTATCATTTTCAAGGCCGAAGGTTGAAACAGTGACACATGACACTCCATACAGGTTTTCTCTATTGAACCAGTCTATAATCAGGCCATCATGGGAGATTGGACATAGCTCTTTATTGAAGAATCCAATCCCGGTCTAACTTAGGGGGTTGGAAAGAAAACTTAGAGGGATACCATAGGAAGAAATTTCAGACCTTGGAGATCGAAAATTATAGATATACAATAGCTTCAATGTCAAGCTCCTAAAAGAAAGAAAAATGTGTGTATCTTGTTTAAAATTTTGCAGAACTTTTGTTTGAAAAATCAGTTTGAAGTGATTTGAAGGGCATATTGAAGCATAGATATCAATATTTGGTTCTAAAATTCCTCACAAAAAAAATAATTCTAAACCCATTAATCCCTCAAAAACTCTAATATGACTCATGAAGAGGAAGAATTTCCCCATGATATATGAAAATTACAAGACCGAGTGCAACAAATTCCACTCTCGCAAAAAGAAACCAAAGATGAACTAAAATGAGACATGGATGTATTAAAAGGGGACATGGATGGATTAAAAGGGGACATTGATGGCTTAAAAGGTGATCATAAATAAAAGGTGATATGAATGGTTTAGAAGCATACATGGAGGTTTGAAGGAAGGCTTGACAAAGTTACTACAAGAAATGCTTCCTAATGGCGAAAAGGTATTCCATGAAACTAGTGAGGAGAACAAAAGGAATATTAATTATGATTTTAGAGGCTCTAATGTTGGGTTTAAGACCCACCACATTCCAAAGATTGATATGAGGAAGTTTGATGGCTAGGATTTAGTAACATGGATACTACAGATGGAGCAATATTTTGATCTCCATGATGTGAAACACACACAAAAGGTACACACTGCATATTTATATTTAAAACCGAATTATTTTGTATGGTATTGATGACTTTGTTCTCGTAAACCACTTGTCACTTGGTCAATTTTTACAGAGTAAATTATAACACATTATGAGGATGCAAAGAGAAACACCTTCTTTAGCCAATTGATAAATCTCAAACAAAAGGGTTTAATGGTGGAGCACATTGAGAACTTATAAAATTGAATATCAAGGTAATTGATATTCCATAGGAGCATAGGATTGATGTCTTCATAGGTAGTTTGAAGGGTAACATCCAACATGAGGTTCGCCTTTGGGAATTTGATTCATTGGAGAAGGAATTTAGGGTGGAAAGAAAAGTTGAAAGAAAAATTATGAAAACAAGGAAGTCTACCACTCACAACTATAAAGTTGGAAGTGTTGTTGCTCCTAGCCTTCTACAACATACAAGTTTGATGCCACAACATTTGGAGGAAAAAAGAGAAAAAGGGCTTTTGTTGGTCAGGTAAATCCCCTATGCGGACAGAGGCGATCCCACTAGCCTATAACAGAACTAGCCACAATCAAACCACGCTGCTACGCAAGTTCCTAGTTATGCATCAAAGGTGAATCAAGAAGACCAACCTGGAGTCCAACGCTATGATTGAAGCAGAGTTGATATCCCCGCTCCCTCGCTCCAACAGATCATAAACGAACACCTGCACATGCAAAGGAAGAGACAGATACCAACATAAAAGCTACCAAAGCACAACTATATTTCAGTCAGAAAGGAAATAAATCAACACATAACCATAATAGACAATGAGATTGGAACTATAATAGCAGTCACTCATCAATTAATAATAAACAGGAAAAGTTACAACCATTGTTCTGACGCTGACCCTTCTCCTGGCTGGGCGAGTAACTATATGTGTCTTGCAATGCATCTCCTCTCCGGCAGCATAACCTCTCTAGCACTCACTAGCATTCCTCCAAGAACTCAACATCTATCACTCCATGACTAACGATTATCACTACTATCACTAGCTTGTCCAATGCATAATGACAAGCTTATATAGATGAAGAAGGGAGGAGGATACGATGAACCGGGACACCTTTTGTGGATTACCATTATCCCCCAAAAGCCATTAAAGATGGAGATAGGATAGAGCTCGACATAAAGCTGATTTTTTATCTTCAAAAAGCTCCATGTAATGAAGGAAACAACAGTCGGGCGTGCGTTAAGGCAAAAAGCATGACTAAACTTGGTTGGCGCCACTGTTGCTCTAAGACAGAGCGCCAATGGTCGCGCCCTCTTTTGAGGATCTCCATGATTGGCGCGGGTAAGATACTGTGGACTTGCGCCAATGGAAAAAGAGCACTTTTCAGGGATAATCTGCAGAAGGTGTCTTCAGGGAACATGGAGTACATACTCAGGGGAACATAATGCAAGTGTTTTTAGACTTTGTCACTTCTTATAACTCCCGGGATGAGTCCTCCAAGGTACGACAAGAGGAGTAACAGGGATGGTGACAAATTACTGTGTAACAGATGCCCCCTAAAGCATGAAGTCCGAGAGGTGGAGAGGGGTGAAATGCTTTACAAGAACACACAAGAACACATAAGAGCACATATAGTTACTGCCGCCGAGGATCTGTATTAAGAGACATGACTGATAGTTCAATTACATGATGTACGTGGTATGGTCGCAGCCATCCATAAGAGAGTACATAAATAATCTATATCCATAGTATGGACGCAGCCATCTGGTTAGGATCAATGAATTGACTCAGGTATGGTCGCAGCCATCTAGTGAATGAGTAAAGTATCAAGAATCACGCCTGGATTACAACAGACACAATCCAGGGTCTTGCGCTCCATCTCGCCCCGAACAAGAGTACAAGTTCAAGCATGTGAATATATGAGCTGAAGTCAAACATGCATGAACATCGTCTGATTACCAGTCAATAGTGGAAACTGTTAACAGACGCGAGAGGTACCACCAATAATGACAATGGCCCTCAAGGTACTATAGGTACAATCTACGGCGTGTGAATCAATGATCTGAAGTCGAACACCCGTAGAATCATTCGATCGGAGGCCAATGATGAAAACCTCATGTCGAACACGAAGAACCTGCCATTGAGGCATGCAGGCTCCAAGGCACCGGAAAGGAGTCTCTAGATCAACTTCCTGGATAATGAGTTGAAGTCGACAGGAAGTGACCTTGATCGAAGGTGGGCCATAATGTTTCCCACATCATCGACACGAGACAGAGAGATAATGTTGTGAATCAAGATTGTGCGAACTATCAGAGGGAGGTTGTTTCTTTGCAGAGGTCAACTTCTCTTGAACATATCGGCGGCACATTAACGGAATTGGCAGTATTTGACATCAATGTATCAAAGGTCATGATGACGAGGCAATGAGTGGATGAGAGGTCAAATAGGGTACCCAAGTCCATGGAAGCAAGTGAAAGATATGAGATGAAATATCCCCACCCCGGACACGAAAGCAAAAAGTGCCATGTTCAAGAGCGACATACTGCCGTTACGGTAATAATTATGGTTCAAAAATTTTCTTTTCCCCCCGCAATTTCTGGCGAGTACCCCAGTTATTTTTAACAAGCTTGATGGGGATAGCATATGCTTGTGTTGTGACAAAATCCAATGTCATTAAGTTTTAACGAGTCTGACAAAGGAAGAACTCGGCGTCTTTTCATGTTTAGAGAGTTTGAAAATACAGCAGAAAAGGAAACTCCAGGGATGTCCTTTTTCATAAAATTGTGTCTCTCGGGCCCGAAAAAGTATAAAATAATACCCGAAAGAACCGCCCGATCATTACGATCGAGGAGTACTTTTCATAATTAGTGATTTCGACCCGAAAAAAGTAAAAAAGCGGTCAAAACCACGTCGTTTCGTAACCATTAACGAGTTTGAAACGACAAAAACCCGGTAATCTTTTTATGTTTTAACGGTCGACAAAAAGAACTTAAAACGACCTCCACTTAATACCATTTAACGAGTCAAGAGGAGCGGCTCGGCAATCTTTTCCTCTTTAAATGGTCAGAAAAGAGCTGAAAGAAGACCTCCATTTTTATTTTCTTTAACGAGTCAAAAAGGAAAAATACTCGGCAATCTTTTCATATTTTACGAGTCAGAAAAGAGCGTAAAGGCGACTCGTCCTGAAGGAACGAGTGGTATAAGGGATAGCAACTGGTTCCAGTAATGGTGGAACTTACTCGAAACATGTAATGGTCAAGAGGCTGGCTAATAAAACCACTCATCGCTGCGATTCCTCAGGAAAGGATAAACAACCAGGTGAAAGCATATGATCGGCCAAAGAGATGGTGGCGATGGAATGAAACAACCAAGGCTCATCTAGCAGAATTTAGCAGATAAAAGTTAATCACGGGATGTAAATTAGGTATGGGTTCATTTTTACACAAGCTTGAACCATGGAGAACTCTGCTTGGATTCGGTTTCATGTTTACACAAGCTTGAAACGAAAAACTATGCTTATTAAATTTTTGCATGCCCCCAGCATGATAATGCAAAATCGAGGTACATGCCCCCCAAGCTTCATTGCATTCAACAAAGTGGATGGAATGAAGGTTCACTCTCGAGATCGATGAAAGACTCGACTTGTATTTTACGAGATCTTAATCAAAAGACTCGATTTGGAAAGGGAGGTGTTTCATTTTTTAATGAGGTTGACACAGGAAAAAAACTATCCTCATACCCTTGTTTCATTTTTTAACGAGATTGACACAAGATCAAAACTATGCTCCGGACACCTAGGTTCATTTTTTAAGGAGCTTGACATAGGACAATGAACTATGCTCCACCCGACCTTCATCATAATGAACAGGAAGTCGGGGCTTCCAAGAGTGCCTCTCCCGGTGGGAGGTCAACATCTCGGAAGTCAGGACCCAATGCCCCCAGGACACTATGCACAACGGCGGCATCGCTGGATACAGGCATGGGATAGGTGGCCACGTAGTTGACCTGCGGTGGGGCAGATGCAACTGGTGGATGACAACCAGGAGGGGATGACGACTGCGCAAGAGGGATCCGTGGATGAACGAACGATAATTGATCGATAGTCACAATTCTTCCATCGTGTGGAAAGCAAACCACACGGAAAAGTGAAGAGACAAGGGCCCCCATGGCATAAACATAGTCACCACCAAGGAGAAGATTGAAGTCTAAAGCACCTTGGGTAACCCATACGTCTAGATAGACGGTCTTGCCTCCCAAAGTAATAGGGAACTTTGGAAGGAGCCCTAATGGTTGGCTAGTTCTTCCGTTAAAAGCAGTCAGATTCGATGCTACGGGCACAAGCTGTGGGGAACCCAAAGCTTTCCAAATAGTGGCAGACAGAAGACTAACAGATGCACCCTCATCCAAAACAGTTTCTGGTATTGCCTTGTCATAGGCGTGTACCGTGACCCAAAAAGGCACATGGGATGGGAGGCGGAAGGTAGTCAAACGTCTCCAGTCGAAGGAAGCGACTGAACTACTTGGTGGGGGAATCAAATGATTGCCCCCCTGCTCGGGAGAGAGCGCAGTAGGACTCTCAGATGTAGGAGAATCTGAGGAGATGAGAAGAACAGGAGAATGATGCTCTTCCGAAATAGAGTGGTCGGCGGGTGATGAACTCGAGTCGACACTCTTTCCGACCAATGGTTGGTCTGGAACAGGCTTGGCAGAACCAGATTCAGGAAGAGGAGGCTGGACAAGAGAGGAATCTTGGTTGATTTCTTTGTCAGCAGGGGAACGTTCTGCAGTCGCAGAAAGACGTTGATAACGAGTAGGAAGTTGGGTTGAGGGAGCTGTAAGACTTTCCAATACAATAGTGGCTCTATCCATGAATGGACAAAGGTGAAGGGGATGATTGCCTTCACAAAGTTTATAAGGGATTCGAATCTTCTCTTTTCCCTTACCGTGTCTAGGTGATAAGGTAACATCGCCATGATCGACAGAGGATGATGCAGGGCGGTCCAGATCATGAGACCATACTTCTCAAACTCTGGGAATACTAGGACAATCGCGGAGAAGATGGTTTTCCTTGCATAACTTACAAGGAAATTTGACCTTCCGCGGAGGAGCACAAGGTGGCTCGACTTGGGTTATACCTTTAACCTCTGGTTTAGGGGTCTTCTTCTTCTTTATCTTCTTCTTCTTCTGCTTCTTAGCCAGCTGGTTACTTGAATCCAGAGGTTCACCAAGCGAAGTAGAAGATGAGGACGCAGTAGTAGGCGAAGAAGGGGAAGGGTCCACCTTGGAATCAGCGAGACGTTGTTCAGGTGGAGGAGGTGGTGGTGGACCCGAACTGAACGGAGGAGCACTAGAGGGTATCTCAGGCTCCTTCCCGGTAGATGGCGGGTAATCTTTTGTTCGAGTACTGATATTGATGGGTATTGTTCCAGCCATAAACACTTGAGAACCAAAGGAAGAGGGAGGCTGAGATGGGTCAGCCACCATTTGAGTTTTTTGAGTGTGTTGGGTGGGAAAGGGCTCTTTGAGTGCCGCAGGAGTCCCAGGGGTGCCTTTTAACAAACGACTCACTTCGGACCGCCTCGAGCAATCCTTGGTATAGTGATCCTCATCACAGATAAAACAAGGATACTTGGGTTTGCGTTTGGCACCATCCTCGGGCGGAGGGTTAGGGGCTTCCTGCTTGGGTTGATCTGGCTTATTCTTCGGTTTCCCTTTCTTCTTTGCTTTCGAGGCTTTGTTTGTCGTATTGGATTGGACGGCATTGACCTCGGAAGTAACATTCGAAGTGGGTATTACCTGGGAGGTGGGTTCATTCGGAGCAGAAGTTATCACACTCGAGACCACCGAGTTTGAAAACAACCATACGGGCAAACCGATGGTTAACCCAGGCAAGGACAAAGTTGTGATATACTGAACACCGACATTTCCAACAGAAGGAAATGGACGAGGGTTCCCATCAGGAGGAATACCTTGGCCGGTGGGCGCCGGGAAGGCTGCCGTTGAAGGAGAAATAATCCTGCTCAAGCTAACGCAAACAAAATCTAATTGGGTAGATGTTATCGTGGCCAATAAATTTTAAGACACTGAACTTAACCTTTTCATTTTTTAAGAGTCGAGAAAAGGATAAAAGATGACTCTAGTCTCCTTCGAATATTTAATGAGCATGAAGTGACAAGACGCTCACAAGCACCTTTTCGTTTAAGGAGTTCGAAAAGGATCAAAAGTGACTGCTCTGGAATTCTAGGTAGAGGGTGTGCCAAACTTTTCACAAAACCACAGAATACTTTTTAGGGTACGGGTGGTCGATCTTCGTGAATGTTGTGTTCACTGCATTGCGAATCATAGGGCGGCTGACACAGCTTCCTATGGATAAAGGCTTTATTCCTATAGGGGTCTCCCAATATATACGCGACGGTACGTGGGAGCACAGTCCGTATTGGCACCTATCGTTTCACCGTGGAGGAATCACCCAACCACTCGACGATAAACTACCAGGTTTAAAGACGCCGGAACACGTCTCTAACCTAGACCTCTAGAGTATTTGCGTTATGTTCCAATGCGTTGTTATTTTCATTGAGTTTATTTTAAAGTTTATCTTCGATTATGTTTCAGTTTTTTGGTCCTACCGTATGTGATATCTCAAAAACTTCTTAAATGCAAACTATATGCCAAAATTATATCATTTGATTCGATGAATTCTATCTACAGGAGGGTTGAGATCTTTACAAATGAAATGATCACTCAACCAACAACAAAGATCCTAATGCAGCTAATAACAAGAAATGAAATTTTTTCTTTTTCTTTTTAATAGCAACAAATAACAACAAATGCTAACTAATATGATGCAAAAGATTTTTTGTTTTTCTTTCCTTTAAGATGGCATGATGCATTTAAACAAATTTTAATAGATATGCACAATCCAAGTTCACTCAATGAAATAGAACCAATTCTGAAACACCAAAATTAACTATGCAAGCAAGGAAAAAACACAAAGACTTTCACTGAACCATGTAATCTAAGTTCGAATGAAGTCAAGTGAAATCTAAAGAGGTTAGAAGTGAATCACTCAGAGTATAGAAGATCAAGCTTTAACAAATCACTGGATAGGTGCAGAACACAACCAACAAGTTGACTGGATAATCAAGAGGTCAAAACTTCCCACAGAAGGCTAGACATGCAAAGTCACTAGATGTCCTAGGGCTGAGACGAAAATCAATGGAAATAAGCAAACAGCTGAAGGATAAAGGCTAAGACCAGTCAAGCAGAGGTTCAACACACTTCCAGAGGCTGTAAGAGATATAAAAAGAGACTGAAAAAGCTTTCCACCCACACACAGGCAAAATTTACAGGGCTGGCGCGACTGTCAGCCTGCAACTTGCGCTACCACAGGATTGGCGCGAGTTGCTTTTGAGCAACATGCGCCAACTGGCGTGACTGTCAGAGAAATAACCGCGCCAATTAAGCTTGTTGGCTAGAAAAATAAATGATACGACCTCAGGTCGGGTTGACAGTGCTCAGATGGGTCAAACAGTAAAGAATAAACTCAAAACTGACTCAGGAAGCTCATTCACTCAAGCAAGCAGAAGAAAATTAACATGCAAGACAAAAATCAAAAAAAAAATAGCTACTCCCCAGTGGAGTCACCAAATTGTTGGTCAGGTAAATCCCCTCTGCGGACAGAGGCGATCCCACTAGCCTATAACAGAACTAGCCACAATCAAACCACGCTGCTACGCAAGTTCCTAGTTATGCATCAAAGGTGAATCAAGAAGACCAACCTGGAGTCCAACGCTATGATTGAAGCAGAGTTGATATCCCCGCTCCCTCGCTCCAACAGATCATAAACGAACACCTGCACATGCAAAGGAAGAGACAGATACCAACATAAAAGCTACCAAAGCACAACTATATTTCAGTCAGAAAGGAAATAAATCAACACATCACCATAATAGACAATGAGATTGGAACTATAATAGCAGTCGCTCATCAATTAATAATAAACAGGAAAAGTTACAACCATTGTTCTGACGCTGACCCTTCTCCTGGCTGGGCGAGTAACTATATGTGTCTTGCAATGCATCTCCTCTCCGGCAGCATAACCTCTCTAGCACTCACTAGCATTCCTCCAAGAACTCAAGAACTCAACATCTATCACTCCATGACTAACGATTATCACTACTATCACTAGCTTGTCCAATGCATAATGACAAGCTTATATAGATGAAGAAGGGAGGAGGATACGATGAACCGGGACACCTTTTGTGGATTACCATTATCCCCCAAAAGCCATTAAAGATGGAGATAGGATAGAGCTCGACATAAAGCTGATTTTTTATCTTCAAAAAGCTCCATGTAATGAAGGAAACAACAGTCGGGCATGCGTTAAGGCAAAAAGCATGACTAAACTTGTTTGGCGCGATTGTTGCTCTAAGACAGAGCGCCAATGGTCGTGCCCTCTTTTGAGGATCTCCATGATTGGCGCGGGTAAGATATTGTGGACTTGCGCCAATGGAAAAAGAGCACTTTTCAGGGATAATCTGCAGAAGGTGTCTTCAGGGAACATGGAGTACATACTCAGGGGAACATAATGCAAGTGTTTTTAGACTTTGTCACTTCTTATAACTCCCGGGATGAGTCCTCCAAGGTACGACAAGAGGAGTAATAGGGATGGTGAAAAATTACTGTGTAACAGCTTTGTTACAGTTCTGATAGAAAATACACTAAAGGTCATAAGTGTTATGAGAAGAAATTATTCTACATAGATTGTGAAGAAGAGGAAGAAAAGGAACAAGAAACATCAAAAGAGGAGGATATACACCAGGTACCAACCCTAGAGAAAGAAGAAATGAATCCGACCATATCTTGTAATGCATTGACAAGAATTACCACTCCTCAAACTCTCAATATAGAAGGATATATCAAGAATAAAAAGGTAATAGTGTTGATTGATTCAGGTAGTACCCATAATTTATTCATTGTATGATAGCCAAGGAACTGAATTTCTTCTTATATCTAGCACTAGAGTGTGAAGTGATGGTTGCAAATGGAGGAACTATAAATTTCTCTAGAAAGTGCTATAATATCAAGATAACCATGGGGGAATATGTATTGAATAATCCAATGTTTTCCATTCCAGTGGGTGGTGTTTATGTGTACTAGGAGTCCAATGGTTAGAAACTTTGGGGATGATAACTTTTAATTTTCAGGAATTTTTCTTGAGTTTTTTTCTAGGAAGGAAACGAAGTTGAATTAAGGGGTATCAAAATGAAACCAATAAATATAATCAGCTCTAATGGCATGACACGGCTTCTAAAGAAATAACAATGGGGCGTAATTGCACAATTATTCTCACTAGAGGTCCAAACATCGAAATCAATATTTCTACATATCTCCAAAAAGCCTTGGACAATCATTCCAAGGTATTTGAGATTCCCAAAGAAATACAACATATTCATGATCATGATAATGCTATTCTTTTGATTCCAGGAATTTCTCCTCCAAACATCAGACCTTACAGATATCCATATGCCCAAAAGAGTGAAATTGATAATATGGTTGTAGAAATGCTAGAGGCTAGTATAATTCAACCTAGTCAAATCTCTTTCTCTGCCAGTAGTATTCATGCACAAGAAGGATGGATCATGGCATATGTTTCTGGATTATAGGGCGATCATGGTACACACTTCCTAAATGAGACGATCAACGCACTAACAGAGGAATTTCAGGTACAATTGAGTCATAGGGTTGTTCTCCCTAAACATTGTATTGTAAAATAATGTAAAGTCGGCCTACCCATGGTCCACAGACCATGGGATTGTATAAATAGAGCAAGGCTCTAAGTTGTAAAGTTAGTGAAGACATGATGAATAGATGAATAGCAAAGGAATGATTCGAGCTTAGAGTATAGTTCTAAGTGTCTTAGGTTGTAGTAGTAGGAAGAGGCTCTACAGCTGAGTGCACAGAGGCCTAGTAGAGTCCGCAGCTAAGTGTGCGGACCCAGCTGAGTGCGCAGGGCGGTGTCGCGTTTGTAAGCAAGATTGAAGATTAATAAAAGAGAAGTTGATTTCTATTCCTGTGTATTTGCTGTGCATTATCTTCTTTATGTTTGTATTTGGTTATGTATTGTGCACATTGATATAATTGATATATATGTTGTAATAACCATAAATCTTACACACACAAGCTAAGTAATCAGATAATTAGTAAGGATCGTGGGTATTATATGGGTCGCACCCCGAGTAGGGCTGTGAGGAAACCGCACCGCAGGTTGCGAAGGGATCACAAGTGCACGTAGTGACAAGTCAGACCACAGACCTCCAGAAGCCCATTAGACATCCCTAGGGTGTAGAAACTTGGTTCTAGCACCTTCCCATACTACTTCGGGTGAGACCTCAGTCCACACTCCATGGACTATTGCCGAAAGGGCCAATATTACCAGGATTTGCTTGGCTAAAGCACCTCTAATGCTGGGTCAGGCCCCACTAAGCCAACAAATGGTTCCATTGTTGGGATCGGGATCTGCATAAATGATGTCGTATGTCATGCCACTGGAACCCTACAAAGAAAGAAATTGAAGAGTGGTTGGACAAGAAGATTCATGAGTTCGTGGCGCAGTAAAACAGAAATCTACAAGTATCTAAGGAACAGTGGTTGGATCGCTACTTGTACACTGAAATCCATGATATTTTCTTTGCATATTTTTCATCAGAGTTGTATGAGTGGATCATGAAGTTAGTAGATAGCCAAGGAAGGTGTAGGCTCGACAAACCAATAGTGTGGACTCCGGAACTACTGCGCAAACTGGAAGCCTCAGAAGATAAGATAGCGTGAGTTTTGGACCATTGGCTCGACCGAATAATAGGAGGATTTATCACTGAGTTCATGGTGGACATGACCATCAGTTACAGCGAGGCAGAGCGATGTTTTCTCAAGGGACCGCGAGGTAAGTACATTAAATATTTGAACACTTGGATTAAGATGTTGTTATGTGAAAAGCGAGTTATGCTAATAAATTAATGTTTGGGACTACGCAGAGCAAAAAGATCTACAGAAGTAGAAGTAGTGAAGAATTAGAAAACAGTCCCTTAATTTCACCCTCACAGGAGAACGAGGACGAGCTCGTGAAGGTTTCTCCAAGAAGCGTGGTTAGTTTGATAAGGCATTGGATTCTGCGTTTACCACCTCCACGCACACCACCACCCACTTCACCCCCATCACCTCCATCTCCACCTACTCCACCTCCACCACCTCCATATTTTAGTATGGCGAGTGCGATCAAACTACCAATATTCAGAGTAGGGAATGAAGATCGGGACCAATTCTAGTTTGTAGTAAGAGCAGTATGGGAAGCATAGGGCGTCGCGGATGATAATATCAAAAAGGCTACGGTGGTGATCACGATGTAGGATTGAACATTAACGTGGTATATCAAGCATTCCAATGACCACCTGAACGCAAGAATTGCGAAGATCCAGAATGCGTTGAATAGGGAATTTTGCAAGCCAAAATCAAAGACACAGTCAATCATCGGGTTTAAATAGATCGCGATGCTTCCGAACGAGACCACCTGGGATCTGGACCAAAGGCTGAAGAGTATGATCCACGAAGCTAATATGATGTTAACAGATGCACAATATCACGCATGGTTTGTAGCCTCACTTACACCACACTTAAGTACGACGTTGTCACAGCAAAAACTTTCCACCTAGGCCGAAGTGTTGGAGATGGCAATGAGGTTGCATGAGACCCCTATACAAGACCCTAGATTAGGAGTCCAATAGATCCATGAACAGCTACAGAATCTATGTCTAGAAATGAAGAGTTTGAAATAGGATAGGGCACCTCAGCCAGAGGCGCGTGAAGAAGTATGGTGCATAAAATGCAAAGGCCAGGGCCACGACAAAGATCACTATCCAGTGTTCACTAACCACTTGGTAGGAGGAGGGCCAATGCCATTAAGACCCGAGGCACAGGTGGGCCTGAGCATGGCATCTGCGTTATGGTGTGTGATCTGCGAGATAGGAGGAAAACATACCACGAATAATTGTCATCCATTATAGAAGTATACGCAGACATCCCAACAGTTGTTTTGTAATTTCTACAGGTTGGTAGGCCATGATGAACGCACCTGCCGAAGCTGCGAACTAATGATGGATCAGACTCCTGCCTATAGGGTGCAGGCCAAAATGGGAGCCCTCGACCCAAATGCAGGGATGACACACACTGGGTTTTAGGGGCGTGGAGGGGTCACGGACAAATAATATGTTACAATTGCAGAGGGCTAGGGCATTATGTCCGCAATTGTATGAACCCGTTTAGGATATCATGTTGGTATTGTACTCAGATTGATCATGAGGTAGAAGATTTCCCTTTGCTGATAGCGAAAATGCATGAAAAAGGAGTACTCCAGCCCCCACCGACCCACAATTTACAAATGATGAGGTATGAACCCCGCGAAGAAGACACAAATGTAAACATGATGCACATGAGCGGTATGGCAATGTGGGATGATAAAGGGAAGCAGCCAGAAGAAAACATGTGGGTTTAGAAGGCTCCTACAAAGGAACCTAACTTTTATTTAGAACGCGCGAAGGAGACATTCATGGAAGCTAAGAAGAGCTTCACGAAGGCCTCCACTTCAGGTAGTAAGGATCAACTAGAACTAGGGATGGATCCTTCAATGCTCACTACCTTTCTGGGGACATGCATGAAACTTTTGCGTAACATCAAGGTAGTCAAAGGACTACAGGAACTTATCACTAGGTGCATGGGGTCAGGAGAACCCCATGTGGTCCAAAAGCTGGGAAAGCATGCATTACGCACAGGAAGGGAGATGAGGTTGACTGTGCAAATAGGCAAGTACGAAATGGATCAGGTAATCTTGGACCTGGGTTTCGATGAATTTACTACCAAAGAAAACATGGGAAGGCATGGGTAGACTCACATTACAATGGTTCCCTATTCAGTTACAAATGGGGAGCCAACAGAAGATTTTGCCCATGGAAGATTGCAAGGGGTAACAGTCGATATTGAAGGCATGAGTGCACAGGCAGATTTTGAAGTGATGGAGATTGTCAATGAAAGAAATCCCTATCCCACTCTACCAGGAATAGATTGGGCTACCAATATGAATGGGGTCATAAATATGAAGAAGTGCAAAATGATCTTTGAGAAAAAGCCACTACGTGTAGTAATACCACCGGACCCAGCCAAGGGAACACGATACACTAAACAGGTGCACGACGACGATAGTGATGATGATCTCGAATGTATCTATAAGATAACTGCACAAGGAGAGGATTGATTGAATCCGACTACAGATGGAAGGATTTCATGGGAGCGTGAAAGCTCCTGCACTTCAGATTTAGACAAAGAGATAGAGCGATGACAGAAGTCATTGCACGAAGTAAGAATGCTGAACTACAACATGATGATCAGGTCATTATGTTCCATAAAAATAGAGGCAAGGGAGCTTTTGACATATCATGGATTGTCAACAGTGGATGAATTTTGAGAAAATTTGAAAATGCAGTACCAGAGTAGCAACGGTTCAATGCACTGAAGTGGGCATTATGTGCAACACCTGCATGATGGTGGGGTACACATCAAGGAACTTTAGAAGACTGGTGCAGATGTAGAAGGATGATGCGCCTACACTTTGGAAAACCCTAGCTTTGAATGAAAGCAAATCAGATCGGGTGGAACGACTTGCGCGCCCACCTTTCCTGATGGGTACAGGCATATGTTGTACAGTCTGCACAAACGCACAACCTAGAGAATCAAAACAAACCACAGTAGCAGGAAGGGCAACTTGCGTTACCAATTTCCACTACAAAGCATTCGATAGGGTGTGCGAAGTATTGAACAAGGTTTACTAGATAAGATGAACTCATTGGGACCTGTGCATGCCAACGGTTTGATGGGCCTATAGGACCATGTGCAAAATCCTGAGCACGGAGATGATTCCAAAGATGCCAAACCGAGTCACAACCATAAGTTCGAAAGAAAGGAACTTACACGTAATAGCTCCCACAGTGGGGACAGCGCGCGAAGACCAGGACGAAGGAATCACACAACTATGTGAGGATGACCATATAAGGATTTGGGAAGCCATTCAATGAGGGAACCTTAGACTTTGCGAAATCAAAAGACTAGAAAACGAGGTCACGCACGCATGTCTCATTCATAAACCAAGGATGAAAAGGTGAGATACGAATTATCATACCACTTTGTTAGATGATTGTCGTCGAGAATTTATCTTTGTTATCATGGCTGAGACTACACCTTACCAAACGCAGTAACAAGGGGAGCACACTGCATAAGGTAGAACACGCGGCGCCAACTGTCACAAGGACAAGTAAGGAGTTTCCACGAGCTATGTTGGAAAGCGAGTTGCAGTCTTGCACAGGTGGGGCGACCACCTGACTAGCCATAGGGAGCACAGACTCAGCGCTCCGAACAGTTGAAAGAGAGCGTGGGACTCTAAAAGAATCCATTTGGGAACTGTGTGGTGAGGGAGGTGCGCACAGAATCAACATGTACAAGGTTCGCGCCCGCGCAGGGGGGTTACGCTGCCACGCGGGTAGGCTGGGAAGTATCTGTTGACGTCATTGTTCATGACAAGACGTCCAATTTAAGGCAAAAGGGAGTGGGCGGCGGGCAATTAAGACACAAATTAAGAGCTAGATTTTGGACGATCTGCCGCCAACGATGCATTAATGACTCAGAAATGCGAGGAATGGTCAAATTCAAATTCAAAAGATGCTATAAAAGTCCCAAGGCTAGCCACGAGACAACACTTGTTCATTTGAGATTTGAGCTATTACGAAGAGCACAGAGTGTTGAGCACCCAACAGTATTTGAGCCCCCAAGTTCGCGAACAACCACAAATAGTTCGAACAAGATGACAACTACCAGGAGAGATGTGGTATTTGTAGAGAGTACCATCGAGGATGTTGCACAGAGCCCTACAGTCCAGATGGAGGATGCGCCAGAGATTCTGAAATCACCTCGGACGCCAAGGCCCAAGAAGGATACACATGCTATGGGACCAGTCTACATGTCCCTACGAAATCCACAGTTTGGTAAACATTCCATGGAAGACAAGGGCAAGGCTATCAACCTTGAGATAGATGACAAGGAGGAGGACCTCCAGGCTTTTGTAGAGGAGATAGAGGTGGATGAAGAAATGGAAGAAGACATCGAGCCAGTGCGCGTTGCAGAAAAACTGCCCGAGTATGTCCCTCCACGGAAAGGGAAAGCTAAAGTATGCAAGATTTGGGTGCTGCTAAGAGTGCACTCCAAACCCCACTCCTCCCAAATGGAATCCTGTTTGAAGGCTCGGTCCTGGGGTACGTGCCCACGATAAAATTTGAAGACTGGGACCTCGCGAGCAGCGAAAATTTCCCACATTTACAGATGGAGAACCTCATGAAGCAGAGTAAGGAGGGGCCACAGCGTTAGAGCTACAGAAATGGTTGCGCAGTGTGGATAAGGTTGGGCTACTCCACCTACTATGGATTCCACATTTTCACCATGCACTGATCACGATCTTTGTCATCATGCAGCTGCTTTTCCTGGTGCATGATGGGTATTTATGGCTAGAGGAGCCTATTCCCATCATGGTGGAGCTTATTCATAGGATTTCTTAGCTTCCTTGTAAGGGAAAGGACCCCGCGGAGATAGCTGGCAAAAGCAGAGATTTGGTGCTCGCAAAGGCCATGAAGAAGAAGTATAAATTGGAAAAGAAGAAGAGAGGCTACGTAATCAGTAGCATTAAGTATAAAGGGGTGCGTGTATCCACCCAACTACTAGTTGGCAAGGTAATGAGAAAATTTGATGGAGATGAGGTACCAGCACCAGTCGTTGCACTCGCAGAACAATGTGTGGAGGGGGTCCAATTCAACTGGGTTGAATTCCTCTATGAAGAATTTCTAACCAATTCCAAGGAAGAGGAGGAGCAGGGCAAGACCTTCCACTACGCGTGGTTTCTCTTGTCTATGTTACTGGTGACAAGGGAACTGCCTGAGGACAATTAGTTCCCTCCTATTGAACAAGACTTGCCAGAGGCTACAAAATATGTGTTGCTCTAGGCTACAAAGGACGCCACACGGATCTGCGAGACTAAGATCTTCTGGGTGCTCATGGAGGTGAGCATCTGGATGTGGATTAACAGAAGGTTGTGCTATCCCCAATAGTGTACAACAGTCTATGGAGCTTTGCAGACTTCAAGGCGATATGCACAATGTGTATATCAAGGCGCGCAAGGACCCAGCGCAGAACTGGACCAAGCTTCCTTTCATCGCAATTGATGATTCCATCTTCTCCGTGCTTGACTCATGGCCTCCCGACTGGCACGCCCCAGATTAGTAGCACAGAAGTAGAAAGATGCAACCAAGTTGTGTGTCACAAAGTTGGCCCAGCAAAGGCATAACAAAAAAGCGGCTGCAGAGGTAAGGGCCACCCACGAAGCAGCAAAGGCAGCCGCAAAATAGGCAAAGGCCACCGAAAGAGTAGCAGCAGCACAAGCAACAGGGGCCACTGTGACACAAGAGGAAGGAGGCAAGGACGTGTCTATAGGACAGGGGCCAGATACAGCAGAAGGTGCAGACCCGAGCACAACGTCCTCTCAACTGAAATGGCCGCACGTCATGGAGCGGTCAGGTCCACGTAAGAAGGCCAAATCTTCCAAATTGGACACCGAGCCAATTACATTGATAAAGGGTGACCTCTATGACATCGGCGACATAGTTTGCAAGGTCACCCGGGAAGTGCTCTAGGAAGCTATGACGGAGCAACAGAATGTGTTGGGGGGCCTAAGGGTATAGCTATAGGAACTTCAGGCGCAGGCCCGTAGGAAGGAACAATAGCCACCTATAGTGCTACAGGTACATCAACAACGAAGTAGTTGTTGCGCGTAAGAATACCAACACCATAGTGTTGCCAGAAGGAGCGCTAACATCAGAAAGCAAGGAGGACCAAACAGTGGTGGGCAGGATCAAGGGGCTTGGCCTAAACTTGGCTGCCCTTCCATGAGATACATTATATTAGCTGCAGGACGGAGCAACAACAGAACTCTGCGCTAGGGAAGTACGCGCAGTGCAGATGATCAACGAACAGAGAATCAACATTGAGCAGCTTAGTCTCCAGCGCGATGACTTTCTTGCACAGAAGCAGCAGCTGGAGCAAATGGTAGAGGAAGCATGTCACCACATTCTAGAGCTAGAAATTGTGACAAACCTACGAGTTGGAATACGAATCCACAAATTAGCCAGTGGATTCCACGAGGCAAAGGAGGAAGCAACGAGGGTACATCTAGACCTCAACCTTCATATTCCGAACTGCAATTAAAGGCGCACTCCTCTACGCCCCCAAAAGTTAGGGAACAATGTGCTGGTGCTATTCAAAGAGGGCTGGAGGAAATAGGATAGGCAGTACAGAACTACACTGCTATGTTGGAAGAATCCTTCACAGTCCTCACTTCATTACAGGAGGACCCCAACATACAACACCTGGAAATGGAGGCACGGGATCTTCAAGTGTAGTATGACAGTGTGCGCAGAATGACGCAGATAGTTGTCTTGACCCAGCGGCTTTCAAAGCTATAGCAAGCAAAGGCGTTGAAGGAACATGTGGATGTCGCGCAGCAGAAAGAGGCGGTCCTTAAAGCATGCTTCCAGCCTTGGATTGATGAGGCCTTCCTCATCACTATAGACATTGAAGGAAATCTCACACAGATGAAGGCGATGAATGCCTTAAGACAGGGAGTTGCCCTTGACAGCGAGACTTCGGCCGAGAGAGTGGAGTAGATCCAGCAGACTGTAGATCAATGCGCCGCGGACCTCCAGGAAGCGAACAGTTGGAGGGGCTCCGTGCCAAGGTCACTGCACTAGAAGAGTGACTCAGGATGAGTCACAATGATTGTGTTCAGGGCCTGTTGGGCATGGAATCCCCCCACAATAGGCTTTTGGGGCTTAAAGCCCAAGTTTTGGTCAGAAATGTTGTAAAACTTCGCGAATTGTGGGCGCGGAGCACGAAGTGTACAATTGAGTCATAGGGTTGTCCGCCCTAAAGATTGTATTGTAAAATAGTGTAAAGTTGGCCTACCCATTGTTTGTGGACCATGGGATTGTATAAATAGAGTGAGGCCCTAAGTTGTAAAGTTAATGAAGAAAGGATGAATAAATGAATAGTGAAGGAATGATTCGAGCTTAGAGTAGAGTTCTAAGTGTCTTGGGTCGTAGTAGTAGGAAGAGGCTCTGCAGCTGAGTACGCAAAGGCCTAGTAGAGTTCGCATCTGAGTGCATGGACCCTTGCAGCTGAGTGCGTAGGGCAATGTCGAGTTTGTAAGAAAGATTGAAGATTAATAAAAGAGAATTTGATTTCTATTCCTACGTATTTGTTGTGCATTATCTTCTTTATGTTTCTATTCAGTTATGTATTGTACGCACTGATATAATTGATATAGATGTTGTAATAACCATAAATATTACACACACAAGCTAAGTAATCAGATAATTAGCAAGGATCATGGGTATTATACGGGTTGCGTCCCGAGTAGGGATGTGCGGAAGCCGCACCGTGGGTTGTGAAGGGATCACAAGTGCGCGTAGTGACAAATAAAACCACGGTCCTCCAGAAGCCCATCAGACATCCCTAGGGTGCAGAAACCTGGTTCTATCACCCTCCCATACTACTTTTGGTGAGACCTCAGTCTTCACTCCGCGGACTGTTGCCGAAAGGGCCGGTAGTATCGGGATTTTCTTGGCTAAATCACCTCTTAACCTGGGTCAGGCCCCACTAAGCCAACAGCCAGCACAACCCGGTGCATAGAATCTTCTGTGTGGTTGCCATTCCTGCATAATGTCCTCCCGCGACGCCATTGTGAGCGTCTACAAGGATGCTGCTTCATTCAAACTCAGGTACATACCTTTGCAGTATTTCATCATTCCCCATCTTGTATAAATGCCTAGCAATGACAGAGAATTCTGTTGTGTGCACCACTAATTCCTTCTTTTGCTGGACAGAGTATCCTTTTGGCATAGTCCCAGTTGTTAGGAAGTGTATTATATCGTCGAGATGTCCATCTGAAATTCACACAGCAAAAATTTTCGCGTAAGGTAATCCTTCCTCCAAATTAGTGGGTTCCTCCCCTGTGTCAATGCGCGACAGGTGGTCAGGTCCCGCGTTTAATTATCTGAGCTTCACAACAACTTCAAAATCGTACTCCTAGAACAATAAGAGCCACCTATAGATGCACCCCCCAACACAAGATTATTGACTAGGTACTTTAGCACAGAGTGATCTATATACATATTAAAGTAGCCTCCTAGCAAGTAGTGACAATACTTCTGGAGTGCATACACCATAGCTAGCCCTCCGCGCTCAATGGTGGAATAGTTCTTCTCTGCTTTGGATAATTTGCGGCTTGCGAACACGATAGGGTGGTCCAAGCCTTCTCCACCATCCTGTGTTAGTACTACTCCCAGTGCTATACATGACGCATCAACATGTACATGGAACTCTTTCTTCCAGTTCGGGAAGACTAGAATTGGCGTGGTAACCATTCTTTTCTTTCAATATATCCAAGATTTTCTTACAGTCATCGTTCTAATAGAACGAGACATGCTTCTTCAACAATTTTTCCATTGGCATGGTGATCTGGGCATAACCTTTGATAAACTTTATGTAATATCCCATATGTCCCAGAGTAGCGCGCAACTGTTTCACACTTCTCGGCACTTCCAGGTTCAGAATCACAACAATCTTTGTAGGTTCTACCATCAACCCTTTTCTGCAAACCACATGCCCCAATAGGTTCCCAAAAGGAATGCAAAACAGACACTTCTTGAGGTTGAGCGTGATCTAGTATCTTTGACAGGTATCCAAAATCAAGCGCAAGCTCACTACATGGTGCTTAACTATCCCAAATACAATCCAATCATCAAAGTATACCTCCAGGAACTTATGAATATATTCCTTGAATGCCGCAACAACCACGCGCGAAAAGATAGCAGGTGCATTCTTTAATCCAAACGGCATTACAGTATATTGAAAGAAACCCCAATCAGTTGTGAAGGTTGCCTTGCTTCTATCCTTGGGTGCGATTTTGATTTGGTGGTACCCATAGAACCCATCAGTGAAAGAATATTCTTCCTGACCACCTACATTGTCCAAGACCTCATCCGTGAACGAAGTTGGGAGAGGATCATGTACACAAGCATCATTCAGTTTTCTGAGATCTACACATATCCTTATTTCATCCTTATGTTTCTTCTCTTGCACCACCATTGGACTTACCCACTCGGATTCCTCCACAGGCTCAATGATGCTCGCTACTACAATTTTGTCTAGCTCTAAGGAAACCTTCTCCTTGTATTTCGGGTTTAGGTGGTAAGGCCTCTGCTTGAATGGATTTCCATCAAGCTTTAACGTGATCTTCATCACTCCTGGATATTTATTTATTCCTTTCAAATCCATAAACTTGGTCAGGAATAAGTCTTGATATTCGCAGAGTAACTGAGTGACCTTATCCACCATTGCATCATCCCATTAATCTCCATCTTTGCAAATTTGGGTTCTGCCTTCGTACCAATGTTCACCTGTTAGTTTTCATCGACGCAGTTATATCAGGGTTCTCAATCTTTGGTCCCTGAATGTCACGGTGGCCTTCTATTTTTGGAATGTTAATCTTCCATGGATCCTCATCCTCCTCTTCAGTAGTTACATTATAACATTTTAGTGCTCGACTCAACTGGGTAGCCCATTCAAGCTGAGTTAGGTCTAAAGGATCCCATGGTATCCTAAAGATGGCTACTTTCTCCTCTTGTAGCTCTTCATAAATGCTGTCAAATCCATCCTCAAAACTAAATTTCATCATGAATCCTTCGCGTAGGATATCCCATTCACTTGTCCCATGGTGGAGCTCTGTTTCTATATACCAACTCACTAGGACAACATCCAGGGTGTGACAGAACAGGTGCACCCACTCAGGTTGTGGATTTTATCCATAAGCCTACATCCATTTGGCCAGATGCGCATACAGATCATCCTACCCATCATACTTATCTGTCAATCACATCTTAGGTTTCTTAAATCATGCTCCCATCATCCTCCTATATTCATACCAATCATCAAATCTTCCTTTGTGTGTACCCCACCATCTTACAGGCGTAGTGCATAGTACCCAGTCCAAGGCCCAGAAGTGTTGTTTTTCTAGAACCTCCCTTTCAAATGCATCCAAGAAGATATCTACCTCAATTAAACCATCATAAGTAGGTAGATTCCTTTCTTCTCATGATGCACAGCGCAGTGACCGGGTCATTATATTTCAATTCAACGTAGTTACTTCGTGTAACCGATTCTACCAGCATTCTATTTCTTCATCAAAATCCGAAGTGCAGGAACTCTCACGCTTCCATGTAATCCACCCATCCATGGTGGGATTCACCCAATCTTGGTCTCGCATTGTTATCTTGTAGATGCAGTACAGATCATCATCACTTTCATAGTCGTGGACTGGTTCCGTATAACGCGATCCTTCAACGGGATCCAGGGGTATTATTACGCGTAGTGACTTCTTCTCAAAGATCATCTTTCACCTCTTTAGATTGATTACCCCATTCATATCAGTATCCCAGTCAATTCCTAGGAGCACAGGGTAGGGATTGCTGTCATCAACAATCTCTATTACTTCAAAATCTGCCAGCGCGCTTGCTCCCTCAATATCCACGGTTACCCCATGCGATCACCCCATGGGTATGATTTTATTCTAATTCACCATCCTTAGATGAATAGGAGACCATTGCAGCACAGGTTGCCCCATTCACTCCCATGTTTGTTTCGATAAAACATTTGCATCTGATCCGAAATCCAGAATGGCTTGATCCATCTCATATTCTTCGATCTATGCGGTCAGTCTCATTCCATGCCCCGTCCTTGTCTTATGCTTTCCGATCTTGTGGACTACATGCAGTTCAAATAGCTTGGTCCTAAAACATCTATTGATAAGTTCCTATAGCCCTTTCACAGCCTCACTATCACGCAGTAGCTTCATACAAGTTTCCAAGAAAGTAGTGAGCATAGAGGGGTCAATCTCCAGCTCAGGCTTATCTTTGCTTCCTGAAGTGGAAGCCTCAGTGAAGCTCTTCTTAGCTTCCATGAAGGTTTCCCGAGCGTGCTCCAACTCAAACTCAGCTTATTTCTTCAGGGACTTGCGAACCCAGGTACTATCTTCTGGTTGTTTCCCTTTGTCATCACCCATCGTGATTCCACTTCAGAGCACTATATTTACGTTTGGATCTTCCTCATGTGGTTCAAACCTCATCATCTGCATGTTTTGAGTCGGGGGAGGCAGTAGCGCTCCTTTGTCCCGTATCCTAGCTATCAGTGTAGGAAAATCTTAATGTTCATGATCAAACAACATGAAATACTTGCACGGAAGGCACATTGGATTAGTGCAATCCCGGGCATAGTGTCCTCACCCTCCGCAATTGTAGTAAATCAATTGTTCGTGACCTTTACTAAGTCCTCCTCCACTTCAGCCTCATCTGCGCCCCTGAAATCCTGTCTGTGCCATCCCTGCATTTTGGTCAAGGGGTTGTGTTTTGGCCTGAACCCTGTAGGCAGGAGTTCTATCCATCATCAATTCATAACTCCTGCAAGAACGCTCATCATGTCCGATCGATCTACAAAAGTTGTAAAATAACTGTTGTGGAGTTTGCATATACTTCTGTAACAAGTGACATTTATCCGTGGCATGTTTTCTGGCTATTTGATAGATAGCGCACCTCAAAGCAAACGTCGTGCTAGGTCCTACTTGAGCTTTTGGCCTTAAAGGAATCGGTCCTCCTCCAGCAAGGTAATTTTTAAAGACCAGGAAGTGGTCTTTATGACCCTGACTTTTGCATTTTACGCACCATACTTCTCCACGTACCTCTGGCTGAAATGTCCAATCCTTCTTCAAACTTTGCATCTCAAGACAGATTGTTTAGCTGCACGTGGATCTACTGAACTCCTATATTAGGATCTTGCATCGAAGTCTGATGTAGTCTCATGGAAATCTCCAAGGCTTCTGGCTGAGTTGTTATCTTCTGCTGCGATAGCACACTCCTTAAATGTGGTATTAGCGAAGCCACAAACCACTCGCGATGTTGTCCATCTGTCAAATTCATGTTGGCTTCATGGATCATACATTTTAGCCTTTGATCTAGTTCCCAAGGCATCTTTCTTGGTAGCATCGTGATCTCTTTGAATCCCACAATCAATTGTGCTTCAGGTTTAGGCCTGCTAAATTCCCTATTCAATGCTGCTTGGATGTCCGCTACTCTAGCATTCGGGTTAGCACTGGAGTACTTAATATACCAAGTTAGCGTGTGATCTTGCAGAGCACTAACCAGTGTTGCCTTCTTTATGTTATCATCTGTAACACCTTGAGCTTCCTATACAGCAATCACAACGAACCAAAATTGGTTTGGGTCCTCATTTCCCAAGCCTTTGAACAACGACAACTTCATTGTGTTTGCCATATTGAATTGTGATGGTGGTGGAGGTGGTATGGGTGAAGTTGGAGGTGATGGCAGTGAAGATGGAGGTGGTGTGGGCGGAGATGGTATTCGTGGAAATCCCTGTCTTATCAATTGAATAGCACTTCGCAGAGAGACCTTCGTTATCCCTTCTTCATCCCTTCACGGTGGTGAAATCAAGGGGCTATACTCTGGACCCTTATTTCCTTGGTTTCTATAACTTTTTCTACTTCGTGTAGTTCCAAAAATCAAGGTAACTGCATAACCCATTTTTCGCACAACAACATTTTAATCCAAGTATTAAGAGATTTTACGTACTTACCTCATGGTCCTTTAAAAAAGCATCTCTCTACCTCACTATAGCTGACAGAGGTGTCGAATGCGAACTCAGTAACAAATCCTCCTATAATGTCATCGAGCCAATGATCGATGGGGCACATGATCTTATCCTCCGATGCTTCCAACCTTCGCACTAGGTCTAGGTTCCACACAATAGGATTGTCAAGTTTCCACCTTCCTTAGTTGTCTACTAGCTTTGCGATCCACTCGTATAGCTCAGTAAGGAAAGAGGCGAAAAAGATTTTGTGGATATATGCATAGAGGTATTGGTCCAACCACTATTCTTTTAGCAGTCGTGGGTTTCTGTTCTCTTGTGTCGCGAACTCGTGAATCCTTCTGTCCAACCAACCTTCAATTTCTTTCTTAGTTGGATTCCAGTGATACGACATCTCACATCTCTCATGCAGATTTTGGTCCTGGCAACGACACCATTTGTTGGCTTGAGGGGGATTGACCTAGGTTCAATGTTAGTTAGCAAAACAAATCCCTACACTACTAGCCCTTTCGGCATTGGCCCGCAGAGCGTGGACTGAAGTCTCACCTGAAGCAGTATGGGGGGATGCTAGAACCAAGTTTCCACACCCTTGAGATGGTTGTGATTTTAGTTTATTCCAACTATACTTTCCTTCGCGCAGGTTTCTTATCCCTCTCCTCTACCCTTCATTACCTTCATGAAATGTTACAATCGGCTTCCACACAACCCTAACCAGGGGCTGATATGATTTCGCACTACTAGGGAAGCAAACTGCAATATCTCCCAAACTAAGCTAAGTATCTTACTTATCTTATTAAAAAACCTTATTTAGATTCGCATAAACATATGTTCTTACTAGTGTTCACTTAACCAATACAGTTATGCACATTCGCGCATCATATAAGCATTAGAAGTGAAATTCGTACCCAATATAATAGATGCATAAACAGGAAATAAAGACGCAGAAATTATATAATACTTCTCTTTATTGATAATTCCATATGATTACCAACTCGACTCACCCTACACACTCAGCTACAAGGACCGCGCACTCAGCTGCAGAGCCTCTACCTATGCTATGACCCCAAAACTCAGATTTGTACTTCAGAGATATCTCTCATACATCTTCGATCATTGATTTCTTCCTATCTCTTAACTACTTAGAGCTTCGCTCTATTTATACAATCCCATGGTCCGTAGATCATGGGTAGATATTTTACAACCGACATTACATTATCAAAATAAGGGCGGACAACCGTATGACTCTTTAACATCTACACGCTCCACAACCAAAAAATGTGGAGTCTTTACATTTGGATTACAAATTGGACCAAAATATGGCCTTTAAGCTCCAAAACTGCCCTTGGGGGATCCCGTGCCCAACACAATTGCATACAAAATAGTTCATAGACAAATATGTATGTGAAATAACATACATTTCTAAAGTAACTAGAATAGTCAAACTACTATAACAACATATTCATGAAAACATGTTGGCTCAGTTATATTATTAAGTGAAAGTTCCATCCATACATACACCATTGACAACCACTAGCCCCAATAGTGGAACATTCCAATCAACACCACTTGCTCCTCCAAAGATATGTACTCGCTCTACACTACGGAGAAGCCAAGTCTCATCACAATACTCTTTAAGCCTTCTTTAAGAAATGCCTAAATAAAATCTTGGCTCCAAAAATCATGTACTATGATTATGAGATTATATATATAGTAAATGGTGCAGTGCCCCTTAACATTCCCCTTTGACTCTTGGACTACCCTCATGAATCTTCCAATTACATAGTGATTTTTCGCATTCCATTAGTGACACTTGTAATTTCACTTACAACATATTTACAATAATACAATTTTCCACATGTACCCATGTGAGGCAAACTAGGCAAGTGACAGCCTAACAAGAAAAAACATTATGAATCTGAGGTTTGGGGAAAGACCAACTTGGAAACATCCATTTGATGCTTCTCAGTCATGTATTGATGCCAAGCTTGGTACTTTGTTGGGATGTCCCCAAACTTATTAATGTTGTCTTGCTAAAAGCGGACTCTTACCTCCATGGAATCCAGGCATGTGGTCTTCGACCCTGACTCTGTCTCATCTTGAAGTATATGCAGAATTTTCCTGAGTGTGGTTGGACCACCAATGTACTTCTACATGTTTCCTGAACTCAGTAGCAAGTCATCAATGATTGCCTTGTGCATCAACTTGTCCATGTACTTGTCGACCTCTGACCGGACTTTGTTCTCGTGCTTAGCTTTGGTGAGGGAAGTTGTATCTATTCACTCTCTTCCTCAGCCACTGGTTATTTTGTCTTATCAACCTATATTGGTGTTGTTTGATTTGTCATTGTGCCTTGCCTTCATTTTTCTTCCTATTTCTACTTCTCAACTCATGTTCTTCTTGTTGTGATCTCAGTTCTGCTACTTGCAAGCTCTACTTTTCTCTCTTCCTCTGCTCTATTTTCTATGTATTGTGCTTCGTTTTTCTTCTGCTATAATAGCTATCTCCATGAATATTAAGTTTTCTTTCACTCTGCAGCTTTTCTCTCCCTCTGTTATGTCAACAATTTCCTCTTTCCTGCTCATGTACTAGATTGTTACCTTCTTCCACTACTGTTGGTCTTGTTTCCATGTTAGTGTTAAGCATCTGCATATATTAGCAAGTAAATTGGCACTTTCTAAACTGCTAATACTTCTTCTCGTGGTTGCTCTTGAAACAACTCTCTTTGGTGACATGGTAAAATGATTGCGGGAGAGAATTGCTTCATGAGTGTGGTACCTGTGGGACATAATAGACACTCATGGCAAGCAAACATTAGCTCTTACAAATCCAACTTCACAACATGATCAAGTAGCAATCAGGGCATCTGATGAGAGGGATTGTGTAGTTTTGACTGATATGGGTGGCTGACTAACTATGGGAACTACACACTGTGCAGTCCCAACAGTCAGTGTGGAAGCTTGATGATTAGAACTGTGTAATGTGGAGTTATGTCTAGGACAGGGCCTGGGATAGACTACGTATTGCGTGGTCTCAATGACTAAGATGGGAAACTAGCTCCTGGAACTGCATAGTGCACAATTGGATCCATCCTAGGATAACCTCTGTGCAATTCTAGAAGCCAAGGTAAAGGCATTGAGCTACCGGATTGCGCAGTTCATGCAAGCGAATGTGAGATCTGGGCAAGGGGAGCCTATACCTGTTCATGGGGAGCGTGAAAACAGGCAAATCTGAAGGATGATGTAAGGATGAGTGCAGATCTGACTAAGTGTATATTTATGAATGTAAAACAAGTTTAGGAATCGATTAAATTGAAGGAACATGAAGCATGTGAAGGGATTTAACGGCGACCGTTGGTGCAAAAATGGGAAGACTCATGAGACACTTGGGGAAGGCAATGTATAACTTGAAACAACACTTCTACAAGTTAAAACGTCGGTGGTCATTCAAAAAAATGAGTGAAACAAAATTCTCACAAGCTAAACAAACAAAAGTCACAGAGAAAGCAACAAAAGGTGATAAAAGAAAAAATCACCCTGAAAAGTGACGACAATGCTTTGAAGGCTTCTTGATCTCTAAGGAAGCTAGAGATTGATGATTAGGTGTATAAGTGAGCTCCAGATGTTTCCATTACATAGATTTGAACAAAACAGATTTCAGGATGTGTATGCTTGAGATCGAGGACAACAATGACACTTGGAAGAAAATATGGCAATGTGTCACCTTCGGGAAACTAATAATAAATCCCAATATATTCTTTCTTTTTTAGAAAACCGCCATGCACTATCTAGAGAGATTGCATAATTATGGGAAGGACTAGGTAACCCTCTAGCTTATGCACTGGGCAGATGTTGAGCACAATATGTTCTATGTAATTTCTGGGTTAAGTGGTTATGGGCTACCTCTCAGGCTCTGCACAATTTCCCAGCTGAAGGTAGCCTTCTAGATGGGTCTAAGCAATTCTGGAGCTGAAGGCTCACTTTCTGGCTTGGACTATTCTACGTAGTTTCTTAGCTAAAGACAAGCTTCCAGCTGGGTCTATGCAATTTTGGAGTCGAAGCTCACTGCTAGGTTGCACTGTGAAATTCTTGACAGCAAGGCTCATTGTTGGGCTGCACTACGCAATTCCTGAGAGCAATATTGGCTACCCTCTAGGACTGCGCAAATTTCCAAGGTAGTGCAAGAACCGAATGCAACCAAGTCATGGGGGGTCAGCTTGTGGTTAGACAACAAAGAAAGTGAGTGAACACAAGTTATAAATCGAAATATAAATTCAAATGAAAAAACAAGTACCTGAGCAATGCAAGATAAACTACTGAGATTTAAGGAGGGACGCTCCAAAACAAAGTGAAGGAAAAATTTTGGAGGGTGGTTGTGGCTGCTACAAGATAAACCCACTTTGTTTGGGAAGATGATGTAATAATGATGTCAAATATGTAAACCCATTGTGATTTGGTGATTGATGTAATTTTGAGTCCTTGGTGATAGGACAAGTCATATGAGTCATAGAGTCATGTACTTCTTTGTACATCCATCAGAAACTTCAGCATGTGCCAAGGGGGAGCATGATCAATGTTCATACTCAAAAATTCAGATATAGAAGTCTTCATTATGCATTGTTCAACCCTTTTCCCTTGATGTCAAAGGGGGAGAATAGCTTTGTATTTTAAGAGTAGATTGGTTTGGTGGTTGGCTTGATATGTTTTATAGGTTGTGGTGACCAAACACCAAAGTGTTTGCCATCAAGTCCAAAGGGGGAGATTGTTGGCATTATGAATTTTTTGTCGTCCTTAATGCCAACCTACTTGATGAGTTGCTCTTTGATTGAAACCAAATTGATATAGATGTCAATGGGATGTGTCTACAGATGTGACAGAGTGTTTTGACAAAGGCATAGCAGTTCAGGGGCAAAGGAATGATAAAGTAAAAATTTCAAGAGTATATTTGGGTTCTATTAAGAAAATCCACATACAGATGCAAGTATGAATAAGAAAAATCAGATACAGTTTCTTCACCATGGTTATCTAAATATCAAAGGTCCTTACCATGGTATTTCCGTATGGTATTGAGCCCAACAACAGATGTTTTTATCTTGTCTAAGAAAACCATCGGCTGGAGTATGGTTTTGACCTGTGGTATTGGATAAAGGCTAAACTATATAAGGAGATGAAGATCAAAGTGGTAGAGGTGTGCAAGTGATGTAAATCTTATGAATAGTTAGATCTAAAGAAAATATGCATGTAATGCGCTATTGATGCTTTTCTTAATCTAAAACTAAGTATGCACCCAGAAATTTGATGATGGATCAAATCCAATAGATCTGAGATGACAATCATGATTATGATATTATTTGATTTGGGTTGATAGCTTCTTAACATGTGATTTTCTCGTGTATTCCAAGATCTAGGTATGTTTAAAGTTTTGTGTCACAGTGAAGATTTGATTTTGAAATTGCAGATCTGCACACAGGTTTTATACCCTGCAAGGCGCATACACACGTGAGTATGTTTTTAGTAAGTCACGTACAGGTGGGTTTTTTCTTGAAAAGCATATACACACGCAAATATGCTTTGAAGAAAGATCATACAAAAAGTAGGATTTTGATGAAAAGGATGTCTGATCAGTTTTGATTTTTTGATGTTTTTTTGTTCTCAGGTTTCAGTTCTTAGGATTCAATGGTTTAAGATCTGTACGTTGGTATGCTTCATGAAAAGAACGTACGCATGTGAGTTTTCTACTATAAAGTAGTGTACATATTTTGGAAGATCTATGTTCAAGGTTTGGAGTAACAAAATTTGATTTTTGTGATGTGAAGTATGTTGTTTGGTATTCTGGTTGATTGGTTGAGATTTAATTTGATTCAGTGATTGAGTTTCAGTGATTGGTTGATTCAGATGGGTAAGAGTTCAATAATTGAGTTACACTGACAAGTTTCAGTATTGATGATTGTTTTTGAGCTTAAATGTTTGTAGTGGGTCCAGTTTGAAAATTTGAAGAAACATGGCCTACAAGTTGTGATGTTGTGTAGCAGTTGGATCCAAAATGAAAATTAATGAAACATGGTCCCCAAAGGTGTTGAGGGTTTAAGCCTTTAATGAGGGGGTCAGAGCTCCCTTCCATTAAGAGCTGGAGAATAAGCGAAGGTTGTAGCCTCCTACAGGTGGGTGCCTAGGTAATGGTATGAGTTTACGCCAATACAAGATTCAGGGGGTTGGAGCTCCCTTCATGTAGGATCTAGAGAATGAGCGATTGTTGTAGCCTTTTGTAGGTGGGCTCCTATGTACTAGTATGATTTTGCACCAATGCAAGATTGTAAAAGATTTTCTTTATATTAGAAAGAATATAGAAACCATAAAAGTAGGCTTTTTTTCCTGCATTGGGTTTCCACGTTAAGTCCTGGTGTTCATGTGTGTTGATTATGTGTGATGGTTTATTTTGTTCTTACATCACATGTTTACTATCTATTTAATGTTTAATAAATTATTGATGCACTAGCTCAAGATAAATAGCAGATGAATTAATTGAAAAGTAAGTTTACTAGATTTACTGTAGTGTTCTTAAGAACAGTCACATACACACGCGATTTCCCTTCAGTAAAGTCGTGTATAGAAATCAAGATATAAAATTGAAAAGTTTAATAATTTGAAAATATTGATTCACCCCCCCCCACCTCTCAGTATTCTTCCCAACATCCTTCAAACGTAGATGAATATTATTGGTTAGTATGGCTTCAAGACCTTTATTCATGGATTCCACTTGTCCATTGGTCTATGGATGCTGTGGAGTGGACTTCTGATGTCCAATTTTATACTTCTTCATGATCTTCTAAACAATTTTGGATGCGAATTGTGTACCCTAATCTATAATATTTTCTCTTGTGAGATGAAAACAAGTAAAAATCCTCAAAAGGAAATGTTACAACAACATTTTTAGTAGAAAAATGTATTGGTTTAGCCTCTACCCATTTAGTGACACAATCAATAAAAACAAGAAAGTACATTTTCTACTTGGAAGTTAGATTAATTGGACCTACAAATTCTAGAGCCCATTTTTCAAATGGCTCTATCAATACAAGAGGTTGTAGATGAATTTCATCTACTTGAATAGGTTTCCCCATTCATTGACAATTGCCACATCTCTTCGCATGTTCTTTGGCATCCTTAAAAGTGAAAGGCCAAGAATATCCAGAGAGAAGGACTTTATATAAATTTCTTCTATCAACAAAATTTCTTTCGCAAGGTTCATTATGGCATGCTTTGAGTATATCAGGTACTTCATCTTCTTGTACACACGTTATAATTATTAGATTTGGTCCTATTTAGTACAATTATCTTTCTATCCATGAGTAAGGTGTACTCGATTAGATAAATTTTTGCCTTTTATTGGCTAATAATCTAGGATGAAACTTTCTTTTTTCCAAGTAATTAGTAATGTATTTGAATGAAGGATATTTAGTAGAAATTGAAAAAATATGTTCACTAGGAAAACTATCCTTTATAGGAACTATTGTGTTAGTATTTTTCATACTGGAAAGAAAGTCAACAAATATTAGATATCATTTTTTGGGATTCAACTACATTAAGTAAGTCATTCATCTATGACCATTTCCATGAGAGGTAGTCGTAATTGACTAATTTCTCGCGATTTTTGAATATCCAACTTAGCACTCATTGCATCAGGTGATGCTCACAAGGGTGAATAAGTGGGATTGAATCTAGTGAAATGAATCACATAGAGTCAGTCATCACTTACGAGGCTTGCACCAAGTAACCAGGACTTCCTAGGAGGTCACCCATCCCAGATTGCCTCTTGCTCAAGCACACTTAATTGTGGAGTTCTCCCCAAAATCAATCCCAGTTATCTTGCTACTCCATTTGCAAAACCTTAGCAAGTATTGTGCCTCATGAACCATTCAAATAGAGCTCCCTTCACTCTTTTGTATTCAAGTATTGAGGGGTTTTCACAGTGCATTATATTATATATCATATTTAATTCCTACAATAATAAATTTTGTCGAGTAATTCTACCATTAGTTATAGGTTTAATCATTAGAGATATTCTGGTAGAATGATTATTATGAATAAAAGCTTCGTGTCTAGTGATATAATACCTAAATTTATTGATGGCATGGACTACTGCTAAGAACTCATTTTCATTGACTATATAGGAGTTAATTTTTGCTTGTATAATAAATTGCATGATTTATATTTGTTGCCCTAATACAACCCATGAAGTTGTATCTAAAGCATCAGTAGAAATATGAAATTAGAGGGACCAATTTGGCCCTATTAAGATAGGTGCTTCAAAAAAAATCTATTTGAATGAATCAAAAGCTAACTATCATGAAGAATCCCAATAAAATTTACGATCTTTGGTGAGTAGATTAAAAAGTATAAAATCATTTTTTCTGAAGTTTTCTACATATATTCTATAATAACCTATAAATCCAAGAAAATTTCTTATCTCCTTTTGACATTTGGGTACCAAAATTTTGGAAATGAAAACCTTTGTTGAGTGTTTAATTTTGAAAATCAAGTACTCTTTATCATTCATTCCCCAAGTACATGTACATACAATCTTATCTTGATCTTCTAGTGCTATTTGAATTTGATTATAGCCACTGAAGCCATCAAGAGAATAAAATTATTATTTCCCTACTAATGTGTCTAAGACTTGAGCAATAAAAGGAAGTAGGAAATGATCTTTTTAATTTTCTTTGTCTAATTTCCTATAATATATACAAACTCACTTGTTACCATTTTTCTTTGGCACAATAACCAATGGTGATATGCACTAGCTATTATAAATTGGATAGATAAATTTTACATGTATTCCCCTCAAGCTAGGATTCATCCTTCTTTGAGATTGTATGATTGGTTTAGAATTTTATTGTATGTATATATGATGCATTCAAGTGTTAGGATTTATTCCTTTCATGCTTGTATATTCCCATGCAAAATCAAATTAATGTATTTGCAACATTTTTATTAATTAACCTTTCTGAAAATTTTCCAGGTTATTGTTAATATTTAAAGTTTTTCTTGGACTAATTTGTATAAGAGTATTGCCAAATTTCTCCATAGAATTTAGTGATAGCATAGAATGGCATGATGATAAATCTTCAATCTTAATTTTTTTTCTTGAAAACCTTGTTCTAACATATGCACACAATAATTTTATTTAAAATATTGAAAAAAATCATAATTATTCGTAAAATCCATTAATTGATTTTCCTTATCATTTTGCTTAATAGGCATTGCTTGTGAGAATTAAAATAGGTTATACATCTGAATATTCTTCATCATCATAAATTCATTCTTAATTTTTAAATTTAGTCATTTCTCTTCATGGAAAATATAATGTAATTTTTTTTGTTGAATTTCCATTAGAAGCTATCATGTCACATTATCTATAGTTAATAAATGCATCAATTTTGGCTAAACAAGGCCTACCTAATATCAATGGATGACCATATAGATTTGTTTATGGTATTAATACCATAAAATCGGCTAGATATTTGCATGAATCTAGATATGCAAGTACATCTTCTAATACATCCTCTGATTTTATAGTAGATCCCTCTACTAATTTTAGGGTGTATATTGAAGATTGTGTAGTTTTAGTTCATCCATAGTGATTATTTTCATAACATATAGTGTTTCACCTACATCAATTAATTAGTATGGGATTCCAACATTATTAATGGAATTTTCATGATAGGACTCCCTATAGCTAGATATTTTTCTATAGTAGTTTTTCCCATCATGATTTCAATTATTTTTCTAATAAGTTGAACATTTTGAAATTCTTTTCTTTTTCTACCTAAATTTTTAATACACAGCTCATTTATTGCTTTTGCATAGCTTGGAATATTGATGCAGGAGCATTAGCTCGAACCTGTCATTGTATTGTAGTAGACATATGGGGTCTTATGTTTACAAGGAAGTTAGATTCCTATGTATGTAATTATTAATGTTTTGAGTGGTTAATTAGATAAGAGTGAGGATATTTGTAAATGCTCTCGAATGAAGGAGAAGATGAGTAATTAATGATGTTGAGAGAGTTAGAAATCAATTAAAAGTCTTAGACTAGAAATTAGTTTCATGATTCGAGGAGCTAGAGAGGACTCTTAGGGATAAGTAGGAGTTAAAAGTGGACTTAGAGAATATTGAGGAGTTAGTTCAGTAAATTAAGGATTTGAACTAGATTTAGTTCAACAGAACCTTTTTTTTGTATAAAGGTAATCCTAAAAGTAGTCAATCGATAATGAGAAGAGTAGTTGGAGGATTCAGTTAGTCAAATTGTAAGCCTACGAGCATGAGAGGAACAAAGGCCATGGATATAGAAGATCAGGTCAAGGAAAGGGTTCCTGTGTAAATACTTGTTTATTAATATAAACAACTCAATTCTGATTCATGTGTGTGTATTGAGTAATTGAGTGTTAGGTCCCTATAATACTAGTGTAATCCCTTATTGTTATTAGTACAACCCCCTTATTATATTGTTATGACCATGTAGTCCCCATATTGTTATTATTGTGCCCCATAGAATCCCATTATTGTTATTATTGTGCCCTTACATTATTATTGTTATGTCGACTCTGATTATATTATGACCCCTTAGACTCCTATATATAAAAAGGAGGTCTTGTCATTTGTATCATCAAAGAATTGTTCATTTGTGTAATGTAAAGGAGGTTTCCCCCTCGAAGAGGCTTATTTCTAAGGTGTTGATCTATCTTTTCTATCTTTTTGTGAGTTGGTTTCATAACATTTGGTATCTGAGCTTTGGATTCTAGGGTTTCGCTGCTCCAAACAAGTCTTCGTGGAATTTTCTCTATAACTGTTTTTCTGCAACGTTTAAACGAAAACCCATTTGAGACAAAATCACCCTAAACCTCTGGTCCAAATTTCAAATCCTGTATCGCTATATTTTCAAAGATATAAACTGAGGAAGTTAAGGTTTTTACAGATCCCCAAATTACATTCCAAACATATCACCTTGGGAAAATTGTCATAAATTTCGCTCTGAGCATCAGATTGAAATTTTGTAAGAAGTTATAGAAAGAGGACAGACTGTCGTTTTGTTTTTATATTTTTCAAATCCAAAGGTCAAAATATTGACACGTGGCACTTCATAGAAGTTCACTCTTCTTAAAAGGTATATAATTAGGTCACCTTGGGAGATTGTGCATAACTCTTTCTTAGAGAATCTAATTTCGATCAGAATGGTGGCATTGGAAAGAAGATGCATAGGGCTACTATAGGGAACGATTTCAAAATTGGAAAATCCGAAATTACAGAGTTACAATCGTTTCAAGATCGAGTTCCTAAAATCAAGAAAAGGCAATATGAGGAAGTTTGATGGCAAGGATCAGATAAATTGGATACCACAGATGGAGAAATATTTTGATCTACATGAGGTGAAACTGTTACAAAAGGTACGTATTGCATCTTCAAATTTAGAACCAGATCATTTTTAATGGTATAAAGGGTTGTGTTCTCATAAAGCACTTGTCACTTGGTCAATTTTCACAGAAGAAATCATTTTCACAGAAGAAATCATAGCACATTATGAGGATACAAAGAGTAACACCATCTTTAGCCAACTGATAAATCTCAAACAAAAGGGTTCAATGGCAGAGCACATTGAGGATTTCTAAAAATTGAATATAAGGGTAAATGATATTCCAGAGAAGAAAAGGATTGATGTCTTCATGGGGACTTTAGAGGATAACATTCAACATGAGGTTCGTCTTTGGGAACCTGATTCATTGGAGAAGGCATTCAGGTTGGCAAGAAAAATTGAAAGTGGAATTATGGAAACAAGGAATCCTACCACTCACAAGTATAAATATGGAAGTGTTTTTTCTTCTAGCCTTCCACAACCTACAAGGTTTACACGACAATAATTGAAAGAAAAAAGAGAAAAAGGGATTTGTTACATTTGTGATAGCAAATACACTAAAGGTCATAAGTGTGCTGAGAAGAAATTATTTTACATAGATTGTGAAGAGGAGGAAGAAAAGAATCAAGAAACATTAAAAGAAGAGGATATACACCAAGAACCAACCCCAAGAAAGAAGAAATAAATCCGAACATATCTTGTAAAGAATTGGAAAGAATTACCACTCCTCAAACTCTCAAGATAGAAGGACATATCAAGAAGAAAAAGTTTGAAGAAGTGAAAGATCACATCAAGAAAGAAGAAATGAATTTGACCATATCTTGTAATGCATTGGCCGGAATTACCACTCCTCAAACTATCAAGATAGAAGGACATATCAAGAAGAAAAAGGTTCAAGAAGTGAAAGATCACATTGAGAAAGAAGAAATGAATCTGACCATATCTTGTAATGCATTGGCTGGAATTACCACTCCTAAAACTATCAATATAGAAGGACATATCAAGAAGAAAAATGTTCAAGAAGTGGAAGATCGCATCGAGCATCAAGAAATGAATCCGACCATATCTTGTAATGCATTGGAAGAAATTACCACTCCTCAAACTATCAAGATAGAAGGACATATCAAGAAGAAAAAGGTAATAGTGTTGATTGATTTGGGCAATACCCATAATTTTATTCACTGTAACATAGCCAAGGAAATGAATTACTTCCTATATCCAGCACCAAAGTGTCAAGTTATGGTTGCAAGTGGAGGAACCATACATTTCTCTAGAAAGTGCCATAATATCAAGCTATCCAAGGGAGAATATGTATTGAATAGACCAATGCTTTCCATTGCAATGGTTGGTGCTGATGTTTTATTAGGAGTCCAATGGCTATAATCTTTGGGTACGATAGCTTTTAATTTTCAAGAAATTTTCTTGAAATTTTTTTGGGAAGGAAAGGAAGTTGAATTGAGTGGTATCGAAGGGAAACTGAGAAAGATAATCAACTCTAACAGCATGACAAAGCTTCTAATTAAATAACAACGGGGCGTAATTGCACAATTATGTTCACTAGAGGATCCCACCTCGAAATCATGCATTTCTCCAGATCTCCAAAACGTTTTGGACAATCATTCCAAGGAATTTGAGACTCCCAAAGGCCTCCCAACTATTTGTGACCATGATCATGCTATTCATTTGATTCCAGGAAGTATTCCTCCAAACATCAGGCCTCATAGATATCCATATGCCCAAAGGAGTGGGAACTCATTCAAAAGTTACAGAAGATCCCAGTTCAAACATTATTGCAAGAACTTGACAAGGAAGGAAAAATCATATTGGAACCAGAAGCAAACACAGAACCAAGAAATTGATAGCTACGAAATAGATCAATTTCAGAGTATCTCATCAAGTGGAAGAACTTACCTGTTGAAGATTCCACATGGGAGGATAATAATTTATATAGAAGCATCAAGAACTACTGAAGCATTGAGGACAACACTTTTTGAAGGAGAGGGGCGTGTTAGGTCCCTATAATACTAGTGTAGTCCATTATTGTTATTAGTACAACCCCCTTATTATATTGTTATGACCATGTAGTCCCCATATTGTTATTATTGTGCCCCATAGAAGCCCACTATTGTTATTATTGTTCCCTTACATTATTATTGTTATGTCGGATCTGATTATATTATGACCCCTTAGACTCCTATATCAAGAAAGGAGTTCATAATATAATCAGAGCAGACATAACAATAATAACAATAGTGGGCTTCTATGGGGCACAATAATAACAATCTGGGGACTACATGGTCATAACAATATAAGAAGGGGGTTGCACTAATAACAATAAGGGATTACACTAGTATTATAGGGACCTAACATTCCATTCTCCTTCAAAAAGTGTTGTCCTCAATGCTTGAATAGTTCTTGATGGTTCTGTATCAATTCTTGTGAGTTGGTTTCATAACATTTAGATGATCTTGAATAGTTCTGTGTAACTTATGTTGCAGGTGCAGAAGGGAAACGAAACACAGAGAAGAGTAACATAACAACTTCCAATGCAATTGGGTAGAAGTTGTTGAGCCAGCTCCACAGTTGCGATTGTGGGTAGAGTTGTCTTAGAGAACAATTCCAACAAAAGGAGTGTTGGGTAGAATTGTGTCGTCGACAAGAGGTTCAAGGAGAGAACCATAGAGCTGTGTTTCGGCTTTGTATACATCGAAGGGAGCCTTTAGTGTTACAGTGAAGGTGAAAGAACATAAAGGTGCGAGTAGACTTAAGATAAGGGAAGAATTGTAGCAGAACAGCTAAAGGAAAAGAAACCCTGAAGGAAACGAAACCACAAAGGAACATTAAAGAATTGGTGCAAAAACCCAAGTGAAGAGAATAGCGAAGAATGGAAGTGTTGATGCATGGTAGCCGTTGGATCTAGAAGATCAATGGACAAGACTTGTTCGTGATGAGAAGCCAGGATTAAGTCATAAGATAGAGCTAAGAAATGGATGGTGGAAATTCAATCTAAGTACTAGCGGAAGGAACAAGACGTGAATCAATATGGACCGTAGGATTTAAAGGCCTCATCATCCAATGGATATCAGGGTGTAAGTTGGTCAGGTGTTAACCGTAAGGGCAGACCCAAACTTTTATAAGTTGAGGGTTTATAATTCCCATCGGATCCAAAAAGGCATTAAACCTTACATAAGTAGTCCACCTGACATTGTTTTGGACCATCAGATTAAGCGGATCTAGATCAACAGTCACACAATGTCAAGCTAATATGGTGATTGGGAAAGGACATCAGTCGTCGGATCGAAGACAAGATTGACGATGAGGAAGGTCGCGATAAAGGAATTGAAAAGGTGGAACCAAAGAGATTATAGGTGTGGTTTGATTCTATTTGAAGTCCGGTTATAATCGCATATCGCATGCCAGAGGCGACAAAGGCACGTAATGTTAAAGGATGCGATAGTGCAATAGCCGTTTATCTGGGTAAAAGAAATCAATGGTGGGGAATGTTGTCACATATTGCAAGTTCAAAGCTCCGAAGGTATACTCTATTGAGTTACAAGAGTTAAGAAAGGATTAACCAGGGTTATATATGTGAGGGATTAAGGATTGGGTTGAGTTTAATGAAGAGTTAAGTTATAAAATTCCAATAGGGAGACTAATGAAGGGTTAGACTATGGGAAGTCTAATGAAATGTTTCCGCTCGAAGAATAAATGAAGGACGTTAACCTTAGCTTATGAAATTTTGACCAAGGTGGCCATAGGAATTCCTGGGAACAAGAGAATATGCATACTATATGCATATTGTGGGTATAGTGGGGTGTTAGCCCTGCGTCAAATATACCCTATTACTTTAAGTAAGGGAATTTTAATGAAAATATTTCATAACTCATTTAGTGTATTGGAATTTAGAAAAATCAATTGTTTCTCTACACCTTTATCTATTTTTAATATCTCCAGTAAAGGAGGATTTTGTAAAGATATAGACATTTGTTCTACTAGAGTAGTAGTAGGAGCTTGTCTTATTTTTGTTTCATCTACTTTATTAGGAATTTATTCCTTCTCGAGAATTATTTCCTTTTTAGGAACCTCTTCCTATGTATGTTCTTCAATGACAATAAGGGGATACTTATTTTATAAAGCTCTCCCTATTCTAAGATGGATATCATTCATACCAAGAGGACATATCTGTATGTCTTGAAATTTTGTACTTCAACACTATAGGTGGGATGAGGTATTTTATTGTTGGAGTTTGGAAGCAGTTGTGCATGTATAATTTCCAAGGTTTTAATATTATTTGTGTTCCTTGAATTCCTAAATTCATTGTTGATACATTAGCAAATGTTGTTGCTCAGTTGTCACCTTTAAAGGATGGCTTTTTAGTTGAAATCATTTATAGGTCATTCGTGCCTAATAATATTACTAACTTTCATGTTAGATACTAGAATTTATGGCAAACATTATTGTATTTAAGGACACAACCATTGATGAAGATGAGAACGAAAAGGCATTGCAAGGTTTAACTCAAGCAAATAAGGGAAACACCATGCCAAGGGAGTGGTATCATTAGAAAAGTTGTATGACCTGCAAAATCAATTTAAGGGGCTAGTTAATGCAAAGATTCATAACTACACACTTTCACACGAACAAGTAAATATTGGCATGAAAGAAGATCCAAAGTTTGTGAATATTGGTATGTGTTTCACACCTCAAGAGAAACAATATTTTATTCGCCTTTTCAAACAATATCGAGATCTATTTGCATGGATGTACAATGATCTCAAAACTTTCGATATGTGAATAATCTAGCATGTGATTCTCATTAAAGAAGGGGATAATTCATTTTAGCAAAAACTGAGGAAATTTCATCCTACACTTGAACCCCTCATTTACAAAGAACTAATAAAACTGCTAGCTGCTTGGATCATATTTAAAGTTTTTCATTCGATATTGGTCTCTAATCGAGTTCTCGTAAGGAAAAAGTCATGGGAAATACACCTGTGCATTGATTTTTGCAATCTGAACCGAGCCTCGGATTAGGATAACTACCCTATGCCATCTATGGAATAAATTTTACAAATGGCATCAGGGTTAGAAATTTTCTTGTTGCTAGACGATTTTTTTGGTTACAACCAAGTTCTGGTGGCATAACTTGACAGACATAAGACCACGTTTAGGACCAAGTGGGGTACTTATTCCTTCAAAAAATGAATTTTGGAATTATCAATATAAGGGCTACATTCCAATGTGATATAGACATCGCAGTTTTTGGTTTGATTGGAAAACATATTGTGGTTTACTTAGAGGATGTGATAGTGTTTTCAAAGAGAAGATATGATCACTTTCATCATCTAAGTTAGATTTTTGGTGATGTCACAAATACAGGATATCTCTAAATCCTTATAATTGAATTTTCACAGTGTTCGAGGGAAATCTCTTGGGCCATATCATCACAAAGAGTGGGATTAAATTAGACCCAGAGCAGGTCAAATATTTTACTCAAATTCCTTTTCTAGTGAATAAGGAATCTATGCAATCCTTCTTAAGGAAAATCAATTTCCTTCATAAGTTCATCTTACACTATGCACACATAGTAAAACCGCTACAAGAGATGATAAATAAGCATGCAATATACAAATGGGATAAAATGGAAAAAGATGCCTTCACATGTATTAAGTAAGGAATCATTGAAACCCCAACATTATACAGTCTAGATTTAGATAAGGATTTCTTGTTGTATAATTTTGCTTCTGACATTTCTCTTGCATTCTTTCTCACACAAAAGGATGATCAAGGTAATGAGTAGCCTATATCATTCATGAATGTTGTATTGTAAGGACCTAAGTTAAATTAGCTTGCCATCAATAAGCAAGATTACGCAGTGTATAAGGAAGTGAAACACTTCATGCCTTATCTTCTTAAAAATCAAGTTATTATCTTTGTGCCTCACCTGACAGTCAAATCAATGTTTGTCAACAAGCATTGGGTGCAAGAAGAGAGAACTAGATGACAAGCTTAGAATAGTATGACCTTGAGTACAATCCATTTAACATGACAAAATTCCATGGTTTATACTAGCTTGCAGCAGAAGTGGTTAATACACTAGAAGATTATTCTTCTAGATGGGAGTAGGAAATTGAGATGTATAATATCAAACAAGCTACCCCCACTGACACACCCACCTCTTGGTATGCAGATGTGCGACAGTGTCTTCAGAAGGGTACCTTTCCCTCACCCTTATCAGTGAGATAAAAGAGGGCTATTCGACTAAATTATTTATCGTATCAATTGGTACATGGAGTGCTCTTTCGAAAGCACCCATAACGAGGTCCTTCTCATATGTTTGGAAGCACCCAATTCAGAAAGGGTATTGCATTATCTTCATGATGAAGCAGTTGATGGACATTATGTAGGTGACACTACTACCCATAAATTCATGTGGGCCAATTACTATTGGCCCACACTTTTCAAGGATGCTCATGCTTATTCCTGTAAGTGTCCACTTTGTCATATATGTTTTGGACGTGATAAAAGAAACTTTCCAACAATGGGGTGTGGATATCATTGGTGAAATATTTCCACACTCATTTAAGAAGCACCAATATATTCTCACTACTACAAATTATTTCACATGGTGGACAGAAGAAGTTCCTCTCAAACAAGTGAATGAATAGGAAGTCATCAATTTTCTCAAAAAAAATATCATCACCAGGTTCGACATTCCTACATCACTTGTTTTCAATAATGCAACTTATTTCTCATAACTTTAACTTTATTATTTTGCATTAGAAAATGGCATCGTGTTGAAACATTCATCTAACTATCGTCCACATGGTAACAATATTTTTGAATCAACCAATAAAAATATGATTTGCATTATCAAGAAAGTAGTTTACTTTGAACAAATAAATTGTAGTAACAATTTGGTGAATGCTCTATGGGTTGACAATGTTAAACCTAAACCCTCTCTAAAAAACTATCCTTAGTTTCTAATGTATGGAAACTAATCCATCCTACCTTTGAACATATGCCTCCTAGCCCTCTAATTTTCTCAAGAGTATCGTGGAAAATTGTATCTTGTGGTTCAGAGTAGGATATAAACTCTTTTTAAGTTACAGGAATAAAGGAGGAAAGCGAATAAAAAAATTTCCATTCATCAGAGTTATATTAAGTGATGGTTTGATAAGAAGTCTGAAGAGAATAAGGACTTTAGTGTGGGAGACTTAGTATTGAAGTCAGATAAATCCCATGAAGAGAAAGGGAAATACACTAAATTCCATCCCCTATGGGTCCAACCATTCATAGTTCATGACAATCTTGGCCGCCACACTTATCATTTTCAATATTTTGATGGGAAGATGGATTCTCTTCCTAACAATGGAAAATATCTCAAACAATATTTTCAATAGTAGTCTAGGGTTTTGTCCCTACCCTATGTATATATTTATTTCCTTTTCTTAGTTGTTTGGTTTTTTTTTGAGTCTTTTCCGATGTTCTTGTGTCATTCTTGTGAATATAGACTCATATGAAAGTGTCTAGTTTGGTACCAATGCATGGGGAAAATTTGAAAGAGGCCTTCTGACACTACAACATTTATCTAACCTTCATTCCTTCTTCTTTGTCTTGGTTCATATCTTTTAATAAATGATGATTCAATGGAAAATACAATCTAGTCGTAAGGAAATCTTTGTGCAAAACCATGATACTTGTATCTATTCTAGGAACTTGATTTCTATGCTTAGTTCTTTATGATTCGATGTTTTGCATGTTGGTCCAATCAAGTAGATAAGGACAAGGGGAAAATCTATAATGACCATGTTAATATCAGAGGTATATATATCTTTCTCTAAAGGAACAACCTCTTTTTCTCTCAATAAAACGAGATTCCTCTTCAACCTCAATGAAATAATAAGTTCCAAAGCATGGTTCTATAAATAAAGTAAATAAAAGGTGAAAGAAGAGAAATTTTTCCTGAAGTGAAGAAAGCAACTTCGCCAAGGTACTATTCATGATCGCTGGCAGCGAAGTAATTCGTGTGTTCCTATAGTGATTCCATCGGGGTATTCTCCAAGCCTACTGGAAATGGAACAACACTAGAGATGGAAACTAAGACTCTAATTATCTTAAGCTCGCAAATATATTACCCTTCTCATGATTCGAAACAATTGTGATATAGGTAGCCTTGTGAATGTGTTTAACTGAGAAAGGAATGGAGGAGACTATATCTATAACCAAGTTAAGAGGGAAAACCATAATAATCTACATGATGAATAAATACTTCTTGAGACATTAAACCTTTCACATAAAGTTAGACCAAAGGAGAGAAGCTAGAATTCTACCGGTGTGTCTCCAAGTGTTGTCATTACTAAAAAACCCTAGAAATTTTTGGCTTACATCCAAATTTTTGATGGTACTTTGACTTTGCAAGCTTTCATTTCTACTAGCAAGAGATGTTCCATGTATTTCTTCTATGTTTTCTAGTCCCTCTATGAAGAAAACTTAAGTGTTTCATTTAGCATGGGAAGTGTCGCACATTGTTAAAGAAAATTTATGGTTCATTTCAAGTGGCAACTTTCAGACCAATGGATCCTATTTATCATATAGACATGTATTAGACTCATTCCTAAAGTCTTATGCATTATAATACTAGTGTCACCACTATCATCACAAAGTGTATCCTAAGTGTCGCACTTTGAGGAGAATGTTGTTTTGTCATCGCATTAAGGGGATCATGTTCATTCTGAGTGTTGATTGTTTAATTTTGTGCCATCAATTGTTCTAAGTGTGTGATCATGTTCAATTCCAACCTCAGTTTAATTTTTTCCTCATTGATCCCACACTTAGTCAAATTTTGGAATATCTCATGCCTAACCAACTTGATTTTACTTTCCCATATCGAACTACACATTACAAAGTTACAAGCCTTAAGCATGCACCCTTGCCTCCTGGAACTATGCATTGTACAATTACTGCTTCCAAGGATTGCGCATTCCATAGTCACAGTGCCCAATAACTAACTCCTAAATCCAGAACTACACAATCTTGCCTCTGAGCTAGTCTCCTTCTGCACATTACATATTTGCAGGCAATAATTTGTCTCACTACATTCCTGAACTATGTAACTACGCAATCCTTTGTCTCTCTTTCTCTTGAACTACGCATTATGTAGTTACATTGGGAAATTATGCCTTACTGTGACCCTCAACTATGTAGTCTTGCCTCTTGGTCCTCTAGAACTACACATATCATATTCACAAGCATCAGTAACTCACTCATAACCTCTCAAGATATGCACTACGCAATCCATGAGCCTCCCCCCCGTCCAATACCCAATTCTTGCTCAAACAATGATTTTCATGAAGCAAGCTATACTAAGATATTTCTGGAATGATTTCATCTTGTCATGAGTTATTTCTACTTGCAGGTACAATACCTTAGTATGATAGGATTATGATTGAAGAGAATGATAAGGATACAATGTTAGGAGACACTTATGAAGTCGTAAAGACAAGTTGGTCTTTGAACAAGAAGATGAAGGGACACTAGATTGTGACAAAAGTTGGAAGATCAATATCACAGTGAAGACTCTCTATCTTCTAGCCTTATGGAGGAGGAACTGGAAGAGCATTTATCATCTCTCAAGAAGACACAAATATAGGAGCGGGAAGAGTGGCTTGACACCACCACATCATCATCAAGTCCATGCAATCAATGTCAAGTCATGTCTTCTTAAGGTGTCACTTCAATATGTCATATGAGTCATCATTTGTGGATGTAATCTTGTAATTTTTAATAATATGAAAATTTTAATATAAAGTGTAAGTCCAAGAGTCACCTATAGAATGTGAAAAGCCATATAGGAGTCAAAGAGTCTCATGAGAATTCAAAAAGTCATATGGAAGCCCAAGAGTCATGAGGGGAGTCCAAGAGTCATAAAGGAGGTAGAGAGTCATGTCATTTGTTATATATACACCCTCGTAGCTCAAGCAAAGAAATTTCACCTTGGCTTCTCCTACTAGGAATTATAGAGGAAGATAGTTCTTTTGGAGAGCAAGTGGTAGCTCTAACGCTCCATTATTTGAGTTAGCGATGTTCATGGTATTGATGCATATTGGAACTTTCACTTAATACTTGAACCTCATTGAGTCGGCACACTTTTGTTAATATATCATGAATGTTTTAAGACTACTCTTTGAATGTTTGTGGTGTACGTTGTTTTTATTTTATACCAAAGGAATTGAACTATTTCAGTGACTTTGGTTATTATCTTATTGAATGTGTGTTGTACTTGTTTTAAAAATCATTACTTCTATGTGAACTATTTCACTAGTTGTTTAACGATTCTTGTATAGATATGCTCGTGTGTATTTATTAGATTAGTACTCTTACTCTTCTCCTTAAGACTCACTTTTGTTTCCCTTTGGTGAAAGAACCTTGATACATTCTACAACTAAAAATTTCATAAAGCATACTCACTTGTTCATTCAAAAGTACATGTACATTACTCTCTTGTGTTAACCATGTCATCCAAGGAAAATATTTAAGAATAATGGCAATCGAGCCTTATTTCTAGAAGGGCTCCTAAAATAAATGGTGTGCAGTCTAATTGGGACTTCACATCAGGGAGACCCCTTGGATGTTGGCGGTTCTAGCATCATCAACATTTTGGTGTTAGAAGGAGGGAAGCTACCTTTTTATGGCTGAAAATTAATCTCATCGTAATAATTCATCTTTTGTGCAATCAAGTAACATACCTAGTTCCATTCCAACTCATACTTTTGAGGTAGGATTGTCATCTCATCCTAGTCCAGAAAAAACTTTTGAAGTTACTTATGATCATCTCTAGACATTACCATTACTCATTGGTTTGCAAGAGCTCTTGGTTTGCTTCCCGTTACTCATAGTCTTCCTCATAATCCAAGAAATAAATAAACAATTTGTACTTATGTATTGGTTTTTATCGGTGGAAGACTAGGTTTTCACCACTCTTGAGGAGTTAGTATACTCTCAAGAAGAGCCATTTAAACAAGAGGAACTTCCACCTATTGAGGAAGGTGTAGAAGCTGACAAGGTAGATTTTCATTTTTCTAACAAAGAATAGTTGAGGGAAGAAGAACTACCTAATTATAACAAATATTTAGATGGAGAAGGGGAAGATTCTTCTAATTCATAGCATGAGGAAGACAAAGAATGTGAATACATGGTTGATCAAGACTTATATTGGATGGCCCAAGGGTCACTCGCTCTTCCGAGTAATCTTCATCACACGCCCAAACACCTAGAAAAGTTTCTTTCAAAGTTAAATCTTGATAAGAAGACAAAGGAAGAAGATCATATCAATGATTTCTACATGCATTTATGAATGCTTGATGTAATTTTTGATGATGTTTCTTGTAGACTTTTGTCATGCACTCTAGAAGGTAGAGCATCAATATGGTATCATAGTCTTTCGGCCAACTCAATCCACAGTCGAAGGGAATTTAAGAAGTTATTTTTGGAAAATGTTTCTATTGCTAAATCTCTCTCCATGTTGTTGAAATAACTTGGTAGTATTAATATGGGGAACGAGGAAAAAATAAATAATGTTAATAAGAGATATACCCATTTGTTGAACAAGTTCGCCATATATATGCAACCCGATGATTCTATCACAAAATATTATTATGCATCTTACATGCTAACTAACATTTGGTGTTTCTCAAAAGGGTTGAAAAGAATACTTTAAACTTTGAAAAAGCTATCATTGTTGAAAAGGAATTGTGATCAATTGGATCCATTGAAGATCCTAATGATTCTAAACACTCCAAGGAAACTGATAAGAAAACTCAAGCCTCTTCCACTAAGGCTAAAGAGAAGGATTATTTTGATACGGAAAGCTTGACCAAGTCCTTGAGGTTTCTCCCAAATGAAGTATCAGAATTAAAGAGGAGGAAAGTGAGGCATCCACCCCCAACAAGTCTTCTAAGCCACCTTTCTTTAAAAATAATAAGAACTCCCAACCATCTAAATCTGCTCAGATTTCCACTTCAATGTTCAACATCGAAAGTTTGGGCATGGATAACTCTTGTTTTTCACAAGGAGAGGCATTCGAAAAAAAGCATGCCCATACTGGAATGTTAATACAAACACTACGATGACTAATCTTGTAGACACCTAATTAGAAGAATAACAACCTGAGCATAGTGAGGAAGAAAATGAACCTACCGTGACAGATGAAAGTTTAGGTATTGAACACTCAGCAAATATGTTTGGTGTTGTATACAATGTTGTGAATAAAAGTGTTGATGAACTGTTAGTGAGTGAATCTTCTACCCAACAATTAACTGGCCATTATAATTTGAGGAGAAAGGGATCTATTTTTTGGCAAGAGGTTAAGAAGTAATTATTATGAATGATTCTACCACCTTCCAATTCAACTCAAAAATTACAGAATAAGTTGAGAAGTGCTCCACCTTCTAAGAATAGTTCCACCAATAGTAAGAACAAGTCCACCACTCTTGAAGCCACGAACAAAGCTACACCACTCAATCCGTCATCACAACCCATTAATATTGAAAGTATTGATTACAACATAATTGTAGAAGACATGAAAGGAGATTGTGCTAACATTTCAATATTTGAGCAAAACTAGAACTAATTAACCAAGCACTCTCATTGCACTCTTCGACAGGTAAGGAAATTTCTTCTTCTCAAGTTATGTTTGATAACTCTTATGATATTATCAAGTTTATATTCAATGTTGTCAATTTAAATTCTAACACTCTCTACCCCTTATTTCTCTTAACATTTGAAATATTTAATTATAATGTCCATAATCATTTTTTTGATTCTGGTGCATCCACGAATATCATGCCATTATCTGTCGCCAAGAAAATTAACACTAAATGGTAAAATATTGATGCATGAATCATATAGCTGGATAGATAATTTTTCTACGCAATTGATGAACTTAACAATGTCATGATTCGTTTTTCATTAGACCATAGAGTTCACTAGTGCATAAACATTGTTATTATGGATATTCCATGAACCCTATGGTTTAATTTTGAGCAGATATTGGTAAAACAAGCTACAAGGGTACATTTTAGCCAATTGGACACATTTATGACTTCCACGTAAGGGTAGAAAAAACTAGATTCGAGTAGAGAGTGAGTTTTATATGAAATATACCATGACATAACTTGAGGGACATAATGAGCTGGTAGTATTTGCAGATGTCATTTTTAGAAATTGTTTTCTAGAATTAGATCACATATGTTATCTAGCACATCCTTTACCCATCCCACCAGACACATAGTTGGAAATCCTTCCTCGAAATCTAAATAGCGCAAATGACTCTTGCATATTAGATTTAAATAGTATTAATGTAGGACATAACTTTAGTATTGCTAACATTTGGGCAATGTATTTTGATTGTTTGAAGCCATGGAGCGGTTCTAGAGCTAACTGCATTTTAATAGATCCATGATAGAATAAACATCTAAACTCTTGCTGCTTCGAATTTGAGTGTACTAAAAATGTTCTTGAATATGAAGTACTCATTCTGGGTTTAAAGAAAGCCATCAACCTCAAAGTTAAAGCACTTAAAGAAATAGGTGACTGAAAATTTGTTACACGAAAAGTATGAAATATGATACATTGTGTGTCACCTAATCTCGGGAATTATCAAAAAGAGGTATGACATTTAATTTCGAATTTCTAAGATTTTAATATTATTTTTGTTCCTTGAATTCATAATGCCATTGTTGATACATAGGAAATGTTGCTACTAGGTTGTCACCTTTAAGGGATGTAATTTCAGTTGAAATCATTTATAGGTGATCTATGCCTTATAATATTACTAACTTTCACATTTTTAATGATGACTAGCATATATTAGACTTTATGGGGAACACTGATGTATTTAAGGATGCAACCATTGATGAAGACAAACACAAAAAGGCATTACAAGGGTCAGCACAAGAAAATAAATGAAATACCATGCCTAAGGGCATGGTATCATTAGAAAAGTTATATGATATGCAAAATTGATTTAAGGGGTTAGTTAATGAAAACACTCATAGATCCACACTTTTGCACGAACAAGTAAATCTTGGCATGAAAGAAAATATGAATTTTAGAAATCTCGGTACTTTTTGCACAACTCAAAAGAAGAAATATTTGATTTTCCCTTTCAAACAATATTGATATTTATTCATGGACGTAAAATGATATCAAAAGTTATGATAGGTGAATAATATAGCATGTGATTCCCATTAAATAAGGGGTTCAACCATTTCAACAAAAATTGAGGAAAGTTCATCCTATGCTTGAACCCCTCATTCAGAAAGAATTAAGAAATTTGTTTGATGCTCAGATCGTTTTTAAAGTTCATCATTCGAGATGGGTCTCTAATTAGCCTCCCATAAGAAAGAAGTACAGGGAAAGATGCTTGTGCGTTGATTTTTGCTAGACGGTTTTTCTGGTTACAACCAGGTTTTGGTGGTAGAACTTGATAGACATGAGACCACTTTTAGGGCCAAGTGGGCTACGTTTTCCTTCAAAAGAATGCCTTTTAGACTTATCAATGTAGTGGATACATTCTAACATGTTATGGACATCGTATTCTTCGATTTGATTGGACAAAGTGTTGTGGTGTACTTAAACGATATGATAGTGTTTTCGAAGAGAAAATCTAATCACTTGCGTCATCTAAGGTAGATTTCTTAGCAATGTCACAAATATAGGAAATCTATAAATCCTATGAATAGAATTTCCATAGTCTTCAAGGGAAATATCTTGGGCCTTATCATCTCAAAGAGTGGGATTAAAGTAGACCCAAATTGGGTCAAAGCTTTTACTTAGATTCCCTTTCCAGTGAGTAACCTTCGTAGGGAAAATCAATTTACTTCATAAGTTCATCATAGACTATGCACAAATAGTAAAACCATTAAAAGAGATGATAAAGAAGGATGTAATATACAAATGGGATAAAATAGAAAAGGATGTCTTTGTTCGTAATAAGTAGGCAATCGTCGAAGCCCCAACACTATATAGTCTAGATTTTGGTAAGGAATTATTATTGTATACTTTCACTTCTGAAACTTCTCTTGCAATTGTTCTCATTGTTATAGACATTTTTGGGCCCTACAACCCCAAGCATGAAATGTCCATAAATCAAGGGCTCCTAAGTCCCTAAAAGTGTTGTTCTAACCCATAAAGGAACAAGGTCAACAGATTACAGCTTCTCCCAGAAGTTCTCCATGAAAAATGGCTCAGAATTGGTCAAAACAGGATCATTTCAGTTGCTCCACTAGCCAAGTGCGTTGCATCTCACCTAAATACACTGTGTGGGTGCATTGCATTTCAAAAATCCCTTATGTGGGGTGCGATGGGAGAGAAATGACAAATGGCAGTGTCATTCCGCGAGGTGGAGAGGCAATGGAAGCTTCCAGAATCTTCTCCTGTGACACTTGCCTCACTGAATTCGACCAAGGATGAGTAAGAGATCATCAATCTCCAAGTGGAAGCAAGAACTATCAGAGAGAAGACACTAATCAAATTATGAGCTGACTCATCTCCATTACAGATATCTATATATGGATCCCTCATCCCAGAGATCCAGAGGCTGGAATTTTGCATATTGTAAGGATTTGTCGTTGGTTTCTTAAGACAAACATCAGATTGTTGGGTGATCTAAGCTTTGTTTGAGGTGAAGAGGGGCTTTTTAGCTGGGAGGTTGATGCTGGGTCAGAACAACTGGTTGTAAATCCTCTTGGCTCTTTCTTGTTTATCAATAAAAGCTATTCAAGTTTTCCTCCATGCTCTTGTGTCATTGATGCTTGCTACATTTGTATGGTCAATTTCAATCTGATCCTAGATTGTTTATGTTTATAGATCCATGTCTTTGTATAGTGCTATGCTACTGTGATCTTACATGTACTTTGTGAAGTTGGACGTGCAAGGGAGCAGGTAGCTAAAGACTATCAAAGAAGAGAGGAATCAAATCAGGAGATTAGCACAAGACAAAGGTTGGTCTTTCTGTTCCTCTCTATCTATAATTCATAAAGGAAAAACGAAAGTAGTTTTTCTCTGTTTATTTCTAAGGTAGCTGTCACACCTTAGTGGGATAGAGCAGTTCTATATAGACACTTTTCCCTATAACGAAATGGCGACTCCGCTGGGGAAGAATTAGTTTGTTTGTTTATCATTCTTTGTTTTCTGTTTCATAAACTTACAAGTAGCATTTGAACTGCATTTGCCATAACAAATGCAAAGTAGATAAATGCTACTTCAATCCATCTACTAGATTTGTCTGTGATTTAAACAACTGATTCACAAACTCTCTGATTTCCCTTGTGATAGCTCTTAGATCCTCCTTAGATCTACCCCTGATTGTTGCATTAATGATTGCTTTTTTCTCGGCCAAAACCCAAGAACTGAACTGCAAACTGTGACTCGGAACCAAACAGAGTCTCGTTTCTGGCCCAGCGCAGGTATTGTTCAGAGAATCTGAACTTCAGCGCACTTCCCGAGTGGACAAGCTGCGCTGAATTTCAAATTCTCTATGTTACAGGTGCGCTGATCAGACTAGGCTCTGTGCAGTTTTGGTTTCTGTGATTCATTCTTTCCAGTTCTATTCCTGAATTTTGCTGCCTGTGATCAGTATATGTCTGTTTGAAACCCCTTTTCCTTGCTATTATTCCGCAGCCTTTGTACAAAAGAACTGTAAATTTTTTTGTGTGTTTGTTGAGTCATTTTCAGTTCTCCTTTGCAAAAGTAGCATAATCGTATTGTCGTCCTTTGATTTGAAATTGTCGCAAGTGTCGATTTCAATCGTAGGAAAGAGTTTTATTGTTTTTGATGGTCGGTTATCCTGTTACTATTGCTTTTGGTCTGAATTTGTAATTTTCTAGTGTCAAGAACAAGTATTCATTTCAAAATCGTAAGGTGTTGTGATCGTCTCCATTTTTTATTTCGAAAAGAAACTTGTTGATATTTGTCGCTTGAAAAGAAATTCTGATTTGTGCATCAACTTTCTTTTTAGCATTCATATACTAAGAAAGTCGAAAACAAATACATGCATGTGCATTTGCATATAGACAGTCTGATTGGCTTGATTTAGGGAAGTGCATTTAGGGTGTGCTCTTTGCTCTTTGTGAAAGGATTCTGTCTTTCTTTTCCTTAGTAGCTAGGATTTTCATTGCACAAAGAGGATAAAAAGTTTGTTTATCATCTTAGATTGCATTTTAGGAATTACATCTACATCTCGCGGTGAACCTGAAAGACAAACTTCATAAACAAGATCAACTTAAAATAAATTCAATGAATCTAACAACGCTTTGGAACTTAACGCACAACATTTAGAAGTCTAGGCTAGAGACGTATTCCGGTGTCGTAAAGCCTGGTAACTATTGTTCTCACTAATGGTTGGGTGATTCCTCCACTTTGAGACGATAAGTGCCAGTACAGACTTGTGCTCCCACATACCGTCGAGTATATTTTTGGAGACCCCAATAGGCTTAATCTTTTATCCATAGGAAGCCGTGTCTGCCGCCCTGTCGATCACAATGCACTGAACACAGCATTCGGGAAGATTGACTGTCGTACCGTAAAAAGTATTCTGCAATTTTACGATTGGTTTGGTAATCCCTCTACCTAGATTTCCATAGCAGTCCCTTTCGTTCCTTTTCAGACTCCTTAACGGAAAAGGTCCATCTGAGCACTTGTCACTTCAGGCTCATTAAAAATCGAAGGAGACTAGAGTCATCTTTTGTTTTTTCTCGACTCTTAAAAATTGAAAAAACAAGTTGTGTCAAAGCGTCTAAAATTCATTTAATTCGGAAACATACTTCCCCTTTATTTTAGTTGATCGAGTAATCCGCAATCGTGGAAGAAAGTCAATTGAAACCCCGTCGTTCGCGGAGGCTTACGAGTCAACCATCTTTGTCTCCAAAATCGAAGATAGTACGGACAAAGCGAACTCGTTTAACCGGTTCCAAATCTCCTATTAAAGTTAGAACAAGTGTTACAACAACATCAGAGACTTCGGTTACTCCAAACATTTCTGGAATCCCTGCCTCTACAGAAGAAGTTCAGCAGCCATAGAAGGATAGTAGTACTGATCCTAGTCTGAGAGTAAACACTTGTGTTACCGAACCAATTCCATTTACAACCGGTTCAGAGAGTCTTGCTCCTCAAACATCTGTCGCTGCCGATTCCATACCTTCTTCGGCACCAGAAATATTCTACGGACCTGACGGTCTCCCCCTTCCACCTGGTCTGATTGCCATAGAAGAGATTGTGGAAGATCCTCCAACTACTACTCCATCGCAATTTGGAGTCGGGATCACTCTATATCCTTCTTCATCAGAAGTTAGTCTACCGCCAGCGGAAGCTCCTGTAGAATCGCTAGGTAATCTTTTGGATAGACTAGAAATGTCTGAACAACCGTCAACATCTAGGACTGTGTCATCTGACACAGCGACGGCAGAACTCCCTGCTATCACTCCAACAATGTTCGCCGGTATACCATCTGTCCCAACTAGCTCTCAACCGCTAGAAGGAGCCCACTCAGGGGTCGTTTCGACAGTATGGTCTGTTCCTGTTTGTTCAGCCGGAATTATATCCGGAAACTCTTATGTTGAGTCCCAACAAATTGATCCATTTGGAGGTCAATTTGGGCAGTCCAGCCCTAAAGGGCAAACCATTCCTTTGAGTTCTGGATTACCACCGTATGGGGGGCACTATGCCCTTTCATTATCCCCTCAAGGAGGACAACCATACGGGAGTTCACAACAAAATTCGGGTTATGTTGGAATTACCTCTAGCGGTTGGGTACCGATACTGCCTCAACAACCAAGAGTTGTATACTCGATGCAACAATGCTTACTTATGTCAAATATACCGACAACGCCAGCTATTGTGACGGTGTCGCAAGTTCAAGCACTGCCTGTTGTATGTCAACCTCAGGTTTCTCAGGTTGTGATGCAACAGCCCCTTGACCCTGCGACTCAACCACAATTGCCGAATGGTGGAACGACACAGGTTCAGATGGGTACAATTACCCCTCATCTTGGTCAAACTGTTAGTATCGAGCAACAGCACATGGCTTCACAACCATGGCTAGTACAATACTAACAACCGCAATTCCAACAATTATACCAAGGTTCTGAGCAACAAATCTTTGCAAATAGTGGGCAGTCGTATATTCAAAACGGTCAAAATCAACCATTTTACAATGGCCATGCCCACCAACCTTACCAAAGTTACCAGCATCAAATGCATTATGTCGGTATGCAAAGACCAACTGCTCAGGCAATCCCATCTTATCCTGGGTATGCTTCACCTAACCTGAATCAGTAGTTACCCTTTGTGGCAACTTTAGAGTTACCTGATTTAAATCGGTTAACAAATGATCCAATCGCTTACGCCCCTTGGTGGCCAGCGATTCCGCATAAACTTCCATCAGATATTCCTAAACTTAATGGAAATCTGGGTGAAGATCCATCGAATCATGTGATGACCTTTCATCTGTGGTGTTCATCAAACACCCTAAATGATGATTCAATAAGGCTTCGCCTTTTTCAGAGGATGTTAACTGGTCCAGCGGCAAAATGGTACATCGAATTGCCTAGAGCTGCATTCGACAACTTCAGTACCTTAGCCACAACCTTTTTAACCCATTTTCAATTACCAATAAGGTACGAAATGGGAACGGAACTCCTTACCAACTTCAAAGAGATGATGGCCACTCACATATCTGATCATATACATGAGTGGCGACGTCGTCGTAGAATGGTAAAAACGTATGTTCCCGATCAGCTCTTAGCTGAATGGTTTATCAAGTCATTACTACCTTCCATCACGGAAGATGTGGCAAAAGGGGGAGTCATCACCGAAGAGCAAGTTATCGCTCATGCACAATATTTGGACTTGATTTACACTCAGTCTGGCACGCTCTACGATAAAATACCTGACACTCCTAGACCAGAATTCTCAGTCCCTCCTCCTCCTAAATCAAACAATGACTCTCATGCCAGCGATGGCGTGATTGGCGCAATAGACATGAAATCGACAAAGGCTACATCTAAAAAGGCCCGTAAGATTTCTAGTCAAAATGCAAATGAAAAACTTCTCGCCTCGGAGGTGAATGTCGTGTCAACCGACAAGGGAAAACAACTGAAGCAACCAAGGGGCAAGAAGAAAAAGAAAGGGAGGAAAAAGAAGCAAGATGATTCATCTCCTGAAAAATCTTCTGCAAACCCTTCTGGGCAAAGGAAACCCCCTACGGGGTGTCATATATGCGATGAGGATCATCAGATGAGAGATTGTCCACATAAAGCTGAAGTTAAGAAACTCTTTAAAAGTTCAAAAACCTCAGCAGTATCAACTGATCCGTTTCCAAGCCCGGGAACCAAAATGATTGCTAATCAAAATGCTTCCCGATCCCAAGTGCTTATGTTGTCTATCTCAAAACAGCAAAATGATACTTTGACAAGGAATAAAGATTACGGGAATCCACAGCCGTCGAATAACAAGGCTAATGAACAACCTAGTAGTTCGACAACAACTTTGACCGAAGTTGTACCACCCATCATTCCTAAACCAATGATAAAACCACCAAAGGGAGTAGTACACAAATCGACATTTAATCCTCGTGCCAAAGTAGCACAGAATTATAATATACTAGAGGACTTGGCCCAATCGTCGTCCGCTATGTCGACACTTGATGTACCGCAAAATTTCCTCTCCCAAAAGCAGGATCTATTATCAGTAAAAGGTGGGATTGACCCAACGGATTCCAATCTTGTATCCTTTAATCACAAAGGATATGACCCTCAGTTACCAGCTCAACTAGCTTTCCTTATTCAAGTGAAAGCCCTCAACAAAACTGTTCATCGAACAATTATTGATGAGGGCGCATCTACATGTATTATGTCGATGAGTTGCTGGAAAAATTTAGGCTCACCACCCTTGTCGCAATCATCAACAATGTTAAAAGCATTTGATGGACGATCATACACTCCATACGGGATTTTAAGTAACTTGCAAGTTGAACTAGGGGGCAAAACAATAGAAATGGATGTTGAAGTAATTGACAGAAACCTCGATTACAACATCCTACTGGGAAGGCCCTGGATATATGCCATGGCTGCAGTTGTGTCGACCTACTTCAGGAAGATTGCATTTCCCTTTCAAGGAAGAATTACAATCGTCGACCAACAAACATTTCTCCCCAACAGTTCACAAGTTACGGGAAGCATTCCAATGATCCATGGAAGCAATCGTTCGCTTCAAAATATTGGAGTAGGCCTCCTAAAAGACCCTGCCTTAATGGGTACTTTTGCCCTACCGCCTCAAATTATTCTGGCAGAAGTGGCCACAGTGGAAACCTACAATATGAAATCCTCTATATCTAATGGATTCAGAAGATTCCTAAACATTTTTTCAGCATGGATCATCGCCATATTAGAAATATTGTAGCAATCAATTTTCTTGGCTTGCGGGGCAAACCCAAATCAACGCTCATCAAGTGTTTGGATAGATAGGTCTAAGGAATATGGCACCTCTTCAGATCCTTGGTCGCATGTACATTCTACAGACGAAGGAATCATTCAATCAATGATGATAGGAGAGGCACCATGGGAAGATTACCACCATCACTCCCATCTTCCGGATTACCACGAAGATTATTCCAGCAACCTTAATCATCCATCAGTTTTTTATTTTCTATCAAATACTGTAAATACGGTGGATTTCGAGGATGGTTCTTATCTCATGTCGACCTCGTTAAAAAATGAAACAAGGAGTCATGAGGATAGTTCTTTTACTGTGTCAACCTCATTAAAAAATGAAACAAATCCCCTTTCCAAATCTCAAAGGTAAACCTTCATTCCAACCACCGAGTTGAATGCAATGAAGCTTGGGGGGCATGCACCTCGATTTGCGTTATTATGCTGGGGGCATGCAAACTTATCACGAGCAGTGTTAATGTAGGGTTCAAGCTCGTTAAAAAATAAACCCGCATCGAGGAGTTTTAGCACATAGTTCAAGCTCGTTAAAAAATAAACATAAGACATGAGCAAATGTCTCCCCCCGCGTTTAAGCTCATTAAAAAATGAACTATTCCCCGGTAAATAACCATCGTGAATGTAGTACTTCAGCCTTTAAAGCCTTGGTCGCGTTTGCACCATCACCTCCACTTTTGCATTGGCCGATCATTCACCTCCATTTTATTGTTTACCCTTTTTGAGGAACAGCTGCGAAGAGTGATCTCACTAGCCATCCTTGTAACACTGCCGTGATTGGAAAATTCCAAACCTTACCTGGAATCAGTTGCTATCCATTTTATCACTCGTTCCTCAAAAGATGAGTCTCCTTTAAGCTCTTTTCAACTGACTCGTAAAATATGAAAAGATTGCCGAGCCATTGGCCTCTCCAGCTCGTTAAAGGGACAGGAAGTGCTATCCCTTCTCTAAATTTTAATCTTTTTGGACCTGAGGGATTATTACACAAAAAGATCGAGCGCTTGTTTTTTTCGGCTCGTTAAAAGTATCGAAAATTCATCCCTTCTGTATTGTTTTATACTTTTTCGGACTTAAGCGATTAGATGACGAAAAAGAAATTTTGGAGTTACCTTTACGTTCCTTTTCAGACTCTCTAAAATTGAAAAGGACCGAGTTATCTTTGTCGTTAAACTCGTTAAAATTTTAATAGCGACAAACTTGTCCATAGACGAGAACGAGTTTCACTATCGCTAGGCTTGTTAAAACATAGCGATGGGTTTGCCCGAAGGGAAAATTATAGAACAAGCATATGTTATCCTCCTCAAGCTTAACAAAAATAAAGAGGTAGTGGTCAGAAATGACTGGGGAAAATTGGGAATAAAACTTCAAGAAACTTTGACGGTAGCAAGTCGCTCTTGAACATGACACTTCCACTCTGTGTCCAAGTCGGGTTGGGTTGTTTCATTCACCGGTCACATCACCATGGTCCCATCATACCATCCACATTTGGGGTTAATGCTACCAATCCATCACATAAGTGTCGCCGATATGTTCAAGAGAAGTCATTCAGAGAATTCACCTGTGTCTCACCCACTACCATACATTTATACTCCATTCTTTCATGACCGCCACCCTGAACCTTATATCACCAGATCGTTTTCACCTCCATTAAAATCAGTTGCTCCGTTCCGTGTCATTGATGTGGGATTCATTAAGGCCCTCCTATGACGGATCACTTCTTTTCGACATCAGCTCATTATCCAAGAAGTTGATCTAGGAACACCCCGTTCAGTGCTTTGAAGCTTGCATGCCTCAATGGCAAGTTTCTCACTTCCGGCGACAGGTTTACATCAATGGCCTTCGACCGAAAGATTTTGCGTGGTGTTCAATGCCAAGTCCTTTATTCACACCACGTGAATTGTACTGCAGTACCTTGAGGGTGATTATCATTATCGGTGATTCCTCTCGCGCTTGTTAACAATTTACATCATTGACTGGTAATCAAGCAATGTCTTTACATGTTCGACTTCAAAACATTTCTCACACGGATCGACTTGTACTTCGAGTGAAGATCAAATGAGATTGAAGACCCCATATCTAGTTTCATCAATCCGGGATGCGATATATATTCAGGGAAGTAAAGACATCAAATGTACATCATTGCAGCACAGATAATCATCCAATCGAAAGGATGATGGCTTTATCAGAATCATCAGTCTACACTCAGACGATTGTCTGTCCTATGCACATGAAAATGAATTTATAAAGTTGAGCATGGGAATGCCCACCTCGGCTAGATCATGAAAATATTATGAAGACAATGTATTGTATTGTATTGTATCTTATTAAAGGTCTCCTCCTAGCTTGAAAGAACTTCGGATCCTCATAATAAAGCATTTCACCCGACATCAAAAGATTAATGACCTCATGCTTTAGGGGGCAACTGTTATAGACATTTTTGGGCCCTACAACCCCTAGCATGAAATGTCCATAAATCAAGGGCTCCTAAGTCCCTAAAAGTGTTGTTCTAACCCCTAAAGGAACAAGGTCAACAGATTACAGGTTCTCCCAGAAGTTCTCCATGAAAAACTGCTCAGAATTGGTCAAAACAGGATCATTTCAGCTGCTCCACTGGCCAAGTGCATTGCATCTCACCTAAATACACTGTGTGGGTGCGTTGCATTTCAAAAATCCCTTTTGTGGGGTGCGATGGGCGAGAAATGACAAACGGAAGTGTCATTCCGCGAGGTGGAGAGGCAATGGAAGATTCCAAAATCTTCTCCTGTGACACTTGCCTCACTAAATTCGACCAAGGATGAGTAAGAGATCATCAATCTCCAAGTGGAAGCAAGAACTATCAGAGAGAAGACACTAATCAAATCATGAGCTGACTCATCTCCATTACAGATATCTATATATGGATCCCTCATCCCAGAGATCCAGAGGCTGGAATTTTGCATATTGTAAGGAATTGTTGTTGGTTTCTTGAGACAAACATCAGATTGTTCGGTGATCTAAGCTTTGTTTGAGGTGAAGAGGGGCTTTTTAGCTGGGAGGTTGATGCTGGGTCAGAACAACTGGTTGTAACTCCTCTTGGCTCTTTCTTGTTTATCAATAAAAGCTATTCAAGTTTTCCTCCATGCTCTTGTGTCATTGATGCTTGCTACATTTGTATGGTCAATTTACATCTGATCCTAGATTGTTTATGTTTATAGATCCATGTCTTTTTATAGTGCTATGCTACTGTGATATTACAGGTACTTTGTGAAGTTGGACGTGCAAGGGAGCAGGTAGCTAAAGACTATCAAAGAAGAGAGGAATCAAATCAGGAGATTAGCACAAGACAGAGGTTGGTCTTTCTGTTCCTCTCTATCTATAATTCATAAAGGAAAAACGAAAGTAGTTTTTCTCTGTTTGTTTCTAAGGCAGCTGTCACACCTTAGTGGGATAGAGCAGTTCTATATAGACACTTTTCCCTATAACACTCATGCAAAAGGATGATCAAGATAATGAGAGGCCTATATCATTCATGATTGCTAGCTTGCAATGACTTGTTTTTAATTACCCCACCATCAATAAGAAATCTTATCCCGTGTATAAGGCGATGAAACATTTCAGGCCTTATCTTCTAAAAAATCATGTTATTATCTTTGTGAAACAAGAGCTAGGTGAAAGAAGAGTGAACTGGAAGAAAATCTTGCAAGAGTATTATCTTGAGTTCAAGCCAGTTCATATGATAAAAGGCTATGGTTTATGCCAGCTTGTAGAAAAAATGATTAATACAACAAAATATGATTCTTCAAGATGGGAGTAGGAAATTGAGATGTGCAATATCGAACAAGATACCCCCATTGACACACCCACCTCTTTGTACACATATGTGTGACACTATCTTGAGCATGGTAAATTTCCCTCACAGTTATCTGTGAGATAAAATAGGGCTATTCAACTCAAATATTTAACGTATCAATTGGTACATGGGGTGATTTTCCAGAAGAACCATAACGATGTCCTACTCAGATGTATAGAAGCGCCAAATTCAGATAGGGTATTGTGTGATATTCACGACGGACCAACTAGTGGCAATTATGTGGGTGACACTACTGCACACAAATTCATGTGGTCTGGTTACTATTGGCCCACATTTTTCAAGCACGCTCATGCTTATGCCCGCAAGTGTCCAATTTGTTAGAGATGTGTTGGTCATGATATAAATTTAGTTTTCCCATTACATCTCGTCATTGTATAAGAACCTTTCCAATAATGGGGTTTGGATGTCATTGATAAAATATTTCCAAACTCATCGAAGCAACACCAATATATTCTCACTGCTACAAATTATTTCACACAGTGGGCAAAAGTAATTCTTCTCAAACAAGTCAACGAATAGGAAGTCATTAATTTCCTCATATATAATACCATCACCAACTTTGGAATTCATACATCACTTGCTTTTGATAATGCAACTTTTTTCTCATCTCTTAAACTTTATGATTTTGCATTATAAAATGGCATTGTGTCGAAACATTTATCTAATTATTATCCACAGGGTAACAATCTTGTTGAATCAACCACTAAAAACATGATTTGCATTATCAAGAAAATAGTTTACTTTGAACAAAGGAACTGGCATAATTCTTTGGTGAACGCTCTATGGGCTGACCATGTTATGCCTAAACCCTCTCTGAAAATTTTCCCTTACTTTCTTGAGTATGGAAAAGAAGCCATCCTACCTCCAAACATATAGCTACCTACCCTCCAAATTTCTCAAAAGTCTCAAGGAAGACAATTTCTTGTGGTTTAGAGTAGGATAGACACTCTTTTGAAGTTACAATAATAAAGGGGGGAATTGAAAGGAAAATTTTCCATTCATTAGAGTCCTATGAAGCAATGGTTTGATATGAAGTCTGTGGGGAATAAGGAGTTTAGTGTGGGAGACTTAGTATTGAAGTTTGGTAAATCCCACAAAGAGGAAGTGAAATACACTGAATTCCAATCCCTGTGGTTCTATTGGGCGTAACCCAACTTGGCCTAAATTTTGGTAGAGACTCCGCATTTTGAGGAGCCAAGTGCGCAATGGAAAGTGCAGTGGAGCGTGAAGTGGACCACACAGTAGAGCAACGAAATTCCAAGTGGACCATGCACCGAATCAATTTTAATATATTGCATGGTGTAAGGGCTTCAGAGTGTGTTGAAGCCCCTCCTTTTTGCAAAAAGCATGTAATATTGTAAAATATGAATGGTTTTCGGATCATCAACGATTGTTTTAGGAAGTCCATGGTATATGGACCATGGTTTTTTGATAATATATCCCTCAATGTAATAGTATATATAAGGATCAATAATAAAAATGAGAGACATCACATCTTGAATTGAATGGTTGTATACTTGTGATCTGTGGTTTGGAAAAGAAGGTGAGGCTCTACAACTGATTGCGCAGAGGCTTGAGTCTATAGTTGAGTGCGCGTACAACTTACAGCTGAGTGCGCAGGCCAAGAACTATTTGTTGTATGAAGTCATTATTATAAGAAATAGTTTTTATGGACGTAGTCCCACATTGGGATGAACCACAGTAACATTGGTGTCTTCATGTGTATATTTTCTTATTATCTGTTGTAGAGTAACAGTTTATTAAAGTTGCATTTTATTATAGCACAATGATGATTATGGGTCTATATGATATGTTTATGTGATTAAATGAATGTGGTGAAGTGATTTATGAATATTAAGTGTAAGAAAACATAAAAACACCACATCACATCATCCCTCAAGGCTGCAGAATCCTGTTTCTGTAACCCACCATAGTCACTTTGGGTGAGACTGTGATCTACTTGCAGATCGTTGCTGAAAGAGCCAGTGATTGAGGCTTTTGTTAGTACATGATATAGATCAAACCTGAATCATCCCAAATCATAACCAACAAATGGTTCTATGTTAAAGCCCTATTTTAAAGGTGGAGAACCTATGATGTGGACTCCTAAATTGATACAATGACTCAAGAGCACTGACAACATGATTTCAAGGGTTGTCGATTTCTGGATTGATAACATCTTGGGAGGATTTATTACTAAATTCGTAGTAGAATAGACTATGTCCTACATCGAAGAAGAATGACGATTCTTCAAAGGACTACGAGGTAAGTATTTGAAATCTTTGAAACTCTGGATTAATATGCTTCTATGTGAAAAAGGAGTTTTACGGATGCAACCAGATTTCTAGTTTACTTATGTTTGGAAGAAAAGAGAATAAATCTGAGAAAGAGGTTGGAACAACATGAAGTGGAAAAAGATATAGAATAGGTACCAGAAAAAGATGTCATGGACAAGACCCAAAGACCTTTGTAGAGATTGAATATATTCCTTTGTTGAGTGAATCTACAATTGAAAGAGAAGATATCCACCCTTATAAACCTCAGATAACTCCGCAATATTCGACCTTCCAGCCTAAGAGATCACTGAAGCCAGAATCTAGTAAGAACCACGGTATTTTTTAATCTCACCCTCCCCCTCCCCCTCCAAGAATAAACATGGTTGATGATATTAATCTGGTTGTTTTCAAAGGAACTGGATCAGAAGATCCAGAACAATTTTGGTTTTTATGTGAAGTTGTATGGACTGCGAAGGAGATCAATGATGAAATATAAAGAAAGTGAAGCTCATTACAACTCTCTGAGATAGAGCAATGAAACGGTATATGAAGTATTCAAATAATCATATCAGAACATTTTTAGATATTAAAGCAGCATTGATCAGAGAATTTAAGAAGTTGAAGTTTGAGTTGTAGCCCATCACTGAGTTAAAGAAATTAAAAACAAACTTACTAATTTTGTTTATAAATTTGATCAGAGATTTAAGGAATTGTTGGATAAAGTGAGCTTTGAAATATCTCTACAACAACATCAAGAATGGTTTATAGTTGTGTTATTTCTGCACATTAGACTACCACAGATGCAACAAAAGATAACAAGTCAAGCCAAAGCTCTGCAAATTTCAATGAAGTTGGAAGCTTCACCTATAGGAAACACTAATGTAGGTATGCAACAGATTTAGAGTCAGTTGGTGAACCTAACCCTGCAGATACAAGATATCAAGAAAATAAAAGAAGTTAGATAAGAAGTATGGTGTACGAAGTGTAGATTGGAGGGCCATTCTAAAGAAAAATGTCCTATATTTAGGGATTATATGGCTAGTGGGGCACCGAATCCCTTAAATGTAGGATCCAGCCTATGGTGCAAGATATGTAAGACCAGAGGCCAACATCACTCAGAAGAATGTTACCTACTACACAAATATGTGTAGATGCCAAGGAACCTATATTGAAAATTTTGTAAATCAGTGAGATATGATGAGAATAATTGTCAAGCTTATCAACTGAGGATGGAGCACAGTGATGACACTTAGAGAATGAAAATACAATAAAATGAACATGAAGGAAATGTGCAGTGCAATGGTTGAGGAGGCTATCAATGAAGAGGTTGAGTTGTTGGAGCTAGTCGAGAACATGGATAGATAATTTTCTATAATTACAGCTAGGCAGGTCATTTTGCGAGAGATTTTCAGAACCCTACAACAACATGTAAGTAATGTAAATCATTTGACCATGTAATTGAAGAATTCCTTGTACTTATGGAAAAGATGTAAGAAAAAAGGAATCAGCGACTGACACAGAATATTCAAATGATGACTGTTGAAAGGAGGACTGATGAGCCTCAAATTAGTATTATCACTAGAAGTGGAGCTATGACAGGAAGTGATAAAGCATATGAGAAGAGAGAATCTAAAATTACATGGCTTAGAAAAATTGTTGAGAAATATCTTGTTGTTATATTCATAAGGAAAAAAAATGTATTTATGGAAGCAAAGCGAAGCTTTATGTATGCTAGGTCTTTGACCTCCAATGCGCAGCCAAAGTAGAGAACTAGTTGTGACGTGTCATTATCTTCGACACATAATCAAGCTTCAATGCAGACCCGAGATTCGACACAGGATTGCGCTTCGACACAAGACCAGGATTCAGAAAATCAAGCAGGTATTTTAAAGTCATTTCTGCAAACTTGTATGAAATTATTAAGAAATCAAAAGGTGGTACAAGGGCTTCAAGAGTTGATAGATTCTCGTGCATCCAAATAAGTGTTGCTAAGTGAGATCTGCATATTAAATCATTTTCATTGAAAAAAGAGAACTTGAATAGAAATTAGGCTTAGTGCGCAGATAGGAGTATATGAAATGGATCAAGTTATCTTGGATTTCGGATCTGATGCTAATGTCTTAATGAATAATACATGGGATTTAATGGGAAATCTGAAGCTACAGTGGTCACGTATTCAGTTAAGGATGGAAAATTAGTCAAATATCTTCCCCTTAGGAAGACTACCAAGTGTAACGGTGGAAATTGAAGGAGTTCACACTACTACTGATTTTGAAGTAATAAACATCATTGATGATAGTAATCCCTATCCTGCATTGCTTGGACTTGACTGAGAATTTGACAACATGGCTATAATTAATCTGAAGAAGAGACAGATGATATTTGAAGGGAATAATATGATATTGATTGTTCCCTTGGACCCATCAAAAGGAGTAAGATATACAGAACCAGTTAGAGAAGAATATTGCGCAGCTGATATAGATAATATCTATCAAATGACAGTAAAGGAACATGATTGGGTTAACCCTACTATAGAAGGCAAGTTGACTTGGGGTCATGATAGTTATTGTACCTCAGAATCAGAAGAAGAATTGAAAAACTAGAAGAATAGGTTGCATGAAGTATCCACAAGGAATTGTGCAATAATTACCAAATTAGTTCGTTGTATGAAATCTGAGGTATGTAATCTCCCTTCTTATGATGGCTTGGGTGATGTAAATACTTTTCTTGATGATTATGAAGAGCAGGTTCTAGAGAATCAAAGGTTGTCACCTTGGAAATAACCTTGAAATCTACCCCTCCTAAATGGTGGGGTGCATAAAAAAATAATATATAAGGATGGAGGAATGTCGAAGGTTGATGTGGATAAGGTTTAGATAGATAGATATAGAGATAGAGATAAAATATGGTGGTGAAATTGATCCTAGGAAGCATATCTAGCTATGCAATACAACATGGAAGGTGATTCCACAACAAGAATGGGTATATGGATTCATTCATACATTAGATACGATCCCTAAGAATTGGTACCTAGAAACAAAGCTTCAACATGGTACAGTAAATCGGGCAGACATGGTTGATGGCTTCATATTAAAATTCAATTTTGAGGATGATTTCCCATACATAGATTTGACCCTTCAGAAAATTAAGAAGAGGATCTTCAAGAATGCAACCCCATTGACATGGAAGCAACCTAATTGGGCTATGTAGATAGAAAATGCACTGGAATGTTATAACCTTACTATATAAGAGGAAGAATTTCCTTGCAGCATCGACATAGCAGAATCAGAAGGATACCTCGAAGTAACTGGACCTAAGTCAGAAATACCAGATATAACGAAGCCATTGAAGACAAAGAAGGCGAACATAGGATCATAAAAGGAACCTAAGTTTGGAACAATAACAGACTGTTGGGATGAAGAGACAGTCAGTAAAGTTACATAATTACTTCATGAATATCAAGAATTATTTCCCACCAAGCTTTCAGAGATGAAGGGTATAATAGGAGATCTAGGAGTCATGAAGATTCCTCTGAAGCCTTATACGAAGCCATTCAAACAAAGACCTTATAGGTTGAACCCAAAGTATAAGGAGAAAGTAAATATAGAGCTTGATAAGATGATAGTAGTAGGAATCATTGAACCAGAAGAAAAATTAGAATGGGTGAGTCCTATGATGGTACAAGAAAGCAAGACTCAAGGAGATATTAGGATCCATGTTGATCTAAGGAAGTTAAATGATGTGTTTTTACATGATCCCTTCCCTACCCCTTTCACATATGAAGTGCTAGACAATGTAGGAGGTCAAGAATCTTACTCATTTATAGACAGATTTTCAGGTTATCATCAGATTAGGATTGCACCTGAAGATCAACATAAGACCACATTTGCTACAGAATGAGGCTTATATCAATACACAGTAATTCCTTTTGGATTAAAGAATTCCCCTGCTATATTTTATAGATTGATGGTTGCAGCTTTTAAGGAATATATCCACAAATTTTTAGAGGTATATTTTGATGATTGGAGAGTATTTGTATTTCTAAGCAAGCATGTTGGAAGTTTAATACTTATGCTCAACACATTTAGAAATTTTATGTACCTTTTGGCATATTGTTGGGACATATTGTTTCCAAGAAAAGGGTAATGATGGGCCCTACTAAGATTGCTATCATTTGAATTTTCCTCCACCTAAGACAGTAAGACAGCTTCGTACTACATTGGGACATACTAGGTATTACATGAAATTCATCAAGGGGTATGCGCAGATCACTATGCACATGGAGAAATTGTTAAATAAGGATGTAACATTTATGTGGAATGAATAATGTCATAAGAGCCTTGACAGATTGAAAGTAAAAAAGGTGGTTGCACTTATATTAGTGTTCCCTGACCAGAATAAGGAATTCCATGTCCATGTGGATGCCTCTTGTATAGCTTTGGGAGAAGTATTGGCATGACCTGGTGTAGGAGAAATTGGTCATCCTATAGATTTTGCAAGTAGAAATTTATGTAAAGTAGAAAAGAATTACACCACTACAGAAAGGGAAGGATTCGCCATGGTGTACGCTTTGCAAAAATTTAGATACTACTTTTTGGGATCACACTTGAAGATGTTTACAAATCATTCCGCACCGAAGTATTTGGTTAATAAGCCTATCTTAGGAGGAAAGATTTGCATATGGTTACTGTTATTCCAAGAATATGACTTTGAAATCATTTTTAAACCAGGAAGATTGAATCAGAACCTAGCCATCAACCAAGATTGGAAATAGGGGAAGAACTAACTAGAATAGAGGATAATCTCCCTCATGCATAGTTATTTGCAATGAGAGTTACAGATGACCATTTTGCAAATATCATTTATTTTTTTACCATAGGGATGGCTCCTTCAAAGTATCATATGCAGCAAAAGAAGGAATTAGTGGTTAAGGTAGTTGATCTTTCATTAATATCAGTACAATTATATAATATGGGACCTGATGAGATACTATGTAGATATGTTCCTGAACATGAAAGATAGATGATTCTAGTAGAAGCTCATGGTGGCACATCTGGTGGACACTATACAAGAAAAGCTACTGCATAGAAGATTTTGAGAGCAGGATTATGGTGGCCTACACTACATAAAGAGGCAAAGGACTATTGCAGAGCATGTGATATGTGCCAAAGAACAGGAAAACCTTCAAGTAGAGACAATATGCCATTAGTACCACAAGTTACATTGCATGCCTTTGATAAGTGGTCTATTGATTTTGTTGGACCCATCAACCCACTTGGAAAGAGGACTGGCGTGAGGTACATAATTACAACAACTGATTACTTGACAAGATGGGATGAATCACAACCAGTAAGGGACTATAATGAAAATATTGCTGTAAAGTTTATTTTTTAATATATATTGTCTAGATTTATATGTCCAAAGATTTTGATGAGTGCCCAAGGTTCAAACTTCCTTAATAAAACTATTGAATCATTGACTAAGGAATTCCAAGTCTATCATCAGAAGAGTACCCCTTATCATCATGATGCCAATGGAATAGTGGAAGAATTTAACAAGATTTTGGAGAATGCACTTAATAAGGTATGTAATGTGAATGGAGATGATTGGGATCTCATATTTTTAGCAATTTTATGGGCTTATAGGACCACATGTAAAATTTTATGGTTCAGATACCATTCAGGTTAGTTTATGGGCAAGAATATGTGATGCCCATAGAATACATTGTTCCTAGCTTGAGGATTGCAGCTTTTACAGATATGGAAGACCCTGATATAATGAAGGAAAGAATGGCGCAATTGATTGCTTTGGAGGAAGATAAATTCATAGTAGGATTTCATCAGTAGGTACATAAAGCAAGAGAAAAGGCTTGGTGTTGGCTTGAGGGGGCTAGGACCTAGGTTCGGAGTTAGTTGCGCTAATCAAAAAAACCCTACACTAACGTCCCTTTCGGCAACAACCTGAGTAGCGCAGGCTACAATCTCACCCGAGGCAATATTGGGGGATGCTAGAACCAGGTTCATGCATCCAAAGGGCTATGTGATGTGTTTTCTGCAGACTTAGGGATTTATCTTGACCTTCCTGAACTCTAAACCTTAAAACCCAAAACTTACAGTAAATAAAAATTTACAGATTTATGCCCTTCGACAATTGCGTTAAACATGCATAACATCATATAAATAAATAGGTCTACATCTTCACGAATCTATTAAGTACTTTTCATAATTAAATACATTCAACATATCATAAATACAGTAATTTCAGAAATACATAGTAGAACGCAGGTATTCAAATAGTTCTTCAAAATATGTCTTTATTGTACTTTAGAATCTCTATTAAACCCATTCCAACCCCGCGCACACAACTACAGGGGCCTGCGCACTCAACTGCAGACTTACCAAGGTCTCTGTGCACATAGCTGCAAGAGCCTTCCCCTTTGCCCAAGTACAAAATAGACAAAATCATACTCAAATCATGCCCTTCCTATTCCTTTTTTTCTATGACTATTCTATGATTTCCTTTTATATTCTTCCTTCATTACAATACCATGGTCTGCGAACCATGGGCAGGTCTCAAAACAAGTTGACCTTTAACAAAATTAAGGGGCTTTGACCTTCCTAAAGCCCCTTTGACTCTTATTGACCTGCGCTACTTGTGCTCTGCTCCTAAAAAAGCAGATACTTTACAATATTTAAAAAAACTTTTAAAAAAATCTGACCCGGCGGACCCCATCCCAATAGGCCCCCAACACAAAGTCGTGACTCGTCCTAAGTCACTATGTTTGATCTGGTGCTCAAAATTAGGCTCAAAACTTAAAGTGTCAGTATCTTGATAAACATAGCTTCAGATCAAAGATCTCATCATTCTGATTCCAACGGTGTGAACAACACTCGAATCCGAGCTCGTATGAAGAAGTTAGAGAAAGTCAAAGTCCAGGTTTGACTTGGACAGATGGCATGAAAAGATGACGTGGCAAGGCCCTTTAGCGAATGGAGAGGTCCCAAGTGGAAGGTCGCCATTGGCCCCTATATTTTGTAAATCACATGCCGCAGGTGGGTCGGTGTTAAAAATTAGCCTCGGAACAAGCCAGGGAGTGACACAATAAATTGTAATCGTTGATCACAAAAGACGGAGATCCATGGATAAGGAATCGGCACCAGCAGTTACGATGTGAAGATCAGCCCCCGAGTAGGGAATGGTTGCGATCTAATAATCGCAATCGCAGACCCCAATTGAACACCACAAAAAACAAAGTCCCATATGTACAATATTGTCGGTACTCCACCGATTGCGAATTGTGAAAGGATCCCAGATGCGATAAGTTTATGAGTTCCTCTTAATAGTTTCGTTGGTTCTGCCATATCGCAATCGCACATCGCCCCGTCGCATTCACAAACCATAAGCCCACCAATTGTGATTTGATATGGGACAATTGGTGCCAACAGGTTATGGATCGTCACGTGGCGAAATTTTTGCTCAGTTAGCGCTTTTCGGAGCTAATTTGTAGGATCATGCTGGAAATGAGGCAATTTATGGAGCGAATAGTGGGAAAACTAGGAGAGGTCATAATTTCTTCGATTTTCTACCAAATTGGATGCAAAAAGATGCACCACAACCATGACTTCCTTAGAATAGAAATTTGACCCTCCAAGCACAATGATATTTTTCTCCTCAAAGGAAATATTTTCAATGGCCCAAGATCAATAAGAGAGAAAATTACAGTCCAAGAAATTGGACAAGCACAAGATTTGCTAAAAAGTATAATTCTTTTGTCCCCTTCTTGAATAAAGTTGAATGCTATAGGTGTAATAGTTTTGGGCATATAGCAGCTACATGTAAATATAACAAGAAATTATTTTTCCAGAATGTTTCAAATAGAGTTGAGAGCCAAAAAAAAGGACTGCAAAAGAGTTATTTTAACACCCAGAACAAAGGTAGACCGAATAGTGAATGGAGGCAGTGCAGAACATTTCTTGACGAAGAAGATCCAGAGTCTGAAATTCGAGTGGTTTATCTCTCTTACAGGGAAAGACTCCAATCAATTAAAAGAAGCAACATCTATCATGAAAAATCTCCAAAGCAATTTAGTGAGAAAGAATAGCAACAATGGTATGTATGCATAGGAAAAAATTCACCGAGTCAAGTAAGTTAGCGTAAGAAACCAACTCATGATGTTGATAAAATTTAGCATATGCATGTGTGGAAGGAAAAGGAAGATAATCTTCTAAAGGGGAGTATATATGTTGTTCTGTTTCATTGAAAAGAATTGGTTGGCTTTAGGGAAGCTAGAAAGATTAGATGCAAGGATAAGAAAGGAAAATACCAAGGAATGAATCTTAAGAATAAAGGAAAGTATGCCATTTTATGTTGATTATTGAGTAATGTGGCTGATTGAATGTTGTTTTCAAATCAAATGGTGGTACGAGTATGTGTAAATGGTGATGATTTGTTTATTGCTGAAGTTTCTTTAGAAAGTATTGTTTACAGATTCCTAACGGAAAGAGGAAGCATGGCCATATGGGTAGTATAATCATATCAAGATTTGAGTATGCATTGACATTTTGTGTCATTAATTGGTATCAGTGATGTGCTGCATGACAGAGACTAATGGTGTTTGTTGCATATGTGAGTAATCATAATGGATTGGATGTTATGATATTGTTCCAATTGGTAATTAGTATCACATGGTATCAAAGGTATTGTCAAATGGTATTTATAGTCAAAGTATGGTGTTTGTGTTGTCTAATGTTGATAGGAAAATATTGGTTTGTATGAAAGTTTTTCATGGTGAATTTGTTGTCATTAGAAGATTTTCAGGTGAAGTAGAATCTAAGTTGTTGGTCTAAGCATGTTTGTCAAAGTGTTGTACTTTTTTGACAAGTGATGGTGTGATGCATAGGAAAGGATGTTCTTATTTCTAGAGGTCAAGTGTATGTGTCTAGGTAGGAATTGTTATGAATGTAATCCTAACTGAGGCTGATACCAGCATGAGTTATTTTTTCATTTCTCAGTTGCACAAGCATGTGTTGTTTCAAAAAGAGATCCCTCATGTTTGCTTGAGGAAAATATTAGGAGTAAATACCCCTTTCCATTCAATTCAATCTTCTTAACAAGACAAAGAGGAAGCTGCTTGGATCAGATCGGAGGCATCTGAGTTTTTTTATCTTAATAAGAAGTAGTTAATAGGTCCACAAGATCAAAAGATAGAGGGAGATTGTTGATAGGGGGAGCATGTTAATATCTTTGCCATTGATGTCAAAGGGGGAGAATTATTTTTTATCAAACGAAAGATGGTAAATGATCATTGGCAAAGCATAAGGAGAAATATCAAGGAAAAGGATAGATCATTGGTAATTATGTGTTGTTTGATCCTGGTGTTTCCATCAATGCAAAAGTGGTAGATTATTGGAAATATGTTTTCATTGATGGAAAATGCAAACGAAAAGTAAATGGAAAATATTGGAAAATGAAATTCCATTCGTATATATGTTTTCATTGATATCAAAGGCAAATATTGATGGCATAGGAAAGAGACAAGGCAATGGAAAAGGTGGTCAATGGAAAAGATCTACATAGGAAAAAGAAAAGGCAAAGCAAAGAGTGGAAAAACCAATTAAACAGTGTCAAGGCTTTGAAGCTAATTCTAGAGTAGTACATAAGATTAGGAGCAAATGGAAACCACTTAGATGGATAAATATCTAAAAGATATTTCCAGTGGTATGTAGAATTTCAAAAATGGCCTCCTAGATTGTGAGTTAGAGTCGATCAATGTTGGTGACCCCAAGTCAAACTATTACCGAGTTAGCAAAGGTTGGATGAGCTTTGGTGGACAGCCAAAGTCGGTAGAATTTCCAAACTCAGAGGAGATGGTGGTGGAGCCTCTACATGAAGCTCCAGGAAGACATGGAAAATGCGTTAGCAGCAGGAAGCATGTTCATTGGCCAAAAGAGGAGTGGGATGATGCCATCCCGCTAGTGGTAGCCCGATAGGTGCACCCAGAGGTTTAAAATGTGGCACAAGTGAAAAGAACCAGGATGCATTAAGCAGGTGGAGCCCACCTTGTAGCGGTAGCCCAGAGATATACCCCGCTGGATTAGAATTAGCACCCAAAGCAAAGCGTCTAGAAGTGGACATTGGGACACAAAAGCGGTGCAGCTGGGGAAACTGACCAATGAAAAGGGAGCAAGAGGAGGCCCACTCTTCTAGCTCAACCCCTGGAGAGCTTTCCCAGAGGTTTAACAAAGCGGCAATGCAACAAGGCATTGGCTCGAAGAAATTCTATGGAAATACAAAATAAAATTCCAGTGAGCCAAAAATTAATTTAACGAAGAAAAAGGTTATAAAACATGCCTATGAGAACCTTCTTCCTCCTTTTTGACAACAAGGAAATGTGGCAGGAGGTGATTGGCCAAAATGGCAGAGGATGATGATGTCAGCACCAGCCAATCAGAGCATGACATGTGGTAGTAATTTTTGGCATTTTCAAGTACCCAAAGGGCCCAGATTTGGGTGACAAGTGTCACCACTCACAAGTCAACACATGGTAGGAGTGATGTCATTGTGATGTCATCTTAGAGGTATGACCCTGATGCTTAATTTTAAAAAAACACAAAGGCAAAGTGTCAGGAGGAGTTTTCTAAGACATAGTGGCAGGTTGATAGAGCGACATCCAATCAGAAAGGTGTCAGGAGGACCCCACCAGGACAACTCATCCCGTTGGATAAAGGCCATCAATTTATTAATGGAACACAAGTGAAAGCTCTGGGTAGTGGGCATTGGGACACGAAGGCGCAACAGTCAAAAACGCCGGCCAATAAAACGATATTGGGTGGTCCCCACAAGACATGTTGACCCAATGGAAGAATAAAGGTCATACAAATAAAAACACTGAGATAAAGGGGGCTATAGGCTAAGTGCCCGCACAGGGTTCCATGCAACATGTGAAAACCTAGGGTGAGGGGGTTATGAATTGCGGAGGGTGTGGAGCAGCTAAGTGCTAGTTCCTTGGCTTGTTTCCTATAGAAACAAGACTAGGAGCACAAATAATAAAAAGAGTTGGGATATAGAGAGCTCCAACCTTTGGGCTTTTGGATGGTTATTTTTCATAGAAATGTGACCAATGACATAGAGCCATTTATAAAAGAAATTTTGTTAGCATAGTGATAAAGGGCTTAGCGCCCAAACACTTGGCCAATGGTCACAGAGACTTGGTCCATTGGTGAAAAATAGGTAAGGTGCTAACAAAAGGGGCCTAAAGTCCAATCGATAGTTTTGGCATAGTTTTTGTTTATAAAATAAAAAAGGGCCTAGGGAAGCCAAAGTTGGATGTACAACTATGTTTTGATAGTGACATGATCCTGATAGCAACATGAATAGTCAGTAGCATATTAAAATGCCATGTGGCCTAGCATGGATGAATGAGTCAACGGCTTGATTTGTTGGCAATGCTAAGTGACAGTTTAGTGGTGTGGTTTGGCAGTTAATGCCAAACATAACAGATGGAGGAAAATTTGGGAGAAAAAAAAGGTAAGCAGCAAAAAAAAATTATATATATATATATATAATAATAAAAATTAAAAAAAAATGTCAATAAATTTGGAAGTTAAGTCGACTAAATTGCAAATAAAAATAGGAGTAACACTGCTAAATCCTGTAAAAAAAACAAAATTAAAGAAAATATCAGTTTAACTCAAGAATTGATCCCATAACTGCAGATTGAAGGTTGAGAACAACAGAGAGGAAAAACTAAAGATTCATGTACCAAAATTGATAACAAGATATCTAAAGCTTCAACTTAAAAATATCATTGCCAAATTCATTTTAAGGAAGAATTTGGACAGAAAATTGTGTGTGTTGTAGGAATTGGTGTGTGCTACATCACTGCGAGAAGCAACAGGTGGTTTCAGAGAGTTGCATGAGTGAGAGTATTAGATTGTTTTTTAACGTCGTAGATCATTTTGAGTGCAATAGAGTTTTTTCAAGGTATTGTATGAGGCATAGTTGTTAGTGTTGGTGTTGTCGGTTAATGATTTGTTTAGTAGTGTGAAATTTTTTAAGGTGATGGTGGTTGTATCAACAACCATAGATTGTTGAAGATGTTTATGGTGGCTTTGGTGAAGAGTTGGAGTGGCATAAGTTGTTTATTTATGAGGTAAGAGTTATATTGATTCTAGTATGAAAATGGATGAAAGATGGATCAAGAAGACCAACAAGTGGTAGCTTACAGATCAAGGGTAGCAGCTCCTTCTAGTGGGTGCTAGTAAATCTTTGGGGGCAGCAGTCCCTTTCAGCAGAGACTGATAAATGAGCAAGGGTAAGACTCCCTTCTAGCGGGTACCGATAAACGAGCAGGGTCAAGAGTCCCTTCCAGTGGGTTTTGGTAAACAATCAAGGGAAGCAGTCCCTTTCAGTGGTAGTTGATAAACAAACAGGGATTAAAGTTACTTTGAGTAGCAGTTGATAAACCTACAAGTGGTAGCTTGTGGGGCCATGATGTACTCAAGTTGAAGATTGTAATGAAAAGAAGATTGATGCCTTGTGTATATGTGTTGCTCATGTGCATGTAATGTTATATTTTTCATGATTGTATTGTGTTGTTGATGTAGGTTTTAACCCCATACATGAATTACTTGCATACAAATTATAAAAACAGAAAATAAACAGTGGCGAGAGAATAACACATAAAGCAAATATACACAGAGATTTCCCTTGGATCCCAAAACCGGGACTACCAGATTGATTTTTCATTATGTTAATTTCAATGTTACAATACATATATATACATGTCAAAGAATCCATAAAACCTAATCCATTAACCCTGGATTAGAACATAATCATAGTTCCCTTAACCATATCTACAAAATACCATGGACCAAAAACCATCGCACCCAAAACCATGTGCGAAATCCATGAACAAAACCATAGGTAGGTCTACCCAGCTAATATAGGGTCCAAAAAAAATTCCTAGGGCGTCGCCCCGGACACTGTAGAGGGGGGCTACTGCCCCCCTCAAAACCCCTGCTGCACCTAGAGCAACGAAGGGCGGTCCAGCTGGCCCCCCACCCCGGCTTCACCATTGGGGCTAGTCATGGAAATAATATAACACAACCCAACATTCTCCCACTTGTTGTTTTCTTTCCATAGGGGGCCACAAGAGAGCTTAGTCTTTGATCCAGCCTTTCAACACCCATGGTTTCTCTACACCAAGAGAACTTCTCAGTGTTCACAGACTTTGTCAATGCATCTGTAGTATTATTCAAAGTGTCCACCTTTACCAGCAACACCTTTTTGTCTTCTACCATATCCCTCACAAATTAATACTGAACATCAATGTGTTTTTCCTTCGAATGATAAGCAGGGTTCTTTGCCAAGAAAATTGTACTTTCGCTATCATAGTCCATCCTTATATCTCATTGTACTAACCCCATACTTGAACAAAATCTTTGCAACCCAAATTCTTCCTTTTTTGCATGAGTGGTTGCCATGTATTATGCCTCTGTAGTTGACAGTTCCACTACAGATTGTCTCTTAATCATCCAACTGACTACACCTCCAAATAGGTTAAACACATACCCACATGTAGATCTTCATTGATCCAGATCTCCAGCCCAGTCTGCATCAACAAAGCCACGGATGTCCAAAACTCTGTCCAATCATGGTCTTCCTTGATAGCACAAACCATAATCACTAGTGCCACACAAATACCTAAAAACTTGCTTCACCGTTGTCCAATGCTCCTTCCCTAGTTTTGACATAAACTTGCTCAATACTCTCACTACATGTGCAATGTCTGGTCTAGTACAGACCATCGCATACATCAGGCTACCAATTGCACTTGCATATGGAACACAAGACATGTCCTCTTCCTCTTCTTGTGTCTTCAAACACTGTTCAGCAGATAACTTTACACCTACAGGAATAGGAACCTTCATCGATTTACTATCCTGCATGTTAAACCTCTGAAGTATAGTCTCGACATACTTCCTCTAGTTTAACCAGAGCTTCCTCTTTGCCTGATCTCGTTTAATTTCTATTCCCAAAATATAATTTGCAGCACCAAGATATTTCATGTCGAATTTGGAGGACAATTTGGTCTTCAAATCCTGGATAATTTCTTTGTCATTTCCAACCAGCAACATATCATCCACATACAAGACTAGATAAATAACATAGTCACCAATTAATTTAAAATAAACAGAGTGATCTGCTTTACGCTGGTGAAGCCAAGTCCATGTTTAAATGTATAAAATTTATGATACCACATCCTTGGTGACTATTTTAACCCGTACAGACACTTTTTTTAACTTGCATACCAGTTCTTTCTTACCCTTCACCACAAAGCCTTCAGTTTGCTTCATGTATATCTCTTCTTCCAGATTCTCGTGAAGAAATGTTTTCTTCACATCCATCTATTCTACCTCAAAATCAAAAGCAGCAACAATAGATAAAAGTAATCTAATAAAAGCTACCTTGGCAACAAGAAAAAAAATATCACCAAAATCAATTCCCGACGCCTAGGAATAACCTTTTTCTACCGACCGAGCTTTTTATTTCTCCACCTTTCCTTCTGCATTCATCTTCTTCTTGAACACCCATTTGTTTCCAATGGGTTTCCTTCCAACCAGCAACTCCACCAGATCCCAAGCCTCGTTTTTGTGCAAAGATGTCATTTCATCAGCCATGACCTCTTTCCAGAGTTTGTCATCCTATGAATCTACTTCTTCCTTCACAGTTTTGGGAGCATCATCAGTAATAGATAAAGACAAATTTGAACAGAAAGCAGATGGACTATACCTTTCTGGTTTCCTTCTTTCTCGAACTGATCTTCTCGCAACCAGAGTTTTTGGCTCTTTAGCTTCTGATCCCTCTTCTGTTTCCAATGGGTTTCCTTCCAACCAGCAACTCCACCAGATCCCAAGCCTCGTTTTTGTGCAAAGATGTCATTTCATCAGCCATGACCTCTTTCCAGAGTTTGCCATCCTATGAATCTACTTCTTCCTTCACAGTTCTGGGAGCATCATCAGTAATAGATAAAGACAAATTTGAACAGAAAGCAGATGGACTATACCTTTCTGGTTTCCTTCTTTCTCGAACTGATCTTCTCGCAACCAGAGTTTTTGGCTCTTTAGCTTCTGATCCCTCTTCTGTTGTAGAGTCTGATTCTTCCTCCTCTAAATCAAACCCTATCTTCTCAGGTTCTTTTGGTAGGACTTCATGTTTAATAACATATTTCACCTCTCTAAACACCACATCTCGATTGTACACAACCTTCCTTGTTATTGGGTTCCAAATCTTATAACCTTTTAAACCATCCTTATACCCAATAAATATGTACTTTTCATATTTACTACCCAACTTTGTTATTTTCTCCTTTGGAACATGTACATATGCATCACATCCAAATACCCTCAGATGTGAAGGAGAAGGTTTCTTTTCAGTCCATACATCTTGTGGAATCTTATCCTCCAACACTTATGAAGGTGATTTGTTGACCACGGAACATGCAGTCTCCACCACCTCTGCCCAAAATTCTTGTCCTAACCCGGAACCACTGAGCATGCTTCTTTCCCTTTCCATCAATGGCTTTTTCATTCTTTCTGCAACTCTATTTTTCTCAGGTGTGTATGGAGTAGTCGCTTTTTGTGCTATACCACACTTCTAACATAACTCTTCAAATTCCTTCTTCCAAAACTCTCCACCATTATGTGTCCTCAACACCTTTATCTTATTCTCTGTCTGGTTTTCCACCAGAGCCTTAAATTATTTAAACTTTTCAAAGACTTCAGATTTATTCTTGAGGAAATATATCCATGTATTCCTTGAGAAGTCATCTATAAATGATACGTAGTACACAGACTTACCCAGTGATGGAACCGACACAGGTCCAAACACATCACTGTGCACAAGCTCTAATATTTGTTTTGTCGTCTTACCACCAGAGGGGAAAATCACCTGATTTTGCTTTCCATATAAACAATTTTCACAGAAATCAAAATCCAGAGAGTTATTAGACATACTTTCTACCATACCTTTACCATGAATTATTCGAAGACCCTTCTCTCCAATATGTCCAAGCATTTGATGCCAGAGCATGGTCTTTTCTCCAGAGACCACTAGATTTTTTGCTACACTTTTAAGAACCACAAAACTATTGCACCCATCAATAACAATGCTACCTTGCAGCTTGTACAGATTTCCAATCCGAACTCCCTGCATCAATACCAATGCTCCCCGAACCATCTTGCAGGTATCTTTCTTGAACATTGTTTTTACACCTACATCATCCAACTTGCTTATAGAAATCAAATTTCTTACTAATGCAGGAATATGCAGAATACCCGGAAGTGTTCTAATGCTTCCACCTTGCAACTTCAACTTGACTTTTCCACGACCAATGATTCTAGCCTTCCTGTCATCCCCAAGAAGACATTGTAATGTCCCTTAATAATAAATAAATAATAATAATAATAAATAGTAAATAATATAATATAATATTAAAATACAAGAAAATAAATAATAAACAATAAATAAAAAATAGTAATAATGAATAAATAATAAATAATAATAAAATAATAAATAACAATACTAAAGCTCTAAATAAATATAAATAGAAATAAAACAAGAAAGCAGTAAAAATCAGTAAATCTATCAAAAAGTAAAAACAAAAGAATAAAACAAGAAAGCAATAAAGTTGCATGTTCACACATGGAGTGTGTGCATGTGGTTTCCCTTCCAAGGTTTGCTCTATTTAATATATCGTGGGGAAGATGAGAGGCATTCCATCATTCCATGATTCCATCATCCATTCTCTTGGGAGAATCGTGTTGTGAGACAAAGGATTCCCTAGCAGTAGTACCTTGATTGAGGGCTCAGGGGTGGCCAGTTGTAGCAAGATTTTGTGCAACTGAGCCTACGGTTGGGTGGAGAGTCGTCCCCAAGACTTTGTTGTAGTTAGCAGAATTCAACTAGCGTTCCCCAGATAAGTTGTCACTACTCGTATCTTTTGAAATTTAATGTTAATTAGCTGATAAATTACGTGTTGATTATAAATCGTATGATTAATCTAAATAATCACATGTTTTTATTTCAGGTTTGTTATAGACATCACCACCATCATATTTCTCATACTCGCAGAACCACTCTCTATGGGAAGTGAAGTGAAAGGATGCACCTAAGTCAATCAACCATGCCTCATGATCTACATGTGTACTTGAAGAAGAAGCCAAGTACACATCCCCATCTTCATCTGAGGTGGTTTTTGCCTCTGTAGAAGGAGAATCATCAGATCCATTTCCTTTCTTAGGAGCTTTAAATTTACAATCCCTTTTGTAGTGTCCTTCCTTTCTGTATTTCCATCACACCTTTATAGGTTTCCCTGGAGATTTAGATCTCCTTCTAGACTTAGATCTCCCACTCGAGGACTTATTTTTGTTTCTGTTATGGGACCATCCTCGTACAGACAAGGCATCACCATTTTGGTTCTCCATATTTTTCCATCTTATCTCCTCCATCAATGAGGATGAGACTATTTCATCAAACTGCAAGGCAGTTGCATTGCTACCTATTGCAACAACCAGACTATCCTACGAATCTGGTAGAGAAAACAACAAATTGATGCATTTATTTTCATCTGAAATTTTAATATCAATAGATAATAACTAGCTTACCACAGTATTAAATGTGTTTAGATGCTTTTTCACTGAGTCTCCATCTTTCATCCTCAGGTATTACAGTTTTTTCTGTAGGAACAGTTTATTGACCAGAGGCTTAGATTGGTACAAAGTCCCTAACTTGTCCCACAAATCCTTCACCATAGCTTCCCCTGATACATTCAGCAATACTGAATCTGAGACACACAACCGTATTGTGTTTTTTTTTCCTTCCGATCCAACTTCTTCCAGTCTTCTTTGGAATTTTTCGTTGGTTTAGTACTCGGATCTACTGTGATCCACTGATCTTTATCCACCAACACATCCTCCATATTGAATTCCCACAACTCAAAACTCTGACCATTAAATTTATCGATCTCTATCTTTCCACTACTCGTCATCTTCTTTCACCACAAGAATCGATCCCGTAGATCTCCCGCTGAACAGGATCTACCACATGCCCGAGAAAAACCCCTCAGCAGCAAAGGCATCCCCTTGAAGCCAAAACATCTCTGATACCAAATGTAGGTTTTAAACCCATACAGAAATTGCGTCAATATTAATTCAAAAATATAAAATAAACAATGGCGAGAGCATAACACATAAGATTAATATACACAGAGATTTCCCCTAGATCCCGAAGCCGAGACTACCAAATTGATTTTTCATTATGTTCCTTTCAATGTTACAATACATATATATACATGTTGAAGCATCCATATACCCTAATCCATTAACTCTGGATTAGAACATAACCATAGTTCCCTTGACCAAATCTAAAAAATACCATGGACCAAAAACCATCGCACCCAAAAACATGTGCGAAATCCATGCAAAAAACCATAGGTAGGTCTACCCACCTAGTATAAGGTCCAAAACAAAAATCCCTTCGGCTTCACTACTGGTGCTAATCATGGAAAGAATATAACACAACCCAACAACTGATCCATGTAAATTGCTAAAGTGGTTGAAGAGCTAATTTGTGAAATTACATATTTTCCCACACTATTGATTCACCCCCCTCTCAGTATTGTCCTAGTTTCCATTGTTTCTAATAGAAACTGCAATCAATTCCAACCCTATTTTGTGGCTTGCAATAATGCATACCACTAAGATGAAAACACAAACCCTCTTCCCTTTTCTTTATCCACTTGTTCAACATCAAGTCTACTATAATAGACACCAATCATGGCTCAAGAAACAATGGTGCTACTCGAGCTTGACCTATGATACAAATACTCACCTAGTCACGCTACCCACTAGATTTCACTATGAGGTTAATTCTATGAACCTAGAGAAAACTCACCCATAAAAGATTCAATCTTCAAAATACCAATGCACTCATTATTTATTTTTGCATTTTCCTAACCAATTTAAAATGAACTATTGTTATCATGGGTATTGTATAGGAAAAATGATGTCCAACTCAAGGGAAAGTTCTAGAAGGGCCTTGTCATCCAAATCCTTAAAGAGGATGGAACTTATAGTAGTGATCTAGGACCCAAGATTTTGGACATGAATTGTTCATTTCCAAAAATATAACATCTACATGGTATGAATTATATAGTTTATTCCAAAGATACATCATCTTTGAAGATGATCTCGATGCAAAATTATATATGTGCATGAAGAGATCATGGTTATGCAAGGTTGTTTCTCACCCACCGGTATTCCTTTGCACTAATGAAGTGGAATGGATTCTTAAATATAGCTGACCTAAAGGATTTATGATCAAGGATATCTTGGTAATTCCATATACCTCATTTAATATATTTGATATAAAGTCCTACTATGGGATGCCTCATAAAGATATTTTTGTAGACGGAGACTGGATCTAGGTATTTAATTACATACCCAAATATTTAATGAAAAATTGGTGGAACAACTAAAAGATCCTTAAATCCAAACAAAATAAGAAATATCCAACTAATTTTACTGGGAATCCTTAACAACTAGTGGATGTTATGCTATGTAGATTATATGGCAGGCCAAATGAAAAGAGTTTTAATGAGGGTTGGATTCTTATAATGTACTCTATTTTTTCCATGAGAAAGATATTCAACTAGGTAGATATCATATCACATTCCCTATGGAAAAACACAAAGAGTTTCCCAAAGTCAAGAGGAGGGGAGCGAACCCCACATTTTCATGGCCTCATATCTCATGGATACAATATGTGTGAATCACACTTCCCCTACTATGATATGGAAATGTAAAACAAAGGAGGGTCCCAACACTTGTATCACAGAATATTGTGGGATTCAATTATTTTTCACTCTACACCAAGCCTTGACATGGCTTCTCAATTCCCCTATATGAAGAACTTCAATTCAATAGCATAGTATATGTTAGAAAGGCCATGTAGGTGATAAAATCCATTGGAAATTGGTTTTTAGAGAATATGGAACATATCTAAGAATATATGGATCAAAAAAGACATCCCACCTCCTACCTCATTTTTCCACCAATAAGGTGATTCTCTAAGAAATCACTTACTAGGAATCTAGAGTGGGAGGTACACTCTCAAGATATAAGAGGCCCCCCTAGCCTCATATTCCCTTCCATTGAAGTTTAGACACATTGAAATTTATGAAAGTTGTTAGGGAATAATTTGATACTCAAATCACTTTCCATTTCAATGGTTTTCCATTTCATAAGTATAATAATTTATTGGTGGTTAGGAAGCATTGTTGACTATGCAAATAAAAGTGGGAATGTAGAAATACTAATGTAGGTTAACCCAATAATGCAATATAAATCAAAGCAGAATACTATAACGTACTTCTACTATCATTTTGTGGAAGCTTAAAGATCGAGCTGCACAATATAACCAAAAGAAGAAGAATCAATCGCACAATACACATGAAAATACTTTGGGTAAAGCCTCAACTAAAAACCCCACACTATTGTATTATCATACAAGTGGAAATACATAGGAATTATACAAAGCCTTAGCTCTCACAGCTAGTCAGCTCTCAGTACAGTCCTCAGATGCTCACAGGCAATCTTGGCTTCTCTCCAGCCTTGCTCTCTGCCCTCCAAGCTCCTATTTCCTTGTTATGTTCCTTATGGATGATTTTCCTTTTACCAAGTGGAAGACCTCCTCCAAAATTGTGCAATCCTCAAGGATTATTTCCGTGACTGCATGCATGATTTTTCTTTATAAGAAAACACATGTAACTGATAGTACATTTTCCTTGACTTTAATCTCAACTGGGTCTTTCTTAGAATAGACATGCATGAGTTTCTGATGAGGGAACCTTCAATTAACTGGAGTAGCACTAGTTGAGTGCATGCATGCATCAATTGACTATTAACTCTCTATTAGTTCCTCAAACAGTTTGGAACTAATTTAACTGGACTTAATTCAATAAACTGTGTTGACTAATTACAACTCGAATATAACTCAATCTTATCTCCTTAATTTACTAGATAACTCTTGCATGAATTCAGAAAGACTTCTAACTTGAATTTCTCCAACTAATTAATTTGAAACAAATTAATTAATTATTTCCAAGTAGCTGTTAAGACTAAATTCGATTTTAATGCACAATTTAATTCAAGGACAAATTAAATTGGAATATTCTTGTTGCCATATTTCAACACTCCCTCTCAACAAGAAAGGGATTATCTACCACCCCGATCCTATCTCTATGGAACTCGAATTTACATTTTGACAATGCCATTGTCAAAATGTCAGCATCTTGCTCCTTTGTCGAAATATACTGCAGTAACACGATCCTCTCGACCTGTGAAAAGCCATGGGAAACAAATCTTGCCTTATGCTTCTCCACACTACCATTAGCAGTTTGCTTTACTTTGTAAAGCCAACGGGAACTCACAACTGACATGTTCTCTGGTTCGGAACCACGTCCCAAACACTGTTACGAACTATGGAGTCATACTCCTACACCATAGCATCAACCCAAATCAGCTGCTACACTGCTTCCTCAAGGGAATATGGATCGGTCTCAACACCTTCCCCGACAAGGGCCATGTATCCAGTGTACCTCTCAGGTGACCTCCTCTGTCTACGCTGAGAAGATGGTGCTCCCACATTCTCTCTCGCATCCTCCAACAATCTATCAGCTTCTCTTGTGCGCTTCTGTCCATCTCTGGAAGACTCTTCTTGAGTGGTTGTCTCCACTCTTGGAACCTCTGTATGCGGCTACTCCGTATCAATCTAAGGCTCCTCCTCCTTAGGAACCAATAGTTCCTCCATAGCTTGTAGTTGGAGCTCCCTCTCAAGGGAAACTCGCATGGCCTTCTACTCATCAAACTTGAGATATCTGCGAACCACTTTCCTCCGACTGGTAGGCAAGTACACCCGATAGTCGTGAGGTGTATTAGTGTACCCCATAAGTATCCCTAACTCTGATGTCAACTCAAGCTTCTTCCGTGCATCCTTTGTCACATGGAAATATACTAATGAGCCAAAGATCCTGAAGTGACCCACATCTGGTCTCTTACTAGAGAAAACTTCCTCTAGTCTCTTCATCCCAAGTATGCGATGCGAGCTTATATTTTGCAAATAGACTGCTTGTTGCATGCCTCAGCCCACAAGTGAAGTGGTAGGCCTTGGTCATGCAGCATTGCCTGTGCTGCCCCTACAATAGTTCTATTCTTCCTCTCGGCCACCCCATTCTGTTGTGGGTTATGAGGTGTCATCAACTCTTTTAATTCCTTCCGCTGCACAGAAGTCCTTAAACTCTTGAGAGACATATTCTTCACCATTATCACTTCTCAAGACCTTTATCTTCTTCCCTGACTCTTTCTCGACCAAAGCTTTGAACTCACAAAAATTTGTGAAGGTTTGGTCCTTCTCTTGCATGAAATAAATCCAGTATTTACGAGAATAATCATCAATGAAAATCACATAATACCTTTGCTTCACTATGGATGCCGTTGAGAATGGTCCACACACATCAGTATGAACTCGCTCCAAGATAACCTTTGCTCAACTGTCTCGATCATGAAAGGAAGACTTGATGTACTTTCCCAAGGTACAACCTTTTTCATGTGTCAAGTTGCTCAAGTTTACCTTTGGGAAGTCCTGTAGATATCTGTTGCATTATCTTCAAAGCCCCGTAATGAAAATGGCCCAACCGCCTGTGCCACAACTTGCCAATGTCTTGGCTTTGCACCAATTTTTCTTTCGTACTTAATGCTACACAATCATCTACCTCTAGTTTATAGAGATTCTTCACCTGAATCCCTATCCTCTTGATCTTACCCGTGGCTATGTGTCTTAGAAATGCCTTTCCTTTACTGAAGACAACATTGTAGCCTTTGTCCTCCAACATCGCGACTGATACCAAGTTCTTCTTCAGTCTAGGCACATACTTCACATATGTCAAGGTGAGAGAAGCTCCATGCTCCCTCTAAAAAGAAACTGTGCCCTCTCCTGAAACACTATACCTTTCGTCGTCACCTATATCTATGCACATCTTGAGGTCTTTCTCCTCCAAGGCACTAAATAAAATTCTATCACCTGTCATGTGAAATGAGGCTCCACTGTCAAGATACCAAACACAACCCATCATCGATGACACCATGCATGCGATGAGGGTAAATTCCATTTCAAACTGAGAGGCTAATGCCTCACCTTCCGATCCTTCCGAGGATCCCTTCTTGGACTTCTTCAATGGGCAATTAGTCTCATAATGTCCCATCTCGTGACAATTAAATCATCTTACTTTAGACTTGTCACCCTTCTTCCCTCCATGAGAAGAATTCGATTTGAAATGGGAAGCCATCCCCTTCCCTTTCCTTGCCTTACTTGCTAAGGCCAGATTTTCTTCATCATCATTCTTGGATGAAGAACCATCTCATGTGCTCCTCGTGATCTCCTCCTGCATAAGATCCGACCACAGTCGTTCCCAATCCAGTAGTTTCTCCCTTCCATTCACAGAGTCCTAATAGCTATTAAAACTCTTTGAAGGCCAAGGAGAGCAAGGCTCACCATATCATCATCGGCAGTAGTTATTCCCACACTGCCAAGCTCATCTCTGTAGGTGGTGAGCTTGTTCAAATATGTGGAAATAGTATCACCCTTCTCCATCTTGATTCTTCAACGCTTATCCTTGAGCGCCAATTTCCTCTGGTTGCTATTGTTCTAGTAGAGGTCCTTCAATGTCTTCCACATTGAAAATGGAGTATCCTTCCCATGGAGACTCGAGACAATATGGGCTCGAACTCCCTCAAGGATGATCTGTCTCACCTTTGCCACACACTTCTTCCACTCAGCCAATTCTTGTGCATTAGTTGAAGCTGGCTTTGAAATTTCTTGATCAATGAATTCCTTCAAGCCATTATCTTCTAATATAGCCTCCATTCTATATTTCCATGCTATGTAATTCGAGCTACCTTCCAAGGCATACTCGAGTCTCAAGCCATACAACGCCATTGGCTAACCTTGAAGTATGATATGAATTCGATTTGCACCTACAACCCCGAACTTCAAACTTCGAATTATATTCTCAGTATATTGTTCACAGCTCCGATACCATGTAGAAATTCTACAAATCTGGCTCTGATACCATGTATAACTTATAATGTAGGTTAACCCGATAATGCAATATAAATCAAAGCATAATATTATAACCTACTTCTACTATCAATTTGCGAAAGTTTAAAGATTGATTTGAACAATATAACCAGAAGAAGAAGAATCAATCGCACAATACACATGAAAATACTTTGGGGGAAGCCTCAGCTAAAAACCCCACAATATTGTATTATCATACAGGTGGAAATACATAGGAATTATACAAAGACTTAGCTCTCACAGCTAGCCAGCTCTTAGTACAATCCTCACAAATGCTCACAGGAAATCTTGGCTTCTCTTTAGCCTTCCTCTCAACCCTCCAAGCTCCTATTTCCTTGCGTTGTTCCTTGTGGATGATTTTCCTTTTACCAAGTGGAAGACCTCCTCCAAAACTACACAATCCTCAAGGATTATTTCCCTGAATGCATGCATGAGTTATCTTTATCAGAAAACACATGCAACTGATAGTACATGGTCCTTGATTTTAATTTCAATTCAGTCTTTCTCAGAATAGACATGCATGTGTTTCTGATGAGGGAATCTTCAGTTAACTTGAGTATCACTAGTTGAGTGCATGCATGCATCAACTGACTGTTAACTCTCTATTAGTTCCTCAAATAGTTTGGAACTAATTTAACTGGACTTAAATCAGTAAACTGAGTTAACTAGTTACAACTCAAATATAACTCAATCTTATCTCCTTAATTTAAGGGATAACTCTTGCATGACTTCAGAAAGACTTCTAACTTGAATTTCTCCAACTAATTAATTTGAAACAAATTAATTAATTATTTCCAAGTAGTTGTTAAGACTAAATTTGATTTTAATTCACAATTTAATTCAAGGACAAATCCACCCCTACCATATTTCAACAAGGAATATCAACTTAAAACCTAAACTAATGAAGACAATGGAATGGGAGCTAGAAATTATTATGAGGTAATTTTTAAAATGAAACACACCTCACAATCCACCTAGAAAGAAAAGGGAAAAACATAAGAAAAGTTGTAAACCTTAGCTTGAAAATAACTCATTCTATTGGAATCAACTAGGTTGTCCAAAGAAAATAAATTCAAAGAGGATGAAGAAGCAACTAGGCTTGCAAAAGATGATAGATTGGAATAGAAGGAAGTAACCAAAATATCCTAGGAAGAGGAAAGGATTAGAAAATAGTATAATGAAAGAAAGAAAGAGGTTAGGGTAATTAGAGAAGAAGAAGAGGCCAAAAGAAAATAAGCTCATAAGGCATGACAAGAGGCCCAAGATGCCCTATCCTAGGCCCAACAAAGCAATGTTTGTCCAATTCCCATGGATATAGATTCCATGCAAATAGATATGCCAACCATCACTAAGGAACACTTTATTATGCAGGAATTGGGTATCACTCCTACAAGAATGCGAAATATTTTCAACCTCAATTAATCTAGGTATGAAAATCCTTGATATTGATTATAAAACAAATGGAAAGCATGTTTTCCATTACTAACTTGTCTCTAGTGATTATTAAAATATGAAATTCCATAATCCAAGATAATTACTTAGATACATTGGAAATGGCCTCTACCACACAGTCCTCTTGCAAGAAAAAATAAAAAAAAGATAAAAAAAAATAAAAAAAAACATGTTAGAGCAACTATCAAGTAATTTAATTATGCTTTAAATTATGTTACATTAAATCATCAATCCAAGTAAGTAAAATTGTGAATCACTTGGCACAATATATGCTAGGAGTTTAGATTTCAATTCTAATAGAAATAAATAACAAGGACAACAAATTTAACCATCCTCCTCAGCCCAACATAAATGGATTTTGACAGCCACTGATTACTTCACTAAATGGATAGAAGCCATCCCTTCTAGACAAGCCACTGATTCTGTCATCATCTCATTCCTTGAAAACAATATCCTTTCAAGATTTGGATGCCCACAAAAGCTCATTATTGATAATGCAGTTGCCTTCAAATCCAAGAAAATGGTAGACTTTTGTAACCGATACCACATTACCCTTGGCCATTCCACAACCTATTACCCTCAAGGTAATGGACTTGCAGAATCCTCAAACAAAAGCCTTGTTAATATCATCAAGAAATTGTTAGAAGACAATAAGAAGACCTGGAACAAAAATTTGGTTAATGCCTTATGGGCAAACAGAGTCACTCCAAAAAATTCAATTGGTACATCTCCTTATCAACTAGTATATGGAATGGATGTTGCTTTTCCATCCTCTTTAGGAGTACCAGTGATGAAGATTATCCAAGAAATGCAGGTAGAAGCCAATGAGATCCAAAGGAGGATAAATCAGACAATACATTTGTAGCAAACCAGGGAAGAATTCTATGTCAAATCCCAAGTGATCCAAGATAAAATCAAAAATATTTTTGATAAGAAAACCAAAGCTGATGATTTCTACATAAGTGAAAAAGTACTCAAATGGGATTCCAGAAGAGAAGAAAAGGGTAAACATGGTAAATTTGATTTCCTATGGCAAGGCCCTTATATCATTTATGGTTACAGAGGTAACAATGCATTTTTCTTGAAGCAGTTAGATGGAACAGATCTACTAGGTGGACCAATCAATGGTAGAATGTTGAAGCATTACTTATCCCCAGATTAACATTAGTTCAGTTGTTTACTTTGCTCATTGTACATAACATTGCAAAGTTTAGATTGGATTGGATGATTATCTTTTGAGGTTGAAGCCCGAAGAGAAAGCCCTAAGCTTTGAAAGGTGCAGCATCATATGTATGATAAAGCAGATCATAGAAAAGCATATTCAAGGCAACCACAGTAATAGTTTCAAAGGCTACTGATCTTAAATTTCTTGACATTTCACCAAGAAATTCCATCCCCATGTGAAGCCACTGTTAGGGTCCTATAATAATAGGATTCATAATTTTGAATTGGCTATGATTAGTCTTGTAAATATTGTACATACTTTTGCTTTCTGCAAAATGTTTTCCCACATTAAAAATAAAAAATGTAAAGAGGGTAAGTCCTAAAAGAAAAATCAAAGGACTAAAAGAAAAAGATTAAAAAATAAAATAAAATATGAACCCCACCAAAAAGAGATAAAAAATAGATTCTGAAAGTGATGCAAACTCAAATGCCACTACTTTTTTACTTTCCCTTGCAAAAATAAGATTGTGTGCAGCTTGTCAAAATGCCACAATCCATGATGGTCAAATAGTTTAATGTTGATTCATTCATGCTTTAAATTTCATGTTAATAAATAGAGAAGAAAGATCTAGCCAAACTGTTTAATCTTGGCAGATTAGTAGTTAGGTAGAGAATAATAATGAGCTCAACAGTTTAATCTGAGCCATTGGAAGTTATAAGATTAGAATTAGATAGTTTTCTTATCAAAGAAAAAGAAATAAAAAGTCGGCAAGCTCAAATGCACCCAATGAAAGAAGAGAAAATGTCAGGGTAAATAAAGGGTAGGTAAAAGAGGTTTTGGAGTGCACAAGGTTGCTAGCTCAAATGCACCTTTATTGTGTTTGATCCTATGTTTCATGTGCAAGAGGAACTATCAAAGGAAAGAGGACATTCAAAAAAGTTGTATATTTCTTTGGGTATTTACTCTAAAAAGTTCTATATGATTTTAGGCCTAAGTATTAAATCTCATTCACTAATTTCCCCTCATTTCACTAAACCCCTTACATGTCAAATTTTCTAATTTCCCTCCATTACCCCTTCATTACTTTTCATTCACTAATTTCCCCTTCTTGATTCCAACAAAAAACCCTTCCCTTTTCATTTCCGCTTATTCTAACACATTTCCATTGTAAAAGACCATTTCCCTTCATTTTAACCCTTTTTGCCTTTATTTCACACATTTCCCTAGACATTACCCTTTAAAAATCATTCCCCCCTTATTAATTTTCCTTTTCCTTTAAACCCACTAAAACCCCCTTATCCTAAGTTTGTATAATGTATCGGGACCCATTCAAAAAAACCCTCCGATACCCTTTTAACTTATATCCCTAGTGTATTTCTTCCTGCATCCCGCATTTTATTAAACCATCGCATATATTAAATCCCGTAATTAATTTTTAATTAATTATATTTCATTGTAATTAAACCCGACCCCACTCCCCCATTCAACCCCGCAACTCTGTCGCGCGATAACCCTCTGATCTCCCACCTCCAGATCCGACGGCCCATACTCGTATTGCGCGCTCCCATCGTCCGACAGTTAAAAACTCAAAAGCACGCGAGATTCGCGGTTTTGTCTAATAGCCTGTTTTCTATGTGGCAGCCCCACGTTATATCGTGCTCTCAAAAAATACCACCCTCCACTCAAAAACGATGCGATTTGCCATAAAAATGCCTCCCCATGTAGGATGAAACCACCCATTGTTCACACATTAACTTCGCACCCAAAAGTTAACCAATGTTGGTTAAAAGCAAACCCCCCCCCCCCATCCTTTTTTACCCTTTTCACTGTTGTTTCGTTGCAAACACCTCTGCCAAACAAATTCTGAAGCCCAGAAAACTTGTGCCACTGTTTTAACCAGCTTTAGAACCAGAAGACGCCGCAGACTCCAATTTCAAGTAGCACAAAGACAATTGAAGCCTCAGAAATCTCCTCTGCTATAAGAGAACCCTGTCTACACACCAAATATTTTTTTTCCAAGTATTTTTGAAAGAACCAGAAAGGCCCTCTACCTAAGCTCTGAACAGTAATTATAAAAGGTTACTAAATTGAATTAATTAAAAACCTTTCCAAACTAAAGAAACTCACTATGCATCCGAAGAAACCCTTTTTTGCAGACTTTATTCACCCTTCCCACTGTTCCAGAGCTCTTAACCCTACTCCTAAAGTCAAATAAAGATTAATTCAATAGCATCAACCAAATTATGGCTTCCCAAAGCATTCTAAATGAAAAACCCCTGCAAACCCTCACTTGGACATTGACCATCTCCCATTGGCTGACAGAGATTTCCAAATTAAAGACAGTTTCCCCTAGCCATCTATTGAAACTCCACTATTGGAGTAAAGATAAATTCCTAAACCAAAATGATGACATTCATCTATGGGAATCAAATTTTCCCAAATACTTGTTCCCATAGCGATATCAGTTCCCTGAAATCATCCACCTATGCCAATTATGCTATATCCCAAGCCAAAGAGCCATAGTCTCTCCTAACCAACAGATTTTATTTACAATCACTGCAGAGTTAATAAACCATGTTTCATGTCCAAACAAAGCCTAATGAAACCCAATTTTCCATTAAAAACCTACTTGAACTCTACTTAACGCTCGACCTTCCCAAGAAGTCTCAAATATTTCAGACTTTCATCCTAGAAGAGACCCATATTCCTATAGACATTCCTCCATACTCTGCCACCATTTTCTCTGAGAGGGCCAGACAAATTGTAACCATGCTCTCTTGCATTATAGGATATACCACTGATGAGCATGTAGATGAGCCTATACTTTCTTTTCTCTCTAATTTTTTCCCAGGCAAGCCTCCAGTTACAGTCTTCAATTTTTCCCAGTTCTTGGCAGATAAAATCCATGATCAATTGATCAGATTGTCAAATGAAAGAGTATTCAAATACCCTTCAGTAATGTTCCACATGTTCTTATATTTCCAATCAAACAAGTTTCCAGTCAACATCCAAAAGTTGGACGCTAAGGGCCATCCCAGATCAGTCATCTTTTGGACACCCTTAATCCAAAAATATTCCACTGTTTTTAGCTACAAGGAGTTCATTGATTCCTTTGTTCACCCAGTTGTTAGTATGCTAAGCAGTAGAAATCAGCCCAGGATCAGTGATGAGATAAAGAGATTTTTGCAGTTGTCTAAGAACAGTAGAATAAGAGACTAGTATTTATACCAGGACCACACTGAAATTAGGATATATGGATGCCAGCTCACTCCCTATAAGATGCCCAAATATCTCCCCATGAGGATATTTGCATTAGAGTATATCAAACATATTATAAACTTAGATGATGTGAATTTTCTATCAGCTAGGAAGAAAACACAGTGCAAGATAAAAAACCAACTTGGTCCTTTTATTTGCAATAATAGGGAGGCTAGAGAAGAAGCAGAGAAGTGTTTACAGGAAATGAAATTCAGTAGCAGTTTCATGTGGCAGTATGACCCTTTAGGAGTCATCAACAAACTAAGACTCAAATTTAAATTGAGTCCTTTCATGCAAGAGTCCAGACCACACATTGAAAAATATGCCAACCAGTCAAACTAGTTGGAAAACACCTTGATAGATATGGAGAAACAGGTGGATACTAGTTCCATTATGCATACTCCAACCCTGTAGGACAGAAATGTAAAAAGAACCAGAGAAGAAGGTTCTTGTTAAAACATAGATACAACACATGATAGATTTGGAATCATGTACAGGAAGAAGCCCAAGCTAAATCCTATCAATGAGCAAGAAGAGATAGTTGAGACAGTTAAGACACTTCAAATCATGGATACAGATACAGGGGTCAGAGAGAGTACAGCTCCAGCAGTTTTAGAGGAAACTCATCAGCCTTCCACCTCTAATACTCATAGTATTCAGAAACAGCTTAGCATTGAGGTCTCATCATCAAGCAAACCAATGGATAAGGAAAAAGACATAAAGGAGAAATATAAAGAGATCAAATTAAGAAACGAGGCATTGAAAGTTGAAACATATGCCCAGTATTTCAAACAAACTCCTACTAATCAGAATAGGTTAATATCAGCTTTTGACATTAAAACTAGTAAAATGAAAATGACCTTTTTGCAGCCTACAATCCAGCAGCCTAAGTCATCAGCAGATTACAGGAAGACAAAATTTGAAGTTTTGGCCAGGGATGTTCACCCTATTGATCAAATCGAATTTCATAAGTAGGCAGGAGAAATGATATACTCAATGATGACCAACAAGGCCATGAGTGTACAAAATTTTTAGAATTCTCTAGAAAATATCACAGCACATTTTAAGCTAGAGAAATCATCCTCACAAGAAAAGGATAATGGAATCAAGTCACTGGAAGACTCGGTTATTGAGATTGGATATAATCCAAATGACATCAAGGCTGCAGAAAAGCTCATAAAGAAGAAAAATGAAGACATTGTTACTTTGAAGAAACAACTAAAATTGCCTCCTTCTGAACATCCACAGACCAAGGAAGTTCTAGAGAGCCAAAGCCAGAAATATGAGATGATGGACCTCATTCTCCAGCTAAATTCTCAATTGAAAGAAATGGAGAATGAAATGGATAAGTTAGTACATGAGAAACAAACCACCATTGAAGTAGCTACTGGTACTTCTATTTCTACAATTACTATAGCAATTCCTTCTACTTTGGCAGCTTCATTGGCCCCAACAGCTCCACTAGCTACAGCACTTCCAACTGCATCAGCAACTACATCAGCAATAGGTTCAACAGCAGTAGCTCATCCTAGTGTTGAACCAATTAAGCTGGTCAAAGCCATGGAGAATACGTCCATCCAAACCACTGAAATAAATAGACTTAAGGAACAAATGAAAATTCTACAGGATGAGAAGAAATTGGCTCAAATCATGCATAAGAATGAAGTTCAGAAGACAAACAGGTTGAATGAAAGGATACAAAATTTGGAGAAAGAATTAACACTGAAAGAGCCACTAGCCCAAGCAAAACAACTTTTATGGGCCAATATCATTGACTCATTCAATGATATTTGGCCATCTATACAGGTGATATTTGAATAGAATGATTTAGTCAAAGAGGTTGGTGAAGCAATTCAAAGGGTTAGGGCCAAACTTGGAAATATTCCAGAAGAAGCCTCAAGAATAATCCAATTCCTTAACTCAAAGAATAAGTATGAATTGCAGGAACTTGGAATAGCTGACAGAGCTAGGACCATACTAGAGGTAAAAAAGGTAATGACCAAGAGGAACCTGATGATACAGTTTGAGGAGAAGTGCTAAACAATGTGTTATACTCCTATAGTAATAGGTGTCATATTTCATGATTGACTGGTTGAGCTCTGTAATATGTTCATCCTTTTCTTGCTGTAAAGGTTTCCATATTATCAAAAAATCAAAAAAAAATGTAAAGGGGGTATAACCTAAAAGAAAAATCAAAGGGTGAAAAAAATAAATGGTCAAAAGAAAAAATGAAAAGAAATGAACCCCAAATAAAAAACCAGGAAAGTTTCCAAGTCCAAATGTCACTACTATTTCATTTTCTGTAAATAAAGCATTGTGTGCAACTTGTCAAAATCATGCCACAGTTTATGAATGGCCAAACAGCTTATTCTTGGCCACTTCATGTTTGAATTTCATGTTTTAGAGATAGAGAATAAAAATCTGTCCAGACTGTTTAATCTTGGCAGATAAGTAGATAGATAGAGAAGCAAAGGAGCTCAACTGTTTAATCTGAGCCCTTGGAAGAAATAAGTGCAGACTTAGATAGGCTTATCATGCAAATAAAAGAAAATTGATGAGGGTTTGCCAGTCTAAGTGCACCCAAAAGAAAGAAGAAAAAATTTTAGGCAAAGTAGGCAGGGTAGGTAGACTGGTGTTGCAGAATGAGACTTGTGATAAATTTTGTCTCTCAAAATGTTAATCTTACCTCTATCACAGGTACCATGGCAGATATTTTTTGGAGCAGCTCAAGCGAGGCATGACTAACTCCCCTTCATACTATTTCCCCAATCACTTATTAATTTCCCCAATGATATTAAGATCTGCTTAATATCACCAAACTATCCTCCATAAATCATTCATCTCATTTCATGAGCAGTGCCTAAGTAAAACCCTTTTACTTAGGAAAATGTACAAATATCACATAAACCCATGTTTTCCCTTTTTCGCCTAAGTGTTTTAAACATTATTACTTAGCGCTTTTATTTTTCATAAGCCATATTAATGATTAACCATTATTATATATAAATCCCATACTTTATTTCCCAATCCCGTATTGTATATAAAATATATTTCCCCAAATATTACTATCCCCGCCCCCGGATAACTATAACAATAGCACTGAACAAAGAAGGGATTAAACGTTTATCTGAAACCTTTTATTAACCTCTACGCTCATAAGAAATTAATTAACCTCTGGTTAGTTAATAACCTAACCCCGATAACCAATGAAATCAGCCCCGATGCATTAAAAAACTTTGATTTATTGTGTCGATCCCGCGCCTTAACCATCCGCCATCTCCGCTGAGCGCCCACCATCCGATCAGCGCCCTCACATCCGACGATCCGCATCTATTTCGCTAGCCCTCCGCCGCTGAATGTTAAGTACCAGGGAACCGGCGATATTGTGCCCGTACCAAGGACACGTGGCGCGCTCCCAAGTTGTTCGCTGCCCCTCCGCCCAAGCCCGAAAGCTGTGCAGGAAAAACAGCTTACCGCCCTTCCACTGACCCTTCGCTAACATCATCCATACCGTACCCATGCTGACGTCATCCGTCCTTTAAACCAAAATTTCCCACCAAAAATCATTTTTTCGATAAAGGGTAAAAAAGGTCATTTTGTTATGTTCTTCAACATATGGTGCTCCGTGCTCTCCAGGTATTAAAATCAACTGAGTTCACCGTTTTTTGTTTCGACCGCCGACCGACCAGAAAGCTCCAGCGTCAGCTCCCCGACCAGTCATTCAACTTGCACAATACGTTTGCTTCCTCTTTTAACACAATTTAAAGCAAACAGAGGGATTTACAAAGCTTGCAGAAGAGTGAAACCGACATATACAGAGATATTTTGGGCTAAAAATCGGACAGATATGAACAAAGGAAACGGGGTACGCAACAAGTCAAAGAGTATCAGAGGAGCGTTAAAGTGTATCAGTGCAGAATTAAAGGCAAATCAAGTCAGAATTAATGAGTATCTGAGCCGACTAAGAGAAGCAGATCAGAAATTAAAGAACAATTAAGGCAAACAGTCGACACAGAGCTACAAAGGACACCTACAAGCCGAACCCTAAAGAGCCAGCCTCCAGCACAGCATAAGTTAGTTGTTTCTATTTTTCTTGTAAATTACTTTAGGTTAAACTTAGATTTTATCTCACAGATTTGATGAGATACCTGTTGTACATGTTTTGTTGTATAAATACCCCCTCCATTAGAGTTTTGAAGAGGTTGGGTCTGTGTATATTTCTTAGACTTTGTTGTAATACTGAACTTTTGGAATAAAAAAGTTGTTGGAATCGAACTGTTGTCTGGCTTACTAGAAGAAGAATTGATGCAGAGGACTTGTCACAGAATTCCTGAATCAACCCATGGATCAATGAGTACTTTCTACCTTGTGTTTTGCAGTTTCTTGTCTGTTATATCATCTGTGTTTCATAAATCTGAATGATAAAGCAAAATATTAATTCAGAATTTGCTTGAATGCACTCTGTTTTCAGTCTTTATTATTCTCTGTGTTTTCTTTAGAATTAGTATAAACAGTGAATTCTTAATTGCTCCTATTTTTCCTGATTCTTTCATGTGCTTATTTGCTAAGGAATTCTTAATCGCTCCTTAACAGTAATCATCCATTTTCCCTCTGTCAATATGTTGAAGGATTCTTAATTTCCCTTCATTCGTTTGAGTCAATTCCATATGATTCCAGCCTTTAATTGTTCCATGTTTGACTACCTTGCCCTGTGATGCCATCTTTTGTTAGAAACCAAATCCAGAAAGCCTGTTTCATTGACTCCATCATGCCCAATGGACTGAACTCTTCAGTTTTACCTCACTGGTCTATTGAATATCACCACCCAAACTCAAAACAAAACCCTTGTACTTCATAAGTAGCCTAATATCTTTCAAAACAAAACTAAATCATAAAGAGAGAGCCCTCTCTGGATGCAGATTGGCTAGAATCTGTATCTAAAAGATTGGTCTATGGTTACCTCGGTTGTATTCCCTTTCTTACAACTTTTGGAAACAACCTGAGTGATAACATCATTGGCAACTCTGTTGGGGACCTGAATAATTGTTTGTTACTGTTGTTTATTTCATAAGCTATAGATGGAGCCTGAAGTTAGCCAGGTAGCCTTTGAAACTGCTTTTGCTTTGCAATTGCAGAAGTAAATAAACGCTGCTTCAGTCTATCTCCGGTCTAGTTTATGTTTTGAACAGTTGGTTCCAAATACTTGATCAGTTCCTATTTTCAATAAATCTTTAGGAAAGTTTAAAACTCCCGCATCCAAAACTTCCTAGAAGAGACTGTCAAAGTTGTATTGTCAAAACTATTCCAAGAAAAAACCAAAAACAGACCTAGAAACTGGCTCCAAAAAAGATCCGTTACACCTGATCAAATCTTGATCCTAATCCTCCACTTGTGTTTGAAAATCCTAATCTGATTCCCAGGATTCTTAGAAGTTAAGAGAGCCAACAAACATCTGCTAGTTCACACCTTGACAAACATTTGCAGAACCCCGTTAAATCTGAGCTTACCTCTGAAAAACACCAAACCTTTCAGTGATTACAACAACTTCTCCAAGTTCACCATCAGCACCTCAAGCCACCCTTTCCACTCCTCCATCTTCAACATACATTCCCACTGTTATCCCTGCTCTTCCAGTTGTCACAATTATTTCTGCAACCATGGAAAACCGGTATACTCCCCTAAACTTACCTGCAAATCCAGGGGCTATGCCTCAAGATTATCAAAGCAAAATCACTTACTTTGTCTGTACTAGCACTTACACAGCTCAACAACATATCAAGAAAATGACCGACTATTTTGAAAACTATGAGATTGATGATGATGATGTCAGGATGAAAGTATTTGTTCAAAGTTTAACTGGAGATGTTAGAACCTGGTTTAGAGCCCTCCTTGCAAACAGTATCAATGACCCACAAGCTCTTTATCAAACCTTCTTGAACAGATGGGAAAAGAAGAAAGATCCTCTCCACATTTTATCATAATATGAAAACCTAAGAAGAGGCACACAAGAAATTGTCCAAGATTACTGTACCATATTCAAAAATGTTTATAATTCTATTCCTCAGAATCTCCGACCTCCTCCAGATTTGGTCTTGATCAAATTCCCTGATGCATTTGAATCTTATATGACATACCAACTTAGGGAAAGAGCTCCTAGAAACTTAGAAGAAATGCAGAGCATAGCTGTCAGTGTGGAGGCAAACCTGATATCTAAACGGTCTAGAGCCAAAGCTGAAAGGAGGATACCTTTGAAAGAAGAAACTTCTACCATTGAACAAAAACTAGATGCAATTATCAAAGGAATGGACAGACTGGGAGATAGAGTAGACACAATTGAGAGAAAATCCCCGTGGGATGGTCAACCAAACAACATTGTCAGAAATCCAAATTTCAAGAAGAACCAAAATCCTGACACTGGAAAGACGGGGCCTGACCAAAATATTAGGCCCCCATTTTAAGAAAATTATGTTGAAGCCTCAACTTCTGATGAACCAACATAAGACACTCAAATTAATCTAATGGGACTCAATAATGAACAACAAATTTTCTTGACCCAAGAAGATCAAGAAGCTAACATTCTTGAGCAATTCCAAACTCAATCAGGTGAATCATTTGACTTTAGGGAGGGATATGATACAGCGATTTATGAAGTCCATAAACAGTACAATCTGAGGAGCAGAAGGATAGATGTCCCTGAAATTAGCAAACAGAAAGATACCAAGCAGCCTAACAAAGGTAAGATCAGTAACCCCCTGTACATATTCTTTCTAAAACAGACCCTAACCTAACTAATCCAATCGTTGAAGATATATCAGACAATCAGCCACCTAACAGTTAGTCTTCCACTGTGATTCCTGCTAAAAACAATGTAAACTTTGAAACGGGAACTGATACTGTTACCCGTTTCGTAGAGATAGCAAAAAAGTGACCTGATTTGGAAAAGGGGTGATGCAGAACACACATGTTTTTTTTAGAGCATAGTTTTTGGCACTTTAGTTTTTTTTATGTACATCACGTTTTAGAATGGTAGTGATTTTCATGCTGATTTAAAAAAGTGAGCATTCTGCATCACACTCCTTTTTTAAAAGCCCTGTTTTTTGGCTTTAAATTTTTTAATGTATAAAATGTAAATAATTATTTAGTAAATTTGATAATTTTTGAAGTGGTCGTTTTCTCCACATTTTCTTGTTTTTTATTATAATTTTAAATTTTTATTTCGTGAGGTTTTTACTGTTTTGCATTTTTAAATTAGAAGGTCGATATTTAGACTTTTCGATATTCTACATATTTATACATCCTTAATTAATTTTTCAATCGACATGAAATAATTGTTTCTAAAAAACAATATTTTTTAACAATGGACATAAAAATAACAATTTTTAACATAAATATAACTAAAAAACTACACGTTTTGATAATTTTTTGTTAGAATTGACATGTCAAAATCACAATTTTTATACGATAATTTTAACTAAAAATGGTTAAATAATAGCTTTTTCTACGAATTTCATGTCAAAAAAATAATAAAAATCACTTTTTTTTTTCAAAAAATAATGATTAACTTAAAAATCAATGCAAAAATCACATATTACCCCCTCATGCAAGCGCCACCCGGGCCGCCCACACCCTCTCGTGCAGGTGCCACCCAGGCCGCCCGCCCCCGCCCGCAGGCGCCACCCGGGCGCGCCCCCTCGTGCAGGCGCCACCCAGGCCGCCCGCGCCCTCGCCCGGCAGGTAGGGCGACCCTGCCTGCCGGGCGAGTGCCCGGGTGGCGCCTGCACGAGGGCGCCCCCGCCTCGTGCAGGCGCCACCCGGGCCGCCCACGCCCTCGCCCGGCAGGCAGTGCGACACTGCCTGCCGGGCGAGGGCGCGGGCGGCCCGGGTGGCACCTGCACGAGGGCGGCCCCCCTCGTGCAGGCGCCACCCAGGACGCCCGCACCCTCGCCCGGCAGGCAGGGCGATTCCCGAAATCGCCCTGCCTGCCGGGCGAGGGCGCGGGCGGCCCGGGTGGCGCCTGCACGAGGGGTCGCCCGCCCAATTCAATGAACGCCATAGAAGAAGTTTATAGAATAGCAAGAGCGCAGTCCATTATTGCTCTGGGTTCGACAGTTCCAGGTTACTGGTTCACAGTCGCATTCATTGACCGCCTGCGTAGGTTTAAAATTCAGCTGTTGGGATTTTTCCTGACGACGGTCCTCATGTTCGCGATTGCTATTCCATACAACCATTGGAGGGGCACCCCATGTGAGAGCGGATTCTGCGGCGGAAATCACGTAGCATTCATGATACTTTATGCCCTCACCTTCTTCTTTGCAAACTTCGGTCCAAACTCCACCACCTTCATTGTGCCCGCGGAAATCTTCCCTGCGAGGCTTCGTTCCACATGCCACAGCATTTCGGCGGCAGTGGGTAAATCTGGAGCCATCATCGGAGTCTTCGGTTTTATCTACGCTTCTCAGAGCACTCAAGCTGCCCTAGTGGACAAAGGCTACCAGCCGGGTATTGGCATGAGAAATTCTCTGATTCTCGTAGGAGTATCAGACGCCCTGGGTTTCCTTTTCACTTTCCTTGTCCCTGAAACAAAAGGCAAATCCCTAGAGGAGCTCTCCGGCGAGAACGATGAAGAGCAAGCAAACTAGCTCGAACTTTCTCAACCCGCAAGCAGAACTGCACCAATAGCATAGCTGGAAATCTGAATTTGCTGGAACAAAGTTCGCGATAAATAATTTTAATAGCGACTACAATAAGCTAATCTAGTCTTCTATAGCACTATTGTAATTTATATCCTTATTTGGACATCTACTCGTGCTAATATAATTCATATGCTTATTTGGACTTTACTGTCCATATAGAACTACTAGATGAGCATTTCAGCTTTTTGTGTGTCATAATTTCTAGTTCCAGTCCGTATTATGTGCGTTATTTTACAGGTTATATGTAAGTGTGATCGTTCCATAAGGTTATTCACTTTGTTAGGTGTGCAAATATTTCCTTGTATGGGAATAATAAGCTCATCTGAATGTTTTATGTTTGGTGATTTGTACTCCAGATAACTCATAAAATTAAGGGTCTTCATTCTTTAATGCCATGAGATTGCATATTAGTTGGACGCTCTGTGTGCACATAATTTTACAAACTAAATATTCGTGACATTGGTGGAGAGTAGATCAGGTTCCGTCGAACCAGGCAACTCTTTAGCGTCTCCGGAATTCAGTTACACGTTTTTTATTTTTTATATCTTTTTTAATGTAGAAACAGATTTAACATTTTGAAAATTTATGAGGATGCATTTCAGATTCAAAATTCAGAGAAATAAAAAAATAAAAAAAAACAACATCAAATTAAACTATATCAATAAATCCAATTAATATTTTACAAGTTAGGAGTTAGGCATTGTTTTCTGAAATAAACTCCATATGACTCCGGACACAGATCTGCTCTCTCCGATAATTTCATGTCTCTGTTAACATTGTCTTATGAAGCAACTACTTCATGATTATATCTCGTTTCATCGAGAGAGCAGTCTATACAGGCGTTTTGGTTGGCTGAATTTTGTGGTGAAATGGATTTCTAGGTTTATACTCATTCAAATAACTGGATGTTACAATTTTAACTTGTAATTTTCACAAATCATAAAAAATTCTACTGCATTTGTAAACACATCCACGTAGAAATGTAAAATTCTTTTGCAATACAAATAACATAGAGGAAACTGCATTCCAACTAATAGTGTTCACGGGTGGACTGAAAATAATTGGCTTACTCATTAGCAGTAAATGCGCGGGACTGTATATGGCCCCTAAGACCAGGGGACAGTTATCCAATAATGAGCCTATACAGCCAGGCTTATTTACTGCCCATTAACAGGCCAGTTATTTGTTGCGGCCACGCGTAAGTGTTCAACTCAACAACCATTTAGCGCGTGGAAAATACCATTAACGTGGCTTAGCTTTATGTACTTGGAGAACGCTTTAACCGCCTTTTCGATACCTTGAACTAAAAGTACTCTGGCAAAACAATGTTTAACAACTTACAGTGCTCTGCGATGTTCGGTTGTGGGCAGGAGCGACAAATAAAGTGGGGCCAATAAAGCACTCTGTACAGAGTGTGGGGATTGATAAGTTAACTAGTATTTTTACGAAGGGACTTTTTGGATTTTTATTTAGCCGAATGATTTTTTTTATTTGAAAAAAATAATGATGGTTGAATTTGTAAAATTTAGTATTTAAGGTATTATTACAGTAAGGGTATTGTTAAGATATTTATTTTTTTTATTTTTTTTGGGTAAAATAGATATTTTGTTTTAAAAGGGAATTTTTAATTTTAATTATTTTATATTAAAATTTAATATCAATTAAATTGTTTTAAATATAAGATTTAAGACAAAAATATTTTGAAACAAAAATATTTTAAGACAAAAGTTTGTATTTAAGACAAAAATAGTTTAAAGCAAAAATATCTTAAGACAATTTTAAATTTAAAAGACAAAATTATCTTAAAACAGATTCCGGGAATTGCCCTGCCTGCCGGGCGAAGGCGCGGGCGGCCCGGGTGGCGCCTGCACGAGGGCGCCCGGGCGGAGGGGGGTTCGGGTGAGGCGGGTGGGTGGGTGAGGGTGCCGGGCGGGGGGCGGGTGAGGGGCGGGGCGGGCCGGTTGGAGCGGGCAGGTGAGAGGGTGCGGGGTGAGCGGGTTGGGGGAGAGGTAGGGAGCCCGGGCGGAGGGGGATTCGGGTGAGGCGGGCGGGTGGGTGAGGGCGCCGGGCGGGTGGGCGGGCGAGGGCACCCGTAGGGGTGAGGTCGCCGGGAGGGTTGGAGCGGGCGGGTGAGGGGGTGCGGGGTGGGCGGGTTGGGGGAGAGGTAGGGAGCCCGGGCGGAGGGGGGTTCGGGTGAAGCGGGAGGGTGGGTGAGGGCGCCATGCGGGGGGGGCGAGTGAGGACACCCGAATGGGTGGGGCGGGCGAGGGCGCCCGAAGGGGTGGGGCGGTCGGGCGAGCGAGGGCGCCCGAAGGGGTGGGGCGTCGGGAGGGTTGGAGCGGGCGAGTGAGGGGGTGCGGGGCGGGCAGGTTGGGGGAGAGGTAGGGAGGGCGCCCAGAGGGGTTGGTGAGGGCGCCCGGGTCAGTCGGGCGGGCGGGCGGGACGGAGTAGGGAGAGAGTAAACAAATAAAACATTTTTAAAAAGTTTGAAAATTGACCCTAAAAAAAATCATTATTCCAGTATCATCACTTTCGTTTTGAAGCTATATTTTGCACGAAAATTTCGTAGTAAATTTCGTAGTCACTGCCATTTTTAAAACACGTTCAAAATTGACACCTAAAAAAAAAAACATCGTTCCAATATACACACTTTTCGTTTTTAGCACTGTTTTTGATGTTTTTTTGGGGTTTTTTGGCCAGAGTTCCCATTTTGAGTTTATAGTTCCCGTTTCAAAGTTTACATTGTTTAAAGAAAAACAAGAACAGCCTCTAGAACATGATTTGGAAAACATTTCAGCACATAATCCTACACCTAAGGAAGACAAAAACGCAGAAAATTCAGCTATCCGAATTACAAAAACTCAAATCGAGAAACCTTTCATTCTTGAGACAGAAGTAGGCAAACTAAAGATAGTTGTTCCATTATCAGAATTAGCTAAACATGATGTCTACAGAAGTCAAATCAGCAGATCACTCAAAATTTCTTTGAATGAGAATTCAGAAGATTTAATAAATGTTTTTGATGACCAACCTGAATTGATATTTGGCCCTGAAGCAAATGGAAAAACAGCAGAGGGACAAGTTCCTCCTTTTTATGTGGCTTTAAAAATACATGATAAGATACTCCATAACGCCATGTTCAATTCTAGTGCCTCCCATAACTTAATGCCTAAATCTGTAATGGAGAAACGTAACCTTGACATCACCAGGACATATAAAGACCTTTTCTCTTTTGATTCAAGTCAAGTCAAATGTTTGGGTTTAATCAAAGATTTATGTGTGTCACTTGTCCAATATCCTGCCAAAACCATCTTAATGGACATAGTAGTAGCTGATATTCCACCAAAGTATGGTATGTTATTGTCTAGATCTTGGGGTGCAAAGCTTCAAGGATCCCTACAGTTAGACATGTTATATGCTACTATTTCATTATTTGGTCAACCAAAGAGACTATACAGAGAAACCTTAATGAAGTATGTAGTAAGTAGTCAAGAGAAACCTCAAAATTTCCTTATCTACTCAGTACATTCAGACATGGATTCTTTTATCCTATACAATGCTGAAATTGATCCCTCACACGAAAGGAAAGTTCTAACAGCTGAAACAGAAAAAAATTGCAAGTGACAAGTCTAGGGCCCGAATCCAAGAGATCTCATAAAATCATGAAACATCAGATAAACCAAAAGAAAATGAAAAACCAGATCTCCCTGCTAAACATATCCTTGAAACTCCAGATGCTAATTATAAACATGAAATCCTTTAGTACTTAGAATTTGATGGTTCTGTCAACAAATTAGGAGCAGGAGCAGGGGTCTGGGTGCACAATCTTCAAAACAATCATGTTGAAGGTCATGCCTATAGGTTAAACTTTAGATGCACTAATAATATGGCTGAATATGAAGCTCTGTTGCTAGGTCTTAAACTGCTGAAGAAATTGGGAGCAATTAGAGTGTCAGTCATGGGAGATTCTGATTTAATAATCCAACAGATAAAAGGGAAGTTCTTGACAAATGATCCCAGATTAAAATAATACAAAGGAATAGCCATAGAGATCCTCAACACATTTTTGGAAACTCAGCTTGCCAAAATTCCAAGAAAACACAACTTGCAAGCTCATAGCCTAGCAATGTTTGCCAGCACCTGTAAATTGTCATTTGAAACAAATCATCAATTCACAGCAGAAATTAGACACAGGCCAGCCATACCTGATAATTTAAAGAACTGGCAAGTGTTTGAAAGTGATAAACAGATCAACAATTTTTTGACCCTAGAAGAGGAATTTTCCAGCACTAACATAGATGTAGATACATTTAGTGAGTTTGATCCAGCCAGTCAGATACAAATAGACATTTCAGCAAAAAATACAAGTCAAATGCTTCATTCAGCAAAATTCACCAGAAAGGAAATTCAAGAGCTCAAAAAAACAGATGTTGATGAGATTATTGAAGGAGAAACTGAAATTATAAATTTGAAAGACAACAATTTGCCCAAAGGATTAACTCCTTTGAAAGATCTCTTTGATTTCAATGATATTCCAAAGAAACCCCAAATGGAACCTCCAAAAGCAGACATTGAGGACTACAACATAGGAACTGAAGAGAATCCAACAATGATAAAATTGTCCAAATCTTTGCCCCCTGATCAGAAGCTGAAGTATGTTGAACTGATCAAAGAATTCCAAGATGTTTTTGCCTGGAGCTATGAAGACCTAAAATCTTATGATACCTCTGTAATTCAGCATACAATACCCCTCAAGGAAAATCAAAAACCATTCAAACAAAAGCTTAGAAGAATCAACCCTGTTCTCCTTCCTTTAATTGAAAAAGAAATCAGACGAATGCATGATGCAGGGATAATTGCTCCAATCAAATTTTCAGAATGGGTGTCTAATTTAGTGCCTACAAGGAAGAAAACAGGAGAAATCAGGTTATGTGCTGACTTAAGAAATTTAAAGAAGGTTTCTTTGAAGGACAATTACCCTTTACCCAAAATGGATCATATTTTACAAAGGGTAGTAGGTGCTTCTAGGATTTCACTTTTGGATGGGTTCCCAGGTTTCAATCAGATTCTAGTTCATCCTGGTGACCAAGAAAAAACAGCATTTACAACATCATGGGGTACATTCAAATATGTTAAAATTCCTTTCGGAATTAAGAACGCGAGGGCAACCTTTCAACGAACCATGGACATAGCTTTTGCAAAAGAGATTCATGATTTTCTGGTTGTATATCTAGATGACCTCACTGTGTTTTCTAGATCAGATCAGCAACATTTGGATCCTTTGAAACAAATGTTCCTAAAATGCAGAAAATATGGTATATCATTGAATCCTAAAAAATCTATGTCTGGTAGACTAGAAGAAGGTAAACTCTTAGGTCACATCATCTCCAAAGATGGCATCAAAATTGACCCTACTAGAATTGAAGCTACTCTCCAAATACCTCACCCCAGAAATGTCAAAGAGCTTCAAGCTTTCTTAGGGAAGATTAACTTTTTGAGAAGATTCATATCCAGTTTGGCTAAACTAATAAGATTGTTGAACAACATGTTGAAGAAGGATTCAAAGGTTAAATGGACAATGGAAGCCAGACAAGCATTTGAAGAAATAAAAATGGCTTTAACCAGAACACTAGTCCTTACAAGTCCAAAATTCGACAGAGACTTCATAATTTTCTCATTTGCATCAGAACACACTATAGCAACTGTTTTACTTCAAAAAGATGATCAAGGATCTGAAAAACCCATAGCCTTTTTCAGTAAAGCACTCAGAGATGCGCCTCTGAATTACAAAATGATGGAAAAACAAGCCTTTGCACTTGTGAAAGCCATTCAAGATTTCAGAGTCTACATATTGTATTCACATGTAGTAGCTTATGTGCCAAATGTTGTTGTAAAAGACATCTTGACTCGGGATGGAATTGAAGGCAAACGAGGTAAATGGATAGCTAAAATATTGGAGTATGACATTGAAATAAAACCTACAAATATGGTAAAAGGACAGGGATTGGCTAAACTCATGACTGAAACAAACTTTCAAGCCCTGGACATTAATGAACTGGATAATGAACAGGAGATGGCGACTCCACAAATCCGCCAGGCCTTCTTAGAATCACCTTGGTATGCTGATATAATTCATGTATTATTAAACCTGCAGACTCCTACAGGGTTATCCAGAACAAAGAAAATATTTTTAAAAATGAAAGCTTCAAAATTTTGTATTTTAGATGGTGTTCTTTTTTGGAAAAATCATGAATGAATTTTATTGAATTGTTTGATAAAAGAAGAAGCTGACAAAGTTCTCAAAGAATTTCATGCAGAGGACTGCGGTGGAAACCTGTACTGGAAATCAACTGCAGATAAAATCCTAAGAGCTGGATTTTATTGGCCATCATTGTTCGCTGATGTAAAGAAGTTTGTCATTGTTTGCCACAAATGCCAAATTTTTGAAGGCAAAAGGAAGCTGTTACCCTTGCCACTGAAACCAATTGCCACTGAAAAACCTTTTCAAAAATGGGGTTTAGACTTCATTGGAGAAATCCATCCTCCCTCTTCTGGCCAACACAAATGGATCCATACTGCCACAGACTATTTCACCAAGTGGATAGAAGCCATCCCTGCTAGACAAGCCAATGATACAGTTATCATAGGATTCTTAGAGACCAATATCTTGTCTAGGTTTGGCTGTCCTGAAAAAATCATAACCGACAATGTTGTTGCCTTCAAGTCCAAGAAACTGATAAATTTTTGCAGCAAATACCATATCACTTTAGGCCATTCCACAGCCTATTACCCTCAAGGTAATGGTCTAGCTGAATCCTCCAATAAAAGCCTGATCAATATTATTAAGAAACTGTTGGAAGAGAACAAGAAAAAATGGCACAAGAAGCTTACAAATGCACTATGGGCAGACAGACTAACTACAAAGAGATCTATTGGAACTAGCCCTTATGAGTTAGTATATGGCATGGAGGTTGTGTTTCCTTCATGTTTAGGAGTTCCTATGATGAAATTTCTACAAGAAGCTCAGGTGGAACCCAATGCTATTCAAAGAAGAATAAATCAGACCATCCATTTGCAGCAGACCAGAAAAGAAGTGCACCAAAGATCCCAAGTGTTACAAGAAAAGCTCAAGAAAATATTTGATAAAAGGACCAAAGCAGAAGACTTCTACATTGGAGACAAAGTTCTGAGGTGGGATTCCAAGAGAGAAGACAAAGGAAAACATGGGAAGTTTGACTCCCTGTGGAAATGGCCATTTATCATCCATGCATTGCAAGGCAACAATACTTACTTTCTAAAAAGCCTAGATGGTACAGAAACAGAAGAAGGACCAATGAATGGTCGAATGCTAAAGCATTATTTTGATCCAATATTTTGATATATTCTGACTCTAACATGTACATAAAGAATTTCAGGATCGAAAAGCTTGAAAAAATGATCATATTGTTCAATTCAGCAGTGAGATGAGGAGGAAAGTGCAGAAAATTTTGACAGCAGTGAAGTAACTTTATCATTTTTTATTAGCCTCATTTCAGTTTATCAAAAATTACAGAAGAAGATTTGGGAGAAGACAACATAAGATCAAATAGTCGAAGTGAAAACTATCCAAAACAGATGTACAGTTGCCTGAATCGGCTTAAGAATAGTGTATATATTTTACAGCATCCTTTTGTACAGTTTCTACATTCAGCAAAGGAGGATTTCAGAGCATAGTAAAAGGTATTCACAAGGCTCTCTGACCTGTTGTTCTTGACTTTCTACCAGGGAAAGCCATCCCCAAGTGGAGCCAGTGTTATACTCCTATAGTAATAGGTGTCATATTTCATGATTGACTGGTTGAGCTCTATAATATGTTCATCCTTTTCTTGCTGTAAATGTTTCCATATTATCAAAAAATCAAAAAAAAAATAAAAAATGTAAAGAGGGTATACCCTAAAATAAAAATCAAAGGGTGAAAAAAATAAATGGTCAAAAGAAAAAATGAAAAGAAATGAACCCCAAATAAAATACCAGGAAAGTGTGCAAGTCCAAATGCCACTAGTCTTTCATTTTCTGTAAATAAAGCATTGTGTGCAACTTGTCAAAATCATGCCACAGTTGATGAATGGCCAAATAGCTTATTCTTGGCCAGTTCATGTTTGAATTCCATGTTTTAGAGATAGAGAATAAAAATCTGTCCAAACTGTTTAATCTTGGCAGATAAGTAGATAGATAGAGAAACAAAGGAGATCAACTATCTAATCTAAGCCCTTGGAAGAAATAAGTGTAGACTTAGATAGGCTTATCATGCAAATAAAAGAAAATTGATGAGGGTTTGCCAGTCTAAGTGCACCCAAAAGAAAGAAGAAAAAATTTTAGGCAAAGTAGGCAGGGTAGGTAGACTGGTGTTGCAGAATGAGACTTGTGATAAATTTTGTCTCTCAAAATGTTAATCTTACCTCTATCACAGGTACCATGGCAGATATTTTTTGGAGCAGCTCAAGCGAGGCATGACTAACTCCCCTTCATACTATTTCCCCAATCACTTATTAATTTCCCCCAATGATATTAAGATCTGCTTAATATCGCCAAACTATCCTCCATAAATCATTCATCTCGTTTCATGAGAAGTGCCTAAGTAAAACCCTTTTACTTAGGAAAATGTACAAATATCACATAAACCCTTGTTTTCCCTTTTTTGCCTAAGTGTTTTAAACATTATTACTTAGCGCTTTTATATTTTCATAAGCCATATTAACTATTAACCATTATTATATAAAGATCCCATACTTTACTTCCCAATCTCGTATTGTATATAAAATATATTTCCCAAATATTACTATCCCCGCCCTCGGTTAACTATAACCATAGCATTGTACAAAGAAGGGATTAAAGGTTTATCTAAAACCTTTTATTAACCTTCGCGCTCATAAGGAATTAATTAACCTTTGGTTAGTTAATAATCTAACCCCGATAACCAATGAAGTCAGCCCCGACGCATTAAAAAACTTTGATTTATTGTGTCGATCCCGCGCCTTAACCATCCGCCATCTCCACTGAGCGCCCACCGTTCGATCGGCGCCCTCACATCCGACGGTCCGCATCTATTTCGCTAGCCCTCCACCGCTGACATTAAGTCTCGGGGAACCAGCGGTATTGTGCCTGTATCAAGGACATGTGGCGCGCTCCCGGGTTGTTCGTTGCCCCTCCACCCAAAACCACCCAAGCCTGAATGTTGTGCGGGCAAAACAGCTTACTGCCCTCCCGCTGACCCTTCGCTAATGTCATCCATACCGTATCCCCGATGACGTCATGTTGACATCATCTGTCCTTTAAACCAAAATTTCCCGCCAAAAATCATTTTTGTTCAATAAAGGGTAAAAAAGGCCATTTTGTTATGTTCTTCAACATATGGCGCTCCGCGCTCTCCAGGTACTAAAATCAACTGAGTTCACCGTTTTTTGTTTCGACCGCCAACAGACTAGAAAGCTCTAGTGTCAGCGCCGCGACCAGTCTTTCAACCTGCACAGTACGTTTTCTTCCTCTTTTAACATAGTTTAAAGCAAACAGATGGATTTACAAAGCTTGTAGAAGAGTGAAACCGACATATACAAAGATATTTTGGGCTAAACATCGACAGATATGAACAAAGAAAACAGGGTACGCAACAAGTCAAAGAGTATCAGAGGAGCGTTAAAAGTGTATTAGTGCAGAATTAAAGGCAAATCAAGTCAGAATTAATGAGTATCGAAGCCGACTAAGATAATCAGATCAGAAGTTAAAGAACAGTTAAGGCAAACAGTCGGAAAAGAGCTACAAAGGACACCTACAAGCCGAACCCTAAAGAGCCAGCCTCCAACACAGCATAAGTTAGTTGTTTCTACTTTGCTTGTAAATCACTTTAGGTTAAACTTAGATATTATCTCACAGCTTTGATGAGATACCTGTTGTACATGTTTTGTTGTATAAATACCCCCTCCATTAGAGTTTTGAAGAGGTTGGGTCTGTGTATATTTCTTAGACTTTGTTGTAATACTGAACTTTTGGAATAAAAAAGTTGTTGGAATCGAACTGTTGTCTGGCTTACTAGAAGAAGAATTGATGCAGAGGACTTGTCACAGAATTCCTGAATCAACCCATGGATCAATGAGTACTTTCTACAGTTTCTTGTCTGTTATATCATCTGTGTTTCATAAATCTGAATGATAAAGCAAAAGATTAATTCAGAATTTGCTTGAATGCACTCTGTTTTCAGTCTTTATTATTCTCTGTGTTTTCTTTAGAATTAGTATAAACAGTGAATTCTTAATTGCTCCTCTTTTTCCTGATTCTTTCATGTGCTTATTTGCTAAGGAATTCTTAATCGCTCCTTAACAGTAATCATCCATTTTCCCTCTGTCAATATGTTGAAGGATTCTTAATTTCCCTTCATCCGTTTGAGTCAATTCCATATGATTCCAGCCTTTAATTGTTCCATGTTTGACTAACTTGCTCTGTGATTCCATCTTCTGTTAGAAACCAAATCTAGAAAGCCTGTTTCTTTGACTCCATCATGCCCAATGGACTGAACTCTTCAGTTTCACCTCACTATTCTATTGAATCTCACCACCCAAACTCAAAACAAAACCCTTGTACTTCATAACTAGCCTAATATCTTTCAAAACAAAGCTAAATCATAAAGGGAGAGCCCTCTCTGGATGCAGATTGGTTAGAATCTATATCTAAAAGATTGGTTTGTGGTTACCTCGGCCGTATTCCCTTTCTTACAACTTTTGGGAACAAACTGAGTGATAACACAATGGAGGTAGCAATAGGCAGGTTCATGGTCAAATTTGTTGCTTTAAGGCAAAAAGGTCTACCTAATCCATTGGTGATTAATCACAGTTTGATGCCACATGAAGACTATGATAAAAGAATCAGAGAAGTGGCAAAGGAACAAACCAACAGTTCCTCCATGAAAGGGATGCCTACAGAAAAAGTCCTTTACCAGGCTTTTGAGAACCTTTTTTACCTCCAACATGAGGTAAAACATCTTTTTGTAAATAATCCCAATTTTGCAAAATGCACAGAAATTGATGAAGTCTACAAAAGAATGGTAAATATTAAATTACCAGATGCAAAGACTTGGGAAAAATTGAATGATTTACTGTAAAAATGCAAGGTAAACAGTGAATACAGAGCAGTGAAACAAAAACATCAGATCAGCTAAGTCAAAGAGTATCATATGAAAAACAGAGTTTAAAGATTAAAAGTATCAGTCAAAGGGCAAAGTAAAAGGACAGCCAGCGTAAAGCAATAGCCAAAGAGAGAAAACAGCAAAAGATCAAAACAGCAAACAGCAAAATCAATAAAAGAAGGGACAAATAGCCTTTTAGTCTCCTATATGTCTCTATCTTCTTGCATGAAGATATTTTATTTCCCTTGAATAATTCCTAAAACAGTTTAGGATATTTTGTTAATAGTTTTTTGTATAGATACTTCATAATTCGAAGTATAGTGTGTGGATTGCTGAACATTTCTATAGTCATATTGATCTGAAAACATGAGGGTTTATTGTAAACATTTTCAAGTCAGCAGACTGGATTGAGTAATAAGGGCATTGCATTACAGGGTTCGTGTGTTGGACCACTTCAGTGAAGTATCTTTCATTTGTCAAAGTGTTATTTTTTTAAGTATCTCACAAACATACATGTTTTTTCCAATTTGAATGAAATAATTGGAATGTTACTAGAGAATTTGTTTAAGTACAATTTGTCTTGAACAGTTATTCATTTTTATGTTTTCTTCTGATATCCAAAGTAGGGAATTCTTCATTGCTCCCTAGTTTTGATTGACCTCTTTCATTTCACTCATTATCCAGTTTGAGGAATCCTTAATTTCTCCTTGACCCCGATTGAGAAACCACTTCACCATCCAGCCTAAAAGATCTTAATTTACTCAACTACCTTGCCCTATGAACACTATCTTTAGAACTTGATTCATTCATGTTTTCTTGACATTTAGACTCCATGGCCCAATGGTAAAAAGACACTTATCTATCCATCTGAATCAGTGATTCCACCACCAAATCAAATCAAAACCCAATCAAGCTTAAATAACTAACCTAAAATCAATTAACTCAACAAACTTAAATCATAAAGAGAGAGCCCTCTCTGAGCATTAGGAAGGCTAGACCCTAATCTCAAAAGTAGGTTTGTGGTTACCTCTATTATTTCTTTCATGACAACTCTGGGAAATTTTAAAGTGATAACAATGAGAATATATCCATCCATCAATATTGCAAAGAGAAGCTCCAAGACAAGATAGCAGTATTTCCAACACATCAAAATGCATCCAAAACATCCAATTTTGTCCAACAGTTTTAGGTTTGAATTATTTTTACAAGAGATCGAAATCCAAGTGATGATGTCCAACACAAAGGAGGCCTCTTATATTTATATGAGGCTCCTCAAGTTCTAATTTGTCTTATTTGGCCTAATCAAGCCCCTAATAATATTTTATTATGCAAATAACACCTCTTTTGGTGACAAGCCCACTAAATAGCTCAATAATTGAAAAAGAAGCCATCCAAAGCCAGCTGCAATGATATAATAATGGTCAAGAGGGTCATTGGAAGGTCTGAATAATTCCTCAAAGTGCCATGATGAAAAGGGCTCCAAAAATGATCATCAAGAGGGTGGCCCCTTGATTTCCAAGCAAAACATCATGTGGTTCTCCAAAGTGGTTGTGGGGCACAATCAATGGTCTCATGGATCTCTAATGGCTCAATAACAAGTCGATGCTCCACTCGTGAGGGCTAGAAAATAATAAATTCCCTCTCGTGTCTCTTCAGGTGAGACAAAACCTCATCTAGTCCCTAGATTAGCTGCCAAGTGTTAGGTGCAAATGTGTGGTCGATTGGGCAACGTGGTCCAAGTGCATCATCAACTTTGTATGGATGGGGCACGAACAAGTAATGTGTGGTGTTGAGAAGCCCATGGCATGGTAATCAACGCTCTATTGTGGTGGAAGCCCATGGCTATCAACGCTCACCCTAAAAGTGCCATTATGACCCTCTAGAGGGCTTGGATCCTGTATAGGGAGGCCAAGCCCAAGATGGAGGCCCAACTGCAATATTTTATAAGATCCAATGTGTCTCCTCACCTTCTATTACAACAATCCATTAGTGTAATTAAATAAATAAGCTTTCTAATCATGGGAAAAATTGGACACTTTATAGTGGCATTCCCTTCCAAATGGGCTTCAAAATCTATAGGTGTTACATTGCTTGATAGGAGAGGCTAATAAAGGACCCTATTAGGTGGTTTCAACCTCTAAAGGAGTGACAAGTCCATGGTACATCAATCAAATGGCAGGTGTCATGTGAAGTGGTGATGGAACAGAGTGGAGCAATAGGGAAGGCTCCAAGCCACATGCCATGGTACAAGGGTAGCTATAATGAAGGAAGCTCGCCCCAGCTTTTGTTTTTCCACCCTTCTTCATGTCTTTTTCATTTTATTGATTTTTGTTTCTTTTACCACTCAGGGATCCAAGGGATAAAAGCATGATGTGTATGATATAACAGTGATTAACCCCTTAAGGTTGGGCAATCCATTGCCCACCAGAGGTTGGGACAATCATAGGTTCCTTAATGATGCAAGGGGCACTCATAAGGGGCCCTAGGAACCAAGGTGATGGCCATAATGATAGGGGGTAGAGCTAATGTATGGATTTTGCCCACACACTAAATTTTTATGTCTCTACCATCTTTTGCATTATGTGGTGCATTTATTGTTTTAAATGGCCAAATTATGATTTTATCTTTATTTTTAGCTGCATCAACCTTCAGGGAATCGTTTCAGGCCCGACCCAAAGTGTGGACAAGGGAAAGGGGAGACTAACACCTTGTGGATCCAATGGAAAAATATGGACCAGAATGAGAAAAGTGTGAAAAGGGGTTATAATGAGCAGAGGGAAGTGAGATATATAGTGTTGGGAAGCAGGACCACGCAACCAAAATCAAGGTTTCCCATGTAGTGCCATTCCTAAAGCTGATAACCAATAGAGGAGATCCTATGGGACTAAAATACAAATTTAACCCCCAAGTTGGGACAAGGGAACAAAAGTGAATTCAAAGTCCATTATTTTTTTTGAATCCCCACGCTAATCCATATCCATATGTGCCTAAGAAAAGTAAGCATAAACACCCAATTACATAATGAAAAGTCATACCTTTGGGGTTGGAAGGCCCACCTTCAAACATACGATCATAACAGATGGGTGAGGGCACACAATGGTTGGCTCAAGTGGCAGGGAATGGTGGAACATCCATAGTTTTAAAAATCAACCAGCTTGAACTGGAAACTCGTCAAATCGGCCAGTTCATTGGCCAACCGGGTCAAACCGGCACAAAAACTCGATTCAAGCCTCCATTTTGCCCGAAAACCAGAAAAATCGACCCTAACCGACCATTTTATGGTCAAATCAGTCGATTTCATCCTAACCTAGCCAGTTCATTGCCAAGGCCACAGTGGACCCACAAGACGCAGTTTAGGAAAGTTCCAAGGTGCTTTGGAGGAAAAATAAGAGTTGTTTCCCTCCAAAAACATCGTCTCCAAGCCTTTAAAAGGAGCTTACCCCTCTCATTTGTCTCACACGTCTCATTTGGAGTTTTTGTGAGTTTGATTGGGAGCGTGGAGAGTGTTGAGGTTTCCCTGGAGTAGTCATCTTGGAGGTGTGGAGTTGAGTTGGAGCTATTTTGGAGATAGTTTGGAATTGTCAATAGAGTTGGCATCTTCAAGAGGAGGCTAAGGAAGCTAGTTTGCATTTCCAGGTAAGGATTTCCACTTGAAAAATTCCTCATTTCGATATTGTCCATGTATTAAACTTTTTTGTGTTCTATGCTATCAAATCTATAGTTCTATGCTATCGAATTTTGTAGGCTACAATGTGCATTTTTTTCCCTAAATTTAGCTTTAGTTTTCCATTTTTCTTAGCTCTAATGTTTTTTTAAATGGCAGATTTCTTTGCAAATTTTAAATATTTCAAGCCAACATGGCTCTAGAAGCCAAGGATAGTGCATGGGCTCATTGTGATTTGAGTGATGGAAAAATGATATGCAGATTTTGCAATAAATCTATTGGACGTGAGGGTATTATCAGATTGAAACAACACTTCGGATAAGAGGCCAAGTAAAGCCATGTGAAGCACCAAATGAAGTGTTAGGTCATGTTAAGGTAAAATGCCTTTCCAAGTTTGAAAATTTCGAGGAGAATAAGGCTAGGTAGAAGGCCATCCAAGATGAAATTACAAGGAACAGGGAATTATTAGAAGCCAAGAAAGAGAGTGGGTATGATGATTATGAGATTCAAAACTCCTCTTTTATCCCTTCCACCAATGACCCCTTTCACTATGTTCCTCTTTCTCTTGGCCAACAATCAAAAGGAACAAAGAGAACAAACATCCAAAGCTATTTCTCATCCTCTGCGACCATTGTCTCTGCTGATCCTACTTCCTCCCAACCAAGTCGTCAACCCACTTTGGATCAGCATTGGAAAAACAATGCAAAGAAACTTCTTATCAATACATTATTACTATAATGGTATGATGCAGATATCCCATTTAATGTTGCTTGCTCACCTTATTACCAAGCTATGTGGGACTATGTTATAGCTGCAGGAAAAGGCTTCAAAGGCCCTAGTATGCATGATTTGAGGGGATCTCTTTTGCAAAAAGAAATTTCTTCCATTGATTATTATTTGATTGTCTATAGAGAGACATGGATCAAAAAAAGTTTTTCCATCACGTCAGATGGATGGACCGAAGGAAAAAGCCGCACTATCATTAATTTCTTTGTTTTTTTCCCTCAAGGAACCATGTTTTTTAGATCAGTTGATGCATATGATAAGGTGAAAGATGCAACCCTTCTATTTGAGCTTTTGGATAACATTATTTAGGAAGTGGGGGAGAAGAATGTTGTGCAGGTCATCACAGATAATGTCTCAAACTATGTTCTTGCTATAAATATGCTTGAGTCCAAATATAAGACCATATTTTGGACTCCATGTGATGTACATTGCATAGACATCATGCTTGAGGACATAGGCAAAGTGAAGTGGGTAAAAAACATCGTAGATCATGCCAAGTGCATTAAAAAATACATTTACAACCACTCATGGGTATTGCCTAATGATGAAAAACATTGGGGGCAAAGAGCATGTGAAGCCTGTAATTACGAGATTTGAAACTCACTTCCTCATGTTGCAATGTCTTAATTTTCAACAAAAAACCCTTGTAGAAAATGTTTTCTTATGATGATTGGACTGAATCTTTGTGGGCTCGTAGACGAGATAGCAAAGACAGCAAAAAAAATGTTTTTGGCAATTATTTTTGGAAAAGGTCTGCAGATCTTGTGAAAATTATCGAGCCCCTTGTTAAGATGCTAAGGATGGTAAATTGACCATGTGCTACATATATGAGGCTATGGATCAGGCAAAGGAGAAGATACAAGCACCTTACAATGATAGGTTAGCTAAATATGGTCATATATCAGAGATCATTGATAACAGATGGAACAATTAACTCCATCATCTTATACATGTAATTGGGTATTTTTTGAACCCAAAGTATCATTATAAAGCTCGGCTAGGAAATTTGCAAGATGGGAAGGTCAGAGCTAGATTGATTGATTGCTTGGAGTGCACAGTCCCTATCCATGCAGACCAGTTCGAAATACATAAACAACTTACTATTTTTAGTGTGGCAGTTGGTATTGTTATCACCCCAAGAAACTCACCTAGGTTGTATATCAGTGATGCTCGGGAACATTACAAATTCAACAAAAATGTAGGATAAATGGTGGATGAATGAAAGAAATGTTGCATATTCAAGCCAGATAACCACTTCTACTATGATTGACCCCAAACATGGGTGAACACCCCCAGACCACAAAGCTTTTAACCACCAATTACTCACAGTTTTAGAGACAATGTGATGATGGAGAACACTGATCACACCAGCAGATGCATAGGACCCTGTGATGGCCAGCTGCAACAAGATTAAAGGTCTGTAAATCTGTTTTCTAATACACATACATGATGACAACTCTCTGGCATTAAAACAAAAGAAACCTGCAAGAAAATTAAAGGATACATGCTAAATCCTAACACAGAGGTGGGATGACAGCCCCTCTAATGCTAAATATTAACAGCACATGAAATAATGCAGAACAGGAACAGCCTAGAACAGAGAAGAAGCAGTGGAGAGTGAGAAATCAACAGCAAAAGAAGCTTGTATTAGCTGGAAATGCAGACCAGAAGCTGCAGGTTACAAAGTAGTTACAGTCTCCAGAAGTTGAAGCTTGCAACAGAATAACACTCATACAACCCTCATCACGTATTTCTTCTGAGTATATATAGAATCTGTTTACAAAATATCTCTGCTAGGCTATGCGTGGAGGTGTCTTAATGGATCACCAACCACATTCAGAATTTGATATGGGTCCTCTGATACATTCTGACTGTTTTAATTAAGAAAGTTGACATTCTCTGATATTTTGGTGTCCTTTCAGAGCATATGGGATATAATGTGTACAATGCTCCATAACTGATTTATATCTTGATCTGCTTGAAGTTGTCATTCTTGTCCTTTACCGTGGTGTCTTTTAATTCAGGTAGCTGAGGAATTAATGTGCAGAGAAAGCCGGATCATCTCTTGCTTCTTCGCGCGCCCAAAATTGGCCAAAAAAAACAGCAATATACATCAAGAATGGACGAAGGGCGGAGGGGAAACACTGGTCGTTGGATGGAAAAAAGGACGGCCAAGCTCTGTTTGCAATGGCATATCAGGAGTATACGGGAGCAGAGCATCGCGGAACGTCGGATCATACATATGGACGGATGGGATTAGTTTATGGAGGCTATCGAGCGTTGGACGATCATGTTAGATGAGGGTCGTCAGATCATGATCAGGGAGATCCGACGGTTGACGGGCGACAGAGATGTGTGCGCGTTAATCAGCGGGAGAAGGGTACGGCGGCGGTAAGTGGTTTCCCCGCACCACTTACCCGAGCTCGGCAGTTTTCGTACAAGCGGGTATGATGCAATAATATGAAGACGCGTGTCTGACGGGACGGCAGGGAAACCACCTTTCCCGGGAACTAACGGGTGTGCAAGTCTGCGGAGCGGGGAAAGCAACTATTGTCAGATGATATGGTAGGCGCGATCGGACGGTCGAGGATTAACGTGCACGTTAGGACGATGTGACAACTATGGGCCCGCCGAATTATATAATTTTAATTATATGCGCGGCTATAATGTGTTAAATTGCTAGGGCCCGGAAGTAAATAAATGAAATCTCATGTGGGGTTTTAAAGGTTTTACTCAAAAAGAAGCCTGGGAGCCCGAACAAAGGGTTTATGAGGGGAAAAACAAGGACAAAGGGGAAGGAGGAAACGGAGGAATAAGGGGTTAAGAGAGCATATTACAAATGAAAGGGAGAGATAAAACCAACTGCTGCAAACCCTTTCCAACCCAAACCAGCATTGCTTGACCTGACTTCATCCATTCAAATGTTGCAAACTATAGCAGACCTAACACTTACCAATTAATGTTATCACCCGAAGAAATTCACCTAGGTTGTATATCAGTGATGCTCATGAACATTACAAATTCAACAAAAATGTTGGATAAATGGTGGATGAATGAAAGAAATGTTGCATATTCACGCCAGATAACCACTTCCACTATGATTGACTCTAGACATGGGTGAACACCCCCAGACTACAAGGATTTTAACCACCAATTACTCACGGTTTTAGAGACAATGTGATGATGGAGAACACTGATCACACCAGCAGATGCACAGGACCCTGTGATGGCCAGCTGCAACCAGATTAAAGATCTGTAAATATGTTTTCTAATACACAGACAGGATGACAGCTCTCTCGAATTAAAACAACAGAAACCTGCAAGCAAATTCAATGATACATGCTAAATCCTAACACAGAGGTGGGATGACAGCCCCTCTAATGCTAAATATTAACAGCACATGAAATAATGCAGAACAGGCACAGCCTGGAACAAAGAAGAAGCAGTGGAGAGTGAGCAATCAACAGCAAAAGAAGCTTGTATTAGCTGGAAATGCAGACCAGAAGCTGCAGGTTACAAAGTAGTTACAGTCTCCAGAAGTTGCTTGCAACAGAATAACACTCATCTAACACTCGTCCAACCCTCATCACATCTTTCTTCTAAGTATATATAGAATCTGTTTACAAAATATCTCTTCTAGGCTATGCGTGGAGGTGTCTTAATGGATCACCAACCACATTCACAGTTTGATATGGGTCCTCTGATACATTCTGACTATTTTAATTAACAAATTTGACATTCTCTGATATTTTGGTGTCCTCTCTGAGCATATGGGATATAACGTGTACAATGCTCCATAACTGATTTATATCTTGATCTGCTTGAAGCCGTCCTTCTTGTCCTTGACCGTGGTCTTTGAATGCAGGTAGCTGAGGAATTAATGTGCAGAGAAAGCCGAATCATCTCTTGCTTCTTCGCGTGCCCAAAATTGGCCAAAAAACACAGCATTATACATCAATAATAGACGAAGGGCGGAGGGGAGACACTGGCCGTTGGATGGAAAAAAGGACGGCCAAGATCTGTTTGGAGTGATATCAGGAGTATATGGGAGCAGTGCATCGCGAAACGTCGGATCATACATATGGACAGACGGGATTAGTTTATGGAGGCTATCGAGCGATGGACGATCATGTTAGATGAGGGCCGTCAGATCATGATCAGGGAGATCCGACGGTTGACGGGCGACAGAGATGCGTGCACGTTAATCATCGGGGGAAGCGTACGGCGGTGTAAGCGGTTTCCCCACACCGCTTACCCGAGCTCAGCAGTTTTCGTACAAGCGGGTGCGATGCAATAATATGAAGATGCGTGTCTGACGGGACGGCAGGGAAACCGCCTTTCCCGGAAACTAACGGGTGTGCAGGTCTGCGGAGCGGGGAAAGAGACTATCGTCAGATGATACAGTAGGAGCTATCGAACAGTCGAGGATCAACGTGCATGTTAGGATGATGTGATAGCTATGGGCCCACCGAATTATATAATTCTAATTATATGCGCAGCTATAATGTGTTAAGTTGCTAGGGCTCGGGAGTAAATAAATGAAGGCTCATGCGGGGTTTTAAAGGTTTTACACAAAAAGAAGCCCAGGAGCCCGAACAAAGGGTTTATGAGGGGGAAAATAGGGGTAAAGGGAAAGGAGGAAACGGAGGAATAAGGGGTTAAGAGAGCATAACACAAATGAAAGGGAGAAATAAAACCAACTGTTGCAAACGCTTTGCAACCCAAACCAGCATTGCCTGGCCTGACTTCTTCCATTCAAATGTTGCAAACTCTAGCAGAGCTAACACTGGCTCCTTCTGGGGATGAGATCCTCCCCGTGAGGTCTCAAGAACCTGCAGACCAATGCCTTTCCAGCTGAAAACAAATTATCCAAAATCCCTAGTGTTCCATTGGGCATGGAGTCTAGCTAAGCCGACACTGCAACTGATAAAATGAAATATTTACAACTTTTAAGGCCAAAGACATTAAATCATATAATTTTTCAGAAAACGCCCATTAACTGGGCCATTGAAAACTGTCTCTCCTCCCATACTTTTCAGTATGAAGGTGTTGTTCCCTTGAACCTGTGAAATGATGAAAGGCTTTATCCAAAAAGCATCAAATTTCCCATGATTGCCTTTCTTTTCCTTCAGTGCATCCCATTTTGAAACCAAGTCACCAATCTGAAAATTATTTGTTTTTGCCTTCTTGTCAAAGGCTTCCTTGATCCTTCTCTGATGTGCTGCAGCCTTTTCCACCAGTTGTTCTCTAATCTGATGTAACTCTGTCAAATCAGTGATTCTTCTTGTTATGTCTTCTTACTCATCTTGCTCTTCTTGAAGGAATTTTTCCACAGGGAGAGTTAAATGAATTGGGAATACAACCTCAGTGCCATACACAAGATTGAAAGGAGAATTCCCTGTGGATTTCTTGATGGTCACTCTGTCAGCCCACAGTGCATACTTGAGCTTTGAATCCCAATTCTTTTATTGTTCTCTAACATAATTTTTAATTATCCTGATCAGATTTTTATTAGAGGATTTTGCAAGACCATTTCCTTGAGGATAGTATGAGGTGGATTGAACCAGTTTAATACCCATTGAATCACACATTTCCACCACTTCTTTAGCCCTAAAGGTTGTTGCATTATCTGTTATTAATTTATGTGGACAACCAAATCTGCTGAATATATTCTCTGTTAAAAACTTGATGACCACACTATGATCAGCCTTCCTTGTAGGGACTGCTTCAATCCACTTAGTAAAGTAATCAGTGGCTACTAATATCCACCTGTGCTGGCCACTGGAATGTGGATTGATTTCTCCAATGAAATCCAAGCCCCATTGCTGAAAAGGTCCTTTTGCAACTATTGGTCTTAGGGGCAAAGATTTCAACTGTTGTTTTCCTTCAAATCGTTGGCACCTGTCACAAGATTTAACAAAAGAAAATACATCAGAAAATAAAGTGGGCCAAAGTACCCAGCTCTGGGAATTTTGTGCGCAGTGGTTTTCCAATAATGGTGCCCTCCACACATGCTGGAATGAAACTGCTGCATGAATTCTACTAATTGTTCTTTATCCAAACACCTTAAAAATATTCCAGATGGATCCCTCCAGTAGAGCAGATTTTCCATAATGCAAAATTTTGCTGCTCTAATTTTTAAAGCTCTAGCTTGACTTGTGCTTAAACCTGAAGGGATCTCTCGCTTCAGCAAGAAATTAATTATTTCAGCATACTAGTTACATGAAGCTAGATTCTCGGCCACTGACTGTTTTCTCTCTGTTTCAGCTGCTTTTTCCTCTTCTGCCTGACCATTTTCTGCATTTGCAAATAGGAAATCAATGTCTAATGATCTGCAATTTTCCTCAGCCAATAACTTGGCAAGACCCTGACCTCTGACCAGCTTAGTGGGCTTCAGCTCTATATTAAATTCTATCATTTTTGCAATCCACTTTGCCCTTCTTCCATCAACATCAGGGTGAGTTAAGACATCTTTTATTGCAGCAGAAGGCACATATGCAATTATTTTTGAATGAAGGATATAAACTCTAAAATCCTTTAAGGATTTAATAAGAGCATATTCCTGTTTTTCTATAATATCATACCTTAGTTCAGCATCCCTCAAATTCTTGCTGAAAAATGCTACTAGATGCTCTGAACCTTCTTCATCTTGCTGCAATAAAATAGCTGCAATGGTGTCTTCAGATGCAAAAGAAAATGTGGAACTCCTCGCTGTAGTCTGGACTTATTAATGTAGGAGCCTCCATAATAGCATTTTTAATTGAATCAAATGATTTTCTTGATGTATCAGTCCATCTTACCTCTGATCCTTTCTTCAACATGGAAGTCACATGCTTAACCAATTCTGCAAAATTTGGAATGAACTTCCTTACAAAATTTATCTTACCCAGAAAGCATCGGATGTCCTTCTTTGATCTAAGGACATTCAAAGTTTGAATTGCTTTTACTCTTTCTGGGTCAATTTGAACACCTACAGCAGACATAATATGTCCTAACAGCTTGCCTTCATTCAAAGAAAATTGAGATTTCTTGGGATTGACTGAAATTCCAAACCTCCTGCACTTCAAGAATACTCTTTTCAAATGCTGTAAATGATTTTGATGGCTGCTAGAATAAACAGTTATATCATCAAGGTATATGAGGACAAATTTGTCCTTCTCTCCCACAAATGCTATATCCATAACTCTCTGAAAGGTGGCTCCAGCATTCATCAATCCAAATGGCATTTTGGCATACATAAAAGTGCCCCAAGGAGTGGTAAATGCAGTATTTTCTTGATCATTTGGGTGCACAACAATCTGATTGAAGCCTGAAAATCCATCCAAAAATGACATTACTTTGGCTCCTGAGACCTTCTGCAATAAATGCTCCATCTTTGGCAGAGGATAGTTGTCTTTCTTGGAGCATTTGTTCAAATTTCTGAAATCAACACACAGTCTGATTTCTCCACTCTTTTTCCTCACCGCCACTAGATTGGCCACCCACTGAGAATATCTAAAAGGTACTATGATCTTGGTAGCCAGCAACTTTTTAATTTCTTTTTCAATCAAAGGAAGAAGCATTGGATTTATTGGTCTCAACTTCTGTTTGAAAGGAACATTGTATTTTTCCAGAGGTATTTTGTGCTGAATTATGCTCTTATCATAAGTTTTCAAGTCACTATACTCCCAAGCAAACACATCAGCAAATTGCCTCATTAAATTGCAGTATTCAGCACTTTGATCAGCAGACAAATGAGTGGAAAAATTTACATACTTAGGCTGACCTGGACTTCCTATATCATGAAAACAGACTGCGTATTGGTCTTCTTTCTGAGCAGCCTTGCAAGGCACATCATTTTGGTCAAACCGTCTTTTTAGAGGAATTAGACCTTTAGGAATATGATTACTAGGAAGCTAGATAATGTTCTCTTTACCAATTTTATTCCTAAGCTGTGATTTGGGATTTTCTAACAAGACCTCATTTTCTTGGTCAATTTGCATTTCAGAAAACTCATCAATGACTTGCAAGAACCTATTTAACTCATCATCATCTTCAAAAACTTTTCAATGGTGGATATTATCAGGCAAGAAAGGTCTATATTTCACTTGGACTTCATAAACTAGTCTGGGAGGCATAGGAGGTATAAATAGACTAGCAGAAACAACAAGGAAATTAGCGAGCTTATTTTGAGCTCTAGAAATGTATGAAATACAGAAAAAATCAAAAGTATCTCTGACTCTCCATACCTCATCTTTGTATGCTTTTAGCCTTGGGTGCTTTGCTTGAAATGTTTTATTCACTTGCTGGATAATCAAACCAGCATCTCCAAATACCTTTATACTCTTGATTCCTCTGCCTTATGCTGCATTAAGGCCTAATAGCAGAGCCTCATATTCTGCTATGTTATTTGTGACTTGAAAAACCAGTTTGAAAAACAGTTGAATGTTTTCTTGTTGTGGAGATACCAACACCACCCCTGCTCTTACAGTCTCCCTGGAACATGCTCCATCAAAGAACATCTCCCAAACCTGAACTTCTTGCTCTTTCTCGGCCTGAAAAATTGGTTTCTTGAGCTACATTACGGCCTTCTGAGATTCTTCTATTTGGAGAATGCAAGCTCCAAAATCGGTGTCCACTGCATATATAGGATGATTTGTAGGATTCTTCTCATCACTGATGATATACGCCAGCTGTGCTTATCTGTACAATCTCCTGCTTTCTCCTCCAAAAACTGGGACAGTGGCATAAGATAGATGATTTTGTAGTGTCCCCCCTAGTCTCTTAATCCACCCTCTAGACAACAGCATGCCAAACTTAGGAGGGACATCTGCTACCACAATATCCATCATCATACTCTTCATGGGCAGCTTAGTTAAGGTAATGGCCAGATCTTTAATCAATCCAAGACATTTGACCTTCCTTGAATCAAAAAAAATAAATCATGATAGGGTCTAATGATATCAAGGCCTAACTCTTCCATGACAGCTTTAGGCATTAGATTGTGGCTGGCCCCTGTGTCTAGCAGGAAATTGTGGAGGATTTTATCATGAATGGTCAATGAGACATAAAAATATGGAGAATTATTATCAGCGGGTTCAATCATAGGGCTGAGCACAATGGCAGGTTTGTCATCTTGCAAATTAACAGAGTCTGTGGAGGCTTGTTTGGCTTCTAACTCAAGGGCTTCAAGGATAGGCTTCCTAAATAGTTCACTCTTCACCAGCGCAACCAGAGGCACAGATATTTTCAATTTCTGAACTTCTGACTCAAAGCTGAAAGAAGAAGATGATTTATCAGGAATTTTTACCTCTTGAACTAGAGCTTTGAGGATGACTGGATCAGCTGCTGGTCTTCTCTGCCTGCTATTCTGTGTTTCTGTTTGGACAGCAGCTCTTTGGGCAATATTCTCTTTGCCATTTTTTGCATTGGATCTTAGGTTATATTTCTGCTGGTCACCAGATTGTAAAACAGTTCCTCTGTCCCACTCCTGACTGTTTTGTTCTTGCAGTAAAGACTCTTCATACTCGGCCAATGTCAAAAATGCAGCACTTCCTTTATCTTCCATGCAGTGAATTTCATCCTCATCTTCTTCAAATTGTTCCTCCTCCATGACTACATTCTGAAAGGGAGCTTTAACTTTCTGTTCATCCTTTGTTTCTTTACCCCTCTACATAATTTGTAACTGCTCATTTGCTCTTTTGAATGGATTGGGGTTTCTTGGAGCAAATGTGTTCTGCTGCCTTGTTTTCCCTGAGTTCTGTTCCACTTTCAGCTTACAAATTTCAGCAGCCAATGACTCAATCATCTTAGTCATTTTGTCTAATTTAGGCTTTGAAGATGAACTAGAGGAAGTAGAAGCCTGACTTCTCTGTCTTCTCCTGTCAGCGTGACTTTTGAGCTTTTCAGCTGCCATAATATTGGACTTTACTTCTAAGGCTGCATCATGCATGTCTGTCAGCGTAGCACATCTCCTTTCTCTCAATAACAGGCAGAAATCAGATTCAAATGCATTGGCATAAGTGAGTTTGGCAGAGGTAGGAGTAGGCTTTACCTCAGCTGGTATCTTACTATACATTCGATTGAGTCTTTTATTAAAATCAGATATTGATTCACCATTTTCTCTCTTCAGATTACTAAACTCAATATGATAATACAGCAAGCCCTTTTTATCTCCCCATTGCTTCAAAAATGCATCATCTAATGCTTCAATATCTGTTATAGATCTCTGGGGTAATTCTCTAAACCACTTCCTAGCCTCTCCATCAAGGATCTGGACAAAAACTCTCATCCACACATCATTTTCACTTATATCTAAATTATCAGCATAACTGTAAAAAGATTCTAGGTGTTCTTCTGCTGTTACTCCCTCTGTGCCAGTGAATTTAGGCATATATTTTTGATATTCTCCCATAGGCATAGGATTTAAAGGCACAGGCAACACCAATGGTCCATATCTAGCAACTACAATTCTTTCTATCCTCGTAGGTGCTTGTTGTCCTGCCATGATTGGAATATTGGGAAGAATACTAGCAGATTGAGCAATAGGGAGCAATGTGATGGATGGCAGAGATAAAGGGATGTTTTGGACTGCAATGGAAGCTTTCTTTGGACTAAGATTCAAAGGGAAACTAACTGCACTAGGGGTTGTACTAATATATAAGGATTTTTCCTTATTAACAGTGTTGTGTTCTAATTCTTCGAACTGTAAATCTTCAGCAATGACTTTATCTTTCAGAGATGAATTAGATTTCGTAGGCTTACCTGATCATGATGCCCCTTTCTGTGAAGATTTCTTCGATTTAACAGTTCTTTCAGGTCCAGGCATTAGTTCAGCTGGTAATTTCTAAGGATTTCTTCGAGTGCGTCTCATAAACTGAGCCAAAACTTCAATGTGGAGTCGCCAAAGGTTGGTCTTCCTCCAATGGAGTTGCCAGACAGATGATTAGAACCAGAAACTTTGTTCAAGCCTTGTCTATCATCAAAGCTTGAAGCTGTGTCGTTCTCCCAGGGAAGCTGAGCTTCAATTCTCCTCTCCCCGGCAACGGCACCAATTAATGTTATCACCCCAAGAAACTCACCTAGGTTTTATATCAGTGATGCTCGGGAACATTACAAATTCAACAAAAATGTTGGATAAATGGTGGATGAATGAAATAAATGTTGCATATTCAAGCCAGATAACCACTTATACTATGATTGACCCCAGACATGGGTGAACACCCCCAGACTACAAAGCTTTTAACCACCAATTACTCACAGTTTTAGAGACAATGTGATGATGGAGAAGACTGATCACACCAGCAGATGCACAGGACCCTGTGATGGCTAGCTGCAACCAGATTAAAGGTTTGTAAATATGTTTTCTAATACAGAAATAGGATGACAGCTCTTTGGCATTAAAACAACAGAAACTTGCAAGCAAATTCAAGGATACATGCTAAATCCTAACACAGAAGTGGCATGACAGCCTCTCTAATGCTAAATATTAACAGCACATGAAATAATGCAGAACAGGCACAGCCTGGAACAAAGAAGAAGCAGTGGGGAGTGAGCAATCAACAGCAAAATAAGCTTTTATTAGCTGGGAATGCAGACCAGAAGCTGCAGGTTACAAAGTAGTTACAGTCTCCAGAAGTTGAAGCTTGCAACAGAATAACACTCATCCAACCCTCATCACATCTTTCTTCTTAGTATATATGCAATCTGTTTAAAAAATATATCTGCTAAGCTATGCGTGGAGGTGTCTTAATGGATCACCAACCACATTCACAGTTTGATATGGGTCCTCTGATACATTCTGACTGTTTTAATTAACAAATTTGACATTCTCTAATATTTTGGTGTCCTTTCTGAGCATATGGGATATAATGTGTACAATGCTCCATAACTGATTTATATCTTGATCTGCTTGAAGCCGTCCTTCTTGTCCTTGACCTTGATGTCTTTGAATGCAGGTAGCTGAGGAATTAAAGTGCAGAGAAAGCCAGATCGTCTCTTGCTTCTTTGCGTGCCCAAAATTGGCCAAAAAACACAGAAATATACATCAAGAATGGACGAAGGGCGGAGGAGAAACATTGGCCGTTGGATGGAAAAAAGTACGGCCAAGATCTGTTTGGAGTGGCATATCAGGAGTATACGGGAGCAGAGCATCGCGGAACGTCAGATCATACATATGGACGAATGGGATTAGTTTATGGAGGCTATCGGGCGATGGACGATCATGTTAGATGAAGGCCGTCAGATCATGATCGGGGAGATCCGACGGTTGACGGGCGACAGAGATGTGTGCGCGTTAAGCAATTGGGGAAGGGTACGGCGGCGGTAAGTGGTTTCCCAGCACCGCTTACCCGAGCTCGGCAGTTTTCGTACAAGCGGGTGCGATGCAATAATATGAAGACGCATGTCTGACGGGACGGCAGGGAAACCGCCTTTCCCTGGAACTAACGGGTGTGCAGGTCTGCGGAGCGGGGAAAGCGACTATCATCAGATGATACGGTAGGCGCGATCGGATGGTCGAGGATTAACGTGCACGTTAGGATGATGTGACAGCTATGGGCCCGTCGAATTATATAATTTTAATTATATGCACGGCTATAATGTGTTAATTTGCTAGAGCCGGGGAGTAAATAAATGAAGGCTCATGCGGGGTTTTAAAGGTTTTACACAAAAATAAGCCCGGGAGCCCGAACAAAGGGTTTATGAGGGGAAAAACAGGAATAAAGGAGAAGGAGGAAACGGAGGAGTAAGTGGTTAAAAGAGCATAATACAAATGAAAGGGAGAGATAAAACCCATTGTTGCAAACCCTTTGCAACCCAAACCAGCGTTGCCTGCCCTGACTTCATCCATTCAAATGTTGCAAACTGTAGCAGAGCTAACACTAACCAATTAATGCTATCACCTGAAGAAATTCACCTAGGTTGTATATCAGTGATGCTCGGGAACATTACAAATTCAACAAAAATGTTGAATAAATGGTGGATGAATGAAAGAAATGCTGCATATTCAAGCCAGATAACCACTTCTACTATGATTGATTCTAGACATGGGTGAACACCCCCAGACTACAAGGCTTTTAACCACCAATTACTCACGGTTTTAGAGACAATGTGATGATGGAGAACACTGATCACACCAGCAGATGCACAAGACCCTGTGATGGCCAACTGCAACCAGATTAAAGGTCTGTAAATCTTTTTTCTAATACACAGACAGGATGACAGCTCTCTGGCATTAAAACAACAGAAACCTGCAAGAAAATTCAAGGATACATCCTAAATCCTAACACATGAAATAATGCAGAACAGGCACAGCCTAGAACAAAGAAGAAGCAGTGGAGAGTGAGCAATCAATAGCAAAAGAAGCTTGTATTAGCTGGAAATGCAAACCAGAAGCTGCAGGTTACAAAGTTGTTACAGTCTCCAGAAGTTGAAGCTTGCAACAGAATAACACTCATCTAACAATCATCCAACCCTCATCACATCTTTCTTCTGAGTATAAATAAAATATGTTTACAAAATATCTCTGCTAGGCTATGCGTGGAGGTGTCTTAATGGATCACCAACCACATTCACAGTTTGATATGGGTCCTCTGATACATTCTGACTATTTTAATTAACAAATTTGACATTCTCTGATATTTTGGTGTCCTCTCTGAGCATATTGGATATAATGTGTACAATGCTCCATAACTGATTTATATCTTGATCTGCTTGAAGCCGTCCTTCTTGTCCTTGACCGTGGTGTCTTTGAATGCAGGTAGCTGAGGAATTAATGTGCAGAGAAATCCAGATCATCTCTTGCTTCTTCACGCGCCCAAAATTGACCAAAAAACACAGCAATATACAGCAAGAATGGACGAAGGGCGGAGGGGAAACACTGGCCATTGGATAACAAAAAGGACGGCCAAGATCTGTTTGGAGTGGCTTACCAGGAGTATACGGGAGCAGAGCATCGCGGAATGTCGGATCATACATATGGATGGACGGGATTATTTTATGGAGGCTATCGGGAAATGGACGATCATGTTAGATGAGGGTCGTCAGATCATGATCAAGGAGATCCAACGGTTGACGGGCGACAGAGATGTGTGCGCGTTAATCAGCGAGGGAAGGGTACGGCGGCGGTATGCGGTTTCCCCGCACCGCTTACCCGAGCTCGGCAGTTTTCATATAAGCGGGTGTGATGCAATAATATGAAGACGTGTGTCTGACGAGATGGCAGGGAAACCGCCTATACCAAGAACTAATCGGTGTGCAGGTCATCGAAGCGGGGAAAGCAACTATCGTTAGATGATACGTAGGCGCGATCAGACAATCGAGGATTAACATGCACGTTAGGATGATGTGACAGCTATGGGCCCACCGAATTATATAATTTTAATTATATTCACGGCTATAATGTGTTGAGTTGTTAGGGCCCAGGAGTAAATAAATGAAGGCTCATGCGGGGTTTTAAAGGTTTTACACAAAAGGAAGCCCAGGAGCCCAAACAAAGGTTTATGAGGGGAAAAATAGGGATAAAGGGGAAGGAGGAAACGGAAGAATAAGAGGTTAAGAGAGCATAATACAAATGAAAGGGAGAGATAAAACCAACTGTTGCAAACGCTTTGCAACCCAAACCAGCATTGCCTGACCTGATTTCATCCATTCAAATGTTGCACACTGTAGCAGAGCTAACACTGACTCCTTCTGGGGATGAGATCCTCCCTGTGAGGTCTCAAGAACCTGCAGATCAATGCCTTTCTAGCTGAAAACAAATTAGCCAAAATTCCTAGTGTTCCATTGGGCATGGAGTCTAGCTAAGCCTACACTGAAACTAATAAAATGAAATATTTACAACTTTTAAAGCCAAAGACCTTAAATCATATAATTTTTCAAAAAACGCCCATTAAATGGGCCATCAAAAACTGTCCCTCCTCCCATACTTTTCAGTATGAAGGTGTTGCCCTTAAACCTGTGAAATGATGAAAAACCTTGTCCAAAAGCATCAAATTTCCCGTGATTTCTTTTCTTTTCCTTCAGTGCATCCCATTTGAAAACCAAGTCACCAATCTGAAAATTATTTGTTTTTTCCTTCTTGTCAGACTTCCTTGATCCTTCTCTGATGTGCTGCAGCCATTTCCTGCAGTTGTTCTCTAATCTGATGTAACTCTGTCAAATCAGTGATTCTTCTTGCCATGTCTTCTTCCTCATCCTGCTCTTCTTGAAGGAATTTTGCCACAGGGAGAGTTAACTGAATTGGGAATACAGCATCACTGCCATACACCAGCTTGAAAGGAGAATTCCATGTGGATTTCTTGATGGTCACTCTATCAGCCCACAGTGCATACTTGAGCTTTGAATCCCAATTCTTTTTATTTTCCTCTAACAGCGTTTTAATTATCCTGATCAGACTTTTATTAGAGGATTCTGCTAGAACATTTCCTTGAGGATAGTATGAGGTGGAATGAACCAGTTTAATACCCATTGAATCACACATTTCCACCAATTCTCTAGCCCTGAAGGCTGCTGCATTATTTGTTATTAATTTATGTGGACAACCAAATTTGCTGAAGATATTCTCTGTTAAAAACTTGATGACCACACTATGATCAGCCTTCCTTGTAGGCACTGCTTCAATCCACTTAGTAAAGTAATCAGTGGCTACTAATATCCACCTGTGTTGGCGACTGGAATGTGGATTGATTTCTCCAATGACATCCAAGCCCCATTGCTGAAAAGGTCCTTTTGCAACTATTGGTCTTAGGGGCAGAGATTTCAACTGTTGTTTTCCTTCAAATCGTTGGCACCTGTCACAAGATTTAACAAAAGAAAATACGTCAGAAAATAAAGTGGGCCAAAAGTACCTAGCTCTAAGAATTTTGTAGGCAGTGGTTTTCTAGTAATGGTGCCCTCCACACATGCTGGAATGAAACTGCTGCATGACTTCTACTGATTGTTTTTTGTCCAGACACCTTAAAAATATTCCAGATGGACTCCTCCAGTAGAGCAAATTTTCCATAATGCAAAATTTTGTTGCTCTAAGTTTTAAAGCTCTAGCTTGACTTGTGCTTAAACCTGAAGGGATCTCTAACTTCAGCAATAAATTAATTATTTCAGCATACCAGTTACATGAAGCTAGATTCTCAACCACTAATTGTTTTCTCTCTGTTTCAACTACTTTTTCCTCTTCTGCCTGACCATTTTCTGCATTTTCAAATAGGTAATCAATGTCTAATGATCTGCAATTTTCCCCAGCCAATAACTTGGCAAGACCCTGACCTCTGACCAGCTTAGTGGGCTTCAGCTCTATATTAAATTCTATCATTTTTGCAATCCACTTTGCCCTTCTTCCATCAACATCAAGTTGAGTTAAGACATCTTTTATTGCAGGAGAAGGCACATATGCAAATTATTTTTAAATGAAGGATATAAACTCTAAAAGCCTTTAAGGATTTAATAAGAGCATATTCCTGTTTTTCTATAATATCATACCTTAGTTCAGTGTCCCTAAAATTCTTGCTGAAAAATGCTACGGGATGCTCTGAACCTTCTTCATCTTGCTGCAATAAAACAGCGGCAATGGTGTCTTCAGAGGCAAAAGAAAATATGTGGAACTCCTTGCTGTAGTCTGGACTTATTAATGTAGGACCTTCCATAATCGCCTTTTTAATGGAATCAAATGATTTTCTTGTTGTATCAGTCCATCTTACTTCTGATCCTTTCTTCAACATGGAGGTCACATGCTTAACCAATTCTGCAAAATTTGGAATAAACCTCCTTAGAAAACTTATCTTACCCAGAAAGGACTGGATATCCTTCTTTGATCTAGGGACAGTCAAAGTTTGAATTGCTTTTACTCTTTTTGGGTCAATCTGAACACCTGCAGCAGACACAATATGTCCTAACAGCTTGCCTTCATTCAAAGCAAATTGAGATTTCTTAGGATTGACTGAAATTCCAAACCTCCTGCACTTCAAGAATACTCTTTTCAAATGTTGTAAATGATTTTGGTGGCTGTTGGAATAAACAGTTATATCATCAAGGTAAATGACGACAAATTTGTCCTTCTCTCCCACAAATGTTATATCCATAGCTCTATGAAAAGTGGCTCCAACATTCATTAATCCAAATGGCATTTTGGCATACATAAAAGTGCCCCAAGGAGTGGTAAATGCAGTCTTTTCTTGATCATCTAGGTGCACAGCAATCTGATTGAAGCCTGAAAATCCATCCAAAAATGACATTACTTTGGCTCCCGAGACATTCTGCAATAAATGCTCCATCTTTGGCAGAGGATAGTTGTCTTTCTTGGAGAATTCGTTCAAATTTCTGAAATCAACACACAGTCTGATTTCTCCACTCTTCTTCCTCACCACCACTAGATTGGCCACCCATAGGGAATATCTGAGAGGTATTATGATCTTGGCAGCCAGCAACTTTTTAATTTCTTTTTCAATCAAAGGAAGAAGCATTGGATTTATTGGTCTCAGCGTCTGTTTGAAAGGAACAATGTCTTTTTCCAAAGGGATTTTGTGCTGAATTATGTTCTTATCATAAGTTTTCAGGTCACTATACTCCCAAGCGAATACATCAACAAATTGTCTCATTAAATTGCAGTATTCAGCACTTTGATCAGCAGACAAATGAGTGGACAAATTTACATACTTAGGCTGACCTGGACTTCCGATATCATGCTTACAGACTGCAGATTGGTCTTCTTTCTGAGCAGCCTTGCAAGGCACATCATTTTGGTCACACAGTCTTTCTAGAGGAATTAGACCTTTAGGAATATGATTACTAGGAAGCTGGACAATGCTGTCTCTACCAATTTTATTCCTAAGCTGGGATTTGGGATTTTCTAACAAGACTTCATTTCTTGGTCAATTTGCATTTCAGAAAACTCATCAATGACTTGCAAGAACCTATTTAACTCATCATCATCTTCAAAAACTTTCCAATGGTGGACATTATCAGGCAAGGAACGTCTATATTTCACTTGGACTTCATAAACTAGTCTGGGAGGCATGGGAGATATAAATAGACTAGCAGAAACAGCAAGGGAATCAGCGAGCTGATTTTGAACTCTAGGAATGTATGAAATACAGAAAAAATCAAAAGCATCTCTTACTCTCCATACCTCATCTTTGTATGCTCTCAGCCTTGGGTGTTTTTCTTGAAATGTTTTATTCACTTGCTGGATAATCAAATCAGCGTCTCCAAATACCTTTATACTCTTGATTCCTCTGTCTTTTGTTGCATTAAGACCTAATAGTAGAGCCTCATATTCTGCTATGTTATTTGTGACTTGAAAAGCCAGCTTGAAATACAGCTAAACTTTTTCTTGTTGTGGAGATGCTAACACCACCCCTGCTCCTGCAGTCTCCCTGGGACATGCTCCATCAAAGAACATCTCCCAAACCTGACCTTCTTGCTCTTTCTCAGCCTGAACAATTGGTTTCTTGAGCTGCATTACGGCCTTCTGAAATTCTTCTATTTGGAGAATGCAAGCTCCAAAATTGGTGTCCACTGCATATATAGGATGATTTGTATGATTCTTCTCATCACTGATGATATACGCCAACTTTGATTCTCTGTACAATCCCCTGCTTTCTCCTCCAAAAAATGGGACAGTGGCATAAGATAGATCATTTTGTAGTGTCCCCCCTAGTCTCTTAATCCACCCTCTGGACAACAGCATGCCAAACTTAGGAGAAACATCTGCTACCACAATATCCATCATCATACTCTTCATGGGCAGCTGAGTTATGGTAATGGCGAGATCTTTAATCAATCCAAGACATTTGACCTTCCTTGAATCAAAAGAAAATAAATCATGATAGGGTCTAGCGATATCAAGGCCTAACTCTTCCATGACAGCTTTAGGCATTAGATTGTGGCTGGCCCCTGTATCTAGCAGGCAATTGTGGAGGATTTTATCATAAATGGTCAATGAGACATAAAAGATGGAGAATTATTATCAGCAGGTTCAATCATAAGGCTGAGCACAATGGCAGGTTCGTTATCTTGCAAATTAACAGTCTGTGGAGGCTTGTTTGGCTTCTAACTCAAGGGCTTCAAGGATAGGCTTCCTAAATAGTTCACTCTTCACTAGCTCAACCAGAGGCACAAATATTTTCAATTTCTGAACTTCTAACTCAACGCTGAAAGAAGAAGATGATTTATCAACAATTTTTACCTCTTGAACTGGAGCTTTGAGAATGACTGGATCAGCTGCTAGTCTTCTCTGTCTGCTATTTTGTGTTTCTGTTTGGACAGCAGCTCTTTGGGCAATATTCTCTTTGCCATTTTTTGCATTGGATCTTAGGTTATATCTCTGCTAGTCACCAGATTGTAGAACAGCGCCTCTGTCCCACTCTTGACTGTTTTGTTCTTGCAGTGAAGACTCTTCATACTCAACAAAAGTCAAAAATGCAGCGCTGCCTTTATCTTCCATGCAGTGAATTTCATCATCTTCTTCAAATTGTTCCTCCTCCATGACTACATTCTGAAAGGGAGCTTTAACTTTCTGTTCATCCTTTGTTTCTTCACCCCTCTACATAATTTGTAACTGCTCATTTGCTCTTCTGAATGGATTGGGGTTTCTTGGAGAAAATGTGTTCTGCTGCCTTGTTTTCCCTGAGTTTTGTTCCACTTTCAGCTTAGAAATTTCAGTAGCCAATGACTCAATCATCTTAGTCATTTTGTCTAATTTAGGCTCTGAAGATGAACTAGAGGAAGTAGAAGCCTGACTTCTCTGTCTTCTCCTGTCGGCGTGACTTTTGAGCTTTTCTACTGCCATAATATTGGACTCTACTTCTAAGGTTGCATCCTGCATGTCTGTCAGCGTAGCACATCTCCTTTCTCTCAATAACAGGCAGAAATCAGAGTCAAATGCATTGGCATAAGTGAGTTTGGCAGAGGTAGGAGTAGGCTTTACCTCAGCTGGTATCTTACTATACATTCGATTGAATCTTTTATTAAAATCAGGTATTGATTCACCATTTTCCCTCTTCAGAGTACCAAACTCAATATGATAATACAGCAAGTCCTTTTTATCTCCCCATTGCTTCAAAAATGCATCATCTAATGCTTCAACCTCTATTATAGATCTCTGGGGTAATTCTCTAAACCACTTCCTAGCCTCTCCATCAAGGCTCTCGACAAAAACTCTCATCCACACATCATTTTCACTTATATCTAAGTTATCAGCATAACTATAAAAAGCTTCTATGTGTTCTTCTACTGTTACTCCCTCTGTGCCAGTGAATTTAGGCATATATTTTTTATATTCTCCCACAGGCATAGGATTTAAAGGCACAGGCAACACCAATGGTCCATATCTAGCAGCTACAATTCTTTCTATCCTCGTAGGTGCTTGTTGTCCTGCCATGATTGGAATATTGGGAAGAATATAGCAAATTGAGCAATAGGGAGCAATGTGATGGATGGCAGAGATAAATGGATGTTTTGGACTGCAATGGAAGCTTTCTTTGGACTAAGATTCAAAGGGGAACTAACTGCAATAGGGGTTATACTAATATCTGAGGATTTTTCCTTATTAACGGTGTTGTGTTCTAATTCTTCGAATTGTAAATCTTCAGAAATGACTTTATCTTTCAAAGATGAATTAGATTTCTTAGGCTTACCTGATCCTGATGCCCATTTCTGTGAAGATTTCTTCGATTTAACAGTCCTTTCAGGGCCAGTCATTAGTTCAGTTGTTAATTTCTGAGGATTTCTTCGAGTGTATCTCATAAACTGAGCCAGAACTTCAATGTGGAGTCGCCAAAGGTTGGTCTTCCTCCAATAGAGTCACCAGACAGATGATTACAACCAAAAACCGTGTTCAAGCCTTGTCTGTCATCAAAGCTTGAAATTGTGTCGTTCTCCCAGGGAAGCTGAGCTTCAATTCTCCTCTTCCCGGCAACGGCGCCAGTTAATGTTATCACCCCAAAAAACTCACCTAGGTTGTATATCAGTGATGCTCAGGAACATTACAAATTCAACAAAAATGTTGGATAAATGGTGGATGAATGAAAGAAATGTTGCATATTCAAGCCAGATAACCACTTCTACTATGATTGACACCAGACATGGGTGAACACCCCCAGACTACAAGGCTTTTAACCACCAATTACTCATAGTTTTAGAGACAATGTGATGATGGAGAACACTGATCACACCAGCATATGCACAGGACCTTGTGATGGCCAGCTACAACCAGATTAAAGGTCTGTAAATCTGTTTTCTAATACACAGACAGGATGACAACTCTCTGGCATTAAAACCACAGAAACCTGCAAGCAAATTCAAGGATACATGCTAAATCCTAACACAGAAGTGGCATGACAGCCCCTCTAATGCTAAATATTAACAGCACATGAAATAATGCAGAACAGGCACAGCCTGGAACAAAGAAGAAGCAGTGGAGAGTGAGCAATCAACGGCAAAAGAAGCTTGTATTAGCTGGAAATGCAGACCAGAAGCTACAGGTTACAAAGTAGTTACAGTCTCCAGAAGTTGAAGCTTGCAACAGAATAACACTCATCTAACACTCATCCAACCCTCATCACATCTTTCTTTTGAATATATATATAATATGTTTACAAAATATCTCTGCTAGGCTATGCGTGGAGGTGTCTTAATGGATCACCAACCACATTCACAGTTTGATATGGGTCTTCTGATACATTTTGACTGTTTTAATTAACAAATTTGACATTCTCTGATATTTTGGTGTCCTTTCTGAGCATATGGGATATAATGTGTACAATGCTCCATAACTGATTTATATCTTAATCTGCTTGACGCCGTCCTTCTTGTCCTCGACCGTGGTGTCTTTGAATGCTGGTAGCTAAGGAATTAATGTGCAGAGAAAGCCGGATCATCTCTTGCTTCTTCGCGCACCCAAAATTGGCCAAAAAGCACAAAAATATACATCAAGAATGGACGAATGGCGGAGGGGAAACACTCATCGTTGGATGGCAAAAAGGACGGCCAAGATCTGTTTGGAGTGATATCAGGAGTATACGGGCGCAGAGCATCGCGGAACGTCGGATCGTACATATGGACTGACGGGATTAATTTATGGAAGCTATCGGGCGATGGACGATCATGTTAGATGAGGGTCGTCAGATCATGATCAAGGAGATCCGACAGTTGACGGGCGACAGATATGCGTGCGCATTAATCAGCGGGGGAAGGGACGGCGGCGGTAAGCGGTTTCCCTGCACCACTTACCCGAGCTCAGCAGTTTTCGTACAAGCAGGTGCGATGCAATAATATGAAGACGCGTGTCTGACGAGACAGCAGGGAAACCGCCTTTCCCTGGAACTAACGGGTGTGCAAGTCTGTGGAGCGCGGAAAGCGACTATCATCAGATGATACAGTAGGCGCGATCGGACGGTCGAGGATTAACGTGTATGTTAGGATGATGTGACAGCTATGGGCCCGCCGAATTATATAATTTTAATTATATGCGTGGCTATAATGTGTTAAGTTGCTAGGGCCCGGGAGTAAATAAATGAAGGCTCATGCGAGATTTTAAATGTTTTACACAAAAAGAAGCCCGGGAGCCCGAACAAAGGGTTTATGACGGGAAAAACAGGGATGAAGGAGGAAATGGAAGAATAAGGAGTTAAGAAAGCATAATACAAATGAAAGGGAGAGATAAAACCAACTGCTGCAAACCTTTTGCAACCCAAACCAGCATTGCCTAACCTGACTCCATCCATTCAAATGTTGCAAACTGTAGCAGAGCTAACAGGTACCTTTGGAAAAAACTTGGCAAAGATGGCAAGAAATGTGGATCAACCAGGTAAGCAATTCCTAAAAAAAAAAAAATCAAGTTAAATTGTTTATAAATTTACAATTCAAATCAACCAGGTAAGCAATTCCAATTTTTTTTTCAAGTTAAATTGTTTACAAATTTACAATTCAAATTATCTATAAATACTTGTAATTTGTAAATAAGTAATGAAATGAACTAAGTTACTAATTAATGTCTTTCTTTGCAGCACATTGGTGGGAGTCATTTGGTGGCCAATGTCCTCAATTGCGAAAATTTCAATTAGAGTCCTCAGCCAAACTTACAGTGCTTCAGGTTGTGAGCACAATTGGTCTGTTTTTAAGCGCATACACACGAAGGAGAGAAATTGTTTGAAACAAAAACAGTTAAATGATCTTATCTTCATGCAATACAACCTTCGACTAAGGTGGAACCAAATAATGAACAGAACACCTGATCTAGATCCCATTGTGTTGGACAATATCGATCCAACATCAGAATGGGTAGAGGAGACTAAAGATCTTGTGTTTGATGCTAATTTTGATATTGACATGGAATTGGTGGGAGATGAAGCAGATTTGGTGGCACCATTAGAACCAAGATTAGTAGTCGCATCAACTAAAGGCAAACAACCAATGGAAGGCACTAGTCATGCAGCTTGACCAACTCCTGCTTCCATTAGGTCAACTCTTATTGTTATTGGTGGTAGTGTTATTGAGGTCGCAGATGAGGCTGAGGCATCCTCAAACTCTGAACCAGATGATGTCGATGTAGCCCCTAATGATGATCATGTGTCCAGTAGTGGTGATGAACTTGATGATTGATCATGTGTAGAGTCTAGACTTGTAGTCTTGTAGTAGGCCAATGGCTTCATAGCTTGTAGCATTGTTTTTGGACATTATAGGGCCTTTAGAGCCTCATTGCTTATGTATTTTGTCGATGATATGTATTGGCTTGGAATCATGGTTTTAAATCTTAAAAATAGTTTTTTTCATTAAAAAATGATTATTTAATGTAATTTTTTTTAAATTGGTTCGTTGAGATTGACCAGTCCCGGTTTAACCGATTCTGGTTTCAAACCCAGTTTATTAGGTGGACAGGTCTGGTCACCGATTCCGATTGTTGAAACTATGGGCACATCAAGCTATTTGGTGGCTGCGAAGGGCTTTTGGCTATCGACTGAAGACAAATGTAAAAGAAATTTCTCCTATAAGGGTCACCCAATGGTGGTGGATAACAAGATGTTCATAGACAGTTTCTTTACTCTGATAGATGCGATCAACGTGGATACTTGAGGATGAGTGGCAATATAAGAGGGGGTAGGTCTCAAGATAGAATTTGACTTTTTCTTGCTTTACATACTTTGGCATTCATTTGCATTTAACATTTGGCTCATGCTCTTTCCTTTTTTAACATCTACAACAACCTTGGGTATAGACAACTCCTCATAAGACATGGCCAATAGTGAACCAGTGCAAGGGAAAGATGATAAGAAGGCCTTCCTAGACAATGATAGGAAGGCCCAAAAGAAAGTCACATGGACCAAGCTCAATCGATAACCATCGAGGTGAAGCAAATGGAATTGTACTACCAAAAATGGTCTATCATCCAACTCAACTTGTAATCCATATTAGAATTCCTTTTTAAAACATTAAATAAAAGCATTTGAATACATAAATGGTTGACATACCTCATAATAGATTACCCACTTTCATCAGATGAGTAAGCTAGATGAATGAATGCATTGACCGAAGAATGGATGAGAGGCATCTGACGCTGGCTATCTTTGGGTTATTATAGGGTTGTTTGTTAGCAAGCTACATCATAGGAGGGTTTATCCACATGTGGGTGGGTTATAAGGACCTTGCACCATAAGCAAAGAGCCTCTTATTGCCTCCCCACCCCCTTCTTGATCTTGACTATCACAACAAAGAAAGGAGAGAGGAGACCTAAGCACAGAGTTGGACAAACCATTAAACAACAAGTATTTGACTTTGTAGCTAGCAATCTCTAAGCAACCTAATGTGGAATTGATGAACAAAGGAGGAAGCTACAAAAGACAAGGAAACCTTCACCTTAATGTTGCTATGATTCCAACCACTACATGATTTGGTTCCTTTAATGTTGTGTTATAACTATTTATCTGGATGGCGATCTTTGTTTGGTTACGTAGCTTAAGTTTGTCACCACAATTGGCCACACAACCCTCCTACACTACCATTAAAGGACAATTCTCTAACAATCCACTTGACAATTTTTTAAAAGCAACCTAAAAATGATGGTCGCGGTGTTGAACTTAATGTGTAGTTGATGAACTTGAGAAGGGAGCCTTCAAAAATGGCAAGGGCAATCCTCCATTTTATGTTACTTTGATTTCAACCATTGCATGATCTGATTCCTTTAATGTTGTGCAATATATTTTTGATATGATCAATTGTCATTATATTTGAATCATGACAAAAGAATCAAGGAAATTCTAATAGTTTTATGGTTTTAAAGTGAACTACCTATGCTGGCCACTCTTTTGGTAAAAAAGACCCCGGACATATTAATAGTTAAAGAAAGAAAAACAATCAACATTAAATACCCACACACATAAACACATGCAAATACACTATTAGGCACCATTGCAATTGCAAATAATTAATCATCAGTATTCAAGGTCATATGGGCATCCTCCAAATGGTATGCGTTCCCTATAGGCAGGCAAGACATACCTTACAAGGTCTGTGGACCATTTGGATGGACGAAAAGACAAATATCAGCAGGCAAGACATACCTTACAAGGTCTGTGGACCATTTGGATGGACGAAAAGACAAATATCATGTTATTTTTTTAAGAATATTGTAAGAACGTATACTACTCTATATAAGAGTGTAAGAACATGTATTGTATATAAAAGTTCTAAAAAACCATATAAAATACTTGGGTCCCCAGCTGCATATAAATTACAATATAACTTTATATATTTGTAAACTTACATTGCAATTTAGGTTTGGCTCGCCGAACTTTATATCCATAGAGGGCATTTATGTGGACTTATATTGTTTGCTAGGTAAAACATTACAACAAAATGTTGAAGTCAATTTCTAACATTCTTTATATGTAGCTGCCTTTTTACATATCCTCCCCACATCTCATAGGCATGAGCACTTTACCAGAGTTTTTTCCTCTATTAAGAGTTCATCGATTTTACATGCTAGGACAGCTTCTAATGTAACTCTTAATTGCCTGACCTTAGTCCGGGGCAGATATTGTTTTAACTGCCTTCTTTAGGTTGGTGCCCTATTGCAGGTGGGTTGTCCATTTTATAGATCTAACTCCATTCTATTATGATCATATTCATTTATTTGTTTTTATTTACTTTATTTCTGCACTAAAGGAAAATGTCATAACCAAAACTTTGGGACATGGGGCATGGATGCGGGAAGATGCATAGGGGGACATGTGGGAGTACCCTCAAATTTTAGGGAAATTTAAGAGGGGCAAGGGATGTCGAGGTATTTAATTTTTTTTTCTTTTTTAATATATATATATATATATATATATCAAATTTATATTCACTAATGGAAGCAAAAATACTTTGATCCATGCATAATTGATATATTCAAATTCATATTCACTAATGGAAGCATAAATACATTGATCCATGCATAATTGATATATTCAAATTCATATTCACTAATGGAAGCATAAATACTTTGATCCATGCATAATTGAATTAAATAATGAAATACATTGATCCATGTTCATCATTCTTACAAATGCATTCATCATTCATCCATATACCATGAGATTCAATAATGAAATACATTGACCCATATTCATCATTCATAATTTACCATTCTATAATCGGAATTGCTTTAAAACTTAAATTCATCATTCCTCATTTTAGATTCTAAATTGATTTAAAATTAAAATTCATCATTCACCATTCTAGAATCTAACTAGTGCTAAGCAAAATAGACTATAGACTAGGGGATACTGAAATCTGACCGGAATAGTAAATTGATATTAACTAAAACTCAAAAATAGTAAAAAGTGACAAATCAAAGAGTCACTCTAAGGTACAAAGGGCTTGGTGCTCTTGATTAAATACTAATCCATATCTGCGCACGACAAAATCCAATGAAAACATTGCAATCCCCCCAATTCTGAAACGCTGGAAAACTTTTCAGTCTGCTGGATTTTGAGTGCGATTTAAAGTTCTACTTTCTCCATATGAAATCCAATGATGTTGGGACCACTTTCGAACATCCCGGAGTCATTTTATGGTAATGTTAAAAATCACTTTTGCTTCAATAATTTAACATTGTCATTAATTACATAGCATTAGTAGGGCTTTAGAGTTGAATATTAAGCTTCCTCGCTTATATCATTGTTATGAAGCAAAATTAGAGAGAGTGCCTAGCCCTTTCTTATGGGCGACGCTCACAAGCACCCATTATGGGCAAACATGTACCCCACATTGGGGAAATGTTTCCCCCTGTCTCCCCACATCTCCCCAAAAAGGGGACGTGGGGAAATGTTTTCCCAGCCATACTCGTCCCAGGTGCGTGGGAAGCGTGAAGTGTGTGCACCCCACACTGGAGGACATGTCTCATGGAACACTGCCTTTTGCTACCGTTATTTGTTGCATTTCAGGTCCCATTCACCCTTTCTGCATGAATGTGAACATCGATATAATAATTTCTTTCCTTCCTTGTATTTGACATTCACAACCAAAAAATATTAACCCAAATATCTGATGCTCAAAGTCCTCAGTGAAAACAAGAGAATGGAAGGTCATCAGCAGGGGTTCAACGCTTTTCTTCAGCAACAGGACAAAAGCGAGGCCCGTGGCAATTTTATCTCCTACAAACCTTTCGTTTTCACTGGCAGTTCTCAAGTAACAGATGACAATTTCCTCTTTTGCAGAGAACATAGAAATAAGATTTTTGTACTGGAGAGGGATTTTGGTGTTTCTACCAAGGGCTGAAGGGATTATGGACAGACAAGTTGTTATTTATTGGAATATGCCGCAGACTCCCCACCTGTCATGTATTTTTCAGTCTGAAACAGAATCCTAATGCTTAAATTACTTTTTGATGTCTTCTATTCCTTTACGTTCAAAATCATGCAAAGTTCATCTTCCACTTGAAATTTAGCAAAATGCGTTCACTTGGTTAATGGGCCAAGCTCTATAAAGTTAGAAGGGCATATTTTGATGCCTTCTATTCGTTTATCTTCAAAATCAAGCAAAGTTCATCTTCCACTTCGAATTTCACAAACTGCACTCACTTTGGTAACAGGCCAAGCTCTAGTGACAACAAAGGCAAACACCTCATGTAAAAATATACAGGCTTAACAAGCAGGAACGGAAAGAATTAAATGCAGAGGAAAATGCTACTCATGACGGAGTTCAAGGGGTTCTAGAAAAATTTGAGGAATGAAGTCGAAGTTTTTGGTGTTAATCTTTGACCAGTCATTAAAAAGGAAGATGTTTTGCAAAATTAGCTTGAATTTGGTCTTCAATTTGTATGGCAGCAAGTATAGCAACATGCACAGCAGCAGCAAGGGACCGTCAAAAAAGACTATGAATCTTCTCATCAGCAGTCGGCATCCTCAAAATCCAGCAATTATGTTTATTATTTACTTTAAAGTAGCTATATGCCTTTTTTCCTGAAAAAATAAGTAACGTGAGGTCTTCTTTGATGATTATTGAGCATTCACTGTATAATAGTGGCATTGCTGTACATCTTGCAAAAACTTACTGGCACTTTACATTTGCAAAAGAATAATGTCGTACATTATGGAAATAAACCATGCAGGCCTTCAAAAATTTACAAAACAACTAACTAGACCACAATCATCCTCCATTCTTTAGGACCGTGAGAACAGCCTTACAAGTGTGCAACTGCAAAATGAAATATCGTGCGATAACAGGATCATCCGACCCTCTCATACATTGTGCAGAAGGTAGTCTTCCCTCACATTCAATTCAGGATGATGAATATACCTCAGTAAAGGGGCTGGTCCTTCACTCCAGTAACTTTCAAAAGAGTATTTGAATGACCTTCAAGGAATTTATTTGTAACCTGAAACACAACTCACAACAAGTTCAGCTTCCAAACATGTTGACTCTATTTGTCCCAATACATTTTAAATTTGCACACATGAAAATTATCCTGGAACTGATTATCCACATAACAAGACCGGTAATGCAGCCTATCATGTACTCAAATTTTTAGACATTGATTTGGCCTTTGAATAACATTTCATCAAACACGGCTATGCTGTTTTGGAACCCTAAAATTTTGATGCACATGCTCCCTAGGGCCTAGATCGAATTCCACATGAAGAGGGTATTATAAAATGAAAAAAGAAATGTACAAGAAAAGGTATCACCCCTCTTTGAATTGCAATGTATACAGAAGGTACTTTTCCCCATCCTATTCTGGATGAATATACCAATTTCAAATGCTTGCTATGAATAATAATTCATCCAACACACCAGAATCTATGCTTTCCTTGATCCTCAACTTTTGATATACCCTTCATGAATTTCCACAAGTAATAGTAAATACCTGGGTGCAACCAAATAATATAAGCTCTCTAAGAAGAGAACAGGAATCTGCCAGCAGCCCTAGAGCCTCATCTGTCAAGTTGCGGCACCAAGATACATCTAACCTTGACAAAGTGTCATGGGTATTGCTCACAAGGGCTAAAACAGTATGATTTGCAACCTTCAATTGAATACCAAAAGTAGTATTAGAACATGTACAAGTTAACCCATTAGGAAAGAAAAGTTCAAAACCAAAATATAAGCTCTTCAAATTACACAATGACAATTATCATCCAACTACGACAAACCAAAAGATTTCATACACTTGCATGCATGCTTGCTTAAGTCCAGCTACAAACTATCTATCTAACCAAGGAAGTATGGTAACAATGTTAATGTGTGAAGAACTATGCCATGGTCTGTCTGCATAAAGTCAGCATCCACACTCCACCCGGCACCACCCCCACTATCAACATTCCACCAATAAAAATAACATCTAAATAAATCTAGATGCTAATAAAAAAAATGTTGATAAATAATCATACTAATTGTTGCACTTGTCAAGTATCTCTCTGAAAACTTGTGCATTTCTATAAGCAAATAAAAGGAATAATAAAAATAAAAGACAACTGGGATACTAACAAGCAATTTTTTGATCTACTTGAATGATATAAGCAACTGTAATTTGAAATCTGTAATTTCATTTCAAATTTGTATGTGAATTGAAAATTATCAATCTCATGTTTTGATTTCTTATTTATTTACGTGCTCCCATGGTCAATATTGTAATTTATATCGTCTCTCATATTTCTCTATATTGAGAGATGCACACATACAACCATTTTAAATTTCAACAACTAAAACCCAAACAGTATTCTCACAACCTCACACCTTTGTTCTAGGCAAAAGAAATAAACCTTCACAACTACTTATCAAAACAATAAGATACCAAACATCTAACTCATAGATTGATACAATGAATAATCCCAAGCGGATTGAACTGAAAAAGCAGTCATACTCTATGATAAACTGAAATACTAGCATATTACCTCTTTTACATTGTTGAGGGAAAGATCAGATAAACAATTCCCTGAAGCATGAATGAATGCAGCAACAGCTTGATCACTGCAATACAAGACATTGTGTCACAAATAGTCGAAAGGACCAAGCTATTGTTTAAGAGTTAAACACTTGACGCAATTCACTACCATCTAATATCCAAAGACAACATCTAAACCAACACTACCTATGTCAAAGCAACAGAAATTAAGCATGTTACACAAAAGAAATTAAAGTGGCAATATGATGTTGTAAAATGAAAGTAAAGCATTCCAAATACTATATAAAACAAAGCAATATTAGCCTAGGGGTCTAGCTCAAGTAGTTGAGTACTTTGAGCATTTTCCGGAGATCCTGGGGTCAATCCTCTGAGCTGGCTACCTCTGTTACATCTCACCTTAAGGTCCCTGTCACATTTACACTAAGCACTATCCACAATGTAGATGTTTGTAGCTCGGGCAGGCACTTCTGCATAGGCCTAAGCGTCTAGGCATGCAGAAGTTGCCTTATACACACTTAACCTTAGCAATTGCTTTAGTGATTAAAGTAATTTCCTTTTATAATATAAAGTCAGTTAATCTAATGAGATGCAAAGGTTCTTGCATTAGTGAATTAGATGAATTTCAACCGTTGATCTAGTGAGACAAGATCTAATCAATTGTCAATCACTTCGGAGATTAGGGTTGTGGATTCAGTTACAAACTCAAACTCTTCAAAAAAGGGCCAAGGGAGGAGACACATTGAGTCAGCACAAGACGTTCAGAGAAGAACATCTTAGAGCTTGGGTGGAGGACTTCCACTCAAGTGTGTCGGGTTCGAGGAAGGTGCAAGGACCAGCAAGAGAGCTCTAGATCAGCCAAACAGATCGAAGGACAAATCTAGGGTTTGATCAACTAGATCAAATCCAAATTTTTGTTTTGTGTTTTCCTCACTGGGCCATTATACCAGTTAGGGAACCTGTGTAGGTTTAGGAGATTAGACAAGAACTGATTTGATTGGGCAGAAAACTTGTGCATGTAATGTGTAATTGAGATTATTTATTTATTTGCTTTTGTTGTTTAGTTTTGTTAAGATGCCAGTCGTGCTTTTATTCAAGTACGTACAGGCATCGCAGGGGGGCTAGGTTTGGCTAGTGACTGTACAAGGCAGCAATAAAATTTGCAAGGTCAAGCAGATAATAATTTCCATACGAATCTGCAGATGGAAAGGGACCAAGACAAAAAAAAAAGTACATTGAAAAAAAATGGGGTTGACTGTATGCAGGTCGTCCATAGTACAGTGTGTGTTGTAAAAATCGAGGCAAGGCAAGGTTATTATAGAAAATAAAAATTTAAAAGATTAAAAAAGGCGGGTGTTGCAAATAAGCTTGTTAGCCAACAACCCAACCACCACAGGAAGCCCACAAAGGAGATATATGCAGCCCGACAACAAGGCTGTAAGAGCCAGCAACATGGAGGTGTCAAGGGTGGGCTGTGGCCATCGACAGCATAGAATGTGGGGGCCACGAGCAGGTCGAGAGTGCCGAAAACAAGGGTCACAATTGTAGCAAAACTGTCAGCTGCAGGTCAAGTATTGGGCCAAGAGTTGCCATGAGAGGGAGAGGGTGTAGCACCGGGGCAATCAGAAACCTTCAACCATCACGTAAACCACCTGGTGGCAATGCCTCACCCAGACAGTCACTGATCGACGCTGGGGAGATGCAAGTTTGTAACAGCCAAAGCCAGGAAAGGTTGACGCCAGGTGGTTCGCAAGGGCACAACCACCAACTGCCTGTAGCATTAGCCCACAGCCACCACAACGAGCAAACCCAACACACAAGAACACAGGGCAAGGCAGGGCAGCTGCTGTGATCAGACAATCGCATAGAAGCTGAAGGGAATCATCGCAGGTTGAACCGTCAGCAGGCCAGACGTCACAGTGGTGCAGGAGTCGCTCTTCGTGTAGTGGCGAGCGGAAGAGAACAACAGACAGTAGAGATAATGCAGCCAACAGGAAGCACACAGGAGCCACCAGAGTACAATCGCAGTCATACAGAAGCACAGCCACTAGTACAGCAACATGCAACCATATAGGCTGTACAAGATCGTACGGTACCATAGATCAACTAAGCAGTGCATAATGACAAGCATACAACCAGCACAGGTGACACAGGGACGCCCAATTCAATATTTCAATTAGCACTCTTTTCAATAACAATTAGTCTTTCCATTCATCAATAGTAATTAAAGATAGAACAATAAATGCAATGACAAAGAAGACAATCAAAACATCAACAAGAAACACCAGGTTTGGTCAAAGACTAGGAAAAACCCCACAAGGGCGAAAACCCTTTGAAATTTGTCTTCTATTAGATTGTCATAAAATGTTTAGTAGAGAGTACAATGAGCCCAATACAATATTATCCAGCAAAACAACCCAACAACATTCAGAAATATGTTTCCAGCAACAAAAGATATAAAAGGCAACATTTCCTGTCTGCGGTCAACTTCGGTCTTCGGTCAAATCTGAGTCAAACTTCTCGGTCGCATGCAGGAGTTGTGCGAGCAACTGGAGTCTTCCAATCGCACCCTTCATGCCTGCAACCCAGCGACTATGGTCGAATCTGCCCTGTGACGTGCATGTTGTTGGCATTATTGTAATTGATGGCAAACGAGTAGCAGCAAGAGCAGCAAGGGCATAGCAGCAACAAGGTATGTTGCACGGACATTTGACAGCAAGAGATGAAGGTGATGGAAAAGAAACAGCAAGAACAACAAAGGCAAAGGAGAAGCAGCAAGCATGTATGGTTATGATCAAGGAAAAGAAGCAGCAAAAGATGAGATGGCAATGAGCAACAAGGCAAAGAAGCAGGAAAAGAAGAGGTGATGGTAAAGGAGCAGCAACAAGGCAAAGAAGTAGGAAAAGACATATGTTGTTATAGTTGCAAAGCAATAAGTTATGCTTGGTATGCTTGATGACAGCAGAACAAAGGAGCAGCAAATACCTTGATGGCTTGGCAGAACATTGATGCTTGCATGTGTTGTGTATAAGGTTGATTTGAAGACTAGTTTGTTGGAGAAAATTGTTGTGATGCAAGGCAAGACTCTATGACAGCAAAGGCAAAGACAAAACTCCATGACAGCGAAGGCAAGGCAAGACTCCATAACAACAAAGGCAAGGTTGTTGAGACAATGACATGAAGATGTTGTGATGCAAGTCCAAGGCAAAGGCAAAGATGTTGCAGAGATTATTGTGATGCATTAATGGAAAATGTTGTTATTGATCATGAGGAATGAATGCTCAATTATATAGTCATATGTTATTCCTATAATGTTACATGATGTTGGCATTATGTTGATGAATTTAATCATTACATGTGGATGAAAATAATATTGAGTGGAACATTCATTTTTGTTTTCTAATATTCAAAATACGAAGAGTTTGGAAACAAACGAGTGGAAGGCAAAGAGTCAAAGACTGTTCACTTCATATTCTTATGTGGGATACAAACAACCGGAAAACTATCTTTATAAAAGATATGATTTTGGAAGGCATTGAGAGGTTAGAGAGTTGGAGAATGTGTGAGAGATGATTGAGGTGTTATGTATAAGTTACCTAGCACATATGAAACTTATGTGAAGCATATTTGAAGGGAAGAAGAGGCAGAAATGAAGATGGAGGTATGCAGAATTTATAACCAGGTAAACCAACACATTGTTGTTTCTTGTTTGCATCAGGGGATTGTAGTCTCCTTTCAAGTAGTGGATTGATAAATATCATGTTGGAGCATGTTGAGGTAGGAGTCTCTTGTGGGTTGTAGCCTACAAAAAGTGTACTGGAGTTGCAGCTTCCTTACATGTTACAACTTGCAGAAAATTGAGGTAGTAGCCTCCCGTAGGTTGGAGCCTACAGAAAATCAGATGTAATAAGAGAGTAGGAGCTTACCTTTGAATCAAAACAATAACAAAAAATCGTGGTTTTCTCCCTTTATGGGTTTCCACTTATATCCGGTGTCCGTATGTGTTGTTTTTATGTGCTAATGTGATATTCTTGGTTTACTTATTGCTTGTTGTTTGCATATCAAATATGTTGGTCATTATATATCAATTTGCTCATTTAATGGTTTAGTTAATGAGTTTAAAGAAAAACAAATTAATGTCCATGAATGTACTAAACTGATTCACCCCCCCTCAGTTTAGTCAAGTTTTCATCAATTCGTATCGGAGCCAAGTTCCTTATGTATAAGCCTAACAGCTTGAAGGTAGGTCTCGTTGAGTCATGGACTATCAAAGTGTACCTGTGTCGAGTACAACAAACTTTCTCGAATGGAGAGATAAGGTAAAATCTGCACTAATAGCTTATGGACCTAGTGTATGGAAACTTGTATGTGATGACTACTGTAAAGACTCTCCCTCTGCACAAGAAAAACAGTGGAATGCTAAGGCAAAATGTACTATATATAACAATATTCATAATAAGGATCTTGATACAGTAATAGACTTAAATTCTGCAAAAGAAATCTGGGATAGATTGCAGCTCATGCATGAAGGAGAGACTAGTAGTAGCAGTGCAGAAAAAGAAAAGAGAGAGGAAGAAGAAAAAGTTTTGTCAAAAGGAAAATGTCCAGTTAAATGAAACCTCTACATGTGTTAAATTGTCAATGTACCTGACTCTCTTGAAGAAAAGAGAAATGTTAAGTTATGGTAAGTTCTATACTTAGAGCAGTTTACTTCTTTTTATTATTATTATCCACAGATTAGCAATCACATGTACAGTAAGTAAAGTGCAGATAGAACATTAAATGATCGACAGAAAACAAGCCAAGACAAGAGACACAAGATGTGGCCGCTAGCCAGAGACAAACCCCAATATGGGGAAACCCTTTGATCAAATCTTCCTTTATATTCAATAATTCAGCAAAGAGAAATAGTACATAAATCTGATTTACATCAGCAGCAGCAAACCCTAGATCAGCCCTAAACTAGGGCAAACAATATCTTGCAAACCGATCGTCGGATCGGCTTGATTCCTTCACCAAAAAATGCAGCCTTCTGAGGAGAGTCAGTTCCACCTACAGCACAGTTCTGAGAGAGAATCTAATGGTCAACGCTGGTCAAATTTCCAATCTGCAGTTGCAGCCCTAAATTCTGTGTCCTTCCTTCCACACAGGTGAGAGAAGAGTCCCTTTCTGCGCAATAGGAGAAGAGCCTCTTTTCTGCGCAGGAGACAGAGAGAGAGATGTGCTGAGATGTGTGTGTCCAAATGAGGAAAATACCTCCTGTATTTATATACAAATGTTGATGATGAATAGATTCGTCTATTGGGTTTCTGAGCCTACATGAGTGGTTGGTCGGCTTGATAATTATTCCATAATCAAAATAAATTCATATCTCCATAAATACCTATCCGAATCGGATGATCCTTAGATCAATCCTACACCTCTCAACGAGAAGAATCTAGGAAAAATATTATCAGCCATGAATAAGGTGACCCACATGGAGTTTGGCCCTAGTTTCCAATTTTAACACTCCCTCTCAACTAGGGAGAACTTCATCAGCAATTCGTCTGTCTGTTGCTACTATTCATCTATCAAATGCACTGCCCTGTACAGCTTGACCCCTGCTCTGTTCTGCCTTGTGTTGATCTACTTTGTTCTGCTCTGCTCGAATGATGAAAAAGTAATCAAGGATGTATCATACCATCCTCCACTGACTCAAAGTCAGCCTCAGAGTGTGTACCACTAATCCCAGACCAATCCTCAACCGACCCAAAGTCAGTGTCATAGTGGGTACAACTCCTACCACTAGTCCCAGACCAGTATCATTGATCCCAGATCAATGAAGGTCATCCTAGCATAGGGAGTACGATAGATACAGCAATGCGTCCATTGGTACTACTATGGTCCCTGTTGTCGCGCGGATTGACACGACAACGCTCAGACCGGGGCTGTCACTCTGATCCCCGATCCCTCCGTTTAAGCATGTCTCCCGCGGCTAAGGGGGGTAGTCCCTATGAGATGATGAGACCAACTGTCGATCAGTTGGTTGGGAGACACGAGACACGATCAAGATAAGCACTAAAATGATTTGATCAATTGAGCAGTCCAGTGCCTTAAAAGATTTGTTATTAAAATGATTACTTGTTAAATGAGATAAAAAACATAAACCGTGAACAGCAATCATTTGTCATCAGCGAAATCACATGACCAAAACGATATCCGGCAAATGAAAGTTTTGAAGAGATAAATGCCTTAAAACACCACGAGAATCGTAAATCATTAAGTAGATATCAATTTCGCGTCTCGGCTTGAAAATTTAGATCTCAGCATGAAAGATGATAAATCCCGAAAATGACTGGATCTGACGAAGAGAATTTTCCACAAAAATTTTTTATACTTATTCAAAAAAAATTTAAATCTTTTTTTTTTTAACAAAAATAAAATTCAAAACTAAAAATATCTAAATCTATGCTTAAAATTTTTTTTATTTTATAAAAATGAAAATTAAAAAAATCCTAAAAAAAAATATAAAACTTAAAACCTAAAATCTAATTAAAACAAAAACTAAATCAAAATCTAACATAACCTAAAACTCTACAAATAAAATCTAACTAATATCTAAATCTAAGGACTAAAAACTAAATAAAATCTTTTTTATTATTATTTCCTTTTTTATTTTAAAACCAAACTAAAACAAAAAAATAAAAAAAAATCTAATTAAAATCTAACATTTACAAAATCAAACCAAATATAAATATTTTTACGATTTTTTATTTTTATAAATCTATGAAATCAAAATCTAACAAATACGTGACTATACAAAACTTTAAAAAAAAAAAATTAAAATCTATTTACAATCTACACTAACCTAAAACAAATTACGATTTACAAAGCCTAACTAAAACGAAGCGTAAGTCAAAAAATGAGCTTTCAAACTGAACCATCTACGCATAGGAATATCGCAGTCAAACAACGGGTTTATCGAAGAGACCTGAGACTGAAATCGAAAGGCCGCAGAGAAATTTCGATATGAGGTATGGTGACGGCGGCAAGGTAAAACAAAGGAATCGATTTGACCTGCTGAAGCTTAATGAAAATACCTGGTCGGATAGACGTGACTGCGCAGAATGGCCAGAACCAAAATCGACTTACCTGCGTGATGGCCTGAAATCTTCGACGGATAGCTAAATGCGGATTTGTTTAATGTTTGCCTGAGGGTTAATACCTTGTTTCCACGCCAATCTGAGCTGCAGATCAAATCAAAACCTTGGCTATATCTATGCTAACCTACGGCGTTAGATCTGATCAACACCTGCAAACTATAATCAAAGCGTATGATAAAACATCGAATAATAACGTGACGGGCTCCAAAAAATTGTGCGTGTATCCAGACAATCTGCCAAGGATGCCAAGATTCAAAGATCGCAACCCCAGCTCGAAGGAAAAGAGTTTTAACGCGTGCAAGGAAAATGACAGTCGATGGCAAGGAAGCATATACAAATCGGACTTGAAAGACATTACCTGAGGACTGAGTTTTCTTACCCGTCGAGCAGTCACGCCATCTATAGTTACGCCCTCATGCTGATAGACTGAAGTGAAAACAACGTTACCTTAGCCGCCGAAGTGGAAGCCGAATCACCTTGCCCAGTGACGTGTTGATAACAGACAGCAGTGAATGAATATGCGTGAATCAATAGCTGATACATAGTGATCAATGGCGGCTTTGCTGTTTCGCTTTTCTCCAGGCTTAACCCTCGCTAACTTTGTTCGAAATATAGTTCAAGAAATCCTCGAAACCCTTTTCCCCTTAACGCATTTGGCAGCTTCGACTGATGGCGGATGGGATTGCTTAAGAGAATGTCGGCTTGATTTTATGTGAGTTGAAATCTGCTGCTTATGCACAGTGTGTCGGCGTGTCAAACTTGATGGCAGTCCTGCAAATTGCAAAAAAAAAGACAAAACCCTAATGAAAACTGTACAAAGCAAACTCTTGAAACCCTAGATCAAAAATTTGAAACCCTGAAACAACTAATTAATGTACAGATTTGGCCCCTTAACAGCCAAATTCAGCAGTAAGCACGGAAAACATTTTAAAGAACAGAAATTTCAGATCGTCATTGTGAAGAACTTCAGAAAATCTCTCATGCAAACTTAAAAGAATAAACCGAATGATAAACCCAGGATCAAATCCAACTGGGCTCAGCAAAAAATGCTTGCGGGAGTTGGCTGGTTCAGCCGAGAACTTCCCCGAACGCCCACAAAATTTCCTTCAATGATGTTTTCTGCACAGCTCAAAACAACTGTCAATAAAGAGGGCAAAAATGTTGTTAGATCTCGGGAAGTAATGGAGATATCTGCCATTACTTCAGAAACCCTAACAGCACCCAAACCCCAGCAAGTGAACAAGATACCTGTGCTCACAATACTCTACAAAAAGCTATTATTAACGGCTGAAAATAACATATGCAGAAAATGAAACAATCTCACAGCATTTTAAGAGAGTAACACCAGCAAGATATGGACCCCAAAGTCTTCTTTTATTAACCAAAAACAGATTTACAAGAGAGCTTCTTCAGTATCTGACTCACAGATCCAATGATCTGAAATGACCACCTAAGACCCTATATAAAGGAAATGATCCCAACGGCTAGTTCGAATGATCCATGTAGAAATGATCTCGACCGTTGATGAGGATCAAGACATCTCTTGATCTCATCCGTCGATTTATTCAATTAATTTTTTTTTATTATTATTATTTAAATTTTTAATTTTTTATTATTTTTTATTTTATTATTATTTTTTAAATTTTTAAATTTTTTTTATTATTTATTATTTTATTTCATTTTATTTTAAATTTTTAAATTTCTTAGTTTTTATTTATTTTATTATTTTATTTCATTTTTTAAATGGATCATCGAACTAAACCTTTGGAAACATCACCTAGGACCTAGGACTTAGGACTCACGAGGGGATTTAAAACATTTTTCGACCCTCAAGACACATTACATCATGACTTTTACAACTTACATCTCAAGGGGACAAGCCCACTTAACACAGACCCTCATAAATCACCCAGTTCTGCGACACAACGATAATCTAGCAGATTTAACACACTAGGATTCTCCTAAAGTTCTAATGACAAAATCCATCCCGGCTTTGGGGTCAGGTTTGAAGGAAAACTCTGCCGATCCATGGATCGGTGAGACGAAAAACCTTCCGGGACGTAGATTATCATCAGAAAGTTAGGTCCACCTAGGCAAATTACATACATGACTCATGTCTGCTAAGATTATTTACAATCAATACATGCAGACTGGGTTTACAATCAAAAAGATCAAGGTGTTGATGATGAGAGGATGGCACGGACATGCTGATCAAGTGCTGCCCCTTTTTGCCAAGAAAAGGGGGATGTACTGCATGGGTAGTTGACCAGTAGAGGTCAACAGTCCCTATCCTCATTTCCTTGCTCGTTGATCAGATGAGAGGTACTTCCCATGAGTCTCAGACTGCATGGGTAGGATGCCTCAACAGGAGAACAAATCATCATGTCCATAGGAGAGCGAATCATCATGTCCAGTGGATACCACAGAGAACTAATCATCCTGTCCCACAGGAGAGCAAATCATCATGTCCACAACCGCCATGGAGAACACATCATCCAAGCCTCACAGGAGAACTAATCATCCTGCTACACAATCGTCATGGAGAACACAGCATTCACACCTCACAAGAGAACTGATCATCCTATTACATAGTCGCCACGGGGGTGTCACAAGAAAAGTTTTGATTCTTTTACCCTGTACATGTACACCACCAGGGGATGGTGAGTCACCCTGTGGCCATATGTCGCTCCAAGAAGTACAACAAACTTTCATCAAGTAGCTATCGTTCCTCTCATACCATGCTCAGGGTGCTTGCTTCAACCCATAGAGAGCCTTCTTCAACCTGCATACATGAGATTTTCGATCATAAATCTCAAATCCTTCGGGTTGCTCCACGTAGACCTCTTCTTTGATCAAACCATGCAAGAACGTGGTCTTGACATCCATCTGATGAAGGTTCCATCCTTGTGAAGCTGCAAGGGCTATGATCGAGCGAATTGTGGTATATCTGGCAACAGGTGCAAATATCTCGTCATAGTCTATACCTTCCTTCTGGGAGAAGCCACAAGTGACAAAACGAGCCTTATACTTTTCCGTACTTCCATCTGCTGCATGCTTTATCTTGTAAAGCCATTTAGAAGTGACAACTATCTTGTCCTAGGGTCTCGGAACTACTTCCCAGACATCATTCTTCATAATAGACTCATATTCTTCGGTCATAGCATCCTTCCATACTTGATGCTTGACGGCATCTGAGAATGATGATGGCTCATTTTGTATGATCGTGCTCTTGATGGTCAGGTATCCCTGATACCTGTTAGGTTTCTTACTTTCACGGAAGGTTCCTCGGGGTGCAATGTGTCCTTCAGCATCATTGAGTAGCCCCCTAAGCCAAGAGGGCCTCTTCCTAGAAGAGGAAGGCTCAGGTGGATCAATAGGATCCATGGGTTCATCCACATCGAGCATTGTTACATCATCTTTTTCTTTTGGTTCCCTGGTGTCAACGTCTTGAGAGCTCCTTAAAGTAGGAAGATTGTTCACCTTGCTGAGAGCCATATCTTCGTCAAAGGTGACATCATGACTAATCACAACTTCCCTTTGACCAGCTACATAGATTCTATAGCCCTTAGTATTTTCACCATAGCCCACGAAGATTCCTTTCTTTCCAGATGCACCCAATTTATTCCTTTTCTCTTTCGGCACATGAAAATATACAGGGCTTCCAAAAATTCTAAAATGAGATACGTCAGGTTTCTTAACAGTGAACATTTCTTCAGGAGTCTTGGAACCCAATGCTTGATGAGGGCGTCGGTTTTGTACATATACGACGGTGTTTGCAGCTTCGGCCCATAGAAACTTCAAAAGTTTTTGATCATGGAGCATGGCACAGACAACTTCCACAATCGTACGGTTCTTCCTTTCTGCCACACCATTCTGTTCAGGAGTATATGGTGTAGTAGTCTCCCTCTTAGTGCCAGCCTCTTTACAAAAGTCATGAAACTCGTTAGATTCATATTCAATCCCATTATCAATCCTTAAGATCTTGATCTTCTTTTCGGTTTAATTCTCAATCAAGGCTTTGAAGTGTCGAAACCAAGTGAACACTTCATCCTTCTTTTTCAAGAAGTATATCCAAGTCTTTCGAGAATACTCATCTGTAAAAGTAAGGTAATATGAATATCCTCCCAAGGAGTTCACAGGCATCATACCAGATATGTCTGAGTGAACCAATTGTAATATATCGGAGGTCTTGCTTTGGCATGAGGGGAATGGTCCCCTTTTGAGCTTTCCTTCGGCACATCCCGAACATACACCTTTCTCTACTCGGAATTCGAGCATCCCTGTCACCATTTGTCTTACATCGGGTAGAGTTTTATAATGAAGGTGGGCAAACCTCCGATGCCAAAGTTCGGACTGAAAAGATGTGTCACAAGACATGACACCTAGCGGACTTCCACCAACCTGATATAATGAATCAACTCAAAACCCAAGAGTAAAGGCATCTTTAACATTGTTTTTCCATACACGTACCTTGCCATCGTTGAAGGTCACCTTGTAGCCTTTGTCTTCCATTGCCAAGATGGACACCAGGTTCTTTTTGAGGTCAAGTACATATAATACATCCTGTAAGTGGATTGTACTACCTTGATTCAATTTAAGAGAGACATTGCCTACACCTTTCACGAGATATTTCATATTATCTCCAAGGACAATTTCCAGGTTAGTTTCTTTCTCTATCAGATTATGGAGAACTTCTTTGTAACTAGTGAAGTGCCTTGAGGCACCACTATCAATAAGCCAATTTCCCAGCAAGTCCGGAGGATCAAAGGTAGATAGAGCCGCTGGTAGATAATATTCATCCTGTTTATTGTCAACAGTGTTAGATTCATACCTGGAATTTCTAGCCTTCTTGAATGGTTGTCCTCTTCCTTGATTTCCAACACTCCTTTTACCTCTGCTATTAGATTTGCCATTCCTTTGATTGCCATGAGAGGGATTTTGATTGTCGTCCTGGTGAGAGTTCCTTCTATCAGGGCATTCCCTTGCATAGTAACCCGCTTTATCGCAAATGTAACATCGTCCTTTTCTTCCAGCCTTTCTTTTTGATTTAGTCCCAGAATTATTTCTTTTCTTAGCATGAGAAGAAAAAGCAGCAGGAGGACCTTTAGGCATGGACATTTCTTGCTCTTCTATCCTTGTTTCTTCTTGAATGCATCTTGCCATTAATTCCTCGAAACCAGGAATTATGTTATTGTTGAGAAGAGTAGTCCTGAACACGTACCATTCGGATGGTAATCCTCCAAGGGTTGAGAGTGCCATTTCCCTATCAGTAATAATTTCTCCAATAGATAGGAGATCGTTCTTGATCTCGGTGATTCTTAAGAAATATGCTTGCATGCTCTCATCTTTGCCCTTCTTAATTTCCTTCAGCTTATTTCTAAGAAACAAAACTTGATTTGCATCATTAACTTTAAATAAACTCACCAGTCTATTGTAGATTTCCTTGGAGGTGTTCAAATCGGAGATGTAGGCCACCAAACGTTTGTCGATAGAGTCCCGGATGATCTTCTTAGCTTTGACTTCCCCCTTGGTCCATTTGTTCCTAGCAGCAGCAGATGCATTTGATGGAGGCTCAGCAATTCCGCCTCTCACATGGTCCAACACTTCCTATTCTTCTAATGTTAGATCGAGAGACATCTTCCATCTATGGTAGTCAGACTTCTCACGGAGCTTGTCTTCAGCAGGGAAGTGTGTTGAGGACCCCATGAATTTTTTTTAGATAGCCTGCCAATCTTCTCTTTGTGATTACTCTTGCTCTTGTTTGGGCTTTGTCTTCACCTCGGCTTTAATAACATGTTAAGTTATGGTAAGTTCTATGCTTAGAGCAGTTTACTTCTTTTTATTATTATTATCCACAGATTAGCAATCACATGTACAATAAGTAAAGTGCAGATAGAACATTAAACGATCAACAAAAAACAAGCCAAGACAAGAGACACAAGATGCGGTGGCTAGCCAGCGACAAACCCCAATATGGGGAAACCCTTTGATCAAATCTTCCTTTATCTTCAATAATTTAGCAGAGAGAAATAGTACATAAATCTGATTTACATCAGCAATAGCAAACCCTAGATCAGCCCTAAACTAGGGCAGACAATATCTTGCAAACCGACCGTCGGATCGGCTTGATTCCTTCACCAAAAAATGCAGCCTTCTGAGGAGAGTCAGTTCCACCTACAGCGCAATTCTGAGAGAGAGTTTGATAGTCAAAGTTGGTCAAACTTCCGATCTGCAGTTGCAGCCCTAAATTTTGTGTCCTTCCTTCCACACATGTGAGAGAAGAGTCCCTTTCTGCGGAGTAGGAGAAGAGCCTCTTTTTTGCACAGGAGAGAGAAATGTGATGAGATGTGTGTGTCCAAATGAGGGAAAGACCTCCTGTATTTATATACAAATGTTGATGATGAATAGATGCGTCTGTTGGGCTTCCACACATGTGAGAGAAGAGTCCCTTTCTGCGGAGTAGGAGAAGAGCCTCTTTTTTGCACAGGAGAGAGAAATGTGATGAGATGTGTGTGTCCAAATGAGGGAAAGACCTCTTGTATTTATATACAAATGTCGATGATGAATAGATGCGTCTGTTGGGCTTCTGAGCCTACATGAGTTGCTCGTCGACTTGATAATTATTCCATAATCAAAATAAATTCATATCTCCATAAATGCTTATCGGAATCGGATGATCTTTAGATCAATCCTACACCTCTCAACGAGAGGAATCTAGGAAAAATATCATCAGCCATGAATAAGGTGACGCACATGGAGTTTGGCCCTAGTTGCCAATTTTAACAAGAAATGAACATCAAGCTAGGCTTGACTTCGCATTGGCTGAAATAGAAAGACTAAGGAATGAGAGCAAAGACCTGAAGAAAATGGTGCAGATATGTGATGGGAGAGAGCATAAGTACAAGGAAGAAATTGTTAGCTTGAAAACACAACTTGAAGAAGCCAGGATATTAGAAGAGGAGAAGGTATCCAAGAAGAACTGAAAGGAAAAGAACAATAACTCAAAGGAAGTCATCAATGAACATAAAACAACTTCAAAGTTAAATCTACAAGAAGCCAGTAGCAACATGATTAAAAACAAAGGCAAACAACAAAATAAAAATGAAAATATTGAGCCAAAGAAAATATTTTTTGCAAAAAGGTCATTTCCTCCTAGAGATGAGTTGAGCAAATTCAGAAGATTCTTTGCTCCTAAGAAAGATATCGAGTGTTTTTCTTGTCATGGACATGGACATGTAGCAGCAGATTGTCAGAGAAAGAAAGTCGAGACTAATCAACATAAGGTGCAGCAAGCAAGAAGATTTCCTAAAACAAACAATCAAAGAAAGTTCCCTCAAGCAAGCAGAGAAAACTGTCATCCACTAGGTACACAAATTATTTTTATGGTTATTGTTATTTGTGCAAGTACTTTGGACATAATGCCATTGAATGCAAATTGTACATAAAGGAAAGTTTGAATGCAAGAAGAAACACAACATGTTCTCTATTTCTCGACCACACAAGATGTTTTGTGTGTGATAAATTTGGCCACAAATCCAAAGATAGCAAGCTTCCATATACCCTACAGAGCTCTAAACAGAGGATGGAAGTAACTCTAAGCAAACCAAACTTTGAATCAAAAAAAAATGTAGACACTAGAAGGCAACCTATTGAAGTGTGGAAGAGGAAGAAAAAGGAGCAGCCTATTACATCAATGACATAATGAAATCATCATGGTCTCAGGGGGCGCTGCTCTAAACAGCAAAACAATCATCTAGTCAGTAATAAAAGAGCAGCAGCATCCCAGGGGGAGATCAACCCATAAAATGTCCTAAGAAGATAATAAACATGGTGAGATCACTAAGAAGCCTAAAAGAATACCTAACAACATTGGAAAAATTTTGCACTGAAGTGATTGAAGTGGGTGTGGAAGTCAACACAAGAAAGACCAAAGTTGTCACTTTTTTTCCGTAGAACATGAACAACACATCACTTTATTAAATTCAAAAATGATTCATTAGAGATCATTCAAATTCACAAGTATCTAGGCTTTTATTTCAGCCAAAAGTTCAGGTGGGAGCAATGTTTCCAAGGAGGTAGAAAGGCGATATTACTCCTACAGAATAGGTGTCAATCAACATAGATATGTGTCAATTTTGAAACATGTTCTTTGTTTAGGTCAATTACTTCAATAATTCATAAGAGCCCAAGATTAATTCCATTTCACATAAACCATTATCTCAGTAATAGAAGAAAGAACATAAATAACATATGCAAAAGACAAGCCAAGACAAGAGAACACCGAGATTGGCTCGAGCCAAGGAAAAACCCCAAGATGGGGAAAACCCTTGATCAAATCTTCTTATTATTATCTTCAAATGTTCAGTGGAGAAAGAGTGAGAGAAAATACAATTTATGACAGAGAGGCGGCCCAGACAAGTCTTCCATTCTGCCTTCGAACAGTAGCAACCAGATTCTTCCCTAACCATAGATCAAAAAAAGACAGAGCAGCTACAAGGAAGACTCCAAATATAGTTTGGTCCTAGATCAATTTGAGCGGCCTTCATAACTGATCATGATAAACCCAAAATGGATATATATACTGAACAATCAAACACAATGATGAAACAATTGTGGAATTGGAACCTGATTAGGCCTTGATCGTAGACAGCATTAGTCCATTCAGTGCCTTCAATTATTGTGGCTAGCATCCTTCTTCTTGTAGCCATCCCTAGCTGCATGTAACTTGACTTCTGCTATGAGAAAGGGCCTAACGTTCCTTCCAGCTAGCCCAAAACAAGTCTACGGTGCTACTCCAATAATCTCAGGGCTTGTGACTTATCTAAACAGTGAAAACACAACCTAAATCATCCACAGATTTATTTGATATGCCTCGGCCTACCTCTGTTGTACTTTGGACCCACAAACAGACTTAGCAGCTTTGAGTGATCTTTAGGTCAATTTTAGTCCTCTCGAAAAGAGGAATTCAACGCAATCATCATCTTCATCAAATGAGTTGTCCAAAGTGGAATTTGACTATAGTTTCATAATTTAACTGCGGTGATCAAACAATCGCATAAAAGCTAAAGGGAATCGTCACAAGTCGAACCATTAGCAGGGCAGACGTCGCAGTGGTGTAAGAGTCGCTCTTAGTGTAGCGCTAAGCAGAAGAGAACAACAGATAGTAGAGATAATGCAACCAACAAGAATCACACAGGAGCCCCCAGAGTACAATCGCAATCATACAACAACACAGCCACTAGTATAGTGACATGCAACCATACAGACTGTACAAGATCGTATGGTACCATAGATCAACTAAGCAATGCATAATGACAAGCATACAACCAACACAGGTGACGCAGGGATGCATAGAAAATTATGTGCAAAAGGTAAAACGACCATGCCAACACAGTCAACTTGATTGGCAAAGGTCACCCTTAAAGGGAGAAAGGGACATTGTACTAGTAAGGAGTTTGACAGTAATTTTTTATTCTTGTGGATGCTAGAAGGACTTAGCACAAGGAAATTATCATTATCTAGAGATGGCAGTGACAAATCTCACATTCGAGGATTGATTGGATGGAGCATCAAATTTCTTACCCTGGATGGAAAGGGTTACCTTGTTGCTGAAGGAGAATTGTGATACCCTGTTTTGGTACCCCTCTTGTAATTGTCACTATGAATTGTAAAACATGTAAATATTGTGGAAATGTAACACAATGATTGGATTGAAGTGGACACGGATTTAGAGTTTGAGGAGTGCTTGGGAAGTGATTAAACTCGGGGAGTTCATTTAATATGCCACTAGTTTTCTCACTGGGTTTAATGTCTCGCACAGCAGACAGGGAGGTGGAGTATGGGCTTCCTGAGTGGAGGACAAGCCCCATACCACCTCGATCCTCGTGGGCCATGTTGGGTGGTCAACACGCAAGGGACAAGCAAAGAGTCAGGTAAGGAAAAAGGCTGACGAGAAAGAGAAGACATGCATTTGGACAAGATATGGCATCGGTGTAAGTTGAGTGTGGGTAGAGTGGTATGCTCTGATATGCACGAAATTGCATGAGAACTAAGCATTGTGTTTTGGTAAGAGCATACAGGAAGTGCAAGCAAACTCGCAAGAAGAACACTTGGAATAGCGTTGGCGCAAGAGAAGGAACACACAGAAGAGAGTAGAGTGAAGAGAAGACCATAGAAGAGCGAGTAGAGACACAATGTAGTCTGGATCCCCACAAGTTTAGTGAGTGGAACCATTATGTGCTCTAGATGCTTGCATAGCAAAGTGGTGACTCTGTGAGTTTGGGTGCCTACAGGATTAGCACGCGGAAGTGTTGTGTACATTGGATCCCTATCAACACAGGTGGAGACACTTTGAGCTATGACTTCACGTAGAATTTAGCAAGTGGAACACCATGTGCTCTGGATTCCTATAAGCCATTGGATGACATTGTGAGATCTGGATTCTTGTGTGAACTGGTAGATTGGCATTGGTGTGTATTCCCTTCAGCGCTTACTCCTTAGACTTTGAATCCGAATTGAGGGTGGTCAACTACAAGAAAGATTGCAGTGCAGTTGGTTATGGTTGGGTGGAGAGTTGAATTCCCTCGCTCAATTGTTAGTCAGTAAGAAGATCAAATAAGTATGTTCACCGACATATATCCATGGTGCGCCATGAATGGTGCATAATATTGTTATGTGTTATAACAATGTATGTGTCAACACTAATTGTAAGGGAATATTTTATTCCTAGTTGTTTATAATGAGATCATTATGTGAATGCTTTCATGGATTATGAGGGACTTGTAGATCCTTGTGGTTATTGGTATGTTCCTGAATCACAGAGCTATTTACATGGTCTTGTGAGAATGCTTGTTGTGCACAATTGAACTATTTATGTCTGTTGTTTCGCATGATAAGGATTTCATGGATCCTTGATTGTTTGAGGTTGTTGATTGCCCTTCCTAATAAATGGAATAATGATATTGTTATGAATCTTCTATAAGTCGATTTGATAGTAATGCATGAAATTCACTATGTGGTTTAATGTACTGCTACTATGCTAGACTAGTAAAGCAATGTTGCTCATGGCTTGGCCTGTTTTCAATGCCTGGTAGCATGCATGTTTATGGTTTTAAAGGACTGCCTATGTCCATGAATGATGTCTAAAAGTTAGTGTGGGAATGATGATTTCATTCCTGTAGGAATTAGCGTTCTGAGCAACACTAAGTCTCAAGAAAGCTTACATAACGCCCCTAAAATCCTTACGCTCTAAGCTTGTGTATCACAAAGCAGCAAGTTCGATAATTAGGGACGGATAATTCTTGGTGAACATGTAAAGGAGTTTCTGATTTTGGCAAGGACAAGAAGCCTTGGTGTTCCTTGACATAGATATTTGCATTCCGAGGGGCGAGGATATGTCTTCATGGGGCAAGAAACCTTGGCGAAGATTTATACATTCTAGAGAACAGAGATGTGCCTCTGCAGAACAACAAATATCATTGTTAGGTGGCAGGGATTTATACGTTCCAAGGGATAGAGATGTGCCTCCATAAGGCAGTAATCTTTGAATGTTTATTGACAGATTCAGAAGACTAATGGAGAGCACGAGACGGGAAAATTCTTGTTACCTGACATGGAATTTCATATCGCGCAACGCCGACATTGCCATATGTAGTGGCATTGCGTCACGATGACGTGGTGGGAGCCATGTTGGCTCTGAGAGATGTGGCAAGGTCACGTAGGCACTCGGTTTGCCATGTGGCAGTGATTGCTGATGTGGCAAGGGTTAAGGGACTAAAGCTTCAAATGGGCATAACCTTTGACGCAAGCATTGCATCAAGATAAAATTTATATCGCCAAAAAGATCTTGACAAGCTAACTCTGTTACAAAGTGTGGTGTTTTCTAGTGATTGTTTGTTGTGTGCGAATGGGCAATGGTCGTGGCACTTTGAATGATGATTGTGTGTTGATTGCAAATTGTGGTGCATGCATATTAGTGTGATATCAAAATTGTGAAATGATAGAGATAGCGAATTATGATATGTTAGTTGTTTTCTAACAGACATACTAACTTGAAATTGGGTGTTTTAGATAGCCTTTCATCAACATGCTTACTGCGAATAAGCCAAGGTGATGGGTAGATGTGTTTATTTATATTTTTGATTTGGCTAACGGTTATGTGTGTGTAACAACACATGAGAAGACAACAAAGATTAGCAAGAGAGTAAATGGAATGAGCTCCACAATGGAGTGACATAGCACTAATAAATTCTAGCATTGTTAGGAAGAAGAGTCAATTGAGGAGAGGAGAGAGGAAGACTCTCCTGACTACGTGAACACCCTTTGAAATATAAGAGTTAGGTTGAGAAGTTATAAGGCTGACAATGAAAGGATTGCCATGGCTCAAGAACAACAAGCAGAAGTAAATGCAATTATACTACAAAGCCTGTCAAATTTGCAAATGGAGAGGCAACATGATCTAGGTGCCAGCTACCTATGAAGGGGTAAAGGAAAGCAAAATCCATCAGGACTTGGAAAGCATAAATTAAGGATTGATCATGCAGAGGGCAGCAAATCTAAGAAAAGACATAGACAGACAAGTGAAGACACGAGGAGAGGAGGAACTCCACTTGGTACCTCAGAGAGGAGAATAGACAGATACAAGCAATTGCTTGATGTTGCCACCAAGAGACACTATTAATAGAAAAGGAAACAAAAATATTTGATGTCAAAGGAATTTAAGGAAAAAACCTCCTACATTTAATGGAGAGACGAAGAAGGACATTTTTAGCTTGAAGGGCAAAAGTTGATATCTGGTGGGAAGACCTAAATAATGTCAACAATATTAAATAGGAGTTGTCTTAGAGGGAGGAGATTTGAGAGATATTTCAGTGAAAAGTACCTATCTTAAAGGTACTATGATAGCAAGGCTAAAGAATGTTCTAAGCACAAACTAGGGCAGCTGACAATTGATGAATATACAACTAGATTCTTGGAGTTATTAAGGTATGTGCCTTACCTCAAGGACAAGAAGGTAAAGATCCAGAGGTATCCTAATCCGTTGCCACAAGCATTCAAGGACAAAATAGAGTTTGGTGAACCACAAACTCTAGAGGATGCCATCCAAAAGATGAAGCATTGTTATCAACAATCCAAGCATAGGACTAAGTCTTGAACAGATTGAAAAGCAAAAGGCAAGCCCAGCTTTGTAGGAAAAGGGCAGAAAGTTGCAAGACGTCATCCACGAGAAAGGAATGTGAAGTTTATCGCTCCTGTCAAGGGTGAGTTTTAGCAGAGATCCATTGCTACTGGTAGAGGCCGGTTCTCTCAACCTATAGGAGAGGAAGCCAAGCATTTCGAAGGAGAACCTATGAAGTGTTGGACTTGTGGAGAAAACAATAGGAAGAGAGACTATCTTTAGCAACAAAAGAACGACCCAAGAATGTATAATGTGCTGGAAGCAGAGACAGTGAATGATGTGGCTTGGAGTGTAAAACGCATCTATGTAGCGTTGGACAATAGGAAAGTTGATCACCAAGCCTTAGTAATCGAAATGTAAGGTATGGTCAATAACTAGTTTGTTTCAATTTTGATTGACCCTCGCTCCAATTTTAGTTATGAAAGTCCACAAGTTTGAACAGATAAAACATTTGTTCACACATGCACCAATATTGAGAATAACAGACCCAAAAGAGGATTTTGTTGTGTGCACAAATGTTTGCAAAGAAAGGCTTGGTGGAGTCCTAATGCAAGAAGGACAGGTGCTATGTTACAAGTCAAGGAAGTTGAATAAGCATGAGCAAAATTATGTCACTCATGAGTTAACAGCGATAGTGAAAACATTAACAATGTGGAGGCATCACCTCCTCAGAAGAAAATTTGTATTCATGTCATATCATGGAGGGTTGAAGTATTTATTTGACCAACCCAAGCTGAATGCAAGACAGGTAAGGTGGCTAGCCTTGATTAGTGAGTTTGATTTTGAAATAAAATATATCAAGGGCAAGGAAAACAAAGTGGCAAATGCACTTAGCAGAAGGTTGCAATAACTCATGTAGCAGCCATCATAAAAGACCTTATTTAGGTCATCCTGGTTATCAGAAAATGATAATAGCCATGAAAAAAATGTATTATTGGCCACACATGACAAAGGATTTTGTCGAGTCTACGCTACTTGGGAGCGAGAGCAGAAGATGGAGAGGGTAGCGACATTTTCAAAAGCTTCCGGGTCGAGAGCAATTGTGGGAAGCAATTTTTATATAATATACATTTTTATATATTTTGGTATATATATGTCAACAAAAGCATGTAGAATGATGAATTAGTGATAAAACCCATAAAAACATGGATTAAACGACATAACATCATTCATCTAGTAGTTATAATATTCATCAACCACAGATCCACAAATTACAAGTTCTCATTTATATAACATGTAAAGGTTCACATAACCAATATAGCATCGAGTGCAATCCATCTCTGAACCGAAAATACATCGACAAATAGGCTCTATATGGTCTCTAACATCCAAAAAAAATCATGGTACAACAAACACCTACATATCAACACAATCATTGCTTATATTGGGATCTTTGTCATGAATATCACCCTCTAAGCATTAACATAGGATGGTTACATTTTTAGTAGGGTCGTAATAGAGTTCGACAACCAATGTCCCTAACATCAAGGTACATACAAGGCTTGGCGCTCTTGATTAAATACAAGATCCATACCCTAGTACATGACAAAATCCAATGGAAACATTGCAACTCCCCCCAATCCTGAAATCCTAAAAACTGATAACTGTTGGATTTTGAATGATAACTAAAAATCTAATTTCTCCATATGAAATCCAATGTCATTGGAACCACTATCAAACATCCTGAGTTATTTCATAGTAATGTTAAAAATTTAAGTAAAAGGATGAAAATGAAAGATAAAGGTGAGTGTCACTTTTACTTTAAGAATTTAAAGTTTCCATGAATTGCATATCAATACTAGGACCATAGGCTTGAATATTAGGTTGCCCACTCAAAAATTATTGTTTCCAATCTTCAATAGCTCCCTCTATTGCCCCCGAATTGACAAGGAGCCCAAAATTTTTTAGGCGTCGTGCTCCTGGGGTCACTCTCGATGCACTCCTGCTCTGAGCATGCTTAGGAAGCGAATTCGAGAGGGTGGGGGCGCTCCCTCGTAGCCTTATGCCGAGTACATTGCCAAATGCTTGGAGTGCCAACAAGTGAAGGTAGAGTGTAGACATCCAGGGGGATTGTTAACTCACTTTAATATTAGATAAGTACACTATGTACTTTACACATAAAGTCACTTTATAAAGTACAAGTGACCTTAATATTAGAAAAAGTACATGGTACAACACCTCTGAGTAACTTTTCCACCCATGACACTAATATAACTCAAATGTCACCAAGACAAAAGTAATTAATGTGTTCATTGGGCTAAAAGGGATAAAAGCCTAGTAACACCTCTCCTTGGTACTATTTTCAACACTCCCTCTTTCGAGGAAGGTGTTGCTCACCACTCCCATCATGTCCCTGAAGAAAACATGCTTGCCTCTTGGCAAAGACTTGCTGAGAATGTCTGTTACTTGCTCATCAGCGGATATATACTCAAGCTTCACTGCCCCTCGCTGAACCCAGTCTCTGATGAAGTGGTATCTGATCTCTATATGCATTGATCGATCGTGAAATATTGGTTTCTCAAATAGTTTAATACAACTCTGATTATCACAGTAAATCGTAGTTGGTCTCAAAATCTAACCAACTAAACCATGAAGCACCTTGCGAAACCATAATGCCTCACGCCCTACCTAACTAGTTGCCATTTACTCTGCCTCTATGCTGTTCAATGCCACTGACTTTTCTTTCCTGTTGAACCATGACAAAATTATCGAGCCCAATGAGAAACAACATCCGAAAGTACTCTTCCAGTCACTGACACTGCCAACCCAATTTGAGTCTGTGCAACCAATCAATCTAACTCCATCACATCTGACATAGTCCAAACCATAATCCATTGTGCCATGTAAGTACCTCAACACATGTTTTGCAGCCACCTAGTGTACTCTCCTAGGCTCCATCATAAACTGACTCAATGTGTTGACTGCAAAACAAATATTCGGTCTAATGTTGACCAAATACATCAATGAACCGATCAACTGACAATAGAAAGTGGGATCCACCAACTCAGAATCAGCATCATGCAACTTCTTCCAGTTGGTGATCATAGGAGTAGCCATAGGCCTGCAACCATCCATACAGAATCTCCTCGAGACACCTGCATACCTGCACTGGCCCACAAAGATGTGCCCATCCTCATGCCAAACCTCCAACCCCAGAAAGTAATGCATCGCCCCAGATCAGTCATATAAAACTCTGAAGCAAGATCTCTCTTGCAATGTTGGATGAGACTGTCTTCCCCAGTAATAAACAAGTCATTCACATACAATACCAGAATGAGTGAATCATCACCTACCAAGATCAAGTATAGGTTCAGATTTGCATCACTCTTCTGGAAACCCATCTGCTGCAAGTAGGCATCTATCCTCACGTACTATGCCCTTTGTGCCTGCTTCAGTCCATACAAGGCTTTCTTCAGCCTATGCACATGAGGCTCCCTCCCATGCAACTCAAATGCCTCAGGCTGCTTAATGTACACCTCCTCCTGTATAACACCAATGAGAAAGGAAGTCTTCGCATCCATCTGGTGAATCCTCCATCCCATCTCAATTGTTATAGATATCACTACTCTAATGGAAGTATAATGAGCAACCGGTGCAAAGGTCTCCTCATAGTCAACTCCCTTTACCTGCGAGAACCCCCGTGCCACAAACCGAGCTTTGAACTTCTCAACGCTGCCATCTGCAGCATGTTTGATCTTGTAGAGACACCTAGAAGTCACAATTGACTTCCCACCAGGACGTGGCACTACCTCCCAAACATCATTCTTCATGATAGAGGCATACTCCTCCACCATGGCATCCTTCCAAATCTGTTGTTTAGCAGCCTCCTCAAAACTAGTCAGCTCTGTGTCCACAACATCTGCCACAAAGCCACCCATCCTCTCTGGTAGTTTGCTCTCTCTCACTGACCACTTGGGTCTTCCCACTACCTCCTGAGCCTCCTTCAGGGTCTCCCAAAGCCATCTTGGCTTCCTCTTCCCTACAGTGGTCTCCTGTGGTGGTATGGGAAAACCCTCAATTGGTGCCTTTCCTCCAGGGGAGGAAGGCTCTGAAATAACCAAAGGAGATCCTGAACTCTGAGTTATTGTGTCTGATGAACCTACACCAGGTGATCCGGTAGCAGGTCAAAATTGTGCAATGTTAACCTGTCACCCCTAAAGAAGGTGGACCTTCTGATCCCGATGTACCACCTGATGCTCTTGAAACCTGTAATGTGGCCCCCCGCTAAGGGGGTTGCTGCTCTACCTAATCAACCTCCAAAGACCTCCTCAAATGTCATGTCCCTCCTCAAGACAATCTTCCTTTGTGCAAGAAGATATATACAGTAGGCTCTGTTGATCTCACTGTAACCCACTAGGATACCCCTCTATGTAGTGGGTTCCAACTTCATCCTCTTCTCCTTAGGGATGTGTGAATATGCAAGGCACCCAAATCTCCTGATGTGCCCAACTTCTGGCTTCTTGTCAATATACACCTCTTTAGGAGTCTTGCTCCACAAGACTCTGTGTGGGCTCCTGTTCTACAAATAAACAGCGATGTTCCAAACCTCGGCCACAAGAAGAAAGGTAAACTCTGATCATGCAACATTGCTCTAGTTGCACTCACAATGGTCTTGTTCTTCCTCTCTTCCACCCCATTTTTCTTAGGGTTATAAGGCACAATGAGCTACCTCTTGATGCCAACACTCCCACAAAAATCCCTCATCTCAATAGAATTGTACTCGCCCCATTTGTTTGACCTTAACACCCTGATTTGCCTCCCTGTCTAGATCTTCACAAGAGCCTTAAACTCTTGGAATCTTTGAAAGACATCATCCTTGGTCTTTAGGAAGCAAATCCAAGTCCTCCTAGAGTGGTCATCAATAAATATCACATAGTACTCATATCCACTCAATGAAACATGGGACATAGGACTATTACGAATATAATTTATATAAAAATAGAATAAATATAAATGAAAGAATAGTAAACCATGATTATAGTTGACTAATGATTAATTAGTGATTAGTTAGTGAAGAGGTATGTCCATAAGGACATGACCATTCATAAAGGGACACCTGCCTAGGTATATAACGCAGACCCTCATTGTAACATTAAATCATTTTGTACTATCATATTATTAATAAAAATATCACTTACAATACATTTGTGTATTTTCCAATTAAGGCACAAACAACTCAAAGTTTTGTTGTTATAGTGGTATCAGAGCCACATTGTTTGATAACCAGGCCTGTGGCCATCAAGTAATCGTCAAGTTCCTTGTCGTTTCAATCAAGGCTTTTAGCTAGAGCAATTGCAATTTCTCTGTCATTGATTTCGTCAAAGGCCCTTGGCCATTTAAAAAAAATAGAGATCCATATCAAGTTTTTTTAGAAGAGTTCCCAGCGAATATCACATCATAATTCATTTGTCGACACGTTTTGAACCAACAAGTGTGGTTCATCATCAAAACAAGTTGAAGAACCAAATCATGGTTGCAAGATAAATTAATAGAGCAGATCATCCAACGTCTCCATTTGACCAAGAACGGTTACATTTGACCAGGAACGGCTACATTTGTCCAAACAACGACTAAATTAGACTGGGAAACAGGACGAGACCAAGAGGAACACATAATTAGTTAATTAATTAATTAGTTCATTTTATTATATTTATTTTTATTTCCAAAGTAAACTAAGAACTAAATAGACTATTTTTATTATTTAAATCTTCAAAAGATAAAGAATTATATTATTATTATTGTTATTATATGAAATATAAATAAGAAATGATTAATAACTAAAAAACCTAACTAGATGGTCAGTTCTTTGACTTAATTCTAAATTTAATCAATTCAACTATTTTAAATATGTAGCAATTTCTATTAGAATATAAATAAAAGTCAAGATGAATTATGGAAAAGATATTAAAAATAACTATTTTCATTTACGATTAATAATTTTATTTATTTATATTTGTTTTACTCAAGGTATAACGGGATTAGTTGGTTTACCTCATTAGAATATTTTTATCTATGACCAAGTATAAGAGATTTTTATTTATTTATATATTATGTTGAATAATTAAGGCGAAATTTTTTCGCCCCATTTAAAAATATCTAATTCTTAGTTTCTAGTTAAAAAAATTAGGATTAAAATGAATAAATTAATTAATGAATAAAGTTAAAGAGAAGAAAAGGAATAAAATGGAAAAACAACCCAGAGGACGAGGGGGAAAGGGACAAAGAAAACCACAATAAAAAGAACAACACAAGGGGGGGCGGGGGCGGGGCACGGGGGCGGGGGCGGGGCGGGGGCACGGGGGGGAGGGGGAGGCTAGGAAGACAGGGCAGGGATCCAACAATTGCTAATTTTCCAGCCATCATCCCTATTGAGATTGCTCGGCCTTTTCTCAATTTCTAAGGCCTCCATAAATTTCTAGTGATGAAAAGGCGCAACCTTGGCAATAACACGAGCCTCCTCAATGCATATGTGATGTTTGGTCTTTTATGTGTGTTTTGCCAGAGCGGAAGACCAGATCCTCCCATGTTTTATGTCAACCGAGTGCTCCTGAATCCTCTGCATAATAGAGCGACCAGTCTCACCAACATAGGGGGTCCCACAATAACAAAGAATATAGACACCTTTCATGTCCTTGAGGTCAATAGGGTCCTTTACCAATCTAAGGGATCTACGGATGGTGTTAAGAGGTCTAAAAGTTGAGGGAACATTATGCTTCCTAAGAATTCTCGCAATCTTATCAATCGTCCCCTAGATGAAAGGGAGATGAACCCCAAAGACACGATCTTTAAGGACTTTCTTAACCAAGGGGACTTTACTGGCTCTAAGGAAAGCTTTTTGACTTTGGTGCCTACTGTAACCATTATTAACAAAAACATTAAGGAGTGGGCCTTCTCTTTAACAAGGTTCTTTTTATCAGAGATTCTCAATGCACACATAGCTAGCGGGTTGAGAACACCCAACTTGAAGATTTAAATAATAAAATAGTCTATTTAGTTCTTAGTTTACTTTGGAAATAAAAATAAATATAATAAAACTAACTAATTAACTAATTGTGTTCCTCTTGGTCCCGTCCTATTTCCCAGTCTAATGTAGCCGGTTTTTGGTTAAATGTAACCGTTCCTGGTCAAATGTAGTCGTTCCTGGTCAATGTCATTGTTGGATGATCTGCTCTCTTTATTTATCCTGTAGCCATGATCTGGTTCTTCAACTTGTCCTGACAATGAACCACACTTGTTGGTTCGAAACGCGTCGACAAATGAATTATGATGTGATTTTCGCGGAAAACTCTTCTCAAAAAATAAGATTAAAAAATTTACATTTAGAAACATATAATAAAAAAATAAAATTACATGTAAACAAAAGAATAAACAAAAAAAAGAGAAAGGAGTCGAGAAAAAAAAATTAAAAATACATTATAAAAAAAAAGAGAGTTCATAAAAAATATACTAAAAAAAAAAGGAAGAAAGACATAAAAATAAAAAAACAAATTAATTAGACGAAAAAGGTAAAAAAGAAAAAAAGGGAGATTATTCATATTAAAAAGAGTTGTACAAGCAGTGGCCAAATTACTTCTTGTCAAACCAAGCAAATAAAAAATAAAAACAATACCGGAAGCCCCATCGTCGCTACCACCCTCACTGCTACCACCCTCGTTGCAAATCAAGCACATTTCCACTGCACCCTTTGTCACACTCTCGGCCATCCTATACCCCGACCATCTTTTACTATCCTTTCCACTAGCGTATTTTTTTAATCATTGTCTCCTTGTTCACGTAGTCTGCCTTACCTATTTTATGCTACAACCTTTGTCTTCCTCCATGCCACATCCATTCTGTTGCGTCCCCTCCCTCGTGTCCAATAACCATCATGCCATTGTCAACACACTGTCGTTGCCTGCCCGTCCATCGTGATCCTCGTTGTGTGACTTCTTCTCTTCGAACCATTGCTTTCCTAACTGTACCAACGTCTCACCTCCTAGCTGTCGTCAACGCTTATCGACATCCCATTGAAAATGACAAAGGAAAAATGGTTTTCATACAATGGTCTTTCAATTATGGATCACAAATTAATTACATTAAAAGGAAGTATCCAAGGAGTATGAAATTAGTGATTTACACGTGACAATAGATGAGTACATATCTCAGTTCTGTGTTGCAACTATGTTTAATAGAGAGAATGACATAATTCTCGGTCAACCTTGGTTTAAGGAATTGGGTACATTCATGTTAAACATAGAGAAATATTTTTTTGCCATTTCCTTATAAGGAAAAGATGATCACATTCCATGAAATGACCATGAAGTCAAAATCAATAACAAGTTCATCACAAGAACCTAAGGAGATTTCGAAATTGATGTTCCAAGGGATTCAATCAGAGAAACAAAAGGAGCTTGAAGAAGTCATATCTAATAAAACCAAAGAAAATTCTCCGTTTAAAATATCATAATCAAAAACTCCTTGAACAGAACATGCAATGTAAAGCTAAAAGGCACAAATTAGAACAAGAAAAGGAAAGTTTTGAGAAGAAACTCAATGACAGTCTATCAGGCAAGGAAGAAGAAAAATTACGTTTAAAAACCCTTAATCAAAGGTTATTGGAACAAATCAAAAGTTTAAAAGAAGAGGATACTAAGAATAAAGTCAACAATCCAAAAAGCGAAGAGTTTTTACGTTTAAGGAATCGTAACCAAAATCTCCTTATGCAAATAAAAAAGCTTAAAAGTGACAAGAAGTCACTAAATGACAAGTTAGAAAAACTTCAAGAAGTATGGAAGTCTCCAGTCGTTTCAGTCCAAGTTGAATATAAAGGAATAAATATCAATCCAGTCAACATCACAACTCAAGAAGAAGGGAAACCTATAGAAGTTAAAACCAATTCACATATTGCAGTTCAAACAATGAAAATTCCATGTGATGATTCAGTGACCAACTCAACAACAACAGTACCTGAAGTAAATTAGGAAATCACCACAAACAAATTAGGGCTAGATCAAACTGCAAGAGCTCCTTATCGACATCTAAATCACAAAAGCAAACACTAAGTCAATCTACATATTTGAACCCTTCAAAACAGAAGCAACAGATTTATGTTCCAAGGAATGCTACAATTTGCATAATTCAATCCTATGATAACAATTCACTACAAATTTCTAGTCACCGGAAAGTTTCACAGAAGATTAGTTTAAGATGGTCAAATCCATTCTCAGTCTGACAATTTTGTTTATCACGCAGAGGATTGTATTGTCTTCTATCAACGAAGATGAAAGTACTAGAGCAAAAAGATATTTGAAACAGGGAAAGAGATCAAGCCCTTTCATCAAAAAAGCTTTGACGACAAAGCTTTTTGAAGAGGAACGCAATGTCATGAATAAAATATATGTAAATTAATACAAAATAATGTAAACAATAATAAATAATGATTAATTAACTAGTAATTAGTTAATGAAGAGGTGTGTCCCTAAGAACATGACCGTTGTTGAAGAGGTATCTGCCTAGGGCATATAAGCAGACCCTCACCCTAATTTGTAATCATCACATCAATTCTATATACATTATTCAATATACAATTACTTGTCCTATTATGGATGTTTACGTCTTCCAAGTATTCTGAAGATTATTGCATATACAAACTTTGTTCGTTACAATGGTATCAAAGCCATTCGAGCCTTGGACGTTATCTGTTGCACAATCTACCATTAAGTTTAAGTCCTGAAATCATGGAATTAAGTGAATATTATAAATCTAAATTGTTGAATGAAATTGGGAAAGCATTACAACAACTAAAACAAATAAAAAGATCATTTGCATTATCAACAAAATGTCTTGAAACATATGCAATGTGTCTAATGGAAGAAACTAACGATAAGTAATGCTCTAACCAAGAAAATGATGTTGAGGATGTTGAACTAGGATCTCCTCAAGATGACATGAATGAAAATGATAATCAAAGTGGGTATATGATAGTTGAGGATGAAATTACTGAAGAAGAAACCTCTGAAAATGATTAAGAAAGTGTTATTTCTAAAAATTTTGAATCTTACAATGACTCTTATACAAGAAGTGAGATTACCATTAGTTTTGTTTGTCATTCTGGACATAGTGCTAGTCCTAATAGTGGATATGATTCAATAACAAGGTCAAGAAGTGTTAGAAAATCAATAAGGCAGAAAGATTTTCTTATAAAGATAATTACTTGTGATTATTTTATCTTTATGTTCTTTTTTTATCTTTTAGTTCACCAAGCAATTACCAGAACAATGATACACGGAAAATAGATGTAGGCGGACAGCGAAGGGAAAACAACTATCTAGGGGAAAACCCAATCAACAATTCTTCCTTCAATAGTTTCTCGAGATAATCCAAGACTCTAGACCCAGACAGAGACTTCCTCCACACCAAGTCAAATGTCAATCCTTCTTGTAGATGATAAATCTTCAAAAGCAATTTCGACCTAGTAGCATCAATAGCAACTTCGACCCAGTAGCAGTAGCAGTAGCAGCAGCAGGTTCGACCCAGACTAGAAAAACTTCAATCTCCCTTGATACACCTCAAAAGTGAGTGAGAGTTGTCCCAAAATTTCGATCTTGAGGTCTTTTATCTTCCTCCAGAAACTTGCACTCCTTTCTAGCTCTTCTTCTAGCCCTTTACCAACTTTCCACTTCTAGCTTCTAGCTTCAGATATCGAACTATGTGTGTGAGAGTGAGATCCCCCAAATGAATTCGAACTACCTTGTATATATAGCCTTCCAAGGAGGTCGATTTACTCTTCTTAAGGCCGACTTGATCTTCTTGAGGCCAACTTGGTGTGGAGAAGACTAAATTCATTTTTGACTCAAAAATAATTATTTTTACATGATTCGAAAGCCCAAGAAGGGTCTCTTTTAATGTACAATGACTCTAATGACTCAAAATAAATCCTAGAAGTCCTCAATGGGGACTTTGACCTAAAACATGATGACCCAAGCATGAAACCCATGCTTTAATAAGTCATAATAATAATAATAAAAATATTTTCTTCATTCTTTTGATAAGTACATTTCAAATACATTTATGAAGACCAAACCTAGTTACAAATTTCAACACTCCCTCTTAACTAAGGAGGTATTCATCAGTACAAGTACAAGGAAGATCTCAAAACCCATGAACCATGAAGACTTTTAGGCACCACAATGCCATGGACTAGACTCTTGACCAAGGCAATCTATCCAAGGTCCTCCAACAATTTAGGCACTACAATGTCATGGACTAGATTCCTCACCAGGGCAATCTATCCAAGTGGGACTAAGATGGATTAAAGCTTTCAACCTCTCTAGCTACCATCATGCTTACTAACCATCAACCCAAGGATCTAGGTGTGTATCCAAGGTCAAAGGTCCATGACCAACGCCACCTTCCCTACTTCGGGAACTAGACATCAACACAAAGTGTCGGCGAGATGTCTTCCCAGGCAATGTCTCATACACAAAGCCTCAACTTCCCAATTATTCCAATCGGTAACAAATCCTCCCTGATCAAATTGATCGATAACAACAAATCTCTCCCAATCAAACCGATTGATAATACTAAGCATGAAAAACATGCTATCAAACCTCCGAGAGATTTATCTGTACAAACACAACCCTAATTAGTAACAAACTTTCAAGTGTACATAAATAGATACAAACCTTTAGGGTCTTCCAAACAACTAGATGTTGCTTCTCAACTTTCCACAGTAGGATTTAGAGCTTTCCAAATGAATCTACAACTTCCTTTCCTACTTTTCATGCAGCAACATATTCTACAAATAATTCTAGCTTTTATTATCTTCGCAGCCCTTCAAAATACATTCTCCAATTTCTTCTATCAAGGTGTCCATCATGACTATGATATGACCTCCCTCTCAACTAGGGAGATTCCTTTCATCCAAGCTCCCTCTCAACTTAGGGAGATTTCTTTCATTCAAGCTCCCTCTTAACATAGGGGGCTCAACTTCTTTTCTACGACATCGGAGAATCTTTCATGGCTTCCATCCTTCTTATCAAAGTTATCATGACCATCATCATTCACATCATGCTTATCATATCAACGAACATCTTCACCATCTTGAAGATTATGTACCTGCACAACTTAGATAGCAAGTACAACCAAATCTATAGAAGCATGAAGTTAACCATATCAAAATCATGGAAGCATTCAACTTTAGACATCAAAATACTCAAACTTAGTTACACACAAGAGACACATACACTTCAACTTCTTGCTAGGGTTTTTGTCATAAACCCTAGACTACTTCATCAAGACTTTGAGCATTTCATAACAACTTTTATTCCATCTAAGGTTTCAATGTTTTCTTCTAGAGGTATGACATACCCTAATACAACATAATGCAAACCCTAGAAACAATTCAAACAAATATAGATCTACAATGTATCTAACAACTTTTAGAATTCATATGTTAGACTTCCTACTAGGATTTCATACAAACCCTAGATTTCATACATGAGATTCAACAATCAAAACCAATCACAACTCAATCAACAACATGACTAGCTTCCACTAGGATTTGTTGTAAACCCTAGATTTTACTTATTCCCAACAATCATAACTCAAATTCAGATTTCAACAATCTTACACAAATCTCAAATTATCACATTGTCATCATATATCAGATATTTGGACTTCTACTAAGGTTTAATTAGAGGATCCAAGAATTCACAAATACTATCGCCCTAGAGAATCAAACTTCGACTAGGGCTTAGTTCCAAACCCTAGGACTCATGACCATCAACAATTAGGTCAACTCATATATCTAGGATTCCATCATCATGCACAAGCATATCATAACATGTGTTAGTCAAACCCAACTACACAAATATCAATAAGAGTTAGACATATAACAAACTTGATCAGACTAGGGTTTGATCAGACAAACACACACATGCCAAGGATTTCATTTCTAAGACATTATAAGGGTCTTGCTTATACACCCTACCAAACCCTAATGATCTAGGGTTTCAATACAAAACATAGCCACCCTAAATTATCAATATTTCAAAGGTTCGAGATTTCAGACATTACCATTCAACCCTAACAAGTTAGGGCATCCATACCCATACCAAAATCCCAAACATGACATCATCAAAGCATCAACCAGTTTCTTTAGACTTCATCAGTAACCCTGAGTAGGCTAGGGTTCCATAAGAATAATCAATGATCTAAGGAGGGTAGATTTATCTAACGATGAATCACCCAATCAAGAATCTTTAAGATTCAAGAAGCTAGACACAATGATGTTGGTAATAGTTTATCACGAATCAATATGGAGAGAGCAAAAACTTGTAATTCAAAACATACCTCTTTTTTTCTTAACAAACCTTGTAATTCCAATGATTTGTTTTGTGAGGCCTTCTTCCTTGAGCCTTCAGTAAGTTTTCCTAAACAAGAAAAATAAGAGTAGAAATGTGATTAGTATTTAATGCAAAAAACTAGATAGGTAAGGAAGACTAAGAATGAAAATGATAATAAGATACTTATCTTTACAGGTTGGTGAGGGCTCCCTCCAAGCTTGAGGGATACCTATAACCTTAAGAACAAAATAAAAAATGGTTTTCCAAAATATGTTAAACCTACAAATACTAAAAATCAAAAATAGAAAAACCAAAGCTTAGATCAAAGGACTTAGTAGTGTAAGTCCCTTATATCTAGTTCTTTGGGCTTAGTCTTCTTTGGAGATCCTTCTTCAGCAAAATTTGCTTGGTCTCTGCTTCTTTTCTTGTTTTTTGAATTGTCAAGACAATCACTTCTATAGTGACCCATTTTGTGGCATCGGTAGCATTCTATCTTGGACATATCGACTTTCCTTCTTGGGCCTCTAGATTTCTTGGAATGTCATTTCTTGTGAGAAGCGGAGTATACATTTGAAACCTTTTCTTTTTCATTGTTGGATACTAAAGAGATTCTCATTTCTTCTTGGGTGCAAGCATTCCACAATTGCTCAAAGGTAGGAGCTTCTTTCCAACTATTGAGACCTGGAGCAAAAAAACTCCAACTAGGTGGTAATCCCAATAGTGCAGTAATTACTAGCTCCTCTTCCTATACAATTTCATTTATGGCTTGAAGTTCATCTCTAATTCTAGATATCATCACAAAGAAGGAAGCCACAGTATTATCCTTTATCATCTATGTAGTCCTTAACTCATTCTTCAAACTTGCTACTTGACTGATGTTCTTAATAGTGAATAATTTTGACAAAGCTTCATACATTTCTTGAGCATGGTCTATATTGGAAATGTATGGGACAAGATTGTCCTTTATGCTTTCTACCATCAATGTCATAGCCAATATCTCCAATTCTCTATACTTCACCTTATCTACAACATTAGATTCTTCAGTAGGTTTCTTCAACTTTCCTTTGACCAAATCCAAGGCCTTGTTCTTTTCAAGAATGAGGTCAATTCTCTTCTTCCAAGACCTATCGTTTGATGCTCCTTCCAATTTGTTCTCACACTTCTAACCCTTTACCAACTTTGCACTTCCAGCTTCCAGCTTCAAATATCGAACTATGTGTGTGAGAGTGAGATCCCTCAAATGAATTCAAACTACCTTGTATATATCGCTTTCCAAGGAGATCGAATTACTCTTCTTAAGGTCAACTTGATCTTCTTGAGGCCGACTTGGTGTGGAGAAGACTAAATTCATTTTGACTCAAAAATAATTCTTTTTACATGATTCGAAATCCCAAGGGTCTCTTTTAATGTACAATGACTCTAATGACTCATAATAAATCCTAGAAGTCCTCAATGGGGACTTTGACCTAAAATATGATGACCCAAGCATGAAACCCATGCTTTAATAAGTCATAATAATAATAATAATAATATTTTCTTCATTCTTTTGATAAGTACATTTCAAATACATTTATGAAGACCAAACCTAGTTACAAATTTCAACACTCCCTCTTAACTAGGGAGGTATTCATCAGTACAAGTACAAGGAAGATCTCAAAACACATGAAACATGAGAAATTGGCAAACATAATCAACCTTTCCACTCAATTACAGCGAACATAAATATTGTTGCATATGGTATGGAAAATGTAAAGGAGTTTAAATCTCATAGAAAGAGCCCATATAGTTTTGTACAAGTGATATTGAAGCCCTTGCCTTCAGAAGTCACAAAGTCAGAAAAATTGAAGATGGCAACATATCAGCATCTAGGGTTTAATCTCTGCCAAAACTCCCAGAACCACTTCACGTCGTGTGTCTCCTTGTCCCTGACTCCCGCCACACTCTGTTATCTATTCCATTCACCTTCTCCCAAGTCAACTATGATACGCATGCCCCATTATCAATTTTGTTATTGTATACTCTGTCGATCATCTTCCCCCACCGCGTCTTCTTGTAAATGTCCTCTGTTAAAAGCCTATGCCCGGTCCACGATATACCGGACACTTGTCTTCCTTGTACTCCGTCGACCGACAGACAGCATCCATTCAAACGTCATCCATCTATTAGTTTGATCATATTAGTCCATAAGTTTTATATAATTAAATCATAAGTTTTATAATAAGGTTATATAATATAATTTTATTATAATTATTTCAAACCAAAAAATATATATATATATTTAATATTTATTACATATATCTATATATATATATATATATATATATATATATATATATATATATATATATATGATTTAATTCAATAAAAAAAAGTGGGTTTTGCTAGGAAGAAAAACAAAGTTAAGATGGGGAATAATAATGCTTGACAAATTATACATGTCAAGACGACAAACACAAGGTGAATAAAATTGTCAACATTAAAGCTTTGAGGACAAAGATTTTGAAGAGGGGCAATGTTACAAATATAATTTATATAAAAATAGAAAAAATATGAATGAAAAAATAGTTAAACATAATTATAGTTGATTAATGATTAATTAGTGATTAGTTAGTGAAGAGGTATGTCCCTAAGGACATGACCGCTCATAAAGGGACACCTGCCTAGGTATATAAAGCAGGCCCTCATTGTAACATTCAATCATTTTGTACTATCATATTATTAATAAAAATATCACTTACAATACATTTATGTATTTTACATTTAAGGCACAAACAACTCAACCCTCTCCTCCTCAAATGTCACATCCCTCCTCAGGACAATCTTTCTTTGTGCAAGAAGATATATACAGTAGGCTTTGTCGATCTCACTGTAACCCACTAAGATACCCCTCTCTGCAATGGATTCCAACTTCGTCCTCTTCTCCTCATGGACGTGTTTATATGTAAGGCACCTGAATATCCTGATGTCCCCAACTTTTGGCTTCTTACCAGTATACACCTCCTCAGGAGTCTTGCTCCCCAAGAGTCTATTCGCTCCTGTTCTGCAAATAAACAGTAGTGTTACATGCCTCGGCCCACAAGAAGAAAGGTAACTCTGATCATGCAACATTGCTCTACCTGCACCCACAATGGTCATGTTCTTCCTCTTTGCCACCCCATTCTAGTTAGGGTTATAATCACAATGAGCTCCCTCTTTATGCCAACACTTTCACAAAAATCCATCATCCCAGCAAAAGTGTACTCGCCCCCATTGTCTGATCTTAACACCCTGATTTGCCTCCCTGTCTAGTTCTCGACAAGAGCATTAAACTCTTGGAATCTTCAAAAGACCTCATCCTTGGTCTTCCGAAAGTAAATCCAGGTCCTCCTGGAGTGGTCATCAATGAATGTCACATAGTACTCATATCCACTCAATGAAACATGGACATAGGACCACATACATCAGAATAAATCAAGTCAAGGACACCTGCAGCCCTGTTGTCACTGCTCTAAAAAGGTGTCTTAGTGTACTTCCCAAAGAACACCCCCTACACACATCATGATGCTTTGTGCTAAAGTCAGGCTACCCTGTAACCATCTCCCTCAACATCCTGAAAGCTCCATGGTGGGCCATCCTCCTGTGCCACAACTCACATAACTCTGCCACTGCTCTCTGCTACCATAGCTCAAAGATGCTAAAAAAAAGGTTTGTATAGTCTCCCACTACGAGCTCCAATCACACGAGCAAACTCAATACTAGATCCCCTAGGATATATCAACACCTGTCCCTTCTAGAAGTGTCATAACCCTTGTCCTCCAAGCTAGAGACTAATATCAAACTCTTCTTCAACCATGGAACATAAAGAACATTTGTCACCTTCAGAGGAGGTGATGACTCCCTCTGAACTAAAACTATCCCCATCCCTATCGCCTTGACTTTGGAGTTGTTGCTAAGCACAACCTCCAAGTCAACATCATCCTACAAAAGGCTCGTGAAGTGCTCTCTAACTCCGGTCATATAGCACGATGCTCCACTATCTATGAACCAAGCACAAGAAGATGTGACATGAGCAACTAAACTCACCACCAAAGCACACTCTGAATCAAACATACCCACAAAATCATCCACATCTGTTGAAGCTGCAACTCCCTGTTTCTTCTTTCCCTTCTTGTTGGGACACTGAACAACATAGTGACCATCTTCCCACAAGCAAAGCATTTCACTTTGTTCATGTCCTTCTCCTTAGCCCTCTGCTTCCCCTTCTCCTGCTTTGCTCCGCTAGAAGACCCATTGATCTTATTTTCCTTCTTGCCCTTAGCCACAAGAGCAACATTCTCCTCTTCACCTCCCCCACCACTCTTGTTGCCACCTCTTGCACTCTTCCTGATCTCCTCCTGGATGAAATCGTACCACATCCTCCTCCAACCAGGAAAATGCTAACAAGCCACCAAGCCATGGATAAAGCCATCCCACTTCTCGATGAACCCATCTAAGACAATCCTAACCAACTGCTCCTTTGGAACAGCCTCTCCAATAACAACTAACTCATCCTTCACTTATGAGACTATGATGAGGAAAGATGTCACACTATGGATCTTGGTCATCTTGGTGTTGTGTACTTTGTCCCAACACCATCTTCTTGTTCTCATTATAACTTTGGTGTAAAGAGACCAAGGACTCCCACATCTGATATGCATATCCCATCCCTAAAACATGAGGGAATAAATGGTCCTTGATGGCATCTAGAAAGATTCTCTTTGCCTTCACATTCTTCTTGTTGAACTCCACCAACTGAGTTGGATTAATGGGTGTTTGCATAGTGGCTTCAACTACATCGCACACTTCCACCTCCTCCAGTAAAAGCATAATCCTCTCCTTCCATGGGCCAAAGTTTTTAGCCCCAATCAATTTGTCCTCTACTCTCAACCTAGTAGCCATGACCCCACAACCAACAAAATGGAGCAAATCTAGAAGTTAGAACCTTCCTCACTCTGAATTGCTAAAGTCTTTGGTTTTCTGGCAAAGTTTAAAAGGTTTTGGTTCACTGTTTGCAGACTTTAAATGCTTGTTGCCCTCTTTTGAACCTCAACTTAGTTCAACTCAGCTCTGATACCATGTAGAAAATTTATGATCTGCAACCTTAACCTAGTTTACAAGTTTCATGTGTTTGTTTAAGCCCAACTCACATGTTTTGTCATGCTGATATAAATTTCAATATGCATTCACTGCAAACATTAAAAGAGTACTTCTACTATTTTTCACTTTCCTATCAGCGAGTAATTAAGACAAAATTTAGGCAAGCATTTACACAATGAGACACTTATTTTGGTTAAGTTGACCCCGAAAAAACCACATAGCCTCTTGGGGAAAACTGGTCTTCAAAGGAGGATTTTATTGCTTAAGAAATTACAAAATAAGTACAAAAATTTCACTATACTTATCTCCCTTTTATGTTGTAGCATTAATTGCAATTTCTAGAAATTTGTGCCCACTGAACAATTAAAATTTTCAGCAAATTTAGTGCCCAAAATTTTTGCATTTTTCTACAACTCAACTCCTTGGAATTTGTGCCCAAACTCAGCGTTGAAATTTGTACAAAACCCAGCCTCGATTTATGTGCCTAAAGGTGACTTTTCTACCTCGAAAATCATGTCTGAAACACTAGGGAAATCCCTCCTCAATTTTCGCATTGCCTGATTTTATTGTCTTGAAATTCGTGCCTCAAATTTTGAGCCTGGCAGCTGCCAGCAACTACCTTCTCCTTGAATTTCGGGCCTAAATACTCCTCGAATTTCATGCAACCTGCTCCTCAAAATTTGTACCTCCCTGCCTCAAATTTCATGCATGGTGTAATCGCCTTTCTCCTCTACTTTTATGCTGTCGTGGTTGCCTCCTCCTTGGAATTCATGCCCTCCTCTAGCTACAAGTTCTCTCCTCATGAAATTTTTTTCTCCTCTCTTCTCTTCATCTCTCTCTCTCACAAATGTGGAGTGAAAAATGAGATCCCTTTCCCTCTTTTGTCTCATTGGAAAAGATTGAATCCCTAAACCTAGGATCTAATGGTTGAGATTTAATATCTAAATCTCAAGATGTGTGGTTGAGATCAATTCTCCCAAACGACCCCCCTCATACATTGGCCCCCTCACTTAAAAGTCTCCTAGTACCTTTTTCAAATTGTGTACCTTTTCTATTTTTCTCATAAAATGATTTTTCAACTCACTTTATATTAGAAAAATACATTATGCACTTTACACATAAAGTCACTTTATAAAGTACAAGCAGTGTGGATAAAGTCGCGATAAAATTGGCAAAAGTTCGATTTTATCGGCAAACTTTTTGGCGATTTTTTTCTCAAACAAAAAAATCAAGAATTAAACAAAAAAATTGGGATTAAATCAAGAGTTTTTCCAAAAAAAGCGTGAGTGAGGTAGTTTCTTTAAAGACTTATAAAAAAATTTGAAAAAAAACGAGATTTTATGTAAAAAATCGAGATAAAATCGGAAGTTTTTCCAAAAAAATTGTGAGTGAGGTAGTTTTTTTAAAACTTGAAAAAAATGAATATTTTTGTATTTTTTTTAATTTTGTCGACTTTTTGCCGACTTTTTTTAAAACCTCCTGACTTTAAGGACATTTTCAGTTTTTGGACCCTTGTTGATTTAGTCCTGACTTTGACTTTTTCCACATTGAGTACAAGTGACTTTAATATTAGAAAAAGTACATGGTACAACACTTCTAAGTACCTTTTCCACCCCTGACATTAATATAACTCATAAATGTCACCAAGACAAAAGTAATTAATGTGCTCACTTGGCTAAAAGGGATAAAAGCCTAGTAACACCTCTCCTTAGTACTATTTTCAACAATTTTGTGATCTCTCCCTTGGGCAGAGGTTGAGAGACCTATGGATTAGTTGGGAAGATTGATCTTGAGTTCCCTTACTTGGGTCATTGAATAGTTGGCGATTGAGATAGGGATTCCTCCCTTGGGTCGCGCACTGAGAGACCTTGTTTATGGTCGAGGAGATGGACCCTATGTAACCATTGCATATGGTTGAAAAGTTTGGCCTTATGAACAATATTGATTGATGGAATGTGTTTGATGGGACTTCTTATCTCTCCCTTGGGCAGTTGTTGAGAGACCTATGGATTGGTTGGGAGATTGAAATTTGATCTTGATAGAGAGGTGAAACCAAAGATTAAGGACTTGCACATCTTTGGTCATCTAGTTTAGATCCATGTACTTGCAAAGAAGAGTGCAAAGTTAGAGCCTTTGGAATAGGAGACATTTGTTAGGAACAATGAGACTTCAAAGACCTTCAAAATATTCATACCAACACAAATGAAGACAGATGTGAACAGAGATGTTAGGTTCAAGGGGAGCTTGGCATCCAAAAATCTCATGAGATGCCACCAACAGTGACAAAAGACAAAAGTGGGAGGCTCCAAAGGTAAAGAAGCATGTAGGGGCTCTAGCAGGCCCTGTGGAGGGGTACCCTACAAAGCAATCACTAAACCAAGTGGCAACAATAAGTTAGTAGCCCATTGTCGCCACAACTACTACCTCTTGCTCTTTATGGATTTTCACCAATTGGAGGAATCCCTATAGGTAAGTTACATAAGGGATGTTCTAAGCTTAAAGGTATAAGGTGACTAAGAGGCTTATAAGGGAAAGGCGTAATTTAGGTACAAGGCTCCAACAATGAAGATAGAGCAATTTTTTTCCAAGTAGAGGCCAAATTGAGGCGATGCAAGACCTAGGGTTTCATTAATATGTTGTATGTTGGGATGATCAAAGGTCAAGATGCCAAGAAAAGGTTTCCAATAATAGGTATTAGCAAGATAAAGGCACATGAAATCTTCAACAAGCCCTCAAGTTGAAGCTATAACCAAAGGGGAGCGATTTTGAGGCAACCACTCAACCCTAGATGTTGAGACCTTCCAAGACCAAAAACTCCTCTTCCAAGCAAATTCACACTAAGTCCTACTTCGCCACTTGGCCTTAAGAGTGGTTGAATTAGGAAAAGAGAGAGAAAATTCAAATTTATGGATAAAATATGGTTTGATCATCAAGAGACATGGACAATGCCTAGTCCTTGGGTTGATGGAGTCTACAGAGGTGATAGATGCTTGCAAAGGAGTAAGGATGTTTGATGCCCTGGCACAAACACTAGTTATTGCCTTTGTGAGGGATTAAAGCCACTTGGGAGAGCTATAATCAAGAATCATCAAGAGGAATGTCATTCATATTTCATATATGCGTTATGCAAGAAATTATGACATCTAGATTCTACAATATATAGATTTTCAATCAATTAAGGCACAATAGAATAACCTTATATCATCAATCCATTCCATACATTACACATAAGCATAAATATTATTCAAAATTAGGTACACTTACAAGATGAAAATGCATGAACATTTCATTATCAATCCAAGACAACTCCAAATCAAGAACGAGCCCCAATAATTGTGTATACTCCACACATCACATCTTACCAAAGAATAAAAGAGGTCAAAATTCTCCAAAAAGGGGCCAAATTGTCCAAGAGATGATGATCAAAATGAAATGATTCTCTCCTCTATTTATATGGGGAGGATGAGTCCTAATTTAGCCTAAAAGCCCTTAAATGACAAGTTAAATCACAATAATATGTTGGGTTACAAGCCAACCCAATCGCTCTCAACATAAATGTTATAGAAATCCCACATGTGTGAGTCGTGAGGCCTTCTAGGCTGACATCATCCATGTAGGAAGCTCCAAATGCCAAGTGTTGGTGCTCTAGAGTACCAAGTGTGATGTACAAGCACCTAAAAATCATCCTTTGAGGGTTGGCCCTCAAATCTCTGTCAATGGCTCTAGTCCCCAATACCCAAGAGGGGCACCAACAAAGGGGTCTCCTAGGCCTCCAACTACTCATAATGTCCATCTCTACTCCAATGTTAAGAGATTTCAAGGTGGTAGTAGTCGTCCCAAGTCTCTGAAGGTGAGACCATCCTCATCTAGGCCTTGAATCAACTACCATCCCTCATAAGGTGCTAAGGCTAGCCTAGGGGCATGCTGGTCCAAGTGTATCATCTTGAGGAATCATTAAATGTAGTGCAAAGTGGCAAAACGTCTTGTGTGCAAGAGGTTCCTGAGTCATATGTGATGTACTACTGCTACTCAAAGGCCCAAGGCTCTATGCCAATGTACTTCTCTGGGGTTTGGGTACTTGTGGGTAAGGTGCCAAGGACACGGGTTGTTGAACCATCTGACAATCACAACATAAGGCTTGGTGAAAGCAATTAGTCATCAGGGACAATAATCATTATTGCATCTAAGTGAACCATGCTTGAATGTAAAGGGCTATTTAATACTTCACATAAGGCTTCCCTTCCAAAATTAGGGCCTTGAACTCATAATGGTATTTCCTCCTTAAGTAGGAGTGGCTAAAGGACAACCCTATTAGGTGTTTCCAGCCCCAAAGGGGAAGAAACATTTATGCAATCCACCCTTCAATTGATAGACGTTAGTGAACAATAATAATGGTAATGAGGGAAAAAGACTTTATGGCCAGGTGTCATGGTCAAAGGAACCAACATGATGGGCATCCACATCCTGAGTGTGTAGATGTGAGGAGGGAACAATCATGGATGCACAAGTTACCAACTCGACCTTTGTACGCATTTTGCTTGGTTTTTCTTTGTATTATTGCTTGTAGCTCACAGGGTTATAGCTTGATTTGCATGATGTATAATAGTTGTATTACCCTTTCAGGATGAGTTATTTCATTACTCATCCGGGTTGTGACATGCAAGGGTTCCTTTTCTGATGTAATGGAGCAACTTGTACTCAAGAATCAGGTGATGGCCATAGTGAGTAAGGTGTAGCTCATGCTAGGCCTTTGCCCACATGCTAATGTGTATGTCCTAGCTATCTTCTTTTTTCTATGATTCACGAACTCCAAAGATCAATGACCGCTATGTCCATGAAATATTTGTGCCAGACAAATCCACCTAAAGGGATCACTTCCTATCAAGTCAACCACGAAGCCTAACCCCAAAGGGTGTCAAGAGAATTGAACCCATGACCTCTCAATAGCGAAGATGCTTTAACGACTGGATATGGCCCAACTATCTTTGCATTTCAATATTTTATTTTATTTTATTTTATTTTATTTGTAGACACGATATGCTCATCCCTTTTCTTTTAGTTGCATCAACCTCCCAGGGCAAAGTTATGGGCCCTACCCAGGTAGCATGAGGATGTATGAGTGCCAAATCCCAGAGAACTAATGGTCAGTTGAACCCGAACAATGGAGGTGAGATAAGGGCTTGTAATGTATGATGGAAAGTGGTAAGTATTGAATAGGGATAGATGGGACTATGTTATCTCAAACAAGGCTTTCCAAGTAATGTCCCTCGTATACCCATTGGGCCATTAGGTGAGGTCCCACTAGACTAGGATCAAAGATTAACCCCCCATTTAAGGTGAGGGTACAAAATCACAGTCAACCACCCCCCCCTTCTTCCAAGTCACCATATCAAACGCCCAAACACAAACAAGCATAAGCACTCAATTGCAAAATGAATAAAGTACCTTTTGATCGGAAGCCCACCTTCGTCCGTATGTTCTTGTTGGATGGGTGAGAAGCATATGATTGATGCAGGTGGCAGAGATATAATGCCATGTCATCGACTAGTGGTGGTTGTCAAGGGTTGCATGGTTGGTCGGCTACATACGAAGAATGAGAGAATTTCTCTTATAGAGTTAACCATTTTGGTGGGTAACAAGGACTTCCAATTCAAGGATTCAACTTTCGGGTGGGGAGGAGTTAGTGACACCTTCAAATTGTATCAAAAGACCCAAGTGGTTTGAGCAAAAATTGAATGATGCTTCGGAGCATGTGGAGGTTCCTAGACGCACATTCAGAGAGAGCATGCCTCTAAAGAAGTTTCCAAACATGGCACTAACAATTAGAATCCTTAAAGAGGCAGCAAACCAAGAGATTTGGAGGAAAACCATGATGGAGGATGATGCATGGGACATTGTGCTGAAACCAAAGTGACAACTAGTTTGAGGTGGCTCTTCAAGAAGTACCTCTCTCACTAAGAGGGAGTGTTGATTTGCAGCTTGGGCAGGAAGTTTTGCGCAAGCTCAAGTGTCTAGGCATGCAAAAGTCACCCAAGACACCCTTACCTTTAACAATTGTTCTAGTGATTATAGTAATTTCTTTTTATAAGATAAAGTGAGTTAATCTAATGAGATGCAAAGGTTTTTGCACTAGTGAATTAGATAAATCCCAATAGCCGATCTCAAGTGAGGTGAGATCTAATCTCAACCATCAAATCAGTTTGGAGATTAGGGTTGTGGATTCAGTCATAACTCAAACTTATTAAAGAAAGGCTACACTAAGGGAGAAGACACATTGAGTGAGCACAAGACATTGAGGGAAAGACAACTCAATGATTGGGGGGAGGACTTCCATTCACGTGTGCCAGGTTCGAGAAAGGTGCAAGGGGCAGCAAGGGACATCCAGATGAGCCAAGCAGATTCAAGGACAGGGCTTGATCAGCTAGATCAGATCCAGGATCTTGTTGTATGTATTTTCCTCAATGGGCCAATCGTTATCCTAGTAAGGGAGCCCATGTACGTTCTAAAGATTTAATGAAGAACTAATTTGATTGGGCAGATAAGTTTTGTATGTAGTCTGATTGAGATTAATTGTTTATTTGCTCATGTTGTTTAGTTTTGTTAAAATTCCAGTCAAGCTTTTATTCCATAGATCCATGATAAATTTGCTAGGAAATAAATTGCCAGGCTACTATGTTCAAAAATTAAGATGCAAAATGCAGCGAAGTACCCAGGAGTTTCCCTATGAAGTAACAAGGGGGGGTTAGTTCAAATAGTTGTTGCCAGTGTTGCCAGGCATTTGGCTAGTTCCATGCCAGCAGATCCCCAGATCAAATCATCCTGGGTGAGGCACACTAATCTACGCCAACAGATTTACTAGGGATTACATCCACAAATGTAGCGAAGCATCCCTTGGGTTTCCCTGCAAGATTATCCTTGAAAAGAAACAAAAAAACAGAGAAATATTACAGTACACATAATACCCAGGAAATGACAATTCCCAATGCACTACTCTGAATTAACCACCAAAAATTTAGATGTAGCTGTTGAAAATCTAATGGTCTATTTATAGTTTGTCAACATTCACCCAAGGAAACACAAAAAAATATTAAGCATATCGATTTCCTTCTTTGCTGTCATCTCGGGAAAAAAGATGTTTCAAAGCTAGTTGCTGGGACCAAGGGAATAGGAAAGAGAATCAAAAAAGACATTAATGTCACAAAGCTGATCAAAAAAATATCAAATAACACTGTTAAATATATGGTATGTAATATACCAGGAGGCACTAATGTCACAAAGCTGATCAAAAAAATATCAAATAACACTGTTAAATATATGGTATGTATATAGCAGGAGTGCCTCAGATATATCCAAGCCAAATACCAGACCAGGAAAAAATGAATCTAACAAAGAATGTTAGTTCCAAAAGTTTAGTACATCTGCATGGTACAAAATGCCTCTTGCATCAAAGTCATCAACAAATAAGGACTGTTCTAATAATGGCTAGATTTCTAAAAGCATGAACACAATGTGGCTTCTATGGGTTAGTTCACACGTCAAACTAAACGACAATTATAATAACATGCATAAGAAGCATTCTCAAAAACTTTCAACAGGAATGCTCCTTGCAAAATTTTTACATCACACCCTTTAGAAATGATTGTGTGCCATTCACCAACCTGAATGAACATCTTTTTAATGATAGGGTTTGAAGTGATCTGCATCCATTTGCAAGGTGGCCAAGTGCTGTGTCAGTCAAAAGAGAAAGATTGTCCAGAATGAGAACATTCAGTGCACAGCACACAGCACCTATTGCTTCCAGGGCACCATCATCCAGCTTTCTGCATCAGAGATATCCAATGATCGATCAGCAGGCACCCTCAAAATCGTAAGTATTAAACTAACGTAAGCACGAGATGTGTTCTAACTTCTGAAAAGAGATTTCACTATCCAAGTTAGCTTGGATAATTCAAAACACAAGAAATAGAGCCACTTACCCACAGTCTGCTAGAGAAAGTTCTTTCAAGTCACAGCCCAGATAAGAAAGCAGTTCACTGACAAACTCATCAGTAACACCTGGTATCCCTGCCAATGATAGCACTTCCAATTTGTGCATCTTCTTTAATGCAGGCAGAATCTTGAAGGGTTCTAGCTGCTGGCACCAGTCCAGACGCAATTCCTTAATCACTGGAGCCAAACTGTCAGCTAGAGTATTAATGCCAGCTTCAGATAATAATGAGCACTGACTCAAATCAACAGAACTTAGCAAAGGAGCCATCCGCACAAATGATCTCAATCCAACATCTGATAGGCGATATGCACCCTTCAGAGAGAGGCAAGTTAAGCAAGGCAAGCCTGCAGAAGAACGAGCAAAGGTAGCTTGCAGTAAACGATCTGAAAAAGCGCGTCCACACATGCCCAATTGTAGTACCTGTAAATATGGCAATTCTGTCTGTTCACCGCCTTCTCAAAATAGAACCATTAATTCTCCAACCAGTCAGAATACCAGCATATAAGGGCAAGAACTTGACGTCATTGAAATTGAAATAACATTTAAGGTTTTCTCAGAAATCAGAATGGAACAAAACTTAAACGGCAGTGAACCTCTAGATTAGTTGTTGAACATTCTGCAATGAGCTTGGTAAGATCTTCCTCTGGTATAAGAGAGCAGTCTGGAATGCAAATTTGTGTTGGAGACCCTGTAATGAATAATCCTAAGGTCCGAGGAGTCATTTTACGCAATGCACAGAAAGAAGTACAGATTCTGTTCTTGGCTGAATCAGGAATTCCTTCCAGCGTCTCAATATGTTCAACATGTTTGCACAACAGGTTTAAACATAAATCATATAGCGAAGGAGGTATAACTTGGGTCACAAAGTCTTTGTCCCGGGAAGGCTTCCATTCATTAACTAAAGAAGCAGGGTTGTCATTGCCAGAAAGCTTTTCCTGACGAGCTGCCAATGCTGTTGCTCTTTCTTCTACCAACCGTCTAGCAGTAGAAAATGGACCAGGCCAATCTCTCCTCTCTTCATCATTTCCAACTGTAGCATTTGGCTGGGACCTCTGCTGAGAAGATGATGATTCACCATTTTCAGGATTGAAATATGCAAAATGCGAAGCCCGCCTTCGAGCTATCGAAAGAAACCTCTCTCTCGATGTAATTCTATTCTGATTCCGAGGAGCACGATTCTCTTCAATTACATGTTGTTCATCTACATTAGCGCCTGGATTTACATCTTGCTGAACATCATCTCCAGCAGGATTAATTTGAATAGCAGATGGAACTTCATTATTCTCTGTTAAGACCATTTGGTGAGAAGATGCTTCCACATCTACAGGCTCAGCAATTGCAGTAATTCCTTCTTCTGCATGATTTTTGTCCAAGTGTACATTGGCTTCATCATCCTCTGAAGACTCTGAATCTTCTTCAGATTCGACCTCATAAACCTTTGTTTCTTGGGCCATCCCATCGTTTAATTTTCTCTTCCCTTTTCCTCTATTTCCTGGACCTCTAGCTCCACGATTCCCGTCATCAATAGAATCAGCTTCTTCAATATCAAGAGTATCAGTTATTCACTTTGGACGAATAATAGCTTAAATTCAACATCCAACGTTACCTAGTATCCTTAAATTCAGTTTTCATATGGACTCTAAGAGAATAGCTTCTAGACCAGAATTTTTATTTTAACCCTAAGTGAACAATTGCTATAGCGCAGTTAGGCCTCGAGGTGATAAAAGAAAGCATAAATATAAACATCAGCAGAATCCTTCATTAAATCTCCGACCAAACTCAATTTTCGATTTTGATTCTACAAGGAGGGATTCTGCAGAATCCATACCAGTTAGGCCTCAAATGATGGTAAAAACCAGCATAAGCATAGCATCATGAACATCATCGATAAAATATGTAATTATATACTTTCATCTTTGACTAGATTCTTATAGAATTCGATTTTCATTTTAATCAGAAATTTTCACGAGAAGAGATCACATAGACCAACTTCAGAGGATGCTAAAAGTAATAATAGGCTTAAAAATCAGCAGAAACTTTGACAGAATCTCTTGATTTAACTCAGACCAGGCAGGTCACAAAAGAGAAGACGAACAAAAACCTAAACATCATCATAAGATGCTTACCCTTTCTTTTTCCTCGACATTTGCTGCTTCCATTGTCTTTGCCCCTACCTCTCCTTGAACTTCCCCCGTTATCCTTCTTAGCAGAGGAATCTTGTCCATCAACCGTGGTTCCATCACTGCCCTTGTTTACTACTGCAGTCGAAGGCGACTCCTGATCAACGTTACTTCCTGGAGACAACGGCACAGGATTTAACCTAGCATTAAGTCTCGCGCTTCTCCTAACACTTCCTGTTACGGAACCGCTGGCGGGAGTCAACATATCTTCACCGCTTTTTTACGACCGCTCACTGCTTTGCAATTTACCGATGGAGATTTATCTTCAGAATGCGCAAGTGTTACTGTTTCCTCGCAAAGGAAGACCATTTTACCTTCCGTGACTTGAGTTGTGCCATAGCGTAGAGCAAAGATATCCGCTAAACCCTATAAAAGCACATCCACCTGCACTTTCAATAATTAAAATGCAAAATAATAGTCAAATATGTCAGTTCAAGGTCATTTCGAATAACGAACGATAATGCTTTAAACTTTTGAAGAACTTTAACAAACCTCGGATGAATTGCCGCAAAATTGAACTGAATCTTGAGAATTTTTAATGAAAAGTTCCCCAATCCTTCAGCAAAGCTCCTTAAATGTCCAGAATGCCATAAAGCCTTATGAGAAAGGATTCTTAACCATATAAGGCAATGCAGACTGCATCACAGAGAAGGAAACGACAGAATAACACAAAGACAAAATTTGATAATGCAGACTGCATCACAGAGAAGGAAACGGCAGAATAACACAAAGACAGAATTTGATAGCTTCCCATAAGTTCCCTTAAAAGTGCAATAATAAACATAAACCCTTCACATCCCTTAAAAGTGCAATAATAAACATAAACCCGTCACATCCGTAAATTTTTTCGACGGCTACTAATACAGTTTTCTGTGCTAATGCACGGGTAATATCTTTAAATCAATGGAAAATACTGTGATGCGTGAATTTTACCTTGTGCAATGAAAATTTATATATTTGACGCTTCCTTTGAAATTTCTAGGCGGACGTACACAAAATTTTAGGTACGAACAAAATTGTAACATTCCAATGCGTTAAAGCGCTTAAAGGCCTGCTAACTAGGTTTCAGAGGTCGATAGTATCCTGTTTCAAATATTGGAGTTTGCAAGGAAAAGGAAGAAAAACGCGAAAAGAATACGAAAAAAACAAGAGCAAAATTCAAGATGGAGTGGAGCATGCCACAGCTGAAAAAACGCCGTAAATCACAAATGCTTCGGGGAGCTTTATATAAAGTTCTGAAATGGCTCCGAAACCTATATTGCAAGACTAAAGCTGCACTCCGCTTCGAAATCGGAGAGCATGAAACCCTTGAACGGCGTACCTTTGCACGCTTTTTAATGTTTCCCGCGTTTCTTACAATTGTTCGAAGGATTTCAGCCGTTGATGTGAATGAAATCGAGGGTATAAGTTGCTGCCGTCGGTCGACGATGGAGACTCGTTCACTCCAATTAGAAGCATGAAATGTTACGGTCACGTGATAGGCCTCTTGAGGCCATGTTAAATAGCCTCGGCGAAGGTCACATTCAGCGTCTTGGTCTAAAGGGTTTAAGTTAAAATGTGTATAATTTATTTATTTATTTTCACTTAAATTTTCTCTCAAATATAAAAAGAGGTTAGGGGAGAGACGTTTAATGTTGTGTAGGGACTAGTAATTGTTATAATATTGGTTTCACCAAGCTAGAAATTGAGAGATTGAGAGATGTGCAACCAATATTTAAACAAAAACAAATAACATTAAGTGCAAATATCTTTTAATTTATATCCAAAATTTCCTAAAACATTGATTGGGTGCACAACCGTTCATAAATAGTCTCTTAAGTATTAAGAGTACAAATCATATTGTCCCAACCATAAAGCAAATAAAACCATAAATCCTTCCAAAATGGTCTATTCTAGAAGTACAAAGTAGTAGTCACTTCAACTCCATTTATCATAATTGAAGCTATGTATCCGAAATGCATATGCACATAATAAAAGTTAATGTATGTTGATCATAAATGTTGTGTTATTCAACATTTAAACCCATTGTGTTCAATAAATGACACCCAACCCAATCTATTTCTCATTAAAACAAATCAAAGCACATAGATCAACAAAAACAAATTCTTAGCCATTGGATCACATCCAAATCAATCAAGATCACACGTTCAAAATGAAGTCATTGCAATACATGTCCATCATTGCCACCAATTAAATTCAAGTGCAAAAAACTAAAAAAGAAAAGTTCAACGAGTGTTGAATTTCCATGTTTAACATTCAAACTATTCACCAGCCTTGGAGACAAATCATCACAGAACATTTCACAGTGTATTCAAGTTAGTTATTTCAATTACAGTACAGTTTTCTTACAATTTTATTTTCATTTCTCACAGTGTTTATTTCAGTTTTCTTAAAGTTATATATATATATATATATATATATATATATATATATCAAAATCATTTTCAAGTTCACTGAAAAATATGACACAACCATAATGCAGAGTATTGGCTAGTATGGCTAGCTACAGATGAAAAAGAACAAAACTCGTTTATAGTTGAACATCAATCCTTTTCTACAGTACAAATTCCAAGCGGGAAGGACTTCATCTAAAGTTCTACACATTCATCCCAAAGCCAAAACAATGTCATAAAAACTAGTTCCTCAATCATAATTAATTGGAAAATGAGCCTCCTAGCTACAATTTAAGAACAACTAGATGACCACCTGAATTAACAAGGAGACTCCAAAATTTTTTTCAAAAGGTTGTCTAGGCTTTAGCATAAATTGATGACATGCGGAAATAAACAGTGGCAAAGAATTTAGTGATAAATGACAGCAGTTCCTTTTTTCAGAAGAAAAAAAGGTTGGCTTTTTTTATATTAGTTAAAAGACCAGTACATGCATCTGAGTGAAAATGGATAGTCTAGAGAGACAACAAACTAGCCATGCAGAGAAAAGATGTGTCATGGCATCCAAAAATCAACGTGTGATAGACAATCCCATATACCAAATCAAATACATATGTTCAAAAATGCAAAAAATAGCAAACCAGAGCAATATTGCCATAGCAACAAGGAGCATCAGAAGGATGTGATATAGAAGATGAAATAGTAAATCAAGATCCATTGTTATGGCAAGCAGATCTCACCAACCTCTCTGATATGCTCAACTGGCTATCAGTGACAAACTTGGAATGGCAAAAATAGACATAGAAATTCCTTTATGCTTCCCTTTCTTCGAGTACTTTTTATATTTGTTGAGACATGAAACCACTATAGATTAAATTTAGATTAAATTTCTAGTGAATAAGCTGAAGATTATCGTCGTTTTTAGAATATGCAGTGATCTTTGTCATTTCTCTCAGTTGCATTTGAAGAGGAAATCTCTATCAATTGTTTTTCCTTGTAACATTTTCATAATCACTATGTTTCTCTATAACCTACTTACGTACTTAGCATTCAAATGCTCAAGATACTTCATCTGTCTTTCAGATTTGCTTAAACCCACATTATCCTTCCCTTCATCAACTGTGACATCTTCAAATGGAAATAAAGTACAATAAGTTTGTCACTGTGATGCTCTTCAAAAACATCAGCAAGCAAATTAACATCAAAATATTGAACTGACCATTATGTCATTTTTTACAACCCATTGATGAGAGATCAAGTCTAATGGGAGTGAAAAATTTTGGCAAAATTTCCTTACTAATTATTTTTGGCTACCATCTATTCATAGAGCATGTATAATTTATTGGAAGTAAAAATTTTGGTAAGCATTTTGCTCACACCCATATATCTGTCTACAAGGGTTTTTTGATACATATGAGTGTAGTTGGGTTTCACTAAATCATCTAGGAAATTATACGATAGACCAACTCAATTCTCTGTAACTTTGAACATCTACATAACATCATAGACCTTTGGCCTAATCGTAGACTTTAAATTTGATATATTAAATACAATAGGATTTAAATTTGATATATTTGAACCTTGTAACAAATTATATCTTAATCCTATTGCAAGCCTATGACTTAGTGCTCCAAATCCATATAAAGGGCCATTGTATAACAAAATTAACTAGATTACAACAAAAACTTATTTTTCTAGGCAATGCACTTTATAACTAGGTCCAAGAACACAACTAAGGCTACCCTCAGCAACCAAACAACTTGCAAAATTACCATGTCTTCCCAATCCAAACCTAGGATGTCTATGAGTGTCTCCAACCTTGTCATACTTTAAATGGAGACTTTACAGTTTTCAATATTTAAGGATTTAATTTAATTCAAACAACAGCAAGGCAATACATTTTATAACTATGTTCGAGAACACAACTAAGGCTACCCTCAACAGCCAAACAACTTGCAAAATTACCATGTCTTCCCAATCCAAACCTAGGATGTCTATGAGTGTCTCCAACCTTGTCAGACTTTAAATGGAGACTTTACAGTTTTCAAGATTTAAGGATTTAATTTAATTCAAACAATAGTAAGGCAGTGCACTTTATAACTAGGTCCAAGAACACAGCTAAGGCTACCCTCAGCAGCCAAACAACTTGCAAAATTACCATGTCTTCCCAATCCAAACCTAGGATGTCTATGAGTGTCTCCAACCTTGTCAAACTTTAAATGGAGAATTTAAAATTTTCAAGATTTAAGGATTTAATTTAATTCAAACAACAGTAAGGCAATGCACTTTATAACTAGGTCCAAGAACACAGCTAAGGCTACCCTTAGCAGCCAAACAACTTGCAAAATTACCATGTCTTCCTAATCCAAACCTAAGATGTTTGTGAGTGTCTCTAACCTTGTCAAACTTTAAATGGAGACTTTACAGTTTTCAATATTTAAGGATTTAATTTAATTCAAACAACAGTAAGGCAGTGCACTTTATAACTAGGTCCAAGAACACAACTAAGGCTACCCTCAGCAACCAAACAACTTGCAAAATTACCATGTCTTCCCAATCCAAACCTAGGATGTCTGTGAGTGTCTCCAACCTTGTCAGACTTTAAATGGAGACTTTACAGTTTTCAAGATTTAAGGATTTAATTTAATTCAAACAACAGTAAGGCAATGCACTTTATAACTAGGTCTAAGAACACAGCTAAGGCTACCCTCAACAGCCAAACAACTTGCAAAATTACCATGTCTTCCCAATCCAAACCTAGGATGTTTATGAGTGTCTCCAACCTTGTCAGACTTTAAATGGAGACTTTACAGTTTTCAAGATTTAAGGATTTAATTTAATTCAAACAACAATAACTAGACCAGATCAACATCTTAACCAGAAAAGGAACCAGGTGTCACTTTTTTTAGTTGAAATTCCTCTTAGAGCTTCCTTCATGCCTGAAGAGTGTTATCTATAGGAATAAGAGTATTGACAAACTCATAACCATTCCCACAATAGGAGAATCACTAACCATTACTAAGGCAAGCCTAGAGCTTTTATTTAGCTGCTAAATTCTTATAGCAAGGCAAGCCTACAACTTCCTCCATGCCTGGAGGTTGTGATGATTAACAATAACAATATTGACAAACATGAGGCTAAACAATTTAATGAAAAACAACAATAACTAGACCAGATCAACATCTTATCTATAGGAATACCAATATTGACAAAGTCATAACCATTCCTACAATAAATTTGACAAACTCAGAACCATTCCCACAATAAATTTGACAAACTCATAACCATTCCCACAATAGTGAAATGCCCACACACTAGGCCCAGACAAGATAACACAGGGTGGAAAAGACATTGAAGAAAATGGGTCGGAAGAAACCCTAGACCCTCACTTAATGCAAAACTTTATAACTCCCACCAACTGCGACAAGTGGCAGCATACAAAGGACAGGTGTCGTACAGTTGAATATGTGGAGTCCACATCGATTGCCAGCGTGGAAGGGAGGGCGCCTACAACTTCCTCCATGCCTGGAGGTTGTGATGATTAGCAATAACAATATTGACAAACATGAGGCTAAACAATTCAATGACAAACAACAATAACTAGACCAAATCAACACCTTATCTATAGGAATACCAGTATTGACAAACTCAGAACCATTCTGACAATAAAGTTGAAAAACTCATAACCATTCCCACAATAAATTTGACAAACTCAGAACCATTCCCACAATAGGAGAATCACTAACCATTACTAAGGAAAGTCTAGAGCTTCTATTGAGCTGCTAAATTCCTTTAGCAAGGCAAGCCTACAAATTCCTCCATGCCTGGAGATTGTGATGATTATGAATAACAATAATGACAAACATGAGGCTAAACAAATTAATTCAAACAACAATAACTACCAAATCAACATCTTAACCAGAAAAAGAACCAGGTGTCACTTTTTTTAGTTGAAATTCATCCTAGAGCTTCCTTCATGTCTCACAATTGTTATCTATAGAAATAACAACAATATTGACAAATTCGAAACCATTCCCTATAGAGCTTCTATTGAGATTCTATTGATTGTCATGAAACTAAACAATATTGACAAACATGAGGCTAAACAATTTAAGTCAAATAATAGTTTATAAAAAAGAACTAAACCATATCAACATCTTAACCAAAAAGATCACTTTGTTTAGTTGAAATTCCTCCTATAATGCATAAAACATTTTATCCAAAACATATATTGATATAATTGAAGACATACAACCAATTCTAGGTCAATTTCAACACACTGGTAGTAGTTTTCCAAGTACAAATACAATCATGGTATTTTAAGTGTAAAAACAAGTTATCAAAACAACAATCACTGATATATTTGAAGACATACAACAAATTCCTTCTGTTGATTTGATTTTTCAAGGATACTGTCAAAAAGGCATATGTATGAAAATCTCTTAAGTTGCTACTAACATACATGTTGATAATTGCCTGTAATAAAGCAGAAATATTTTTGGCTTGTATGAAAGCATAATTTTCAATTATTCTTAACTAAATGCATGAAATAATTCTGCAGGTAGTTGCATGTATGGCAAGAGTTAGTTATGTTTCTCATACAAGGAGAAGTGGCAGGAGAGTGACCAGGGGTGCCCAGTTGCGATGCCCTTCATCAGATGAGGACAGGACAGGTGATGTGAATGACAACAATGCTCCAAGAAATGTTGTTGAGGATGACCATGTGACTGAAGTTGATGTTGTCACACCATCACCCACAAAGCCACCATCAACCATAGTCCAAGGGGAAAGTTCAACTAAAAATATCAACGTTATAAGAGGTTGGAAAAAAGAAGAAATGTTAGCTGCAATTGACGACATAGAGTTTAATGGATATTCAATTCGAGCATCTGCAAAAAAACATGGTATTCCTCCCTCATCAATACATTATTGGATAAATGGGCTCACTCATACAAAACGTAGAGGGCCTCTTACAATTATGACTAAAGAGGAGGAGGTTGAGGTGGTTGAGTGGTGTAAAGAGATGGACCAATTGGGACATGGGCTAGAGTTGATACAACTCAAATCCACAAAAGCTCAAATCTGTCAAGGGAGGCCAAACCCATTCAAAGATCGGTTTCCTGATAAATCATGGTGGTTTGAGTTTAAGAAAGGGCATCTAAACCTTGCATTGCATACAATTGAGGGCCTTGACAGAGATAGAGCATTAAATTTGCACCCTGAAGTTGTATGTAAGTTCTATGACACTCTTTCTAGAAGCATATACAGTATAAGCAGTAGACCTACCAGCAGCAAACACATAGGCATTACCGATAGATGATCTAGCACCAGCACCACTAACTGCATATCTAAGCGCAAAGTATGGGGCAAAGCAAGCAAAGGCAAAGGCAATAGTGACAGGTGAAGATCCAAATTTTGACCTTCGTGATCAAGATCCAACCCCATATATGGAATTAGAGCGAGTAGCCAGCGTGGAACCAACAGATGTTGAGTCAATTGATCCAGCAACATACAATAAACATTCTTATGGTGTAGACCATATATGGAATTGTGATGAAATGGGTTTACAGGTAGGAAGGAATTGTGGCATGCGGGCACTTGCCAAGGGAGGGAGTCGAAACGTGCCAAAGATTTTTCCTAAGAGTGGATAATTATTCTATGTTGTTTCAACACAATTGGTGCTTCAATCCCAAGATTTTATCTATTCAAAGGTAAAAATCAACTCAGTAAAAACAAAAACAAAAACAAAAAAAAAAAAAACAACAACAACAACAACAACAACAACAAAAACAAAAACAACAACAAAAAAAAAAACAAAAAACAAAAAACAAAAACAAAAAACAAAACACAAAAAAAAAAAAAAAAACAAAAAACAAAAAACAAAAACAAAAAACAAAACACAAAACACAAAAAACAAAAACAAAAACAAACAAACAAACAAACAAATTTGTCACTCTGCTGCGTCTCTACCAGGTGGTGTCTCACCTAATAACAGACACCCAAAAAAAAAAAAAAAGACTTTGTCACTTTGTTGCATCTCTACCAGGCAATGTCTCACCTAATAACAGGCACTCATTAATATTAGATGCCCATGGAAGTCACATTGTTATATAAACAATTGAGGAAGCAAAAAATTTTGGCATCGACCTATTAACATTGCTTGTTCATGCCACTCAAAGATTACAACCCCTTGATGTTAGTGTGTTTGGCCCTTTCAAGAACTATTTCAGGTAAGAGCATGTTGCATGGAAGGAAAAGAAACTAGGGGTTGAGGTGAAAAGGTTCGAGCTAGTAGATCTTGCAATTAAAGAGTTTAAAATGGCTTTCACATTATCAAATATCAAGGTTGGCTTTAGGACAGGAATCTGGAAAATGAATTATGATGCTCTTATGCATGATATTGGTTTTAGCCAAGGGTTTCATGTGGATGGTGAGGAAGAAGGGCATGTCGAAATAGGTGTTGAAGTGCAATATTAAGTAGATGAACAGGGTGATGTGGTTGCAACTGATAATATGATTTCCCTCTCTCGAGGACACTTATATGGTGATGATGATGAACATGTATGTGAAACACAATATAATCATGATGAAATTGATAGTAACATGGAGGTTGTTCTACCAACTCAAGCACATGGAACTTCTGTTGCTCATATTGTTAATGACATTATTGAACATGCAGTTGACAATGAAGATGTATTTGAAAATGACATTGTTGATATTGCACTAGGAAGCAATAGTGACCAATTGACATTTCCAAGCCAAGTAACCCCACCATCATGGCTGGCAGAAGCCATGATTAATTTGAACGAACATAGTGTCTCAAGAACCAATGAACAAAGCATGAACATGCCTTCACAACCAGTGGAATTGAACAATGAAATCGCTCATTTTTTTGTGGACAATAGATAAATGGAAGAAGATGAAGCACATAATGAGGCACCAGATGAAGATAAAATATAGTTCATTCAGTTGTCTCAGATACTGAAAGGTGAGTGCCAAGCAATGGCATGCAGGTGGGAGGGGTGGAGAAGTTACTTGGTTAGTTCCTAAAGCTACCGGTAGAGAGAGTGTCAATGAAAAAAAATCAAGGAACACCAGGTAGTCTTCGTTTGGGCTGAAGTTCACAGTTACTCACCTTAGAAGACTATATAAACACATTAGTTGAGTATGAATATATATATATATATATATATATATATATATATATATATATATATAAACATATATGAAATTAAAATAGAAAAAGAAGGATCTAGCCAAGAAGAAGAAGGCATCAAGGATTGTTGTAGCAAAATGTTGGGTAGATGAAAGGCTTTAAAGAGAGAAAGCAGGGGAAGAGAAGGACCAACAAAAAGAAATGGAAAGACAGGAAAAGGAAGCAAAAAAGGCTAAACAAATGCTTGAAAAGGCACAAGGGATGACTGATATGGTTGACAATGATGCAAACACAGCTGATGAACCCAGGATTATGTCAAACACATTAGAAAATATTACAGATAATACACCATCATTCCAAGACCTCATAAACATTCAAGTGTCTCACCATCAAAGTAGGGGTTTACCCACTTGCCATATTCCTACCAGAGGAGGTGTCAATTCTATACATGCTCATCACACACCTCCACTTAATGAAGGGGTTAGTAGCGCAAATGTGAGGTATGGGTACCCAATTCCTCCATGGTTGGAAGGGGGAAATTGGACTCAATCATATGGCAGCAATCAACCACATCCTAATCAGCCATTTTTAGTTAGGCCAACCTACTTGTCTCAAGCAGGCAACTAACAACTAAGGGAGTTTTGCCACTAAAGATTCTCAAGGCCATAAAGAATAGGCATGTCATATGCCTTTTATTGTAACCACATTATGATGTGGATTTTGGATGGATTGTCTCTTTTTCTTGTCACATGAAGATTTTGGCTTACAATCTAGGTTGATTTATTTCATATTGTATGCCGCATTGTAACCAAAATCGATCTTAGAAGGAACATCTACAGTATATTATAATGGAGAATTCTAACACAGTGACATGAGAATGCAAATAATAGCTCCTATTATGTCTCTACACACCAATTGATTAACAACACATTTATAACTGCGTTGTTAATTAAATGATAAATGAGTGAATAATGAAATATTGAAGTGAAGTTGTTTTAATATGAAAATTCCATAATAACAAAAAAGTGAATAGTAAATGTACCTAACCTCACACCTCATACGAAACCTTATTTACTTTAAGTTATCTTAGAAGACAAATAGAGTGCATGTGCGGTGAAGCATCAACAAGCCAAATAATGCATCAATAAGCCAAGAGAATAATTAAATGAACATTTCCCATCTCAAATCAAGCCCAAGAAAGTGTCAGTCTTGACACATTATAGATTGTAAAACCAATGCACAAATTAGCTCTGAATCAAACTGCGATAACCCCTTAAATCCCAAATCAAAACCCAATCAAAATGCATTACCATCCACTCTGAGTGTCATCAAAATGAACCTTAGTTCAAAGACAACAAACTATAACAACAAAAATCCTGCTTTAGACAAGAAGAAATGAATAAAAAAAGTAGACGCAATATAAAGGAAATTGATTATTACCACTTCATTCACAAACATTACATAACTCAGCTAACAACACATAAATGGCAGCGAAAAGTTCTAAAGCAATGCCAAGACCGATTACAAACTAGAAAGCAAAATAGTTTTCACATTAATATCTAAAAAGGTGTTACAAAGATATTAACAACAATTATAAATAACTCATTTTGAGGAAAAAAATACACATCAATCCAGAACATCACATATGGGATTTGTACTTGCGAAAATATGTTTTTTCTTACGGTAATTTACACTTGAAAATTTGAAGACAAGCAATCCAACCATCAAATTGTTGAAGAAGACATCAATAGTTGACTTGGGCAAGATTCCCATTGCTTCTAATTTCAAACTAACGATGAAATCCAAACTAAATTGTACTAAGCTGAGCCAGGTAATGCATCAACAAGCCAAGAGAATAATTAAATGAACATTTCCCATCCCAAATCAAGCCCGAGAAAGTATCAGTCTTGACACATTCTAGACTGGAAAGCCAATGCACAAATTACCTATGAACCAAACTGCAATAACCCCTTAAATCCCAAATCAAAACGCATTCAGAATGCATTGTCATCCACTCTGAGTGCCATCAAAACGAACGTTACTTCAAAGACAACAAACTATAACATCATAAATCCTTCTCTAGACAAGAAGAAATGAATAAAATAAATCAGACGCAAATATAAAGGAAATGGGTTATTACCACTACATTCACAAACACTACATAACTCAGCTAACAACACAGAAATGACAGTCAAAAGTTTTAAAGCAGCGCCAAGACCGATTACAAACTAGAAAGCAAAATAATTTTCACATTAATATTTAAAAAGGTGTTACAGAGATATTAGCAACAATTAGAAATAGCTCATTTTGAGGGAAAAAAATACATGTCAATCCAAAACATCACATCTGGGATCTGTACTTGCAAAAATATGTTTTTTCTTACGGTAATTTGCACTTGAAAATTTAAGATAGGCAATCAAGCCATCATACTGTTGAAGAAGATATCAATAGTTGACTTGGGCAATATTCTCATTGCTTCTAATGTCAAACTAAGGATGAAAACCAAACTAAATTCTACTAAACTGAGCCAAATAATGCATCAACAAGCCAAGAGAATAATTAAATGAACATTTCCCATCCCAAATCAAGCCCAAGAAAGTGTCAGTCTTGACACATTATAGACTGGAAAACCAATGCACAAATTAGCTCTAAATCAAACTACAATAACCCCTTAAATCCCAAATCAAAACCCATTCAGAATGCATTGTCATCCACTCTGAGTGCCATCAAAACGAACCTTACTTCAAAGACAACAAACTATAAAATCTGAAAATTCACATTGATGTTATAAATTTGAGCCCTATTACCAATACCCATTATCAAATTTAATGAATTTTGTATTTCTTCCCCATTGCAAAAAAAGAAAAAACTCGGAGGAACGAAAGAGAATATAAATATATACACTATGAGGTTTAACTTAATCAAATTTAAACTAGACATTTGTAATTCCATAACTCGCAGGCCCCAAAATGGAAAAATAAAATAAAATAAATAATATTTAAAGCAAAAAACATGGAGTCTTCATTTTCGAATTAGTTTACAGAAACAACAATTACTGAGCAATGGAAAGAGAAAGATGGAAGAGTGCAGTACATAGGACAATCAAACTGCAATAACCACTTAAATCCCAAATCAAAACCCATTCAAAATGCATTGGCATCCACTCTGAGTGTCATCAAAACAAACCTTACTTCAAAGACAACAAACTATAAAATCTGAAAATTCATATTGATGTCATAAATTTGAGCCCTATTGCCAATACCCATTATCGATTTTAATAGATTTTGAATTTCTTCCCCATTGCAAAAAAAGAAAAAACTGAGAGGAACTAGAGAGAATATAAATATATACCCTACAAGGTTTAACTTAATCAAATTTAAACTAGACATCTGTAATTCCATAACTCGTAGGCCTCGAATTTGAAAAAATAAATAAAATAAATAATATTTAAATAAGAAAACATGGACTCTTCATTTTCGAATTAGTTTACAGAAACAACTGATTACTAAGCAGTGGAAAGAGAAAGATGGAAGAATGCATTACAAAGGACAATGAAACTGCAATACCCCCTTAAACCCCAAATCAAAACCCATTCAAAATGCATTGTCATCCACTCTGAGTGCCATCAAAATGGACCTTACTTCAAAGACAACAAACTATAAAATATGAAAATTCATATTGATGTCATAAATTTGAGCCCTATTGCCAATACCCATTATCAATTTTAATAAATTTTGAATTTCTTCCCCATTGCAAAAAAGAAAAAACTTCGAGGAACCAGAGAGAATATAAATATATACACTATGAGGTTTAACTTAATCAAATTTAAACTAGACATCTGTAATTCCATAACTCGCAGGCCCCGAATTTGAAAAAATCAAATAAAATAAATAATATTTAAATAAGAAAACATGGACTCTTCATTTTCGAATTAGTTTACAGAAACAACAGATTACTGAGCAGTGGAAAGAGAAAGATGGAAGAATGCAGTACAGAGGACAATCAAACTGCAATAACCCCTTAAATCCCAAATCAAAACCCATTCAGAATGCATTGTACAAACAGAGACAAGCCCCAATTTTGATTCAACGATAGTATAGGGAAAACTCATATATGAATGCACAGCAAGACCCAAACCCAAGTCACAATAAACACTGCAAAGCAAGACACGGAGAACACAGAGAAATATTAGCACGCTACCCAACCCTACCATAAACCCTGCAACAAAACCCCCAAGTCACAATAAGCACTATAGAGAAAGACAACCAACAAACAGGTAATTCAAGGCAAACAACAAATTCAAGTGTTGAAAAATGCAAAACTACAACTAGAGCAAAATTCCCAACAACAAATTCAAGTGTTAAAAAATACAGAGTGGCTAGTAGGATTTAGAATCCTACCGTAGAACCGTAGAAGCCACCTGTTGAGCCCCAAACTTGCATCTTCCCTATACACCTTTCTAGCCTTTTTCCATTTACCTGGACTTCCTAAGCTGTCAAATCATTGCATATTAGTTTAAAAAGAGCATATAAAGTGGTTTCCTAACTATGTCTTGTGTTTGTTGTTTGAATTAGATTTTTGCTCATTCAGCTGTGGAATCTTGTCACTTTCCGCAGCCTTTTTGTTAAAGTCTATGTTACAGGTGTCTTCAGGTGAATCCGGCCACATGGGCAAGTTGCAAATGACGTGAACATGGAACATGTCCTATTGGCTCAGTCGAATCCATCAAAGAAGGTCATGGTCAAAGATAGTCAAGCGGTGGTCAACCTAAGAGTCCTATGGTGACAGAACTCTGTTTTTCACCACGTGAAGACTTGCGTGGCCGTTTCTAAATCTCAGGAGACGTGTTAACACCTGTGGACTGCTCCATGAACCGAATCCAATAGCCACCCTCCTTAGATTTAATCTTCACGGCTACCATAATGCTAGATTCCTGGACGTGGTTGCTTCACGTGTCTTTATCAGCGCAGATTTTAGGAAAGTAGTTATGTCATCCTCTGTTATAAATAAAGCATTCTCATACGCATAGTAGCTAGCTTTTGTAATGTAATTTTGACTGTTAACGAGCCCACTGTGCCGTGACTTTATTTCTGTGTTATGACTGCATTTTAATACATGAGAAGACTCTGTTTATAAGCTCAATTCGTGGTTGATTGCTGACTGCCCGAGGTTGTGCAGAGGGCCCCTGTACACACCGAGGTTTTGTTAATTGCTGTATAGTTTTATGCTTTATTTCTTTACGTTCCTTATGCCATAATCATTTACTTGTATATATTGCACTGCTCATGGTATTCACGTTGATTGTTGTCCATAGTTTTTATGCTTTCTAATGTTGTTAACTGATCAGTGTCTTTGTTTCAGATTACAATAGGCAGCCCGGGCATTTGCACATAGCTTTATAATGACTAATGACATGGAATTATTCTTGTCCTTCTGCTGATTTATTTTCTTAGTTTTTAGTTCCAACACTGTTTTATTTATTTCAGTTTTGCTCATTTACTCTTCTGCAAGATAGATATTAAATTACTCATGTCATTTTTAGTTACCTCCGAAAGCCAGAGCGAGACAAATTGCGAGGGATTGAAGTATGAATGTGTAGTTTGATATTAGTTTATTTTTTCTGCAAGTTAGTTATTGAATTGCTCATGTCATTTTCAGTTACCTCCGAAAGCCAGAGCGAGACGAATGGTGAGGGATTGAAGTATGAGTGTGTAGTTTAATATTAGTTTTATTTTCTGCAAATTAGATATCAGATTGCTCAAGTTGTTTATGATTACCTCCGAAAGCCAGAGCGAGTCGAATGGTGAGGGGTCAGAATATGAGTTGATGTAATGTGATTTTAGTTTACTTTGCTTGCAATTTTTGGATTTCTTTGAGTTCAGTTTCTTTTATATTTATACAGCAGCAAGGATACTGGGTTTCATGGTCACTAGCTCACTGTTTGTTTAATTAGAATAGTGGTACATTTTTATTCTCTTTTAGGAATTAATTTCATCATTGCAAGCTTTAAAACCTTTTTGAAAATTTTGAAGTTTGGAAATCATTTTAAAGGACGCCATTTCCTTGAACACTTATATCCATACTTGACTTTTAGAATTGCCATTTCACATTAGGGAATCAACGAAGATAAACCCAAAAACAAACTAAAAATAAAAAACGACAAAAAGTAAGAAATCGGTTATCTTGCATATATAGTGCACCTCACTTCAGCGATTTACGACTCCCGGATTGACAATTAATATAGCAATTTAGGACACTCTAAATTGACCAAACATTTTGGCGCCGTTGCTGGGGAAGTGAAACTAGGTAGCCAATTTCTTAAAAAAAAAATTCAAGGAATGTAAAAATTGATAACTTCTCAAAGTATGCTCTCCTCTTGCACCTAGTGTGATCTGGAGGATCAGAAAAGAGAGTTATTGGTTCAATAATTTCTTGAGTATGCTCTCTTCTTGCATCTAGAGTGATCTGGAAGATCAGAAAGAGAATTATTAGCCCGACTTGAAAAAAAAAATGACATGCATAGAGCAAGAGATTCTAGGGGAAGGTTTATAGCTAGGGCCAAGAGTTTGATTTTTACAACTCCATCTACTTCAATTCATAGACAAGATACACCTCCATCATCTCCAACTCACACTCCCAGCCTTAGGATTCCTGGAATTCAAGGGGCAATAGCTGAATTAGGAGACTCTCTCACACTATCCACCGAATCTGACTTAGGAAAAGAACCTTTCTTTACTTCTACAGGAGAACAAATTGTAATCAAGGAAGTAGAATCACCTGAAGAAGAAGAGGGAGAAATTCCTCCTCGTTCGCCATTAGTAGAAGAACCAGAGGACTCTGAAATCTCTGAGGAAACTATCATGACAGAGGAAGTAGTCAACGGATTTGGAGGAGGTAGAGGTAGAGGTAGAGGAGGAGGAAACAATGGAGGAGGTAGAGGCAACAATGGGGGAAATAGGGATGGAGATAACTCATTTGGATTTCCTATAGTTGATGAGGAATCTCGTACAACAATGAAAAACATCTCACCATCTGTCCTCCCAAACTTTTATGGGTTGCGAAGTGAGGATCCTGAAACATTTCTATTTGAGTTTGAAGTCGTGTGCCGAACTTATGATTATATGAAGACTCTCAAACTCAAATTGTTTCCTTCAACATTGAAGGGAGCTGCTCTGAAATGGTTCATGGGATTAGTCACTCAATCTATTAGTACTTGGAATGATATGAAACAAACATTTTTGGATAGATACGTGGACTATTGTATGCCCACCAACCATAAGGATGGGGTATTCAAAATGGTGCAAAAAGAAGATAAAAACTTGGAAGATTTACTTGAAAGATTTCAATACAACCTGAAAAGAGAAAAAATGAGTAACTTAGATGAGGAGACCTTGAAAGCCCTTCTATTAAAAGCCATTAGAGATGAATGGATAGATATTTTAAACATGATGGGAAAGGGAGATATTTCTCAACTTCCACTTCATGATATAGCAGAACTATGTGTCCATCTCTCAAGAGGAAAATCTAAAACCGAAAAAGGGCCTTGAGATCCTTCTCTCATTAGAGCAAACAAATCTGCAACTGGATCAGTAAGTAGGGCTGAGATTGGCAACATGCTTGATGAGTTCAAAACTGATATTTTAGGGAGCCTTAGTGAACAACTAGACACCCTTAAAATACAAAACAAGCAGAAAGCAGAAGCTGAAGCTTTGGCCATCTTTTGTCCAAAATGTAGGAAGAAACATGCTCTAAGGGAATGCCCCTTGGATGAAAAATTTGTAGAAACATGTATGATTTGTTCAGAAAGCCATGAGACCAAGGATTGTCCTTCAATTCCTGGGCTCAAAGCTGTCTTTCAAGAAGATCCAAATTCAATTGAGTCTCTCTACTTTGTTTCAAGGAGACCTTGGCAGGGGCAACAAAATCAAGGGTTTAACAACCCCATGAACTTTCAACCCCCACCAAATTGGAATCCTTGGCAACAACCTTGGTCCCAACCTCAAAATCCATTTCAATCATGGGTACAAAGTATGCAAAATCCTCATGGTAGATTTGCTCAATTTTATCAATATCCTCCATCTTTTCAAAATCAACAAGCTCCACAACTTCCAAATCAAAATCCACAACTTTCATTGCCATTTCCACAACAACAACAACCTTCTCAACAAAATCCAAATTCCCAACTCTTGCTTCCATTCCAACAAAAGAAAAATCAACTACCTTCCCAACCATTGCCAAATCCCAATAATAAAAATCCTCAAAATGCTTACATGGTAGAAGGACAACAATTTCCTACCTATATGATTGTTCCTCTCAATGATGTACAACTCAGATCTGGTAGAGTTTTAGAAAAGCCTTCTATAGATGCTCAAAAGCAAAGTATTTCTGAGGAAGATTCTCTTGAAGCCAATAAAGGTTCTGAAGCATCTCTTCAAAACCCAAGCACTCAAAAAGAAAAAGAAAAAGAGTCAACCCCCACAACTCCTATAGTTGAGCAACCTGCATCTTCATCCACACCTCCTTTTCCTGAAAGATTACAAATTGACAAAGGAGTGGAAAAACAAATCTTGTTGTCCAACTATGATTTTCTAGATGAATTAAAGAATGTCTGTATCAAGATTCCCTTGCTACGAGCCATTAGAGAGATTCCTATTCTAGCAAAAACAATAAAGGAGTTGAGTTTCAAAAGACCAGGAAGGAAACCAAGAGATACAAGAAGAATCTACCGGTAGGAAAAATTGCAGATATCATGATGGGAAAAATTATCATGCAGAAGTATGTAGATCCTGGTAGTCCAATTGTCAAAACACATATCAATGGGGTAGAAATTCTAAATACTTTGATTGATTTAGGGGCTGCTATCAACATTATGAGTAGACAAATTATGGAACAGCTAAAACTTCCTAATCTTCTTTTTACACCTACTCTACTGCAACTTGCAGATCGATCAATTATCAAACCAGATGGTGTATTAGAAGACATTTCAGTCTCCTTAGATTCTTGGGAATATCCAATAGATTTCATGATTTTGACTCCCAAGAGTAATCTAGGAGGGCACCCACTCATCTTAGGAAGACCTTGGCTAGCCACAGCTGATGCTTTCATCAGTTGTAGATCTGGGGATATGTACATTTCTGATGGTAATTCGACAAAGAAATTCAATTTGTATCCTCCAGCAAAAGAAATTATAGAAGTAGGAGATAATGAATGGGTCGATGATGAGGACACTATACAACCTGTCTTTACCATTTCTGAAATCAGTGAAGATAGTCAAATTCTGAACACATTAGAAAATTTTGAAACATCTTCGGAATATGACCACACACAATTTCAGTTAGATTCTGACATTGAGTATCTATCATCTAGACAAATGTCTCTCTACCATATGGAAGAGTTTGGTAGTTCCGCCATTGAGATTTTTCCAGGTAAAACATTGAATATCAACAAAAACTTGGAAAAATCACAACAGGGAGAGCTAACCAAAATCTTGCAAAAACATTCTACTGCATTTGCATGGGAGTATACTGATATGAAAGGTATTGACCCTAAGACTTGCATTCATCACATCTACATCGAGGAAAACAGTAGACCAATCAGACAACCTCAGAGAATGATGAATCCAAACCTTAGGGAGATAGTGAAAGAGGAGCTCCAAAAACTACTCAATGTAAACTTCATTTATCCAATTTCAGATAGCTGATGGGTTTCTCCTTTGGTTATAGTACCTAAAAAGAATGGTAAATGGAGAGTATGCATTGATTACAGGGAATTGAATAAAGCAACTTTGAAGGATCACTTTCCTTTGCCCTTTATCGATCAGGTATTAGATACTCTAGTAGGCAAAAAGTACTTTTCATTTTTGGATGGTTTTAGTGGCTATAATCAAATTCAAGTAGCACCTAAGGATCAAGATAAAACCACATTTACCTGTCCATGGGGAGCTTTTGCTTACCAAGTGCTTCATTTTGGATTATGTAATGCACTCGCAACATTTCAAAGAGCAGTACTAGGAATCTTTTCTGATCTAATCCATGATTGTGTAGAGGTTTATATGGATGATTTTACAGTTTATGGTAATTCATTTGAAGAGGCATTAGAGAATTTGGAAAAAGTCCTTATAAGATGTAAAGAAACAAACCTTTCATTGAGTCATGAAAAATGCTTTATGATGTTTACTGAAGGTATTGTTTTGGGACATCACATTTCAGGGGATGGGATTAAAGTTGATAGATCAAAAGTTGAAATCATCTCCAAGTTGCCCATTCCAAATTGTCAAAAAGATGTTAGAAGTTTTCTGGGATTTACTGGGTACTATAGAATATTTATAGAAAACTTCACCAAAATAACATCTCCAATCTTAAAATTGCTTACAAAAGACTGTGAATTCAAATGGGATCCTGATTGTCAATCAGCATTTGAAACTTTGAAAACAAGAATATCTAAAGCACCCATCTTGAGAGGGCCAAATTAGAAACTTCCTTTCCATATTTCTACAGATGCTTCAGATACAGTTCTAGGAGCTGTGTTGGGTCAAAAGGATTTAGTTCCTTATGCCATTTACTATACCAGTAAAAATTTGACTCCCACTGAGTTGAACTATACTGTGACTGAAAAAGAGTTCTTAGTTGTTGTTCATGCAATCAATAAGTTTAGACATTATATAATAGGCTATGAAACTTTTGTCCATACTGATCATTCTGCAATTAGATATCTAATGAACAAACCTGTTACTAATGGCAGAGTTACAAGATGGCTCTTACTTTTACAGGAATTCAATATTACTGTGTTGGATAGACCAGTGAAACAAAATACAGTCGCTGATTTCTTGTCTAGGATCCAAAATACTAAAGAAAATTCTCCTGTAGAGGATAAGTTTCCAGATGAATATTTATTTGCAGTAACTACTAAGACTCCTTGGTATGCAGATATTGCTAACTATTTGGTTACAATGAAACTACCTCCACATTTATTTCCTAGTGAAAGAAGAAATATTATTCAGGAGAGTTCAAAATATTCATGGATTTCTAACGAATTTTTTAAAACAGGGCCAGATTTTGTGATAAGAAGATGTGTTAGGGAAGATGAAATGCTTGACATCCTCAATGCATGCCATGAAGAACCATGCGGCGGACACTTCGCTGACAAAAGGACGGCCTATAAAATCCTTTCTTTAGGATATCATTGGCCTTCCCTCTTCAGAGATACAAAAGAATATGTCAAGAGGTGTGACAGCTGCCAAAGAGTAGGGAAACCGACTCTTTCAAATAAAATGCCATTACAACCACAGGTACTCATCGAACCCTCTAAAAAATGGGCTTTAGATTTCATTGGACCTATTAATCCACCATCTAAACAAAAGAAGTATATATTGGTATGTATTGATTATGTCACTAAATGGGTAGAAGCTAAAGCATTACTTTTTGCTACTGAAAATTCAGTTGTTAGTTTTCTTTATGAGGATATTTTTACTCGCTTTGGTGTCCCAAGAGAAATTGTGACAGATCAGGGAAGTCAATTTACATCCAACATGATGGAGAAGCTGATGGAAGAATACAAAATCAAGCACAGAAAATCTACTCCTTACCATCCGCAAGAAAATGGCCAAGTGGAGTCTACAAACAAAGTTATTGAAAGCATCATCACCAAAACTGTTCATCTACACAGAAGAGATTGGGCAGAAAGGCTTCCTGAAGCCTTATGGGCCTACAGAACTACATGGAGGAATACAACAGGACATTCTCCCTATGAAATTGTTTATGGGAAAGAAGTCCTGCTCCCCATTGAGTTTCAAGTCAAAACTTTCAAGATGGCAGTTCAGTTGGGGATGGATCTATTAGAAGCCCAAAAGCGCAAATGAAGCAATTGAATGAGCTGGATGAGATCAGACAAGAAGCAATCCTAAGAACTGATCTAGTTCAACATCAAAGAGCTAAGTGGCATGACAAATACATCAAAGAGAAAAAGTTTCAAGAGGGAGATTGGGCATTACTATTTGATTCCAAGTTTAAAGACTTCAAAGGTAAATTTCAGACTCATTGGCTTGGGCCATATGAGATTGACAAAGTCTTTAGCAATGGAGCGGTAAGAATCAAGACCATTGATGAATTTCAAACTCCTCTTATTGTGAATGGCCACAGATTAAAGATTTATCATAAGCCACTCTCAAAAGAGGAATTTGTCAAAATGTTTCAAGAGAATTCTGCAATAAGGCTGGTGAAGAAGAATCCTTCTTCTCCACCAGCCTAGCCTTTGTTCCTTTCTGTTAAAAAAATAAAAATAAAAATAAAAATAAAATAAAACAAAAATTTTGTATAAGCCTGAAAACCAATCACTGATTGGCAGTCTTATACAGAAAATATAGAGTGAAAATCAGGAACACCTGACACCCTATATTTTCCAAAAAAAAAAAAAATAAAAAAAATCTCTCTTTCTTTCCCATTTTCAATTCACTTCACTTCATTTTCATTCCACTCCACTCCATTTCATCCCACTCCATTTCATTCCATTTCATCAATAAAAGTCTCTTTCATGACCATTTTCATTCAGTTAGTTATTATCTAACTATCTTCATTCAGCCAAGTGGTTGTTGTGTCAGTTTCCGCAGCCAGAAGCAGTTTCCGCAGCCACCACTCTGTTTTTCAAATTGACAGTCAAGATGTTAGTTCAATAATCATGAAAATGCAGGTATGACTGAGGACATATTATGAAGACATGGAGCATCTAAAGGCATCAATAAGGAGCAGTTGATTAAGGGCTAATGGATAACAAATGGCAAAGATTCCAAGGTATGAGTAAAAATTTCTTTCAAATAGCAATCAAAAGCACAATTTTTCATAGTTATTAAACCATAAGCTCCACTATATGCAATGATTGCCATGATAGCTCCATAACCATTCCATGACATTCCTCCACGAACCATGCATTTATTCTCTAAACGGTCTCATGATTAATTCTCGGGTTTAACTCGTAGTTGACTGCACTTTCACACTCCACTTGTAATCATGAGATGTGACCGATTTAATTACGGCTCCTCTCCACCGCATAATTTCCGCAGCCATTTCATAAACGTGTTAACATTTCCTCCGCAGCCGTTTAGTTTAAAAATTCTGCCGGGTTCACTTCACTCCCCTGCCATTTTATTGAAGCCACGGCTACATTACCACCTCGTTCACATACGTCTCCACTCCATTTCGTGAACTCACCTCGGCTGCCTGTCCTCTGTTTTCCACTTACAATCCCTGAACACTCTCGCTACCTGTTCTCCAGTTTCCATTTTCAGGCACTATTCTCTTCTCCATAAACCTCGTAACCTAGTCGTCTTACCTCTGCTAAACCCCTCACGCAGACGAATTTCAAACAGAAGAAAGGATGGGTCGGTTATTGAGGGTAGAACTAGAAGGGCCCAAGTTCTTAGAAGGATACCCTCAAGTGAAAGACTTACTGAAGAAGGCAAAATGGCTACGTTTCATTCAAAAATTTAAGGGCCACAATAAAGAGATAACAAAAGCTTTTGCAAGGTCCTTTAACGGCCAGGTGGTGGAAATTGGGGACCTTAAGTTCACAGTCACTGAAGCATCCATAATAGCTGCTACAGACCTGCCCTAGGAAGGTGAACGCTGGTTCAAGAACAAGAGTTTGGACGAGCAGGCTTGGAGATTCATATTACGTAACCCAGGTATGGACGTAACTGTATTCACAAGAGGAATTCTTGTTCATGCTTTAAAAGAAGAGTGGGCCAACTTATTGTTAATCATTCAAAAGTTCATTACTTGTGAAGGCCATTTTGGGGCAATGTACATGTATCACACTCGGTTATTGATGAACTTTTTAGAGAACCAAAATCTCAATCTGCCCTACTTTTTATTGCTAAGCTTGAAAAAGATGTGCACAACAGTCCAAAAGAACATAGAAGACATAGAACCTCATTTGTATCATCATGGGCTTGTGAGAATTTTAATTGAGGACCAATTGAAGAAAAATATGGAGACCTGGGAACGGTTTTTGGTGAGAAACTACTTCCAAGAGCCATCCGAGGCACCTGAAAGCAATACACCAAAAACACCAAGAAGGAGTAGGAGAAAGGAGAAAAGTGTAATAATTCAAGACCCTCCTATTAGCAAAACTAAAAAGTTGATCAAAAAGAGAGGGAGGAAAGAACCAAGGATAGAAAACAGAGAAATTTGAAAGGGAAAAGAAGCATAGAAGATGTCTACCAATCACCAGAACCATTTTTAGAAGAATACTATCAAGTGTTGTCTGAAAGACTAGTGCAGCTTCGAAAACAAGCAGCTACAACCAAGAAGAAAGAAAAAGGAAAACAGAGTATGGAAGAAGAGAGTACTAGCCCACAACATTTAAGAAGAAGCAACAGGCTTAGAGGAAAGTGGAGGAAAACACAAATAAAAGGACCCCACTTTATTGACTTGGGTGGGGAAACACCCGAGAAACCTCCAGCTGGCCGTAGCCCACCTCATCTTCAGCCAAATATTGAAACTAGTCCTCCAGATGTTGATATAAGTCCTTCTCGACCAGAATTAGAAATCAGTCCTCCTCAACAAGACTTTGGGGTCAGCCCAAGGAAAACACCCGAAATAGACCCAAATCAGCAAGAGGTATATGATTATCTAGAATCCTTAGAGAAGACAGCTGCAGGCCCGAGCACGTCATCCACTCTGCCTCACATAGCACAAGAAGCACAAGTCCAATCATTGAAACAAGAAGTGTTTGAATTGGAGGTCTTAAACAGGCACATTAAACAAGAAAATGAAGCATTAAAGGAGAAAAGCAGATTGGACAAGATCATTCATGACAACACTATGTTACATCTGGGACTGTGGCAGAAAAAGAACAGGAAATTAAAGAAAAAGTGCAGGAAGTTGAGTAGGGAATTGATCAGTCTCAAATTCAGATGTTTGATGAGGAAGCCCAGGATGGTAGTAGTACCAAGGAAGAGGAGAAGAGGACTAGATGTACTGGTAGAAGCTTCAGAGCACATGGACTAAAGGGGGGATGATCAAAATTTTGGTTGCATGAGGACATGCAACACCTTCACAGTGGGGGTATGTTGAGCCCCAAACTTGCATCTTCCCTATACACCTTTCTAGCCTTTTTCCATTTACCTGGACTTCCTAAGCTGTCAAATCATTGCATATTAGTTTAAAAAGAGCATATAAAGTGGTTTCCTAACTATGTCTTGTGTCTGCTGTTTGAATTAGATTTTTGCTCATTCAGCTGCGGAATCTTGTCACTTTCCGCAGCCAGCTCAACTTTCTGCAACCTTTTTGTTAAAGTCTATGTTACAGGTGTCTTCAGGCGAATCTAGCCACATGGGCAAGTTGCAAATGACGTGGACATGGACCATGTCCTATTGGCTCAGTCGAATCCATCAAAGAAGGTCATGGTCAAAGATAGTCAAGCGATGGTCAACCTAAGAGTCCTACGGTGACAAAACTCTGTTTTTCACCACGTGAAGACTTGCGTGGCCATTTCTAAATCTCAGGAGACGTGTTAACACCTGTGGACTGCTCCATGAACTGAATCCAACAGCCACCCTCCTTAGATTTAATCTTCACGGCTACCATAATGCTAGATTCTTGGACGTGGTTGCTTCACATGTCTTTATCAGCGCATATTTTAGGAAAGTAGTTATGTCATCCTCTGTTATAAATAAAGCGTTCTCATACGCATAGTAGCTAGCTTTTGTAATTTAATTTTGACTGTTAACGAGCCCACTGTGTCGTGACTTTATTTCTGTGTTATGACTGCATTTTAATACATGAGAAGACTCTGTTTATAAGCTCAATTCGTGGTTGATTGCTGACTGCCCGAGGTTGTGCAGAGGGCCCCTGTACACACCGAGGTTTTGTTAATTGTTGTATAGTTTTATTCTTTATTTCTTTACATTCCTTATGCCATAATCATTTACTTGTATATATTGCACTGCTCATGGTATTCACGTTGATTGTTGTCCATAGATTTTATGCTTTCTAATGCTGTTAACTGATCAGTGTCTTTGTTTCAGATTACAATAGGCAGCCCGGGCATTTGCACATAGCTTTATAATGACTAATGACATGGAATTATTCTTGTCCTTGTGCTGATTTATTTTCTTAATTTTTAGTCCCAGCACTGTTTTATTTATTTCAGTTTTGCTCATTTACTCTTCTGCAAGATAGATATTAAATTACTCATGTCATTTTCAGTTACCTCCGAAAGCCAGAGCGAGACAAATGGTGAAGGATTGAAGTATGAATGCGTAGTTTGATATTAGTTTATTTTTCTGCAAGTTAGTTGTTGAATTGCTCATGTCCTTTTCAGTTACCTCTGAAAGCCAGAGCGAGACGAATGGTGAGGGATTGAAGTATGAGTGTGTAGTTTAATATTAGTTTTATTTTCTGCAAATTAGATATCAGATTGCTCAAGTTGTTTATGATTACCTCCGAAAGCCAAAGCGAGTCGAATGGTGAGGGGTCAGAATATTGAGTGTGATGTTTTAGTTTACTTTACTTTGCTTTTTGGATTTTTGAGTTTTTTTATATTTATATTTTTTATATATTATATAGCTTCATTACATGGTACACTAACTCACTTTTTGTTTAATAGAATATTTGTACCTTTCATTCTAATTTAAAATTAATTTCATCATTGCAAGTTTTAAAACCTTTTTGAAAATTTTGAAGTCTGGAAATCATTTTAAAGGACACCATTTCTTGAACACTTATATCCATACTTGACTTTTAGAATTGCCATCTCACATTAGAGAATCAACGAAGATAAACCCAAAAACACTAAAAATAAAAAACGACAAAAAGTAAGAAATTGATTATCTTGCATATATAGTGCACCTCACTTCAGCAGTTTACGACTCCCGGATTGACAATTAATATAGCAATTTAGGACACTCTAAATTGACCACCACCACCACCATGTTCAAATGTCACCCCAAACATCGCCATACCTCTTCAATCACAGCCATACAAATTACCTGCAACAAAAGTAGAGAAAAATGAGCATTTGTGATAAAACCCACAAAAATTATAGCCCAATTTGAAAAAAAAACTCAAGAAATTTACCATGTCGACCACCACACTTGCTCGAATCTCCCACTGGCTCCTTCGCAAACAGGTACAAGCGTTGAACGAAAACAATAGAGCCGTTGGTTAACCCCCCACGAAGTAGAATGGAAAAACACAGACAATTAGATACCGTCTCTGTGGCTCTGTTGCGAAACACCATTTTGTCCTCATCCGCCTGATCTTGACACTACGCCTTGAATCTATTATGATACATCTCTTGCCAACTCAGCTCGACCCTGCTTTTGGTGCAGAGCACCCCTTGATTGGCTAGGATGTTCGCCAATTTATTTGTCGTCCTTAGCACATGGGTAAAACTCACGTACATAAGCCCAGGAGGTGAAGCTGAATCCGTTGAAAGACCTTAAGCAACCTCCAGTTTTTTGAGACTTTTCTGGCTCTGTGCCATAGCTGATTCTCTTGACCGAGTTGATGATTAACTCATAATTAGCTTCAACTATTATATTCTGGAGATTATTATGCTTCGGGAATTCTAAACAATGCTCAAGAGCCATTAATTTTGCCATATTATTCGTGGCTCTTCCCAAATGGCAATGGAAAATAAAAAAGATACAGCCATTCTCATCCCTTAACACCCCTCCAAAGCTAGCAATATCTGGGTTGCCTTTTGAGGCCCCATCAATGTTGTATTTTAAAAAACCCTGCAAGGGGGGATGCCAATAATCCTACTTAGTGTCCAGTTTCATTACCTTCTTATCCAAGCCCTGTGGTATAAGCCCCTGCATACCCAACTGTTGCATTATGATTCAAGTGTTGTCCTTGATGGCAACTCACTCAAGGTTGGTACAGGTGCTCAAGACTGGTACAGGTGATGGCAACTTAACTAGTGGACATATCTCAGTACAGCAGGACAAGAAGAGATATACGCAGGTTCAGCAAGGAGAATCAGCGTGTACACGCAGGTTGGCTTCAGTAAAAGCGCGTACATATGAAAACGTACCTTTGGTCAGTGGCAGTTAGTCCTTGGAAGTTGTGCCTATGGTTTTGGACCATGGCGTCTCGACGGACGTGTTGATCCCTAGTTTTGAGGTTGATGGTATTGTGTTACTATGGTTTTGGCTCTTGGTATTGAGCAAGGCCTAAGGCTATATAAGGAGAAGATCACTAGGCCAAAGTGTGCAAGTGTGAGTGATGAAGATCTGAGAAAGTGTGTGATCCAAGTGCTGGTTATGGGTTGGTGATCTGAACCAAGGTTTCACCCATGTGGAGGATGATGAATGATGGAACGAGATCTCAAGGCTTGGAATGATTATCTTCATATGGTTTGACTCTGGATAGACTAGATCTACTGACGCATGTTTATTATTATGATCTGGGTATGTTTTGAAGTCTGATATAGCTGCAGAGTTTTAAGGTTGAATTTATAGATCTGTACGCGAGTTGGTTTTGGTAAAAGAGCGTATACACGCAGGTTGGGGTCATCCAAGTAGCGTATACAATGTGAAGTATGATATTTGAATATGGAGCTGGATCTGGTTGTTGCTATGATTGTCTGGTTATTGTTGACAGGGTTACAGTGATTCAGAATTGGGTGTTTCAGTGATTGATGATGCAGGTTGTACTACAATGATGATTGTCTTATGGATCCAGTATGAAAATGTATGAAACGTGGTCCCGGGTAGATCGTAGGCCGGCACCTACGTACTGGTAAACATATCAGCCAGTACAAGAGCCAGGGGGTTGTAGCTCCCTTCCACTAGCAGCTGGAAAACGAGTAAAGAAGCATTCTGTAGGTAGGCACCTACGTACTAGTAAATGGATCGGCTAGTACAAGAGCTAAGAGGGTTGTAGCCCTCTGCAGGTTGTAGCCTGCGTGCTGGTAAAGGACTGCACCAGTACATTGTAAAAGAAGTTCTCATTAAAGAAGAAAGAGACAAATTGCAGCAGGTGGTTTTCACCCACATTGGTTTCCACCTTATATCATGGTGTTCATGTGTGTGGCTTTTGTGTGATGATCTGTTCTGTTATACTGCACCTGTTTACTGTTAATATGCTTAATAATGTTCTGATGCATTTACTGAAGATAAGATTAACTGAATCATAAGATCTCTGGATATACGCTAGTTGCATTAGACACAGTCGCGTGTACACGCGGGTTCACTTAACTGAAGTCGCGTATGAAATTGAAAAGTTTTATCTGATCTGATAATACTGATTCACCCCCCCTCTCAGTATTATTTCCAACAATTGGTATCAGAGCAGGTCCTTCAGAGAAGCTTGATCGCTTGAAGGAGATTCGTAGAACAATGGGGAAGAAAGCACGTCAGAAGAAGAAGACAGCTCAAAAGAACAATGACAACCTGTCGTTGTGTGGAAGCAAGTATTCAGATCCTGAAGCACCTCAGATTGAAGATGGACAAGCAAATGAAGCGTCAGATCAAATCAAGATCAACAAGATCTACCTAGCAAAGGGAGAATGCCTCAAAGAAGAAATCATCAGATTAGAAGAACAGTTGGAATGTGCCTCCAGAGTTCGAGAAATGCTGCTAGCACTGAATAAAGAGCAAGAAAACGAGATCCTCAAACAAGGCATCAGTTGGATGAAGGAAGGAAGTTGAAGAGACCTTGAAGAAGCAATGTCTTGAAAAAGAAGAACAACATCAAGTTGAGGTAAATATCTTGAAAAGCAAATTAGAAGAAAAGGATAAGCTTTTACTATTTTCAAGATAGCTCTAAAGTCTTGGATGATATTCTTAGTAGTCAAAGATCTCCTGCTATCAAGACTGGTCTTGGTTTTCATGAATAAGTTGAAGGTGAATCTAGTTCACAAGGTGAGGCAAGAAACTCTAATGAGAAATCTGAAATGCCCAAAAAGGAACAACCAAGGAAAGAAATTCCTCAGGAAGATTCTCTACTCCTAACTATGGACTGAGATAGACGATTATTTCCTCCACTGAATAATGTTGAATGTTTTGTATGTCATAATCTTGGACATGTTGCAGCCATATGTAGAAGG